>JAPTHN010000022.1:7112299-8434799 GCA_026936325.1 Platynereis dumerilii | reverse complement strand
TAGATAGATAGATAGATAGATAGATAGATAGATAGATGGATAGATAGATGGATAGATAGATGGATAGATGGATAGATGATTGATTGATTGGTACCAAACTACCAAAAGACAACTGCACCTGGAGAAAAACATACTCAGAGAAGGGTATTGTTATTTTAATGTGATCTCGACTTCACTTTATTAGTGAAATTGGCTAAAAAGTTTATTTATAGATAGATGGATAGATAAATAGATAAATAAATATATATATATAAATAAAAAGATAAATGGATAAATAGATAAACAGATGGATAGATAAATAGATAGATAGATAGATAGATAGATAGATAGATAGATAGATAGATAGATAGATAGATAGATAGATAGATGGATAGATGGATAGATGATTGATTGATTGGTACCAAACTACCAAAAGACAACTGCACCTGGAGAAAAACATACTCAGAGAAGGGTATTGTTATTTTAATGTGATCTCGACTTCACTTTATTAGTGAAATTGGCTAAAAAGTTTATCTATAGATAGATGGATTGATAAATAGATAAATAAATATATATATATAAATAAAAAGATAAATGGATAAATAGATAAACAGATGGATAGATAAATAGATAGATAGTTTAAAATAGGAAATCCTGTTACAGGAATTCGCGTTGAAGTTGACTTGTGGAAATTGAAAGCTGGTGAAATTGAATTTGAAAGCTTTTGATGACTGTCCACGAAGTAATCAGTTAAATTTGCATATTTGTGTAGCAATTGGTGGGCATTGTATCAGGAAATAGTCCTGCAAAGTCCTGTTTGTGAAAAATAATTCAAACATGATTTATTAAGAAAATCATATTTAACTTTGTGATGTATGGTGCACAGATGACGTGTGGTAGACAGAAAATGAGGTCTGCTCAGGCATGAAAGATTACTAACAGATATATTAAGAGAGAGAGCTGACCATGAAACATGTAAAACATAGGCTGCGCAGCAGCAAACCTTCAGCGAATAACACCTTTAGAAGATTACACAATAATATCATAAAATTGGTGCGTTTACAAAATTGCTTATAGGTATGCAATAGCGGTTGAGTAGTGGCCTTCCATTATCTCTATTGTTCCAATGATTCGTAAAGTGTTATACGCATCAAAAATCATTGCTAAATTGCATAGGTGATTTGTTTAGAAAAATGCATTACTGTATATGCAATAGTCGGGAAGTTTTGGCTCCGATATAAAAAATATTCTTTTAAATATTTTTTCTCAATATTGCAGAAACTATGGAATAGGCATCTGTCAGACCATGAACAAGCACAACTAGACCATACAAGCCATATGTGTACCAAACTTCATCCATGTATATGGAATAGTGACCGGATGTTGGGCCAGAAACAAAAATAATAATTTTTATGTTTTTTTCAATATTTGAAAAGAGTAATATTTTCCATCAGACCTTTCAAAAGGCACAACTACACCATATTGACCATACGTGTACCAAAGTTTATCCATGTACATGCAATAGTGAGCGAGTCTTAGCCCAAGAAACAAAAAAAATATGTTTTTATATTTTTTCTCATTTTTTCAGAAAGTATAGAATATCTATCAATGAGACCATCGAAAGGCACAACTAGACCATATAGGCCACGTGTGTACCAAATTTCATCCATGCACATGCAATAGTGACCGAGCCTTGGCCCGGAAACGAAAAAATTTTTTTTTTATATTTTGTTAATTATTTCAAAAAGTATTTAAGATCTATTCATCGCACCATCAAAAGGCACAACTAAACCATACAGGCTAGATGTATACCAAATTTCATCCACATACATTCAATAGAGGCCGAGTGCCGGGCTGGAAACGATCTATCCGCCCGCCGCCCGACCGCCCGCCCGCCCGCCCGCCCGGCGGACGGACAGCATTTTTACCCAAGTGATTACAATACCTTCTTCGAACTTCGTTCGCTGAAATAAGCTGTCTACCATTATAACTGTTGATGGCAATGATTTTTTTCAAGTGATTCCAATTGTCCACATTTCACAAGTCCAGCATATTGTTAAGCATGGTGATTCTGATCTACCACAAGTTTTATTCTTTTGATGGATGTCCTGTCGCATGCGACAATCAATTAGGTTTTTATTTCATAGATAGTTGCATAGATAGATAGATAGATAGATAGATAGTGAGATAGTGAAATAGATTGCTAGATAGTAAGACGATCAGATAGATAATTAAATAATCTATCTATCTATCCACCTACCTTTCTATCTATCTATCTGTTCATCTATCTTTCTATCTTTCTATCTATCTATCTTTTCATCTATCTATCTATCTATCTATCTGTCTATCTGTCTATCTGTCTATCTATCTATCTATCTATCTATCTAGGCCTATCTATCTGTTTGACTTTCTGTAAAAAAAAAGACAACTTCTCCTCTGACTATAGGCTATAATTATCTGGCTATCCATCGTCAGACGCTCACACAGAAAACGTTTTGAGTTTATCAAATGTGGTCCAGGTCAATTTCTGATCAGGGCAGGTATTTGTGAATCATTGAGTGCCCAATGCCCACCAATCAAACATGTGGGGGCAGGTCTACACTTAGTGATTGACAGAGGATTATTACAGAGACTAATCAGCGTGTTTAGGACTCCCACCAAATGTGTGATCTACAAAATGTCACAGATTTAGTTTGCATATGACTGAAACAAACGAGATAAACTGATTGAAAGGATTCCAACTTCACAGTTTCTTCATCATGTACATAAAATTGAATGACTATTGGTCAGTTTGATCATACATGAGTAGCTTTCTACCACACGTCACGTACAGCCAAATTGCTTGCTTCGGCAAGCTGTGAAGTCTACTTCAACACGAATTCCTGTAATGTGCAAAAAATATTAACTCTAAGCATGTTTAGAAATGGATTATGAAGTGTCTCCCAAAAGGATGCTCTCTGATGAGGGTCTGTTTCATTGGTTTGTTAATGTAATGTTGTTGTTGAAATATTATTTTATAACAAGATTCTGAAAATAAGTCTATAGCTCTTTGAATTGACTAATATAATTGGGAGATGCCTTAATAATGGGCAAAATATGTGTAAAGTATAGGAAATTCGTCCATGGATAAATTTCGAACTTTTAGCAGCAATGTTTGATAGTTTGGAGAATAGGTACAGTGTGTAAAATCTAGTTACTTTGTAATACGGTTGATGACTGTAGCTCATATTAGGCAGTTACCAGTGTTGGGAGTCCTCACAGTGCCCCTGAGCAAACTTTAAGATTAAAAAAATTCACCCAGAAAACGAATGGCGCACAAATGTAGAGCAGGGTCAGGAGAACATTTTAAGACAAAAACAAAAAAATCTGTTGAGAAATTTTTGAGTTATATCAATTTTAATTTTTTGGTTTATCACACACCATTTTTCAGGCTGAAATGAGGGGCAAAGAACGGGCTAAAACTGTTTCAATAACTTAACAAAGGCAGTTCTGGAAGGAAGGCACTATTTGTTTATTTCTATGATCATCAATGTATTTTGAATACCTACCATATTTTGTCTATAAACGATATGCAGAGTGTGATAAACTCACTTGCCTCCATGTTTATATAAATGCTGTGTTTTTAGCCCAGCTAAATTAACTCTTATGTCTTTTATGAATGTTTGCCTGCTTGTGGCTGGATTAGGATGCAATTAAGCCTTTCCTTTGACAAAACCTAGTCCCCAAGGCCACTTAAATGATATTTTGTATCAGTGATATAACTGACATTCATGATGAATTCATGCAAGCAGAGAACATTACTGATACTTTCTGCTTAAAATATCTGCGAACATAATTATTAAGCATAAATGTTATCAAATCACAACCAAGTTCTAACTTGTTTTGTTCTTTGAAGGCAGTTTATTAATAATATTAGCTGCATGATTGTAATAATTTACGGATAAAATAAGTATTAAATAGACTACCTGATTCATCCAAACCAACTAAATTTGCAGATGATATCTTAAATTTCTTCATAATACATACTAAAATGTGATGTGATTTTGAAAGATTCTTGCAACGTTATGTGTGTTAATTATAGGAAAGTATAGGTGACCATTAAGCAATATTTGGACTACCTTATGCTTCTATGATATTTAATAAAAATGATTTATTGTTGAAAATATATTATATTCTCTCATCTTATGAACCTAGCAGTCTTTGAGGATGTTGATACATAAAACGTCACTGACATGAAACACAATGACACAGAGATATGAACATTTTGTGATATCTTTGTTATAAAGCATTCATGAAACAGTCTCAGTATAGATCAAATATATTTCAACTATCCTATATGCAATTAACATGCACAAATAATACCACTGATTACAAAGGCAACATCAGAAGATTAAAAAATTACTGACTACTGTCCTACTAGTCTATAGTAAACAGTCACATGTGTTTATCACACCCTGCAAACTATTTTTAAACAAAACACATCAAACGCAGATGAAAAATCATGGAAATGAAAGAATAATAACTTTTGAAGATTTATTGTCTCTAAAAATGATATTAACAACTGTCTTTCAAGTTTTTTTGCCATCCTTTCAGCAGGAAATATGAGCGTGATAAAGCATAAAACTTAAAATTGGTATAACTCAAAAATTTCCCAACCAATTTTTTTCGTTTTTGCCTTAAAATGTTCTCCTGACTCGGCTCTACAGCACTGTGTGGTTCGTTTTCTGGATGAATTTTTTTAATCTTAAAGACTACTCAGTGATCGATCCTCGAGGCCGGCCTCGTCCTCAAGGCCGCATTTTGATGGAATTGGCCTCGGTCTCGGTCTCGGATGACAATTATGGCATCCCCATTTTCTGTGATACATAATGAAGTTATGAATGTCTAAAAATATCAAAATATTTTTTATTTGCCTTTACTAATTGAGGTGCTTTGACATTGAACATTGTTGCATGTGAATTTCTAGCATAATGACAGAAGTTTCAAGGTTTTGTTTACATTTAATGCAAGATGTCTCAGTACTTGATCATTAACTTTACACCCCAGAGTGTCTGACATAATACATAACTCAACAAAACGGCATGGGACAACGATAATAGTGTAGATTCTCAGACATCCAGGTAATGATCCAATTGTGAAGGTTTAAAACATTTCTTACAAAAGTAAGTCCAGAGAAATGTTTTAAACCTTCACAATTGGAATGGGACAACATTTTTGACAAAATCTCCCATCATGCAACCATGCCTCAAGAAATATTCCAAATATCTTTGATATACATGCAACACAAATATACCACTGCCTGATAAATTGGAACTGAACAGCTCAGAGTTTGTAACACTATTTATCTAGAAAGTGTAATTGTTAAAGTATTAATAACAAAGTATGTAATGGAACAGACAAGCAGCCTTATAATACCATAATAACAGCTGTTCACCTGATGGAGTTAAGTGACTTTCAGAAATGGGAGTACTTAGTGAATGTAAAATGAGGAAAGGAAATCATGCATGTGCGATGGATTTGCATAGAGGAAAATGTAATAAGGTTGCCTTATTGCATTGCAGGTGCAATTAATCTATGAATTTGATTGATTGATTGATTGATTTATTCGGAATCACACACAGTCATACACTTACATTCACACAAAATGATATGAAGGGATGAGTGAAGGTGATCCCGGGATGACACACTAAAGTCTACTGACTTATTTCCAGTGCAGTCCCTGGGTGGTGAGGAGAAACATGATGGCGTTATTGAAGAATGATTAATGTGATGAGATGGCAAATAAATATAAATAAATATAATAAATAAGTTGGGAATAAATAAAATAAATGAAAGGCATGGCCCTGAGTGGAAAAGGACTGCTTAGGATTGACTGAATTATGGTTGTGCAGTAAGTAAGACATAATCATCGATTTCATACACAAATAGTACAATTTGGATATATCCTAAAATAATAATAAATAGATGAAAACTGAACCTTGTGCAATGGTGTAATATTGAATGTATTTTTGTAAGAATATGTTAACTTTCATCTTGTACATTTTATTGTGAGTGACAGCGATTGTTAGGCCAAGAATCCAGAGAGCTGGGCACTAATGTTAAGGAACAACGGCCCGTGCAGCATATGCAGAACAAAAATTGCTGGGGATTGTTTGAAAAGGCCAGTTATACTTGGTGAGCCTTGTGCCAGTAGATGAAAGTTGGGGTATGTGTTGTGTGTGAAGCCTTGTTGCTATATGCAAAACACACAAGACGGAGCCACTGAACTTTCACTATTTCCTTGATTACATAACTAAAAATGATCCCAGAGGCTGTAGGTGAAGAGGTTGGAAATGGTGGGGGCAGATAGAGAGGTTGGGGTGATTTTCAATGGGTTAGAGACGGAAAGCAGAAAGCCTTATAACATGCCAGTAGGAGGCTTTGGCTATTACTGTTATAGGATGTTTTCTTATATTACTCAAATCGCTCTTAGACAGTTAAGATATAAATAAACACTTACTTTTTAAATATCCAGGACCAGCAGTTTCTTCAGCAGAGATGTTGCAGCTTTCTTTTACCTTCCAGACTGTTCTACAAATGAATGTATAATGCAACACTCACTCGAAAGAATATCATATAATAGAATATCATTGAGATCTATATACATGCAAATAACTCTAAACTACATCAAAAATAGCCTGACATCTAAGACAGTTCTAAGTGACAGAGATTTCTAAAAATAATTAGTACATCAAAGGGACATAATTCGTAATGGGTAGGATGAAATAAAGAAAGATAGGATTGATGTTTAATATGATGTTCAAGCTACCAGGAGTAAGCACTCTTATGTAATTGGAAAGCAAACACTTTCCTGTGATGCAAAAAGGACTGAGATATTGGCAATTGAAAATTATGTTTTTGTATGTTAGTAGCACTGAGACAAGTGTGCATATTACAGTAGTTTAGGTATATTGGTATACCATTATCCATATTCATATGGGCGTTCCCTCCCTGGTTTACAAAATAAACAAAGGGCAGTCAATTCTTGGGATGTCAAATTTAAAGAAAATTATATCTCTGAATGTATTCATGAAATCTCGACAAGGCTCTCTTCTAAACTTTATCTGAGCAAAAAACATTGCGCCTGCTACTGCTAGTGACATAATCTTCTAAGCAATTTGCAACATGTGCAGCCTCGAAACAATTATATTTTTAGAAATGCACATGTCAATGTTTAATTGTTACAGCTTTCAGATTGTGTCATTCACAAATTTACGCACTTGTTAACAGCTGAATCTCATTTAACACATTTTTGTTTTTTTATATATGCAATTGACAATGAACTTCCGACAATTTTACAGCACAAATCGGCTGTCCTAATGGTGTCTCTCCTGGAGTGTTCAATCTCATCTATGTCAATGCAATTTTACACCATTAATATTTCAAGGCAAGTTTATATGATATCCTGAGTGGACATTAGCAATTCCTTTCATGTAGAAATGATGTTTGAGGATTTACAACCTGTATTTAAGCATTCTTATAGGATTATTGCGACAGGTGAACATAGAAATGAGGTGACAGACAATTGAAACTGCTCTCAAATATAGAAAGGATGATTTTGGCTTTATTTCCTGTTTTTATGCACTTGACAGGCTATTTAGGAAAAAGGAAGACCAGGCATTGAGACAAAAGATGTTCGAAAGTGTTTTCCAATAGACTAGGAATAGAAGATGGGACTCCCCTGTGTTGCCATTTTCTTTTTTCTATGTAGAAATAAATTATGTCCTAGTAGTGGCTTTCATCATCAGCAATTGCAAACAATAAGCTCTAAATACAAATGTTGTCTAGGATAAAGTGTCCTGCCAAACTCATACATTAAAATAGGTTATCAACTGTGGCTTCAACCACCGGTGTCTGCCTTCTGCTTCTTCCTAACCTCAGGTCACCAACCAAGCCCCACTATGCGGTCATGAAGATTGGTTAATCAGCCACCTTTTATGGCGCTGTGTAAAGATCCGACTTCAAGGTGCTTACAATCAAATTGAAGGTTTCATCAATTGAAATCAGAAAAAAACTTAATTGGTTAAAATGATTGACAAAAAAATATCTACCTTATTCACAGATTTTTGCATCTTTCGTTTGCTGTTCAAAGTTGCATTGTCCTAAATCAGTTTCTGAAAGTGAAATAGTCTTGGTTCAGTCAAATGACATTCATTTTTAGTGTGCTAATATGTAGAAGGCATAATGAAAATTTGTTGAGCAATAATCAAGTTCATCTGTATAGCAATAAATAACAGCACTTTGCTGAGGGTTTATTGCTGTACAGCCATTGCTTCAGTTCTTAATCTTTGTGCTTTATTCTGCAGTTTTTCTAAAGAGTAATATTCTAGTGGATAAGACCTATCATTATTGATGTTACCTTTTAATCAAAATTTCAGATTGACCCGTATTCCTGTAGTTTCGGTAATATATCTTGCAACAGTGTAAGTTGGAGCAAAAGTTAAATACTTGTAAATCAGATGATGATTTTGCACTATGGTACATCAACGTCTTAGACAAGTTAATCAAGTTGCAAGCATTGACATTTCAATAGACAATAACAGGACCCTCTTTTTTTTTTATTAATGGAGTATTTTTGACAGAGAGTCTTAGTTCAATTGGTGAAAATATGACAATTACTCTAATTATATTTCACCTTTCTGTCTGAGATCATGCTGATTCTTCAAGACAGATTTAAAACAAGGTATGGGTGAAAGTCCTTGATAAGTAAGTGAAACACAGGCCCAATGTTATTTAATAGGGAAGGGTGATTCTCTTACTTATCACAGAGTTTGACCCGTACCAAACTCTGACTACAGCAGAGAATATTGGCTGTCATTGCCATCCCACATACCTCACATATCAGCCTTTATGACCCAATACCTCTCATCGGATGAGAATTCATGCTTCCACAAGCAGTTTTGCTGAGGATGTTTAGCATTGATGCAATGGCACCATTTCATGTGTTTCACTTACTTACAGGCACTGTATAGCCTACATTCCAAAAGTAAAATGGTGCAACAAATTCACTGACTGGTTTGGTTACCATTGCAACACCAATGGTCATGCGTCATGAACTGGTCCTTTTTGCGTCGCAGGTCAAAAATGTCTATTTTTTATATTTTCAAACAGAACTTAATTATCTTGTATACTTATCAAGATATGGGCACTTTTGTGCCTCCCCCACTCATTGAAGTAGACTAAAGGAAAGGTTTTTAAGGCTTTTCTCAAAATAGATGTTTTTTTTAGTAAAACATCTGTGACTTTTCTACTACTTAACCAATTATAATGGGGTTTGTTGCAAAATGATTCGGACTAGTTCCTCTAATGATATATGTTGACACTTTTCACACAAATCCCATTGATCAATATTAAATCCTGACAGCAAAAACATATATTTTTTCTTTTAAAATTCCTGTAAAGTCCCACCTTCTACTTGTGTTTCCAATTGAAATTCACCAAGGAATTAATAAAAATTATATTCCCTTTAACTAGGCATGTTCTGGACATTTGTTGTCCTTTTATGAGTCAGCTCATCTTAAATGTAACAAAATTACAATACAGGAAGGTTTCTGGTCCACGGATCACAGTGATTGGGAATTAGCATAAGAATGATGAATAGATAGATTGATATATTGATAGATATGGCCTGTTGTGGCTTCCCACAAGGTCGCATTGATGAAATGAGAGAGAGGGGTGGGGTCCTCAACATGCTACACGTTTACCTCATGTGAGGGATCTTTTCCTTGCCCAGCACAGGCTCTAATACAAGGATACCCCAATTTGGCAACTAATCTGAATGACTCAAGCTTGGTTTTTACTTTTTAAGGGTGCATTGAAAATATCTGCGATTAACAAACTACATCATTTTGCAATATGCTTTCTGTATATTACTGATAAGGTTGAGAATGACATCTGCTTGGCTTTTCCTGAGAAGGACTCAAAAACCTCAAGTAAGACATCTAAAGCATAGCACATGAACTAAAATAACTATCTGAAAAAATAAACCATGATTGGGACAGTGCAGAGGGGCGGATTTCTTCTCTTCACAATATTGCTACACCGACTCCGCTACACCGACTCCAGATCCACCCCTGATTCTGACTGACATGCTTCAACATTCTGGGCAATAGCGTTTTAAAGGTTTAAGTGATTTTAAAAAAGACAACAGTTCTGTAAACTAGAGAATATTTCCGTTTTTATGATGTCAAATATGTTGAAATAACTTCTAAGCATAGAAATGGTATAAAAGTCCAATTGAGTATTTTGTTTTGAAATTTCTTACGACAAATCCACCATTTTAGCAGACCAGTTCATGACGCATAACCCAATATATGGACCATTCATGGAGTCAAAGCTGCAAATTTTGTGCTTGCAAGATTTTGGTAGAGGCTACTGAATATAGTAGCACATGCATTAGCCACTGAAAAACTGCCTTTTTATGGATTACACCTTATCATTCACCACACATTTTTTTGCTGAAAATTCTAATATTTTGAAAAAAAGGCTGGTAGCAAACTATTTGTTTTACTTAGGGCCGACCAGATGATCTTTGGGGGGGGGGGGGGCTATGGATATTTGGTGAAAAAAAAAGATTGTTTAACACTTGAGACTGAAACAAAAGTTTGTTCAGCACATGGAAATAAAAAAAAAGTTTGTTTCCATCTGTAGCTAGGGTACCGTAATGTTAAAATTCAGATAAAAAAGTTTGTCGTGCGTTCGCAAGCAAAAAAATTGTCCATACCCCCTCCCCCCAACTATCATCTGGTCGGCCCCTTATCGTTGCTAGAATCCATATTTTGGATCATTTGAACTATTTTGAAGAAATTCTATCGGCGAAAGTTCACTAGTATCTAGCCACCTCAAGTAATCCTGTCATCAAGCATGTATGAGACTGGTCATTTAATAATATTCAGGATGTTTCAGTAGATGGAGCAGGCCTAATAGACAAAGTAGAAAAATTGACAAGAACGACTATATGAGTAAGCAAATGAACAAGTGAATAAGATAAAGAGAGAAAGCATGGAATATGGGATGAACATGTGAATACATGAAAATATACGAAATCTTTGAGGCAAAGGATGATAGAAACAGCGGTCGGAAATAGGTCCAGACGACTTGACAAGAGCTGGGTTTGCAAAGGTAAGTACACTACAAGCCCAATGTTATTCCAATGCAGCAGAATATGACCCCTATCTGGCTTAAGGACCCCTTACAGAAAGTCAAAGACCATGCAGGCTGATAGAAAAAATACCTGCTGATGCAAGTGCCACCCTCGGCCAATGAGTTATCATGTAGCACCAACATTGAGTTTTAACCAAAAAAAAAAACGTCAGAGAAATTGTCATTCTTGTCAGAACTCATTCAACATCTCGCTGTGATATTCAATCCCTGTCAGTTTGTTTGTCCAAACATAATAGAAATCGAGTTATAAAGTATACAAGCTTTTCACAAATATGGCTGCAATGTCAGAAAATTAAGTCAAGGTCCCTCAAGTCAGAACACCTTCGAGATCATCCTACTGTAATCCCTGTTAGTTTGGCGATACAAAGATAAATACAATTCGAGTCATCGTGTACACAAGCTTTTCACGTATACGGCTGCCAAGGTCACAGAAATAGGTCAAGGCCACTCAGTCACAGCTCTGTAAAGGTCTCACACCCATACATAATTCATGTACGTTTTGTGATCCTAGCACACGCGTGAATGGAGTTATCTTGATCACAAGATTTCACACATATTGCCGCCAAGGTCAGAGAAATATGACAAGGTCACTGACATCAGAACTCCTCCAAAGTCTTATTATGATACACAATCTCTGTTAGTTTCATGATCCTAGGATAAACAGAAATCGAGTTAAGTTTTACACAAGGCTGGTGAACAGACAGATGGACGGACGGATGGACAGATAGACCAACGCCACTTCCTTCTGCAATATTCAGGCCATGTGAACAAGGCCGAGGGCTAAAACCCATTGTTTTTGGTTTCAATGATGCATACAATAACAGCACCTTCATACGCAGGACTGTGGAACAAAGTGAATTTGAAATGGAAGTCAAAAACAAAAAATCACTGAGGCTAGCTTTTCACTTTAATGGCAGATGTAGGTCTTTTGACAGAATGTACGGATAGATGAGCTGGATGCGAACCCTGGACCCAGCAATTGATCAACCCTCATTCTTTTGACAGGATACTGTTAATAAATATAATAATTGTTATGATATTCAACAAATAATTGTTATGATATGCAAGGCAGTTGCCCATTTCTCTCAACTTTATACTTACAAAATCAATTCCAGACAAAATGAGGTTTCTCAAATGCACCGAAGCTCATGGCTTACAATATTTCCCTAAAAAATGGAAGAAAACTCAGCCTTATATTTGAATCTGAGAACAAAAATAAATGAGCATTATTTGACACAAAAAAAAATTGTTAATGCCTACGGTCACCCTTGTTAATACACTCATGCTCATAATTTATGTAATTATTTTTGGGATTATTATGTGACATCTTTGCATAACAACTCAGCTATAAGGGTGTATCGTCTAAAAATGAACAAATTGTTTCATGGAAAGGCACAAGTTTCTGACTATTATGTCAAAATGTTTGCAATAGTCATCCTTAGGGGTTGACTTCTGCCAAACTTTCACACAAACATTAGAATTAAACATAACAAACACTTCGCAGAAGAAAGCAGGAATTTCAATATGTTTACCGGATGGCTATTTAACCAAATAAAAATGTGAAAATGTGCATCAATTAAACGTAAATATGAGAAATACAGCAGTTCATTGATGAACTGTTCTGCCATTGTCTCTGTTTCTGATTACATCATAATTCAACCAAGGTTTTATTAGATGATGTGGTAGATCACTTCCTCACTTGGTGGACTTCTTTGAGTTCCCAAAGTCATATTAACATTGCTTTTTACCCTCGCGAGTTCCCAAAGTCATATTAACATTGCTTTTTACCCTCGGCCATGTTCACATGGCCTGGGTATTGCAGAGGCCAGCGGTGTCCGTCTGCCTGTCCGTCTAGCTGTCTAGCTGTCTGTCTGTCCACTAACATCGTCTACAAGATAACTAAGTTTGTATTGAACCTAACTAATAGGGATTGTGTACCACTGTAAGACCTTGAAGGAGTTCTGACATCAGGGAGCTTGACCTATTTCTATGACGTCGGCGGCCATATTTGTGAAAAGCTTCCACTGTCCTTCTGTACAAAATAACTCAATTTGTATTGATCCTAGGATCACCAAACTAACAGGGATTGTGCATCACTGTAAAACCATCAAGGCCTTGGAGGCCATATTTGTTAAAACTTGATGACAATTCAATTTGTATTGAAAAACAATAGTGGCCGAGGGTAGCACTTGCGTCAGCAGGTATTTTTTTATTTATCACATTTTTCCCAATAGAAAAGAAAATATCTTGACACAATTGCGACTTCTCCTCCATGGAAACCATTGATGATGGTATTTAAATTAAAGCCCTTTTTCTAAGGAATCTAACTGCGCCACCAGCAGTCACTTAAATTAAAATTGATGATATTGTTCATAGACATAGCCGCACACCACTAAAATATGACCCATTTCTAAAATCTGAAGGCTGTGGTTCTGCCATATTAGGCACTAGATTTTTTTTTATAAATTCTTGCATGGTTTCTTTTTTGACATTGGTAAAGAATGCTGCAAAAGTACATGAGATTTGGAAGATATAGGGGTAGAAGATGCACCCCTCCTAGTGCAGTAGCTTAGCCCCAAAAAACCAACCGATTGTTCACTTTTATGGTAAAAGCACCAAATTTTGCATATAGGTACTTTTCAGTATGCTCTTTCAGGAACAATGGAGTACCAGAAGATATCTGGCCCAGAACTGCCGCAATCTTGGATTTAAAAATGGCCGCCAAAATTTTGCTGTTTTCCCTTTATCTCAACCGTTTCTGCCGATAGAAAGATGATATTTGGTCAAAGCATGTATTTTTAGATATCATAATCACTTTGTGTTAATACTTCTGCCATGGTAGTGGCCATCTTGGATATTAAATGGCTGCCACAACTTTAGCTGTTCTAATTTTCCTTAGCTTGTTTATACTTGGCCAAAACATGTCTCTTTGTTAAGTTGTACAAATTAGTGCATTTTACATGTTTCTATTTAATAAGGCTCATCTCATCTATGAATAAAGTCATTTATGCCTTATAAATTATGATTTTTCTAATCTCAATAATTAATTGATTAGGCCATGCAAAGGCAGCCATGTTAAATAAAAATAATAGTAGAGTAATATATAATATGGTGTAATGCACTTCTTCAATGAAAGCCAATTCTGTACATTCAGTGACAATTTCAGCCCCGAAAAAAGTGCATCATCAATGCATGATGCACATCATTGTGTTTGTTAATATGGTTTTCCAAAAAAAGATCTGGTCAATTGTTAAGATATTTAATTTGACGGCCTAAAAATATAGGTACAAACTGTACTAGATGGTCGGTTTTCTGTACAGCATAGCTACCCAAGCAGGAACGCTGTAATGCACACTTGAGACTAACTTTAAAACATTTGCAAAGATTTTCAATGAGCTTCTTGAAGACACCGTATAATGTATATTAGGGTGCATCAGTTGCCCCTAACCTTCTCAGATTTTGATGTCTATGTGATATGTTTGGAGGCTGGACAATAAAAACATGGACAAAAAATTTCAGCTCAATATTCTGATGGGAACAGCCACCTCCAGGCTCACCTTTGTTCAAAATCGGAGAAACCTAAAAAATCTCCATATCTCAGGAACCACTAGGCCTAGAGACTTGGTATTGGGCTCAAAATGTGCAGCATGTCCATATTCATGTTCACTTCAATTGAAACTTTCCCCCTATCTCTAACCGTTTTTCTGTTATTTGACAAAAACAGAATTTTACCTGGAAATTCAATAAAAATGGATATTTCTGAAAATTTGGGCCCCACACAGTCTACAATGATCCTGCCTGCATTATTTCTACGTCAGATCCTTCACAGAGGATACATATATCCATAGTGCCCTTTGCGATGATGTATCTTGTTCAGTCCAACTTCTGCATCATCCCAAATATGGATATATTCAATAAAAAGGCAGTTTTTCCGACCTCGCTCTGAAACTATTAGTCCCAGAGTAAAAGTTGCAATTGTAATGAATATAAACTCATTTATCCCGCACATTTTGAGCCTAATATCAAGTCTGTCGGACCATCGGTTCTTGAGTTATGACATTTTTGCGAAATATTGCAGTTTAGTTTCATTGAAATATCATTGAAATAAGTAATGCCATGGAGGTGGCTGTTCCCATAGGAATATCAACCTGAAATTTGATGTGCATGCTCAGGACACCCAACCTCCTAACATATCACATAGACATCAAAATTGGAAAAGGTTGGGGGCAAATGATGCACCCTAATGTATATCAGGCCATAACATGCCTTCCCAGCTTCTGCCAGATATGTCCAATTTGGAGCCCAGCCTTGTGCACTGTGTTTCCATCTTTGTTCTTCAGGGGCTATATTAACTGAATTGAATTGGCGATTAAAACTTGTCTAAGTGCAGCCTGGAAATTGGCATTTTAAGATATTGAATAACGACAAGATGTGCTAGCGTATTCTTTGTAAGAACCGTGGGCAAAAGCCTTTGCTTGGCCTCGTTACCAACTGGACTTGAGCGCTCATGTCTTCGAGCAGTGAAGAACAGCAAAACAATCAATATTCCCAAAAACCGCATACATGTTCGTACCATACATACTAACCAAAAATAGCAACAACAACTGATGTTATATCTCTACACACAAACTAAGTTTCTCATTCAGTAATCTCTCTACACCTGCAAAACTGATGTTTTATCACATCTGAAGCTGTGAAAGAACAGGAGTGGTAGGAGTGATGTGGCTCTTACTTCGCTGATCGACTGCACCATCAAATGCGACCTCCAAACTCTCTCACTAGTAGCTTGTGAAAAAGACAACTAACAACACAACTTCATCAGGATCCAAGGCACACACAGAATACTGTCATCTGGTGATCCTGCCTTTCTGCATCATGTGCATGGGCAGCATCAAGCATGAATCTGCCTCCACTTGTGTTTATGGTTGAAACAAGAAAGACTGGTCACCTACTCCAAGGCCTTTTGCAATCAGTCCTTTGTCGCTAGAAGTAACATATTACTGTTGTGCACTACATAAATATTCATTAGCTTCTCAGACACAAACAGATATAGCTCTTCATTGTTGCTCAAATTGTTAAATTTCTAGGAATCAGTGTAATGTCATTTTTACCAACATCCCTGCATGATTTATTCCCTTTCAGCTATGAAGGCTGAGTTTCCTTTACTTGTGTATGGCTTTACAGGAACAACATTCCTACAGCAATTGTATTAGCTAGGAACCTATCCCTCCAGGATCCATAGATATGAAAATAGTACCCTTAATTACAATATGCACTAAGTACGGTTAGCGCCTCCCAAACTAAATTGCATCCCCCCAAGGTGCCCCGCAGGTGCCGTGCCCCCTAGGTGCCCTGCCACTAAAGACTGCCTGATCGTATCAACACTAAACATGGGTTATCCTAAAGTGGTTGAGTGATTTTACTTGTTGCTGAGCACGAGTTAGATAGCTTGTCTTATTTGACTGAACTCACATTTCAATAACCTATTAGAAGATGAGTCAAAAGAGTTGACCACTTTAGGATAACCTGTGTTAAGCGTTCATACAATCTGGAACTCTTGCAACATTAATGGGGCGGATAAGTCACATGTTTAGGAAGGATTGTGCATTTAATGACTAAAGCATGCAGTTTTAGATGTGGAAGTACTCTTGGTCTGACCCCTGGTTATCTTGAGGGGAAATGACCACACACCATGACTCCTAGCTAATTCTTCTGAAGATTTTGTCGGTGAAATAGATTTTGTGATTTAGACTCATGATTGAGGGGTGTGAATAACATTGAAAACATTGAGTGGGATTTTAACCAGTCTGTTAGGTAAGTCGTAAAAGTTCAGACTTGTTGCAAGTTGGTGAAATCGGGCACCTATGTCCTCCTTCCTAACCGGCATCCTAGAGACACCCAAACATACTGACAGTTGTCATGTTGCTTTTATACATTACGTGTACCCTCCCACCGTTTTCCATTCTGCATCCCAGAGACACGCTAACGGTGCCAGATAGCTCTGTTAGACATACCCTATGTCCTCCCCTCACAACATGCTGGCACCACAGAAACGTGCTAACTTGCTGACAGAGCCATGTAGCTCTCATACATCATAATTTCCTTCTTGCCTTCCCTTCTGGCATCATAGGTGCACAACGTGGCGCTGGGGTAGTGTTTCCGCTATGGCTGCTTGAGTTTGGCTGGATCCAAAAATGCCATCATTGCAACTTGAAATCTCTCGATATTGGATAATTAGGCAAAGTTCAGCACAATTGGCGCTTGTTAGATTGCTGTTGAGTGCATGGATTATGATTGCAGACATTAATTGAGGCTGTACGTGCCATACAATTGCAATTAACGGCAATTAAAGGTCGATTGCCGTGGATTGCAATGCAAAAGGCCTGTGATTACACTCCACGGACATCAAAATGGGCTAGATATGCAATTAGGAGGTAGGTGTTATTCATTTAACTGTTGATTTGATCAGTTGATACACTGAAGAGTAATTAGGATAAGACAGACAATGATGTCAATGCCTTATTTGCATAAAAATGCCGATTTTCCAGTTGCAAATCTGGTTTGTTTGGCAGGGCACGGCCATGATGGTTTTGACATAAAACACTCCCATGATGCCTTGGTTGTGCACACATGTGGCATCCAAGAG
Source organism: Platynereis dumerilii (assembly GCA_026936325.1). Lineage (NCBI taxonomy): Eukaryota > Metazoa > Annelida > Polychaeta > Phyllodocida > Nereididae > Platynereis > Platynereis dumerilii. The sequence goes on along the minus strand of JAPTHN010000022.1, from coordinate 8,416,972 downwards.
ACACACCGGCAGGCTGACAGTGCAAGATTGCTTTCAACATAAGCCCTATGTTCTCCCCTCCCTACTGGCAGAAACATGCCAACAAACTGATTGTGCCAAGTAGGGGAGACTGGGGCACGTTGGTCAACTTTTTATTTTTTGGCTCTCAATCGAAAACTTCTCAAAATATATGAAAAATCTATATACCCCATAACGTTTACAATAACACATGAAAAAGCAGAGGATATATCCCATGTGGTATTGCGTTGTATACTCAATGGTTTTTTGTATACCACATGGTTTGATTATTGTTGATGATGTCATTGCATTGTTTGCCATTGTGACGTCACAACATTGTGACATCATGCTCTGATTGGCTGATGCAGCTGTTGAGTATAGATCACCAGAGTGAAGTTCAGCTTTTCTTGGAGTTACATAATGGGGTATAAATAAGACCAAATGGCTTGTTGGAAAATTAATTGTTTCACTGTAAGGTGCTGCCCTCCCACTGCAAGGTGGTGCCCTCTGTGGGATTAAAATGTGTCGCTTTCCCGTGCTGAAGGTAAAATAAAAGAGATGACGTTTTCCTGTTGAAATGGCTGGTGTTGGTTGTCATTCTTGCTGGCTATTTTAGATAAATTCCCCACATTAATTTGGTGCCGGAACCCGGGAATGGTGACAGAAGTTGCCTAAGATGTTATAGAAGAAGTTTGTGGAGGAATTTGGACAGTGTGTCCTAGAAAACCTGACGAATTTGGATCGTTTTGGAGTGCTGTCTGGATAGCACATGTCTGTCTGGCTGCTTGAATATTTCGCGCCCAATGATGTCTGGAAATTCTGTGAATGTCTGGAGCGAAAATTGTGCCTAAAATCGTTTATAAGGTGCTAGAAGAATTCGTTATCGTGAAGTATGAATATTTTCCAACGTTTTGAATCTGGAATTGTGTTGTTTGAACCAAGATTTGTGCTTTCAAGTGATGTTGAAAGATTGAAAATTGAACTGACATTCCAGTGAATATGGATGAATTGTGCCATGTGCTTTGACATGGGCCATGTGCTTTTGCCCTGTGCCCTGTGCTGTGACTACGGGTGCCTTCTGTTGTGACTACATGTGCCTTGTGCTGTGACTACATGTGCCTTGTGTCTGTGACTACATGTGCCTTGTGTTTGTGACTATGTGCTATGTTTGTGACTATTGATGCATGATTGCTGTGACCATGTGCCATGTGCTGTGACCATGTGCTGTATGCTGTGACAATTGACTACTGTTTCAATGAAACTCTGCTGTGTTGATTTGTATGCCATGTTAATTGATCATGCATGTTACTAGAAAAGGTATTTTAGTTTGCCTGTTGATGACACTGATTTGGTTTGATGTTCAGCATGTCAAGTGTGAATTGATGAAATTGATGTTTGAAATGAAACTGTCAATTGTGGAATATTTTGTGTCAGTTGTGACAAATTGTAACAGTTGATATGTCAAGTCAGTGAATGTTTAACATTGTCATTGTTGAATTTTTGTGTTAGAATAACTTGACTATTTGTGAATGACAATTGAATTTGAAACAATCACCATGGCTGAACAAACAAAGGTTGATTTCTTGAAAAAGCGTACCATTGCTAGGCGTTGGTTGGACAAAACTTGTGCGAAATTAGACGCTGCTGCTCAGGAGCGAGATCCTGAAAAAACTGTATTAGTTGAATTGTTGAATGAATTTTACCAAAGATTGGTTATTGTAGACAATGCACAAGTTGATTACGAATTTGAAGTCGACCTACAAGATCTAAACGACGAAATTGAAGAAGCGTCAACGTACCGAGATACGTGCAGTGACATTCGCATCAAAGCGGTCAAAGCTTTGTCCAAACTGGAGAAGAATGAAAATGACGACAACAGTATTGCCAGTCGGAGCAGTACTAAAGAAAACTCTGTTAAATTACCGAAATTGACTTTGCCCACGTTTAGTGGCGATGTACTTGAGTTTCCCTCTTTCTGGGAGCAATTTGAAGCTGTGATTGATGCGCCGGACATGCCAACCATTTCAAAGTTCACATACTTGCGTTCATTTGTGGACAAAGATGCTAAGGACGCTATTGCAGGACTTTCTTTGACTGAACGAAATTATGAGATTGCTTGTGATGTTCTCAAGAAGCGATTTGGTAGAAGAGAGCAAATTATTTTCTCACATGTACAGGGTTTGTTAAACATGACGCCACTGAGTAAACAAGCTACTGTTAATGAATTGCGTCAAATGCAAGATAAACTGTGGAACCATGTTCGTAGCTTAGAAAGTTTAGGCGTAACAGGTCAGCAGTATGGTGTAATACTGACTCCTCTTGTATTGTCTAGATTGACGCCCGATGTCCGTATGGAGTGGGCAAGGAAGAGTGAGGGTAGAGAAGATGATTTGGTTTTCTTGTTAGACTTTGTTAACCAAGAGATAGAAAACAAGGAAAGGTGCACAACCTTTAAGAATTTGTATGTGAAAAGTGAAGTGAAGCAGAACAATGTTAGAAAAGAAATTGTTAGAACGCCAGGTTCTGCTACAGCCTTACAGGCAACTGCTGTAAAGTCTAATCATTGTTATATTTGTGACAAATCTCATCCCACTTACAAATGTTTCAATTTGGTGAAGAGTAGCATTTCTGAAAGGAAAGATAAGATGAAGAAAAAGGGGTTATGCTTTAGATGTTTGGAGAAGGGTCACATGGCAGACAGTTGTGACAAGAAGTGTAGCTCTTGTAGTGGATCTCATCACTATTTGCTTTGTTTTGAGGCTAAGTCTAAACGTCCAGGTAGTAAGACTGAGAAGGTAGAAATTACACACGCAGGTGTGGCGACCTTGACCGCGAAGCAGTCAAAGGTCAATGTCTTGATGCAGACAATGTCTGTAGATGTGAAAGGTAGAAAAGGGTTGGTTAAGGCCAACATTCTGTTTGATTCTGGGTCAGATAGAAGTTATGTCTCTCAAGACTTGGTGAGGAAGTTAGATCCGTCTCTCGTTAGATCTGAGTTAGTGTCTTATGCTGCATTTGGCAGTAGTAAGGCTAACAGAGAGGAGATCAGGAATGTATATTCTTTAGAACTTTCTGGGTCGACGCATGGTCATGCAGTGATCACTGCGATTGAAGTGCCTGTAGTTTGTGTACCGTTGAGTAGAAAGGCAATTCCTGAGAGATTCTTGAGTTCGTTCAAACGTCTAGACTTTGTAGAAAACTACAGTGAAGATAAGACTGTTTCAGTGGATATTCTAGTCGGCTTAGACTTTTATTGGCAGTTAGTCAAACCTGAGTCTGGAGTTACTGAGAATAGAGATGGTTTGGTAGCCTTAAGGACTGTGTTTGGTTGGCTATTGTCTGGTGTCACTGATGGTGGTTGTAAGTCTCAGGTTACTCATCCACTCTTGTGTATTCAGGATTCCGATTTCCGGAGGATTTGGGATGTAGATATCGAATTAGATTCTGAGGTTCTAGAACCTATGTTGTCTGATTTCAAGTCAAAGATAGAATTTAAGGAAGACAGGTATGAAGTAGCTCTGCCTTGGAACACTCCTGAGAAGGGGACTAGATTAGTTGACAATTTTGACGCCGCAGCTTTGCGACTCAAGTCTTTGTCTCGGAAATTAGATCAGGATCCGGTCTTGAAGGAGGGTTATGGAAAAGCCATTCAGGAAATGGTGGATTCTGGAGTTGCGGAAGAAGTCCCTCCTGATGAAGTTTCTGCTAAACCAGTTTTCTATCTACCTCATAGACCGGTAGTGAGAGAATCCAGTTCTTCCACCAAGATTCGACCGGTCTTTGATGCCTCGGCAAAAAGCCGGAATTTGTCTTTGAATGATTGTCTTGAGACTGGGCCAAATCTTTTGCCTAATCTTGTGGAAATTGTTGTTAGATTTCGCAGATGGCCAGTAGCGTTAGTTGCGGATATTAAGAAAGCTTTTCTCCAGATTGCAGTCAGAAAGGAAGATGTGGATGTTCATAGATTTTTGTGGGAAAGAGATGGAAATTTGCGCATCATGCGTATCTTGCGTGTCCCATTTGGGAACAAGAGTAGCCCTTTTATTCTTAATGCTACCATTAAGCATCATTTAGAAAGGTATCCTCCCACTAGAGTAGTCAATGAGTTGAGCACCAATTTGTATGTTGACGATTGGTTGACTGGTGCAGATAGCGAGTTTGAAGCTAGGCAGATGGTCGGTGAAGCTAGTGACATCATGAAGGATGCTGGCATGACACTGACTAAGTGGGGCTCCAATTGTGCTGATGTTTGTGATTCGTATGATCTCTCATCCTTTGAACCGAATGAGAGTCTCAAGGTTCTGGGTTTGAAATGGGTACCTAAAGAGGATGCCTTCGAAGGTTTGAAGATAGATGAAAATTTGATTATCACAAAACGGGTTGTTCTGAGCTTCATTGCTAGATTGTTTGATCCTTTAGGATTGATTACGCCTTTTAGTATTTTTCTCAAATGTGTCTTTCAGGATTTGTGGAAGTTAGGAATTGATTGGGATACCGAAGTCCCTGCAGAATACAGGGTTAAGGTACTCAGTTGGTTCAGAGACTTGGAAAGTTTGAAATCTTTCAGAGTAAAGCGACCCTACACTGATGGTTCTTGGCGTGACGTTGCTTCCGTGCAACTGCATGCATTTGGAGATGCTTCGGAGAAAGCATATGGAGCTTGTGTCTATATTGTTTTGAAAATGTCAAACGGTAGTCAAAGGGCTTCATTAGTGATTTCGAAAGCTAGAGTTGCTCCAGTTAAGAAAGTGACACTTCCAAGGTTGGAATTGTTAGGAGCTGTATTAGCTTGTCAGCTGGTAGAATTTGTTCGAAAGGCTTTGGACTTCGAAAAGGATTGCTGTTATTGTTACACTGATTCTATGGTTGTACTGAATTGGATAAAGGGAGATTCCTTCAAATGGAAACCCTTCGTTGCTAACAGGGTTAGTCAGATTCAGGAGATTACAGTGCCCTCTCACTGGTCTCATTGTAAGGGAATAGAGAACCCTGCGGATCTGGTCACTCACGGAGTCACAGCGTCTGATTTGTTGAACTCAGAGATGTGGTTGTCGGGACCAAGATTTTTTATTGAGTCAGAGCTTTCAAAGCCTGCTGTCAACTTGGACATTTTGGACTTTAGTGAGGTTCCTGAGTTAGTTGAGTGTGAAGAGCTGTCTCACACTTTAGTTTCTACTGAAGCAGATTCAGTCAATTTGAAGTTCATTGAGACTGAACGATGGAGTACCTTCCCGAAATGTATTTGTGTGGTTGGTTGGATACAGAGATTTGTTCAGAATTTGCGTTCTCGCAAGGAGGACCGAAAGTTTGGTGACCTATCTTTTTCAGAGTTAGAGTCAGCTAAATTCTGTGTCATTAGAGTCGTTCAGAATCAGGAGTTTCCTGAAGAAGTCAAGGCTTTGAAATCAGGTAGTCCCATAAGTTCAAGGTCTAAATTGTACAAGTTGTCTCCTTACTTAGACAAGGATGGTGTGATTCGAGTTGAGGGAAGGCTAGACTTTGCGGATCTTTCTCATGAACAGAAACATCCAATTATCATACCTAAGAGCCATTTGGCTGAGGTGATTGTCAGATTTCAACACCAGTTGTTGAAACATGCAGGAGTGAAACACATGATGAGTAGTCTTCGTTCTTCTTATTAAATTCTAGGAGCTAGAACTTTGTGCAAGAGAGTTAGGAGACAATGTATCTCATGTCGAAAGTTAGATGCTTCTAGTAGCACCCAAGCTATGGCGCCATTGCCCATGGAGAGGGTTGTGAAGTCGCCACCTTTTGTGGTGACAGGTCTTGATCATGGTGGACCATTGTTTTGTAGTGATCACATTGGAAAGAAATTCTATGTTCTATTGTTCACATGTGCGACAACGCGTGCTGTTCATTTAGAATTAGTCTATTCATTGTCGGCTGAAGCCACCATGTTAGCTCTTCGGAGATTTATTGCTAGACGAGGCATGCCAAAGACTTTGATGTCTGACAATGCCAAAGGTTTCAAGTTAGCTAGTGATCTAGTTTTGAGGTTCTATGGCCCACAGGGTCCGAACTGGAAATTTATCGCGCCACGTGCCCCATGGTGGGGAGGATGGTGGGAACGGCTGATAGGTTCCATGAAAAGTGCTTTGAAAAGATCTTTAGGGAAAAGATCGCTGTCTTACAATGAGTTGGAGACTTGTCTTTATGAGGTTGAAGCTTGTCTCAACTCGCATCCTCCTACATTCTCTGGTGATGACGTTGATTCTGTTGCTGCTTTAACGCCGGCTCATTTCATTCTAGGTAGGTCTTCTTGGATGAAAACAGATGATTCTCCTGTAGAGCCACCCCCTGATGCTGATGCTCAGGAGTTGAGATCTCGGTATCAGTACCGACAAAGTCAGTTAGACAAATTCTGGGATATTTGGAGTAAAGATTATATTACTAATCTTCCCCCTTTCAAAGGAACTCCCTCAGAAGCTATCAAAGAAGGGACTTTGGTCTTAGTTCAAGGTGAAACGCCTAACAGGCTTCAATGGCCTCTTGGTATTGTTAGAAAGGTCTTTCCAGGAAGAGATAATTTAGTTCGAACAGTAGAAGTTCACACTTCTAAAGGAGTGCTTGTTAGACGTATTCAGAGAATTAGAAATTTGGAATTGTCTATTGCAGATTCAGATGTACCTAGTGATAAGTTGTCTGTTAGTGATAAGTTTGAGACAAAAGAAGTTACTCCCCCTGATGTAGAAGTTGTAACTCCGCCTAAGGTTAACACAACTAGGCCAGGCCGAATTGTTAGAAGGCCAAACAGATTAGATGATTAATTAATTGATGATAATGATTGATGTATTGATTACTTAATGTATGTAGTCTTTAATCTGAAAGCGAGTTTTTTGTAACTCCTTTGTAACTTTGTAAGTTGTTCAGGTTACTTGTACTCATGTAATTTTAGATATTTACTAGATTGTGTTGGAGTAATACTCCAAGGTGGGGAGTTTGTTGGAAAATTAATTGTTTCACTGTAAGGTAAATAGATAGATAGATAGATATTTATTTCTCACCCAAGCTTGTACATACAACAACTTATATACATAAAACATCCACAGTGTTATCAGTGCAATATGCTTTGGTGAGGGGTTGCACAAGAGTTATTAAAACTATATTTAATTGTGCATCCCCAACAATTACTTACACAGGTATGTAAATCAAAAAAAAAAAAAAAAAAAAAAAATATATATAAATGCATACTTATATTATGATATGAAGAGCAAGAATATAGGAAAGGAAGTAACCTGCTGCCAGTATCTTAATATGTTTGTATTTTTTGTCTTGTGAATGACTTACTAAATGACTTAATACTTTCTTTCATTTTCAATGAATGGTGCAAGTTCAACCAGAGACCAGGTGCCTTCCCAAGAAAACTAGTGTTGTATGAGTGAGCCGTGTGACGAATCGCTCTTAGATTATTCCTGTTTCTTGTATGATAATCATGATTGCCTAGTTCGAATAAATTTACTATTCGCTCTGATAAGAGTCCATTCATGTACTTGAAAGATATTTTCACTAAGGATAGTTCAATAAGGTCACTTATTTTTAAAATTTTACCACGTTTGTAGAATTCACTTAATCTAACTCTTGTTCTTATATTAAATATTTGTCTTACAGACTTATTCTGCTGGACCTGAAGTTTTTTAATATCCACATTTTTCATCATTGGCCCCCATGTACTAAGAGCATAAGACAAATGGCTAAGTACATTGCTATTATATATGAGCAACTTGGATTCCACGGGCAACATGCTTTTCACCATACTAAGGCTGTAATTTCCTCCGATCATTTTTGTTAAAACCGACTTTGCTTGAATTTCCCATTCTAAAAATTGGTCTATTGTTACACCTAAGAACTTAATGCTAGTCACACGCTCTATTTCTCGTGTACCTAGTTTTACAATACCATTATAATACACTTCCTTTCTCTTTGATCGAAAAAGAATATATTTAGACTTCTCGACATTTAATGTTAAAGAATTACTGTCAAACCAGTCACTTAATAATTTGAGATCCTCATTTACCTTACGATATAGAAAATTTAAATTATTTCCTGATGCGAAGATCGTAGTATCATCGGCGAAAGTTACACAATTACAAAACTTTAAAGTTTTCACTAAGTCATTTGCTAAAATGAGATACATAAGAGGGCCTAGCACTGATCCTTGTGGGGTTCCATATGTCATTAGGTAGCTATCAGACAATGTATTTTCCAGTTTAACTTTAATATACCTATCGGACAAATAACTCTTAAACCATAGCAAAACATTTCCCCTAATACCATAGAACTCTAACTTTTTATATAAGGTTTGATGACTTATACTGTCGAATGCCTTAGACATGTCAAGGAAAAGACTCAATACATATTGCCCTTTATTTAGGCAGTCAAGAATGTTGCCCGTGAAATCCAGTATTGCATCTGTTGTACTTCTATTAGCACGATAGCCATACTGTCCCTCATACAACACTTTATTTTTTGTGAGAAATTTCACTATTCTGTTGTTTACAATTTTCTCTAGTACTTTGGAAATCACTGGCAGTAAGCAAAGAGTGAAGTTCAGCTTTTCTTGGAGTTACATAATGGGGTATAAATAAGACCAAATGGCTTGTTGGAAAATTAATTGTTTCACTGTAAGGTGCTGCCCTCCCACTGCAAGGTGGTGCCCTCTGTGGGATTAAAATGTATCGCTCTCCCGTGCTGAAGGTAAAATAAAAGAGATGACGTTTTCCTGTTGAAATGGCTGGTGTTGGTTGTCATTCTTGCTGGCTATTTTAGATAAATTCCCCACATGGCTGTATGGTGGTATTTTGAGATGTATTCCCACTCGTGAAGATATCCTGAGTCCTCTGTACCCAATCGTGCTCATGCACTTGTGGGTACAGAGGACTCAGGATATCTTCACGAGTGGAATACATCTCAAAATACCACCATACCCATTTGGTCTTATTATAATACTTAATGACTTCTTAACATTTACACATTCCTCCGTGGCCTAACGGTTAAGATTGCTTGTGTGCACAACCACTGGTTCTGAGGGCGTGGGTTCGAATCCCACCCCGGAACTCAATTTAGTCCGAGCCCATGGGACATTAAATGGAGGCGGGTTGTATCCAGTGTTCTATGCTGGGGTATCCAGTGTTCTATGCTGGGGCAACTGAAAGACGCTGGACATACCTGAATTAATAGGGTATGTACCAGACTCACAGTCTTCTCATCTCATCATCATACGGCGATCGCCTGCCTCGATATAGCCAACTAAGGTGCTGCTGAGGGGTAAAACACAAACAAACAAACAAACTTAACATTTACACTACCCTTATGCCACATCAATCGCTCTACATGGTATAGATGTAGAGAAAATTTAGACTAAAAATTTTTTTAAATTGTCCAACATGCCCAGGAGTCGCTGGCACTTTGGACCACCCCGCCATTTGGGGCACTTTGGACCACCCCGCCATTTGGGGCACACTGGACCATGGAAAGTCCAGCAAGGTATAAAAATGTAGGCAAACACCACATTTTATTCTCATACACCACTGCACACTCATGAGTCATTGCAGAATGACTATATCAGAATATTTACCCTGAAAATTTTATTAAGTCTTATTTCAGTTAGAAAGGCTGGATGATTAGCCAACTGATCTGATTACACCGTAATAATATTATTTTACAGAATTCAATTAGATGCTCTATTAATGTCGGAAATCACACGGCTGGCATTGTGATTATTATTTTTCTGTCAATCTACTTTACAACGGTCCAATATGCCCCGGCCATGCTGGTCCAACCTGCCCCGTCTCAACTACTTACAGAAAAGTGCATGCCTCAACAACAAGGTTGAATATAAACCCAGGAAACTAACTTCGAACTATACTTAAGTGGTGATAGTTTTAATTCATGAGACGTGTTTTGACTAGATCCCCCAACTTTAGATAAAGTGATGTTTGACAATTATACAGCAGAGTTACCAATGGCACAAAAAGCTTTTCTCCTGCGCTGCAATGCCGCTGCAATGCCACTGCAATGCCACAGGAGCTGTATTCGAACCCTGGACCCTGCGATTGGCAGCCGAGCATGCTACCACTAGACCAACCCTCCCCCCAAGCTTTCCAAAAATTACCGCAATGTTAATTTTGTGATGTTGCAGCAACATTGCTGCCGCCTCTCATATCATATTCCGCATAATTTTGATGTATCGAAGTTTAGTCAATATTGCAATTATATGATATGGACATACACATAGACTTGCTGCAACATTTCTTATAGACTGCACATTTCTAACATTTCATCGATATATAATATAACAATGCTGCTGCAATGTCACTACTTATTTGTGAAATTTCATCAATGTTCAGGTAACATCAAAATTCCAGTACATTTAGCAGATTTTCAACTACCTCTCTTCAGATTGATGATATTTGAAAGGTCAAAGATCATTTCTCCTTTTCCCAACTGCCAAATTCATTTTAAACTCAGGTCACACACAGGTAAGGCAGAAATGCACTAGATTACACTAGATTGCCAATACATACAGGTTTCAATTGAATTTCTAGATAATAAAATAAAAACCTGATTACAATATCTATGTTATCTTATGAATTTTTGGTATTCCCAATACATTTTCTAGAAGTTGACTTATCAGGAAGCAACAAAGCTTCATTCAATTTATATATTTTTATTGTTCAGGATAGTGTTTTCCTTATTATTTTCATGAACCATAGTGCTGAAAAAAATACAGCAAGGCTGAATATTTATTTCCATGTCATTGCTTTTTAAATTGTGAGGATCGATACACTTAATAAAAAATGGCAGCCACCATTTTATATTTAAAAGTGAGGATTTTTGTAAGTAAGCCATTTTGCAAAAATAAGTATCTTTACTAAAATTTTACTAGAAAAATAGCCATCTTATCTAGGGGCCAAACCCTATTACATTATAGAAAAGATTTCAGCGCATCTGTTGCATTGAACCATTTGTTTATATCTTAATTTGAAGTCAAGACAGTAGAAAACAAGCTGCCAACATTTTTTTCTTAATTTTTGAAAATTTTAAAGTCGGCAGGTTTTTTTCGAATATCTTGGCTATAATAAAATGCTGGAATTGCTCAGCTGTGATTGGTGACTTTATGTTAACCAGATATTGCCAACCTGGCTGCTTGTAAATGTGTGAAAATGACACACTTTTTGAGTGTCAGTCTGATGACAGAAAAGCACTAAATAGTACCAATAACTTCTAAAACTGGCTACAAATCCTGTCAGTTAAGGTTTCTTTTACTTGACTGGTCTACTGACAACTGACTCACTGTTTACGTGAGAGTCCAGAACTGGAAGAACTTTAATGATGCAAATTGTCCTGTACATCGCAACGGAATAACTCGAGTAATGCAAATTGTCCTGTACATAATTATAGATTTAATTTTCGATCAATTCATGGGCTAAATATTCATGGTATAGCAATTTAGAATTTTGTTGAAATACAAATATGAAATTTGAAATTGCCATATTTTCAGAACAAGTCAAATACCAAGGATTCAGTGGGTTTTCTGATGTGCAGCTTGTGTTATTTTTCTTCAAATGATTTTTCAATACAACTTGCATAGGCATATCAATAATGATAACCTTGTGAAACCACATCAAAAAATCGGGAATTGATGTTAAAATGTGTTGATTTATATTTGGTGTAGGTGACAGAAAAATATATCTACTGGTTAAAAACAATGGCATACTGACCTCCAGGAAATTTAGTTTTCCCGTAATTCTGTCTGCAATGGATATCCTTCATGATAAGAATCTAATTTGGACATGTTAGCCCTAGTTTGATGTTTGAAGTTGGCAACCCAGTTTTCTCACAATCTATTAACAAAATAGACACCAACTTAACAATTTAAGGCGTGAAAAACAACAGAATGCCTAGGAGAGGTAACTGTGATTCACAGCTTCGCATGTGAACAACAACTTGTCAAATTGCCCAGAATGTTTTTCCAAATGACAGATCTTTATATAGTTATCTATCTTGCAATTGATGTGCGTGTTTTAAGTAGTTTTAATACACTTTTAATTTTTGAAAAAGTTATCAAATGTTGAGCAGTTTAAATTTTATCCAGTCCAGGGAAATATTAAGTGCTAAAGAGAAAAACTATTGGAGTATCACAAAAATCAAGGATTATAAGAGGAAGAAAGAATTAACTGGCAAATTGTATGAATGGATGGTGGATTGAGACTTTACATCCAGTATTCATGTACTTTCTAGGCCAAATAGTATAAGAGAAGGACACAGCAATGAGCTGCAGAATGATTGCAACACGGGAATTAGAAGTAGATGGTGTCTACTTTACTTCAAACACAGGTGCACAACGTGGCGCTGCTGTCATTTTCTTTAATTGTTTCTTGTTGACCAAAGAACAAGCAATCCGTTGAGTGGTTGGTTATGTGACGAGGATCTGGGCATAAAATATACTTGTTAATCTCAAGCAGCCACGATTGATTGAATACCCATCATATTTTTCACAATGATTGCAGCCCAGTGCTGCCACGTTGTCTCACAATGACAAACTGCATTTCGGTATTGCCCTAATGAACTATCAAAAACATAAGCTGCATGGCAGCAAACCCTCAACCACGGAGCGGCCATTCTGGTGGCAGAATCTTTGATTTTGTATAAAAGCAATTTCTGTAGTAGTGTGACGCTGTCACCGTGGTACTTCGAAGGTATGACATCGGCATGCAACACTGCAGCATCATTTCTCAATGTTGTGAAAAAACCGCAATGTTGTGTTCACCTTTCTGGCATCTACGTTTCTGTCATACATGTACATTTCTATGTGACTGTGACATGAGCCCTCTACCGAATAGCAACATTGTGTTTAATTATGTGCCGCTTGGAATAGCTGTTTTGTTGTAGATTTTTTAAGAATTGGCCATTATCTTGCATAAGATGTGATTTTACTGGAAGTAAAGATGACAAATTTCCAGTATGACATACTTTGACACTGGATTGATGATGATGTTGTAAAGCGGCCAAACAAATGTAGCTCAATCGGGCTTGAAACTCCCACGGCATCCTTCTATGTGTGCCATATTGCTAATCTGTTTATGATTGAACGGATTGATGAACACATTAGTAGACAATGACAGATTCTATTTAGCGTAAATATAACAGGGGAAAATAGAGAAAAAAAACATAACCCGAGTGAAAACATCAGTAGATCAAATATATTTTCAGGACAATTGGGAAAAGGTTCTTAAGCGGTTCAAAACCATCCAGACTGGAATGTTATTGGCAAATTATGGGTTGATCGGAGTAAGACCATGCCCTGTCAGAGACCAACAATGGTCAGAGAAATTCTGTGATGCAGAATAGACTATAAATCATTGTTGATGTAGTCTGCAGGCTGTTATTGATCTGAAGGGGGAAAATAATTGTGATATTAGAGGAGGGTATGCAAACTTTTGAAAATGTCACAAAATTCAATTAACCGATAATATTTAAAAAAAAGTAAAGTAAAGTAAAATTTCATTTAACGTCGGTGATGATAATAAAACAATCTAACATAAGCTGTTCAGCTTTTAACCGACTAGTAAAATAACAGAACAAGGTGAAAGAATGAAATATATATACAAATGTTAGATGGTGACTATGTTCAAAGATAATACTTGTTGCATAAGTTCATTTTAAATTACATGAGTTCTTCAATTACATGAGCTTCGGTGATATTTCATGCTACAAAGAATTTCTGAGACAAAGTATGCATGTGCCACATTGGCATTGATTTAGGATAGCACGTTTTCTTAAATTTAACTTAAAAGTTGATATGTCCTGACAGCACTTCATGTCAAAGGGCAGAGAATTCCATAATGAAGGACCTTGGTATCGAATTGACCTTTTACCATACTGAATGGTTTTAAACCGTGGTTGAACAAGCTTGTTATTATCTCTCATGTTGTATTGTGATATTTGTTTGTCAAAAAACGAACTTTCAATAGGTGGCGCTAGGTTATCGACGACTTTGAAAATAAATTCTGCTAAGTTATTTTTACGGTTGACATACAGCATTTTCTTCCCGGTTTTCACGAGAATATTATTGTATGTACTTTCATAATCATTACAAACTAGTCTTAAAGCAGATGCTCTTTCATTCAGTTTTTCAAATTTTCTATCTTGGCCGAGAGAGAAATTATCATATGCAATTGAGCAATACACAAAATTTGAAGCCACAAATGCTTCATAGACTCTCATCCGCCCTTCATAATCTATATGCTTGCATATTCGTTGCAGTGCATTTATTTGTCTTGCTGCCTTTTTAGTGATGAGTGATACTTGATGGTTAAATGTAAGCTTATTGTCAATATGAATGCCTAATAATTTCGCAATTTGCTCAGAGTTTATAGTGTTATTTTGTATTTCTAGTGTAATATCTGAATTATCTCTTCTTATACAAATTGTTTGAAATTTCGTTGGATTTGCCTTCATGTAGTTAGCGCTAAACCATGAGATTGCTTGTGCAGATGCTACCTCAAGTTTTTCTTTTACTACGGACAGGTTATTATGAGAGTATGACAGAGTATTATCATCTGCATAATTGTATACTTCACATTGTTTCTTTAAAGCGATGAGAAAATCATTTATGAAAATGTTGAAAAGGAGAGGACCCAACAGAGATCCCTGGGGAACACCTGTCTTTAGACTTAACCAGTCACTTTTAATGTTCCCTAATTTTACGGCTTGTTTTCTATTCTTTAAATAATCCATAATAAAGGAACAGGCCTCTATCGAAACACCATAAGCATGTAGTTTTGCTATCAGAAGTCCATGGGGTAAACTGTCAAAAGCTTTAGAGAGATCTATAAGTAGGGGAGACCGGGGCTATTTGAAGCGCGGGGTTATATGAAACATGGCCTAAATTCGACTTTTCAATTTTTTCCTTGCCAATTTGTTACTTTAGGCAGATACTTTGATTATTGGCACACATTATCACACCCTTAATCATTAAAATTTTCAAAAAGCTAATTCTGTAGGCACGAAAGTTTGTTTTTAGGGTGTCCAAGTAACTTCTTTGCACAGATTTCGATTGGAGTTATTGTATACTAAATACTTATATCCAGGTGAACTAACCCTAATTCCAAAAGAGCAAACCCATTCCTAATTCACACCCAGAAGCATTTTGTTATGCGCATTTGATAAGACTGAAAAATAAGACAATATTGTACTCCAGGTGCGATGGGGTTAGTTGAACCGCACATGATGGAGTTGGCCAAAACATGATTTTTCTTGCTCAAATTGCCTTGCAAGTCATTGCAAGTTTGAGTTATTGCAATTAAGAAGTAATACAGTGGATATTTGCACTGCAGAATTTTTTTTTTGAAAACTGGCTTTTTTACCCAAAACCGACAAAAAATTGTGTAAATTACAGTATACAATATCTTTTCAAATAAGTATTTTACTAAAGCTGGTAGTCATCATAGGGATAGCAGTAATGCAAAAGAAAACCCTGTTATTAGAAGTTGTCTGAAGAAATTGAGGGTGCTTCAAATAACCCCGGGGCCGGGGCTATTTGATGCAAAAAAAAAGTTGGAAGTTTGTGTCTGTAACACAGAGTTCAAAAATTATTTACAATATCTCATAAGCTGATCATTGAGTTAAACACACGTACTATCACATTCCAAAATTTGGTGTGAATATCTTATGCCATTAACTCTCCAGAGCAAAAATAAAAACAAGTGCTTCAAATAGCCCCGGTCTCCCCTACACATCCTACATGGTTAAAGGCGCTTGTTTGTGCTACCACTGGCTGTGAGGTCGTGGGTTCGAATCCCACTCCTGGAACTCAATTTGGTCCGAGCCCATGGGACATTAAATGGAGGCGGGTTGTATCCAGTGTTCTGTGCTGGGGCAACTGAAAGACCCTGGACATCCCTGAATTAATAGGATATGTACCAGACTCACAGTCTTCTCATCACTCATCATCATACGGCGGTCACCAACACTGGAGAATGCTAAGGCATGGGAACCTTGGGCAATGTTCCCCTTGTCTCTGCCCATGGGCGCTGTACTATGGCTGCCCTGAGCTGTATCATTGTGGAAGGCTCACCACGAATTTCGTGCCTGCATTGCAGTGCATGACTGATAGTATATACAATACAATACAATACATAACAATCATTGTCAAGGGCTTTTCTCCAGTTTTCCATACATTTGACGAGTACATTATTACAGCTATACAACTTTCGGTATGCAGAGAGATCCGATGATAGTGAGGTTGATATGAATTGAAATAACTGATCACACATAATTCCTTCAAATATTTTGGAAGTTGCAGTAAGAACGCTCAATGGCCTGTAATTTTCTTTAGCCAGTTGATCAGACTTCTTATACAAGGGAGTCACTTCCGCTTTTTTGTTGCAATCCGGAAATTTACAACTATTTATGGACTGATTTATTATTGGCATTGAGGATAAGCTGAGAGTATCTGAGCCAGTTTTTAAAAATTTTGGAGAAATTTGATCGAAACCAGTGGATTTGTTTGGTTCCAGCAGTTTGAGTTTGTTTAAGATTGTTCCTTGAGTTATTGGATTGAAATCAAACTGTTTGTCGTAACCTGCAAACTCTTGAATTAGCTTTACACTAGGATGGTCACTATAGAGGTCAATGACCTTTTCAGCTGACATCATTTGAACATTTTCAGGTTCACATAAGTATTACTAACATCTACAGGATTGCTGATTAAATTATTGTCTTCAAACAAAGTAATATTTTGATTATGAAGTTTCACATTTTTGGTCATAAAAGGCTTTACAATTTCCCAAAAGTGCTTACCTTTATTAGTGTCAACATTGCATTTTTTATCAAAATATTGCTTGAGTGAAACTCTTTTTAATTTATTTACGAGGTTTCGTTGTTTTTTAAATTTGTCCCAACATTCTTTGTTTTTAATTTTGTGAAATTTTCTTCTAAGTGCTGCCTTTGCATTTATAGATTTCCTTAAGTTATCATTCATGTATGGGAGTTCTCTTTGTTTGATTATTTTTTGTTTTCTAGGAGCATTTTTATCTACAACATTTTGTAGTAAGGAGTTATGAAACCACAATTGGTCATCAACATCATCAAATATTTCAGAGACATGGAAAGGCGCAGAAATCAGGTCTTTCATATAAGATTCTTCAATAAATTTTAAAAGATCGATAGTATATTAGTTTTGGTTCATTTGTCGGGCACGCTAATCTTGTTGAGGCACTTATATAATTGTGAAAATCACTTATACCTAATGGTAAGTTTATGGTTTTCTTAATTGATTTTGGATTATTTGTGAGAATAACATCGAGCAGAGTAGGATTATCTGAACTTTTAAAGCATGTTGGGTTTTTTATTAACTGCCTGAGATCAAATGTGTCACATAATTGAGACAGTTGCTGGGACGAGTTTAAAAAGTAAACATTCAGATCGCCAATAACATAGACATTGTCACTTTCAGAAAGGCACTTACTTAACATAATTTCTAAGGCATTTGTGAGAAAATTTACATTTATATTGGGTGGTTTATAGATGTGTATGAAAAACATATTCTTATTGGCTGTTTTTACTTGGAGTACTATTGTTTCTATTCCATTCGCATTTATGGCAATATCTGATCGATTTTTATGAGGAATAGTTTCTTTTACATAGCATAAGAGTCCGCCTCCGTTTGCATTTCGATCGATTCTATGATTAATAAATTGGTTGACATGAAACTGAGCACTTGGATAAGAGTCATCAAGTTTTGTTTCCGATAAAAATAGTATATCAGTTTTACCATGAATTAAGATTTCATGTATCTCCATAAACTTGCTAGATAAGCTGTTTATATTAGGATGAGAGAATATCATGTTCTTACAATTATTTTTTGAGAATTTTGAGAGGTCCTCATATGGATTTTCTGCACTGTCACAATTTTGGCCGTTATTTTCGGTTTCAGAATTTGCACAACTATCATATGACATTCTAGGACTAGCTGTACCACTTTGAGCTATTTCTTGACTAGAATCAGAAATGACAATATCTTCGCTACATACATTCAATACAACATCATTACGACAGTCTGAAATTGTATCTAACATATTTACATGATTGCAAATTTGTAAAGAATCTGTTCCATTAAAATATGAGTTTGCATAGCACTCATCACGGTTAAAATCATTGATTACATAACACACATTAAAATCATAACACACATTAAAATCATATTCAGTAACATTATTCTCATTGGCCACAGTTCTTTGCCCGGCCATTTTCTCATGGCCAATGTGCTAGTGCAAACTGCCATGACTGGAGACGGAACAAAACTTCTTCTTGTAGCCAGTGCCATGGCAGTTGTAGCACACTAGACGTTGTTGGTGACGACAGCTGTCAACTGTGTGCGAGCGTTCTCCACAGTTGAAGCAACGGAGTTGTTGGTTCCGGGATCGAGGCACAGTTTGTCCATGTTGGTTTCACTGTGGTGGAACTGAGGGTCTTGGCGTAAAACTTCGGCTACTATTACTTGACAGTTCAGCCCTCAGCGTCATTAGTAACCGCCCCAACATGTTTAGGCCACTGCCGTCGTGTCCTTTTCCCCAGAAGGTATCGAAAGTGTTCTCTATGATGGGACGGTTACCGGATTCTCGTAGAGCAGTGGCAAATGCTTGACACTGTCGAGCCTTTGCTTTAAGCAGTTCGTATACGACGCCTTGCACCATGTCATGCCATGTTGCTGTTGTTGTCACTCTGTCACCGATTTTCTTGGCTTGAAGGGGTTCATAGGCTTGGAGGATCTCAGATGCGGCAGAGTTGTTTCCCATGGTCACTGCTTTGTAATACTGCAGAGCGTGTTCGCAAATTCTGAACTTCATGTTCCGTACATGAAGTTTGAACTCGTAGAAGTTGCTGAGTGGTGCTCTTTTGCCCTTAAAGTACACGGGATTGTCCAGAGGGCAAGGAGCGGGTTGTCGAGCAGGAGGGGGTGGGACAGGTTTTGGAGCGATAAGGGGCGTAATGGCAACATTGTCTTTACTGGCTGTAGTCGGTCTGTTCCTGTTGTTTCGGTCACCTTTGACAAGGCCTTTCCTTCTAAACCAAGATCAGAGATCAGTCTCTTGGTTCCGGCATCTGAAAGATGCAACTTGACTAGATGCAGAAGATCGGCGTCAATAGATTCATTTCAATATCTGAAATTGACATCATTGTTCACAAACTTGACGCCGAGCTCGTTAACGACGGGGATGAGGAGTTCATTTATGTTGTCAATTTTGGCCCTGTGGGTGTCATTGTCCATACGAGGGGGGATGCTTGAGACAACAACATTTGTAGCAACTTCTTTAGCACAGATTATGGTGTTCTTAAAGTCATCGCAAATTTTAGGCGCAGGACGATTAGAGGACGCATCGTTCGTACCGGCTACAGCGTAGATTGTGTCGTACTTCTTCTTGGGGTTGATGGCCTTGATCTTCTTGCGGATGTTGTTGAGTCGTGCGCCTCCGGTGGAATCAATTTTCAGCGAGTCGTCTGAAGCGGAAACGTCTCGGATGAGCGAGTCTCCAATCAGGAGGATGCCCTTCGGTTCGACAACTTCGTCATCTTCATCGTCATCATTGTTAAGTTTGTTTCCAAACTGTAAATTTTACTGCATCATTTTTGACAGTGTGTTCAATGCTCTGTGTAAGTTGGTCATAGCTTTTAATGAATTTCCTATGGTACAATGTTAGCCAGGCAAATGTTAACAGTTTCCACAGTTTGTCTTGTGAATTTTGAACAGCTGATTTTGTCACTCATACCTGTCATTCCAAAAAAGTCACTTGATTGAAACAGACATACATTACTTTTGGAATAGCCAACATTTATACAAGGAATGGTCAACATTTTATACATGGAATAATCAACTTTGATTTTGAATTTGTACCAGTCAACAATCTTTCTATATGTTACAAGGTATGTGTTTTAAACTATTTTGTGTGTTATATCGAGTAAATATTTAGCATTGCTTGTTAACAGTAGAATTTCATTGTGTTTCTAGAATTCTTGTATGGGATTTTTTAGTATAATTCTTGTGTATTTTATGATGTAAATTCCATTTATTAAATTCAAAATGATGGTCTTTACACTTGAAGTTCAGATTTATTAAACTTTGTCATTTTAATTGTACATTGCTTTTGTTTACTAGTATTTGTTCTTCAATATTATTTGTAGTATTTTGTATCATTTATTCAAATACTTTTGAGTTATTTATTTGGTGTTTAATTTTATGCAGGTTTTGAAGATTTACCTTCATGATATGTCATTTCAATGGACACTCTTACTTGATGCCTGGGAAATTTGCACATTGTGTAAGTTCTTGCTTATTGATGCCTGCTTCTTAACTTTTACTTGATTTACTTTGACATATGATTTGTTTTACTTTGACATATGATTTATGATATCAAAAGTCAAGTTATATTCAAATTTACTATCAATGATGTTTGAGATATTGATTGATGTTAAATCATGTTGGATTCATTTGATGCCATGCTATTTGATTTTTAAAATATTTATTTATTTATTATTATAATTATTATTTTTTTTTTTAATTATTTAATTAATAAGGTAAAAGAAAATATACTTTAAAAAACAGATATTGTTGTGTGAATTATTTCTTATATTTTGGTTATTTTTTCTTCAGATGTACCTGTACTTTACTTTGTACCGCGTAATAAACGAGTGCAAAAGTTATTCCTGGTTCGCATCAATAATCATCATCGTCATTTTCTGAAAATAGTTTTTGAGACAGGGCAGTGATCTGGGATTCGATATTTTGAAAAGAAATTGGGGCATTTTGTTGTTGAGTGACTAGTTGTGTAAGTGAAACATTTTGAGAAATCAAAATATCATAGAATCTCATTGTAATTGAACTTTCAATGATTCCGAAGTTTCAGCATGCAATATACTGTATTCATGCATGGTTTGTCCGTCATCGTTAAAGTTGCCAAAGGAAATAGAAAAATAACGTGCAAGCACTTTAACAGCTGCTTGTAGATACGTGCAAGTATCTACTAATCTATCTATCTATCTATCTATCTATCTATCTATATATTTATCTATCTATCTTTTTTTTCCTTCCTTCCTTTCCTTCCCTTCCTTCCCTTCCTTATGTGGCATTTTTAAGATGCCTTGTATACATATATAAGTGTTTCCTTATATTTGTGTGTTTTTGGAAGCAAGACTAAGTTATGTTGAGACCACATGCTTGGTGATTTGCTAGGAAAGAGCAATTAACTGGTTTCTTACTATGAAAGCCGTGGCCTCATCTGAGTTATCTCAAAGACAATTTAAATGTGCTATTCACATTTTCAAGTGCAATTTACCTTCACACCTCCCTGTCATCAGTCAAATACTTTTATTTAGAAGGAGGAGGCACCTCAGACCATGACAGTTACCAGGTCACTGGTAAATGTCATGCTCAGACATTGTCAGAGCTCCTCTGCAACACACCGGCAAAAGTAGGTCAGCATTACCCAGTTAATTCCGTTGCCGTGATTGACCTTTGACCTCAAGATAGTCAGCCTGTTTGTTTTCTTTAATCATTTTTTCCATCTCAGAAAGGCACCAAAAGTTTTTCAACGTAAGATAATATTCTATTTAGACTGTATGCAAAGTTTTAATGACATAGGTGAAACAGCACCACCAGGGGAGTTGTCATAAGTTTTCCTGAAACTCCTCCCATGATACAAGCTGCAAGCAGCTGTAAAAATTGGTCATTTTGCATTGGGGTTTGTAAACTGTAGGGCAGAGCTGTATGTCACAATAATCCTGTACTTAATAATGATGCTGATTAGTTTATTAGCCTGCAAATACTTCTTTTGTTGTCAACCATCTGGGCTATAATTGCCATTCACTGGGTCAGCGTCTCAGGAATCAGTTGAAAATAAACCAACTTAAGCAGCCATTGTTTTGGTCAATGTGAACCACCCAATGTTTTGAACCTTTTCTGAAGAACATGCTCTCCAGAATGAGGCTAATTTATTTATTGCCATCCTGGTGTTGTTACGGTCTTGAAACAAATCGAAATATTAAAAATGCACACTTGTTCAAAGTACAGTGAGGCCACTCTTATTCTTAACTGGACCTCCGCTAACCGAATGCCACATTTATCCATACAAATAGGCCTGAAGCCAATCACAACAATACCCAATTTCCTATTATAAGTGAATGCCGCAGTTGTCCTATCCAAACAAGCATTGCCAGTCACAAAACAATGAATTTCTATTGTACTTGCTTCAGTAATCCGAACAGCCAGCCTGTCCAGCCAGGTGTGTCGATGAATGAACAAAGAGTGTGACCCTCATGGTGCTTTGAAACACCAGCAATAGAACTTTTCTTGTCTGTCTTAGTAACACCCACGATGGAGCATCATCAGTTTACTAGGCTTATGTATTGCTTTACAGTCTGTCACTTTGATATAGAAAAAATGAGGGCCAGTTCATTGTGAAAAATGCACTTTGTGACTCATGATAGCTGATGAAGTGTCTTCTTCTCTACTCTCATCATGGGACACATAGAGGCTGTTTGATAAGTCATGATCAAGAGAAGGCCATTGAATTGTCATTACTGATTTCAAATCAGATGCATAATCCTTTTGTTTGGCTGTCATCAACAAGCGGGATATGTCTGCTTAAATCAAATAAACATTGAAATTATTGGGCATGATCAAGACAAATCATGTCACTGGTCTACAAGAAAAATGCTTCCAGAACAAAAGTAGTGAAACTTTTCTTGTAATACTAATAAGGAAATGGTAAGTCAAAAGTGCAGATTGGCTCTAGTTTCCAAGATACAGTATAGTGCCAAATTATGAAATTTATGCAAAATCAGGTAAAAACGTCAGTATATCAGAAAGCACAGTGCATCCACAAGCAACCATTTCTATCTTAAAGGCTGTCTGCACATTCCAATACATGCATCTTTAATATGTTTTTGAGTTTTGACACAGAATTTGTTTTTTTTTTTAGAATTTCATTCTTGGAGGTGCACAAAATGTATGCATGTAGACTAATTCCATGAACGGGAGCATAAACTTACTTTTTCATCACAAGCTACATGTAATGGTTTCTAAGATCACATTTGTCAAATATCTCAACTCAACTGCATCACATTTTCTATTTAGTGATTAAAAAAATATGCCTGAAATTTGTATGAACAGCCTAGATAACTTCTATTACATTTGTGGTGAAATGATGTTTGCCTCACAAAAGTGCAACATATAACTACAGTGGTTAAAAATAACGTGCAAGCACTTTAAGCAGCGCGAAATGTCAACATTATATAGGCTTACCCAAGCAGGGGGAAGCTGCCCTCCCTGAAATATAGCAGTAGACCCACAGTGGATGCAGACTTTCACAGCTGAACGCACAAGGAGGCCACATGGCCAAGTGCACTATAAACATGTTGCATGCAAATTCAGCTGACCTTTGACCCCTTGAAAAGAAGCATATTTGTTTTCTTTATTAATTTTTATAGTAACAGTCGGGCACCAAAAGTTTATCGTCGTGATTTAAAATTCAGGAGAGGCTATATGCTACGTTTGAATGAGATTGGTAAGCAGGGGCACCCATGGTTATGGTCATAAGTTTTGGAAAAAATGTCTACAGTAAGAGCTAGCGCTTCGCGCTGCTAAAAAGGCATACCACAATTACTTTGGTTGCAAACCTGGAGGTCAGGACCCAATTTTAAGACAAGTACAACTAACCTTGAGATGATGCTCAACAAGAAAAGTAAACCTATGCCCTTTGAAATCCCAATGGTTTGGCGAGAACCAACATATCGCAGTAGCTACAGTTACTGTTACTTTTGTAGGATTCACCCAGTTGCAATACGGAATAGTAACAGCAAAGAAATTGACAGTTGATTATTATATCTGCTCTGTGCCCTGTACTACATGGAGATGAATTCCTACCCCTTTAGAATCATGTACACTTTGGACACGGCTGATGATCATGATAATAACCAGGATTCAGTTGGCCCTGAGCAATCAACACCATGAGGAAGAGAAAAGAAGGCATGCAAAGCTTTTCAGTCAGTAGTTCCAGTTAATTGTTTGGAAACTGCAAGGCAGATAATTAAAAGCAACAGGTGATAAATACCTTCTGAACTCTGAAAGAGCTCTTGGATTCAATATGTCAAGTGCTGAAGATACAATTTTTGCGTTCTGGATTTCTTTCCTTTGAACTGTGGAGATGTAAGTGATGAACAGATTGAACAATTCCAAGAACTATGAAGAAAAGGTGTCATTTTCACAGTGCAACAGTTCACTATTTTTCTATATCAAAGTGACAGACTGTAATATAAAATCCATACACCAATATAGCTTGATATGTTGATCAATAAACTATATATAAAAGATTACCTGTAAATTAAGAGACTTTCTTGACTAAGACTAGCGTTATTTAAAACGATCTTCATTCATAGTGAGACTTTCATTTCTCAAACTTTTCATTCATAGTGAGACTTTTATTTTTCAAACAAAACATATTTGTTCTGTGCAAAAGTGGATAAACCCAGGATTCAGGATTAACAGTATCAGGCAATTCTGTTTTAGAAATTGGTCCTGATGTATACAAAGTAAAAGTAAATGGTTTTCTTTACAGTATCCGGTGTATATATGTATATGCCGAACTCCTCCAGTCATATCCCGAAAGAGTTAATCGGAAGTGCAAAACTCCTGTCTCATTCTACAAAATTGACCAGAAAAAGTTCATAGAGTTGTGTCCTCCTGTCGATATCATCTGGCCGGAAGTCATAAATGATATAAACTGTGTGTGTTCCCTGATCTCAGATGCCCTCAACAATGCATGCAAATCTGCACGTATCAAGTCGTCTCTAACTAGCATGGGATCATCGTGGCCACATTGGATGACAGTTGTGATCATCAGTTAAGAAAATTTGGGTGAATTGAGTTTATCACATTTTCTTGACTAATGTGGCTGAAATCTGTGAGATATCGGTTGGAAATATTTCAGAATATCATAAAATTAAAATTGTTAACTGTTCTATCTAAATAAGTTTGAAATACAGGCTTAGGCCTACTTGAAAAATTTTATGCTCTTTGCTATTTTCCTTTTGTTTTTGGCTCCAACTGTTATTTGAATCCTTGCCCATTGAGTCACTGAATCCTTCAAATCACTTAAAAATAAAGTTGCATGGCCTTCCTTAGGTTGTTCACTCTATTGCGTATACAAGATAGCCCATTTACGCCAGTTGTTTACAAATGGCATGCCATACTAAGAATATATTGTGCTTTCATGAAGCAATCTTCATTGGAATAGCATTGGAATAGCATTGAGGCTGAAGAACCACATTTTTGCCCCCTTCCCAAATGAAGTTCAGAGTGCCCCATTGAGTTGCTGTTTGGACAATGCATGGAACATAGCTTGAAATAGATAATGAATCTTGTTTTCCAAAATTTGGTAGATTATCGTGCCACATGGACATGTTTTTGTTTTGGTAAAATTGGACAAATAAATACAAAAGCACACTGAACTTAATATTTGGCCTCCAATATTACATATTGTGACTCAAAGTTTTAAAAATACAGTTCTAAGGTAAACTGAAGCAATTTGAATCAATACAAGGCATTTTTCAGGTTAAAGAGTGCGTGAAAATGTGATAAACTGGACATTATGTTTATCTCCAATATTTATCCTAATTTTCTCAATTGATGGTCACACCTGTCATTCCATGTAGTCATTATGGTCCTAGGTAGTTTATGAACATTATTTTGATACAAATACCAACAAATGATGGTAAATAGTTCACTTTCTACAACATTGTTAAAGTGTATGAATAATTTTTGGTTCATGGAGTTAACATAAGTAGCTTTTTTCACCACATTTCTTGCAAATTCCCAATAAATTTGTTTTGTGCAGGTTACATGTAATGCTAGGATGTTTTTAGATTGCATGTTTCATTGGTTTACTTTGTAATTCCTTAAAATAATAACAAAATAGCGAGCGTCTGATTAATTCTTGGTCTGACTGTATAAACTGGAAAGGCAATTTTCAAAGCCCTGCATCCATATTAACACAGCCCAGTGATGCTGAATTTAAACTACATTTTGAGCGCCTCCTGAACCCGAATCAGGACAATACATTGCTAGAAATACCTGAATCGAATGTTTACGTATCAATATTAGATGACCTAATTACAACAATGGAAGTCATTAATGTGATTAAGAAGTTTAAAAGTGGAAAAGCAGCAGGATGGGACGGTGTTCCACCTGGCATTTTGAAACTCCTAACAGGTGAATGGTACACACTTCTTACTTACTTGTTCAATATGGTATTTTGCAATGACTATCCTATTAAATGGGCACTATTGAATTGAAAAATATGTGAATCACATACAAAAGAAAAAGACAAAAAAAACGTGAAGGATGGCATTTTCACAGCAGTACTTCTGTTGTTTTAAATTAGCCCAGTTAGGCATTCCATGCCAAAGTTTCTAAGAGAGGAATAAATGTATGCAGGAAGTGTACTCTGCTTTATCATACGTACTGCACGAAAATGATGTGGATGGTATCCAGCTTTATCCTGCAAAATGGCCTCGGTCGATTTGACTATCCCTGAACAATGAAGAGGCAAAAAACAAGGCGTGCATTGTATAGTTACCTGAGAAGTCAAAAATGTGACATTATATTTCTGCAAGAAACTCATTGTAAATTGAAAAAAGAGGCATATAAATGGGGAAAAGAGTGGGAGGGACAAACTTTGTGGAGTAGAGGGTCGTCAAATAGTAGAGGAGTTGCCATATTGTTAAATTGTAACCACAAATATGATTTAACAGAAAGTGATTGTGATCCTAATGGCAGATATAACCAAAAAACTGTACTGTTACACACAGGGGACATTGAAATTCGTGATTACTCCACCTCTGTTGACACCATTGTGACAGATGTTAAACGATTAGTTTCGGAACTAAAGAGAGAGTTCCCTTCTTCACAGATACTTCTGAGCAGTCTCCCCCACGCAAAGCAGAACAATCGCTTGAACAATCGTATATCAGAGATGAACGCTGCTCTCAACCGTTTCAGTGAAGTACATTACATCTGCAACAAGAATGCGAAACTCGCAAGAGACAATATTCACATGATTGCTCAATCGAAGGACTTTGTTGCCCGCGCAGCTGCTCACATTGTGAAGCAGTGTGTTTAGTGTCCTGCCAGCCACCCATATTTCTTGTGGATTGTCTGATATCAATTGTAAAACAAAAGATGATGAAAATACAACTGTTACCAATAATGCTAACTTAGACAATTCTGTAAATGTAACTGATAATGTGAACTTAAATTATTGTAATCAAAAGCAGGATGTTGTGCTTGTAACTGACATGATAGATGATAGAGTGTCAAGCAGTGCTCTAATTAACGCTAACTGTTCTAATATAAGATGCAATGTCGCAAATGACATTCCAAATGGCAATCAATATCATTCTAAAGATTCAGTGTTACATGACATTATGTCTCATGAAGACTTAAAAATTATGGTGTGGAATATTAACGGTCTAGGTGATAAACTCAGTGGTCAGGAATTTATAGGATATATAAACAAT
This sequence comes from Platynereis dumerilii, assembly GCA_026936325.1. Taxonomy (NCBI): domain Eukaryota; kingdom Metazoa; phylum Annelida; class Polychaeta; order Phyllodocida; family Nereididae; genus Platynereis; species Platynereis dumerilii. Next base: position 8,389,381 of record JAPTHN010000022.1, on the reverse strand, counting down.
CATGATCTAGTAGTATTTCTCGAAACAATGAAACTTGACACCTTTAAACCAAGTGTGAAAAACTTTGAATTTATACATTATCAAAGAAAATTTCAACATTCACGAGCGAGGAAACCTGCAGGAGGTATAGGAATATTGGTTCGCAGTAAATTATTAGATGATGGAACTGTATCTATGGTTAAAAACTCAGATTTTGTCGTGTGGCTTAGAATTAAACAAATTAATGGTCCCGACATTTACTTAGGTAGCGTCTACATTCCCCCATTAGATTCAACATCTACAATTTCTAGTTTCCAAGACAATAATGCTTTTCATTTATTACAAGATGAAATAACCCATTTTAGCACTCTGGGTAATGTTTTAATATGTGGTGACTTCAATGCCAGGACAGGTAATCAATCTGACTTTATACTCACTGCAGGCAAAGATAGTCATGACTTGTACAATGCTTTTTGTAGCAATACCCCCTATGATTTTCCGCAACATGTACGTCATTCCGATGATTCCAAGGTTAACAAGTATGGCAAGGAGTTATTGGAATTATGTAAATCTTCAGATATGCGTATAATGAATGGTTATTTCAATAATACTACTGGAATGTATACCTGCTATACAGCTAATGGCAAAAGCTTGATTGATTACTTGATATGTGACACATACTGTTTTAGGAAATTGTTATCATTTGAAATTGATCCCTTGAATTCAGATTCTGATCACAGACCTTTGTTATTTTCCCTCCAGCTCACTATGGGCAAACAAACTGTCCCAACAAGTAAAAAACAATGTAAATCCAGCGATAAATTCTTTAGATATGTATTTGATATGGAGAAAGCATCCGGCCTCATAAGTTCCTTAAATGGCAATTTGTGTGATTCATTACATGATGAACTTATAAATAATATCGTTTCTGATAAGGGAGTTGACAATGTCATTGACAGTATGTACTGCTTGCTTGATACTGCTATTGCAAAAAATTTCAAACGAAAATATCAAAAGAGTCAAGGAGATACATTTCCCAAAAATGAATGGTTTGATGACGAGTGCAAGACACTCAAGCGTACTGTGAATGATTTCTCAAAAAATAACGACCTTAGTGTAGAGAGCAATCTAGATCTGTACTGTAAGTTAAAGAAGGAGTATAGGGCTTTAACTCAGAAGAAAAAGAGACAATATCAAAATGGTGTAAGAGAAAGTCTGTTAGAGATGCAAACTAATAACCCAGTTGAGTATTGGAAATACTGGGATAGATTAAAGAAAAACTCTTCGGGCTCTATAACTGGTGTTATCTCCCTTGAATCATTTGAAGAATACTTCAAGAGTATACAATGTCCGCCTAAAAATGCTAATCTAAAATTTGATACTCAGTTTCTTGGAGAAATCGAGGAGTTTGTGCAAAACTACGATAATTCCTTTTCTAATGATCCAGCTATGACTGATGCGCCCATCACTACTCACGAAGTAGAGATTGAATTAAAGACTCTTAAGTTAGGTAAAGCACCTGGCATTGACGGTATAAGCAATGAATTTTATAAATATTTATCTGACTACATGATACAGCCTCTAACTATCCTTTTCAATTATATTTGGGATAAAGGGGTCTATCCTGAGAAATGGTCCGAAGGAATAATTCAACCACTGCATAAAAAAGGTAGTCGCAGTGAACCTGACAATTACCGTAAATTAACCCTAATGGCATGTATGGGGAAAATATTTGAATCAATTGTAAATAAAAGATTAATCTTCCAAACTGAGGCCACCGATTCAGCTGACCCAAATCAATTTGGATTTTGCAAAGGCTGCCGAACTAGTGATAATGTATTTATTTTGGATACATTGATGTCATATCAAGCTTCTAAGAAAAAAAACTCTTTTTATTACTTTTGTGGATTTTTCAAAAGCGTTTGACTTCATCAACCGCTCATTCTTGTACTATAAATTGATAAAACAAGGTTACCGTGGTAAACTTTTAAATATTATCCAAAGTCTGTTTTCTAACTCCAGTGCCAAAGTAAGGTGGGAGGGCCAGCTAGGCTCGAAGATAGAAAGTACATATGGGGTCCTTCAAGGAGGTATTATTAGCCCAAAATTATTTAACTTGTTTCTTTCTGATATGGGAGAATACTTTGATCAAACTCAGGGCCTAACAATCGATGGCACAACTTTTACACATTTGTTATATGCAGATGACTTAGTACTCATATCAGAAAGTGCTGCAGGTATGCAAATCCTATTAGATAACTTGGCAACTTACTGCAGAAAATGGCACTTAATTATAAACTCACAAAAGAGTAAAGTGATGATAATACAGCCTAGAGTTAGACATAAATCGGAGAATACACAGCAGCAGTTTTCGGTTGATAATGAGCAACTCGAAGTTGTAGATTCATATAAGTATCTAGGGCATATAATTAGCAATAAAAGAAACACTCACAGTTTGATGTATGAACACTTGGCATCACAAGCCCAAAAAGCAATGCATGCCTTGAAAGAGAGAGTAAAATCTACCGTTGGATATCTCTCACCAAAACTTAGTCTTAAAATGTTTGAAACCCACATAGTGCCTATTCTAGAATATAACAGTGAAATCTGGTTCCCAAATAAGCAAATTGACTCTTTGGAAAAAATACAACTTAAATTTCTCAAAAATCTTCTTGGGGTCAGAAGTCAGACTTCAACTGTAGCAATTTTAGCAGATACTGGCAGATTCCCATTAATCTATAGACAACAAATATCTGCAATTAACTACTGGCATAGATTAAAAATTGAGAACTGTCCAAAACTACTTCGTAAATGTTATGAAATCCAAGTGGCTCTGAACCACAAGAAGTTGCCTTGTTGGTTGTCTAGAATACACCAAGTTCTCATTGATTATGGAATTAGTGATTCAGAAATGAAACCCAGTAAAATAGCATCTTTGGTATATAAAAAAGCAGGGGAAGATATGTTGGCTGACATAAACAATAGTGATAAAAACCCAAAATTAAGAACATGTAAACTATTTAAAACAGACTTACGCATTGAACCATATTTAAATTTTAACTTACCTATGTATGTGTATCGCAGTGTAGCCAGATTCAGGCTAAGCTCTCACAATTTAAAGATAGAGCTGGGGAGACACAAACGCCCCTACGTACCAGCTGATGAAAGATTATGTAAAAGATGTACAACAGGACTTGTAGAGGATGAATTTCACTGTCTTATGATTTGTGATTTTTGGAAAGACAACAGAGTCGTACTATTTGACACGGCAGCCAAAACGATAGAAAACTTCTCCGTTTTAAATCCTCAAGCTCAGTTTATTAAAATACTAGCAAATAAATCATCTGAAATAAATTCTGCATTAGGTAAATTCTTAAACATTGTCATAAAAACTGATAACAGTGCTTAATGTAAGTTATAATTAATTAAATCAGCCCACAAGGTCAGGGTGGTTAATGGCACTGACACATTGTTTTCACGTGTGGTTTGCTGGCAATAAATTGTTTGTAAATATATGCCTTGTATATCATTTTTATGCATATTTATGTTGCTGTCATACCTTTTGTAAATAGCATATTTATCTAACTGTGTGTCACCTTTTAGTAAATTTTGTAAATATTATATTCATCAACCTGAACATTTTTCTATTGACTTCCTTTCTCTATGATTTCATCCCTCATAAATTTGTATATATTGGTGCTATGTACGTACTATGGTTCTGTACCATCTCAGTGCTAAATTTCGCCTGTAGATCTGGCCTGTTGTGATTTAAATGTATTATTGCTGCTGTGATTTAATGTTTTATCTCAATATGTGGAAGAAGCTTGAGCCGCCTCAGTGCTAAATATTGCCAATATATCTGGCAAAGTGTTAATTTAAAATATATTATTGCTACTGTGATTAATGTTTTATTTACTTATGTAGAAGTAGCTTTAGACTTTTATTTTTTTTGTGTGTTAGTATTAGAACCAGTTTCTGTTTTTGTTTTTTAACCTGTATATTGCTATTTCTTGTAACTGACTTTTTGGTCAAATGTGACCTATGTTTGAGTCAATAAAAACCTATATATATATATAACTTGTAAAGTCCGTTTTAACGATGTAATGTTTAATATTGTAAATTTTTACACACCAAACAATGAATATGAAAGAGTAAGGTTCATAAATGGTCTTGGTAAAAACATTGATCTGTCAACAGAACATTTTAACATTTTGGGGGGAGACTTTAATTGTGTTTTGGATAATAATATTGATCGTGCTAATTGCAAAAGTAACCTTGATGTTGGTCAGGTTGATATGAAAAATTTGATGGACATGTGTCACCTAGAGGATGTATGGTGCAGAAGGAATCCTGACATGTCTGAATTTTCATGGGAAAGCCGGGGAAAAAGGTCAAGAATTGAATATTTCTTAATTTCTAATGACCTAGATAGTCAAGTGAAAGAAATTTCGTATTTAAATGCCCCCTTTTCAGATCACAGGCCAATTGCCATGACAGTCAAGAATAGTGAAGTCTTGCGGGGACCAGGTTTATGGAAAATGAATGCAAATATGATCAGGTCAAGTTTATATCAAACAGCTTTTGTGTCTATGTGGAAAGATTGGAGAAAACAGAAGTCAAAACTTGAATTGAACACATGGTGGGATCTGGGTAAAAAACGTATCAAAGATCTTGCACAAAGTATTTCAAAAGTTATTGCAAGAAAAAGAAAATCAGAATGCGAAAGAGTTAACAACAGAATAGCCTTTCTGAAACAAAATGAAATAAATGCTGATGAAGTTGATTTACTTGAGGAGAGATTAAGAGTGATTTATGAAGAAAAGGGAGAAGGCACAAAAGTTAGATCAAGAATTAGATGTTGGGAAGAGGGTGAGAGAAGTACCAAATATTTCCATAGTTTAGAGAAGAAAAGAGGGAAAGATAAACTCTGGGAAAGTATTTTAGATGAGCAAGGTAATATGGTGACAGGGATAGAACATATTCAGAAATGTCAGGTTGACTTCTATAAAGATTTATATGCTAGTCAAAAGTTCGAACCGAAAAACAGAGACTATCAATACTTTCTGGGAGATTTGGACAAGAAATTAAACGAAGGCCAAAAAAGACCATTGATGAGCCAATCTCCCTTGAGGAAATATCTAAGTCCTTGAGGTGCATGAAGACCAATAAAAGTCCTGGCCCAGATGGTATAATTGTTGAATTTTATAAAATGTACTGGGCTGAAATAAAAGCGGACTTGATGGAAGTTCTGAACTATGGTCTACAGAAGAAAGAGTTATGCTATTCACAATATTTAGCAACTATTGTTCTACTTTACAAGAAAGGTAACCGATCAGACAGAACTGGCGACCTATTTCTCTTTTAAATATTGATTTTAAGATATTGTCCAAAACACTTGCCCAAAGACTGAAAAGTGTTTTGCCTGATATTATCAGCACTGATCAAAGGGGGTGTATATCACATAGGTATATTGGAGAAAATATCAGGTTAGTTGAAGATATTATTGAGGAAAGAGACGATGATGCAGTTATAGTACTCCTAGACCAAGAGAAGGCCTTTGACAGGGTAGAGTGGAAATGGTTATTTTCAGTACTTAGAGCTTATAATTTTGGAGAAAAGTTCATATCCTGGATAGAAATCATGTATAAAAAGGCCAAATCATCAATCTTAACAAATGGTATTCAGTCAGAATATTTTCAGATAACAAAAGGAATTAGACAGGGGGATGCCATGTCTGCACTTCTTTATATAGTTCAGTCTGAACCACTAGCACACAAAATTAAGCACATGAATTCCGTAAACGGAATAACAGTAAGAAACGCAGCAAATGAAGCTTGCGTTAAGGTTGCTCAGTATGTAGATGACACAAACATTTTTCTGCAGGGCAAGGAAGATATTGCTACTGTCCTTCAAATCATTGAGAGATTTGAAGATGTTTCAGGATCTAAACTTAACAAAAGTAAAACTAAAGCTCTTGTGGTTAATGAGGAGAATGTTGGAGAATATGAAGGCATTACGCTAAGCTTGGACCCTGAGAGCATTTTAGGTATCCAGGTTGGTAAATACAATGATAACACATTTTGGGATAAAATAGTAGATAAGTTAAGAGCCAATTTGAATATGTGGAGAGGCAGGGATTTAACTTTTCAAGGCAAAATACATATCATTAAAAGCTTAGGTTTATCGGTGTTACTGTACACTCTTGAGTTAAAAACAATGAGTGAAAAGTATGTAAAGCAGATAAATGAAATTCTATGGGATTTCCTGTTTACTGGGAAAAGATATACAGTAAAAAGAAGCATATGTTGTTTACCAAAACATAGAGGAGGGTTAAGCATGATCGACCTCACAGCAGTTATTAAAGTCAAACGTATAAAAATGTTGATTCAAATTTTGAAAGGAAAAACGAATGACAATTGGAAAATTCTACCTTTTAAGTACCTTAAGGTGTTAGACAATGATTTTGATATTGAGTTCTTCAGCTTGAGAGTATCAAATGCCGAAAAGCTCTTAAATGAGAAGGTTATACCATTATTTTACAAAGAAATCATGATTTATTTCCAAGAGTTGTGCCGCAAAAGTAAAGTTGAATGTAATTTAAATGATGAAATCCTATGGTGCAACGAAAGAGTCAAGTTTAATGGTGAACCCCTTGCTTTAAAACACTGGTCCAAATGTGGAATTAAGTATTTGGCCGACATTATAACAAACAAAATGCTAGACAGAAAAAAGATTGTTGACAAGCTGCATTTCAAAGCTGCTTTTCCTTTTGAGATCAGGAAAGTTGAAGTTGCCTTACCTGAGCAATGGAAAAAATGTGAAAAATATGAAAAACCGCGTTTTCATAGCATTTCATCAATATTACATTTAAAATTCCAAGTTCCAGACTGTGGAATAAAATCATTAGAAAATTTGACTTCGAATGACATTTATAACATCTTTATGTCCGAAGAAGAACCTGAAATACGTTCTAAGTCCTACTGGACGGATAAATTTCCAAACGAAAGTTTAAATTTCAGTTCTGGTTCAAATACAACAATGTAAATAAGATGATACCCAGAAAAATTTCTGATTTTAATTGGAAAATTTTTCATGGCCAAGTGAATGTTGAGAAACGATTAAAACACATGAAATACTCTGATGGAATTTGTAAAATATGCCATACAGAGATTGAGAATCTTGAACATATGATGTGGACATGTAAAGATGTTATAAATATATGGAGAGAAGTGGAAGGAAAAATTTCAAGGTTGTTACAAGGTTTTGTACTTAAAAAATTGTATGCTGTATGTGGATATTTTGAAGATTGTCCTGAAACTCATTTGATTAATATGATTTTGAGTATATGCCGATGGAATGTGTGGAAAAGAAGAAATTGTATAAAGTATGAAGACACTTATATTGAAATAGATGATTGTGTAAGAAAAGTGATTTTTGAAATAGACTCACATTGTGACAATTTGATAAGAAAATGTGATGGTAATACTTCAATTTATTATTGAAACAAAAAGACTCTAATGATCGATAGGATCGGTAAAACTATTGCGATATTTTACTTTGAATATATTTATTGAGTTACATGTGCTCTATAGGGGATGTGGCTAAAACCATCCCCACTGGTTATTCAAAAGAAGTTTTTTTCGGGGACGTGGCTGAAACCATCCCTAAATATATATAAGTATGGGTGAATGTGATGGAAAAGGTGAATTAAGCATATTATGTGTTAGATGACGAAAAGTTTTAGATGTGGACAATGAATGTATGTGTGGCTTGTTTGATGAATGAATAAAAAATATAAAAAAATGGGCACTATCCAAGATTTTTGTTATATACAAGAAAGGTTCATCTCTGGATACAAACAATTATCAAGGAATAAGTATTCTTACGGCACTAGCCAAGGTTTATAATGCCATTGTCATTGTCATTTCTCAACCAACGTTTTACTCTGTGGTTCAAACCTGGGATTGAACAAGCTGATGGCCAAGTTGGCAAAGGATGTATCGATCAACTGCTTACCCTTCGCTCCTCATTGATGTTGCCTGAAAAAAGAAATTGGAACTATACCTTGCATATACTGATTATGTAAAGGCATTTGACAAAGTTGACAGGAATATATTGCTGAGAATGTTGGCAACTAAAGGATGTGGATCAAAATTTTTGAATGCATTGTGTCGCAGTCTTATGTCAACACACAATGTTCTTGGTAGTGAGTCTTTCAAGTCTTCTATAGGTGTACAACAAGGCAGTCCAACAAGTTGTGCATTGTTCACATTCTATGTAGATTGCACATCACAAGCAATTCAACGCTTTGGTGATGATGGCTTCCTGAGCTCGTTTCACTCTTTACTCTTCATGAACGACACAGTCATTCTTGCTTCATCTCGTGCTGCAATGGAATCTAAGCTGAAAACCTTAATTGACACAGCAGAATCAATCTATATGGCTGTATATCCTTCAAAATCTCAGTATATGACAGTCAATGTTAAAGACAAACGTCCCTTCAATATCGAGACAATTGCAATTGCACACACTTCTGAGTGCAATTACTTGGGGTCGTCAATTTTTTATGCCTCTGTATCCAAACAAATTGAATGATATATTGAGCATTCTCAAAGTAACATCAGGAAATTTACATCATTCGTCACGAAAAACGCAGATGCTCCCTTCAGAATTAAAAGACTGGTGTGGCAGAGTGCCTTAACAAGTTCAATACTCTAAGGATTTGAAAGTTGGATGACAAATTCAGTAAAAAGTGTGTCACAACCGTTGCTGAAAACACAAAAGATTTTTTTTGGAGTTCGAACTCAGACCTGCACTGACTTAGTTAAACTGGAACTTGGACTTGGTGATGCAAAATCATTCATCAAACTTCACTTTGCTATAGAATTAGCTAAGAACAGCAATTCAGCTATGGGCTCCTACATCAAAGAGTTATCATTGGAAACTGACTATAATATCAAGCAAGAAATACGAATAGTACAAAACTCAGTCCAAAACTCTCCTTCATCAAGACGGAAAGCATACAGAGAGTGCAACCTAAGTTTTGATCACCATCCCATGTATTATTCAGATGGCATCCCAGAATATGCAAGGATAAGCGCCACTCATATTCGTCTCGGATCACACAAGATGAAAATAGAAACTGGACGATGGTCCAGAATAGAAGTAAACGAACGAGTCTGCTCATGTGACAATTCATCTATTCAAAATGAAGACCATATTCTCCGTACCTGTGACATTACATCACAATATATAAATGATTTTAAAGATCCGAATTACACCTCACTTGAAAACCTGATGAACTATGATGCTCATTTGTGCAGAGACTTTGTATTATTTTGCCATGAATGTTTAACCGTTTTTTATAGTTTCCAATTTTATATTATAAGTAATTGTATCATTTCATTATATTATGCCTAACATCATTTTCAATTTATAATGGACAAATTTCTCCCTTTTTGACAATAAACTTACATACATAGAGGAATACTCCATGGCAAATTCGCACATTATTAACTCAAAATGTCAGGATGCCAAGTATATAGGCCTAATAGCACTTTAGTCTAAAACAATTGTGCCTGTCATCTTCATTGCTGTAGATTCAATCAGCTTTAAATTGACATATTCATAAAGATATCAGAAAATACTGTAAAATAAATTAACGATATATTGATGAACAATGATGTTCAACAAGATATCAACCTAGAAATTAGTCACGATTGGGGTGGTTGTCAAAACGTATCATACTGACGTGTGAAAAGGAATGGGGCAAACAAATATTTCCATAAAGAACTACATTCTATTTATATGACACACTACACTGTAAAATTTGAAATTCTGAGTCAGCTCAAATGATTGAGTGAGATGGTTGCACAATTTGTTTAAGCTAACATAGCTTGAGGTTGTGAGTTATGAAAATCTTTTCGTTGTTATAACTTACAACAACAAGCTATGATAGCTCAAAGAAATTGTGCAACCATCTCACTCAATCTTTTAAGCTAACTCAAAATTCAAATTGTACAGTGTAGTGGCTTAGCCATTTTGATTACCTTGTAAAAACTTGTTGAAATGAAGAATATGAAATTACTTTTCAATTAAAATTTGACTCAAGTGGCCTAGCTATTTTGATTTCCCTGGAAAGACCTGTTGAAATGGTAAAATTTAGCAATTTTTACTTTTTGCGCAGGGTTCACATGTGGCAAAAGAAGATTGGTTGACGCAGAATTTGAGCCACCCAAGACTATGTATTGTCGATTATCATATAAGATTAACTTTCTATTCTTGGGAGACGCAGGCGGAATTTCCGTTTTGATTACCTCATAGAAATCCTTCTGAAATTAGGAAGTACGAAACCTAGCGAATTTGATTACCTTGTGAAAATAACATGTTAAAATGAAGAAATGCATCAATTTTTTGGCTGTTTTTGCGCAGGAATCAAACTTGTTGACACAAAGGTGCAATGTTTCAGAATTTGGTCCCCCAAGACTAAACACTGTCGATTTCTATGAAATTATCTTTTTATTCATATTAGTCCAGTCAATTTACTGCGTGTATCACACACACCCACCACAAATTGCAAAAAATTCAAAAAAAATTTTTTCTCACCATTCACTTCTACCTAATAACACATTAAAAAATCCTACAAAAAATTGAAACAAAGTCTTTTGGGCCATTGAAAATACAGACTCTCGGGATGACAGAAATGCCATATTCGCACATAATTTGAACATTCTTAGGCCTACTTCACATTTTTGACAATTTCCGAACCTACAGTTACAGTACTGCCTTGAATTATGCATCAAATTAAAGGTAATAATGTAAGGCATCTATCTGTACATCCAGCAACTTTGTAGCTCTCCTCTGCATCTTCCATATAGGACAAAAAACTTTGCATTTTAATGATATTAAAATGGTTCTTTTATCCCAAAAATAATTAACTGACCCAACAGAACCTCCTGTCTCAACCAAACACACAGCAGTTTTCACCAGTGACGACACATTCCCATAACCTATCACAGGCAATGTACCATTTCACCTTCTGTTGTTTTTTTAAAGTAATAGACAAAAATTAAGCAAAATGTGGGGTGCAAACACAGAATGCGAGTTTAGTGCTTAAGTCAGGACATTTTGTGCCTGAAATTTGTGAATTTTTTTCAGTAAAATTGTATTATATCACCAATCCATGTGATTCTCTTTAGGAAGGTTTGAATCCAACTCTCACCAGGTTACTTGGGCCTAAGATGAACAACAGTTTCATACATCCTTCACTTCATTGCTGTGTCCTTTTCCTGTCCTTTTTAACCTACCAAGTGCATAAATACAGGACATGAAGTCCTAATCTTCCATCCATCCACGATCTCTCGATGTATCAGATAACATAAGAAAGACAATCAATGTATGTATCTATCTATCTATCTCTCTGCCTATCTGTCTATCCATCTTTCTGTGCTCGTTTGATCATCAGCATTATACTGTTTTGATCACTCTCTATCAATTTTGTCTGATCATTCGGTTCTATCACTTCCAAAAGTTGCTATGTTGTCTGTTGTTGCATTGTTGTAATGAGTTTGCTTGTAACAGTCAGTCTATTTTCTGTGTTTCACACTTTACTGTGTGTTTCTCTAACATTTCTGTGAAACCTTGGTGCTTTCTGTTATATTTTGTCAGTTTGAGGATATTTGTCTGTCTATCACGCTTTGTTGTTGCCTTTTGCAACTTGGCATGCTTAATATCCTGAACAAATTGGTCATTCTGAATTTTCAACTGAATGGAGAAAGATGTAAGTTAATTTCATTTATATTGCTGTGACGTGAGATAAAATCTAAATTTGTGATAATTATGTTCTGTACAACTTTTCTTTGCTGCAAACTGGCCAATGTATATGTGCTATAAGTGTAGCTATTATTTACTCAAGTAAATTACATTGGCTGTAAGGCTCTACCTGTAGCCATAATCTGTATTACAGTGTATTGGTGTTTTATTTATGTCATTTTTATATTGATTCATATGCTGTATACAAGGTGTTCATACAGGGTAATTATGTGTCATTCCATCAAATTTCGGAGAATTTTCCAACTGACCAGTTCAGAATACCTCGAAAAGTTACCAGAATCAGGCTTGTTGCCAGAAAGCTCAAATCACAAGTATTACAGTGATGTATTGAATAGTTTTTTCGAAAAAAAAAAGAAGCAAAATTCATGTCCAGAAATTTAAAATCTAGAGACTTGCAATCAATTAGGCAACATGTTTTCAATGTAGCCCATGTGTTATAGAGCATTGCTTCAGCTACTCCAGTGCATTCGCCTCCATTTCACAGGTTGTTAAAAAATCTGAAAATTGCAGTTTATCCATTTTTTCCCCAAATTTCTCAGTCCATAAGAAGTTGAGATTTAACACCATAGTCGAAGGATCTTTGTCATGACTTCTATACATGTGCGCAGTATCAAGCTAACCACGCCAAATATTCTTAGGGATGAGTGGCCTGATATCTGAAAATGTGTGAAATTGGTCAACTTCGCACCAAATTTTACATTATAAAAAAAGTGAGCACCCAAGAACTTAATTTCCAACTTGGGTATCTCTTGGAGTTGTATCTACATAGATTTTCATAAATTACTTGTTTCTTTTTTAAATGGTATTATCTGATGTAACATAATAATTATTATATATTTACAAATTAATCCACTTGAGTCAAGTATGGTAAATCCATCCAGGAGGGTAAATCAGGCTTTCAATTACATTTGTTAAAGTTGGTCATGCGTCATGAACTGGTCCATTTAGCGTCACAGGTCAAAAATGTCTATTTTTTGTATTTTCTGATATATATTCACAGAAGCAAAGCACTATACAGTGTTTCAAACATAACTTAAATGTCTTGTATACTTATGGAGATATGGGCACTTTCGTGCCTCCCCGACACAGTGAAATATGTAGACTAAAGGGAAGGTTTTTAAGGCTTTTCTGAAAATAGATGTTTTTTTAGTAAAACGTCTGTAACTTTTCTAGTACTTAACCAATTGTAATGGGGTTTGTTGCGAAATGATTCTGACTAGATCCTCTAATGATACTTGTTGACTCTTTTTACATAAATCCCATTGATCGATATGAAATCCTGACAGCAAAAAACAGACACTTTTTCTTTTAAAATTCTTCTAAAATCCCACCTTCTACTTGTTTTTCCAAGTGAAATTCACCAAAGAATTAAGAAAAATTATATTCCATTTAACTAGGCATGTTCTGGACATTTGTTGTCCTTTTATGAGCCAGCTCATCTTAAATGTAACAAAATTACAACACAAGAAGATTTCTGGTCCATGGATCAAAGTTATTGGGAATTAGAATAAGAATGATTAATAGATAAATGTATATATCGATAGATATGGTAAGCACAGCCCTGTATGGCCTGTTATGGCTACATACAAGGTTACATTGATGAAATGAGAGAGAGGGCAGGAGTCCTCAACATGCTACACATTTATCCCATGTGAGGGATCTTTTCCTTGCCCAGCACAAGTTCTAATACAAGGATACCCCAATTTAGGAACTAATCTGAATGACATCAAGCTTGGGTTTTGCTTTTTAAGGGTACTTTGAAAATATTTGCGATCACAAACTACATCATTTTGCAATATGCTTTCTGTGGATTACTGCTAAGGCTGAGAATGACATCTGCTTGGCTTTTCCTGAGAAGCACTCAAAAACCCCAAGTAAGATTTCTAAAGCATAGCACACGAACTAAAATAACTATCTGAAAAAATAAACCATGATTGATTGGGACAGTGCAGAGGGGCTGATTTCTTCTCTTCACAATATTGCTACACCGACTCCGCTAAACCGACTCCGGATCCAACCCGGGGGGAGGGTTGGTCTAGTGGTAGCGTGCTGGGTTGCCAATCGCTGGGTCCAGGGTTCGAATCCAGCTCTTGCCGGGTCACCTGGGCCTATGTTGGACAGCTGTTTCAATCATCCTTTGCCTCATTGCCGTGTCCTTCTCCTGTCCTAATTAGCCTCTCAAGTGCATAAATATAGGACGTAAAGCCCCAATCATCCATCCATCCATCCCGATCCACCCCTGATTCTGACTGACATGCTTCAATGTTCTGGGCAATAGCGTTTTAATGGTTTAAGTGATTCTAAAAAGGATAACAGTTCTGTTCTAGATAATATTTACTTTCTTCTTCTAGATAATATTTACTTTCTTCTGATGTTATATATTGAAATAACTTAGGTAGAAGTGGTAGAAAAGTTCTATTGGATATTTTGTTTTGAAATTTCTTGTGACAAATCCACCATTTTAGCAGACCGGTTCATGACACATGACCATTGACGAGTTGTGTGAATTTTGAAAGCTAGAGAAATTCGTTTTTCATTAATTTTGCCGAGCAGTTTAAATGATATTTCAGATCCATTTTATAACACTGGATATAAAACACAAACAAATTCCATGATCTTCAATAACCTTACGTATCCCTTAAAAAATCAACACCTTATAGTGTTCACTGTTGGTGCTTCGCAGACTTTTTGTACTTTTCTTTGGTTTTCCTTCAGTTCTGTCCAACATGTCATAACTTTTGATAAAAATTTTTATAGAAAAATGACGTTCGGGTCAGTTGGTGTTGAGGTAATTTGCAAATGATCCCCAAAAAATCGGGTCAAAGAAGTAAAAACATTTAAAGCCATTTCACAACTTCCTAAACTAATAACTGGGACCCTGAAAATACATTTTCTTATACTTTCTAACCATGTATAAATGAGATACTTCAGTCTTCATGTTAAGATCTGTTTTGGCATTGTCCCGCCTTCTTTTCTTTGGTTTTCCAATGTGTGTTTTCTTCAGTCAGAAAAAGTTTATACAATCTTAATTTGCTTTTGTCACTCATACTGTCTTCCTTGTATGTATGACAGAAGGTTCTTACTCTCTCCATTAGTTTTTATCAAATTCAATTGAAGAAATAGAACAGGTACATATGTTGTCATCCGTATCCGAGAAATTGCTCATCTCATTAAATGAGAAACTGCTTTTAAAGTGATGGTAAATTAACTGAAACGTGATGATAATACCAGTTTCCATTGTTATTAATGATTTTACAATTTACTGATTGTATTTCATGAAATAAATTATGAATATACTTTTATTCGATAAGTCAAAACACAGATAATGCAAGCAGGTGTTCAATTTGTTGTTTTAAGTGAACACTACAAAATCTGGGACGCATTTCATGACTTCTGGTTTCCATGGCAACAGATTAAGCATTTATTTTTATCTAATTGATCTGATTTTTTGGCTTTCACTTGAGAATTACGTCAGTATAATCTCACCCAAATATCATGTTTTACATCAAATCTAGCAAAAGTTATGACCAGTTAGACAGAACTTTTGGAAAACCCCTCGACGCTCGGATTGTAATCACCTGGATAAAGATGATGTCCGTCCGCTGGGCGGCGTCCGTTGTAAATTTACCAAGTATTGGTATGCACTACGCAGCAGTTTATTTGGCCTTTACCGGAATATGTGGATTCAGAAATAGTAAGAACATCATCCTCAGCTTCTGATGCATGCTGCAAGAAAACAAATAATGATTACAAAAAGAGGGAGATATTTAAATAATTTAGTAACTTAATTATTCTGCACAAAGCAAAACTGTGGTGGTTAATTTCAAAGATGATGCACATTTGATAATGCCACAAACAAGTCAAGATGTTTTTGCAACATGTCAGTGTCCTTAACAATAAAACAATATTCACTTCAGGAAACTGCAAAACTTGTTTTCAGTGTAATAAAATTGTGTAAAATTAATATCAAAATGTCATTGATTAGATGCAGTGAAATAGTGGTGCACATAAAAGCCCACAGGAAGGCTTTTGCATGGCGAAAATATATTAATATGGCAAATTTCAAACTATAAACAAGCAAATTTTCTAAATTTTAAAGACAAAAAAGTACCAAAGATGCCAACTTTGAATTTTCTCTATGAACACGCTTGGTGTTGTTCATTCGGTCAGTGTGTTAAATTTTTTTTATATAGGCTACTTAACCGCAGTCCAGTATCCTCGATTCGGGAATATACACCACTCAGGCCTCCATGCACCACTCAGCCTTCGGCTTCTTGGTGTATGGAGGCCTTCGTGGTGTATATTCCCATACCCTCCAAACAAGCAGGATGTAACTGATAATACCTTCAACTGAGGTGACCAATTTTACACATTTTCAGATTTTCATACCACACATCTCCAAGAATATTTGGCAGGTTAACTTCATACTGCCAACAACCTGTGAAATGGAACCAAGTGCACTGAGGTGGCTGAAACAACTCATTATAACACATGGGTTACACTGTAAAATCGGAGGCACTGATTCAGCTCAATTGATTGAGTGAGATGGTTGCACAAGTTGATTGAGCTAACATAGATTAATGTTTTCAGCTGAGATAACTCAAAATACCGAGCTGAGATAGCTCAAAATACTAAGCTATGTTGACTAAGGTATTCAAGCTGAGAAAACTCAAAACAATGAGCTGTGTTGACTTGCAGCTCAAAATATTGAGTTTTGCTGACTTATTTATCCAAGCTGACACAACTCAAAATTTTGAGCTGTGTTGACTTATCTTTAGTTGTTTTTCATTTATATTTGTGTGACCTGTCTTATAAAGTTATTTATGAATATGGGCTGTAATCCCAAAATATTGTTTGATCTCTCAAGGGGATCCACCTGATCCAGTGTGCTTCATTTCAGCACATCATAGACAGGCCCAAGATGCATTCAACAAAGACCATTGCATCACAAGGAGATTTAAAAATTAATTTCTTATGAATAAATCCCAATGGCCTGTGGCTCATCTAAGTTGGTATACAGTGCTAGAAGCCTGTATTTGAACACACTCTGACTTGGAAATGTTGGTTGACGTGTGAAAGCATGCATCTATTTACTCCCTTAAATTAATTTAAGAGAGATAAAAATAAAAAAGTAACCAGCTAAAGTGGTGTGCTACTCATTTTTTCTCTGGGATAGTGTAATATAAATGTTATTTTTTCTTGTAAGTAAATAATTATTCAAAACTAAATGCAGTCTTATGAGAAGTGCTTGTTATAGATGGCGCTATATGTGGTATGACTGAGATGTCAAGCTATCTGCAACAACTGAAGCTTTCATGTTTTCACAGCTTAATGTTATGATTCGTTTGGACAACTTACAGCATTGAGCTATCATACCTTGACAACTTATAGGATTGAGCTATCATAGCTTGAAAATTATTAACATTCTCAGACAGCTCAAATTATTGCATCAACTCAGTTTTCAAATTTTACAGTGTACAAAAATATATTGCCTCATTGCAAATCTTTAGGTTTTACACTTATTGAGTAACATGCCTTCAAATTTCTTGGATTAAATATTTGATGAAAATCTCAAATTTTTCATGAAATCATTTAAACTTTTCAAGATATCACTGTCTCACCTGGTATTTGTGCTGTCTGGTGAGAATACTTAATTCTGGTAGAGTTTCAAGGTATTCTGAATCGGTCGTGTTGGACCCATCTGTTAAATTGATGCGGAATTACCCTATATTATTTCCATTGTTTTTAGGGAACTGTTTGTTTATCTTCATTTACTCTTCATTGATACCTGATGCTACAAACGCGTCTGTCACCAATAAATTATCTTTCCATCTTTTCATTTATCTATCTCTCTATCTGTCAATGAACCTAACGACTAATCAATCCATCTATCCATTTATATGTTTTATTGCCTGTAGAAGTACATTTGATTAATTTTAAACTAAAAGCATGTTTGGTAGATACAATGCACCAAAAAGTTATGGGAAAAGATCAGTAGCTCCGGTTTTTGCTTCTAATTCCTTACAAAAGCATTTCCAGTGATGATTATTGATGTTCTATCCCTTCAATAGACATCTCCTGAATGGTTCTGGCTAATAGTTTCTTGATTTTATGTTGTGATATAGATATGCCAGTGAATCTCAGATAGCCGCACCATATTTTGCCCTCAAAAAAGTTATGGGAAATGTAGTAGTCAAATACTGAAATAGAAGCATTTTATTTTCTAGAAGAAGGGAATTGACTCAGGGAAACATTTTAATGGAAATCTTATCGTTAAATTTTCATTAAATATGTATTTTAATGATATTAAAAATGTCATTTGAAATAATTCGCAAATTAATGTAAATAGCATCTAAATGTCAATGTAATGATGAAAATATGTGTTGACACAACATTTATAACAAAATTTATCAGCAGAGGCTCTTGCTTTTATTAAGAAAATGGTCTATTTGAGCCAAGACAAAAGTTAATTCAAAGTTCATGGCCCCCAATATGTTCGTACTGTTATTCAGCATCTGTAATTTTCAGAAATTGTGTATTATTTGTGGTGTGATTGCATTAAAATATGACTTTAGGTACTGAAAAGTAAACCAGATAGTTTGAATGACAGAAATCATTGAAGCTACCACTTTATGCACCAGTCGAATTATTTTCTCAACTACACTGCAAAAAGTATTCAAATGCATTTTTCCAAATTCATGGTTATACCAAGCACATATGTGAATGTCAAGGTTTACAAACTGATTTTATGCAATATCCATCAAATTGCATCAATTGGGATCATACAGAAAAAATAATATATGGGCTTTTATGGCTTCTTGATTGTTTGTCCCATACTCCGCCAGCTTGCAACAGATTCTTCTATCATTGATTTATACGATCTAATCTTTTCAGTACATGAATAATATGTCTGAAAAAGTCATATATGAAAAACCAGACATATTCATAGAATGGACATTTTGATGCTATGTGAAATTTTCAAGGTTACAAAATAAACTTAAGGCATTAAATTTGACTTTCAAAGTTTCCAAAAATCATTTTGGTGCACACGATTTCGAAAATCGATGCTGCTCTAGCTCTAGCCAACAGATTAGGGTCATATCTACTGATGCTGGTTCAAGGGATTATTGGGTTGCAGTGGACTTTAAGATATAAATTCAGACACTATTTGAAATGAAACAAGCACCGTTTCACTGTAGGAAGATATTTAGGAGTGGAAATGTATCCCCCCGCATGCCACTTTGACTTACAGGGGGAACTGTAGCCTATATATCTTAAAACCTTACTAGTCAGGGAGCCAACCCCTCAAAATTGGGATTTCTGTTTGCAGCGATCCACACCTCCTCAAAGTTGGTACTGTCGGAAAGGAAATTTTCTGAATTTTTTCATGGTGGCCATGGTTTTGTCAATTTTTTGGACCGGAGATGTTTTATTTTGGTTTCCATGGCAACAAGTCTATTTTTATCACAGTCGTTTTTATAAAACTTATCATGGTGTATCACCATTGCTTTAGAAGCAAGTCTTTCATTGATGAGATATGTGGCGCCTTTTACTCGTCTCACTACTTTGTGGGTGAAATTTTGATTTTGCATCTCTTTCTTGTTACCATGACAAAAGAGTGAAATATGGACAAAATATATTCCAAACTAACTTAAACACTGATCGGAAGCATTATATTTGAAATATGTTTCCATAGGAACCAGAATAAACATGTCTCTCAGACACTAGCATAATAGATATACAATTTGTTGTGTAGCTATATATAAGAACCTATCGAAGGTGCAACCGTATACGTTACATCAATTGTGATGTTTTTGAGACCAAGGAATCTAATTTTAGTATGAAAAGTAGGCTAATTTGCATATTTTCCTAATTATAAGTACAAAATGACTTTTTACAATATTTTTTAGTTTTTCATGAAACTGATGTTAGGCCTATTAATTTTAGTGGAGAAGCTAAAGGCCAGTTTCCAGGTTGTAGCCCATGGTCCCCACGTGAAGATACAATTGACAAAAAGTATCATTTGCCAAAATTTATGGTTAATTCTCTCATTTCTGATAAATATTCCAAGACCAAGTCTGAATTTCAAGTTGCGATATTTAAAAATATATGCAGCTTTCTTGGGCAAAGCTTCTGTCCTTTTTATGAGGCGTCTGAGTTTCCCGAGACTCCGAATTTGTACAGTGCACATCCAACTTATTCTAGTTTTACAGTGAACTTCAAATATCTGTATTGCGGAATGTAGGCCCATATACATTTTTCGTTTTATGTCTTTTGTTGTTTGGCTCTGGTGGCCTACAATGAGTCACCATGGCACGCTGAAAATGAGGCTGAAACCTCACTTTAGCTGACACTTGAGGCCATGCAAACATCAGAATTGATCTGTATTTTAAAGTTGCACCTTATATAGGTCCAGAGATACACAACAGTGTAATTACCTTGCATGCTAGTGTCTGAGACATAGTTATTCTGGTTGCTAGGAATAGAGCTTTCATATTAGGGTAGGTCGATTTCGGAACTTCACCATTGGACAAATTTGGATAGTGAGATTTTCATATCAGAAGGCAATAACCAAAATTTCAGGTCTCTAACTTGAAGACATTTTTTTCAAATGAAGCTGCATTGAGCATGCGACTGTGTGGTGCAAGTGTCACTGTCTGAGGCCATGAGGTGTTTAAACTGTACATATAGTAACCAAATTTCAATATTGAGTACAGCCATTTCCAAGTTCCATTCTGGAAATGCAAAAATATTATTGTATCATATTTTTATTAATGATGAAAGAACCAATTTTGAAAAGGCATAACTAGGATGTAAGATACAATAAAGAGCCAAATTTGAAAAATGTTCATGCTTTAATTTAAATGAAAGCGTAATATACCTGCAATCACCCGTTTTGCCGGACAAATTTATTCAAGTGATATCTATACAATACCCCTCGTCAATACAATGATGCACTGCTGGGGTAAAAAGTGAGCACCAACAGGATGGCAATGGCTACGATTATAATTGGTGGTAATGTCTGAGGTGTTTGTGACATTTGAAAACTGTGACATGTGATTTTATATTTATTCATTTGATTTTAACATCAGCATTTTTCTGTTTGTTCTTCCAGAAGAAAAGAAAGACAAAATGAGTGGCCAGACGAAAGTTCGCGTTGATAAACAAAGTCATGAATGCGCCATTTGTGGCAAAATTTTCAGAACAGGGGGCGCACTTCTTGACCACCAAAAAATGACAGAACATCGAGAAAAATTACATGATTGTTTCATTTGTGGTCGTATATTTAAGTCGAAGAAATCTATGGAGACCCATTTGGATAAGATACACAAATGTTCAGTATGCCACAAGACCTTCGTATCAAAAAAATACCTACTTCGCCACCTAAGGAGTCACCAGACCAATCCTGCAAACCGTTGCACACTCTGCAAGAAAATATTCAGCTCAAAGACATTTCTGAATAAGCATATATTATTACACGACGAAGTACACAAATGCTCTTTCTGCAAGATACATTAAGGACACAAGAGAAGATGGATGAACACATGGCCATGATGCATAGGGACAAAATGCATGGATGTGCAAAATGTGGCGAGTTGTACATAACAAGAGATGCACTGGATGTTCACATGAGGATTCACTGACTGATGATTGAATGTTTTTGGGTGGCGGATGTGAAGACTAACTTTTTGCTTTTGTAGCGGAGCAGGTTGATTTTGAGAAATTGCTTAATTTATGTCAAACAAATATGCAAATTGGGGATCTTAATATTTCACGGCTGACTCGGCTGTGCATTGTTGTAATTGTTTGAAACTTTGTCATGATTGATGTAAATTTCCATATTTCAAGTGAATTACGGTTGTCATTTTAGTAAATACATTTGAAAGTGGATTTCTTTGTTGTGTTGTGTATCAATGCCACCATACTAATTTACGAGTTTCCAAAACTTATCAATTATTTTATTTCTGAGAAATTAAAAGAAATATTGCTTTTTTATGGTATTTCTTTGTGTCAAATTACAATACCGTATCATTTTACAAGAGCCTGAAGCAGTGGCGTCCCTATGGGGGGCACGGGGGCACGTGCCCCCCCCCCCCATTTTGGACCTGGGCCTTCCCAGGTGCCCCCCATATGAACTTTCCAACTCTGGCTAAAATATACAATAAGTATAGTGGTCCCCCCCAGAGAATCGCGTGCCCCCCAGTGCCCCCCCGCTCGAGACCCCCAGTTACGCCACTGGCCTAAAGACAGGCTGTGTTGTTCAGTTTTAATCCCTTGTTAGTCAGTTTTGTTTCAGTGTTTCCTTCAATTTTGTAAACTTGTAGTCAGCCAAGCATACAATATCATGGTCAGGTGTATGAGCTGTTTTATGCATTATATCAGAGCGAAATCCTGCCTTCTGATTGGCCAAAAAAAGCAAACAGTGATATAATTTCATTTTCAACTTCCAAACTGGCTTTGCCACGTTATTCACAGTTACTTGTTTGTCTTCTAATTCTCTTTTTAGGTGCATATCTTGCAAACAAATTTAAATAGCTCGTTTATTGTCGCCCATGCTGCTAGGTTTATCACATGCTTACTTAACCAATTAACAGTAAAATATTTTAAGCCAGTGACATCACATGGCTAAGTTGAAAGTAAATTTTGAAAATGATGTGAGCCGTTGATCCGCAAAGATCTATAATACAGAAATAAGCAAATAACAATTATTTTGTGCAGGATGTATAGCACAGAACTCTGTTTGTCTGTTTGTGTTTTACGCCTCTGCAGCACCTTAGTGGGCTATATCGAGGCGGGCGATCGCCGTATGATGATGAGATGAGAAGACTGTGAGTCTGGCACATACCCTATTAATTCAGGGATGCCCAGGGTCTTTCAGTTGCCCCAGCATAGAACACTGGATACAACCCGCCTCCCTTTAATGTCCCATGGGCTCGGACTAAAGTGAGTTCCCGGGGTGAGATTTGAACCCACGCCCTCAAAGCCAGTTGACAAGCGCACTTACCAATTAGGCCACGGGGGAACTGTATAGCACAGAACACCAACCCTGATAATACATGACCTTAAATTCTCATTTACTCTGGATGAACTCCAGAGACTATTGCGGAAATCTCCACGACTGTCTCAGAAATTTGAAAGTTTGCTATTATATTGGAAATGATGTAAAATTTCCCTTTTTTCTGCAATTTTAGTACATTTTTTTTGCTTTTTCACACATTGTTCTCCGTTATTGCAGATATTTTCATGATTATTGCTTTTTTATTGGAGATATTTTCCTGCAAAAAATACGATGTCTCCCCAAATGTTGCAGTTATTACAATTGTCCAGTTGATAATAGAGAAGCTGCATAGTCTCATTAATTTGGACCAGGAAATGTAAATCAAATGAAGTAGAACAGGGTCAAATGCAGTAAAGACAGAGGCAGATTTCTTTCTGGTTTGCTAATAGCACATGTAATTTTGTACAGAAAACTTTATGATCAAGAGACCGACACAGTGGGTTTTAACCAACATTAAGTTAGAAAAAATTCTAATGGCATGATGCCTGTTGGATATAGTCCACAAGGACATGCAGATTGCATAACTGAAAACGAGAAAAAAATCTGTTGGGAATTTTTTGAGAAAATCACATTTTTATGTGGCAGCAATTTTTCAATGTGATAAACTCCATAAAAGGGTTCTGGAGATCATCAAAACTCATTTTAATGGCATGAAACCTGCTCAATAATTATAATCAATGAGGATGTGCAGATTACTAATCTTTTAACATGAAATAAGTTGGAAAGAAATCTTTGAAGTAAAACACATTTTTATGTTAAAAACATATTATGATGTGATAAACTCCATAAAAAGGTCAGAAACGCATTAGAAAACAATGTCATAGTGTTTTCATGAATTCTGCAGGAAATAGACTGAAAGGACATGTAGATTACATATCTGGATGGGAAAATCTGTGGGGAATTTTCTCAGAAAAAACGTTAAAATATTTTTACGTTGCAGATATTTTGCCATGTGATAGACTTTATTAAATTCGTTCCTTGTACCTTTAGCAACCTATGTCGAAATTTTCTTGATGATGTCTTCGAGCAATCTCAGTTTCTGTATCTTCGAGAAGATATCTTTAAAGCAACAACGATGCAGACATCTTCCAGAATATGCTAAACTAAGGATATAACATTGGAAAACCAATACAGAAAGGCCAAGATGCTACAGGAATGATGAGGAACAAAGGGAATCCAAGCAAACAGCATGCAGATGTTCTCCAGAAAGCACAGACATCATGCAGAACGTTCTAAGAAAGAACTAAAATATATTTCAAAGTGTGTAAAACAGCTTAGTACAAGAAATCTCAAGAAAAATCTAGTCTTTGCACACAGTCTATCAACGAGTAACATTTTCTCATTTTGTCGGCACAATGCCTGGGCCTCATCCTGATTGTCCTAGACTATTCTTTTATCCCTCCTAGAGCGTTTCTAGACGTATTTGTACTGACCCAACATGATCATGGGTATCCAACACTCCGTCTGATTTCAAAGAAAATGCCGAAATTCCTGGCTATGAAAAAAATCCAGAATCCTGTCTCTGATGCTGAGAGTATGCTGAAATGATCAAATCTGCTTCCCGAACCCTTCCTGACATTTCCTTGGCCCATGTGTATGCCCTTCCAGCTCTTTAATAAATAAAAATTGGTTCACGTATTTGATGTTATTGCGAGTATTGCTGTATTTCACTTGAATATAATCAAATCAAAAGCACAGTTAATGCACAGTTAATGAACATAATACATCTTTCACTAAGCTGTGTGTTTGTCCTGTTTTCGAGAAGGAGGCAACTCAATCCTAGACAGGCCACATAATAATCATTGTATACACTATCCAAGTGCTGATAACTGGAAATTTGCCCTTCACAAACATGTTTCTTTGAGCTTATAATTACTGGTACTACATGTTTGTGATGGGCTACTGTACAGGTCTGCAATCATAGCACACTAAGATACAGTATGATTCTGACTCTATGCAACAAACATAATTGCAGATTGACCTTTTCATGGAGTTTATCACATCGAGAAATGTTTTTCACACATTAAGATTTTTTTTTCTTCAAAAATTACTAGAAATATTTTTTCCTGTTAACAGATACGTTATTTGTATGTCCTTGTTTCTTATATTTAACAGGTTCCATGCAATTGACATAATTTTTGATGATCTCCAGAACCCTTTTATGGAGTTTATCACATTGCAAAATGGCTGCCACATAAAAATGTGATTTTTTCAAAAAATTCCCAACAGATTTTTTTCTCGTTTTCGGTTATGTAATCTGCATGTCCTTGTAGACCGTATCCAGCAGACATCATGCCATTAGAATTTTTTCTAACTTAAAGGTGGTTAAAACCCACTGTGCCGATTCAGCAGCTTTTATGACAATTTTTAAATACAACTTTTAAGCCCACACAAAGAAAGTGGAATCACAGAGGAAAATTCTGTGGTGATTGGGGGTCTCAGGTCAGGTCCAGCAAGGGGCCTCACATTGAAGTTCAGCCAAGGGCCTCATACTAGTTTAATCTGGCCCTGCCGACATTTCCTTCCATTTTAATCAATTGCGGTAGACCCACATAAGGCTTGCTGTCATATAAAGAATTGTCATAGTAAAGTCATGTTAGCATTCAAAATGAAGCTTATAAAAAATAGAAGAAAATGGTGTATGCTTCAATGTTATCTGAGCAAGATCAAGGATTCTAAAACTGCGACTTCTTGGAAAAATACCCAAACTTAATCTTATGACCCAATGCACCATGCCTGAAGTAGACCGGATCATATTCCAAAATTTTTATTTTTGAGCTAAGTATCACCCCTCTACCTCAATTTACAATCTTGCATAGTCCACACAACAAAGTCCCATAACCAAGTCCTGCAACCAAGTCCCGCAACCAAGTCTTGCAACCAAGTCTCGCAACCTAGTCCTGCAACCAAGTCTTGTAACCAAGTCCCGCAACTAGTCCCGCAACCAAGTCCAGCAACCAAGTCCCACAACCAAGTCCCACAACCAAGTGCCGCTCTGCTGAGGCATACTGAACTGCGGGATCCTGCAGTAATTTAGTTCGCGGTGTGGGATCTGGTGTCCCAGTGTGGGCTCCCGCTGTGTTATGAACCTTCAGTTAAACCATGGCCTTCATGCAAGCTTCAACAGAATATTCAGCTATTCAGAAAAATATTTATATTGTTTGCCTCTGTTTAATTTCATTTCTCTCCATTGCTGTAGTCTTTGTATTGAAATCTCTGTTAACAGATTTTTTTCTGTAGTAATCTTGATGTTTCAATCTTTATTTTTTAACTCCTTTTCTAATAGTCCATACACACAGGAAAAGCAATGGTGCGAAATAAATACCAATAAGGTCCCCTGGTGGCAAACTTCATCATACAGCCATTTACAGTTGAGGTCAAATGTAAACATCCAGCGCAGGGTGATGTTTTTAAAGTTGTGTGGCAGCGTAGGATCTGTCAATATCGATTTGAAAACACTTCAGATTATTTGTTATGATTGTCCTTCAACTCATGGCATTAAAAAAACCAGAATCAAAAGCGGTTTGTAGTACATGCCAAGGTCTACTATACAGACTACCATGAGGAAGTATTTGGCAAATTGGACAACAGAATCATTGCACTGTTTTGCACATGTAGAAAGTGGATGCAAGACAAGAGTGGATATTGGTTAGGGTGTGGCTGGTGCCCATCAAATTGGAAAATTTTGGAGGAAACCCCTGTACCTTATTTTGGTATTGTGGTTTGATCTGAGAGACATTCCTGGAAGTTTCAAGAAAATTCAAAAATGTTTTACTTGAGCACAATGCAGTTGAAGTTTCTTATGTTTTATGAGAAACGGAAGTCGGGGTTTTCCATAACTTTGTCAATATACATTATACAACAATATAATATGCGCAGTTGGACAGGGCTCAATTAGACCTTCATTTTGAATACCAACCCTAATGTCATCAGATACTTTTTAACAGTGTATCAATTTTGGATGATTATTTCATATTAAATATCAACTAGCCGTTATGATATTTTATTTAGCAATAACTATGTCTTGATAGACCTTAATGAAAAAATCTGTTACTACATGCTTATAAGGTAACACATTTGTGTTTGATGGACAGAGATACAATGTCGAAAGCTATGCTCTGAGAATGGCTTGTGCAAAACAGACAGAAAAAATATTCTAGGTGTAATTTGAACAAGAAAAGTAAAGAATAGGCATACAGGTAAACTAGGTAAAATTGGTAAACAATAGTGATTGAGCTACACTTCTGTTAATATAATTGTGAATTCAGTTATTTGGTCACATCTGAGTAAAAATATAAATGTATGTGCTGTCTTTATCTCTATTATACCATATTGTCACTTGTTGCCATTTATCATAGTTGCATGTTTTTGCATTTTAGTTCAAAATATAGAGGTCAAATTAAAATATGTGGGTTTGGGGCGAGAGGCCCCACAAGATATGGGGCATGAGGCCCCCTTCACTGGGGGATCGAAGCTACTTCAGGAACCATTATTAATGTGTACTTTACCTTAAATCTTGATAGAATAGCTAATTAAAATAGAAAAAAATTGGGCCTAAAATTGAAACAGGGCAAAAAAATAAATAAATAAAAGTATTAACAGAAAAATTCTGAAATTCAGAAAAAGTGAATAGAATGCCTTAAAAAGGATAGAATAACCCTAAGAAATAACTTTTAGGCTGAATGTGCTTGCAAAAAAAATTGCCATAGGATTATAATGAGGGGGCTTCTTGACTGATGGGTGGGGTAAGAAGGCAATTTTAATTTTTTTTACAAAAATGGCCGTAACTCCTTTATTAAAATTGGTAGAAATTTGTTTCTCTAGTTATTAGTAGAGTCAAGTGATCCCTTCCTGACAGCATAAGCATTCAAATAATGGCCCATAAAAAGTAGGTCAAATCGCACCTCGAAGTTAAGGGGGGCCGCATGCCCCGACCTACTCTATGTCAATTTGTGGATAATAGTCCACTAGCAGTGTAAGGGGAAAAATTACTGAATATCCCTGCCCTGAATACAAACAATTTGACCCAAAAATCATCACTCTAGCTCAAATAGATCTGATGATATGAGCAAAAAAGTATTTCGGATGGCCATTTTGGGAAACTCCAAGAAGGCCGCCATAGCCCATATAATAATATATATGGAAATACCAGTTTTTAGAATCCTTGGTGTTTAAGCTTTCTCAAAATGTGTGAATGAACAGATACAAATAATATATACATCAGGACCTGATCTACGTCATCAATTCATGATTTTTGTTGTCGTCAGAATTCGGAATTATCCGTATTTTGACAGGAGCTGTGCTGTGTATGCATAATATTTAAGGATAATTCCTTTTTCTACTTGATGAATATAACCTATCCTATAGTTATGCATCATATTATTGGCAATATTACATGATTTGGGTATTTTGGAGGGTGTTAGATGCCAAAAAACTGCAATTTTTGGTGTTTGACCTTGACATTTCGTGGTGACCTTGACCTTTGATGATCAAAATAACCTCATAAATCAGTTCCCCATGTCTAAAAACATAGGAATTGACACTTTATTTGTTGAAATAGAGGGATTATTAGCTGAGATATGAAAAATTTTGAATTTTGTGGTTCCGGCATTTTGCCTCAAAATTGTCCGTTTTTGCGTTTTTTATTGTGTCAATTACAAAAATATACGGAAAAGTTCCACCGCGCGGACATTGGTTTTTGGAGGTTCAAGGCATACCTGAAGATGCCCCATGGTCACTTTTTCAAACGACGCGCCCGGATTTGAGAATTACATCGTCAAATTTGGGCATTTTTACTATATATTTTAATTTAAATATATTTTAGGCAGTTTTGACATATATTTTTGAATAGGCCCAATAGCATGGAAAAATTTGTCCGATGACAAAACGGACTTCACCAGTCCTCGTTAATCTATTTGAAGGTCATTTGGTGAAAATTTCATCAAAATCCGAGTCGGGCCATCCGGACACATATAGGGCTATCTGCCTGATTTTCTCAGAGACAGCTCATTAAGCCAACTTAAAGCTGTACCACCAATTTTGAATCTGGTCTGTAGTCGTCCGAGCAGAATGGCATGGTCGATGGTGTCGAACGCCGCCGACAAATCCAACATAACAAGGATGACATCTTTTTTGCTGTCTAAAGCTAACAAAATATCATTATAGACCTTCAACAGTGCCGTTTCTGTTCCATGATTTTCACGATAAGCCGATTGAAACTTACCATACAATGAATTTTAGCTAATAAGATATTCATTAAGTTGCTGAAAGGCACATTTTTCTAAGAATTTGTCCAAAAACGAACAGTTTGATACCGGTCTATAATTTTTCAATACATTTCGGTCTAGATCATGTTTTTTGATTAGTGTTCGAACAATTGCTGTTTTACAATCAGCTGGGAAAATACCATAATCAGAAGTACGGTTAACAACAGCAGTAAAATCACACATCTAACTAAAAAATCCTGACTATTTGGGGCTAAACAATCTATTGCCAAAGATTAGGCAAGTGGCTGGCACATTTTGGGCAAGTTCCAGGTCTCTAATGGCAATTATTTTTGAGAAACTGTATTTTGATTAATTAAAATACCAAATATGTGTGTGTCATTAGCATTATGCCTATAACTTGAAATCTGTACCATTTAGAGCTGAATAATGTATTACCAACAAATATGAAAGTGGCTATTCTGCACACAATGAGCTATATTTCAGGTCTCTATGACCAATAGTTATTGAGATAGAACAAATCCTTGAACCAGAAATTTACAAAAACAAACAAAAACACCCTTTTCATCAATAGTTTGAATTCTGAATAATAAAGAAGATCTCCACTACTCCCTCCAGTGCCCAATGTCTTTGCTAAACCATATTTCAGATGCTAGACAATGGTAAAATGTTGCTGGCACCCCATATTTGGTTAGTAGTTTCATAGAAGAATCAAACTTCATACTAAGCATGTTAAATGCAAGGAAAATGCAAAAATGTTATGTAATAGTCTGTTGAAACATTTATTGATAATATGATATTCAACTGATTTCAATTCCACTCACATGCAATGAAATTTTAATGAGATAAAGGCAATAAGCCATTTTTGACATGATGCTAATGACAGCATGATGCTAATGATAATTACAGTAAAAATTTTTGTAGGGACCAGTGCAATACTGGCAGTCTGGCAATATGTGCATGCAATGACCTTATGAACACAAGAAACATGTTCACAGTGATTTTGGTCCAGAAATATGCAGTCAAAATAGAGTAGCAAGGCATTTGCTAATGGCAAATTAAGATAGGACAACTGATATGCCGACAGAATTACTCTAATATTTTGGTTTACATAAATGATACAGAGCTACAGATAGTTAAGTTATTTTCTTGGGTTCTCAGACAACATCAGACACAAGGTTTTCTCACAGAATGTGTGTCCCTTTATTTTTTATTAAGAAACAAATCCGGCGTGATGCTAATGACGCAATATTGGAGACATTTACACAACAACCTCATGCTCTTATACAGAATATTATTTCAGCTATTGGTGACCAGATTTTAGAAGACTGACAGTCAAGTCTCAATGTATGGAAGAGTTTAATTGAATCAAAATCCTGTATAAGTTTTTGTGATACAATCTTTCAAAGAAAGTGTTGGTGGAGACAGGCCATTTTCAGGGGGGTTGGCCACTTCAATGCTATTTTTGGATGGGATAAAAATATTCTGCCACATATTTTTTGTGTGTAAGTTTTGCTAATATCTTTGTCTATGACAAATGACAAGAGGTCCTCTATTGGTCTTCCTGCCATCATGAATTATCGTTAAACACTGGAGACAAGAATTTCAGACTTATCAAATTTTGACCCATGTACACATTTATAGCACCTGGCGATAATAGTCTTACAAAATGGCAAAGCAAATAAAACTCCACAGTTTTTAAGAAAAGCCTTTGTAGTAATTTCACAGACTCGGTGGCATCCCATGTAGTATTCAGAGTGTATGTGTCATCATCTGTCATGTGTATTATAGTTTTTTGCATGACGGGTCTTCCTGTTCTGGATCAAAGGTTGAAGTTCATTACCCTCGAATCCACTTTTCTATGTGAATGTTATTTTCATTCTGATGATAATTGCATCACGATGAAACTTCCATTACATGGAGTTGTTGTCATCTATTCCAAAAAATTTAATAACTTAAAAAATCAAGTCGTTTTATAACATCAAAATATCAATGACATGAACATTGTTTATGTGAAATACTAGGCCGTTGTTGATGGCCCATCTTTCACAAGTTACTTAGATTTGATTCTCATACAAACCTCCTTTAGCATAACATTTGCACAAAATTTAATGGCGACACAAATAACAGCCTTAAATTCTTCCTCTTTGCTGTGCTCACCAGTCACGTCAATGAGGACTCCGTACTCTCCAATTCTGTCACTTCCCTCCAGGTGTCTCTGTTTCTTGCTAATGCTTTTGCCTCTTCGCTATCCGTAATATTCTAATGCTTTTGCCACTTCTTATGCTTTTGCCTTTTCCCAATCCGTAATATTTTAATGCTTTTGCCTCTAATGACTTCCCTCCAGGTGTCTCTGCTTCTTGCTAATGCTTTTGCCTCTTTGCTATCCGTAATATTAAATTGTTACAGTTCTTCCATCATGTTAACTGGTCTTCCTGGAGTTCTCATAACTGGTCAAAGCAACTGATCAAGGGTTTTTCCCATATTTTAAGCACTCGGTACGCTGCTGTTGGACAGGAGCGGATACAGCATGTGTCTAGATGTACAGTTTGTGGAGAGATGCCATCTGGGTGTGCTGTTTGTGGAGAGATGCAATCTGGGTGTTATGTGTTTGTGGAGAGATACCACATTGATGTTCTGTTTGTGGAGAGATGCCATCTTGTTCTGTTTGTGGAGAAATGCCGTCTGGATGTTCCGTTCGTGGAGAGATGCCACATCCAGATGGCATCTTGCCACAAACAGAACATCAAGATGGCATCTCTCCACAAACAGAACATCCATGTGGATTCTCTCCACAAACAGAACATCCATGTGGCAACTCTCCACAGACAGAACATCCTGTAGCAGCCTTTCCCAAACAGAACAGCCATATGGCATCTCTCCACTGTGTAGTCTCATTTGTCAGCGGAAAAAATGTTTTCGCAACTGAACTATTTATCATTAATTATCGTTTTCACAACTAACTATTTATCATTAATTATCAATTTGGCAAGCATTTGAATACTTTTTTATGCTGTACCTGAATGTTATTGTATGTGTGACAATATAGAGCCCCACAAGACTTTGCCAAAAACAAAAAATAATGTGCAATCAGTTTAAGCGGCGCTTGTACTATTTCTCACACAGTCCCAGAATGCATATCAGCAGCTGAATTGGCCTACAGCTGCCCAGAGCTCTGTTCTGCAAGTCCGTTTGACTTGGCCATGTCTGATTGTGTATTGGGATGTCTATAAAAGTAGGGGAAACCAGGGCACAGTGAATCGGAAAGGTTTGTTTTCGCTAGATCTCAGCTAATAGTGTCTAATGAACTGAACCAAATAAAAAATGCAAAACTGTTTCCAGGGCTGTATTTTTCTGTATATAATTAAGATGGGCTGTTGAGTTGATGCATATGTATAATCAGGTGTCAAAGGATTCTGTTCCATAAAATCGTTAAATTCTGACCATTGCATCTGCATCTGCGGCAATGTTTATTACATTAGGGTATGGTCATTGGACAGGGGTATCAGGCACTCGACAGAGCAAATCTAATGTTTTCATGTGAAAGCTTGAAGAAAATGATGCAAAAGGCCACACAATTTGCTTCAGTTGGTGCCACTTAAGGGACCGTTCAGAATTTATGACTGGGGGGGGGGTGGGAGTTTTGGACGAGGGGGTACTAACTTTTTACACGTGTTTCAAGGGGGTCATCCAACAGAGTCCTTTGACACCTGATTACACAGATGCATACACTCAACAGCCCATATGAAACATATTTAGAAAAATAAAGCCCTGGGAACAGTTTTGCGTTTTTAATTTGGTTCAGTTTACATATGTAAGCCAAGTAAATAATGGCATTATTCGGGATTTCCAAGATATAGGTTGCAAAAGATAAGCAAAAAAATTATTCACTGTGTACCGACACTGGGTACAGTGAATCAGTGCTCATGGTACAGTTAATCAGTGTAGTTTATAAATATTATACACATATTTAAACTTGGCTTCTGAACATTGAAATAAAAATTTTAACATTAAGAATTTCTATTGGATGTTCCTCTGACACATATTTTGGTTGTTGTAAATAATTCAATATTTAACCGCACTTTTAAGCTCATTAAAAATCTAAAATTCCAGGTTTTCGCGCTAAAAATCCTATTTCATCTCATAATGTCCAAATGGTTTATCTTGTATGACCTATATTCTAAAATTTGATGTATAAGGCAAGAAAATTACAATGCAGAGAAAGCCTTCTTGCAGGCCAACCTCACATATACACCGCCAAAATCCGCCTCCAAATATTTTGCGCAGAGCCTCACACTCACAGAACCCCACAGCAGCTTATGCAGGAGAGGCTTGGCCCAGCACCAGTCTTCTTCTTCTTCTTCTTCTTGGGGGTTCCTCCTCTTGCTTTCAGGAGCACCCTTGCATGCCAAGTTTCTTTAGTACACCATGTTTAAAATATAACAATTACTGTTTAGTAAAGTAAACTCAGCCAGACCAAACCAGACTGCTACTACTCTGCAGTGGCCCAGAAATGCTACAGCCAAGTCTATTGGCATCCTCTATCTGATATTGATGCAGCAAGTGGCATAGGTCATGCAATGTAAACATGCGCATGCGCATAGACCCACTTATGAGACCTTTGACCCTGTGAAAAGAAGCTAATTTATTTTCTTTATTAATTAAATGTGCCACTGGCAGCCATTGTGGTGAGGAGGTTTTTGCTTGTGTGTGAGTGTGCGTGTTAATGGATTCCTGCATTTATTACTGAATGGATTTTGATGTCATTTTGTAACATGCATTCGTATTTCCCACAGAATACCTGATTAAATTTTGGTTGTTGTTGGTGCTTTTCAGTGGCGTCCCTATGGGGGGGCACGTGCCCCCCATATTGGACCTGGGCCCCCCCAGGTGAACTTTCTGACTTTGGCTAAAATATACAGTTAGTATAGTGGGTGCCCCCCCCAGAGAATCGCGTGCCCCCAAGGTGCCCCCCCACTCGAGACACCCTAGTTACGCCACTGGTGCTTTTTAAGGGTTGCTGTTAAGAAATGCAAATGTATTCAGGAGCCTACAGTGCCTTGCTCGACCAGAGGGCTATTTTGTATATATACAGTGGACAATGCTGCCACCTAGCCAGTTTATGGTTTACAGGGTTTATGGTTTACAGGGTTTATGGTTTACAAAGTCCCATACACTCATCACCCATGGCTGGTTAAAAACTTGAAAATTTGGAATTTAATAGAAAAGCCTTTGTAGTAGGCCTAAATTTCACAGACTCGTTGATATCCATGAATAGGTGAGGTCATCATCTGTCATGTGTATTTTAGTTTTTCAATGTTGGGCCTTCCTGTTCTGGACTGAAGGTTGAAATCCATTAACCTCAAATCCAATTTTTCTATGTGCCATACTATTTTCATTCTGATGATAAATGCATCATTATGAAACCCTTCATTACATGGTGATGTTGTCATCTACTCTTATAAATTAAATACCAAAAGTCAAATCATCTTATTTTATTGCATCAAATTATCTATGACATGAATATTGTTAGTGTGAAATAACTTGGGCCATTGTTAATGGCCCATCTTTTCACAAGTGACTTAGATATGATTCTCATACAAACATCCTTTACCATAATATTCATGCAAAAATAGTGCCACAAACTACAACCTGGCCTGTTTCACGCTATTGCGGGACAAAGTTTGACATGGAGGTCAAAAAATAAACTTTATTATTTCCAATACATCCATATTATTTAGGCAAGCTATAACTGTCAGGCTTATGATTTTGGCAAATTTGAGGCATAGGCACTTTTTCCCTTCATTTGATGAACACATCTTTGCTAGAAAGTATCAATTGTTTTTTGTCATTTTTTCTCTCCTTTGTACATCACAGGACACATATACATCATTGGAAAATTATCTTCACCTTGTTGGCAGCTAACTATTAGTTAGTCGACACTAAAAGTAACAAGATTGGAGTTTTGCTGCCATTGGAAAAAGTGGAGACAGACAATATCTCAAAATAAGCATGAAAATTCTTTCGAGAAAATTTGATTTGATTTTGTTGTACAAAACTGTATAATTTCTTGGCATATTGGTCCTATCAGATATCAACACACATGTAAAGACCAAAAAATACAAACGGTGAATCGAAAAAATTATTTTCAGTACCCAGAATCTAGGTAAAAACTTTAGGGTATACCATGTTACTTACACGACATGTGTCCCGATACTGCTTGCAAATTTAAACTGCAATATTTTCAATTTTTCTGCAAATATTTAGCCCTAAACATGTCAAGAGTCAGTGTGACATTGATCTGAATTAAAATTCTCACTAGTATATAGGCCTGTATATAGGCCTGCGGCATTGTTATTTAATTAGAAAACCCCACTCTTGGATGTGTCATACAAAGACATTTGATGTTAATTGCATAAAGTAAATTTAAAAACAAATCATCCAGAAATAAAATTATGTAAAGCCACCCAACACATGGGAGGTGAGAGGGACTCTACAAAACATAATATTGTATGTAGCTTTAGTGGGATAAACAACAATGTTAGATAGTCCCAAAAGAATTGGTTTTCACATTCATCACAGGCACATTCACACAGAAAACAATTGAAGATACAGCATCTTGAATGACATTTATGGGTAAAATTTCCAATTAATAAAGTGGGTTTTAATTTTTATTTAATCACTAGTCACTTATGACAGCCTTAATGAATTTAGAATATCCTGTATTGTGCTCCAAAGCTGCAGTTGCACCAATGTTTTGGGCTGGCTTATCTATTTTATGTGCTTAAAAAGTGCAGATCAGCCTATTTTTGAAATATGCACAATGTACAAATCATTACACAAGTCTTTGTTGAGCCCAGAGTCAACAATCAGAAAAGCATTACTTACGGGACATTACTTACGGGACGGGACACATTTCAACTTTTTGCAGAATAAAGCAGAAAAAACTGGTACAGAAAACTAAAAAAGCACACTATGATGTATCAATGGTCACCAAATCAGCACATGTGTTAACAAGTAACTGGATCATTTCAACAGGCAATGAGGAGCCTTCAAAACCGCCATTACTTACACCCTCCAGCGGGACACGGAACAAAAACCAAAAATCATAAGGGTTTCCGCAATTTATGTGTGAATTTATTGCACATTGGGCAACATGACAAACTATTATAGTCTATTAGGCAACACAAAATAGCAAATTCAATTGAATATATTGTAAACAGTGCTTACACTTGAGAATATAGTGGCGCATCATTTCGGGACACGGAAAAATTACAAGTACACTGTGTGCTAATATGCAGCCGAGAGACGGTTCACTGGTGCTAAATCAACAAAAATGTATTTTGACATTCTGTAAGGTACCAGAGGCCATTTGTAAAAGCAGTTCAGTTTTCTAAATACATCTTGATAGGAACTGCAACAGAAGCAAATCTCTTAAATTTCTCATGTCACAAATTATGGGCTAATTTTGCCAATTTTGGACTAATTTATGGTACTTGAAACAGAAACTTTTCAACATAGCTTTATGAAACTTTCAGGCTATGCTCAGGCCATCATTTGCGAGATGTTAGTGCAGAAACCACCCACATTCAACAATTATTATTGTTGTTTGAAGGTTTTACGCGTACTACATGCTCTCGTCCCGCAATATTGTGAAACAGGCCACCTACCTTGTTTGCCTCTTCTTCTTCTTTGCTGTGCTCACCAGTCACTTCAACGAGGACTCCGTACTCTCCAATCTTGTCACTTCCCTCCAGGTGTCTCTGTTTCTTGCTATGCTCTTGCCTCTTCGCTATCTGTAATATTCTAATGCTTTTCCCTCTTCCCTATCCGTAATATTAAATTGTTACAGTTTTTCCATCATGTTAACTGGTCTTCCTCGAGTTATCATAACTGGTCAAAGCAACTGATCAAGGGTTTTTCCCATATTTTAAGCACTCGGTACGCTGCTGTTGGACAGGAGCGGATACAGCAAACCGGTTAAGGATGATTCGTTGCCAACAGCAATTGGCAGCCCAGTGAGCTACCATCTGAGCTAATGCTCGCCCCAACAAATGTTTTCCCACAAGGAGAACTTCCATATGGCTTCTCTCCACTGACTCTGCAATTTGTAGCTCAAACATGCTACCTTTTGAGCTAACCCTGCCCCACAAATGTTTTACCAGATACAGAACATCACAGAGGGCATTCTTACCTGCCCTGACGTCAGGTTGACATCTGTAACATCGCACTGACGTCCCCTGATGTCAAAATAGGTCAAACTGCCTGCTTTAATATAATTATATTTATCCCCAAGTTTACATTTATGGTCAAAGTAATTCCACAAACAGAACATCCGTATGGCATCTCTCAAACAGAACATCCTGACGGAATCTCTCCACAAACAGAGAAAATCTAGATTGCATCTCTCCACAAACACAACATCCAGATGGTATCTCTCCACAAACACAGAACACCCAGATGGCATCTCTCCACAAACAGCACATCCATATGGCATCTCTCCACAAACAGAACATACATGTGGCATCTCTCCACAAACAGAACATCCATGTGGCATCTCCACAAACAGAACATCCATGTGGCATCTCTCGACAAAAAGAACATCCACATGGCATATCTCCACAAACAGAACATGCATATGGCTTCTCTCCACAAACAGAACATCAATATATGGCATCTCTCCACAAACAGAACATCAATATATGGCAACTCTCCACAAACAGAACTCTATCTCTCCACAAACAGAACATCCATGTAGCATCACTCCACTAACAGAACATCCAGATGTCATCTATCCACTAACACGATGTTTTCGATATCCTTTGGTAGCATGGATTCATATTGCCCAAAGAATACCTGATTAAATTTTGGTAGTTGTTGCTGCTGTTTAAGGGTTGCTATTAAGAAATGCAAATGTATACAGGAGCCTACAGTGCCGTGCTGCTCCACAAGAGGGCACTTGGCCTCTATTGAGTGTACATAGATGAAATTTGGTACACATATCGCCTGTATGGTCTAGTTGTGCCTTTTGATGGTCTGATTGATAGACCTGTATTCTATTCTTTTTACCTTCAGCGAACGAAGTTCGAAGAAGGTATTGTTATCACTTTGAGAAAAGTAACAAATTATTATTTTTCATTTCTGGGCCAAAACTTGGCCAGTATTGCGTGTACTTAAATGAAATTAGTTACACCTGTCATCTATATGATAAAGTTGTGCCTTTTGTTGGTATGCATCATCGATATTCTCTAGATTTTGGAATATTGACCAAAAAATATTAAAATCTTTTTTTTTTCCAGTCCAAAACTGGGCCGTCATTGCATGTCCATAGGTGACATTTGATAGAATTTACCAATATGATATTTATTGCTGTTTGTTGGTCTCCTTGATAGTTCGTTTCACATATCACCTATTTAATATAGCATTGCTTTTTCACCGCTTTGCTGAAGTGTGATTTTTCAGCGTATATGACACTTTTTCAACAATTGGAAAGACTTAAGAAAAATATAACAGCGTTTATTTTTTGGTTTCCATCTGGCAGTTCACAACCTTTATTTGTGCATGCATGACAATGATGACACTGTATCATAGTATGAGTAACCTAGTCTAATAGTTTTGTAAAAACCCTGGCAAGCAGATGGGCAGACAGCAGGGTTGTGGGTACATAGACATTACTGAAGGCCACGACTCGACCACTATTGCATGCTGATATGGAATTTGGTAAGCACACCAATTTTATGGTGTAATTGTAATCTTCTAAAGCTGTTATTCGCTGAAGGTTTGCTGCTGCGCAGCCTATGTTTGAAATAATTTTAAAAAATAATAAATTATTTTTGTTCGTTTCCGGGCCGAAACTCGGTCAGTATTGCATGTGCAAGGATGAAATTTGGTACACATGTGGCCTATATGGTCTAGTTGTGCCTTTTGATGGTCTCATTGATAGATATTCTATACTTTTTGTAAAAATGATTAAAAATAGAAAAATATGTATTTTTTGGTTTTTGGGCTAAGACTCCATATGCATGTAAATGGATGAAGTTTGTTACACGTATGGCCCATATGGTCTAGTCTTCCCTTTGAAAGGTCTGATGGAAAATATTAAATGCTTTTTGAAATATTGAAGAAAAAAA
Organism: Platynereis dumerilii; assembly: GCA_026936325.1. Lineage (NCBI taxonomy): Eukaryota > Metazoa > Annelida > Polychaeta > Phyllodocida > Nereididae > Platynereis > Platynereis dumerilii. Next base: position 8,350,157 of record JAPTHN010000022.1, on the reverse strand, counting down.
AACAGAATTTTTTTTTTTTTTTGACCAAGACATGGTCACTATTGCATGTACATGGATAAAGATTGGTACACACATGACTTATATGGTCTAGTTGTGCCTTTTCATGGTCTGACTGATACATATTCTATACTCTTTGTAATATTGAGAAAAAATATTCAAAATCCTTTTTTTCTTATTGGAGCCAAAATTACATATACAGCAATGAAATTTCCTACACATATCACCTATACAATGCAGCAGTGCTTCTTGATGTGTATTTAACACTTTTTGAATGATTGGAAAAACTTGAGAAAACTGTAACAGCTTTATATTTTTTGGTTTCCAACCTACAGCTCATAACCTATACTTTGTAGGCCTACATGCATAAAACCGTACTATAATATGAGTAAATTAGTCTAATAAGGCCTTTCCCTGCTTTTACAAACCCTGGCAAGCACACGGGCAGATGGCAGATAATAGAAGGTCATGACTCGACCACTATTGCATACTACCTATAATATATGCAATTTGGTAAACACACCAATTTTATGGTGTAATTGTAATCTTCTAAAGGTGTTATTCGCTGAAGGTTTGCTGCTGCGCAGCCTATGTGGTATATATACAGTGGACAGTGTTGCCACCTAGCCAGTTTTCGGTTTACAAGGTTTATGGGAGTCCCATACACTCATCACCTTTGTCGAGCTAAAAACTAGTAAATTTGGATTTTACAAAATGGAAAAGCAAATAGAACTCCGCATTTTTTAAGAAAAGCCTTTGTCGCAGGCCTAAATTTCACACACTCAGTAGTATCCCATGACATTGTAGTATTCAGAGTGGTAGGTGAGGTCATCATGTCATGTGTATGATAGTTTTTTCATGCCAGGCCTTCCTGTTCTGGACTCAAAGGTTGAAATTTATTACCCTCAAATTCAATTTTTTTATGCATGGCATATTATTTTCATTTTGATGATAATTGCATCATCATGAAACTTTCATTACATGGAGTTGTTGTGATCTACTCCTATAAATTAAATAATACCAAAAGTCAAATCATCTTATTTTATTGCATCAAATTACCTATGACACGAATATTGTGAGTGTGAAAAAACATTGTTAATGGCCCATCAAAACAATGGCCAATCTTCTTCAAGTTACTCAGATTTGTTCGATTCTCATATAAACCTCCTTTACCATAATATTTAAGCACAAAAGATGACACAAACAAAAGCCTACCTTGTTTGCCTCTTCTTCTTCTTTGCTGTGCTCATCAGTCACTTCCACGAGGACTCCGTACTCTCCAAATTAGTCACTTCCCTCCAGGTGTCTCTGCTTCTTGCTCATGCTCTTCGCTACACGTAATATTAAATTGCTACAGTTCTTCCATCATGTTAACTTGTCGGCTCAAGTTAAGTATCCAACTATTAGTGACCTCCCTGGACTGAATGAGCCACAGGATTGGCTTATTCACGGTTGTTCAAATCTTTTCAACCAATCCTGCCATTTATTGAGTTGGGGGAGGTCACTACTTGTTGGATTCTTAACTTGAGCCAACTTGTCTTCCTCCAGGTTTTCCCACAAACAGAACATCCATATGGCTTCTCTCCACTATAAACGTTCTTGTGTTTAGTTTTGACGAAAATCAGTATCTATTATCAATATCTATTGTACATTTTTAATGTAAATCTACCGTATATTGTAAACTATTATGTAAATATCCGGCAAAATTTATAAATTATGCATATAAATGTAGGAGATGAGGATTTTTATTTGTTCATACTATTGTTCTGCTTTGTTTCTGCATGTGTTTTTTTGGCCCACCTGGTTGCTTGTAGGCCTTAGAGGCCGGGCAGTGTAAATTGCAGGTCACGTTAATAAGAAATAGTTCACTTGAGTTGTATTACATCAGTGAATTGCTCATTTACTTTTATTTTTCCATGAAAGCGTTATATCTTTAACAAATGTTAATGCACACTTAATATAATTAACATCTCACTGACATTCACTGAGGCTTGTTTGGTCTTGCCCTCCTTCTTCTCTGATTGTTTTACCATGCACGAATATTATAGATGACTAGGGCTTTTAAGGATGATTGATACTGCTGTCCAAAGTACAACATAGCCCAAGGAGCCATGCCTAGAACCCTGACTCTGCAATTGGCAGGTCAGTGTGCTACCTTTTGAGCTAACTCTGCCCCTCAAACATTATACCACATACAAATGATTCCATTAGAGCTCTGCGCAGGCCGACAAATCCCAGCCCGCATCCGCCCCGCTCTTTGAACTTTCAGCCCACCCCGGCCAGCACCGGCCCGCCCCGCACTGATCATGGATTTCTTTGGCCCGCACCCACAAACCATGAGCCCGCACCCGCCCCGCACCCGCGTTTAGAAAATGTTGGCCCGCAGCTGGCCCCAACCCAGCCCGCAGGTTGAATGTGTCACACCAAATTCCATTTTAATGTTCCTTACAGTGACAATTTGAATTTGCATTTCAGTTTGAATTTAATATAACTTAATTGTCCAATTTTATACTTTGCTGTCCTATTCTTGTAATATATAAATTATACACATACAGATGATTCCAAATCATTCCATCAGGCATTTTCACCTATCCTGATGTTAGGTTAACATCTGTGATGTCACACTGATGTCCCCTCACGTCAAAATAAATGGCCTGCAGGGATATGATCATTTGTATCCCCCAGTTAACATTTATTGTCAATGTTTTTCCACAAACAGAACATCCATATGGCATCTCTCCTCTGTGTATTCTCACTTAAATAAATAAATAAATAATGTGTCCATTCTAAAGTTTCAACAATACCTGAATTTGCATTGGGAGCAGACCCCCATTTCTCTGCAGTACATTTTTATTGTAACACTTTCAATGAAAGCATCTTAATCACATGTTAATGTGCAGTTTATTTTGCTATCTAGACGGTTTTTTTGTAATAACCAAAGTCAGGGTGGGAAATCAAAAAGCTATCTTTTGTAAGGCACTCATTCTCTCTCAGCTTGACAGCACTCTTTCTGAATTTTGACAGCATCCTTTCTGCACCACATTCTGTGGGAGGAAAAATGTTAAAACAGGCAGATAACATGGACAATAAATCCAAAATTCAACATGAAATAATAATTTAAAGACTGTATGCCATGGCATGGAGTAATACAGAATGTAAGGTAAAAAGTTATGATCATTTCTGACTGGCTTGTTCAGTATTCTGAGAAATTCGGCAAACACAACATTGGAGGACAGTTACAACATCTGTTTATTTTGCCTAAAATACATATTATTTTATTTATTAAGGCTATTTTGTTTCCAATTTCTATGCAACCTAATACTAGAAATAGATCCCCTGATCGCTGTTGTAGCAAAATGACTTATAAAAATTACAGGAATGCAGATTTCAGGCTAAAGTAATGCATGCTGAAGTAACTTTCCAATATTGTGTAAGCATAATCTCTCAGAATACTTCACATAGGCTACTAGCTAAACATAACCACAGCATTTCCCCCTTCATTGTACATTGCTCCATGCATTCTATAAACTCTGCCAACATGACTGATTTTTGGATTTATTTTCCATTTTTTCTGCCTGTGTTGACATTTTTCCTCAGAAAGAATGCTGCCAAGAACTCAGAAAACATGACTCTCCTCAGAGAGAATGAGTTTTGATTTCCGACCCTGAATTTTCTCGCTGAACCTGCATGTTCTCACCAGCTGCTCACAAATACGATATATTTTCTTCTTCTCACCACAGTGGTCTTGTCCACCTTCTTCTCTGAATGTTTTACCAAACAGCTTCTCTCAAGTCAGTCCAATGTGCAATCCCATGTGTGTGCTCAACAGTAAAGGGCTATTACCTTTTTCTATGCCCAATTTTTTTGCTCAACTAAATCTCACAAACATGATATTCATGTAGTTTCTCGACACTGTGGATTCTTATTATTTTTGCCTCGTCCTCCTTCCTCCTTCTTCCTGATGAGGTGAAGGATGATTCAAACTACTGCCCAATGTTTGCCAAGGGGACATGTCTATATCTGGATTTGAATCCTGACTCAGCCATTGGGAGCATCTGAGCAAACCCTCCTCCACAAATTTTCACAACATACAGAAACCAGAGCCGCAAGCGGTGTCAACACTTGTCTGTAAAAATATGAAATCAGATGAATGTGTGCCTGATTATAACCCCCAGCCCCAGATGAAATGTTCCCAATCCATACCCACTGGCCAATAACTGCACCAAATTCCATAACTCTAAACAAGATGTGAAGGTCACAATGGGCAGTTCAAGAATGAAGAAAATGTCCACCAAAATGACCGCCATCTTGGATTATGCTGCATTTATACTCCCTATATGCAAATCCATATGCTCCAAATACGCTCCCTTGTAGAAGAGTATATGAATTTTTGCAGTACAGTTGGAGTACATTTGGTAATTTAAATAATTTGAGCGTTTCAAATGTGCTCTTGTTTGCTCTGGGCAGTAAGGAAAGTTGGCATTTCTACCATTAAGTGGTTTCAAATAGCTCGCCAATTTTACCCCGGATTACCAACTCTACCCTGTTTTATCTCACCTGTACCAAATTTCATGACTCTAAGCGAAATATGAAGGTAACAAATGGACACTCACAGAATCCTTAACTGGGACAACGACGACAACAGTGACAATCAAGTGACGACAATTAGCTCATGTTTTCAAAGAAAACAGACGAGCTAACATGTAATTTTCATGTTTATCTCGCAGCTAACATTTGTGTTGAATATTTTCCCCAAAAACTGAACATCCATGAGGCTTCTCTCCAGTGTGTAATCTCATGCGTGCACTCAACACAAGGGGGCTGCAGAATCCTCTGACAATTGAACTTAAACAATGCTGGCCCCTACATCAGCCCTAGCGGTGATATGGGGTGGAAACCAGAAGAGGTGTGCTATAAAGCAAAATGTTATAGTGTTGGATTTTCTCACACTGTACATCCAATACCATGACATTTTGCCTTGTAGCGCAGCTCTTGTTTCACTTGGAGCTTTTGCTGATGGCTTGTTTGATATCCTCATTTCCTGGCCTCGTGCCTGTATAACCTTGAAGTAACTAGCACCGGAGGCGAAAGATACAGTTTTATGATGTTCCATGTTCGATACTATGAGCTCCTAATTATCTTCCTACTCCACCCATTCTCTCTCATCTTCCCCTTTGTTCTTCTTGGTTATTTTACCCGCTTCAAGAAAAGTATCCATGAAATTCATATCTAAAAGGAGTTTCAATTTCAACTGATTCACTAATTTAAGGCATAAGCTTTACTTTTGAAGACAATATTGTATAGTGTGCACTTAGAACACCTTAACGTGATCCAAATCACAAATTTTCATGGTAATGATGTAACTCTAAATGCAGTTTTTATGGGACTTAATCAGCAAGAAAGTTGCGTCAAAATGGACTATTTTTAACTGGATTTAGGTCTTTGGAAAATTTCTGGGTCATAATAAAATTGAGAGTATGTTTTAGATGACATTGACACCAGGTAATATGCCAAGTTTCATTACTGCCAAATTTGGGGAAATCGGTCAAATTTGATGTTTAAGATGTCATATTTTTTCATTTTTAAAATATAAGTTTGTTGTAATTTTTTGAAAAATAGTCCTATTTTATTGGGAAAAAGACAGTCGTGATTTATATTAAAAAATACAAATAGTAATGGTGAAAAGTTTGATCTAACTTGGTTGCTCAAGAAGTTAGATGATCCTCATAAGGGTTGGGGGTTTCCAAAGATCAGCAATTAGAGCGGTACAGGTTAATGAGGGGTAGAGCGTCAAACATGGTACATCAAAGAGGAGCAGCTCTCCAGGGGTCCTGGGCTACATTTGATACCATTTTCAGCTATTAAGTCATAAAAATGAGTGGTGTCATATCTCAGGCAATGATGTTTCTTCTCCTGTGCTAGTTACTCCAAGGTTTAACAATGAAATAGCTAAAGCATAATGGTAGGGCCACACAAGCAGCCAAATTATGTGATCTGTAAACCATACTTTGCGGATTTGACCACCAGTACTGGATTGTGAACGCTTAGTATGTGTTATCCTAAAGTGGTTAAATCATTTTACTTATATTGAGTCAATGCTGAACATGAGTTAGATGAAAAGTTTTGATTAGCTGAATTGATGTTACAACAGGACAAACGTTTCTTGCAGTAACCCAGTTAGAAGAAAAGTCATAGGAGTTAACCACTTTAGGATAACCCATGTTACGCGTTCATGCAATCTGGCACTGTTGGATAAAACTTCACTCAATTGGAAACAAGGTCAGTTCACATGCATTCTTGAAAGTCTTTCATATCGAAATACAAAAAAGTTAACTATTTTCCCTGCACTTTCAAAAAAATTACACGATGCTTTCTTAGGGTTATACAACAAAGTCATGCCATTTGTATTGTGCCAAAGCACCAAAAGCAACAAATCAGCAATAATGTAAGATATTTCAACTAAACCCATTCAACTTGGCATGCTCTTTGCTGCGTATTATGTGTGAAACTTTCAGAATGCAAGCAAAACCTGAACTCTATGATCCTCTTAGAAGTTATGGCATTGTTGTTATGAGAAATAGAAAATGTACAATTTGTATAAAATTATTTATTCTGCAACTGCAAATAAGTGTACAGCATCATTTGAAAATTTTTTGAGGGCAAAAAGCCCAGAACAAAAGCATATAAAGCAAAATCCTAACACAAAGTACGACTTCCGGAAAGTATATATCGTCAATTATTTTTACAGAAAATGTAATTTTCCGAGAAACCTTCTGAGACAAGAAGTCCTCAAGTAATATTTCATTTTGGCATCATATTTAAGGCATGCTCAAGCATTCCAGCAGGAACGGTGATGTAGTATCAAGAGGACTGCCTGCAGTTGTAACCGGAATCATATATCCTGGAACATAATATTAAAAATCATGAGGAGTTGAGAAGATTTTGAAAACAAAAACAATGTATAACTTGATCAAGGCTTGGTGATTGACCAAGTTTGTTATGGAAATGTATGATACGAAATCATCTTGGATAAATTAAAAATAAATACATTAACCAGAACTTTTAGCTATTCATTGAAAATTATATGGCCGATGCTGCACACGATGCAATATATTGGCTACTGTCTCTTGGTTATTTTTCAAACATGTTATTGGCACAACAAAGTTTCATGATCGCGTTGCTGCAACTGCAAACAACTGTAACAAACTTGATTTTATTAGAATCTATAGTTGGAATTATTGGCAAATCACTGCTCAGGAGTTAAATTAAAGAATCTTAAAGTTACCTGTTTGTACCGATATACTGCTCCCTCCTGTCACAAGGTGAAATAGGCCTGATAACTTGACTTTCGTAAATGTTGGTAGCGTCCCAAGATCAGAAGAGACACATTCCAAAGACATCTCACCCTAGATCAAGAGTGTTGACTTTCAAACACCATCTCCCAAGGCCTTCCTGTAATAGTCAATTGTCATTTCATTCAATAATATCAACATTGCAACTCACAAACTATGGTAAAAATTATAATTTGGTAAAAATATAGACATACTGTTGCACAAAGTACTTAAGGAAAATGCACTTATATGTCAGAAGACACATCAAATAGGAGCTGTAGCAATTTGCTCCCGTGGTCCCAATATATATGTGCCCAACGTACCTCTACAGGGGCTGCCACTTCATATTCGTCCATCTCCATCTCTGATTTTTCTCCATGGAATTTTCTTCCTCACACAAGTGTTGGCCTTCTCACACCATCTTTCGGGACATCTCGCCTGCACTCGCCTGTATGGTGTTTGAAAGTCGACACTCTGGATGTAGACATCAAGAGTGTCGACTTTCAAACACCATCTTTCAGGTCAGACATCTGACCCTCTGCAGAGGACAAAGGTAGCTCAACAGATAACAGCATCAACAACGTATAACGACCATAAATCTCTCTCCTCCTTCAGATTAAAAACTTCAACTCTCTCCTCCTTCTATGCCATATAGGAAATTGCATAGCTCTCACCTCCATCAAAGCATCAAGACCACAACGCATAAATCTCTCTCCTCCTTCAGATCAAAAACTTCATCTCTCACCTCCTTCCATGCCATATGTTTGGCCTGGCATCAACAACTCTTGTACCTACATCAAGAGTGTTGACTTTCTTACACCATCTTTCGGGTCACATATTTGACCTTCTGCAGAGGACAAATCATTCAGGTAGCTCAACAGATAACAGAATCAACAACTCTTTTACCACTCTGTCAATGAAATGATCTCTGTCAGGTAGCATGTTAGCCGATAACTTGACTTTCGTCCATGTTGGTGGCATCCCAGGATCTGAACAGAGACTCCTTCCAAAGACATCTCGCCTACATCAAGAGTGTTGACTTTCAAACACCATCTTTCGGGTCACATATTTGACCTTCTGCAGAGGACAAATCTTTTAGGTAGCTCAACAGATAACAGCATCAACAGCTCTTATACCACCCTGTCAATGAAATGATCTCTGTCAGGTAGCATGTTAGCCGTTAACTTGACTTTCGTCCATGTTCGTGGCATCCCAGGATCTGAACAGAGACTCCTTCAAAAGACACCTCGCCTACATCAAGAGTGTTGACTTTCAAACACCATCTTTCGGGTCACATATTTGACCTTCTGCAGAGGACAAATTTCTAAGGTAGCTCAACAGATAACATCAACAACTCTTGTACCACCCTGTCAATGAAATGATCTCTGTCAGGTAGCATGTTAGCCGTTAACTTGACTTTCGTCCATGTTGGTGGCATCCCAGGATCTGAACAGAGACTCCTTCAAAAGACATCTCGCCTACATCAAGAGTGTTGACTTTCAAACACCATCTTTCGGGTCACATATTTGACCTTCTGCAGAGGACAAATCATTCAGGTAGCTCAACAGATAACAGCATCAACAACTCTTGTACCACCCTGTCAATGAAATGATCTCTGTCAGGTAGCATGTTAGCCGATAACTTGACTTTCGTCCATGTTGGTGGCATCCCAGGATCAGAACAGAGACTCCTTCCAAAGACATCTCGCCTACATCAAGAGTGTTGACTTTCAAACACCATCTTTCGGGTCACATATTTGACCTTCTGCAGAGGACAAATCCTTCAGATCAAAACTTCATCTCTCACCTCCTTCCATGCCACATAGCAACTGCGTATCTCTCACTGCCATCAAAGCAATAAGATCATAATGCTCATATCTCTCTCCTCCATCAGATCAAAAACTTCATTCCTCACATCCTTTTTTTCCTTTATTTATTTTTTAACTCAGAGTTTAGGTTCTCAGATAACCGGCTTGTCGGGTTCCACTTCGGGGGGGCACACATACCCCCCTGTGTGTACTTCCTTACACCTCTGGTACTACCAAACAACTCATCATCGTTAGGATAACAGCATCAACAACTCTTGTACCACCCTGTCAATGAAATGATCTCTGTCAGGTAGCATGTTAGCCGATAACTTGACTTTCGTCTATGTTGGTGGCATCCCAGGATCTGAACAGAGACTCCTTCCAAAGACATCTCGCCTATATCAAGAGTGTTGACTTTCAAACACCATCTTTCGGGTCACATATTTGACCTTCTGCAGAGGACAAATTATTTAGATAGCTCAACAGATAACAGCATCAACAGCTCTTGTACCACCCTGTCAATGAAATGATCTCTGTCAGGTAGCATGTTAGCCGATAACTTGACTTTCGTCCATGTTGGTGGCATCCCAGGATCTGAACAGAGACTCCTTCAAAAGACATCTCGCCTACATCAAGAGTGTTGACTTTCAAACACCATCTTTCGGGACACATATTTGACCTTCTGCAGAAGAAACATCTTAAGATCAAAAACTTCATCTCTCACCTCCTTCAATGCAATTTAGCAAAATGCATATCTCTCACCGCCACCAAAGCATTAAGATCACTATGCTTACTTATGCTTATATCTCTCTCCTCCTTCAGATCAAAACCTTCATCTCTCACCTCCTTCCATGCCATATATTTGGCCTTCTGTAGAGGACAAATCATTCAGGTAGCTCAACAGATAACAGAATCAACAACTCTTGTACCACCCTGTCAATGAAATGATCTCTGTCAGGTAGCATGTTAGCCGTTAACTTGACTTTCGTCCATGTTGGTGGCATCCCAGGATCTGAACAGAGACTCCTTCAAAAGACATCTCGCCTACATCAAGAGTGTTGACTTTCAAACACCATCTTTCGGGTCACATATTTGACCTTCTGCAGAGGACAAATTTTTAAGATAGCTCAACAGATAACAGCATCAACAGCTCTTGTACCACCCTGTCAATGAAATTATCTCTGTCAGGTAGCATGTTAGCCGTTAACTTGACTTTCGTCCATGTTGGTGGCATCCCAGGATCTGAACAGAGACTCCTTCAAAAGACATCTCGCCTACATCAAGAGTGTTGACTTTCAAACACCATCTTTCGGGTCACATATTTGACCTTCTGCAGAGGACAAATCATTCAGGTAACTCAACAGATAACAGCATCAACAACTCTTGTACCACCCTGTCAATGAAATGATCTCTGTCAGGTAGCATGTTAGCCGATAACTTGACTTTCGTCCATGTTGGTGGCATCCCAGGATCTGAACAGAGACTCCTTCCAAAGACACCTCACCTACATCAAGAGTGTTGACTTTCAAACACCATCTTTCGGGTCACATATTTGACCTTCTGCAGATGACAAATCCTTAAAGTAGCTCAACAGATAACAGCCTCAACAACTCCTGCACCACCCTGTCAATGAAATGATCTCTGTCAGGTAGCATGTTAGCCGATAACTTGACTTTCGTCCATGTTGGTGGCACTCCAGGATCTAAACAGAGACCCCTTCCAAAGACATCTCACCCCACAACAAGAGTGTTGACAATCAATGTCATCCATTTTCATAATACACAATTGCACATATCCTTCACCTCTGTCAAAGCATTAACATCATAATGCTTATATCTCTCTCCTCCTTCAGATCAAAACTTCATCTCTCACCTCCTTCATGCCATATATCATATGTAAAGCTCATATCTCTCTCCTCTATCAGATCAAAAACTTTATCTCTCACATCCTTCCATGTCATATAGCAAAATGCATTGTCTCACCGCCATCAAAGCATTAAAATCATAATGCTTATATCATTCCCTTCCTTCAGATCAAAAGCTTCATCTCTCACCCCCTTCGATGCCATATATCATTATTCATATGTCTCACCTCCATCAATGCATTAAGGTTATAATGCTCATACCTCTCTCCTCCTACAGATCAAATACTTCACCTCTCACCTCCTTTAATGCCATATATAATAACGCATATCTCTCACTTCCATCAAAGCAATAAGATCATCATGCTTGAAATCTCACTCCTCCTTCAGATCCAGATCACTTGACGTTATGTCTTCATAGAAAACGTGTATCACACTGCTAGACCACACATGCTGAGCTTTATTCTGCAAAAACAAAATGAAGATTATCTAAAAACTGAATTTTGACAAACCATCAATACATACCGGTTACATTTTCGTGGATCAAAATGAATGCTTGTCAAAAAATACATTTCATATCCACTTTCCTTTTCTTAGAGTAGAAATTAAACTAGTAAACTAGCTTGCCGATCATGGAATATTGCAATAGTCATATCTATACTCACCCAAAGACATCTTATGCGGATTGGCTTTTCGAGGTTGTTTCTGATGGTCTTCAGGCGATGTGGGGGGTCCCATATAAAGAAAAAAGCCTTTCCCCGTTGCTGCACAAATTAGTTGTCTGCAACAAAGAAAGCAATTATGACTGTGACCTCAATTATCAGATGCTGAGAGAAATTCAGGTTTAGATAAAAACAAATTTTGTTAGGCCTATGTACCTTCCATTTTAGTTGTTCAAGTCGACTGATGGTTTAGCAAAGTACAAGGGCAATGATCTTGGATGAAGGAATCCGTTCATTTGATTACAGCGTCTCTCATAAACCAGACCATCTCTTATGGACATTTCGTTGTGAAGAAGCACTCCATGTTTTTTTCCACAGGAAGCTGAAAAACGTTCTTCCTAATTTCCTGAAGGAATATAAGAGAACTTCTTTTATTGATCATTCATTACATGTGTTGTTTAGCTCACAAATTCCTGAAATGCATCAAGAAGATTTTGGAAGAAGTTCATTGACACTAACCAAGAAAGCACATATGTGAAACCCTGCTTATTAGGGAAAGCAGTTGGTCAAGTCCTCAGGGTCGACTCCTTGGGCAACTGCAACACTTCATTATCCCTAAGGGCCCGGTGAGCAGTTGGACTCTTATAGTGCAAGTATTTTGGAAATCTGAAGTATTGAAAAACTCATATCATTAAACAAAAATATATTTATCCTACACTCACTTTACTCTCAAAATTCAAGCATATTTTAACAACACATGTTTTATGACCATCAAAAAAGTGCGATAGAAAATATTTTACGCTTGAATTTTACATGCTTCATAAGTGTGCACAGGTATTATAGACCTCCACACCAATGTCATCTACAACAAATATATGATTCCAATGACTGAATAACATGATGTAATGTACCTTATCATCATAGGGTGTCATTGTTTCCCTTTCAGTTTAGTCCTGCAGCCTACTTCTGCTCCTCCCAGAATATGTCCAGGGATTGGTCTTGTATAATGCTGTCTTCTAGAACCTTCAAAGCATTCCTGTAATTGTCAAATGTCATTTCATTGAATTATATCTCCATTGTAACTCGCAATGATATAAATGTAATTTGATATGAATAGAGTCATACTGTTGCGCAAAGCACTCAAGAAAGGGGCACTTATATGTCAGAAGACCGACCAATAGGAGCTGTAGCATTTTGCTTTCCCGTGATCCCAAAATAGCAGAGAGCAATCACCCAGAGAGTCCACCCTTGACGAATCCCTCCGAGCATGGATATTACAACAAATTTTCGTCACAGGTGTCTTAGCCAATCAGCATGCAGTATTTCCCTCCAAATCAAGAGTTTACCGGCAATTATCGCAGCAAGTTTCGGGTCTACAGAGACATAATAATCATATGTCAAAGCTCTCAGAGAGATATAATCTATCTATATAAGAAGTCTTCAGGAAGCGGGAGAACGGAAAAAATTGGCCTTATTTGCAGAACATGTGTGACAGTCTGTTCAATGGTCTCCTTTGAGGGTGTGTCTGCTAAGGGACCGTTCAGAATTTATGACAAGGGGGGATGGGAGTTTTGCTGAAACTTCCCGTCAAAAATTGATACCCCCCCCCCCCTTGAGTTTCATGCGGATTTTCAGTACTCCAGCCCTAGGTTTCACGCTTATTTTTAGTACCCCCCCCTCGACATTCAAAGCAATACACACAAATATACTGTTATACATGGCCACGCATACAGATTCGCGTAATTTCACTGACTTTTGCCCGTAAAAAAGTGCAAATAAAATCAGTTTATGCGTGTTTTTAAACATATTTTCTTTGTTAAAATCTCTTACCCCCCTTGGAAGAGTTGTCAAAAATTAATACCCCCCCTTGAAACACGTGTGAAAAGTTAGTACCCCGTCGGCCAAAACTCCCGCCCCCCCCCAGTCATAAATTCTGAACGGTCCCTTATTCACCGAAGGCTTTGCTGATTTGAGTGCAATATATCATGTGCCCAAACTTACCTCCACAAGGCGCCACACTTTGTACTGGTCCACTTCCATATCCAATTTTTCCTTACACGAGAGCGTTGACTTCCAAACACCATCTTCTTTCGGGGTCAGATATTCGACCTTCTCCGGAGGACAAATCTTAGAGAGCTCAAAATACAAATGGATCAACAACTCTTGTACCACTCAATCAATGAAATGATCTCAGCCAGGTAACATGTTAGCTAATATCTTGACTCTCGTCCATGTTGGTGGCATCCCAGGATCTGAACAGAGACACATTCCAAAGACATCTCGCCTTAATCAAGAGTGTTGACTTTCAATGCCAATCATTTTCATAAAGCACATATCTCTCACTTCCATCAAAAAATTAAGACCATAACGCTTTTTTCTCTCTCCTCCTTCAGATCAAAAACTTCATCTCTCACCTCCTTTCATGCCATATAGCAAAATGCATATCTCTCACCGCCATCAAAGCATTCAGATCAAAATTCTAATATCTCTCTCCTCCTTCAGATCAAAAACTTCATCTCTCACCTCATTCTATGCCATATATTTGGCCTTCTGCAGAGGACAAATTGTTTAGGTAGCTCAACAGATAACAGCATCAACAGCTCTTGTACCACCCTGTCAATGAAATGATCTCTGTCAGGTAGCATGTTAGCCGATAACTTGACTTTCGTCTATGTTGGTGGCATCCCAGGATCTGAACAGAGACTCCTTCCAAAGACATCTCGCCTACATCAAGAGTGTTGACTTTCTTACACCATCTTTCGGGTCACATATTTGACCCTCTGCAGAGGACAAATCTTTCAGGTAGCTCAACAGATAACAGCATCAACAGCTCTTGTACCACTCAGTCAATGAAAATGATCTCTGTCAGGTAGCATGTTAGCCGATAACTTGACTTTCGTCCATGTTGGTGGCATCCCAGGATCTGAACAGAGACTACTTCCAAAGACATCTCGCCTACACCAAGATTGTTGACTTTCAAACACCATCTTTCTGTCACATATTTGCCAGGATGCATGCAGGAAAGCTCTCTCAAACCCTCACAGCCGGGCATCCACTAGTTAGCCTTCACCAAAGAAATTTTTTGTTTAGGCAGACCTCTCATCAACGAAGACCTTCCCGGCAGACTCTCATTGCCTTCTCTCTCCTCCTCTCTCACCTCTGTGTTTCTCTAAACCCACACCGGAGGCTGCGAGCCAGCATGGCTCCTGTATTTCACTCTTTCTCACCTCTCTCTGTCAATGTGCGAAAGAAGGGGGGGATCTGAGCTCACAGGTCTCTCTTCCCCCGGCCAAGCACAGGATAGTGAATGGCCAAGAGTGTCCGATGCACAAGTGTCTCTTCCATCACCTTACGAGTTGCCAGGATGCATGCAGGAAAGCTCTCTTGAACCCTCACAGCCGGGCATCCACTAGTTTGCCTTCACCAAAGAAATTTGTGTTTGGACAGACCTCTCATCCGACCTGGTCTCCTTCAAGAGTGTATCTGTCTCACAATGCTTATATCTCTCTCCTCCTTCAGAAAAAAAAACTCCATCTCTCACCTCCTTCTTTGCCATATAGCAAATTGAATAGCTCTCACCTCCATCAAAGCATTAAGATCAAAATGCTCATACCTCTCTCCTCCTTCAGATCAAAAACTTCACCTCTCACCTCCTTCTATGCCATATATTTGGCCTTCTGCAGACGACAAATTGTTTAGGTAGCTCAACAGATAACATCAACAACTCTTGTACCACTCAATCAATGAAATGATCTCTGTCAGGAAGCATGTTAGCCGATAACTTGACTTTCGTCCATGTTGGTGGCATCCCAGGATCTGAACAGAGACTCCTTCCAAAGACATCTCGCCTACATCAAGAGTGTTGACTTTCAAACACCATCTTTCGGGTCACACATTTGACCTTCTGCAGAAGACAAATCTCTTGTAGTAGCTCAACAGATAACACCATCAACAACTCTTGTACCACCCAGTCAATGAAATGATCTCTATCAGGTAGCATGTTAGCCGATAACTTGACTTTCGTCCATGTTGCTGGCATCCCAGGATCTGAACAGAAACTCCTTCCAAAGACATCTTGCCTACATCAAGATTGTTGACTTTCAAACACCATCTTTCGGTCACATATTTGCCAGGATGCATACAGGAAAGCTCTCTCAAACCCTCACAGCCGGGCATCCACTAGTTTGCCTTCACCAAAGAAATTTGTATTTGGGCCGACCTCTCATCCGACCCGGTCTCTTTCAAGAGTGTACCCTATCTCTCCTCCTGCAGTGGTAGCGCGCCGACATCGAGTTCCAAGCTCACAGGTCGCTCTTCCCCCGGCCAAGCACAGGATAGCGAATGGCCAAGAGTGTCCGATGCACACGCGTCTCCTCCGTCACCGTACGAGTTGCCAGGATGCATGCAGGAAAGCTCTCTCAAACCCTCACAGCCGGCATCCACTAGTTTGCCTTCACCAAAGAAATTTGTGTTTGGACAGACCTCTCATCCGACCCGGTCTCCTTCAAGAGTGTATCTGTCTCACAATGCTTATATCTCTCTCCTCCTTCAGATCAAAAACTTCATCTCTCACCTCCTTTCATGCCATATAGCAAAATGCATATCTCTCACCTCCATCAAAGCATTACGATCATCATGCTATATCTCTCTCCTCCTTCAGATCAAAAACTTCATCTCTCACCTCCTTTCATGCCATATAGCAAAATGCATATCTCTCACCGCCATCAAAGCATTCAGATCAAAATTCTAATATCTCTCTCCTCCTTCAGATCAAAAACTTCATCTCTCACCTCATTCTATGCCATATATTTGGCCTTCTGCAGAGGACAAATGGTTTAGGTTGCTCAACAGATAACAGCATCAACAGCTCTTGTACCACCCTGTCAATGAAATGATCTCTGTCAGGTAGCATGTTAGCCGATAACTTGACTTTCGTCTATGTTGGTGGCATCCCAGGATCTGAACAGAGACTCCTTCCAAAGACATTTCGCCTACATCAAGAGTGTTGACTTTCAAACACCATCTTTCGGGTCACATATTTGACCTTCTGCAGAGGACAAATCTTTTAGGTAGCTCAACAGATAACAGCATCAACAGCTCTTGTACCACCCTGTCAATGAAATGATCTCTGTCAGGTAGCATGTTAGCCGATAACTTGACTTTCGTCCATGTTGGTGGCATCCCAGGATCTGAACAGAGACTCCTTCCAAAGACATCTCGCCTACATCAAGAGTGTTGACTTTCTTACACCATCTTTCGGGTCACATATTTGACCTTCTGCAGAGGACAAATCTTTTAGGTAGCTCAACAGATAACAGCATCAACAGCTCTTGTACCACTCAGTCAATGAAAATGATCTCTGTCAGGTAGCATGTTAGCCGATAACTTGACTTTCGTCCATGTTGGTGGCATCCCAGGATCTGAACAGAGACTCCTTCCAAAGACATCTCGCCTACACCAAGAGTGTTGACTTTCAAACACCATCTTTCGGTCACATATTTGCCAGGATGCATGCAGGAAAGCTCTCTCAAACCCTCACAGCCGGGCATCCACTAGTTAGCCTTCACCAAAGAAATTTTTTTGTTTAGGCAGACCTCTCATCAACGAAGACCTTCCCGGCAGACCCTCAATGCCTTCTCTCTCCTCCTCTCTCACCTCTGTGTTTCTCTAAACCAACACCGGAGGCTGCGAGCCGGCATGGATCCTGTATTTCACTCTTTCTCACCTCTCTCTGTCAATGTGCGAAAGAAGGGGCGGATCTGAGCTCACAGGTCTCTCTTCCCCCGGCCAAGCACAGGATAGCGAATGGCCAAGAGTGTCCGATGCACAAGTGTCTCTTCCATCACCTTACGAGTTGCCAGGATGCATGCAGGAAAGCTCTCTCGAACCCTCACAGCCGGGCATCCACTAGTTTGCCTTCACCAAAGAAATTTGTGTTTGGACAGACCTCTCATCCGACCTCGTCTCCTTCAAGAGTGTATCTGTCTCACAATGCTTATATCTCTCTCCTCCTTCAGAAAAAAAACTCCATCTCTCACCTCCTTCTTTGCCATATTGCAAATTGAATAGCTCTCACCTCCATCAAAGCATTAAGATCAAAATGCTCATATCTCTCTCCTCCATCAGATCAGAAACTTCATCTCTCACCTCCTTCCATGCCATATAGTAAAATGCATATCTCTCACCACCATCAAAGCATTCAGATCAAAATTCTCATATCTCTCTCCTCCTTCAGATCAAAACTTCACCTCTCACCTCCATCTATGCCATATATTTGGCCTTCTGCAGACGACAAATTGTTTAGGTAGCTCAACAGATAACATCAACAACTCTTGTACCACTCAATCAATGAAATGATCTCTGTCAGGTAGCATGTTAGCCGATAACTTGACTTTCGTCCATGTTGGTGGCATCCCAGGATCTGAACAGAGACTCCTTCCAAAGACATCTCGCCTACATCAAGAGTGTAGACTTTCAAACACCATCTTTCGGGTCACACATTTGACCTTCTGCAGAAGACAAATCTCTTGTGGTAGCTCAACAGATAACAGCATCAACAACTCTTGTACCACTCAGTCAATGAAATGATCTCTGTCAGGTAGCATGTTAGCCGATAACTTGACTTTCGTCCATGTTGGTGGCATCCCAGGATCTTAACAGAGACAAGTTCCAAAGACATCTCGCCTACATCAAGAGTGTTGACTTTCAAACACCATCCTTCGGTCACATATTTGCCAGGATGCATGCAGGAAAGCTCTCTCAAAACCTCACAGCCGGGCATCCACTAGTTTGCCTTCACCAAAGAAATTTGTGTTTGGGCCGACCTCTCATCCGACCCGGTCTCTTTCAAGAGTGTACCCTATCTCTTCCCTGCAGTGGTCGCGCTGACATCGAGTTCCAAGCTCACAGGTCGCTCTTTCCCCGGCCAAGCACAGGATAGCGAATGGCCAAGAGTGTCCGATGCACACTCGTCTCCTCCGTCACCGTACGAGTTGCCAGGATGCATGCAGGAAAGCTCTCTCAAACCCTCACAGCCGGGCATCCACTAGTTTGCCTTCACCAAAGAAATTTGTGTTTCGACAGACCCCTCATCTGAACCCGTCTCCTTCAAGAGTGTATCTGTCTAACAATGCTTATATCTCTCGCCTCCTTCAGATCAAAAACTTCATCTCTCACCTCCTTCTTTGCCATATAGTAAATTGCATTGCTCTCACCTCTATCAAAGCATCAAGTCAAAATGATTTTATCTCTCTCCTCCATCACATCAAAAACATCATCTCTCACCTCCTTCCATGCCATATAGCAAAATGCACATCTCTCACTGCCATCAAAGCATTCAGATCATAATTCTCATATCTCTCTCCTCCTTCAGATCAATAACTTCATCTCTCACCTCCTTCTATGCCATATATTTGGCCTTCTGCAGAAGACAAATTGTTTAGGTAGCTCAACAGATAACGTCAACAACTCTTGTACCACTCAATCAATGAAATGATCTCTGTCAGGTAGCATGTTAGCCGATAACTTGACTTTCGTCCATGTTGGTGGCATCCCAGGATCTGAACAGAGACTCCTTCCAAAGACATCTCGCCTACATCAAGAGTGTTGACTTTCAAACACCATCTTTCGGGTCACATATTTTGACCTTCTGCAGAGGACAAATTGTTTAGGTAGCTCAACAGATAACACCATCAACAACTCTTGTACCACTCTGTCAATGAAATGATCTCTATCAGGTAGCATGTTAGCCGATAACTTGACTTTCGTCCATGTTGGTGGCATCCAAGGATCTGAACAGAGACTCCTTCCAAAGACATCTCACCTACATCAAGATTGTTGACTTGCAGTAGCTCAACAGAAAACAGGTTCAACAACTCTTGTACCTGAAGATCAGAAATTCCTTCAGGGCACCTAGAAGCATCACAGTATCACCACATCGATTCTGACGCACATGACCCTCAAAGCAAGGACCTCCCTGACATGAAACCCCCATCCCACCGGCCCAAGAGCACTCAGACTTGGGATCGCCAGATTTCAATCAGGAAAACAGCTTAAAGAACATCATGAGAGACCGACATGAATGAAAGCATGAAACAACCAAATTCCCATCAGGAAATCTCCAATCTCCATGACAGTGTCTCATGATCAACAGAGACATATTCATCCCACAAGAGTGTTGACTTTCTTACACCATCTTTCGTGACCTTCTGCAGAGGACAAATCATTTAGGTAGCTCAACAGATAACAGCATCAACAGCTCTTGTACCACCCTGTCAATGAAATGATCTCTGTCAGGTAGCATGTTAGCCGATAACTTGACTTTCGTCCATGTTGGTGGCATCCCAGGATCAGAACAGAGACTCCTTCCAAAGACATCTCGCCTACATCAAGAGTGTTGACTTTCAAACACCATCTTTCGGGTCACATATTTGACCTTCTGCAGAGGACAAATCCTTCAGATCAAAACTTCATCTCTCACCTCCTTCCATGCCACATAGCAACTGCGTATCTCTCACTGCCATCAAAGCAATAAGATCATAATGCTCATATCTCTCTCCTCCATCAGATCAAAAACTTCATTCCTCACATCCTTTTTTTCCTTTATTTATTTTTTAACTCAGAGTTTAGGTTCTCAGATAACCGGCTTGTCGGGTTCCACTTCGGGGGGGCACACATACCCCCCTGTGTGTACTTCCTTACACCTCTGGTACTACCAAACAACTCATCATCGTTAGGATAACAGCATCAACAACTCTTGTACCACCCTGTCAATGAAATGATCTCTGTCAGGTAGCATGTTAGCCGATAACTTGACTTTCGTCTATGTTGGTGGCATCCCAGGATCTGAACAGAGACTCCTTCCAAAGACATCTCGCCTATATCAAGAGTGTTGACTTTCAAACACCATCTTTCGGGTCACATATTTGACCTTCTGCAGAGGACAAATTATTTAGATAGCTCAACAGATAACAGCATCAACAGCTCTTGTACCACCCTGTCAATGAAATGATCTCTGTCAGGTAGCATGTTAGCCGATAACTTGACTTTCGTCCATGTTGGTGGCATCCCAGGATCTGAACAGAGACTCCTTCAAAAGACATCTCGCCTACATCAAGAGTGTTGACTTTCAAACACCATCTTTCGGGACACATATTTGACCTTCTGCAGAAGAAACATCTTAAGATCAAAAACTTCATCTCTCACCTCCTTCAATGCAATTTAGCAAAATGCATATCTCTCACCGCCACCAAAGCATTAAGATCACTATGCTTACTTATGCTTATATCTCTCTCCTCCTTCAGATCAAAACCTTCATCTCTCACCTCCTTCCATGCCATATATTTGGCCTTCTGTAGAGGACAAATCATTCAGGTAGCTCAACAGATAACAGAATCAACAACTCTTGTACCACCCTGTCAATGAAATGATCTCTGTCAGGTAGCATGTTAGCCGTTAACTTGACTTTCGTCCATGTTGGTGGCATCCCAGGATCTGAACAGAGACTCCTTCAAAAGACATCTCGCCTACATCAAGAGTGTTGACTTTCAAACACCATCTTTCGGGTCACATATTTGACCTTCTGCAGAGGACAAATTTTTAAGATAGCTCAACAGATAACAGCATCAACAGCTCTTGTACCACCCTGTCAATGAAATTATCTCTGTCAGGTAGCATGTTAGCCGTTAACTTGACTTTCGTCCATGTTGGTGGCATCCCAGGATCTGAACAGAGACTCCTTCAAAAGACATCTCGCCTACATCAAGAGTGTTGACTTTCAAACACCATCTTTCGGGTCACATATTTGACCTTCTGCAGAGGACAAATCATTCAGGTAACTCAACAGATAACAGCATCAACAACTCTTGTACCACCCTGTCAATGAAATGATCTCTGTCAGGTAGCATGTTAGCCGATAACTTGACTTTCGTCCATGTTGGTGGCATCCCAGGATCTGAACAGAGACTCCTTCCAAAGACACCTCACCTACATCAAGAGTGTTGACTTTCAAACACCATCTTTCGGGTCACATATTTGACCTTCTGCAGATGACAAATCCTTAAAGTAGCTCAACAGATAACAGCCTCAACAACTCCTGCACCACCCTGTCAATGAAATGATCTCTGTCAGGTAGCATGTTAGCCGATAACTTGACTTTCGTCCATGTTGGTGGCACTCCAGGATCTAAACAGAGACCCCTTCCAAAGACATCTCACCCCACAACAAGAGTGTTGACAATCAATGTCATCCATTTTCATAATACACAATTGCACATATCCCTCACCTCTGTCAAAGCATTAACATAATAATGCTTATATCTCTCTCCTCCTTCAGATCAAAACTTCATCTCTCACCTCCTTCATGCCATATATCATATGTAAAGCTCATATCTCTCTCCTCTATCAGATCAAAAACTTTATCTCTCACATCCTTCCATGTCATATAGCAAAATGCATTGTCTCACCGCCATCAAAGCATTAAAATCATAATGCTTATATCATTCCCTTCCTTCAGATCAAAAGCTTCATCTCTCACCCCCTTCGATGCCATATATCATTATTCATATGTCTCACCTCCATCAATGCATTAAGGTTATAATGCTCATACCTCTCTCCTCCTACAGATCAAATACTTCACCTCTCACCTCCTTTAATGCCATATATAATAACGCATATCTCTCACTTCCATCAAAGCAATAAGATCATCATGCTTGAAATCTCACTCCTCCTTCAGATCCAGATCACTTGACGTTATGTCTTCATAGAAAACGTGTATCACACTGCTAGACCACACATGCTGAGCTTTATTCTGCAAAAACAAAATGAAGATTATCTAAAAACTGAATTTTGACAAACCATCAATACATACCGGTTACATTTTCGTGGATCAAAATGAATGCTTGTCAAAAAATACATTTCATATCCACTTTCCTTTTCTTAGAGTAGAAATTAAACTGGTAAACTAGCTTGCCGATCATGGAATATTGCAATAGTCATATCTATACTCACCCAAAGACATCTTATGCGGCCTGGCTTTTCGAGGTTGTTTCTGATGGTCTTCAGACGATGTAGGGGGTCCCATATAAAGAAAAAAGCCTTTCCCCGTTGCTGCACAAATTAGTTGTCTGAAACAAAGAAAGCAATTATGACTGTGCCCTCAATTATCAGATGCTGAGAGAAATTCAGGTTTAGATAAAAACAAATTTTGTTAGGCCTATGTACCTTCCATTTTAGTTGTTCAAGTCGACTGATGGTTTAGCAAAGTACGAGGGCAATGATCTTGGATGAAGGAATCCGTTCATTTGATTACAGCGTTTCTCATAAACCAGACCATCTCTTATGGACATTTCGTTGTGAAGAAGCACTCCATGTTTTTTTCCACAGGAAGCTGAAAAACGTTCTTCCTAATTTCCTGAAGGAATATAAGAGAACTTCTTTTATTGATCATTCATTACATGTGTTGTTTAGCTCACAAATTCCTGAAATGCATCAAGAAGATTTTGGAAGAAGTTCATTGACACTAACCAAGAAAGCACATATGTGAAACCCTGCTTATTAGGGAAAGCAGTTGGTCAAGTCCTCAGGGTCGACTCCTTGGGCAACTGCAACACTTCATTATCCCTAAGGGCCCGGTGAGCAGTTGGACTCTTATAGTGCAAGTATTTTGGAAATCTGAAGTATTGAAAAACTCATATCATTAAACAAAAATATATTTATCCTACACTCACTTTACTCTCAAAATTCAAGCATATTTTAACAACACATGTTTTATGACCATCAAAAAAGTGCGATAGAAAATATTTTACGCTTGAATTTTACATGCTTCATAAGTGTGCACAGGTATTATAGACCTCCACACCAATGTCATCTACAACAAATATATGATTCCAATGACTGAATAACATGATGTAATGTACCTTATCATCATAGGGTGTCATTGTTTCCCTTTCAGTTTAGTCCTGCAGCCTACTTCTGCTCCTCCCAGAATATGTCCAGGGATTGGTCTTGTATAATGCTGTCTTCTAGAACCTTCAAAGCATTCCTGTAATTGTCAAATGTCATTTCATTGAATTATATCTCCATTGTAACTCGCAATGATATAAATGTAATTTGATATGAATAGAGTCATACTGTTGCGCAAAGCACTCAAGAAAGGGGCACTTATATGTCAGAAGACCGACCAATAGGAGCTGTAGCATTTTGCTTTCCCGTGATCCCAAAATAGCAGAGAGCAATCACCCAGAGAGTCCACCCTTGACGAATCCCTCCGAGCATGGATATTACAACAAATTTTCGTCACAGGTGTCTTAGCCAATCAGCATGCAGTATTTCCCTCCAAATCAAGAGTTTACCGGCAATTATCGCAGCAAGTTTCGGGTCTACAGAGACATAATAATCATATGTCAAAGCTCTCAGAGAGATATAATCTATCTATATAAGAAGTCTTCAGGAAGCGGGAGAACGGAAAAAATTGGCCTTATTTGCAGAACATGTGTGACAGTCTGTTCAATGGTCTCCTTTGAGGGTGTGTCTGCTAAGGGACCGTTCAGAATTTATGACAAGGGGGGATGGGAGTTTTGCTGAAACTTCCCGTCAAAAATTGATACCCCCCCCCCTTGAGTTTCATGCGGATTTTCAGTACTCCAGCCCTAGGTTTCACGCTTATTTTTAGTACCCCCCCCTCGACATTCAAAGCAATACACACAAATATACTGTTATACATGGCCACGCATACAGATTCGCGTAATTTCACTGACTTTTGCCCGTAAAAAAGTGCAAATAAAATCAGTTTATGCGTGTTTTTAAACATATTTTCTTTGTTAAAATCTCTTACCCCCCCTTGGAAGAGTTGTCAAAAATTAATACCCCCCCTTGAAACACGGGTGAAAAGTTAGTACCCCGTAGGCCAAAACTCCCGCCCCCCCCCAGTCATAAATTCTGAACGGTCCCTTATTCACCGAAGGCTTTGCTGATTTGAGTGCAATATATCATGTGCCCAAACTTACCTCCACAAGGCGCCACACTTTGTACTGGTCCACTTCCATATCCAATTTTTCCTTACACGAGAGCGTTGACTTCCAAACACCATCTTCTTTCGGGGTCAGATATTCGACCTTCTCCGGAGGACAAATCTTAGAGAGCTCAAAATACAAATGGATCAACAACTCTTGTACCACTCAATCAATGAAATGATCTCAGCCAGGTAACATGTTAGCTAATATCTTGACTCTCGTCCATGTTGGTGGCATCCCAGGATCTGAACAGAGACACATTCCAAAGACATCTCGCCTTAATCAAGAGTGTTGACTTTCAATGCCAATCATTTTCATAAAGCACATATCTCTCACTTCCATCAAAAAATTAAGACCATAACGCTTTTTTCTCTCTCCTCCTTCAGATCAAAAACTTCATCTCTCACCTCCTTTCATGCCATATAGCAAAATGCATATCTCTCACCGCCATCAAAGCATTCAGATCAAAATTCTAATATCTCTCTCCTCCTTCAGATCAAAAACTTCATCTCTCACCTCATTCTATGCCATATATTTGGCCTTCTGCAGAGGACAAATTGTTTAGGTAGCTCAACAGATAACAGCATCAACAGCTCTTGTACCACCCTGTCAATGAAATGATCTCTGTCAGGTAGCATGTTAGCCGATAACTTGACTTTCGTCTATGTTGGTGGCATCCCAGGATCTGAACAGAGACTCCTTCCAAAGACATCTCGCCTACATCAAGAGTGTTGACTTTCTTACACCATCTTTCGGGTCACATATTTGACCCTCTGCAGAGGACAAATCTTTCAGGTAGCTCAACAGATAACAGCATCAACAGCTCTTGTACCACTCAGTCAATGAAAATGATCTCTGTCAGGTAGCATGTTAGCCGATAACTTGACTTTCGTCCATGTTGGTGGCATCCCAGGATCTGAACAGAGACTACTTCCAAAGACATCTCGCCTACACCAAGATTGTTGACTTTCAAACACCATCTTTCTGTCACATATTTGCCAGGATGTATGCAGGAAAGCTCTCTCAAACCCTCACAGCCGGGCATCCACTAGTTAGCCTTCACCAAAGAAATTTTTTGTTTAGGCAGACCTCTCATCAACGAAGACCTTCCCGGCAGACTCTCATTGCCTTCTCTCTCCTCCTCTCTCACCTCTGTGTTTCTCTAAACCCACACCGGAGGCTGCGAGCCAGCATGGCTCCTGTATTTCACTCTTTCTCACCTCTCTCTGTCAATGTGCGAAAGAAGGGGGGGATCTGAGCTCACAGGTCTCTCTTCCCCCGGCCAAGCACAGGATAGTGAATGGCCAAGAGTGTCCGATGCACAAGTGTCTCTTCCATCACCTTACGAGTTGCCAGGATGCATGCAGGAAAGCTCTCTTGAACCCTCACAGCCGGGCATCCACTAGTTTGCCTTCACCAAAGAAATTTGTGTTTGGACAGACCTCTCATCCGACCTGGTCTCCTTCAAGAGTGTATCTGTCTCACAATGCTTATATCTCTCTCCTCCTTCAGAAAAAAAAACTCCATCTCTCACCTCCTTCTTTGCCATATAGCAAATTGAATAGCTCTCACCTCCATCAAAGCATTAAGATCAAAATGCTCATACCTCTCTCCTCCTTCAGATCAAAAACTTCACCTCTCACCTCCTTCTATGCCATATATTTGGCCTTCTGCAGACGACAAATTGTTTAGGTAGCTCAACAGATAACATCAACAACTCTTGTACCACTCAATCAATGAAATGATCTCTGTCAGGTAGCATGTTAGCCGATAACTTGACTTTCGTCCATGTTGGTGGCATCCCAGGATCTGAACAGAGACTCCTTCCAAAGACATCTCGCCTACATCAAGAGTGTTGACTTTCAAACACCATCTTTCGGGTCACACATTTGACCTTCTGCAGAAGACAAATCTCTTGTAGTAGCTCAACAGATAACACCATCAACAACTCTTGTACCACCCTGTCAATGAAATGATCTCTATCAGGTAGCATGTTAGCCGATAACTTGACTTTCGTCCATGTTGCTGGCATCCCAGGATCTGAACAGAAACTCCTTCCAAAGACATCTTGCCTACATCAAGATTGTTGACTTTCAAACACCATCTTTCGGTCACATATTTGCCAGGATGCATACAGGAAAGCTCTCTCAAACCCTCACAGCCGGGCATCCACTAGTTTGCCTTCACCAAAGAAATTTGTATTTGGGCCGACCTCTCATCCGACCCGGTCTCTTTCAAGAGTGTACCCTATCTCTCCTCCTGCAGTGGTAGCGCGCCGACATCGAGTTCCAAGCTCACAGGTCGCTCTTCCCCCGGCCAAGCACAGGATAGCGAATGGCCAAGAGTGTCCGATGCACACGCGTCTCCTCCGTCACCGTACGAGTTGCCAGGATGCATGCAGGAAAGCTCTCTCAAACCCTCACAGCCGGGCATCCACTAGTTTGCCTTCACCAAAGAAATTTGTGTTTGGACAGACCTCTCATCCGACCCGGTCTCCTTCAAGAGTGTATCTGTCTCACAATGCTTATATCTCTCTCCTCCTTCAGATCAAAAACTTCATCTCTCACCTCCTTTCATGCCATATAGCAAAATGCATATCTCTCACCTCCATCAAAGCATTACGATCATCATGCTATATCTCTCTCCTCCTTCAGATCAAAAACTTCATCTCTCACCTCCTTTCATGCCATATAGCAAAATGCATATCTCTCACCGCCATCAAAGCATTCAGATCAAAATTCTAATATCTCTCTCCTCCTTCAGATCAAAAACTTCATCTCTCACCTCATTCTATGCCATATATTTGGCCTTCTGCAGAGGACAAATGGTTTAGGTTGCTCAACAGATAACAGCATCAACAGCTCTTGTACCACCCTGTCAATGAAATGATCTCTGTCAGGTAGCATGTTAGCCGATAACTTGACTTTCGTCTATGTTGGTGGCATCCCAGGATCTGAACAGAGACTCCTTCCAAAGACATTTCGCCTACATCAAGAGTGTTGACTTTCAAACACCATCTTTCGGGTCACATATTTGACCTTCTGCAGAGGACAAATCTTTTAGGTAGCTCAACAGATAACAGCATCAACAGCTCTTGTACCACCCTGTCAATGAAATGATCTCTGTCAGGTAGCATGTTAGCCGATAACTTGACTTTCGTCCATGTTGGTGGCATCCCAGGATCTGAACAGAGACTCCTTCCAAAGACATCTCGCCTACATCAAGAGTGTTGACTTTCTTACACCATCTTTCGGGTCACATATTTGACCTTCTGCAGAGGACAAATCTTTTAGGTAGCTCAACAGATAACAGCATCAACAGCTCTTGTACCACTCAGTCAATGAAAATGATCTCTGTCAGGTAGCATGTTAGCCGATAACTTGACTTTCGTCCATGTTGGTGGCATCCCAGGATCTGAACAGAGACTCCTTCCAAAGACATCTCGCCTACACCAAGAGTGTTGACTTTCAAACACCATCTTTCGGTCACATATTTGCCAGGATGCATGCAGGAAAGCTCTCTCAAACCCTCACAGCCGGGCATCCACTAGTTAGCCTTCACCAAAGAAATTTTTTTGTTTAGGCAGACCTCTCATCAACGAAGACCTTCCCGGCAGACCCTCAATGCCTTCTCTCTCCTCCTCTCTCACCTCTGTGTTTCTCTAAACCAACACCGAGGCTGCGAGCCGGCATGGATCCTGTATTTCACTCTTTCTCACCTCTCTCTGTCAATGTGCGAAAGAAGGGGCGGATCTGAGCTCACAGGTCTCTCTTCCCCCGGCCAAGCACAGGATAGCGAATGGCCAAGAGTGTCCGATGCACAAGTGTCTCTTCCATCACCTTACGAGTTGCCAGGATGCATGCAGGAAAGCTCTCTCGAACCCTCACAGCCGGGCATCCACTAGTTTGCCTTCACCAAAGAAATTTGTGTTTGGACAGACCTCTCATCCGACCTCGTCTCCTTCAAGAGTGTATCTGTCTCACAATGCTTATATCTCTCTCCTCCTTCAGAAAAAAAACTCCATCTCTCACCTCCTTCTTTGCCATATTGCAAATTGAATAGCTCTCACCTCCATCAAAGCATTAAGATCAAAATGCTCATATCTCTCTCCTCCATCAGATCAGAAACTTCATCTCTCACCTCCTTCCATGCCATATAGTAAAATGCATATCTCTCACCACCATCAAAGCATTCAGATCAAAATTCTCATATCTCTCTCCTCCTTCAGATCAAAACTTCACCTCTCACCTCCATCTGTGCCATATATTTGGCCTTCTGCAGACGACAAATTGTTTAGGTAGCTCAACAGATAACATCAACAACTCTTGTACCACTCAATCAATGAAATGATCTCTGTCAGGTAGCATGTTAGCCGATAACTTGACTTTCGTCCATGTTGGTGGCATCCCAGGATCTGAACAGAGACTCCTTCCAAAGACATCTCGCCTACATCAAGAGTGTAGACTTTCAAACACCATCTTTCGGGTCACACATTTGACCTTCTGCAGAAGACAAATCTCTTGTGGTAGCTCAACAGATAACAGCATCAACAACTCTTGTACCACTCAGTCAATGAAATGATCTCTGTCAGGTAGCATGTTAGCCGATAACTTGACTTTCGTCCATGTTGGTGGCATCCCAGGATCTTAACAGAGACAAGTTCCAAAGACATCTCGCCTACATCAAGAGTGTTGACTTTCAAACACCATCTTTCGGTCACATATTTGCCAGGATGCATGCAGGAAAGCTCTCTCAAAACCTCACAGCCGGGCATCCACTAGTTTGCCTTCACCAAAGAAATTTGTGTTTGGGCCGACCTCTCATCCGACCCGGTCTCTTTCAAGAGTGTACCCTATCTCTTCCCTGCAGTGGTCGCGCTGACATCGAGTTCCAAGCTCACAGGTCGCTCTTTCCCCGGCCAAGCACAGGATAGCGAATGGCCAAGAGTGTCCGATGCACACGCGTCTCCTCCGTCACCGTACGAGTTGCCAGGATGCATGCAGGAAAGCTCTCTCAAACCCTCACAGCCGGGCATCCACTAGTTTGCCTTCACCAAAGAAATTTGTGTTTCGACAGACCCCTCATCTGAACCCGTCTCCTTCAAGAGTGTATCTGTCTAACAATGCTTATATCTCTCGCCTCCTTCAGATCAAAAACTTCATCTCTCACCTCCTTCTTTGCCATATAGTAAATTGCATTGCTCTCACCTCTATCAAAGCATCAAGTCAAAATGATTTTATCTCTCTCCTCCATCACATCAAAAACATCATCTCTCACCTCCTTCCATGCCATATAGCAAAATGCACATCTCTCACTGCCGTCAAAGCATTCAGATCATAATTCTCATATCTCTCTCCTCCTTCAGATCAATAACTTCATCTCTCACCTCCTTCTATGCCATATATTTGGCCTTCTGCAGAAGACAAATTGTTTAGGTAGCTCAACAGATAACGTCAACAACTCTTGTACCACTCAATCAATGAAATGATCTCTGTCAGGTAGCATGTTAGCCGATAACTTGACTTTCGTCCATGTTGGTGGCATCCCAGGATCTGAACAGAGACTCCTTCCAAAGACATCTCGCCTACATCAAGAGTGTTGACTTTCAAACACCATCTTTCGGGTCACATATTTTGACCTTCTGCAGAGGACAAATTGTTTAGGTAGCTCAACAGATAACACCATCAACAACTCTTGTACCACTCTGTCAATGAAATGATCTCTATCAGGTAGCATGTTAGCCGATAACTTGACTTTCGTCCATGTTGGTGGCATCCAAGGATCTGAACAGAGACTCCTTCCAAAGACATCTCACCTACATCAAGATTGTTGACTTGCAGTAGCTCAACAGAAAACAGGTTCAACAACTCTTGTACCTGAAGATCAGAAATTCCTTCAGGGCACCTAGAAGCATCACAGTATCACCACATCGATTCTGACGCACATGACCCTCAAAGCAAGGACCTCCCTGACATGAAACCCCCATCCCACCGGCCCAAGAGCACTCAGACTTGGGATCGCCAGATTTCAATCAGGAAAACAGCTTAAAGAACATCATGAGAGACCGACATGAATGAAAGCATGAAACAACCAAATTCCCATCAGGAAATCTCCAATCTCCATGACAGTGTCTCATGATCAACAGAGACATATTCATCCCACAAGAGTGTTGACTTTCTTACACCATCTTTCGTGACCTTCTGCAGAGGACAAATCATTTAGGTAGCTCAACAGATAACAGCATCAACAGCTCTTGTACCACCCTGTCAATGAAATGATCTCTGTCAGGTAGCATGTTAGCCGATAACTTGACTTTCGTCCATGTTGGTGGCATCCCAGGATCAGAACAGAGACTCCTTCCAAAGACATCTCGCCTACATCAAGAGTGTTGACTTTCTTACACCATCTTTCGGGTCACATATTTGACCTTCTGCAGAGGACAAATCCTTCAGATCAAAACTTCATCTCTCACCTCCTTCCATGCCACATAGCAACTGCGTATCTCTCACTGCCATCAAAGCAATAAGATCATAATGCTCATATCTCTCTCCTCCATCAGATCAAAAACTTCATTCCTCACATCCTTTTTTTCCTTTATTTATTTTTTAACTCAGAGTTTAGGTTCTCAGATAACCGGCTTGTCGGGTTCCACTTCGGGGGGGCACACATACCCCCCTGTGTGTACTTCCTTACACCTCTGGTACTACCAAACAACTCATCATCGTTAGGATAACAGCATCAACAACTCTTGTACCACCCTGTCAATGAAATGATCTCTGTCAGGTAGCATGTTAGCAGTTAACTTGACTTTCGTCCATGTTGGTGGCATCCCAGGATCTGAACAGAGACTCCTTCCAAAGACATCTCGCCTATATCAAGAGTGTTGACTTTCAAACACCATCTTTCGGGTCACATATTTGACCTTCTGCAGAGGACAAATTATTTAGATAGCTCAACAGATAACAGCATCAACAGCTCTTGTACCACCCTGTCAATGAAATGATCTCTGTCAGGTAGCATGTTAGCCGATAACTTGACTTTCGTCCATGTTGGTGGCATCCCAGGATCTGAACAGAGACTCCTTCAAAAGACATCTCGCCTACATCAAGAGTGTTGACTTTCAAACACCATCTTTCGGGACACATATTTGACCTTCTGCAGAAGAAACATCTTAAGATCAAAAACTTCATCTCTCACCTCCTTCAATGCAATTTAGCAAAATGCATATCTCTCACCGCCACCAAAGCATTAAGATCATTATGCTTACTTATGCTTATATCTCTCTCCTCCTTCAGATCAAAACCTTCATCTCTCACCTCCTTCCATGCCATATATTTGGCCTTCTGTAGAGGACAAATTGTTTAGGTAGCTCAACAGATAACAGCATCAACAACACTTGTACCACCCTGTCAATGAAATGATCTCTGTCAGGTAGCATGTTAGCCGATAACTTGACTTTCGTCCATGTTGGTGGCATCCCAGGATCTGAACAGAGACCCCTTCCAAAGACATCTCACCTACATCAAGAGTGTTGACTTGCGGTAGCTCAACAGAAAACAGGATCAACAACTCTTGTACCTGAAGATCAGAAATTCCTTCAGGGCACCTAGAAGCATCACAGTATCACCACATCGATTCTGACGCACATGACCCTCAAAGCAAGGACCTCCCTGACATGAAACCCCCATCCCACCAGCCCAAGAGCACTGAGACTTGGGATCGCCAGATTTCAATCAGGAAAACAGCTTAAAGAACATCATGAGAGACCGACATGAATGAAAGCATGAAACAACCAAATTCCCATCAGGAAATCTCCAATCTCCATGACAGTGTCTCACGATCAACAGAGACATATTCATCCCACAAGAGTGTTGACTTTCTTACACCATCTTTCGTGTCACATATTTGACCTTCTGCAGAGGACAAATCATTTAGGTAGCTCAACAGATAACAGCATCAACAACTCTTGTACCACCCTGTCAATGAAATGATCTCTGTCAGGTAGCATGTTAGCCGATAACTTGACTTTCGTCCATGTTGGTGGCATCCCAGGATCTGAACAGAGACCCCTTCCAAAGACATCTCACCTACATCAAGAGTGTTGACTTGCGGTAGCTCAACAGAAAACAGGATCAACAACTCTTGTACCTGAAGATCAGAAATTCCTTCAGGGCACCTAGAAGCATCACAGTATCACCACATCGATTCTGACGCACATGACCCTCAAAGCAAGGACCTCCCTGACATGAAACCCCCATCCCACCAGCCCAAGAGCACTCAGACTTGGGATCGCCAGATTTCAATCAGGAAAACAGCTTAAAGAACATCATGAGAGACCAACATGAATGAAAGCATGAAACAACCAAATTCCCATCAGGAAATCTCCAATCTCCATGACACTGTCTCAGGATTAACAGAGACATATTCATCCCACAAGAGTGTTGACTTTCTTACACCATCTTTCGTGTCACATATTTGACCTTCTGCAGAGGACAAATCATTTAGGTAGCTCAACAGATAACAGCATCAACAGCTCTTGTACCACCCTGTCAATGAAATGATCTCTGTCAGGTAGCATGTTAGCCGATAACTTGACTTTCGTCCATGTTGGTGGCATCCCAGGATCTGAACAGAGACTCCTTCCAAAGACATCTCGCCTATATCAAGAGTGTTGACTTTCAAACACCATCTTTCGGGTCACATATTTGACCTTCTGCAGAGGAAAAAATCTTTAGATCAAAAACTTCATCTCTCACCTCCTTCCATGCCACATAGCAAAATGCATATCTCTCACCGCCACCAAAGCATTAAGATCATTATGCCTTTATCTCTCTCCTCCTTCAGATCAAAACCTTCATCTCTCACCTCCTTCCATGCCATATATTTGGCCTTCTGCAGAGGACAAATTGTTTAGGTAGCTCAACAGATAACAGCATCAACAACACTTGTACCATCTTGTCAATGAAATGATCTCTGTCAGGTAGCATGTTAGCCGATAACTTGACTTTCGTCCATGTTGGTGGCATCCCAGGATCTGAACAGAGACTCCTTCCAAAGGCATCTCGCCTACATCAAGTGTGTTGACTTTCAAACAACATCTTTCGGGTCACATATTTGACCTTCTGCAGAGGAAAAATCTTTAGATCAAAAACTTCATCTCTCACCTCGTTCCATGCCACATGGCAAAATGCATATCTCTCACCGCCAATAAAGCATTAAGATCATTATGTTTATATCTCTCTCCTCCTTCAGATCAAAACCTTCATCTCTCACCTCTTTCCATGCCATTTATTTGGCCTTCTGCAGAGGACAAATTGTTCAGGTAGCGCAACAGAAAACATCAACAACTCTTGTACCACTCACTCAATGAAATGATCTCTGTCAGGTAGCAGGTTAGCCGATAACTTGACTTTCGTCCATGTTGGTGGCATCCCAGGATCTGAACAGAGACTCCTTCCAAAGACATCTCGCCTATATCAAGAGTGTTGACTTTCAAACACCATCTTTCGGTTACATATTTGCCAGGATGCATGCAGGAAAGCTCTCTCAAACCCTCACAGCCGGGCATCCACTAGTTTGCCTTCACCAAAGAAATTTTTTGTTTAGGTAGACCTCTCATCAACGGAAGACCTTCCCGGCAGACCCTCATTGCCTTCTCTCTCCTCCTCTCTCACCTCTGTGTTTCTCTAAACCCACACCGGAGTTGCCAGGATGCATGCAGGAAAGCTCTCTCAAACCCTCACAGCCGGGCATCCACTAGTTTGCCTTCACCAAAGAAATTTGTGTTTGGACAGACCTCTCATCCGACCCGGTCTCCTTCAAGAGTGTATCTGTCTCACAATGCTTATATCTCTCTCCTCCTTCAGATCAAAAACTTCATCTCTCACCTTCTCCTTTGCCATATAGCAAATTGCATAGCTCTCATCTCAATCAAAGCATTAAGATCAAAATGCTCATATCTCTCTCCTCCACCAGATCAAAAACTTCATCTCTCACCTCCTTCCATGCCATATAGCAAAATGCATATCTTTCACCGCCATCAAAGCATTCAGATCATAATTCTCATATCTCTCTCCTCCTTCAGATCAAAAACTTCATCTCTCACCTCCTTCTATTCCATATATTTGGCCTTCTGCAGAGGACAAATTGTTTAGGTAGCTCAACAGATAACATCAACAACTCTTGTACCACTCAATCAATGAAATGATCTCTTTCAGGTAGCATGTTAGCCGATAACTTGACTTTCGTCCATGTTGGTGGCATCCCAGGATCTGAACAGAGACTCCTTCCAAAGACATCTCGCCTACATCAAGAGTGTTGACTTTCAAACACCATCTTTCGGGTCACATATTTGACCTTCTGCAGAGGACAAATTTTTAAGGTAGTTAACAAACAAATAACAGCATCAACAGCTCTTGTACCACCCTGTCAATGAAATGATCTCTGTCAGGTAGCATGTTAGCCGATAACTTGACTTTCATCCATGTTGGTGGCATCCCAGGATCTGAACAGAGACTCCTTCAAAAGACATCTCGCCTACATCAAGAGTGTTGACTTTCAAACACCATCTTTCGGGTCACATATTTGACCTTCTGCAGAAGAAACATCTTTAGATCAAAAACTTTATCTCTCACCTCCTTCAATGCAATTTAGCAAAATGCATATCTCTCACCGCCACCAAAGCATTAAGATCATTATGCTTATTTATGCTTATATCTCTCTCCTCCTTCAGATCAAAACCTTCATCTCTCACCTCCATCCATGCCACATATTTGGCCTTCTGCAGAGGACAAATTGTTTAGGTAGCTCAACAGATAACAGCATCAAAAGCTCTTGTACCACCCTGTCAATGAAATGATCTCTGTCAGGTAGCATGTTAGCCGATAACTTGACTTTCGTCCATGTTGGTGGCATCCCAGGATCTGAACAGAGACACATTCCCTAGATAAATCACCTACATCAAGTTTGTTGACTTTCTTACACCATGTTTTGCATCGCATATTTGAAGGATGAAATATGTTCAATACCTTTCTATGTTCAAATACATAAAAGGCTACAAGAATATGTGGCCATATTGACAGGCAGTGCACACGACCAAGCAGGGCACATGCATGTATCTTAAATGTCACCCTTAGTCCTAAAGCATCCTGCACCAAGGCTGTGTCACCATACTGAACCTCCCTGATTGTCCCCCAGGCTATGGTGGGCCATCAAGAGAATCACTAACATCAGAGATCATCCAGGTTTCCCATGGAAAAGTTCAAGTGACACAGGGCTTGGCAGCAGGGCACTAACTAAAACACATGCATGACACAAAGTTGCTGAAAAAAGCATTGCCAGTAGGGTGCACTGTCGATCAACTTCCAACACCCATCCATGTTGCCAATTTTGGATAGGAACATAGAAATGTATAAAAGACATTTTGAGCTAACACAACGCAACCGACTATCTCATTCTGACTGTTCAATTAATTCGAAACGCTCAATTCTCTTACTACGTTCAGACCAGAAATTACATCTCCTACCACCACCAATGAAGTATATCAGATGGTATATCAAGATCATATATCTCCACCTCTACCAACGCTTTACGATCATAATGCACGCATCTCTCACCTCCTTCAGATCAAAAACACAATCTCTCACCTCCTTCAATGCCATATCATAATCTCTCAACTTCTTCAATATCATATAGCATAATGTTCCCAATGCTATCTCTTGTCCGCTTCAGGTAAAAACCTTCATCTCTCACATCAAAGCATTAAGACAATAATGCTCATATCTCTCTC
Organism: Platynereis dumerilii; assembly: GCA_026936325.1. NCBI lineage: Eukaryota > Metazoa > Annelida > Polychaeta > Phyllodocida > Nereididae > Platynereis > Platynereis dumerilii. The sequence goes on along the minus strand of JAPTHN010000022.1, from coordinate 8,313,702 downwards.
CTCCTTCAGATCAAATACTTCATCTCTCACCTCCTTCTATGCCATATAGCAAAATGCATATCTCACACCGCCATCAAAGCATTAAGATCATAATGCTTATATCTCTCTCCTCCTTCAGATCAAAAACTCCACCTCTCACCTCCTTCAATGCCACTTAGCAAATTACATAGCCCTCACCTCCATCAAAGCATCAAGTCATAATGATCATATCTCTCTCTTTCTTCAGATTTTAAATTCTTCATCTTTCACCTCCTTTAATGCCATATAGCAAATTGCAAAGCTTTCACCTCTATCAAAGCATTAGGTCATATGCCTATATCTCTCTCCTCCTTTAGATCAAAAACTTCACCTCACACCTCCCTCAATGCCAAATAGCAAAATGCATAACTCTCACCTCCATCAAAGCATTAGGTCATAATGCTTATATCTCTCTCCTCCTTCAGCTCAAAACCTTTATCTCCCACCTCCTTCAATGCAATACAACATAATGAATGTATCTCACCTCCAACAGAGCAACAAAATCATAATGCTGCTTATTTCCCCCTCTTTCAGATCAAAAACTTCATCTCTCACCTCCTTCAATGCCATACTACATAATAAATAAATCTCGGCTCCATCTCTCTCCACCTCCAACAAAGCATTAAAATCATAATGCTTATTTCCCTCTCTTTCAGATCAAAAACATCCATCTTGCTTCAATGCCATATAGCAAGAGTGTTGACTTTCAAACACCATCTTTCGGGTCACATATTTGACCTTCTGCAGAGGACAAATCCCTCTCCTTCAGATAAAAAACTTCATCTCTCACCTCCTTACAAGCCACAAAGCAAAATGCATATCTCTCACTGCCATCAAAGCATTAAGATCATAATGCTTACATCTCTCTCCCCCTTCAGATCAAAAACTCCACCTCTCAGCTCCTTCAATGCCGCTTAGCAAATTACATAGCTCTCACCTCCATCAAAGCATTAAGTCATAATGATCATATCTCTTTCTTCCTTCAGATTTTAAATTCTTCATCTCTCACCTCCTTTAATGCTATATAGCAAATTGCATAGCTTTCACCTCCACCAAAGCATTAGGTCATAATGTCTATATCTCTCTCCTCCTTCAGATCAAAACCTTTATCTCTCACCTCCTTCAATGCAATTCAGCAAATAGTACAGCTCTCACCTCAATCAAAGCATTAAGTTACAATGCTTATATCTCTCTCCTCCTTCAGATCAAAACCTTTATCGCCCCCTCCTTCAATGCCATACAGCAAATGCATATCTCTCACCTCCAACAAAGCATTAAAATCATAATGCATCTTTTCCCATCTTTCAGATCACAAACTTCATCTCTCTCCTCCTTCAATGCCAAACAACATAATGAATACATCTCACCTCCAACAGAGCAACAAAATCATAATGCTGCTTATTTCCCCCTCTTTCAGATCAAAAACTTCATCTCTCACCTCCTTCAATGCAATTTAGCAAATTCAATAGCTCTCACCTCAATCAAACCATCCAGTCATAATGCTTATATCTCTCTCCTCCTTCCGATCATAAACTTCATCTCTCACCTCCTTCAATGCAATTTAGCAAATTGCATAGCTCTCACCTCAATCAAACCATCCAGTCATAATGCTTATATCTCTCTCCTCCTTCAGATCAAAAACTTCATCTTTCACCTCCTTCAATGCAATTTAGCAAATTGCATAGCTCTCACCTCAAGCAAAGCATTAGTCATAATGCTTATATCTCTCTCCTCCCTCAGATTAAAAAAAAACTTCATCTCTCACCTCCTTCAATGCAATTTAGCAAATTGCATAGCTCTCAGCTCCATCAAAGCAATAAGTCGTAATGCTTATATCTCTCTCCTCCTTCAGATCAAAACTTCATCTCTCACCTCCTTCAATGCAATTAAGCAAATTGCATAGCTATCACCTCCATCAAAGCATTAGTCATAATGATTATAACTCTCTCCTCCTTCAGATTAAAAAAAAACTTCATCTCTCACCTCCTTCAATGCAATTTAGCAAATTGCATAGCTCTCACCTCAAGCAAAGCATTAGTCATAATGCTTATATCTCTCTCCTCCCTCAGATTAAAAAAAAACTTCATCTCTCACCTCCTTCAATGCAATTTAGCAAATTGCACAGCTCTCACCTCCATCAAAGGATTAAGTCATAATGCTTATATCTCTCTCCTCCTTCAGATCAAAAACTTCATCTCTCACCTCCTTCAATGCCATATAGCAAATACACAGCTTTCACCTCCATTGAAGCATCAGGATCGTAATGCTCATATCTCTCTCCTTCTTCAGATCAAAAACTTCATCTCTCACCTCCTTCAATGCAATTTAGCAAATTGCATAGCTCTCACCTCAAGCAAAGCATTAGTCATAATGCTTATATCTCTCTCCTCCTTCAGATTAAAACTTCATCTCTCACCTCCTTCAATGCAATTTAGCAAATTGCATATCTCTCACCTCCATCAAAGGATTAAGTCATAATGCTTATATCTCTCTCCTCCTTCAGATCAAAAACTTCATCTCTCACCTCCTTCAATGCCATATAGCAAATACACAGCTTTCACCTCCATCGAAGCATTAGGATCATAATGCTCATATCTCTCTCCTTCTTCAGATCAAAAACTTCATCTCTCACCTCCTTCAATGCCATATAGCAAAATACATAGTTCTGCCTCCATCAGAGCATTTAGTAATAATGCTTATATCTCTCCTCCTTCAGATCAAAAACTTCATCTCTCACCTCCTTCAATGCAATTTAGCAAATTGCATAGCTCTCACCTCCATCAAAGCATTAAGTCATAACGCTCATATCTCTCTCCTCCTTCAGATCAAAAACTTAATCTCTCACCACTTTCAATGCCATTTAGCAAATTGCATAGCTCTCACCTCCATCAAAGCAATAAGTCATAATGCTTATATCTCTCTCCTCCTTCAGGTCAAAACTTCATCTCTCACCTCCTTCAACGCAATTTAGCAAATTGCATAGCTCTCACCTCCATCAAAGCATTAAGTCATAATGTTTATATCTCTCTCCTCCTGCAAATCAAAACTTCATCTCTCACCTCCTTCAATGCAATTTAGCAAATTGCACAGCTCTCACCTCCATCAAAGCATCAAGTCACAATGCTCATATCTCTCTCCTCCTTCAGATCAAAAACTTCATGTCTCACCTCCTTCAATGCAATTTAGCAAATTGCACAGCTCTCACCTCCATCAAACCATCAAGTCACAATGCTCATATCTCTCTCCTCCTTCAGATCAAAAACTTCATCTCTCACCTCCTCTAATGTCATTTAGCAAATTGCATAGCTCTCACCTCCATCAAAGCATCAAGTCACAATGCTCATATCTCTCTCCTCCTTCAGATCAAAAACTTCATCTCTCTCCTTCTTCAGATCAAAAACTTAATCTCTCACCCCGTTCAATGCAATTTAGCAAATTGCATAGATCTACCTCCATCAGAGCATAAGTCATAATGCATAAATCTCTCTCCTCCATCAGATTAAAAACTTCATCTCTCACCTCCTTCAACGCAATTTAGCAAATTGTCTAGCTCCCACCTCCATCAAAGCATTAAGTCATATCTCGATCTCTCCTCCTTCAGATCAAAAACTTCATGTCTCACCTCCTTTAATGCAATTCAGCAAATTGCATAGCTCTCACCTCCATCAAAGCATCAAGTCACAATGCTCATATCTCTCTCCTCCTTCAGATCAAAAACTTCATGTCTCTCCTCCTTCAACACAATTTAGCAAATTGCATAGCTCTCACCTCCATCAAAGCATCAAGTCACAATGCTCATATCTCTCTCCTCCTTCAGATCAAAAACTTCATCTCTCTCCTCCTTCAACACAATATAGCAAATTGTCTAGCTCCCACCTCCATCAAAGCATTAAGTCATAATGCTCATATCTCTCTCCTCCTTCAGGTCAAAAACTTCATCTCTCTCCTCCTTCAATGCAATTCAGCAAATTGCATAGCTCTCACCTCCATCAAAGCATCAAGTCATAATGCTCATATCTCCTTCTTCAGATCAAAAACTTCATCTCTCACCTCCTTCAACGCAATTGAGCAAATTGCATGGCTCTCACCTCCATCAAAGCATTAAGTCATAATGCTCATATCTCTCTCCTCCTTCAGATCATAACTTCATCTCTCACATCCTTCGATGCAATTTAGCAAATTGCATAGCTCTCAACTCAATCAAAGCATTAAGTCACAATGCTCATATCTCTCCTCCTTCAGATCAAAAAGGTCATGTCTCACCTCCTTCAATGTCATTTAGCAAATTGCATAGCTCTCACCTCCATCAAAGCATCAAGTCACAATGCTCATATCTCTCTCCTTCTTCAGATCAAAAACTTCATCTCTCACCCCATTCAATGCAATTTAGCAAATTGCATAGATCCACCTCCATTGGAGCATAAGTCATAATGCATATATCTCTCTCCTCCATCAGATTAAAAACTTCATCTCTCACCTCCTTCAACGCAATTTAGCAAATTGTCTAGCTCCCACCTCCATCAAAGCATCAAGTCACAATGCTCATATCTCTCTCCTCCTTCAGATCAAAAACTTCATGTCTCAGCTCCTTCAATGCAATTTAGCAAATTGCATAGCTCTCACCTCCATCAAGGCATTAATTCGTAATGCGTTTATCTCTCTCCTCCTTCAGATCAAAAACTTCATCTCTCACCTTCTTCAATGTCTTTTAGCAAATTGCATAGCTCTCACCTCCATCAAAGCATCAAGTCACAATGCTCATATCTCTCCTTCTTCAGATCAAAAACTTCATCTCTCACCCGTTCAATGCAATTTAGCAAATTGCATAGATCTACCTCCATCAGAGCATAAGTCATAATGCATATATCTCTCTCCTCCTTCAGATCAAAAACTTCATCTCTCAGCTCCTTTAATGCAATTCAACAAATTGCATAGCTCTCACTTCCATCAAAGCATCAAGTCACAATGCTCATATCTCTCTCCTCCTTCAGGTCAAAAACTTCATCTCTCACCTCCTTCAATGCAATTTAGCAAATTGCATAGCTCTCACCTCAATCAAACCATCCAGTCATAATGCTTATATCTCTCTCCTCCTTCAGATCAAAAACTTCATCTCTCACCTCCTTCAACGCAATTTAGCAAATTGCATAGCTCTCACCTTCATCAAAGCATCAAGTCACAATGCTCATATCTCTCTCCTTCTTCAGATCAAAAACTTCATGTCTCAACTCCTTTAATGCAATTCAGCAAATTGCATAGCTCTCACCTCCATCAAAGCATAAACTCACAACGCTCATATCTCTCACCTCCTTCAGATTAAAAACTTCATCTCTCACCTCCTTCAACTTAGTTTAGCAAATTGCATAGCTCTCACTTCCATCACAGCATCAAGTCACAATGCTCATGTCTCTCTCCTCCTTCAGATCAAAACTTGATCTCTCTCCTCCTTCAACGCAATTTAGCAAATTGCATAGCTCTCACCTCCATCAAAGCATCAAGTCACAATGCTCATATCTCTCTCCTCCTTCAGATCAAAAACTTCATCTCTCACCTCCTTCAACGCAATTTAGCAAATTGCATAGCTCTCAACTCCATCAAAGCATCAAGTCACAATGCTCATATCTCTCTCCTCCTTCAGATCAAAAATTTCATCTCTCACCTCCTTCAACGCAATTTAGCAAATTGCATAGCTCTCACCTCCATCAAAGCATCAAGTCACAATGCTCATATCTCTCTCCTCCTTCAGATCAAAAACGTCATGTCTCACCTCCTTCAATGCAATGCAGCAAATTGCATAGCTCTCACCTCCATCAAAGCAATAAGCCATAATGCTCATATCTCTCTCCTCCTTCAGATCATAACTTCATCTCTCACCTCCTTCAACGCAATTTAGCAAATTGCATGGCTCTCACCTCCATCAAAGCATTAAGTCATAATGCTCATATCTCTCTCCTCCTTCAGATCAAAAACTTCATCTCTCACCTCCTTCAACGCAATTTAGCAAATTGCATGGCTCTCACCTCCATCAAAGCATCAAGTCACAATGCTCATATCTCTCTCCTCCTTTAGATCAAAATCTTCATCTCTCACCTCCTTCAATGTCATTTAGCAAATTGCATAGCTCTCGCCCCCATCAAAGCATTAAGTCATAATGCTTATATCCCTCTCCTCCTTCAGATCAAAACTTTTATCTCTCACCTTCTTCAAAGCCATACAGCGTAATGAATATATTCTATTTTAGAAACAAGAGTGGAAGTTGCCAGTGGCACTCCCACCTTTTCTTCTTAGCCAGCACTATGTAGTTTGTAGGAAGAATACTCCCATCAACGATTGTCACTGTCCACCAGGGGCGCCATATCTCTTGCTGCAAACTTAGGGGCCCACCATTTAATCTCTAAGGGGGGAATATTTTCTGGTGGGAGTATTTAAGATGGTGTTTTTTGATTAAGAAAGGAATATTTGAAGACGTCATGCGCTCAAAATAAAAATTTCTCGCAGCTGCTATCTTGAAAAACTCCAATCCCTTCCCCCCTCCCAATCGATTATTAAATTATGCCCCCTCAGCATTACAACAATTGTGAGAAAACAAACTACCTACCTTTCTATAGCACCATGCCGAGCCCATACATGCTTCAATGCAACTTCGTTTGGCAAAACGGCCACTATTTCAGCGCAATGTTGACACCTCCTTCAATTGAAACAAAGATAAATCCCCAGGATTGACCCTTGTCCTATGTCAGCACTTTAAAAGGAGTTGCAGACTCATTAAAGTGCCAGACAGGACGGCAATGATCAGTGACATCACAAGTTATACCACTTGAAAAATCTGTGCTGAAGGTTTGATCAAGATCGATTCACTGCTTAGGCATTCCTGGTTTAGTTTTGTACTTGATGTGAAACATCTGTCCACTCTGCTGTCCTCAGCTGTCCACTCAGCTGTCCTCATCTGTCCACTCAGCTGTCCACTCAGCTGTCCACTCAGCTGTCCACTCTGCTGTCCTCAGCTGTCCACTCTGCTGTCCTCAGCTGTCCACTCTGCTGTCCACTCTGTTGTCCCCAGCTGTCCACTTAGCTGTCCACTCTGCTGTCCACTTAACTGTCCACTCTGCTGTCCCCAGCAGTCCACTCAGCTGTCCACTCTGTCCCCAGCTGTCCACTCTGCTGTCCTCAGCTGTCAACTCTGCTGTCCACTCTGCTGTCCACTCTGCCGTCCACTCTGCTGTCCTCAGCTGTCTACTCTGCTGTCCTCAGCTGTCCTCAGCTCTCCGCTCTGCTGTCTTTAGCTGTCCTTTCCTCCGCTCTTGACCAGGCCCATTGATCAAACTCAATAGAGCAGCCATGCAAGTTCACCGAGGCATACTACCAAATTCTACAAATTCAAATAAGGAGGCAACCATTTAATCTACAGGGGGGGGGGGAGCTTGGAGTCTTTTTTCATAAATAATTTCTTGCCCAATTTCAGTAAAATAAGTAAATTCTTTCTGCACGGGCACTTTGGCAGCCATGAAATAAACTTCTGGTTGGTGTATTGCTTAACATGGTGTTATATGATTCAGGAACGAATATTTGAGGATGTCACTTGCCGTAAATTAATTGTTACTGCGACCGTTACCTTGAAATAAATAATTTCTGTCAAGGAAACTTCAAGCTCCCCACCCCCAGATTATCTAATGGTTGCCCCTAACTTTCAATAACCTTTGGTCCACTCTACACATCAGTAATCATCAACATCGAAAAATAAAAAATAAATTAAACCGACCTTTTTTTGTCCTGTCAAGTACTCTGAAATTCAGTCAAGTCCCTGGTGGCATTACAGATATGGAAATGGAATGTATTGCAGGCCTTCCCGTTAAGATGCGTAATGGGCCTGTAAACAAACGAAAGCAAGTTTAGTTTGAAATATTTTGTCAGAAACTGATTACACCTTCAGGCTAAAATTTTCACTTACCCAGTTTAAAATATTAAATACTATTAACGGTTAACAGCATCACTTCAGCAAAGCCTTCAGTGATTAAGTCAGACACACCCACAAAGCTGACCAATGAACAGGCCTTCAAGCATGTTATGCAAATGAGGCTGATTTTGCTGTTTTGCAGTGGTAAATTGCTGGTGAACTTTTGAAGTGGAGAGAAATACTGCACGCTGATTGGCTTAGACACCCTGAGGCTAAATTTTATGATAATATGCAACGATGGAGAGATTTGTCTAGGGTAAACACTCACTGGGCGAACAGCACCCGAATGTCACAAAATCTCTAAATCCTGTGTTCCAGAACTCAGAAGCATGTAAGCAACCTTTGTTCAGCTGACTCGAAGAAACTTTCCCAGCCAGCTGCATTTTGTTAACTGCAACTTGAGCTGACTGTATTATTTTCATGAAATATTCAGACAATTAAGACGGTATTAAGACAAGCAGCGTCATAGGCAGGTCACATTTTCAAAAAAGCAAACATCCCGAAGCATTTTTAGTAGAAGCAGGCAACAAGTTGATTCTGATGTAAAATTTTCCATAGATTTGAAATACAACTCCTTCACCCCAAAATTAGCTAAAACAAGATGGCCACAGGTCTATTTCCTTTGTTGAACAATAATTTTGCTTCTGATTGCACTGGGAAAGCAAGTGAAAGGTGTATTTGGTGATTTTGACGTGCTGGGAGCAAATTTGGCCACTACAAAGTTGAATTATGGCTCATTCAACCCTTAATTAACATAAAAGAACACCGGCCCCTGTGACCATTGCCAACAGCAGTTGAACAGCATCCATCTGTACAACCAGAGTTGCATCCAGTGACACCAGTTGAGGAATGAAAGCCCTTTCCTTTAGAGATGCTAACCTGGACTTTGTCACCATGGATGAGCACTTTCTGTCATCATCTGTATTCGTAGTCAATCAGAATCTGCAGTCTGTCCGTCTGTTTCGGCTATCCTTGTTCATCTAAGACTCCAGACATTCATCCCAGTCCTTCTGCTGAAGTCTACGTTGATCTGACTTGGTAAAGACAGCGTCTTTACTCTCATCAGGAAGTAGGCAGTCGTCCAGGTTCAGAGACTTCAGTCTTGTGATCTGTCTTCTACTGTACAAGCCAAGAAGAGAACTCTTCTCTGCTTCTTAAAATCCACTTCGGATAAAATACTCCTTTATTCAATAAGTTGCATTGTTGAGTCACCAGGTTGACAGCTTCCTTGACCGCCTCAGTCGACAGGATTATCGATCAAATCGGTACCATGAAGGCTTCTGTACAAACTTAGAAGCCCAATTGAATTGAACTCCACACGGAGCCTCTTTGCAGACTTGTTCACACAGCAAAGCGGCAGATACCAAGGACAGGCTAGGTCATCAATCGCATTTTCAGCAAGTGCTGTTTGTCAAAAGTTTCTGTATTTCAGCATTGTATTCCTGAAAATCAGCTGGATTTCTCTTTAAACGCTTGGTTCACTGGAGTAGCCCTGTAGACAAGCCTTGATGTAGGGGAGACCAGGGCATGTTGAACCTCAGCCAGGGCACATTGGACCATCGCCAATATCTTTTTTAGAAAACATGCGCAGTTATCCAAATCCGCAATGAAGAGACCTTTAGTAGTATGCCTTATGGTCAAAATATTTCATGAGCATTGAAGGAAAAGTGTGAGTTCTATTTCAGGTTGTGTGATTTCCGACATAAAAAGTGACTTTTTCCAATTCTCGATGGCCAGGTTACCCTACTAGAAGTATGGGTGATCCAGTCAGACAAGTCTCATAAATTGAAACTATCACTACTTAAGCAAAGTTTGATATAAGTTTCCCGAGTTCAAATTCAACCTTGTTAGCGAGGCGTGCACATATTCATAAGAGGTTGGGACAGGGCAGGTTGGACCAGCATGGCCGAAGCACGTTGGACCATTATAAACTGGATTGACTGACAAAATACAATCTGCAAAATGCCAGCTGTGTAATCTTTAAAATAATAAGTCACTCCTGTACAATATGAGGGTAAAATCAATTCAGTTGGCTAATCTGCCAGCCCTTCTAGCTGAAACAAGATTTATTATATTACCTAGGTAAATATTCCGATATAATCATTCTGCAATGACACACAAGTGTGTGTTGTGATCTGCGAGAATAAAATGTGCTGTTTGCTTACTTTCTTCTACTTTCCTGGACTTTCATTCCGTGGTCCAACCTGCCCAACGTGGCGGTCCAACGTGCCCTGGATACGGGGCACATTGGACCACAAAAAAAAAATAAAATTCAAACTTATTTTTCCCCACAACAATGGATGGTAAATCGACTTGGTTTGGCATAAGGGTAGTGTAGATGTTCAGAAGTCGGTCAGTAAAGAGATTTTTCAAATATCTAGTGAACTCTTTGATTGAGAGCCGGAAAATAAAAAAAGTGGCCCAACATGCCAACAAAAAAGCTGCAGTTTCCTTTTTGTCAAGTCCAAACACAGGACCATTCACTTCTCTTGCTGCCCTGTCCAAAATTTCACCAGGCACAAGATGTTTGGATTTCCTCCTGTTTTTCAAGTTCAAGTTGGTAGTCTCTTGATAATTCTTGACTTTCTAATTCTTGAATCAATTTCATTCAGCATATCCATGGCCTTGAGAGTCTCAGCACAGCAGAGCAGGTCATCCACAAATACCTGGAGAGCCCTGGGGTCATTGGCCTTGAGTTGGGGTCCTTCTGTTATTGAAGATATCCAAGCTTCAGAAATATGGTATCGGTTTCCGAAGCATTCTTCTGACAGTCTCAAAGCAGTCTCAAAGCAGTCTCAAAGCAGCCTCAAAGCAGTCTCAAAGCAGTCTCATAGCAGTCTCAAAGCAGTCTCATAGCAGTCTCATAGCAGTCTCAAAGCAGTCTCATAGCAGTCTCATAGCAGTCTCAAAGCAGTCTCAAAGCAGTCTCATAGCAGTCTCATAGCCAAAGAGAAGGGTCAATGTACACATAAGGGGCAACCGCCTCAGCAGCCTTGACAATACAACAGTCAATCAATCTGTTCAGCTTCGTGGCACAATCCACAGCCAATCTTCCAATTTTACTCTGAAAGGATCTCTTATAATATTACTGCAAAAACTTCATTGGATCGTCATCAAACTTCATTTGTGAAGCCAGGGGTATGGTCAAACTGTCAATTAGTGCAGATTGTAGTGCTGAAAAGTCATTTCCAGAGCAATAATGACTGGCATTTTCACCCTCACAACGTCATTAATCTTCTTCATTGCAACGCAGGTCTTCAGTCATGTGAGAAGTGCCTGTTTTACCTCCACTGAACTTGTCTCAACTTCTCGGCTCTTGAGTAGCTTGACCTTGTATTCGATGAAGATCTGAACCTTGGTCAACTTCATGCAATTGATGACAAACTTGATAATTCAGAGGACCTTCATGAGCAAAATCCCAGCTGGATGTTGTTCGCATGAGATGTTAAATTGGCGGCCATTGGCATCAGTGTCCGTGCTGGGCAAGTTAAAGATCCCTTACATGATGGAGTAAATGTGTAACATGTTGAGGACTCTCGCTCTCTCTCCCATCTCATCAATCAACCCTCGTGAGCACCCAGAACTGGGTTTAGAGGGCTGCACTTACCATATCCATCATGACATAAACAGCATAAACATTAACATACTATATTAACATTTATTTTTTTTGCCGATTTTTCAAGTCTTTGAGTGTCCAAAAATTCACAAAGACAAACATTGTCACTGACAGTCAATCACTCAACGCGAAAGTTCTGGTTCCTGAACACCAACTGAAGCCTCGAAGGTTTAAGACACAGCGGCACAGGGTCCCTGATCCACCAATATGTTGCTTCAACTTTAAACACTTCACGAATGATTGACAGCTCACACCTTCGCAGAATTCACACAGAATCTACATCAAAACGGGCTGCTGAAGTTAGGAACTTTATTCATCCTAATGCCGTGAATTGCCTACAGGTGGCGACATGAGTCAGCAGAAAAGTCAGTGTTTAGTCTGACCAAAATTGGCAAAACACTGGAGACATGTCATCCAGAATCGATTTCACAAACTTCTCATCATCAAATTGTTCACAGATCATTAAAAAATCATTTCAAAATATTTCTATGCCGTAAAAACAGTAAAAAGTTCATGCAAGAACAGTTTAGCATCCCTTTTAAGGGCTGCTGGGGTCACAAAATCCATCCTGACTCGAAGAAGCTGAGAACAATCTTGTCAACAAATGTCTGTTTCAGCCGATTCCTTCTCCAATTTTTCAGTGTAACAGATCAACAAACGCCATCAGCATTTGTTTCATGTTTATTCAGGTTATTTCCATCATATCATCACCAACATTCATCCAAGACAATCTCGTTCATTTAACTATGGTCCTGAAAAATGTAGCGGGCGTCTTACCAATAAAATGATGACGTCAACAAGCCTATGACGTTATTTAATGCAGTGATATCAGAGAGACGTTACTGGTACAAAGACAAGACTAAAGCTGAATTCAATAAGACTTTATAGTTCATTCACATATTTTGCAAACAGCTTCTAAGTAGTAGTGGTGTCAGCCATCAGTTGTCCTGTCTCCTTCTTTCTTCTTCTTCTTCTGCTGTGTACCGGGATACTCCGGTTCGCCGGTTAGATTGATCTATAGATCGGAGGAGCTGCACGTCCGATGATCGCCGTATGAACGATGAGATAAGGCTGTGAATCTGGACTGTCTGGTGCGTATCCTATTCATTTAGTGATGTCCCATACTTTTCTGGCCTTGGCAGGTAATATTTGTCTCGGCCTACAGCCTCGAAATAAAGGGAGGTCTGGGAGGCCTGAGTCATTATTATATGCGTAACTTCACCACCAATTTCCAGAAACAAGCAACTAATTTGAACTAAACACTGCATGGCAGGATATAATGTGAACTTGCGGGGCAGATTTGTCATGAATAGGCAAGAAATAATTCATTTATACATAGAAGTATGAAACTTGGCACACAGGGCCGTATTAACCTATGGGCAAACAGGGCGCTTGCCCCGGGCCCATGAGAAGCTGAAAAGAGTTGCGACAGTAAAGAAAGTGCGTCGTGTAACTGGCGCGAGAATGTACTTTTCAGAATTTCAGAACGTTTTTGGGGCGCGAGGGGGCCCATTGGAAACAGTTTTCCCCGGGCCCAGAAATGCGCTAATACGGCCCTGTTGGCACACAGTTCTAAAACATCTTACAGAGCATATTTAGATAGGGAGCCACTTCAGATTTGACCTGGTTGACCCATGACAGCCATTTTACAAAATGGCGGCTAATTCTCTCATTTTCATGCTTTCTGTTAAGTGTATAAATGCACTATTTTTTTACATACCTGCCCCGCTGAACGATTTGACAAAACAAGGACACAATTTCCCAGCAAGTGTAATCAATGGTGTCAGGACCACCAGGTGGGGCTTTAATCAAGATTAGTGATTGTAGCGCCATCTGTTGTGTAATAAGAGTTAGGATTACGTTGACGTTCAGGTCTGGGAAGAAATATTGGAAGAATAATCTACTTTAACCATTCTTTATGTCATCTCGTGGTTATCCTTGACAAATGGTCCATGTATGCAGCTGTGGGAGGCTGAGTCAAGCGCAAAAACTTAATAAGCCACTGAGGATATTATATAGTGGATAGATAAAGATCTTTTGAATTCTTCAGAGTGAATTACTTACAATATGTATAATTTGTAAATTAGGAAAACTGAATAATATGCCATTCAATTTGTGAACATTTACTTTCACGGAGGTAATATTCCAAGTTTTTAAACTGCAATTGTGCAATTGACATTTGACAATTATTCAGTTAATTGAATTATATCACTGGATGTTTTTCCTAGCAGATTAACTTACCAGACACTCAGTGGCAATGCGTTTTCAGCAGTTTCCAGCAAGCAGTAGATTCGCAGTCAACCAAATCGTTAAAGAACCAAATCGTTCAAGATCCAAGTCGGCGCGTAGCACCAAAATATGAGTATTTACACTGCAATGGAGCAAGAACAGAAAAGGCTTTGAGTACATTGCGAGGATCAGTAAAATTTTCGTATCCTTCAACCTCTATCTATAGGCTAATGTGAACAACTAGAGTGTCAGCAGATCTGGAGTCTTAGCTATTTCTTAAGTCCTTCGAACGCTTAGATTAGATTTAAATTTTGCTCAAGTAGCAAAAGGAGCGTAGAGAAATAATGGAAAATTTTTTGATAATTGAAAATTTGGATCTCCACTTCCGCAGTACTACATTATTCAAGTTATGGAATTTTACTTTGTTTTCATGAAATCTCACCTCATACGTAAGCAACACCCTTGGCAACCTTTTCTTCCAGTTTGTACACCAACACTGGGCCACACCATCATGATGCATTCCATTATGGCACCTGAAATCATGGACTGAAGTTCACTTCTGTTGTCATGGAAACACATAAAATAATTATAGACAAGCTCACTTCTTGAATAAAAAAACATATCTAAAATTCTTCTTTCCCTCCTCCCCCTTAAAATTTATAAATCACAATTTTGAAAATAAAAATTGTTGAAAATGAATAGACACTGAGTGTATCATTCATTCTGTTAACAGATTTGCTCACACACAGTTCTTTTCTCAACTGTGTGAGCTTCTATTCTGATATCAAAATAAGTTAAAATACCATACAATAAATATTAAATATTCAATGAATAACTGATCACTCATTTTTGCTTAGTACCAAAACTTGTCACTTGAGGCACAGTGGCAACAACAAGCTGTATGTTGCTGCCACCTGGCACAAAAGAAAGTTACTAAATTTCAGTCTCAATCAAGAGTTCAAATTATTGACAACTTTGATATTTGATCATAATTAAAAAGAAATTGCGTATCGATGCATTGATGTAAAATCGCAAGGCTTACACTTCCATACCAGAAAGCCCACCTTAATAGAAACAATTTAATCCTTTCTCAATCTTCTTGACATTCCTTCAGGCCAACTGTATACACCTGCTAGGAGGAAGACCTGGAGGATGACCATTCCTGAAGTGCTTCAATTTTATTCGACTGATGAACACAACATCTGAAAATTAAAGAAATAAAACGCTCAATAATAGTTATGGAAATGACAGCACAATTTTTCACAACGATAATATTAATAAATCCTTTAATTTTACAATTTGAATAGGTCTAAGAACCAACAAACAGGTGTTCTCTATCTTAAGACAAATGGAAATATTTATTGCACAACGTGTAGATGAAAATGTATTCAGGAGACATTCACATTCGCAAATACAGCGTAAGATTAAGTAATGCAGACTGCAGAAATTTCTATCATATTCTTGCACAAAAATGCAGCTTTCATATATACAATGTCCACTGGGCAAAGAAATTGTCAACATGAACCCACGGGTTGCAAACTGGAGGTGGTATATTGTCTTAGTTCACAGCCATTGAATCAAGCAGATCCTTTGTCCCGCACTGGTATAACCATTTCGGATAGAACTAATGTAAAGAGTTCAACTAAAGTAAGTCCCCCTTTACATATACTTGATTATCTCAAAGATTCCTTCTCCGATTTTTATGAATGTTGGATCAAATTATAGGCCTGTATATTGACCCTAAATGTGTGTATTTGTCGTTTAGTGGCATTATTCCTCGCTGATCCAGCAGCCTTTGAGTGAGCCTACCCCTGTTTTCAAAAATCTGAATGTTTTCAAAAATCTGTGGCTTTTCCTGTGGATATATGAACAATTCGACTAAGCGGGGGAGCCATTGGAAATAATTTCAGTGGAGTCTGAGCATATTTTGGAAGACTATTTTTTGAAAAAGTCAGAACTTCAAATTTTTGAAAAGAGGGGTATGTACACTCAGAGTTGGCTGGCTCAGACGAAAATGAAGCAGTTGAGCTACAATTACACAGGCATAATGTCAATATGCAGGCCTACAAATAAGAGAACTCAAACAGAAATCGGAAAAGAGGTCTCTGAGATATTCAAGTTTTCATAAAGGGGGACTTACTTTTGTTGAACCCTTTAGATTTGATCCTGACTCTGGGTATTCCATATGAGATAATTATAATAGTCTCTCAGAGTCAGATAAGCAAGATATACATAAATAGATAGAGATAGATATAGTGAGTACATATGCAGCTCATCAAGAGGAGTGGGTGTTCAGTGCTCACAGTGCTTGATCGATCGACTATGAGACAGTTGATAGTACAGGAGTCCTCTACATGTTGCACGTTTACCCTGTCATAGAAAATGGCCAAAACTATATAACTTCCGCACAATCTTCATTCTTCAGTGTTTTCCGCCAGGTTGTGTTACAATCTGATGTTAGCCTGCAGGAATGACCTCACTTTTAATTGCACAGAAAGAAAGGTTTATATCCTTGCAATAATATCCAATCCCTTTGGCTAAATGCAATTTGATGCATGCGATCCAATCCATCTGATTTAATCTCACCCATCCACACCTTCCAATCCAATCCGTTCCATTGCATCCATCCCATAATACCAAATTGCATCCATCCCATAATATCCAATTGCATCAACAATCAACTTTCAACAGCAAATTCCATTAAAGCATGGTCATGACTCATGATTGCCATCTACCAGCATAAGAGACAACCACACAACTGGAGGGACAAAACCTCATAAAACTTATTACCTGCAGGACATACAGCACGACATGGTAACTTATAAAGGCAAACTACATTTCAACAGGAAATTTGGGGGGTCTGGCCAGCACACAACAATGCAAATCCAGCTCCCTAGAACCACCAGAAAACAGGAAATGCAACGCGACAGAACTCCATGCACAAACGAACAGCAGATCAACACAGACATTGTGCCTAACTCAGAGAGCAACAGGAGCGCCACCTATCAAGGGCTAAGAACTGCCCCTTGGTGCCCTGGGACAATGGGGACCGTTCAGAATTTATGACGGGGGGAGGGGGTGTGGTGAGTCAAAGTTTTGTCCCTAAGACCCACCCCTTGAGATCCATGCAGATTTTTAGTACCCCTTGGACACTTTGTCAAAAATTAGTACCCCCCCCCCCATTTGACTTCGCATTCACGAAGCATAAGGGCAGTTCGGACCTCACCAACAAGTGGCAAAGTCATACGAGCACTGCCAGATTTCACTTATGTGACAATAAATATATCTGTATCTGTATTTGTAAATGTGACGGTTATAATTATTCATTATGTGTAATTCAGGAGACCTAACGAGCCGGAGTCGCTTATCAGAAAGCCAAAGTTGGAGTACAACTCCGAAACCCCACCCTTCACCTTAGAGCCGATGTTTACAAGTCTATCTATCTATCTATCTATCTATCTATCTATCTATCTATCTATCTATCTATCTATCTATCTATCTATCTATCCACATGTATATCCTTCCTCCCTCCCTTCTTCCCCCTCACTTTTTTTCCTTCCTGTACTTTCCTTACTATTTACTACCTTCATTCCTTCCTTCATTCCTTCCTTCATTCCTTCCTTCATTCGTACCTTCATTCCTACCTTCATTCCTTTTTTCATCCCTTCCTTCATTCTTTCTATTGAATCTGCAAACACTGGATCTGACAGCTGTTGTTGGTGCTGTTTTCACTGCAGCTGATGATTTGAAACTCCCGCCAAAAACGAACATTTTAGTTTCGTAAATAAAAATTTTAATGTCACAGAAGTTTACCAAAAGTTGATGGAAGCAAGATAAAATTATATTGAGACTGTATGCTAAGTTTCAAGGTGATAGGTGAAATAGTGCGACTTCCTATATGGTCAGAGGCTTACTAAAAAATTCCTCCTGTAATACAGGCTGCAAGCAGCTGTAAACATAGGCTGCGCTGCAGCAAACCTTCAGCGAATAACACCTTTAGAAGATTACAATAATATCATAAAATTTGTGCGTTGACGCAATTGCTTATAGGGACGCAATTGCTTATAGGTATGCAATAGCGGTCGAGTTGTGGTCTTCAATTATCTCTATTTGCCAGCTGGCCTACCATCTTCCCATCTGTTTGACGGGATTTGTAAAATCAGGGAAAGGCCTTATTAGACTAATTTACGCATATTATGGTATAGTTTCATAGATGTACAAAGTACAGGTTATGAGGTGTCGGTTAAAAACCAAAAAATATAATGCTGTTATAATTTTGTGAAGTTTTTCCGATGAGCACTGCTACATTGCATAGGTGATTTGTTTAGAAAATTGCATTACTGTATATGCAGTAGTGGGCAAGTTTTGGCTCCGATATAAAAAAATATTCTTTTAAATATTTTTTCTCATTATTACAAAAACTATAGAATAGCCATCTGTCAGACCATGAAAAGGCACTACTAGACCATATAAGCCATATGTGTACCAAACTTCATCCACGTATATGGAATAGTGACCGGATGTTGGGCTAGAAACAAAAAATGAAGTTTTAACTTTTTTTCAATATTTCAAAAAGTATATAATATTTTCCATCAGACCTTTCAAAGGGCACAACTAGACCATATTGACCATATGTGTACCAAACTTTATCCATGTACATGCAATAGCGACCGAGTCTTAGCCCAAAAAAAAAAGAAATATATGCTTTTATACTTTTTCTAATTTTTTCAGAAAGTATAGAATATCTGTCAATGAGACCATCAAAAGGCACAACTAGACCATATAGGCCACATGTGTACCAAATTTCATCCATGCACATGCAATAATGACCGAGCCTTGGCCCGGAAACGAAAAAATTTTTTTTTTATATTTTGTTAATTATTTAAAAAAGTATTTAAGATCTATTCATCAGACCATCAAAAGGCACAACTAGACCATACAGGCTAGATGTGTACCAAATTTTATCCACGTACATTCAATAGATGCCGAGTGCTGGGCCGGAAACGATCTATCCGCCCGCCGCCCGGCGGACGGACAGCATTTTTACCCAAGTGATTACAATACCTTCTTCGAACTTCGTTCGCTGAAGGTAAAAAGTGACTTGTGTTCCCAAGACTACTTGAACAACAGATCGTATTCGATCATTTCACGTCAAATGAACAAACTGACATACTCGGTCATAGTCAGGGTCAGGACCTTGACTGGGTTTGTCGCGGGTTTCCGAATCAATTCTGTAAAGAACCAAACAACTAAGATATCAGATTCAGATTTTGTTTATTTTCCCATAGTTATATAATTTACAATTTGTTGAATGATTTCTTTTATATATTACATGTAATGGGAAGGGGGAGACCTCTCAAAGACTTATTTGTTGCTGCAAAGTCGCCAAACAATACCACAATCACAATTTGGTTGGAATGCACAAGTTGATTTGTGGGGAACAATTGAACAAATGGATCCACAAGTATCCTAGTGAATGAAAACGAGTAACTCTCAGGAAGACAAGAAACTGATTGTGGTTGCCAGTGCGTTTCGGAATCAATTGTTGAAATGACACAACGAGCCCAGACGTGGGCTTAGAGGGCTGCAGTGGCACTTACCAAATCTATCTATCTATCTATATACCAACAACACAACATTAACATTCATTCAACACAACCTTCACAATCGTTCAGCAAAACAATAAACGTTCAACACAACATTCACAATTGTTCAAAGTAGTGTTGTGCTGATTCCCGAAATTTCGGTTCGATTTCGGTTTCACCACTACAACCGAAACTCGAACCGAAGTTCAATCTAAAAACCGAGTGTTTCAGTTATCGTATAATATCTAATTTTATTGAGAAAACGACAAAATAATCAGCAAAATGTCGATCTGTTCACTCTCCCAGATGAGCGCCATGTTGATGTATTGAATTTCCGCACCGAAAAACGATTTTGCGGACCGGGCGCTGAACCACGGATCGCAAAATCGTGTCGTGCACCTTGCGGACCACGAGGATTAGCCTGCAACCGAAACCGCAAACGAAACCGCGGTTTTTGGTAGGAAAAAACCGAAAACCGAACCGAACGAAAAATATCACAACCGCCCAACACTAGTTCAAAGCAACAACAATCGTTCAACACAACAACAATCATTCAACACAACATTCACAATCGTTCAGCAAACAACAATCTTCCAACACAACATTCACAATTGTTTAACGCAACAACAATCATTCAACAAAACATCCAAAATCATCCAACACAACATTCAAAATCGTTCAACACAACATTCAGTCATTCAACACAACATGCACAATCGTTCCACACAACATTCACAATCGTTCAACATAACAACAATCGTTCAACACAACATTCACAATTGTTCAACGCAACAACAATCATTCCAACAAATTCTCTGAAAAACCAGTTGCCGAAAAACAGAAAGTGGACACCTAAGACAAACAAGCCATTTAACTTGATTTAAGTCAATAAGGAGAAGTCAATGAAGTAAACTGAAAACAACCCAGGGGAATCACGCCAGGCCTCCCTCTAAGAACTAAACAGTAGGGGAGACCGGGGCTGGTTGTCACAGGGGCAGGTTGTCACACTTTTTATTGCATTGAACTAGGGAGTTACACAGCTCAACCAATCATAGTTTATTGCTTTTATAACCCACTGGAGTATTTTTGAAAAATCTTGACCCCTGGGAGGGAGTTTGGTAGGCACACGGTCTATTCAAAATTTCCCGTCACAAAAAGTAAATTTTTACCTGCAACTTGCATGTCATCCTACTCATTAACAAATAGTTGTTGAAAAAGGTAAAGTTTATACACATACCATGTAAACAAATCTTTAAATAATGATAGGAAGAAATAGTGAAAAATATGATAAGAACAGCCTTGGTCGCCCGTTTTTTGCATTTTCATCAGTCGGGGCAAGTTGTCACAAAGAGACGGGGCAGGTTGTCACACTTTTTGGAGCTGGTTGTTACCCATTAGGACCAGTCTGTTAAACCAAAAAAACTATCACAAATATAAATTGGTGATTTATACATGCTATTTATGACTAAAGATGTATGCAGATATGGCATAGTGTCAAAGTAAATCGATTTCAAATTTATAAAGAAATTTTCGTAAAAAAATTGTGATTTTCCTCCTCCTGATCAGAATGCTTTTCTGCTGCTTGGTAAGCCTTCATTTGTAGCACCCTTGTACACAGTAGCGTGTTTGTTGAGGTCTGCACTGGACAAGCAGAGGATTCCTCATATGTCCAAAATAATTTGTTTAAATCAAAATCTGCCTTACGGAGTCCCACTTCCTGTGTCCGAACTCTTAACCAAAAGTGTGACAACCTGCCCTGAGAGTGTGACAACCTGCCCCGAAATTGTGACAACCTGCCCCGAGTGCTGAATAAAAAATAATGTCCCATAAGATGTCAAGATTTCGAATGATATAGATATATGTTGATCAGATAGGTTTAAGTCACTCCCCTTTTAACATTCATATAGATTTGCAGTGCTCCTGCATGCCTTAAATAGAAATATTAGCATATTTAAGTTCTACAGTGTGACAACCTGCCCCTGTGACAACCAGCCCCGGTCTCCCCTATTGCCGAATTAAATCAATTCAATCTACGCAGCTAATCTAACACTAAATTCACAAATAACCAGGCCCCTCCTCCGCCACAAATGAGGAAGGACCCTGAACTGAATGTCAGACAGTCATACTACCAGAACAGTGAAACCAGAAACGCAAACAGTGTCAATTTGAAATCTATCAATGAGTGCCTGGTTATCACCCACAGGCCAATACTTGTATCTAACTTTATAACTGGCAGTGAACGACTAAGTGCCAAATAGACAATTCAAGAATGGCGCCATTTTGTGGTGGCCATCTTGGATTTCTCAACATCTTCCTTATCCATACCCACAGGCTAATTAATTACCTGTATCAAATTTCAAAACTCTAAGCAAACTATTAAGGTCTTTCTTTATCTTAAATGTCAAGATAAATCTCCGACAGTGCCCGATATAACAAACAATTTATTATTTGAACAATCAATTATTTCAATGAAATAAACCTTGTCCACCCAGAGAATCTACCCTAGACGAATCTCTCCATCGCTGTACATTATCATAAGATTTATGTCATAGCGTCACAACCAATCAGCGCCAAGGATTTCTCTCCACTTCAAAACTTTACCGGCAATTTGCGAAGCAACTATTAACACCACAGAGACGTAAGGCCTATCATTTTAAAGGTCTCAGAGAGATCTATCTAGCCATATAAAAAACACACGTGTGAATCTAACAGAAGTGTCCGAATCGGCGAAATCGACCTCATTTGCATAACCTGTGTGAAGGCCTGTTCATTGGCCATTTTTGTGGGTGTGTCTGATCTATTCACTGAAGGCTTTGCTGAAGTGACCTTGTCTAGACCATGGCTGGAAAAAGTAGGGAATTTGAGCATGCTATTGCCTGGGAAATTAAAATCTTGGTGGAAATTTTTAAGGTGGCTCGCTACTCATGTAAATGCGTCATTCACGCACATTGACGCGCAGCCAGGCAGGCCCTATCTATCGTAACGTCACCACTCTGCTGCACTGCTTCAAGTCCTTTTTTTAATTCTGAGAATTTCATGCATCGACCGTTTCTTTTGCAATTTGCACCACTTCTAGTGGGGTTAGAGACTTCTCGTTTGGAGCATTAGATGCGCCATGAAGAGTACTATATATAGCCGGAGATTGAACTTGATACTCAAAACAGAACTTTTTTACAGGCGATTTTCGGCAAGCAGGTCTAATTTCTCAAAAATGACTTTGTGATATAAATAAATGTTTATATCAATTTGAAGTGTGGTAGGAAGGCTTGCCTATATCATCACGTTGTTTCCAACTAATTTTGGGAATAAATGACAAAGAAATAAAAAATCCCAGGGTTCCCACAAAATTTTACGATGGGAATTCCATGAATTTTCCATGACTTTCCATGACCAAATTTCGGATTTTCCATGACCAATTTTTTACTCGTTGAGTTCGAGATTCACCCCGAAACTAATTCGCGCGATGACCATCGTTCACTGTCTGGCCATCCTATCAACCGTCTGACTACCATAAGCTCCCAAACGTGTTAAATTTTAGCGCGAATCGTAGTCAAAATGTGAATTTTCCATGACTTTTCAAAATATTTTGAATTTCCATGACTTTTCCATGACTTTCCATGACCACTATTTTTTCCATGACTTTCCCTGACTTTCCATGACTGTGGGAACCCTGAAATCCTATCCCGTCAATTTTTTTTAGCGCCATGGTTTATAAAAAAAGTTAAAATTGTAAAAATCGAAACTTATATTCCGAGCCCCTTGGAAAGTCCTTTAAACTAAATATATCTCTTTGAAATTGTAATCACCTTTTCCACGAAAGTGCCTTCTTTAATTTCATGCTTCATTACATAATATTGGATGCAAGACCACTGAATGACAGAACAAACTTCACAGTAGGAAAAATAAGAAAAAAATGTAGTTTTTCAGGTTTGCGTGGACTGACTTTCTGGTACAAAACCCCAAATATTTTTTTTCAAAGGCTGGTAGCGACCACTTTTGTTTACATATCCTTGCTATAAACTATATTTTGGATCATTCTAAACTGTTTTTAAGAAATCCTATCTTGGAAAGTTCACGAGTATCGAGCCACCTTAAAGAAGGTCCAAATTTCTGACTTCAAAGAGTCGCTTGATTGGCGACCATTCGGGGGAAATTTCGTCATACCTAATTAAATTGCCTGGAAACTCACACTTTCTGGGCCTGGTCTCGACATTAAGCATTTCCATCATATGTTTTCAACATTATGCAGGCCTCCCAGCAACCGTATGTTCCTATAAATTCCTTATTTCCCTATTTTTTTTGCTTGCTCCCTATATTTCCCTATATTTTCAAGCTTTTTGCCAAAATCCCAATAAATCTCTATATATTTTATGGCATTATATTTGAATTTTGATCTTTTCAAGTAAAATAAATGAGTGTTTACTATTAAACACTTGTCAAGAAAATAACCTCCCAGAATTTCAGCTCATTCCTTGGTCACCATGCAATCTATCTTGTCTCAACACTACTCATGTCATATGCAGTAAATTTTCTGGACATGCCGAGTCGTCGATCGATCATCTCGACCAGTGAATATTATATTAATTTCCCTTACATTTGAAGCTGAAAAGCCCTTTATTTTCCCTATATTTCGCCACCTGAAGCGACATAAAGCCCTATAAATTTCATTGAAATCTTGCTATAAAATCCCAATATATTTTGCAGCAGCCGCTGGGAGGCCTACATTATGTGATTTTTTCAAAATTTACCTGACAGTTCTTCATCTTGGATGTTCCAAAAAGATTGAAATCTCGCGTAGTCCAGACTTCAGAGGTCTCCGAGAAAAATGGTGTAATTAGGTCTCTGAGAACACTGTAGTAATTAGGTCTTCGAGATATGCGGTCATAATTAGGTCTCCAAGATATGCCGTCCCAATTAGGTCTCCGAGATATACTGTAGTAATTAGGCCTCCGAGATACACTGTAGTAATTAGGTCTCCAAGAAATACAGTGGTAATTAGGAATCCAAGGACGCTGTAGTAATTAGGTCTGCGAGATATGAAGTAGTAATTAATTCTCTGAGAAATCTTGTGGTTAATGTTTCGAGTCGAAATATCTTAGTCGAGCCATTTTCGCATTACAACAGAACGCTCTCTGAAATAAATGAAAAATTTATATCATTTTTAAAAATTGCCATTTCACAAAGAAAAGTATTCTAGTATTCTTACAAGGCAGATGAGACTAAACAAAGCAGATGAGACTAAACAATGTGCAGAATTAAAGTAGAATCCCAGGACCCCACCTGGATGACTCCTTCACTGCAAGAAATGGCGTACAGTCGTAAAGCTTTAGAAGACACTTTCATAGTTTTATTTTGCTGGCAACAAGCTCACGCTTCCTCAGCGTCCGCCATTAGGTCATAATACTCAGATGGTTAAGATGCGGCCCGGGAAGTTGACAGCAATTATGGGCAAGCAGTAGTGGATTCTTTATGTCATATTCAACAATCTAAACTCTAGATCGATGCACATATAGAAACCAGAACTGCAAGCGGTGTCAAACGTTCGTCTGTTAATGTGAAATCTATCAATGTGCGCCTGGTTTTAACCCACAGGCCAATACCCTGTCAGCATGCCTCAGCGGTCCAACGTCGGCCGAAGCTGGTCCGATGCTGCTGACATCGGACTGACGCTGGGCCGACATTGGACCGCAGAGGCGTGCTGATAGGGTACCTGTACATAATTTTATAACTGGAAGTGAAAGACTAAGGTATAAATGGACAACTCAACAATGGTGTCCATTTTATAGAGACCAATTTGGCAGCCATCTTGGATGTTGAGCAAAACCCATAGTCCAATACCTGTACCAAATTTCAAAACACTAAGTGAAATATTTAGGTCACAGTGGGCAGTATAAGAATGGTTCGAATTTTGTAGTGGCCATTTTGGGAGCCATCTTGGATTACTCTACATTTCCCGATCCATACCCACAACCCAATAGTGAAATATTAAGGTCACAGTAGGCAGGGCAAGAGTGAAGAAAGATGACTGCCAAAATGGCTGCCGCAAAATGGCGACTATCTTGGATTTCTCGACATGTTCCCAAATGATACCCACTGGCCAATACCTGTGCCAAATTTCATAACTCTTAAGCATAGGGGGAACCGCGGCACATTGAGACGCTCTTATCGAAGACCTAATTTTGGTAATCCACTATGCCTCTATGCACTGTGGCCTGAACACCTATTGTGTGCCCTGATATGACTTTAACACCAATATGCTAATTTCTCAGGCACCAGTGAGTGTGTTTATCAAAATAGCAATTCATAACTGTTCATTACGATGTATCAAATTCATACAAGCATTGAGAAAGCCTCATTGTTCATGGTTTGTCCACAGAATAGTTTGAATTGAACTCCTCTCAATTTACTTTAGTAGTAGGAAAATAAACTTGTCCTCACCATAAGTACTTCTAAATGTGGCTGTATTTTGTCAGTACCCTAAAACTAAAGAACCATAACGATGTAAAAAAAATTACAAGATATGATGACACTACCATATCATACACCTTGCCAGGAACCAAGAAAACCCCACCATCCCATAGTGCCTTGCGTCCCAAAGTGCCCCGGTTCCCCCTAATATTAAAATCATAGTGGCTAGTTCAATAATGGAGAAAGATGGCTGCCAAAATGGCCACCACAAAATGGCCGCCATCTTGGATTTCTTGACATGTTCCCATTCCATTCCCACAGACCAATACCCGTACCAAATTTCATAGCTATATTAAAGCGAAATATTTAGGTCACAGTGGCCAGTTGAAGAACGAAGAAAGATGGCCACCACAAAAGGGCAACTATCTTGGATTTCTCATTTTCCCAAACCACACCCACAGGCCAAAATCTGTACCAAATTGTCTAAACCTAAGTGAAATATTAAGGTCACAGTGGGCAGCTGAATAATGAAGAAAGATGACTGCCAAAATGGCCGCCGCCTTGGATTTCTCGACCTGTTCCCGATCCATACCCACGGGCGAATACCTTTACCAAATTTCATAACTCTAAGCGAAATATTAAGGTCACAGTTCAAGAATGAAGAAAGATGGCTACCAAAATGGCCACCACAAAATGGCCACCACAAAATGGCCGCCATCTTGGATTTCTCACAGCAATGAACCACATGAATACCAGGTCGCAGCAGAATATCTGTTCTGCAGACCTGACCTGAATGAGGTTCATTGCTGTGAACCACACTCCCATTAGGTTTTAGTTACAATAAAAAGTACACCTCCACAGTCCACAGGGGTGTCAGAAGGATACGCGGGCGGCAGGGGCAGTCAAAGAAAAAAGGGCAAATCATATTCACACGACAAAATGTAAATAGAGGGTCATTAATAATTGAAAGGGCACACCATGCCCTTCCCCCCCACTTGACAAGAGCAAGAGGGGCAATAGTCTCCGCTGCCCCACACCCATTCCGGCACCCCTGCACCTCCAATCAAAGATTAATAATTTCGAAAGCCGAGCACTATTTTGTTTGAATGACCAAAGAATATTCCCTGGGTCATTCCATGCAGAGAAATCGTACAATATTTTTGCTGAAAATTTTCCAAAAAAAGTAAGAAAATCATATAAAATTTTGATGATAAAAAACTATGTTTCTTTTGAGTACATTTTTATGATATTAACGCAGGAGTTTATTTGATTATCTAACACATTTCTGAGTCAATCAAAGAAACATTTGAGATAATCCCGGAATTTCTCAGATTGTCTTCAAAATTTCCATGATTTCTCAACCTAATTTCTGCAGTTATTAGATTTTACGCTTGATATCTCGAAGAGCCAACATTGTATGATGGACATTGATGGTATCGTCAGATCTTCCTCGGAGATTGGCAGAAATTTCTAGGGGGTGTAATATAATATAAATATTATGAACATGTAAGATGATTGTAGAATTTTGTTAGAGAATCTCAGAAATTTTTGAGAAAATCACAAGGAAAGAGTCTGAGAGGTAATAGCAGAATTTTTGACAAAGAACTAATATAAAAAAAATTGCATTTTTCTGTGAACATTTTTATAATCTTCATGAGTACCTCTTTTGAGAATATTGAAAAAATTTATTAGTGAATAGCAAGATAAATCAAGAGTCATGAAAAAACTCAGAAAATCTTTGCCTCTTCCTTTGGAAACTTCTCAGGGCAATATTTTATGATTTTGACTCCATTGGAATTTCACAGGTTTCCTGCCAGAGAACTATTTTTGAATAGAAATAAGAAGGAAATGTGACTGTTAAAATTGCTCTGAATTAATCTCCAGTTACCTGAGACTCATTAGCCTAAAGTGGCAACCAGACCCCAGGCCTATTGGGCTTTGGCCCTTCAGGCCTCGCTTCATTGCTGGCCCCATTCAATGCATTCATGAGTCTTGCCCCCCCCGAGCAAGTTAACATTAAGGTGGCGAACATTTAATTTACAGGGGGGAGGCTTGGAGTTTTCCTTGGCAGCAGTAAAATTATTCATTTCACATACGAGAAGTCCCGTAGCTGATAGTTGGATAGGTTTAAACAGGTGACCATTTAATATCAAGGGGGGGGGGCCTTGGAGTTTTTGGTTTAATAAATAATTTCTTGCTTAGTTTTACCGAAATAAATTCTTTCTGGGCAGTCATGAAATAATTTCTGGTGGGAGCGTTTCTCAACAAGGTGTTCTCTGATTAGCAATTAATATTCGAGGACTTCGGAGGCCAGGCCGTTCAGAGGGGGGGGGGGGCTTTTGAAATGACAATCATTCACAATTTCACAATGGATTCAAAATAAGTCCAGAGGGGGCCAAATGAATTTCAGAGGGGCACTGCCCCCCCCCCCGCCCCCTCTGCTTGAAATTAAATCTGCCACTGTTTAATACTGTGAAATAAATAATTTCCCACAGGAATTCAAACCTCCCCCTTGATATCAAATATGATTTCCCGCCGAGAAAAACTCCGAACCGAGTCCCCACTCCCACAAAAATAAATGGTTTCCCCCTTTCTCAGAGTTGGTCTAGAGCACAGATAAAGTAGGCCTATAATATAGATCAGTGGTCTAGACTGGTCTGGGCTGATATTTGATTTTATCACAGGTCTTGATTGAAGACGAAAAAGCACGAACATGTTCAAAATTTGATATTAATAAATTTGGTCTTATCAAAATTTTACTGATCCAGCAGACAGCACGGGAATGCCATGCCACCACCTTGGGTCTTCGGCGCCAAAAACAAAATGTCTATGACGGACGTTGAAAATGGCGCAGGCCGACATGACGCCCTGCAGCCAACCACGTTTTCCAACCCAAGATGACATTAACTTCAAAACTCAAAAACGTACAGACTGACACAATTAGGGAGCTAAAACGAAGTGGTAGGACTTGCCTGGAAATCCAAACGTCCATTTGAGCCGACTTACAAGAGTTGTCATCTCGATTTTCACATCGTTTTCAGGAGGAAAAGTTGGAGGAAAAAAGAGCCCAACTTCAAAACGTCCATTGCGCGCCTCCTGCTCAATTGGCGACGTCCTCCACAGAGGGGGCCTCGGTCAAGAAATGGAACAGACAGAGCCACATGTCGACCACCAAGATAACTGCAAAAAAATCTCCAAAAACAAAGGCTGTCGGGCAGCAAGCCCTTGCTGGCTTGTTGGAAAACATTTTAAAAAGCCGCTAACAAGTAGTATCAAACAGAAAATAAATCTGCATAGCTTCACTGCATTCTGATGCATATTGTTACCAGCAGTGCATTGAAATATATGCCAGCCAGTGATGGGAATGGGAGGGGGGGGAGCTCGGGGGAGCTGAGTCCCGGGAGGTGAGCTCCTTTGACCAGAGACCTGGGAGAGCTGAGCTCCCTTGACCAGAAAAATGGGGAAGCTCTTCCCTGCTACATAGAGCTCTTCCCAATGATCAATGGTGAAAATGCAATTTCCTGTTCAGTTTTTCAGTCCACCAAGCGCTATTGATCAGCCAAAATTACTCTAATGGCAGGACTTTTTCCATTTTAAAAATTTGGAATGGCGCGACGCCGCAGGGCCAGCCAACTGAGCCAAGAGCACCTCTGACGGAAGTTTTCCACTTCCGGACATCACTGCTTACCAGGCAACTTTGTACAAACAGAACACCAGTGCCAGGGGTGCTGGAACAGGGGGGCAGGGGGCAATTGCCCCTCCTGCCCCTGTCCAAGGGGGGCAGGAGGGCAAGGGTGCCCTTTAGATTTTAAAGAAAAAAACATTATTAGACCTTGTTTTACTTATTTTAGGCACAAATTACAGGGTGTCTGCGGCTTTTTCGAAACCAAATTCCAGGCTTTTTCCAGGCTTTTCCAGGCCAAGTATTCCAAAATTCCAGGCCAATTTGCTGATGAACTGACCAATTAACGACATGATACACACATTTTTTTCTGAACACGACATTCGTCCTTTGGTCTTATCATCGCTAAAAATTGCCAAAAATTTAGCAGTGGACTATTTTTATTTCCATACAAACTAAATTCCAGGCTTTTCCAGGCCTTTTTTTCAAAAATGCTGGTTTTTCCAGGCTTTTCCAGGCCTGGAAAATGAGAAACCAAATTCCAGGCTTTTCCAGGATTGGCAGACACCCTGAATTAGTAAGTATATATTCAAAATTATCAGTGACTCTCTGTTTAAATTTTGTCGCGTGAAATTGGCGCAAATATGATTTGCCCTTTTTCATGATCTAGATAGATAGATAGATAGATAGATACAAGGGTGCCGGAACAGGGAGGCAGGAGGGGCAATTGCCCCGCCTGCCCTTGGCAAGGAGGGGCAGGGGGGACAAGGTTGCACTTTTCATCTCAAAGAAAAAACATTACTATGCCATAATTTACAGTGAATTTAGACAGAAATGTATAAGTGTATGTTCAAAATTTTCATTGCTGCTACATTAAAATTTTGTCGCACGAATTAGATTTACCCTTTCTCGCCTGACCGCCCCTGCCGCCCTCGTTTCCTTCCGGCACCCCTGGATAGATAGATAGATATGGTAAGTGCAGCCCTCTAAGCCCTGTTCTGGGTGCTCACGGGGGTTGATTGATAAGATGAGAGAGAGAGCAGGAGTCCTCAACATGTTACACATTTACCCCAATGTGAGGGATCTTTTACTTGACCAGCACAGACACTGATACAAGGGGCCGCCAATTTAACGTCTCATCCGAACCACATCCTGCTGGGATTTTGCTCATAACCGGGAGTCGAACCTATGCAGGCAAAGACCTTCAGCGGAGCAGGCAGGAACCTTTTAACCACTGCACCACCCAGCTGCCAGGTGACCGCCCCTCCCGCCAGCGATTCCTTCCGGCACCCCTGATCTGTGCAACTTTTCTCCACTGAATTTCTTGTACTGTAGACTCAGGGGCGTAGCCAAGGGGGGGATATAGGGGTCAGAACCTCCCCCCCTTTTGCCCAAAACTAAAAGTAAGTCCTCACAAGTGCCAAAAGTATGTGAACTTGATGCAAGAATACAATTCTAAAATTATATTTTTCAACACAAAAGTTTGCTTCAGGGCTTTTCATCGACGTCAGACCCATATTTACGGGGCCATGAGCGCAGATTTTATAAAAATTTGAAATATTTCTTTGTCTCGTTCATTTTAGATCTAACCTATTTTTAACGTAAACTCCATCTCTTGCACTTTTAGTGTAATTAAGTGTATTTTGCCTAATGAGCCCTGTATAACAACTGTTGTGGGACAAGAATATAAATCAGAGGAATGCGCGCGCGCGCGCCTGCTGGTCGGCTTTGATGCAAATATAAAAATCAAAGACTTGCCGGACTGAAAATTGTTCTTCGGAAGTGCCACTTGAATTACAGTAGATGAATGACGAGTACTTACATTCAGCTGCTAGTGGCCATCAGTGACCTCACTAAAGCCCCTATCAAATACATTGATATGAGGTGCTAATTTGTCATAAGGCAACGTGTGACCTCATTGATGAGTGGTATGACTTGGTCAATGACTCTGATAAATAACGTAGGAAGTATAGGCTATGACTCACTGGCTGCTATACACGTCATAGAGTTAACATGGCATTGATAGGGCTATGACACTGCAAGAAACATTTCAGTCCAATTCTGTAAGCACTCGTTTTTCGTCTACTGTAAAGAATTGTCTTTTAAATTCATGGCGTTTTCTTTTGAGAGACAATTTTTGCATTCCTCCACTTTAACAAAAGACCAACCATGCATAACAGGCAGCATGTTTGCCAATTCGAGAATGTTTGTCATTTTAAACCCAGAACTAGCAGAAGTCTATGATAAAGCTTTAAAACCAATGGATTTAGATTCCAGAAAATCACTCCCTTTTGTACATGTATTCAGAATAGGGGCTGATGTATAATGGACGTAAAATCTAAGTGATTCATATAGGAATCTCCTCTCCAGTACTGGCTGTTTTTATGTTAACAAACCAAGGATGAGAGTTTATATTCACACACTCCCTTGCAACTTGACAAATATTCCAATCCAATCCAAAGCACAAAACAAAATTTTAAAAAACGTTATTGGACATTTTTGCCGTATCCTGATCATGGCACCGAGTAAAAATAGTTTGAATAATGATAACTAAAAGAAAACTTTTTTAAAAAACCAGCATTTTTAGGTTTTTATACCAGACGTTCGATGATAGAGAAATTGCCTTATAATTGATCAGAATGAATAACCAGCAACATAAAATCCGTTGGCTTTTTGGGGCCTAAAGCGAACCCCAACCCCCCCCCCCCCCCCCCGCCAAATAGGCTTCAGCCCTAAGGGCCTCGCCAAGGCCATCTGGAACAACCCCCCTTGCCTGGTTTCTGGCTACGCCCCTGACTGTAGTTCTAACTATAGGCGTGTAGTGTGATTTTCTCTTTTGATAAATTCAGATTTTTTAACCTCTTGTCCCAGATAATCTGCATGATTTCAATGTATTCTCAATCTGATGAATTTCGTCACCTGTTCATAGCTCATTTCTTCAAAGGGGAGGAGGGTTAGCTCTGTGGTAGCGCGCTGTGCTGCCAATTGCTGGGTCCAGGTTTCGAATCAAGCTGTTGGTGGGTCACCTGGGCCTGTGCTGGACGGCTGTTTTATCATCCTTCGCCTCATTGTCGAAGCTCAATCATCCATCCATCAAATACTAAGTGGCGAATCGGGCGATCATGCTGCGATCATTTCATCTCCTTTTTTTCTTTTTTAAATAAATTATTTCTTGCTCGGTAGCTTTTAGGGCATTCTTGAAAAAAAAAAATGGGGGGGGGGGGTATTTCTTAACAGGGTGTTGCAGCCGTTGCTTTATTTAAGAATGAATATTTGGAGACATCACATGTTTAAAATAAATAATTACTCTCGCCATCACAGTGAAATAGCCATAATCCTTTAAAGGAAAAATCAGACATCCTCCCCCCTAGGGTGGTCCAAAAACACTTTCTTCTAAATTTCTCTGATTTGAATCTTTCGTTGTGATCTTATATCAATGGAGGGTATTGAGTAAAAATTTCAGCAAAATCAATTGATGTTTAGAGGTGGCAAAAAGCCGTTTTTGTGTCCGAGAGCAGGGCCGTTTTTGTGTCCGAGAGCAGGGCCTCGGGCCCTTTGTCGTCATCAATGGGATTGTCGTATAAAAAGTTGGTGTGGAGCGAAAAGCATTTCACAGATGCAAGAACCACCCAAAGTTATGATGCCATTATGATGCCCAGTGTTTACACTGTTGCGCAAGATGCCCTGGCTTTAATCTTATGTCTCACTGCTCTAAATAGTTAACTTTAATCCACCAAATTCCTCCTTGCTCAGCAGACGATTTCTGAGAAGCATCTTCTTCTTCTTCCCTTTGGCCCTTCCGCCCTGAGACAAAGTGGGGTGCACCACAACCAGAGATTTAAGCTTCAGCCAATTACTAAAGATAGACAGATAGATAGACAGATAGACACATAGATAGACAGATAGATAGATTGATAGGTAGATTGATAGATCTATAGATAGAATGCAACTTTTAACAATTTTTAGAGATGTGTTAATGTAATGATCATATCCCATTGAGTTATATATAACTGCTCGAGGACACGGTGCATGCATTGCATGCTATTTTTTAAACTGGGATTCCCCAGCAGCAGACCTCAAAATCATCAGTATCTGCAAATTTCGCAATAATGGCCAATAATTTTGATCAGTTAACCTTTTTTTAGTATGTTAAGGATGCCCTATCTAGTCCTGATCTTTTTTGACTGACAAAGTTATTCATAGCAGGTCAGCACAGGTATTACATAGGTCAATTTTCAAGAATTTTTTCATAAAAACAGGCAAATATTTCACTTACTATGAATAATAAATCAAAAACAACCCCCAGATATTACTTTGTCATGCCCACTTTATCATATACTAAAAAAACGCAAAAAAAATATTAACTTCGGAGAAAGATCTGGGAAATTGACAATTTTTTCAGTTGTGCGAATGGGGAATTACATGATAAACTTCGAAAGCTTTGTGCCACCTCTAAATATTAACCGATTTTGCTGAAATTTTGCGTGCATTTGTTTTACTTATGTGGTCATCAATTTCTACTTTCAAATTAGGGGTTTTAGGAGATTCGATTTTTCCCATAGGAATGTGGACCACCCTACTCCCCCCCCCCCTTAAAATTTAATGAATGTTCTTGTAAGTTTCTGTATATTATACGGAGTATATAAATTCTGCTTGCTTTATTTTTGTCAAAATGTGTCTGATGTACGAGGGGTTTTCCAAAAGTTCTGGCCAACTGGTCATAACTTTCGCTAGATTTGATGAAGAAACATGATATTTGGGTCAGATAATATAAACGCTATTTGCGAATAACTCCCACAAAATCAGATCATACAAATAAAAATAAATGCTTAATATGTTGCCATAGAAACCAGAAGTCATGAAATGCGGCCCAGACTTTGTAGTTCTCACTTAAAATGAATTTAACATCTGCTTGCATTATCTGTATCTTGACTTATTGAATTAAAGTATATTCATAATTTTTTTCATAAAATACAATCAGTTAATTGTAAAATCATTAAAAACAATAGAAAAATGTATTATCGTCACATCTCAGTTGCTTCACCATCACTCATTCCGTTTCTCAGTTTTTTACGAGATGAGCAATTTTTTTGGATTTGGATGACATCATATTATACTTGTTACATTTCTTCATTTTAATTGGATAAAAACTAGCTGATAGAGTAAGAATCTTTCATCATACATGTATATGCAAGGAAGACAGTATGAGCGACAAAACCAAATGAAGATTGTACAAACTTTTTCTGAATGAAGAGAACACACATTGGAATCCTCCAAAAAAGAAGACTGCACAATGCCAAAACTGACCTTAAAGTGAAGAGTTGGGTATCTTATCTAGACATGGATAGAAAGTATGAGAAAATGTATTTCCAGGGTCCCAGTCATTAGTTTAGGAAGTTGTGAAATGGCTATGAATGTTTTGAAACCATTCTGATCTATATCTCTCGTAATAATTACATATGTTGACAAGATATACCAAGTATGAGTCTGTTAACAAGCTCTCGACCGTATTTCATGACTTTTGGTTTCCATAGCAACAAATCAACAATTTATTTTTATCTCTTTGATTTGATTTTTTTGGGATCATTTGCAAATTACATCAACATCAACTGACCCAAACATCATTTTCCTGTATGAAATCTAGCAAAAGTTATGACAGGTTGGTCAGAACTTATGGAAAATCAATCATAAAGAACAAAAACTCTGCAAAACACCAACTGTGATCTTAATATGAGGACTATGAGGCATCAATTTTTTAAAGGCATGTTACTGATGTTAGGTACGAGGAAATAGTCCAGTTCACTGTTACAAGAATTTGTGAATTGTTAGGGATTATTTGTAATAGGTTTCTTGTCCTATATCTCTGACAAAAATTAATTTTTTTTGACAGGATATAATGAATTTGTGCCTCTAATAGTGCCCTGGGCCGCATTTCATGACTTTTGGTTTCCATGGCAACACATTAACCATTTATTTTTGTTTCTATGATCTGATTTTTTAAGGATCATTCGAAAATTACTTCAATATTATATAACCCAAATATCATGTTTCTGTATCAAATATTGCAGAAGTTATATGGCCAGTTGGACAGAACTTTTGGAAAACCCTTCGTACTGCTAGACGACTTTTTAAGTGTTTCAGTGGCTGGGATTTTGCATTTAATTATCATTCCACAGAACGGATGTGCGTCACAGCAAGATTTCAAATTGAATCTATTCTCTCTCATAGATAATTCAAACAGAATCGTACATTTCAATTTCATGGATTTACTTCCAGTGATGAAGCTCTTGATGGGGTGTTATGGGGGCACAGGGAATTCAAAAGTAAAATGGCCAAGGGACATGGGAGACATGAAACTCCATCCAGAGCTAAGGGACATGGAATTCAAAATTCAATAAGAAAAAATTGAAAGAGACAGGGAATTCAAAAGTAAAATGGTTAGGAACATGGGAGACATAAAACTCCTTCCAGAACTGAGGGACATGGAATTTAAAATTCAATAAGAAAAAATTGAAAGGGACATGGAATTCAAAAGTAAAATGCTCTAGGGACAGGGAATTCAAATGTAAAATGCTCTAGGGACAGGGAATACAAAAGTAAAATGCTCTAGGGACAAGGAATTTAAAAGTAAAATGTTCTAGGGACAGGGAATTCAAAAGTAAAATGGTACACAATTTTTTAGTAATTTTACGTGAAATTTAGAAACAAAGGGCACTTGCTGGTGGTTCAAATCTCTGTCAGTGGTGGGGCTATTTCAGGGCCTGGTGGGCCAATTCCCTACCACTACACTTTGACATTGAAAATGTTCTTTCATGAGCCAAACTTATCTTCAAGTAAACATTAAGATACATTTTGTTGAAAATCAACTTGATATTAATATTTTGCAAAGACAAGACTTCATGTCCCCTTGTAGATGGACAGGCAAAAGAATTGAGAATTTTTTGTGAAAAGCTTTGTATTGCAGATGGCACCACTTGACCACTATCACAAAATCACAGTTTTAATAAAGACATTGTAAATGTAAATTCACCCACTTACTTTTCTTTCCTTATTAAACATGTTACACAATCCCTACAAAAGTGTCAATGCTATGTTCTCACAACAGTGAATTTTCAGCACTGTGGCAATGAAAGTCAATTTCCAGGGAGATTTGACATACCTCATGAAACTAGACAGCGTTACATAATCGATCAGTGGCCTGTCTGCGGTGACGATTATTCCTTCTGCATGCTCATTTTTCCTTCTGCGGTGACAATTTTTCTATGACATCTGTTTTCTATGGCATCTGTTGTGCATAGACTAGCGTATCGCACCTAGGTTTTTACGTCATCGCGCATAAGGCCGCAGATGTTAAGATGAGCAGATCACATGTCAGCAGAAGTAGGGCATATCTCTAGACACTTCTCTGCAGCATGACAAATGAAAACTCTTGAGTCATGTTTTTATTTTTAAAAATTGCAAGTACCTTAGGTCTTGCACAAGACAGAAACTCAGAATAGAAAATCAGCATGAATTTTGGTCAATGCATCCTTTCATGATTTCCATTGATTACACATTCAAAAACAGTCCCATATGCATTGGTAACCTTTTGGAAATTTTTGTGGTATTTCTTTTTTTAATGCATATCGTTCGGGCTAGAAAAATGGAAAATTGTGAAGAAAAAATGAGAAATAAAACTCTTCCTATC
The DNA here is from genome assembly GCA_026936325.1 of Platynereis dumerilii. NCBI lineage: Eukaryota > Metazoa > Annelida > Polychaeta > Phyllodocida > Nereididae > Platynereis > Platynereis dumerilii. The sequence continues at coordinate 8,276,583 of JAPTHN010000022.1, read as the reverse complement.
AATCTGGTTTTCTTTCAGTTTCTTTTTTTAATAATTTCACCATTATTTTTTACCATTTTACCAATTTCTGGCAGCCCATTTTGCACACCATTTGCTCATTATTTCCCCATTTCTTAACAAGTTAACCCCCCCCCCCCCCCGGATACGCTACTGGTCCTGGGCCTATGTCGTACGTCTGTTTCAATCATCCTTCACCTCATTGCTCTGTCGTCCACCTGTCCTAATTAGCCTACCAAGTGCATAAATACAGGACGTAAAGCCACAGTCATCCATCCATCCACAAACAGAACATCCATATGGCTTCTCTCCACCATGTGTTCTCATGCGTACTGTATTTTTGCATTAAGAGTCGCACTGTGCAGATATCGGAGGATTTGACTGTGAAAATGAAAGTTTTTGTAAAAAACTGTTGAATAAGGTAATAATATTGATGGAATTTGTCAATTTGAATAAAATCAAATTTCTGATGGAGGGGATGGGCGTTTGTTACAGTATGTGCTTTTCATATGAACAATGCCACAACTCAAGACTGATGCTGAAATATTTTCCACAAACAGAACATTTATACGGCTTCTCTCCAACGTGTGTCTCAAAATAATTTTGTTCAGAATTTCCCTTTTAGCTCCTTTTGGCTGAAATTATTAAGATCAAGCAGAACCTTGCCATATGCGGTAACAGGAGTCCAGGAACAGCACGGTCATGAATGTAAGCAGTGGAGGGAGGGGGGCAAGGGGGGCCAGGGTCTGATCCAGGGGGGCCAAGTTTTTTGAACGGAACATCCATGTGGCTTCTCTCCAGTGTTTGTTCTTGTGTGTTTATCAAGACTGCCTTTTTTCACTTAACATTTTTCCACTAAACTGAATATCCATGTGGCTTCTCTTCAGTGTTTGTTCTTGTGCATTAATCAAGATGGCCTTTTTTCACTTAACATTTTTCAAATAAAACGGAACATCCATATGGCTTTTCTCCAGTGCATGTTCTTGTGTGTTTATCAAGACGGCCTTTTTTTACTGAACATTTTTCCACGAAACTGAATATTATGGCTTCTCTCCAGTGTTTGTTCTTGTGTGTTTATCAAGACGGCCTTTTTTTACTGAACATTTTTCCACGAAACTGAATATTATGGCTTCTCTCCAGTGTTTGTTCTTGTGTGTTTATCAAGATGGCCTTTTTTCACTGAACATTTTTCCACAAACGGAACATCCATATGGCTTCTCTCAAGTGTGTGTTCTTGTGTGTTTATCAAGATGGCCTTTTTTCACTAAACATTTAAACAGAACATCCATATGGCTTCTCTCCAGTGTTGTTCACATGTGATTATCAAAATTGCCTTTTATCACTGAGCATTTTTCGACTAACGGAACTTCCATGTGCCTTCCAGTGTTTGTTCTTGTGTGTTTATCAAGATGGCCTCTTTTCACTGAACATTTTTCCACAAACGGAACATCCATGTGGCTTCTCTCCAGTGTGTATTCTCAAATGTGAATCAATATTTCCTTTTTAGTCTGGGAAACTGGCAGAATGACCCACCACAAATTCCAATAGGCCTAGTTTTGTGCTATATGCAGTTGGAAAGCTTACATCTTCCTCTATAACATATCAAAAGTTTACCAAAATATATTTAGTGGGAGATCTTTTTCGGGTGCTGGAACAGTTTTAGGCTGTGCGGAAGGAAGTTTCGGGGCAAAATTACGTAAAATACATAATAAAATTTAAAAATCCAATAAAAACAATCCAGATTCCATTTAAAAGTAAAGATATTATATATTTTCAAATATATCAGACATAATAAATTGAGTGATCTGTAATGTTATTTCGAATTAGGGTCATTCTCAAATTTCGGGACAATTTGCGTCACTCTAGCTCCCTGACATTAATATGAATGCGATAAATATCTGAAGCGTCACTCTGCATCTGTTATTCATATTTCTACTTAGAACCACTGCATTTGGAGCAAAAAGTCATTCATTAGACTTTTTTTAATGCATTATGTCCAGAAATCCGTGCAAAATCAATGGTTTTTCCCTGTCACTGGACCTGACATGACAAAATCAAGTGTTCATTTTCCTCCTAATACGAGGGGTTTTCCATAAGTTCTGTCCAACTTGTCATAACTTTTGCTAGATTTGATGTAGAAACATGATATTTGGGTCAGATAATATTGACGTAATTTGCAAATAACTTCTAAAATTTCAGATCATAAAATTAAAAATAAATGCTTAATCCGTTGCCATGGAAACTAGAAGTCATGAAATTCGGCCCAGACTTTGTAGTTTTCACTAAAAATGAACTGAACACCTGCTTGCATTATTTGTGTCTTGACATATTAAATTGAAGTATATTCATAATTTTTTTTATGAAATATAATAAGTTAATTGTAAAATCATTAATAACAATGGAAACTAGTATTTTTGTTACATCTCAGTTACTTTACTATCACTCATGCAGTTTCTCAGTTTTTTACAAGATGAGCAATTTTTTTAGATATGGATGACATCAAATGTACCTGTTACATTTTTTCATTTTAATTGGATAAAACTATCAGAGAGTGTAAGAACCTTTTATCATACATACAAGGAAGACAGTATGAGTGACAGAACCAAATAAAGATTGTACAAACTATCTCTGAATGAAGAGAAGACAAAATGGAAAACCTAAGAAAAGAAGAATGGAAAATGCCAAAAGTGACCTTGAACATGAAGACTGAGGTATCATACTCAGAAATGGATAGAAAGTATGAGAAAACGTATTTACAAGGTCCCAGTCATTATTTTTAGAAGTTGTGAAATGACTATGAATGTTTTAGAAAAATTCTGTTCTGTACCTCTTGTAATAATTACATATTTTACACGATATTTCAAGTATGTGTCTGTTAACAAGCTCTCGGTCGCATTTCATGATTTTTGGTTTCCATAGCAACAAATCAACAAGTTATTTTTACCTCTAAGATCAGATTTTTTGGAAGTCATTTTCAAATGATCTCAAAATCAACTGACCCAAATATTATTTTTATATTAAAAATCTAGCAAAAGTTGTGACAGACTGGACAGAACTTATGGAAAACCCTTTTTAAAGAACAAAAAGTCTGCGAAACACCAACTGTGATCTTAATACAAGGTCTATGAGGCATTGATTTTTTAGGAATATAAAGCTATAGGAAATTCACTCAGTGTCAAGTTCATTATTACAAGAATTTGTGAAATGTTAGGGATTATTTTTAATATGTTTCTTGTCCTGTAACCCTGGTAAAAATTACATTTTTTGACAAGATATAATGAATATGTGTCCCTGATAGTGCCCTGGGCCGCATTTCATGACTTTTAGTTTCCATGGCAACAAATTAACCATTTAATTTTGTTTCTATGATCTGATTTTTTCAGGATCATTTGCAAATTACTTCAATATTATTTGATCCAAATATCATGATTCTGTATTAAATATTGCAAAAGTTATGGCAAGTTGGACAGAACTTTTGGAAAACCCCTCGTATACCATTATTTTCAAAGTTTCTTTGCAGGATTCATGGGAATATAGACTTGAATTTATATTTAGTTCATATTCAATTTTTTTTTGTATAATTTCATTGATTAAATTGATACAATAGTCGTGTCACTAATTTATGTCAATTTTTTTGTCCCCTCCGTTACTTGCCATGGCTCTGTTCGTTATTGTTTTTTATGAGCTATTTTCACTGAATATCATCAGACGCATGTGCGCCGTAGTACCACAGCCTTGCAGACTTCATAAAACATGTATTCAATAAATTATGACATAATGTTCATAAAAAATGTTTTTGGTCCCACTAAAATGTCCCCTCCGTTTCCTTCATTTCCAAGCTTGCCAATGATAATTTTACAGAGCGATTTCATGTATATGTTGCTGAGGGTGGCAGGTTTTAATATTCTGCAATTATTTTGCCTAATCTCCAAAATAAAAAGCAGTAATGAGCGAAAAGCAAAAAATTGTTCCCCTCCGTTACCGTCCACTCCGTTACCAGATCATGAGCAAGAAATCGACATATGGACCAAAAAATCTACTGATACGAGATGAAGTACTTCTGAAAATAATAGTTACATCAATCTTTTATCATTTTTCCTATTGTTGCTGTTCCTACAGTTGGTTTTTTCAAAATTCCCCTCCGTTACCACATTGTCCCCTCCGTTACAGGACAATTTTCCTATACCCGTTGTCCCGAAATTTGAGAATGGCCCATTAAAAGAACTATACACCACATCAGACGAATTATGCAAGTACCTTATTTTGCAGTAGTACAAAACTTTTCCATGTGACTTTCACCAAGTTTCGTTCAGGCAAAGTTGAATTATGCCATGTATCAAAATATTTTGGTGTCTGACGAAATTAAGCAAAAGCACCATAGTAAGTGAAAAGACAGTACATGTACTAAAGCTTAATTTGCAAATAATTGTGCTCAAAACATTAGTGTTACATCATCTAGCTACTATTGACACAAATTTATGCTCCCCAAAACCTCAAAATAGTTCCAATCATTTTAAAAATGCTTCTAGCAGTCACATAACACTTTCTTTTTAATTGCGTGAATAGGAAACTGAAGTAACATCTCTAAAAATTATTCCTGCGCTGTGCCATTGGAATTGCATCGTGTTTATGATGCGCTGTTCCTTATTCATCAGTTAATTAATTTCCAATGCACAACTTATCTCTCAGTTTAACTGAACTTAATTGATATCAGATAGTAACTTTTGAAGGCATTTTTAAAAGGATCAGAACCATTTTGAGATTTTGGAGCATAAATTTGAAAAAATAAAAGCAAAATCAATGTTATTCCGATAGAAGCAATTTATGCATAATGCATGGCTGTCACAGCAAGTAAGCAACTTTTTTTATATGAATAGTTGCCAAGTGATGTAACGATATTGTTTTGAGCACAATTATTTTTTTCGTACTCTCTTTCCACTTACAATGTTGCTTTTGCATAATTTCATCTGACACCAAAATATCTTAAATATTGCATAACACAACTTTTCCTGATCGAAACTTGATGAAAGTCACATTACATGGAATATTTCCCAGCCAAATCCAATGATTATGTGAAAAGCACAAACTGCTGGGCCCATAAGTTTTTGTACTATCGTAAAATTACCTTCTTGCGTAATTTTGTCAGATGCAGTGTATGTCATGCAGTACTACTGCCGCTGCTACAATCCTGGAAAATATTTATGCCTTCACTTTCATCTAAATGTGGTAAACTTTTTCTCCTGAAATTGACACATTGGCTCATTGCAGTTAAATGCCTTGTGGGTTAGGTCATATCATTGAATAATCCCTTTTCCGATGGGGATGGGAGGCCTACGTAAACCCTAGGTAGAGATTGGATTTACCTAGGGTTTAATAAGGTTTACCTAGGGTTTACACAAACTTTACAATAGCATTTTCTTCTGTTAGTGTGTTCACTCACTGCATTAAATTTCGAAGTGATCAGTGATTATCATCAGCGTGCTAACCCTAATTGTACACTATCTTAACCCTATTCAAACCCTAATGCTAATCTAACCCCTAGGGCTTAGTAAGCTTCAGGTGCGTCAGTTTCATTTTAAAGTGGTGGGGCAAATAGTGGTCACACCTTTGTGGAGGATGACAGGGGAAAAATTATAATTTTTCTCATTCAGAAATAATTATGTATACTTTGGCCAAATGCCCCACCAGCCTCACCTACACTGATGCCACTGCCCGGGCTTGCGCAGGGTTAGCCTTCAACTTATTACCCTTATCCTAACCGTTACCTAAACTGTTACTCCAACCCCATTCAAACCCTAGTCTAGGGTTTACCTAGGGTTTACCTGGGGTTTGCCTGGGGTTTACCTAGGGTTTGCATAGGGTTTGCGTAGGGTTTGCCTGGGGTTAGCCTGGAGTTTACCTGGGGTTTACCTAGGATTAGCCTAGGGTTTGCCTGGGGTTTGCCTAGGGTTTGTCTGGGGTTAGCCTAGGGTTTACCTGGGGTTAGCCTAGGGTTTGTCTAGAGTTTACATAGACAAATTTTGCTAATGTAACACTATGAAATGGACAGATGCAAAATTTCTGTTACATTAGCAATAAAAAAACAGCTACCACACCCGGTCGTTTATGATTTTGTTGTTGTATATAGGCAAATTAGACACATTTTTCAATAAAGTGTTTTTAATTTCATGTTTGAAATTGGCATAAGTAGCAAGACCACAGAAAAATCCCCATTTGAAAGTTGCTAATGTAACCTCAGTGTCCTTTTTTTTTCAAGATTTATGATGACCAATACAATTAAAAATGGTTCCAAAATAATTTTCAAGATGTTTTTTATCAATCACATATCATTAATTTTTCCTGAATTGGTTTTGGCAGATTCCACAGCGTGCCAAAGTAAGCACGTCTGATCACCAGTAAGTTTGATCGTCCAAAATTGTCCTCATGAGGGATAAAAAATATATATTTTTAAGAGCAACAAGCTACATATTTGAGGATTATTTTATTGATATTTATTCATTAGATCACAGATGTACTTAGTCATAGGTTTAGGCCTACTTGCTTCAGGAAGCAACAGAGACATAACAAAAGAGTTGGAAAGCTCAAGGTACCCTCTGAGAGCACTTTTCGTGAAATCTGCCGTAGGGTTTGCTTAGGGTTTGCCTGGGATTTGCCTGAGGTTAGCTTAGGGTTTGCCTGGGGGTTACCCAGGGTTTAAATTTAACCTAACAGGATTAGATGGAGGTGTTTGCCTGAAATTAGTTTTGCCTATGGTTTATTTGATAGGATTTGAAACAAGAGCATGAGTGAGGTCAGTCTGGCTGCATGCAGAAAATTCAATTATTGCATTGACAATATGTCGCGTTGGTAATACAGATAAAATAAATGAAATAATTATAAAACAAGATTAAAATTCATACTTTTTCAATTTTCCTTCAATTTCTAATCATGTTTTATGTTGCATTTCTGAGAAAGAGATTTACTGAAAGCTGTTATATTCATGATCCCATTACATGGCTGCCTTAATCCTTTGTTGTGTGGACTGACATTAATTTTTGAATCAATGAACAATATTGCAAAGCCGGATTGTTATGAAAATGTTTATCCTCTTATTTTATATTTGATTTCATCTAAGCCTCCCAATCCATTCTCCCTGTATCTGAATGCATAAATCTCAATGAGATTTATGCAGAAAAAAAGAACAGCTCTGTAATATGCAACTGCAATCTGTACCGCAACTGATTGTGAAATCGACTTTTCCTCTGCACAGACTGACTCAGGAGACTAATCCTGGCTGCAGTGATCTACATTCTCATTGGAGACATATATTAATCACAATGTCAGCCTCATGAGCCAATCACAGCTCCCCAGCTCACCATAGCATGAGTTGGGCCGGTGGATAAACAAGGAAGCTTTGTGTGTCCACGACATATTGCTGTGATCATGAAGTCCTGGTTTGTTTTGCGCCTCCTATGGCTTCCTTTACTCGTCACTTCCATCGTAGAAGATTTTCAACCTGTTAAGGCAAGTCAGTTATTAAGTTTGAATTTTTTAAACTGTCTCCTCTGATAGACCAAAAGGCTTGCTGAAGTTGGGGAGATCAATAATCCATGTGGTAACATGTTCAAACAAGGTGTAAGACAACGTGCTGTGCTGTCCACTTCTCTCTACAAGCTCTACATCGATGATCTACTGAACAAGCTGAGTGAGACTCAAGCTGGGCTCAACATTTGGAACATCCTGTCTAGAAGTGGACTGCTCTTGCATTGCCACAGATCAGAACATATGCTGTCTTGTGTTGCCACCTAGTGATTAGTGTGCTATTCCACGGGCTCCTGCGAGCGTCCACATCATTTCAATCAGTGGAACACACACAATTTTGTCTGGAAGACACCGGGGCTGTTTCTGAGTGTGCTGATGGCCTTGTCTACTTCCTTAGAGGATGTGATTGCCGAGTTTGACTCTGGTATACATCAGTGTTGAATAGAAATTTTGTGAATGTGTAATGAAATTGGAACTATTTTTTGGGACAGCAATGCTGTAGCATATAAAATCAACTTTAGTGCCAGGCGACAGCAGCATGCAGTTCTAATTTTCACCAGACTGGATAATCCTTATCATATGCTTTCTTCTGTTCAGGTCAATCTGAAAAGATTGATGTTCATAATTAGCCATGGTTAAACTAATTGGTTATTGGCTTATAGCATTTGCTTCACATGTCTGTAGCCAACTTGTCACGGCAGACTTGAAAGTGCTGAGTGAGACTATTCTTTATTGTTAAAGGTATGTTATTCCATAGTTTGGCACCCATTTATCTAAAGCTATTCTTACCATAACTCACTGTTTTGAAGTCAGGTTGCACCATTCTTTGATTGTCTCTCATTACATAACCAGAAAGCTGAGCACAGAACAATTCATTGATATAAGTTGGTGCAGTACCTTGTGTTGTGTGGAAGGAGGCTTCGTGGTAAAATGACGAAAAGTGCATAACAAAATTCAAATATCCAATAAAAACAATCAAGATTCCTTGTAAAAGTAAAGATATATATTTTTTAATATATGCTACATAATAAATTGAGTGATCTGTAGTATTATTTAGAATTAAAAGAACTATCCACTGCATCTGCCGAAATTATGCCAGTACCTAATTTTGCAGTAGTACAAAAACTTTTAAGCCGAACAGTGCATCCTTTTCATGTAATCATTGGATTGTGTTGAGAAATATTCCATGTGACTTTCATCAAGTGTCATTCAGGCAAAGTTGATTTATGCCATGCATATATCAAAATATTTTGGTGTCTGACGAAATTATGCAAAAGAAACATAGTGAGTGAAAAGACAGTACCATGGTACAAAAGCTTAATTTTCAAATAATTGTGCTCAAAACATTAGTGTTACATCATTTAGCTACTATTGTCACAAAAACATTTTGCTTACCTGCTGTCACTGCCAAGTAATATTCATAAATTGTCTCTTTTAGAATTACATAGATTTTTCAAACTTATGCTCCCCAAACCTCAAAATGGTTCCAATCATTTTAAAAAATGCTTCCAGCAGTCACCTAACTCTGTCTTTTAAACTGCGTGAATAGGAAACTCAAGTAACATCTGTTCTTTTGAAATGGCTAGCAATCAAAATTCATTCCCGCGACGTGCCATTGGAACTGCATCAGGTTTATGATGTGCTGTTCCTTATTCGACAGTTTGTCAATTTCCAATGCACAACTTATCTCTCAGTTTAACTGAACTTAATTGATATCAGATGGTAACTTTTGAAAGAATTTTTAAAAGGACCTGAACTTTTTTGAGATTTTGGATCATTAAAAAAAAAGGAAGCTAAATCAATGTTTTTCCAATGGAAGCAATTTATGCATATTGCATGGCAGTGATAGAAAGTAAGCAACATCTTTTTATATGAATAGTTGCCAAATGATGTAACGATAATGTTTTGTGCACAATTATTTGAAAATTAAACTTTTGTACTCTCTTTCCACTTACCATGTTGCTTTTGCATAATTTTGTCTGACTCCAAAATATTTGAATGAATTGCATAACTCAACTTTTGATGAAAGTCACATGTTATATTTCCCGGCCCAATCCAATGATTATGTGAAAAGCACAAGTTGCTGGGTCCATAAGTTTTTGTACTACTGTGAAATTACCTACTTTCGTAATTTCGTCAGCTGCAGTGTATATCATGCAGTAATACTGCCGCTGATAGAATCCTGGAAAATATTCATGCCTTCACTTGATACGGTCAACACTAGAATACGGTCAGAGTGTCTGGAGCCCCTACCTCATCAACGATATCCAAAGACTGGAGAGTGTCCAGAGATATGCTACAAGATAGGTGAACAACTTCAAGGAACTACCATACCAAGAGCGACTCCAGAGACTAAACCTCCCTACCTTAAGGTTTCGCAGGCTGAGAGGAGACATGATAGAGCTATACAAAATTATCAGTGGGCTATACGATCAAGCAGTAACTCCAAATTTCACCAGGGCCACCAGAGTCTCCAGAGGCCATTAAATGAAACTCTTCCAAGAAAGATCTAGATCTAGACTGGACACCAGCAAATTCAGCTTTAGGAACTGGTCTGTATAGCCCTGGATATACCTGCTCTCTCAAGGGGACTATTTAAACTGTAACTTTTATTCAAATCTATTATTACCTCAACTGAATCACTGGATTGTTATTATTAAAAATTAAAGGGGTTTCAGTATCCGTCCAGACCATCAGTGGACCGAGGCAGTATGAGCAGCCATAGCCACTCATGACTAAGTTTTCTTCTGAAATTGACACATTGCAGTTAAATGCCTTGTGGGGCTAGGTCATATCATTGAATAATGCCTTTCCGATGGGGATGGGAGGCGTGGTAAACCCTTGGTAAACCCTAGGAAAAGATTAGGTAAAGATCAGATTTACCTAGGGTTTACAATGGGTTTACACACAATTACAAAAAAGCACTTTCTTCTGTTTGTGTGTTCACTCACTGCATTAAATTTCGAAGTGATCAATGATTATCATCAGCGTTCAGCTTACTACAAAGTGCTAACCCTAATTGTACACTACCTTAACCCTATTCAAACCCTATTAAAATGCTAATCTAACCCCTATGGCTTAGTAAGTTCCAGGTGCGTCAGTTTCATTTTAAAGCGGTGGACAAATTGTCGTCACACCTTTGTGGAGGATGACAGGGGAAAAATTATAATTTTTCTCATTCAGAAATAATTATGTATACTTTGGCCAAAAAGTGGTGGGGCAAATGCCCCACCAGCTGCACCTACACTGACGCCACTGCCTGGGCTTACCTAGGGTAGCCTTCAACTTATTACCCTTATCCTAACCATTACCTAAACCCTTATTCCAACCCCATTCAAACCCTAGTCTAGGGTTTACCTAGGGTTTGCCTGGGGTTTGCCTATGGTTTTCCTAGGGGTTTAAATTTAACCTAAGAGGATGGCAGAGGTGTCTGCCTGAAATTAGTGTTGCCTATGGTTTACTTGATAGGATTTGAAACAAGAGCATGAGTGAGGTCAGTCAGGCTGCATGCATAAAATTCAATGATTGCACATGTGAGTCCTAAGTCTCACACCTCCTTACACCTGACTCTGGTTTGTTTTGGTGTACTTCTTCTGCCCTTTGCCAGGCCAGGTTCTTGGATCTCAACACTTTGTAATGCGCCAGACAATTTGTTATATTTTTTTCCCCTGTAATTCTATATGTAATATAATTGACAATATGTTGCTTGGTAGTACAGAAAATAAATAAATGAAATAAATATACAACAAGATTAAACTTCATAGTTTTTCAATTTTCCTTCAATTTCTAATCATGTTTTATGTTGCATTTCTGGGAAAGAGATTTACTGAAAGCTGTTATATTCATGATCCAATTACATGGCTGTCTTCATCCTTTGTTGTGTGGACTGACATTAATTCAGGAATCAATGAAAAATATTGCAAAGCCAGATTGTTATGAAAATGTTTATCCTCTTATTCTGTATTTGATTTCATCTAAGCCTCCCAATCCATTCTCCCTGTATCTGAATGCATAAATCTCAATGAGATTTATGCAGAAAAAAGAACAGCTCTGTGATATGCAACTGCAATCTGTACTGAAACTGATTGTGATATTGACTTCTGTACACAGACTGCAGTGGCGTAACTGGGGAGTCTCGAGCGGGGGGGTGGGGGGGGCACCTGGGGGGGCACACGATTCTCTGGCGGGCACCCTCTATACTAACTGTATATTTTAGCCAGAATTGGAAAGTTCATATGGGGGGGGCACCTGGGGGGGCACAGGTCCAATATGGGGGGGCCTGTGTCCCCCCGTGCCCCCCCATAGGGACGCCACTGACAGACTGACTCAGGAGACTAATCCTGGCTGGCTGGCTGCAGTGATCTACATTCTCATTGGAGAAATTAATCACAATATTAGCCTCATGAGCCAATCACAGCTCCCCAGCTCACCATAGCATGAGTTGGGCAGTAAATAAACAAGGAAGCTTTGTGTGTCCGCGACATATTGCTGTGATCATGAAGTCCTGGTTTGTTTTGCGCCTCCTATGGCTTCCTTTACTCGTCACTTCCATCGTAGAAGATTTTCAACCTGTTAAGGCAAGTCAGTTATTAAGTTTGAATTTTTTAAACTGTCTCCTCTGATAGACCAAAAGGCTTGCTGAAGTTGGGGAGATCAATAATCCATGTGGTAACATGTTCAAACAAGATGTAAGACAACGTGCTGTGCTGTCCACTTCTCTCTACAAGCTCTACATCGATGATCTACTGAACAAGCTGAGTGAGACTCAAGCTGGGCTCAACATTTGGAACATCCTGTCTAGAAGTGGACTGCTCTTGCATTGCCACAGATCAGAACATATGCTGTCTTGTGTTGCCACCTAGTGATTAGTGTGCTATTCCACGGGCTCCTGCGAGCGTCCACATCATTTCAATCAGTGGAACACACACAATTTTGTCTGGAAGACACCGGGGCTGTTTCTGAGTGTGCTGATGGCCTTGTCTACTTCCTTAGAGAATGTGATTGCCGAGTTTGACTCTGGTATACATCAGTGTTGAATAGAAATTTTGTGAATGTGTAATGAAATTGGAACTATTTTTTGGGACAGCAATGCTGTAGCATATAAAATCAACTTTAGTGCCAGGCGACAGCAGCATGCAGTTCTAATTTTCACCAGACTGGATAATCCTTATCATATGCTTTCTTCTGTTCAGGTCAATCTGAAAAGATTGATGTTCATAATTAGCCATGGTTAAACTAATTGGTTATTGGCTTATAGCATTTGCTTCACATGTCTGTAGCCAACTTGTCACGGCAGACTTGAAAGTGCTGAGTGAGACTATTCTTTATTGTTAAAGGTATGTTATTCCATAGTTTGGCACCCATTTATCTAAAGCTATTCTTACCATAACTCACTGTTTTGAAGTCAGGTTGCACCATTCTTTGATTGTCTCTCATTACATAACCAGAAAGCTGAGCACAGAACAATTCATTGATATAAGTTGGTGCAGTACCTTGTGTTGTGTGGAAGGAGGCTTCGTGGTAAAATGACGAAAAGTGCATAACAAAATTCAAATATCCAATAAAAACAATCAAGATTCCTTGTAAAAGTAAAGATATATATTTTTTAATATATGCTACATAATAAATTGAGTGATCTGTAGTATTATTTAGAATTAAAAGAACTATCCACTGCATCTGCCGAAATTATGCCAGTACCTAATTTTGCAGTAGTACAAAAACTTTTAAGCCGAACAGTGCATCCTTTTCATGTAATCATTGGATTGTGTTGAGAAATATTCCATGTGACTTTCATCAAGTGTCATTCAGGCAAAGTTGATTTATGCCATGCATATATCAAAATATTTTGGTGTCTGACGAAATTATGCAAAAGAAACATAGTGAGTGAAAAGACAGTACCATGGTACAAAAGCTTAATTTTCAAATAATTGTGCTCAAAACATTAGTGTTACATCATTTAGCTACTATTGTCACAAAAACATTTTGCTTACCTGCTGTCACTGCCAAGTAATATTCATAAATTGTCTCTTTTAGAATTACATAGATTTTTCAAACTTATGCTCCCCAAACCTCAAAATGGTTCCAATCATTTTAAAAAATGCTTCCAGCAGTCACCTAACTCTGTCTTTTAAACTGCGTGAATAGGAAACTCAAGTAACATCTGTTCTTTTGAAATGGCTAGCAATCAAAATTCATTCCCGCGACGTGCCATTGGAACTGCATCAGGTTTATGATGTGCTGTTCCTTATTCGACAGTTTGTCAATTTCCAATGCACAACTTATCTCTCAGTTTAACTGAACTTAATTGATATCAGATGGTAACTTTTGAAAGAATTTTTAAAAGGACCTGAACTTTTTTGAGATTTTGGATCATTAAAAAAAAAGGAAGCTAAATCAATGTTTTTCCAATGGAAGCAATTTATGCATATTGCATGGCAGTGATAGAAAGTAAGCAACATCTTTTTATATGAATAGTTGCCAAATGATGTAACGATAATGTTTTGTGCACAATTATTTGAAAATTAAACTTTTGTACTCTCTTTCCACTTACCATGTTGCTTTTGCATAATTTTGTCTGACTCCAAAATATTTGAATGAATTGCATAACTCAACTTTTGATGAAAGTCACATGTTATATTTCCCGGCCCAATCCAATGATTATGTGAAAAGCACAAGTTGCTGGGTCCATAAGTTTTTGTACTACTGTGAAATTACCTACTTTCGTAATTTCGTCAGCTGCAGTGTATATCATGCAGTAATACTGCCGCTGATAGAATCCTGGAAAATATTCATGCCTTCACTTGATACGGTCAACACTAGAATACGGTCAGAGTGTCTGGAGCCCCTACCTCATCAACGATATCCAAAGACTGGAGAGTGTCCAGAGATATGCTACAAGATAGGTGAACAACTTCAAGGAACTACCATACCAAGAGCGACTCCAGAGACTAAACCTCCCTACCTTAAGGTTTCGCAGGCTGAGAGGAGACATGATAGAGCTATACAAAATTATCAGTGGGCTATACGATCAAGCAGTAACTCCAAATTTCACCAGGGCCACCAGAGTCTCCAGAGGCCATTAAATGAAACTCTTCCAAGAAAGATCTAGATCTAGACTGGACACCAGCAAATTCAGCTTTAGGAACTGGTCTGTATAGCCCTGGATATACCTGCTCTCTCAAGGGGACTATTTAAACTGTAACTTTTATTCAAATCTATTATTACCTCAACTGAATCACTGGATTGTTATTATTAAAAATTAAAGGGGTTTCAGTATCCGTCCAGACCATCAGTGGACCGAGGCAGTATGAGCAGCCATAGCCACTCATGACTAAGTTTTCTTCTGAAATTGACACATTGCAGTTAAATGCCTTGTGGGGCTAGGTCATATCATTGAATAATGCCTTTCCGATGGGGATGGGAGGCGTGGTAAACCCTTGGTAAACCCTAGGAAAAGATTAGGTAAAGATCAGATTTACCTAGGGTTTACAATGGGTTTACACACAATTACAAAAAAGCACTTTCTTCTGTTTGTGTGTTCACTCACTGCATTAAATTTCGAAGTGATCAATGATTATCATCAGCGTTCAGCTTACTACAAAGTGCTAACCCTAATTGTACACTACCTTAACCCTATTCAAACCCTATTAAAATGCTAATCTAACCCCTATGGCTTAGTAAGTTCCAGGTGCGTCAGTTTCATTTTAAAGCGGTGGACAAATTGTCGTCACACCTTTGTGGAGGATGACAGGGGAAAAATTATAATTTTTCTCATTCAGAAATAATTATGTATACTTTGGCCAAAAAGTGGTGGGGCAAATGCCCCACCAGCTGCACCTACACTGACGCCACTGCCTGGGCTTACCTAGGGTAGCCTTCAACTTATTACCCTTATCCTAACCATTACCTAAACCCTTATTCCAACCCCATTCAAACCCTAGTCTAGGGTTTACCTAGGGTTTGCCTGGGGTTTGCCTATGGTTTTCCTAGGGGTTTAAATTTAACCTAAGAGGATGGCAGAGGTGTCTGCCTGAAATTAGTGTTGCCTATGGTTTACTTGATAGGATTTGAAACAAGAGCATGAGTGAGGTCAGTCAGGCTGCATGCATAAAATTCAATGATTGCACATGTGAGTCCTAAGTCTCACACCTCCTTACACCTGACTCTGGTTTGTTTTGGTGTACTTCTTCTGCCCTTTGCCAGGCCAGGTTCTTGGATCTCAACACTTTGTAATGCGCCAGACAATTTGTTATATTTTTTTCCCCTGTAATTCTATATGTAATATAATTGACAATATGTTGCTTGGTAGTACAGAAAATAAATAAATGAAATAAATATACAACAAGATTAAACTTCATAGTTTTTCAATTTTCCTTCAATTTCTAATCATGTTTTATGTTGCATTTCTGGGAAAGAGATTTACTGAAAGCTGTTATATTCATGATCCAATTACATGGCTGTCTTCATCCTTTGTTGTGTGGACTGACATTAATTCAGGAATCAATGAAAAATATTGCAAAGCCAGATTGTTATGAAAATGTTTATCCTCTTATTCTGTATTTGATTTCATCTAAGCCTCCCAATCCATTCTCCCTGTATCTGAATGCATAAATCTCAATGAGATTTATGCAGAAAAAAGAACAGCTCTGTGATATGCAACTGCAATCTGTACTGAAACTGATTGTGATATTGACTTCTGTACACAGACTGCAGTGGCGTAACTGGGGAGTCTCGAGCGGGGGGGTGGGGGGGGCACCTGGGGGGGCACACGATTCTCTGGCGGGCACCCTCTATACTAACTGTATATTTTAGCCAGAATTGGAAAGTTCATATGGGGGGGGCACCTGGGGGGGCACAGGTCCAATATGGGGGGGCCTGTGTCCCCCCGTGCCCCCCCATAGGGACGCCACTGACAGACTGACTCAGGAGACTAATCCTGGCTGGCTGGCTGCAGTGATCTACATTCTCATTGGAGAAATTAATCACAATATTAGCCTCATGAGCCAATCACAGCTCCCCAGCTCACCATAGCATGAGTTGGGCAGTAAATAAACAAGGAAGCTTTGTGTGTCCGCGACATATTGCTGTGATCATGAAGTCCTGGTTTGTTTTGCGCCTCCTATGGCTTCCTTTACTCGTCACTTCCATCGTAGAAGATTTTCAACCTGTTAAGGCAAGTCAGTTATTAAGTTTGAATTTTTTAAACTGTCTCCTCTGATAGACCAAAAGGCTTGCTGAAGTTGGGGAGATCAATAATCCATGTGGTAACATGTTCAAACAAGGTGTAAGACAACGTGCTGTGCTGTCCACTTCTCTCTACAAGCTCTACATCGATGATCTACTGAACAAGCTGAGTGAGACTCAAGCTGGGCTCAACATTTGGAACATCCTGTCTAGAAGTGGACTGCTCTTGCATTGCCACAGATCAGAACATATGCTGTCTTGTGTTGCCACCTAGTGATTAGTGTGCTATTCCACGGGCTCCTGCGAGCGTCCACATCATTTCAATCAGTGGAACACACACAATTTTGTCTGGAAGACACCGGGGCTGTTTCTGAGTGTGCTGATGGCCTTGTCTACTTCCTTAGAGAATGTGATTGCCGAGTTTGACTCTGGTATACATCAGTGTTGAATAGAAATTTTGTGAATGTGTAATGAAATTGGAACTATTTTTTGGGACAGCAATGCTGTAGCATATAAAATCAACTTTAGTGCCAGGCGACAGCAGCATGCAGTTCTAATTTTCACCAGACTGGATAATCCTTATCATATGCTTTCTTCTGTTCAGGTCAATCTGAAAAGATTGATGTTCATAATTAGCCATGGTTAAACTAATTGGTTATTGGCTTATAGCATTTGCTTCACATGTCTGTAGCCAACTTGTCACGGCAGACTTGAAAGTGCTGAGTGAGACTATTCTTTATTGTTAAAGGTATGTTATTCCATAGTTTGGCACCCATTTATCTAAAGCTATTCTTACCATAACTCACTGTTTTGAAGTCAGGTTGCACCATTCTTTGATTGTCTCTCATTACATAACCAGAAAGCTGAGCACAGAACAATTCATTGATATAAGTTGGTGCAGTACCTTGTGTTGTGTGGAAGGAGGCTTCGTGGTAAAATGACGAAAAGTGCATAACAAAATTCAAATATCCAATAAAAACAATCAAGATTCCTTGTAAAAGTAAAGATATATATTTTTTAATATATGCTACATAATAAATTGAGTGATCTGTAGTATTATTTAGAATTAAAAGAACTATCCACTGCATCTGCCGAAATTATGCCAGTACCTAATTTTGCAGTAGTACAAAAACTTTTAAGCCGAACAGTGCATCCTTTTCATGTAATCATTGGATTGTGTTGAGAAATATTCCATGTGACTTTCATCAAGTGTCATTCAGGCAAAGTTGATTTATGCCATGCATATATCAAAATATTTTGGTGTCTGACGAAATTATGCAAAAGAAACATAGTGAGTGAAAAGACAGTACCATGGTACAAAAGCTTAATTTTCAAATAATTGTGCTCAAAACATTAGTGTTACATCATTTAGCTACTATTGTCACAAAAACATTTTGCTTACCTGCTGTCACTGCCAAGTAATATTCATAAATTGTCTCTTTTAGAATTACATAGATTTTTCAAACTTATGCTCCCCAAACCTCAAAATGGTTCCAATCATTTTAAAAAATGCTTCCAGCAGTCACCTAACTCTGTCTTTTAAACTGCGTGAATAGGAAACTCAAGTAACATCTGTTCTTTTGAAATGGCTAGCAATCAAAATTCATTCCCGCGACGTGCCATTGGAACTGCATCAGGTTTATGATGTGCTGTTCCTTATTCGACAGTTTGTCAATTTCCAATGCACAACTTATCTCTCAGTTTAACTGAACTTAATTGATATCAGATGGTAACTTTTGAAAGAATTTTTAAAAGGACCTGAACTTTTTTGAGATTTTGGATCATTAAAAAAAAAGGAAGCTAAATCAATGTTTTTCCAATGGAAGCAATTTATGCATATTGCATGGCAGTGATAGAAAGTAAGCAACATCTTTTTATATGAATAGTTGCCAAATGATGTAACGATAATGTTTTGTGCACAATTATTTGAAAATTAAACTTTTGTACTCTCTTTCCACTTACCATGTTGCTTTTGCATAATTTTGTCTGACTCCAAAATATTTGAATGAATTGCATAACTCAACTTTTGATGAAAGTCACATGTTATATTTCCCGGCCCAATCCAATGATTATGTGAAAAGCACAAGTTGCTGGGTCCATAAGTTTTTGTACTACTGTGAAATTACCTACTTTCGTAATTTCGTCAGCTGCAGTGTATATCATGCAGTAATACTGCCGCTGATAGAATCCTGGAAAATATTCATGCCTTCACTTGATACGGTCAACACTAGAATACGGTCAGAGTGTCTGGAGCCCCTACCTCATCAACGATATCCAAAGACTGGAGAGTGTCCAGAGATATGCTACAAGATAGGTGAACAACTTCAAGGAACTACCATACCAAGAGCGACTCCAGAGACTAAACCTCCCTACCTTAAGGTTTCGCAGGCTGAGAGGAGACATGATAGAGCTATACAAAATTATCAGTGGGCTATACGATCAAGCAGTAACTCCAAATTTCACCAGGGCCACCAGAGTCTCCAGAGGCCATTAAATGAAACTCTTCCAAGAAAGATCTAGATCTAGACTGGACACCCGGGCTTGGGTAGGGTTAGCCTTCAACTTATTACCCTTATCCTAACGGTTACCTAAACTGTTACTCCAACCCCATTCAAACCCTAGTCTAGGGTTTACCTAGGGTTTACCTGGGGTTTGCCTGGGGTTTACCTACGGTTTGCATAGGGTTTGCGTAGGGTTTGCCTGGGGTTAGCCTGGGGTTTACCTGGGGTTTACCTAGGATTAGCCTAGGGTTTGCCTGGGGTTTGCCTGGGGTTTGTCTGGGGTTAGCCTAGGGTTTACCTGGGGTTAGCCTAGGGTTTGTCTAGAGTTTACATAGACACATTTTGCTAATGTAACACTATGAAATGGACAGATGCAAAATTTCTGTTACATTAGCAATAAAAAAACAGCTACCACACCCGGTCGTTTATGATTTTGTTGTTGTATATAGGCAAATTAGACACATTTTTCAATAAAGTGTTTTGAATTTCATGTTTGAAATTGGCACAAGTAGCAAGACCACAGAAAAATCCCCATGTGAAAGTTGCTAATGTAACATCAGTGTCCTTTTTTTTCTTTTTTTTTCAGGATTTATGGTGACCAATACAATTAAAAATGGTTCCAAAATAATTTTCAAGATGTTTTTTATCAATCACATATCACTAATTTTTCCTGAATTGGTTTTAGCAGATTCCACTGAGTGCCAAAGTAAGCACGTCTGATCACCAGTAAGTTTGATCGTCCAAAATTGTCCTCATGAGGGATAAAAAAAATATATTTTTAAGAGCAACAAGCTACATATTTGAGGAATATTTTATTGATATTTATTCATTAGATCACAGACGTACTTAGTAATAGGTTTAGGCCTACTTGCTTCAGGAAGCAACAGAGACATAACAAAAGCTCAAGGTATCCTCTGAGAGCACTTTTCGTGAAATCTGCCCTTGGGTTTGCTTAGGGTTTGCCTGGGATTTGCCTGGGGTTAGCTTAGGGTTTACCTAGGGTTTAAATTTAACCTAACAGGATGGCAGGTGTTTGCCTGAAATTAGTTTTGCCTATGGTTTATTTGATAGGATTTGAAACAAGAGCATGAGTGAGGTCAGTCTGGCTGCATGCATAAAATTCAATTATTGCATTGACAATATGTTGCGTTGGTAATACAGATGAAATAAATGAAATAATTATACAACAAGATTAAAATTCATACTTTTTCAATTTTCCTTCAATTTCTAATCATGTTTTATGTTGCATTTCTGGGAAATAGATTTACTGAAAGCTGTCATATTCATGATCCAATTACATGGCTGCCTTAATCCTTTGTTGTGTGCACTGACATTAATTCAGGAATCAATAAAAAATATTGCAAAGCCAGATTGTTTTGAAAATGTTTATCCCCGTATTCTATATTTGATTTCATTTGAGCCTCCCAATCCACCCTCCTTGTATCTGAATGCATAAATCTCAATGAGATTTGTGCAGAAAAAAGAACAGCTCTGAAATATGCAACTGCAATCTGTACAGCAACTGATTGTGAAATCGACTTTTCCTCTGCACAGACTGACTCAGGAGACTAATCCTGGCTGCAGTGATCTACATTCTCATTAGAGATATTAATCACAATGTCAGCCTCATGAGCCAATCACAGATCCCCACGCTCGGCATAGCAGGAGTTGGGCAGGTGGATAAACAAGGAAGCTTTGTGTGTCCACGACATATTGCTGTGATCATGAAGTCCTGGATTGTTTTGCGCCTCCTATGGCTTCCGTTAGAGATCACTTCCATCGTAGACAATTTTCAACCTGTTCAGGCAAGTCGCTTATTAAGTTCGAAAGTTTTAAACTGTCACCTCTGATAGACCAAATGGGTTGCTGAAGTCGGAGAGATCAATAATCCATGTGGTAACATGTTCAAACAAGGTGTAAGACAAGATGCTGTGCTGTCCACTTCTCTCTACAAGCTCTACATCGATGATCTACTGAATAAGGTGAATGAGACTCCAACCAGGCTCAACATTGGGAACATCTATATTAGCATACCCACAGCTGCTGATGACCATCTCCTATTGTCAGACAAGGGCTGCGAAATGAAGGCGATGGTGAAGACATGTCAGCAGTATGCAGAAGAGCACCTATATACGATACATCCAACGAAGAGCACAGTCACGATAATGAATAGAACAACACCTGCTGCTCCATCACTACTGGAGTCAGATGACATAGGGCTACCAACAACATCATCCTTCACTCATCTGGGCCTGGAATGGAGCTCGGGATGTACGACTCCAAATATCGAGCTTAAGATATCCATGGCGAGAAGAACTGCCTATGGCCTAACTAACCTCGGACGGCACAGAGAGAATGGACTCAGTCCTGCAACATCACTGAAAATTATCAACACATTATGTGATACCAAGGCTACTGTATAGTGTTGAAGCTCTGGTCCTAAGCAAACAACAAATTACAGACATTAGCTCCTTCCACAAAAACCTGCTCTGGAGAATCCAAGGCCTGCCAAAAAACACAGCTACGAGGCCATCTATCATGCTTGGAAGCCTCCCAATCGAAGCTGAAATACATATTAGGTCCCTGACCCGATTTGGTGCAGTATGCAAGTCCAGGAACGCCATCCTTGTGGATCTAGCAAACAGTCAGCTGGGTTTGGGAAACGCGCTTTGTTTACATACATCAAGAATCTCTGTTGTCAGTACAGATTAAACATTGAAGGAGCAACCAGTGCACCATGGAAGAAGAACCATTGGAAAGAATATGTCACAGATACAGTGAAACACTTCTGGATGAAGGAGCTGATATTGAACAAATCAGAGAATAGAAGTTGAGCCTGCTATATCTTCAGATAGACCTTCGCCAGCCGTTTACACCTTACGCAATTTGGAGAAGCTGTGCCGGTAACCCAAGACATGTCACAGCAGCTATGATACGAGCTAAGCTGATCACCAATACCTACCTGACCCAAGAAAGGAAAACAAAGCTCGGAAAAAGCGGACAATCAGCGACGTGCACCCGATGTGGAAAAGAAAATGAAACGCTACAACACCTACTAATTAGCTGCTCATCATTCGACCCTAGAAGAACTAACAAGCTGGATATGCTGAAAAGAAGGGGATTTTTATTAAAACATCAGAGCAACAGGAAAACCCTGTGAAAGCATTACCAAATGGTCCAGACCAAGACAGCAGCAATGATGGGAATAAGTGGGCTGAGATTCAACTAAACGTTACGATGCTCTGCCAGCAACTGAAAAATACAAGGAACACAAGACTAGAAAATCATAGACGTGCTTTTAACTATGCACCAATTAACACTTTTTGAATATATATTAATATTTTATGAACATACCCTTTAAACATCTCTCCATATTGGACTGGTGCCCCCAAGATACCGCCCCATATGAACTTTTCAACCTTGGCTAAAATATACAATTAGTACCGTAATATGGGGTGAATTGGGACACTGGGGTGAATCGGGACAGAACAGGGAAACATTTTATTTGCTCAAAATCACCAATTTCTACTTAACTTAGGAATTTGATTTTTGGCATACTTTTAGTAAACATACAAGCGCATAATGTGATAGAATTTTGTATTTCTAACTGCAGGCAGTGAGGAGCTGCAGTACCTTAAACTTGGCGCTGCAGGAACGTCTTTTTACAAGCTGGTCAAAACTTTGCTTGTACCAATTCAAGTATAAATCCTGGAGTAACCAAACTTGCAGTAAACTTTAAAATCTGTCTAATGTGTTTTTAGGAGACCATAAATAAAGGCTGGGTATATGGGATTGTGCATGTTTGGTCCTGGGTTCAGATCCAGGTCTGTGACAAAGTTTCAGGATACACCAAAATAACCATACTAATTTTCGTTTGAGTCTACTGGCGTGATTATTTGATGAATATTATTGAACTTGGCATCATTTGTAGTTGATTTAGTCCAGAATTATTAATCACCAGCAAAATTTGAAGAAAAATACAGTTTTCAAACCTTTTTCTGACATTTATCACATTTTTAAAAATTTGCATATTATCACTGATACTGATTTCAAGTTTTCTTTAAAAAAATTGTTTTTGCATACTGAACATGTTTTCTAAGTTTATTCACAAGTAGCAATCACTTAAATAAGTTAGGGAGTTTTGATTGTGAAAATAATGGAGTGTCCCGATTCACCCCAAAGTGAGGGGTGAATTGGGACAGTTGTTTTATGGGCCCTGATCATTGGAAATTTAAGATATCATTTGAAGCTCCATGGGATAGTTAGACCTTTTGCTTGGACACAATTTCACACCATATTTTGATTTCTGGGTTGATTTGTGGCCATTCTATAACAGAAAAACAGCCAAAACTGTCCCGATTCACCCCATATTACGGTAATATGGATGCTCCCCCAGAGAATCGCGTGCCCCCCCCCCCGAGAGAATCGCAGGCCACCCACCGCCAGGTACGCCCCCACCACTCGAGACCCCCAGTTACGCCACTCTGAAACCTCAGATGTTGTAACGGAGCTGGGGCGACAGTCTTCTAGAAATCTGGTCCGTACGCTTCTCTCTGTCTCACGGATGTACAAAATCAGGGCAGCTGGGCACATTGCTGGGCACATTGCATGGAATTAAGTAAATTGCCATGGTGACGTCTTGCTTTGTGGTTTTGTCCTTAGCTGATTCCAATGTCTGGCGTAATGTTGCTGTTGGTTTAATACACGTTTGGATGTTATAACTTATAAGCTTTATATATTCCTCCAATATGTTTCTGTGAGTCCCTTGATGTAAGGTAGGACAACCATTCCGCGACTGCTACCTCGATTGATGTGAGGCAGGCTTGTGGGCTTCTCTTTCAGAGTTTGTGTCTGATCTCTGCCTCTCTCGATCAATGCCCACCTGACTGCCACTTGACAAACCGTTACATTTTGATTTAGTGTTTAATAACTAAATTATAAAATACACTTTTGAAGTGTATCTACAGAGCATTTCCGTTTAAATTCTAGGCCACTCACGTCAGCAAAACCTTTGGATTTACCCAGTTAAAGACGCTCTCGGATTTATCAAACCCCCATAACTTCTACGATGTTCATCTGAAACCTTTGCTGAGAGAAAGGGTGGTGGGCACCAATGGCCATGAAATCGCCAGAGAGGTAAGAAACTTCTTAAGTATTTATCAGATCTTTTAATTTTAATCCATTTGCATCTACGAGGGGCGTTCAGAAAGTTCGAGGCTTTTTTTTTATATGGACACTTATTTTCAATCTAGAACTATGCTGTTTTCACAGGATAAAAGTCAGCATATTTCAAATAGATTTCCAAAATTTTGGACAAATTGGACATTTTAAAGTCATTCTGTGGTTGCCATGGAAACTGAATGTTCAGCTAGTTGGGGCAGGTAATACTGAAACCAAGAAAGCCAATGAATTTTGGCAGTGAGAGACCTCTCTCTATCGCTTGTATTCATGAATCTTGAGAGTGACTTAAAAATGTCCAAAATGTCCAAAATTTTGGAAATCCATCCAAATATGCTGAATTTCATACTGTAAAAAATTCATAACTCTAGATTCGTATTTCTCACAATGACTGGACTTTTAAAATAATATAACTTATACTGATTTAATTATTATTGAGCATACATGTCTCCTGCACATACCTGCAGAATGGAGGTGAGCAGTAAACCAAAAGATGCAATTTACAAATTAATATAAACCTTTTTTTAAATAACCCGACCCTTTACAATCTTCAATCTGAAACAATATTTTTTTTCATTGGAAAAACTAAGTAGGCCTATTATCGATTTTAAAAAAAATGTATTACTGTGGTGCAATAATAGCAAATGACTGAAAATGACTTTAGTCTTCTAATTGATCTGACAAAACTTGATTTATTGTCAAAACTTTTTTTGTTTAGTCATTGAAAAAAGTTAATACTGGCTTCTATAATCTGTATATCTGAAACTTGACCTTTCGAAATACCTTCTTGAAATTAGCAAATAAATATGTACAGTCTGAATCTACAGGCCTATTCATTAACTGCCATAGCGCCAGGGGCGTAGATACCTAGGATGAACCTGGGGGGATGATCATATGATTATCCCCCCCCCTAGAATTTCCACTTATCAGCTGATTACTACTTGGTGTTGACAATTATCTGTTATATTTAGTAATTTTTCCATGATACCAGTAGCATGTTATGTGGGAAAATACGAGTCTCAGAACTAGCCTTCTATAATCTAAAATATATTGGCTTTTGGCCCTAGAGTGGCCCCGAAATCTACCGCCGTGCGACTTTCGGCCCGTTGGGCCTCGCACGAATTTTGCGTTTTGATGAAATCATCCCCCCCTACAAAAATTATAAATCTACGCCCCTGCATAGCGCATAGGGTCATAGTGAAATTACGGATAAAACATTTTCTGATTAGAGACACTGGTTAACTTTTTCTCAATTCTTTGTAGCACATTGTCAATACCATGAGGAGCTTGAATTGGACAGTGGAGTTAGATGAATTTGAAGAAAACACCATAATCGGCAACAAGACTTTCACCAACATCATTGCCACCCGTAACCCCAATGCAACCCGTCGCCTTGTTCTCGCCTGCCATTACGACTCCAAATATTTTAAATATTTCACATACATCGGCATGACCAGCTCGGCCGTGCCCTGTGCCATGATGCTGGACATTGCAACGACGCTCAATGACACCCTCTGGCGGCCCAGGGACCCCACGGTTGGTAGTGGTTTATTTGTTTTTGCTAATCCCAAATGTCTCCTCTGTTTCTGTCTAGAGGTATACTTAAACTCCTGCCCATAAATATGGAAAAAAAAGAAGTGTCAAATGAAAGTACATTTCAGAGTGTGAATGCAAGCAAGGTCTATTGTAAAGGTCAAGTTATCTTCTCTAATCACTCTTTGAAAGCCTCAACTACATTTTTTGCAAGATTTAAAATTTTTGGTTGAATGCACTTCACCTTAAGAAACCCCCTGAATTTCCATATTTCGTGCTGCTGTAACTTTTCCTGGGTCTAACGCTGCAGCATGAGTTTTGCACAAGAGCATGTTCTTCCCTTTAGCGGTCATTGGAAGTAGTAACCATTGAATCAGACCATCATGTACTCCAGCAGAAGTTGCTGAAGTTCAATGGAGAATGTTGAAGTATTCCATATTTATGAGCAACGGTGTACGTCGGATGGCAAATCATCAAATTGCACTATTATGAAAATCAAACTTGACAGTAAAAGGCAATTATTTTTATAAATATATCAATTTAACTGCAATTTTTCAAAAAGAACAGAATGATTTTACAATTTTATATATAGATATCTGTTTATGGAGAAATTCAAGCTTATTTTTTTCTGAGCCTATGATTTTGGGTAATTTCTGTGATTTTTCTCTCTAGAACATTATCTTTGACCCAAAGGAAACATATGAGTTTCAATCATACGGCAACAAAACTTGACAACTTGACTTTGGGTTAGTAGGATAGGCCTACCTAAGCATTATTTATCCTGGCTATCATTTGTCTACTGAAACTAGAAACTTACTAAACACTCTAAGACATAAACTTTCAGAATAAGGAATGTCGATTTTCTTTACTTTTATAATAAAAATTGTTGGAAAAAAAAAGTTCAGCCACATTTCATCGAAATTACAATTTTGTATTGGTTTTGACAGTTTTATGCAACAAGATGGCCGGGTTTCCATTGAAACAAAGGCTAAACTAGTATTCACATGGATATTTTTTCTGATAAACTTTTTTTTTTAAAATTCAAACCTCGCCTTCTTTATGGAGCGGCAATTTGGTTATAAACCAACAAATCACATGTGTACTAGTTGATTTAAGAATCTTTAATATATGTTCATTTCATTATACCATGAAGGAAATTCTAAACCTTTATTTTGACCCCCCATGAGACACTTTGAGTGCAGAATATGCCACTGCAGATACTGTAAACTGCCCCTCTATTGATCTGTATTTGGGTCTTTTCTTCCTCGCCACATATCCCACTGTTATTGTTAGCATACACCAGGGTTGGGGCTAATCTAATCTTAATCATGATTAAATGATTAAATTTGATTGGATTACTTAATCTAATCTAATCGATTAAAATTTGAAAAGTCATTTAATCTAATCTAATCCAATCATATTTTCCATTTAATCAGCATTTAATCATGATTAAATGTTGATTAAATGATTTAATCAGATTAAATAACTTAATCAGATTAAACCATTTAATCAGATTGAAAATTTAATTTAATTAAGTATTAACATCAACTGTATGATTGTGACCAATGATTGGATGTTTCATTAGTCAGTAAAGTAATGATACCAAATGAGATGATGTGTGGAAAATATAGAAATAACCAATTAGTGTGGAATATGGAATTCAAACTTTGGAGGCATTGTTTAGTGACACATCATTCAAAGATGCATGAGTGCCTTTACCAATTAGTAGGCCTATCACTGCTATCAGTTCCATGATTATGTAAGATAATTACCCGTATCTCACAAATCTGTATGGAACATACAGAGACAATACTGAAGCACAATGGGTAAGCGATGGCAGAGCCCCTATCTAGTCTTTTGCAACACATAAATTATAAGATACCAATCTTGAGGGAATAGGAAATGGTACATCAATTAGGTTTCATAATTGGCTACTTAAGTGGAAAAATCAAATACCTCACAAGGAGAACATAATTATTTCTATCAAATAAGATAATTGAAACATTGAATAAATATTGACAAAGTGATAATGAAATTGGGAAATTATTGCATTTTTTGCTCAATATCATGTGTGTATTACTGCGTACATTTTATTACCACGCAAAATCCTCTAATTATGTGGTAAAAGAATATATGAACGTTTTCTGAATGACTATCTATCCAATTTTAATTTCTACAAAAAAAAAGAAGAAGAAAACAACGATATAGTGTGCTGTTTACATTTTGGACATCGCAGGGCTCACCTGAGAGGTTGCGGACTAATTTCCTATAGAACAGCTGTTAAATAGGCCTATATTTCAGACATATGTTGTGAATTCTTGCACAATACAAGGCCTAAATAACTTTTCTTTATTTTAATCAAATTTAATCAAATTTAATCTGATTAAATATGGTGTTTAATCTGATTTAATTGATTAAGATTGTAAAATGGGCGTAATCTAATCTAATCTAATCAAGCAAAGTCTCCATTTAATCTAATCTAATCGATTAAAAAAATAATTTAATCGCCCCAACCCTGGCATACACTGGTTCTTGAAGTTGAATTTTAGTTGCCAAGAATCCTTGACATAAAATCCAACTTCGAGAACTTTGTCAAAACAATGAATATCGTACTCACTCCTTTCAAGTCCTTTGTTGTCAACGTCTTGGGCACGAGTACAGATATACCTTATACATTTATTTCACAATGTGGTACTTTCACATGTGGTACACTGTAAATTTTGAATTTTGAGTTAGCT
This sequence comes from Platynereis dumerilii, assembly GCA_026936325.1. Classification (NCBI taxonomy): domain Eukaryota; kingdom Metazoa; phylum Annelida; class Polychaeta; order Phyllodocida; family Nereididae; genus Platynereis; species Platynereis dumerilii. The sequence continues at coordinate 8,247,932 of JAPTHN010000022.1, read as the reverse complement.
TAATTGATTGAGTGAGATGGTTGCACAATTCCTTTGAGCCAAGATAGCTTGTTGTTTGCAAGTTATAACAACATAAAGATTATCATAACTCAAAACAGCTATCATGGCTCAAACAAATTGTGCAACCGTCTCACTCAATCATTTGAGCCAACTCAGAATTTCAGAATTTACAGTAAAGTGAGCGCACCTGCATGTGTATGTATGTGTAGTTGTGCGCATAATTGCACCTGTATGTGCCTTCACTAGCAGTTGTGTACTTGCAAATTATGTGCAATTATTCCACGCATGAATGTGCACAGATCTATGACCACGCGTGTACACATGTGTGACCTTTGGTATGAAACACAGAAGTTGTGTACATGAAACACAGAGCAGTTGGATCCAGAAAGACAAAACCTGCTGCGTACTATTTTTTTAGACACTTTAGTACATTTTTTTCAATATTATTATTCGCCTCTATTTATGTGCAATGGCTATGCACAATTTATTCTTGATACAGACAACTATTCAATATGAACATTGATAATAAGGCATATACGAGGGGTGTCCCAAAAGTTCTGACCAATTTTTTTGGCAGACCTTTATATTTGAAGTAGCTGTATGAAATTTTCACAGAATCAATTTTGGGTATTTCTCTATCCATTTTGAAAATATGGTACCTGTTCGAACATTTTAAATAACTTTTCTGTTGCCATGGAAACAGAAGGTCAGTGAACCCAGCGCAGCTCAATTTTTTAGGCCAAATCCAAGTGTCTAGGCTTGTAAATAACCAAGGAATTTACTGGAAATAAGCAATGTATGATCATAAAAAATATTATTTGGAAACCTAACAGTATCTCAAAGTTTTTCATTTACACTTAAAGTCACTGTGTCATCAGTTTAAACCATGTGCTGAGGCGATCACCTGGGTCCTCCAAACTGGGCTGTTCCTAAATTGTGGAATTTCAGTGTATGTGGAGACTGCTTCATTTCTTGTTATGACTATCATTTCTTAAATTTTTGAACTGGTATATAAATTTTAGTATCACGCAAAGTTACAGAAGGCCAAATCTGGTAAGTAAAGCAGATGAGATTGGGTTTTGAACCTTAGGTTCTTTAGTACTGCCTCTTGACAGCAGATTGTTTCACCCAAACTGTCTCAAGCGACGTTAGGCAACTGCTGAAAAACGCCTTTGGTAATTGCCTCAGCTGATCAGGTTGGAATATAAATAAATGTTTATAATCTAATGGAAGATATCTTGAAAGACTGCAAGCCTATCAGGAAATGCATTTTCTTGCAATCATTTGCTTTTTTGCTATATATTCTGTGACTTTTAACGCAGCTAATTTTCTGAATTTCGTCTCAGAAATTGAGCTGCGCTGGATGCAATTACCTCTTGTAACCATGGTAACAGTACAGTAACTTAAACACTTCTTACAGTCTTGACTTTTTCAAAATAGATGGTCAAATACCTGAATTTTATTCTCTGAAAATTTTATTTAGCTATTTCCAATAGAAAGGTCTGCCAAAAAAATTGGTCAGAACTTTTGGGACACCCCTCGTATATTCTGAACTGATGTGAATGTACCTTTCTCCTCATACAAGGGTTCAGCAGTATCTCTCCAGTTCATTTTCTTTGATGGCAAAGAAGCATTCATATCCTGGACGCCTGCAGACTCCTTCTACGGAGCGCGACACTTGGCAGCCAGATGGGCAGAAGAAAAAACTCGGATCTCCAATGAAATTCTCCCTGTCACGACGCTTCAGAGAATTGTGAGCATATATTTGTGTACTGGGTCAGTGTGTCTACAAAGATCCCAGTGTTAGGCCTTATTGTTACCATTGTGGAAAAACTGCTGTAGTTACTTGTGAAATTGGGCAAGACACTGTACTAATGTTCTATTAACAGCACTAGCAATTCTGCTTCTCTAGCTTTAAAGCAACACATTATAATATATTATAAATTTTAAGGACCACACAAATTAATTTGCCCTATTTTCCTCACTGTAGTGTGGGCCTTTAGCCTCTAAAAGTGCTTCCACCTTATTCACAATAACTTTTATATGATCAAGGCACCTGATCGGAAGTTCTTTGAAAAAGGCGCCTGAAGTTCTCTGACTGTTGGGAGAACCAGAGTGTTTACTCGATTCAAGATGATGATGACGGCTTTACGTAAATCATGTCAATATAGTTCACACAAAAAAATTCTGGTAATTCTTTTTTTCTCAGGATGCCTTTGTTCTGCTTGATCTCATAGGATATAAAAATCCCACTTTCAAAAACTGGTTTGAGAACACTTCAAGTTTATTTGAAAGATTACAGAAAACAGGTAAGTATAATGTCTACTTCTAACTGCAGAGCGGTGTAGTGGGTTGGATATAATAGGTTGCTTTAAAGCAGTTGGCTTATGGTCAGCTCTTTAGCTCAATTGGTTAGAAAGCAGGCTTTTAAGAGGGGAAGTACTATAGTACGTGATGATTCTTATGACCAGTATACTTTTGGTAGATACTTTGATAATAGACACATGTGCCATGCCCTTATACATCCAAATTTCCGAAATGCTAATTCTGGTAGCAAAAATGTTTGTTCTTTGGGTGTCCATTCACTGTCCGAGTAACCTAACCTGTTTGCTCATATTTTGATTGGAGTTATTGTGCAGTAATATTCTGAATCCAGTTGAACTAACCCTGACTCCAAACGGGCGAACCCTTCACAAGTTTGTAATGGTTCTTGCTCAGTATATTGGCTAGGTGACCAAAGTTTAAGAGAGTTCTTGACCTCCAAGTCTATGCCAGAAGAGATGATGGACTCCAAGTCGAGTTTAAAGGTTTATTCCACAGCAGACACAGTTACACGATGATCTACCCCTAAGCTACACTGTCTAAGTGCACAGGTGGAGAGCCAGGTCATGGTGGTCTTGGAGAGCCACCCACTGAGCCAGGTTTATATCTCCCTCCAAAAGTGAGGCTGCTGACCATCAGCCAATCAGGGCAAACACAGTGCTGTCCTCTGGTGGCTACACTTCCAGTTGAGATTGGGACTCATTACCACAAATTCACATCCAGAAGTTTTTTGTCATGCACACTTGATAAGACTGAAAAAAAGACTATATTGTGCTTTGGGTGTGATGGGGTTAGTTGAATCACGTGTGGCTGAGTTGGCAAAAACATTGATTTCTCATTGCAAATTGGAGTTACATGTATTGCAATTATAAGACTAACACAGTGAACATATGTAATTCTGAAAAGAAAATATGGAAAAACAAGTTCGTTGGCCCCAAAATGAACAAAAACTTCTGTAAATTGCAGTATAAAATTTATTTTCTAGTGAGCACTGTACTGAAGCTGGTAGCCATCATAGAGATAACAGTAATACCAAAGAGTTATAACCAAAGAAACCTCTGTGACAAGTAGTTGTCTACAACATTTTGATGGCGCTTCAACTAACTTTTTTGTGGCAAAAAAAATTGAAAGTTTGTGTCTGTCAGACAGAGTTCAATAATTATTTACAATATATCTTGCATAAGCTTATTGTTGAGTTAAACACACGCACTATCACATGCCAAAATTTGGTGTGGATATCTTATGCTATTGGCTCTCCAGAGAAAAAATAATGATGACTGCTTCATATAACCCCGATCTCCCCTACTGCCCCTACCTACCTTTGCAGCATATTGCAGAAATTAAAACTTGAACAGCTTGAATTAGAGTAATTATGATAAGATATTCCTTGAGAATTTCTATTATTTTACATTGACATCACTTGTCCTACCTTTGTAGCATAGGGCCTATCTCAAAAATAATGAAGCCACACAGCTGGTTTTCACTGAGGGTCACAAATTTTGATAACAGCCGTATGAAACAACTTCAAATTACAGTCTTGCCTTAAATACATTCTTATGCCAAAATCCTGAAAATTTCATGGCAATTCGTCAAAAGGTTATTGACATAGAGAGGAAAGTATATTGGAAAACATGCATTTTTTCACTTATTTAGCGTGACATAGACTTTTTCACATGATGAATTCTTTCACTTTTACAAAGTTTGACATGTTCCATTGCTATTTCTTTATAATTTTTGGAATCTCCACATCCCCAGGCTTCATAAATCCATTGAAACAAGCACTTCCATCCACTTGTTTTGACATGATTGAGTTTTTTGGGTTCAAAGGTTGACTTTGTAAAATTGAGTCAAATTTGAATGTTCCTGATCAGAAATGCTCTAGTTTCCCTTTAAAATATTTCAGTTGAATCTTTTTGCCGTTGAGATCTAGTATTACATCTGCTTAGTTGTTTTGGAGCACTTATGATTCTGGAAAATCTGGTTCATGGAAAAATTCCAATGAATAGCTGGAAAGGTGAATGTGTCGCACGCGTAACGCACTGAGTACTTTCAAATGCTACGGAGCTATGAAAGCTCTGTTTTTAATCTGGATTGGCTCAAAATATAGTGCATCTATGAAGTTTTTTTAATCTATGAACTAACCCAAGTTTTTGACTGGTTTCTGGTGATTAAATTCAAAAGTTATGTTTGTCGCATGCGTAACGCTCTGAAAAATTTTGATCATATTCAATTTTTTTTCTGACAAACAGTAAAGCGATCTTTCTAATATTACTTGGAGTGAAAATTACAAATTAATTTCAATAGTTGGAGTATGTATCATTGCCTAATTACAAAAATTTTAACATTTATGGAGCATTCTTTAAAATTTGGGGCCAAATTGTCTAAAAAGGCAATAAACATTAACAAAATATTTTTTATTTTGTAAATGGTTGTGTTTCACCCCCAGTTATGATTGATAATTAATATAAAATCGATTTGAGTCAAAACCAGAACATTTTCTGAAGATTCATATCACACCAGTACTTGAAAAGAAATTTCCGAAAAATTTCGAAAAATTGGGTGTTTCTCAAAATATATTTGGTGTATTTGAATGAAAATCGTCCAGAAGACTTTAAAAATGTGCCAGTTGTTGCCAAATAAAGAAAACGGATTTAAGTTCGTGACAAATTACCATTCAGCCCTGTTATGTTTCACTGCCATGAAAAACAAACTTTCAAAAATTCTGTAATATTCAGCTGTTATCAATTATTTCCACCATGGCCAATATAGTTTCTGGAACTTAAATATGTTCTTTACAACATGCTTAGGTAATTTCATACAAAAATACATTTTAAAATTTTGATGGTCATGTCACACTTTGGCTTCATTATTTTTGAGATAGGCCTTAGGCCTAAATCAGAAGTCAAATTTTAAAGCTAAAAGCTTAATTAAGGAAATTGTGAAAAAATATGCCATAGATATAATTCTCTAAGTATATTTTAAATATTAATGAATAAGATGGTTGCGAAATGCATAGCTCTCGACAATTTTGGTCTGCCCATGCTTTCAATATTTTTTAGCTTATATAAAACATATTCTACATAAATATATTGTCTAGTTCTTGTGTTACCTACTAATTTGTGTCTTTGTAATTTATTCTTTGCAGAAATGCGGCTGGCAGGTCAGGAGTTATTAAACTTAGTAGACTCTCAAGCAAGAAGCAGCAAATATTTCACAGGAGCAGTTATGAGTGGTTTTGGAATAGAAAATGATCACTCGCCCTTCCGAAAGAGAGGTAAGGCATGAGCCCATCAACTGTTATATCACTATAGAAATGCAAAGGAAAATTTGCTCTGACCTAATTTGGCACTGAGCATGCCTGGGAGTGACCTGATTCCACTGAGCATGCTCAGACCTATTGAGCATGTGCAGAGAGCAATAACAAATGGTGGCCATTTTGAAATTTCCCTGATTCAAATTTTTAAGGCCAGTTTTCACTACAAGCTACATGGGGTTCACTCATCAGACAAGGCTCATATTAATCTAAATTTTGCAAGGAATTTTTTGGTATGGGTCTGATCAGTGAACATTATGTAGCTCACTTTTGGGTGATAATGGATCAAATTTTACCATGAATGATAAGGACAGTTTTCATAGGGTGTTACAAAAACCACATTTCCGATGTCACATGTGTATGGATTGCAAAGCCATTTCAATTACTTTGAAAATGAAGTAGCTATCCCTCATCAAGTTTAATTTGCTATTTTACCTGATATGACGCTAAAATATTTCAAACTACAAGTGTCCTATTCAGTAAGGCCACACATAATTGATTCTTAGCTTCGAGGACCCGCTGACACAACAGATTTCCTGCCTATGGAAAAAAAAAAAATTTTTAAAAAACAATTTTTTCATCTCTTTTTTTTTTTGTCCTACCGACCCTAGAAAAAGCGCCTCAAGTGAGAGGATCCCAGAAGCTCAATTATGTGTGCCCTAACTGTAGTACACTGTTGCCCACTAATTGCCTGACCCAACATTATTCATTAATGATTAATCCCGATGTTTTGCAGGTGTTCCAATTCTTCTTCTTGTCTCCTACCCCTTCCCCGCTGTGTGGCATAGACAGGAAGACAACGAGACAAATTATGACTTAGAATCTACGGACGACCTTTTGAAAATATTGCGCCTGTTTGTTTCTGAATATCTACATTTGAATCCCAGAATTTCTCTTTCGAACTAATGATGGTTAATTTACAATAAAAGTCGTATGGGGCGACCATTAAATATCCAGGGGTGCTAAGAGTTTCCTCGGTGGGAAATTATTAATTATTAAGTGCGCAAAGTCTGCGAATATTACCGTATATACTCGGATATAAGTCGCCCCCATGTATAAGACGCACCCTTTCTTTTAGACCCAAAAACCCCCCTCCCAGTGAAACCCGCACATGTATAAGTCGCATTAGATTTGACTGGTATCGAAAAACTGTGCGGCGGATGAAATACTGCTTGATTTCCCAACAAAAATGATGCTTATTTGGGTAAATTTACCTTCTATATTAGCTAAATTTGCAAGAAATCAACTCGAATGGACATCGTTTACGTCTATGCATCGCCATCTTGGCTGTCTTCATCACGTCTTCTCTCGCCTGAGATCTCGCGAAAGCGAGAACTTGGCGAAGTGGACGGCGCAAGTTTCAAAATGGCGGACGAGAGCGATGAAAATTCAGATTTCGGCGGTTTTGACAGAAAAACTTTGATAATTTGGTATATTCCACATATAAGACGCACCCGTTCTAGAGGTCTAAAATCTGGGTATCAAAAGTGCGTCTTATACACGAGTATATACGGTAATTCCAAAATTAAGCATCACGAATTCATTCCAAAATTAAGCATCACATATATATGATATTTCAAGACTGCCCAAAATAAAGTATTTATTCCACCAAAACAGAGCAAGAATTAATTTATTAAAAAAAACTCCAACCTGATATTAAATGGTCTCCCCAGGCCCCCCTAATGAATAAAGACAGGTTGCAGACATACCCCTCTTTTTAGATAATTTTTAGTGATGGCACAAACTTTTTTGTCAATATTGTGACTAATTTAGTTGAATTTAAATTAAATTGGAGCGTTGCTCAATTATTGAAAAAGTTACGAAAAAAAGAAAAATTAAATAAATATCGTTCTTCAAAAAGTGTGTTCAACTTTATTCTTATGGAATTCAGGTTTAATGTCTCAAATTCTCAATAGCACACAAATGAAAAATGGTTCTGGTATCATTTTCAATGGCATGAAGAGCACAACATGTATCTCACACTCTTCTAGGAACCTTTTGAAAATTTATGCAACATAAAAACTCCCTAAATTTCTGACACATTTGTATCCTGCACAATTTCCGGAGAGCAAAAATTCGGAAATTTCTGAAGTTATCATGTACTGCTGATAATTTTTAGAGGAAGGACCCTTAGGAATTGCATCAGTCAGCTGAAGTTAGTTGAAGTCAAGTGAATGTAGAGTTTGACAACTTGGCTGACTAGTCAGTTGAAGTTCTTGCCAAGCAAGTCAAGAGTTTTAACTCTGACTGACTTCGGGGTCTACGCTGGGCACTGTTGTTGCTGTCTCATAGTTTGCAAACACTGCAGGCAAGTCATGCAGGGCATAAAATAAGCGTGCGACATTCCCAAAATTTGCAGTGATCAATCTGAAATGTGCACTCAGGGAAATAGACTCAGGCCAGACTGTTAAGAATAACGTATTTTCATAATCCATGGGAAAATTTGAAATCAAAACATTTTGATTGGATGGCCAGTAATCAGTCACTTTTGAGACATTCCTACGGGAGGAGTTATCTCTGAACAAAAGAACCTATTTGCTTAGGGGAGACAATGGGGCAGTCACAGACTCTCAAAGACCAGCCTCTTCTGATTTCTAATTACCATACTCACCAACTAACTTGCATCTGATTGGTCTTGGGCAGGGCCATTCCCAACATATGTGATAAGGTCTTTTTATAAGGTGGAAATGTGCAGTGATCAATCTGAATTTGTGCAGTGATGAAATCCAACTTTTCTGTCCTAAATAATGGTGAACTGTAGAATCTCCATGATATACTTTGTATTTCAACAAATGTGATGCTTTTGTCTTCCTGATGATGGTCAGTTGGTTATTTTTTGGAAATTTGTAATGCTTGATATCACAATTGCGCCCTTTAGTACACCGATTGGTTATCCATATTAATGGCGATCTATTTCGCACTAGACAATGCCTGCAGTGAGCAAAGTTTCTTATTTTATACCCTGAATTAACACTGCACGTCCCCCATCAAACATGCCAGCAACACAAAAAGTCAATCCCCACTCCTCGCTGAACACCAAATACTGTAGCTCTGCTTCTGGTATTTCCTTCTGCATGTGTTGTCCTGTCAGCAGTTAAATTTTAAAAAGGAACCAAGGAGGTCTCCGAAATATGTTTTCCGTGTTTCTACTCATTAAACGTTTCAAGAGCAGTGGGACCCTGTTACATTTTGTGCCTCAAGCTTGAGATCATTGAATTCTCTTTTAACCTCTGCTTCTGAATAATGACAGTGATAAGGGAATATACTTTTATACCCCAGCATTACATATTTAAAATAGTATGTTTTGAACAACGGCTTCCCATAAAGTGAACTAACTACACCAAACTTCCTTGGTGGCTATATCCTACTTCCTTGTTGGCACATCAAACTTCCTATCTGCTTTTGGCACATTCAACTTCCCTGTTGGTTATATCCAACTTTCCTGCTGGCACATCCTACTTCCCTGTTGGCACATCCTACTTCCCTGTTGGCACATCCAACTTCCTTGTTGGCACATTCAACTTCCATGTTGGTTACATTCAACTTCCCTGTTGGTTATATCCAACTTTCCTGTTGGCACATCCTACTTCCCTGTTGGCACATCCAACTTCCCTGTTGGCACATCCAACTTCCCTGTTGGCACATCCAACTTCCCTGTTGGTTATATCCAACTTTCCTGTTGGCACATCCTACTTCCCTGTTGGCACATCCAACTTCCATATTGGCACATCCAACTTCCCTGTTGGCAAATCCAACATCCATGTTGGCTACATCCAACTTCCATGTTGGTTACATCCAACTTCAATATCGGCACATCCAACTTCCCTGTTGGCACATCAAACTTCCATATTGGCAAATCAAACTTCCATGTTGGCTACATCCAACTTCCATGTTGGTTACATCCAACTTTCCCGTGGGCACATCCTACTTCCCTGTTGGCACATCCAACTTCCCTGTTGGCACATCCAACTTCCATGTTGGCTACATCCAACTTCCATATTGGCTACATCCAACTTCCTTGTTGGCACATTCAACTTCCATGTTGGTTACATCCAACTTCCATGTTGGTTACATCCAACTTCCATGTTGGTTATATCCAACTTTCCTGTGGGCACATCCTACTTCCCTGTTGGCACATCCAACTTCCCTGTTGGCACATCCAACTTCCCTGTTGGCAAATAAAACTTCCATGTTGGCTACATCCAATTTCCATGTTGGTTACATCCAACTTTCCTGCTGGCACATCCTACTTCCCTGTTGGCACATCCAACTTCCCTGTTGGCACATCCAACTTCCATGTTGGCTACATCCAACTTCCATATTGGCTACATCCAACTTCCTTGTTGGCACATTCAACTTCCATGTTGGTTACATCCAACTTTCCTGTTGGCACATCCTACTTCCTGTTGGCACATCCTACTTCCCTGTTGGCACATCCAACTTCCCTGTTGGCACATCCAACTTCCATATTGGCTACATCCAACTTCCATATTGGCTACATCCAACTTCCATATTGGCTACATCCAACTTCCTTGTTGGCACATTCAACTTCCCTGTTGGTTATATCCAAGTTTCCTGTTGGCACATCCTACTTCCCTGTTGGCACATCCAACTTCCCTGTTGGCACATCCAACTTCCCTGTTGGCAAATCCAACTTCCCTGTTGGCAATAACAACTTCCATGTTGGCTACATCCAACTTCCATGTTGGTTACATCCAACTTTTCTGCTGGCACATCCTACTTCCCTGTTGGCATATCCAACTTCCCTGTTGGCACATCCAACTTCCATGTTGGCTACATCCAACTTCCTTTTTGGCACATTCAACTTCCATGTTGGTTACATTCAACTTCCCTGTTGGTTATATCCAACTTTCCTGTTGGCAAATCCTACTTCCATGTTGGCACATCCAACTTCCCTGTTGGCACATCCAACTTCCCTGTTGGAACATCCCACTTCCCTGTTGGCCACATCCAACTTCCCTGTTGGCCACATCCAACTTCCCTGTTGGCCACATCCAACTTCCCTGTTGGCTACATCCAACATCCCTGTTGGCACATCCAACTTTCCTGTTGGCTACATCCAACTTTCCTGTTGGCTACATCCAACTTCCCTGTTGGCTACATCAAACTTCCCTGTTGGCCACATCCAACTTCCCTGTTGGCATATCCAACTTCCCTGTTGCTTACATCCAACTTTCCAGTTGGTTATATCCAACTTTCCTGCTGGCTATAACCAATTTCCATATTGGCTACATCCAGTTTTTCTGGCTATGTCCAACTTCTCTGTACAGTAGGCCGTTGCATTCAGCAATCTAAATCATGAGATGACACTCAACCTTCGGGTTATTTTAGCAACTCCTGGCATTCACTGCAGTGTCCGCAACCTTTGGCCATCTCCCAGAGATCAAAGGTACAAAAAAGGAGAATTGTTTTAAGTTTTTTGAACATTTTTATTTCTAAGTAAGTTGATCTACATCCCGTTCTCCAGCCAACAGGCAGCGCGGCGGCCATGACAGGGCGGCCATGACAGTGCACAAAACAGCGCAACTTATTATTAAGCAATCTACAGGAACAAATCAATTAATGACAATCGATTAATGACAGTTAATGACAATCAATTACAATTAATGACAATTACATGTACAGTTAATTAGCTGAGGTATGAAATGTTCTGTAAATATATCATTTGATGCTCAGAGAGCAACTTCCTTCAACACGCTATCACCATATGCAGGAAAATACCGACCATGTCATCAATGTATTATTAATATGTGTTATTAATACTAGTGTAGGACATCATCTTCTTGCGAAACCAGCCTTCACGCACATTCACTCATTTATTTTAGAACAACTGAATTACTGTTAAAATTTTTTTGAAATGCAGTGGCCAATGCTTGGCAAAAAAGCTGGGGCATGCCCTTCCAAGAATCTTATCATTAACATTGTGAAAATCACCTACATTTTTGATATTTTAAAATTGAGTTATTATTCATAAATTAGAAATTATTCTGAAGCAAATGGTTTGTAATGCTTTTGCTCCAATTCACAATCACAGTTGAAGCAACGCAATTTAAATTTTGAAATTTTTATAGACTTTTCAATTGCAATTATTGCAATTTAACTCAACACAGTAGACAATATATATAGTCTTGGAAACATTTTTTTCTTTATCTAATCCATATTTTGCACAGTGTGGTCTGCAAAAGTATTAAATTAAGAAGCGCATTTAGTTTAATTTGTGGTCTTAATATGACATTGCTCAACAAATATATAATCTGCTACTGCTATTCAGTACTCGAGTGAACTTTTTTACCTTCACATTCCGCAGTTTACCAACGCAACTGAAGTTTGTGCTAAATGACTCTCTCTCTAGACAAACTCTCGTCTCAAACAAAACAAACTCACAAGTACACATTGATCACAGACTCAGTTCAAACTGGAAACCAGAATTCCTCCTTAAGACTCTCAATTTCAGAACATACGAGCCATCAAAGCAGGAATAACAAATAAAACCTAAAACATACTTTTAGCCATATTAGTGGTAATTCAAATATCCTTCTTTTCCATGATCATGATTGGACTGAATTTTTCTTTAATTATTTTCTAAACATTTCCTGTTGTTTTAATTTTCAATTGTAATATCTTATCATTCCTGCTTGATGTCACCATGTTCCAAACTTATTTATATCTCTCCAGCAAACAGCTACTTCACAAAGAAATGCTTAACAATCAACCCAATACATTTAACACAATTATATATCTGAAACGTTTCTTCCAACATCTGCTTAACATATTTCCAGCTTCCAAAAGAATACACCTTCACATCATGGTTGCTTTATGCCACGTCATGTCACCGAACGCAACCATCTAACACATCATATAACATCATATCATATCATATCATCTCACACTTGACATAAACCGTCATCACACATATCACCGAACTTTTTCCATCTGGAGGTCGACACATCACATTCACTATCACAATTCTTAACAAAAGCTTAACTCTGACAACTCTCATCTTGATCCACATACATCAGTACACTGGTTCAGTAGCTGTGGAGTGTGGATACAGGAAAGTCTAAGGACTACATGGCCAATTGTGCAGCGTACGTAAAACGTACGTAACTCTTTCTTGTGAATTTCATACGTAAATTGGTGGTTTTCACGTATGGAATACGTACGAAAATTTACGTACGTAAAACATACGTAAATTTTCATACGGATTTTATACCTGTTAGGTTGGCCTTTGGGCTATATCTCGACTTATTTGCTGATTTTTTTTTTAGATAGGCCAATGCAAGATCTCAACTTAAACCATTTGTGATGACCATATTGCACTAAAATGGCCAAAGTAACTGAAAAGTACCTGTGTGAAATTTTTATGAGTTTGTACGAAATTCATACGAAAATGTACGTACGTACTACGGATTGGCTCTTTTTTGTGAGTTTCGTACGTAGAATTTACGTACGTAATTCATACGCTGCACAATTGCTAGTGTAAGGTGAATGTCATAAAAAATTTGCAAAATAACTATTTTCCTTTCGCCAGATTGGCATTTTTGAAAAAAAGTTTTTTGTTGTTTTAACTTTCCCCCTCAGTCCGAAATCCTTGCCTGTTTCCACAGATTTCACCCTCACATCTCCTTAGACACGATCCTGCACATGAAATGCCCTTCGGTTTAAACAAAATAACTAAATGTAACTAAATGCACTAAATATGGATGTAAAACAATTCTGCACTTGAAAGCACCATTGATAAAACACACGCACCACGGAACAGGCTGCGTTCAACTCAAACATTAATGACTATTTGGTCAATTGATAAGCGAACTCTAGCTACATCTCTTGTCAATTGCTTAAATTAATACTTTTAATAGAAAAGAACTAAGTTATCAATTAACACAGTTCTGTATAGAATCAGTACTTGATTAACTTGGGAATTAATAAATCATGGATTTGAAAGTATGGTTGGATCGTGGATTTCAATATCACAAGATATATATATCAATTTGTTTTTGAAATACAAAGCCAGTGTTAACGATTTGTGCAATATTGGTTTCGAACATATTCATGCCGTATTTTCCTGATCATCTGCTTTTTCATAGCACTGTATCATTAAGTATCAAAATCAAACTGTCAGTCTTAATTGACATATTAATAACAGGTAAATCCAGAGTTTAATGCTTAATAATTCATAATAATTAACTAAATATGGTAAATAATGAAACCTTCAATCCGAAAATGAACTTTGTTATAAACTACTGACTATAATAATAATACTAATCATCCATTCACAAAATTTAGTCTCACTCTCACTTGTAAACACGGTTTGACTGGCAAAAGAATTACTTGTCTCTCTGGACTGTGCACTGCAGTATAACATATAGTATCATGATAACATAATTTATTATAACTGTTTCATGAATTCATAATCATAACATAATCATAACATAATAAAGAAAGAAGTAATAAATGCAACTAATTAGTTCAGCATCTAACAATTGGCCTAATCACGGACTACCATTGCTATATACCATCATCATGTTATTGGCAGCACATATAACAACTGTCTGCAAAGTTCTATTTGTAAATCTATTTGTTTGCAGTAATTTCCTGTGGGACGAACAGCACGCATGATACCACACTTGGGCCAAGTAATCACAAATTCACGTTCGGACACAATTCACAACACACACGGTTGATACAAAGAACTCTAATCAAACATAATCATACAGATATCTCAAGATAGCACCAAAGCGACAAAAGGATCTTTAAGCCAGATAACCATTGAAGACACTGTTGATAGATTCAGTCGTTCATAATCTCCTCCCAATGCCTTTTATTTTTACAGCCACAACAGCATTTTGAAAATCTAAAATATACTCCAAACAATTAACCAATGAAAGCAAAAATTTCAGAAGCCACAAATGCATTGGTTTTATATAAGAATTGACAGGAAATTAAACATATTTCATTGGTAACTCTTTCTCAATCTGGCAACTGTACTGGCTGATATGCACATGATTCGTAGGGTTCTTCCGAATTTGTTCCGCAACCAATTGGTTGAAATTTCTCTGAACTAAATTTTTGAATCAAAGATCCTTTCCTCGCATTAGTGCTCCCGTCTGACAATGTGTAGACACAACAGGAAAATCAATTTGTGGACACATAAGACAATTGTAGACGATTGTAGACAATCACGGCTATCATTAGACAAACAATATGTTGTATATTTTGAGGTGATATTAGATCTGCAGCGGCCTTGTATACACGGACTATAGACATTCTATATATCATATCTATACATTCATTTTTCATATTTGTATGTTCATGATATATGTTCATATTTATATATTCTAATATACTTGTGTAAATACAACGAAGTGAGTGGGAACTTATAAAATACATGGCATTCCTGAGACATGCTTTTTCATTAAATGCATTTCTGACGACTGTCTTTACTTTCTCTGTACTGTGATATAAAATACCATCTTAAATACCAAATGGTACATTTCATATACTATGTCGCACTTTGTATATCTGCTATATTGGATTTCATATTTTGACTATTGTCGCATTACTTATACTGGACATATTTTGTATTCTGTAATATTTGTGCTGTTGTTACAAAACACGGCTATATAATTTTATCATAATATCATTTTTATAATTATTCCTGAACGTATGATAAATGTATCATATACACTGCCCTTGTATGATGTGATTGTATAAATGTACAATACGCAAATACTATGCATTTCGGCAACATGCACACACATGATGATAGTCGTATGGATGTGGTATTACACGTCATGACATCACCAAATTCACACACATCGGACACCATCACACTCCACCGTCAGTTGCTACATAGCCAGAAACTAATTTCAATTGACTAATTTGATACATTGTGTCAATCCGACAATCTGATACATGTAAAATGCAACACGCATATTTCATGGCTCATTTACATGCGATTTCTTACCCTATTTTGTGTGTAACATGTGCAACCATTTCTGCTCTGAGAATGCCAAGGCTTGGATTTTTTACGCAACTTTGATGCTCAAGTTTCGTCCCGATCGAAAAAAGTAACCCCTGAATAATCAACATAAGGGTAGCATAAGTAATATCAGGCAGTAGGGACAACTGTTGAAATGAAACTAGACAGAATTTTCCCTAGGATTATAATCAAAGAAACTCTTCCCTGAAATTGACCATTATAATTAAGCACTTGAAATCGTTTGGAACTGATGGATATGTATTGTTGGATGCACATGAGCAAAGTTATCGAACTTGAAACAAAACACCATCGCAAAAAAATAAGTTAATTAGTCAAATTTAGTGGTAATTTGCAACAAACTCGAGAAGATACCATTCCGTAACCAAGGGAACCGTGGCAGGTCAGAGAGCAGAAATGGTTGCACATATATGCATATCATATGTGTATTTCATATATATATTCCATATGTATATATTACATTACTTATTCTATGAACATCTATGTACACTATGGCAGATTAGCTAATGCAAGCTGAAGAGGCAGTTTCTTGCATGTGGGAAAATACTGGCATTCATTATCATCATCATAATCATCATTATTATCATCACTTAATTATATTCAGTTATATCATTAATTACGATTATTATTAGCTATCACTTGCTACACGCAGATCACAGAGTCAAACCTACAGGATTACAAAAACATTAATACACAACGTATGGTACAGAACATGAGATATATATATGATACATTAGTTCATTACATAAATGTATGTTACATAAACGTATGGTACATATGTTACACGTGGCTATAAATCTGTATAAATGCACAACAGTCAACTAGTAGTCTATGTACAATCATGTATACGCAATACACTGAAATAATACCTGTCACATTTCAATAAAACAATAACAATGATTAGACAAATTGGTTAATTAACAGATAAACGATGGATTAAATGATGAATTAATAAACGATTAAACGATGAGGGTTAATAAATGAAATGCACAAATCATGGGACCGATACCAAAAGGTTAACAATGGAAAACAACCTCTAAACAGAGTGATGTCTTTTAAAATAGCCTCTAATCAGAGTGATGTCTTAATACATTTGCATGCAGTTAAATGCTAAGTTTGGATAATAATATAACTAGATGATTAAACATAAGATAAAGTGAGATATAACATATGATAACATCGTAAATAATACAGTCGTTTTGTCAAATAAAAGTAAACTTTAAACAATATTAACAATTAACAATAACAAAATGCTTTACAAACATGAGTAGCCTAGATACAAAACTAGCGCACTACCATCACTAAATAATACATAAGAATCACAGACCTATGCGTATATATTCCTATATTAGCATTGAGTACCCAGGCAGACAGACCATGTGACCTGTTGCCATGACATTAACCGTTACCAAGGTTACCAGCAACAAATACAATTGTTGATAGATTCTTTTCACAGATTTCAGAACTGCACATACCCTATGTCGCCCGTTACCCTCAGAGAATAAAAGTCAACAAATCGTATGGACAGCTTATTTCAATTACAATCACATTAGTTTTTATTACATGGTACCCTTTGCGATATATATACATTGTTTAACGGGGGTCTAAGTCATCCTGAACTCAGTAGAAAAAACGCATCCCTAAAACACAAACCTTCACAAGTTATCCTATGTAATATTCATGTCATTAATACCAGTAATATCAATACGCGATTTATACATAACACCTAGTATGTTCTTCATATCACTAAACATCCTGGACTTACAAACTTTAATTCTACCAAAAACGACATTTCTCCTATTAAGAATTCCTACCCCTCAGTTCTGTAACCACACTGACTATACTTTATAAAACCATGAACCAACAACAGCGAACAGCTTTTACTTCATCGTCATGAAGACTTGGGCGAGCCAAATATGCTCAATTAGCCGCACTTCATTTTAGTTAAACGTCCAATGAAATGCCGTCAAGTGACACATAAATGGCGCCCCCTAGAAATCACCTGGTAGTGTCATGTTCAGTTAGATATCAACCATCATCATCATCATATTCTGACATCATTTTCTGACATCATATTCAATTAAATCACAATTCGTTCGGATTTCATCCTATTTAACCCAGCAGTCTCTTCATGAGGTATTTCTAAGATGCAAGTGGATATGTGTGACACGTTTGTGTTCACTTTTCTCAAATGAGCAATATGCCGTCATGTTGAACATGCACTTATCGTCGTCACATGTATTCAGTCTATGATACATGTACTTTATATATAAATGTACTTTGTGTGTACTTTAAATGTACTTTAAAATGAGGTACAGCAATTTATCGTCTTCAGAATGAAAGCCATGATGACGCTTAAAGCTTTTAACCCTTTTTTTTGTTCTTTCTTTTCATCTATAGTTGATAACTTATTGTCACATAATACCATACATGATATTACGTTGTAATATGATGACATATCATTAAATTGATGAGGTACGCGGGTCGAGGCACCTTGTAATGTCATTGATTAAAACTGTTCATTTCTCGTGAGGTATCGGTCAAGGAAGATTCTTATGCAGAGGTCAAAATCATCGTAAAACAATTAGTAAAAATCTGTAAGTATATGAAACTACCCATATGTATGTCACAGCTTGTCACAGTATGTCACAGTGTCCTAATTAGTATCTAATTAGTATCTAATTAGTGTAGCTAATTAATATGTATCTGAAGTTATCAGTCAGGTTCACATCACAAGCAGCCAATTCAAGCGACCGCTGTTTGAAGTGAGGTAAACTTATTGAATTGAGGTAAACAGCTTTGAATTGAGGTATTAGCCATCATCACAATGCGCACGCAGGTTTCCAAGAGGCAGTTTACGGATAACTCTCCATAGCTATCTCACAGCTGTCTCACAGCTGCCGCCAGTCGCAAGTCACAGACAGACGAGTCACAGATAGACAAGTCATAGATAGACAAGTCATAGATAGACAAATCTGGCTTAATTCTTCAATAGACAAGTCCGGACATAAGTCGTAAGACAGCCAACAAGAAGGATCAGCTCTCACTGCAGTTCAATATCATGTCATCATCAAATCATATCATCATTATGCTGCTTGTTAATACACATCCATAATATACATCCCATAATAGGCCATTGTAATAACAGTCTCATTACATTGCAAAGTTAGTTACTTATCTTCATAATATTTGCAATCTTTTCACATACATTTGCAGTAGATTTACAACAGCAATTACAAAATCCCTTCAGAATCAGAACTCTAATATATAACAATATATCCCTGTATATCTCTCTAGAAATGGAACCCCTATGTATCACAATAGAATTGGAAGTCATCTTGAACACTCCACCTCTCTCTGCCATAATTATCTCTTCTACCATTTCTCTCTTCTACCATATCTCTCTTCCCTCGGTCTACGTCTATCAGTCCCTCTTTTTCTGTTTTTCGATTTTTCATCAAACTCCTGCTAACACAGAACAAGCAGTCTTTAAATTAGCTCAACCATTGTCAACTTGCCCCACCTGCTGGCAGCTCTCTCCCGAGCAGTTTTATCTCGGGACCAGCAAGCACCTTTATCACAATATATTCCACACACTTCATATCACCATATTTCCATGTTCAGTTATGAATACATGAGCGTAAGAGTGGACAATACTTTTAACATTATAAGTGCACAATTTTTTGACCGATTTCCATCAAATGTCAATTTCTTGACCTCGGAACCTGTAGCCAAATTTTCCAGCGGATGAAGCCTTGATCGCATTTTGAGGAGCTTGGTCGAGACGTTTCTATCTTCTATGCCGTTTCCAGTTTGAAATTCTTTAACCCACGACCTCAGGACGCACTACCCCTGCTCCTTAATGATGCTCTGTCTTGATGTAGTACGCTTGTTCCAACCTGGACGTTGATGGACTCTCCAGACGACTGTGACTGCTTGAGGATGGACTTGAATTGTTCGACCGATGGCCGCTGCACATTCCAATGTGTTTCTCCAAGTTCTTGGGACTCACGAATCCCTCTCCGCAAATGCGACACTCGTTCTGCGCCTTCATGATATGGATCTGCGACTTCATGTGTCGGTTCAAGTCGGACTGCGTCACCCCTTTGTAGTTGCACAGTTTGCAGTGGAATTCCCGGATTCCTAAAATTAGAGGAACTTGTTACCAACTGACCAACATTAATCGAACAATAACAGCTTTACGAAGGTACACATCATCAAATACCATCAGGACCAACTCCATAAGGAAAAAAATTTCATCCCAATTTCTCTCACTTCATGGAGGTTTCTCGATGGTACTTCATGTCAAATACCTCTGCGACTTATGTAGACATACATCATTATCTTTTTGTTCACTATTTATATCAATTTCAAATTACAGGACAAAAGCATAATTGTTTTCATCAATTTGCCTTTGATTATGTTCGTCATTCCATAATACTACTTTCGCTATTAGCCAAGTAGGCAAAATACGACTGATGACAGTATACTGGTACGTGCACTGCACTCCATAGTTCTTTTAATCTGCCTCTAGGTGGCCACCAAGTCTGCCATACTCAGACTCCCTCTGGTGTTACATAAACATTCCAAAATCTTCTGCTGCCTACCTTTCATAACAACGAGTTTCGAAGATGGTCATTGAGCCTCATTGCCAGGCAATCAGTTTAAGATTAAGAGTGAGACTCAACGGAAACTTCTGTCTTCGATATTCTTTTATACATTGAAGTTGAACATTGAAATGTTTACTACATCATTGTAACAGATTTCCACCAGACTTTTTCTCGTACCTTGATGCCGCATCATGTGAACCTTCAGCTGGCTGTTGGTCCTGGCGTAGTAATCACAGAACTTGCACTTGTAAGGGCGGATGTCTGGAATACAAGACGGCGACAATGTCTTCCGTTATTGGTCAGCTACATTCAAAGGAAGCACTTCTCAAAACACTGAGTAATTCATTAAATTATCTTTCAGAAATATTGAACATAAAGTGTTTCTTAATGAAATAAATTGACCTCACAGTTAATTAAAGAGACATAAATTTTACACACAAAAATGTGTAATGTTGTGTCACAACAATGTTATCCAGTGTAGGTGACATCCTAAGTAATCGACACCAGCATGCTTTTAGGTTGAGAGAGAGAGACGAAGTATTTAAAACTTAAAATAGTATTTATATCAACACTGTATCATTGTATAATCCATATTCTACTCCATTACAACAAACTATCAAGTACAGCAACTTGCAAAACTGATGGTACCCTCTTGAAAGAACACCTTTTGTTTTATTTCTCAAAAACGTGGTTTTCTCAAGAGTTAGATAAATAGGACAAAATGTGCTGTTTCACAAAAGGTGCCATCAGTTTCCCAAGCCACTGCATCTACAGAGGGTATTTCATCGACGGCACTCTACCTTGGCTGGACGCTCCGGATACAGTACCTTCATGGAAATCCATGTGACGATTGATGTCGGAGAAGGAGCCGAAGTCTTTGTTGCAGTAGGAGCATCGGTAGACTGTCCTGCCATCTGGTAGTAGCGTTGGCTTGCACGCCTCTTCCCGTCTGACTGGGTCCCTCCGTACCACGTTCAGCCTGCCTCGCCAACAACGCAAAACATAAAACACAGTCCAGCATTCCGTTACGTACCCTGAGTTCTATCTACTACATGTCATTCACAGTAACTCACCAATGCTTTGTTGCTTGAAAGCCAAATGAATAATGTTTTAAAAAATAAATTTCTTGAGGCTGAGCAATTTCCATTGTAATAGGGTCTAATATTGTGACACAAGAATAGTTGGAAGTATTTCTAAGCTACTGCCATTTGAACTTTTTACAAATTTTACAGAAGAAAGAGTGGTGTACTCCAGTAGATATCAAAATTTTTTGAAGAAGCGCAATAAGCCATAAGATCAGACCAATTTTAGGTTTACACATCAAATGTTATATTATAAACATGTCAAAACAACGGCAATACAGCCACGACATAAATTGATTTAAATTTGTGTACTATAATGAAAACGCAGAATATTAGGAAGTATTATATATAGTTAATCAGAATATTAGAAAATACTATTCAATCTATCTGTACACTATGAGACACATTTCCACACGCATCAAAGGAAGGCTAAAGGGGAAGATTAAATCTCAACTAACAAAAAGCAATGATGCAATTAATGCGAACAAAAAAGGTTAAATGGTAACTGAAAACATGAAGCAAACAGGACTCAGGTACCAGCAATTTAATCTGTTAGGTAGGCTACTACTCAGTCCACAAGTACCATAGAGGCATAGACCATGCAGACTGTGCAGTAGTCTTAACTTTTATTAGTTTGTTACGCTGCCAAGGTTTTAAAATAATTGAATGAAATGCATGATATGTTTAAACAAAACATCACTACTCAACAAAATCATTCCTAAAAAAAAATGCCAGCTACTATGACCCACTACTACTGATATTAATATTAATCACTGAAGATAAAAGTGTCAAAACAAAACTTTTAAAACAGAAATCAGTGGTTATTTCGAAGTTTGAGCAGCCTGTGTTACTTGCTACGGAGCTAGTGAGTAATACATCAAACTTAGGGTTAAGGACCGTTCAGAATTTATGACTTGGGTGTGGGGGTCAGTCTTGGACGTTCACGCTTACAAATTTGCAGACGTATACAGATGAACTTGGGGTGAGGGACTGCGAGCATGTTTTATGACATTTTTCTTCTGTTAAAAGTTTGCCCCTTTTAAACATGAGGTAAAAATTGAGGTTTTCTCCTCTTTAAACAGGTGAGAAAAATTACAAGTAATCCCCTACGGCAAAACTGAGTAATAAATTCTGAACAGTCCCTTGTTTCATGATCCACCTCGAGTGCCCTGGCTTACCTGGAGTGGCTGCGGGAGAGAGAAGAACTCCGGTCGCTCCGTGAGTAGAGGAGAGCAGAAGAAGCCGGGTCCATAGAGGAACTGGGAGTGGGGGAGGAGGAGAGGGGAGGGGCATTGGCTTGCGAAACAGCCGACTCAGACCAGCCGTGGTGAGGTAGAGCCAAGCCAAGAGAAGACCTCGTCAGCATGTCCATGTTGGCCGCCATGGGGGATAGGAGATTGGGGTTGGATTGGAGCAGAGAGAGAGGGCTGTTGGCCAACCCTTGCATCATGGGTGAGTGTAAGTACAGAGGGTTCGCCGCTGCTGCCAGTGCCGATAGACCGCCCTCGCGACTGACTCCACCCAGAACCATGGGGCTCAGGACCATCGTGGCTAAGGAGCCTTGCGACAAGACTGGTGCGGGTTCGCTCTTCACCAACGAGGGAGAAGACGACTCTTGCTTGATGGCAAAGTCAGGCGAAGGCAGCGGGACAGGGTCGGGGGAAGAGGGAGAAGATAAGCGATGGGGCAATCCCTTCCTCTTGCTCTTCAACGCTTGCTTGTGCGCCATGATGCTCTTCCAAGGGGCGGACACTATCTCATTGCTATGGCTGCTATCGCTGTCCGAGGCCACCTCCCCCCACGAGGTGTTGTCTGATATGTTGGAACGAGGGGCCTCTGCATTAGAGTCATTGGCTGAGGGCGCGTCAGTTGGGATGACCACCATGACGTCCTCATCTAACTGCTCCTTCTGGCGGATCTGGGAGGCCGTCGTCAGATTAGATGCTGTCGAATGAGTGGAGGCTAAACTCGAGGGCATTGATGACGGGGGGAGAGGCGGCTGGTCTTTGGAAGACGGATTGACAGACGACAGACGCACAGACATCTGGTGCTCAGATAGATCTGCGGCTTCTCCCTCTGAATTGTCCTGGTCGTCTGTCATAATATCATGTGCTTTGCCCTGCAGTGACTGCAATGACGGTTGTAATGGCTGCATCGGTTGCATTGACGGTTGGTCTGTGTTGTCCTGAGATACATCTATTGAGTCCATGGAGTCCCCCAAATCCGACTGCGAAGCTGCTAAGGGTTTGGGGGAAAGCGACTGAGGGGAATTTAAGTTCAACATTTCATTTTCATTCTGCTCCGAGTCCTGGTCCTGTCTGTGGTACCGCAATTTATGCATTCGTAAATTCCGTGATTCACTGAACCCTCTCCCACAGACAGAACAGTGGCACGGCTTGTAGTTCGTGTGCACTCGCTCGTGGCGCTGCAGCGAGAAAAGGCGGTAGAATGTCTTGTTGCAGTAGGAGCAGATATAGTGGCGGTTGGCATAGCGACTGTACCTGCGGTGTTGCCAGGGAACTGTATATCTTGAAGAGGAGTACCGCGAGTGGCTCAGGGAGTACCCCCCTGAAGAAGGGCCCCCGGGAGTGTGGGACGGGATATGTTTAGTGTGGGGACCATCACTGTCTGCATCAGAAGGGGAGTGACCCCCCTCGTCTTGTTCTCTCCTAGGAGGGTGACCCCCCTGGCCACTTCCTCCCTCTCGGGGGTCGTAGCCTCTTTCTGGATCTCGGCCTCTTTCTGGATCCTCTTGATCGTCATTGGTCGGAATTTGATCGTCATCTTGTGAATTTCTTCGTCTGTGTTTCTTCATGTGCCGTTGAAGTTGGATACGAAACTTGTAATTGGCTCCACAGAGGGAGCACTGGTAGACGTTGAGGTGTCGGTCGTAGTGGAGGGATAGGTGGCACTGCAGTCGGCCCAGGGAGTTGTACATCTGGCTGCATATATGGCACTTGTACAGGGACACCTTCTTGTGCGTGTTCCTGTTGACCCCGTCCAAGCGTGTCACTAGCACTGTCTCGTTCTTAATACTGATTCGATGCTTGAGGCCCGGGAAGGCCGAGGGGTACTCTAGCTCTGTGTTATCCTGGTTCTCTTCCGTGTCACTGGAGTACGTTCCGTGGATCCTTTGCGAATGGGACGCCCTCGACTGCTGCAACTTGTCGGGGGGCGTTGTCTCCGTCCCTTTAGATCCTTCCCCTCCTTCTCCTTCTTGTAACTCGTCCCTGACTGTTCTCCACGGCCGATGGATGCCCTCTCGTTCTTCACTCCTCTCGTTCAACCCCCCCTCTGGCCCCTCGGACCCCCCTGCCCCCCTCTCCCCCTCCAGCTGGGCCTGCCTCGCCCGGATGAACCTCCCGTCCAACACTTTGCTCAGATCTATCTCCACGTTGTGCACGTTGCGTAAATGCTCCTCCCTCCGCTCTCCCGTGAAACTCTCGCCACAAAGCTGAAAGGATGCAAAACAGTTAAATACCAAACATGACAAAACACTGTCAATTGTTGTTCAATTGCTGCCTTGAAAACTATTTACATTGCTTTTGAAAGAATAATATGAGTCTTAATTTCAAATATGGCACAGAAATATTGGTCAAGCTAAATTTTACCAATTTAACAAAATATACATAATTAATTGCCTTTAATGAGGCTGAGATGGAAAGGTCAATGAAGCAATGCACTTTCATAAATAGAGGATATTCTGAAATCATACATGGTTGATTTGGCTGTAATAGCAAGATCTAATCAACAAATAATATCAAATAGATACTCATGGTTACGTCATACAGGAAAATACCAGATTTTTTAAATATTCATCATATCTTTACGATTACCTCGCATGTGAAAGACAAGCCGCCTCCTCTCCTCTCTGCCTCCTCTCCGTTTGAAACACCATCTCTCGAGATATCACAATTTTCCTTGATGCCCTCATAAGGAGACCACCGATTGGCCGATTCCGACCGCTCAGAGCCCGTGTTATGAGGCGAGTCTGTTGTGTACGTTTGATCTTTGAGTGAATTTGCAATTTGTGAACTGATTTGTGAATTGATTTGCGAACTGATTAGTTTACTGTCTGTTGAGGTATGGGGTTGCTGTGGGGTCTGCTCAGGTTTGCCGACCAGGTTGTGGTTGACGTTTAAACTAGTGAGGGATCTGCGGTTGCCGTTCTCGTCTCTGCCCTCCATCTGCTTCAGGTTGTTGTAGTAGTTCATGTGGCTCTCCCACTGGTGCGCCACGGACGCTAGCTTCTGCTGTTGGCCCTGCAGAGCAGAGTACATGAGGTAAGGATTCGTCCTGCCGTCCACCTGCATCTCCCCGCTCCCGTTCAGCGGGTAGAAGTGTTTGATGGGCGTCTCCATCCCGACCTTCGCCGTCTCCATCTCCAGTTTCCTCTTTCTCGCTTCGCTGAATCTCTCGCTGATGTTCGAGTCCTTTGACTCCACCCCGTGGTGCATGTACTGGTGGTACTGCAGGTTGCGCTTGGCCTTGAAGGACTTGTTGCAAAGCTGAAAATAAGAGAAAATTAAAATGTATAACAATTATTGTTAAATGCTCAATATAATCATGCATGTACTGTTGTTCATGGACTCATGGTTACACTGCGACTTCCTTTATCAGAATTGTTGCTCAGTGGAAAAAACAACATAAAATACCAAAACAAATGTTCATAGAATTTAACTTAATGCTGTCTTAGAATTGGGAGAATCATATAACGTTGTTACCTAGACTAAATTGTATCAATTGCTATTTACCAAAGCTACAATGTATACTTTGTGCAATATCCTTTAATTCCACAGGAATCCGCTAGGAGCAGTCGTGTCTCACTGGCAACAACATAACTGCTACCTGGTGTTGTCCAGCTGAATCTCATCAGCAACTGAAGATGATGGAGCACAATAGGGAGCGGACCACAATTAATTTACTGTGCATTTTTAATGTAACACTTCAGTCATTTGCTCCTCGCCTAATTTACTGAAAAATATAGGCCTATTTTTCCATGAAAGTATCAATTCTTACAAACATGTAGGCATGCAGGGCATACATTGTTAGCCATCTAGATTTTTTACTATGCGCCTCCGAAACTGTAACCTCCCTGTTTTGCCAAGAATCCTAGAGTAACCAGCTCACACCCTCCCCAGATTTAAAAAAAAATAGTCCCTCGCCAAACCTCAAGATAATGGCTAAATTGTAGTCTTAATCAAGTCCAGACAATCTAAAATAATTTATTCAGTCGCCTAAACACTGTTTCTAGTTCATTGGCCGCCTGTAAAGACAATCAGAAGACGCGCAATCTTATTTTTTCTTAGTACTATTTTACTATGTGCAAGCCGCTTATATCAACTGTGGTCTGCATCCCAAATGGCATTCACACTTGACTTCTTGTTTACAGAAAACAGTGTGTAGAAATTGTTTGGCATGTTTGTTCAACCCGAGACACTCAACGATATGATCGGTGCATTACGATATTTAATTATTTATGTGAAATTTCATACAGTAGTTTTAATTCCGTCAACTGGTTATAAATCCTAGCCAGTTTGCCAGTCATCATAAAACAAATTTTCAGTAACAGACATGAAACAGTCCTTTGGGATATAGAAAATTCACCAAAATTGTCGTTAATTAATTCATAAGATAAGGATATCAAAAGGTTAATTCTATTTATAGAAATATCGTAATTACCAGACAAGTGAAGGGTCTTTCCCCTGTATGCTTGAGAAGATGTCTCCTGAGGGCAGCAGGTCCTGCTTTCGTCACTCCACACCAGGGGCACACATTGCGACCGTACGCACTCCCAAGTGCCCCCTGGTGGCTAGTGCTACCACTACCCATTAGGCTGTAGGTGAAGGCAGACTGCATGGCTTCCAGTTGTAGCTGTTGTTGGGCGTACAGCATCTTGTAACTGTCCAGGCCGGTCGCAGAGACCGTTTGGGGGAGGCTAGAGACGTTAGAAGTTGGAGCCGAGTTGGTCAATGCGCTTATAGAGGTTGGATGGGATGAACTATTGGAGCGATGGTGGTACTCTCCCGTTGTTGCCCCGTTGGTCGTTTGTGGGACGGGACTACCCAGGGGTGAACGACCTTCTGGGTTGTCATGGTAACGACCTTCCGAATGACCTTGAGTCACATGACCTGAAGTGGAACGACTTTCATGCTGACCTTCACTTTGACTTTCGAGTTGATCGATATTATGAGCCGAATCACGACTTACTTTATGGCTTAAATTGTGACCTAAATTGGAACTTGAGTCACTTTGCATGTTTTGTGAGTTCCTAAGACCTAAAGCACTGTAGTTTTTATAATCCTTGTAATCCCTATAGTCCTTGTAGTTGTAGTTCTGTGACATGGCAGCGTACACTTTTTGCAGGTCAGGCACATTAGAGGGAAATTTATTTGCGGATGTTGACTCGGGTGTCGTGAGTCTTCTGAGTCTGTCTTTGTAACTCTGATAATCCTGATCTTGTTCATTGTCACTTTCAGTTTGTAATCTTTCATACATTTTCTCCTGCATTTTTTGCAATTCTGAGGTACTGCTAACTTCTTTTCCTTCACTTGATCCTTTACTGGATCTTTCTTCAGGCGCTTGTTCTTGGTTGTCGGCCATTTTGTGGACCGCGACCGACGAATCTTGTTTGAACGACATACAGCTGGCGCCCTCTGTTGAGGGGGAGGCCAATGAGGTAACTGCGGTTGTTGACGTGGGCGGCTGTTGCGATTGTGGCTCTTGAGGTTGCGGTAGAGGCAGTTGTGAGTGCGGTAGTGCGGTACGTGAACTTGTGGTGTCAAGAGGTGTGTCCGACATCCCTTCTCTTCCATTTTGCGCAGAGACACCCTCCTCCTCCTCTTCTTCTTCTCTCTCTCCTTCCTCTCCACCTTTCTCCTGGTCTTCTTGTATCAATGAACCAGAGTCTTTGTTGTTGGGTATGCTCGTGTTGTTGTTTGTGGACTCGATCTCCACGCTGTCTGAATTTGTTTCACTTGGTACGTCATCCGTGGTACTGTCCGACACGCTCTCTGACACGCACAAACTGCTGTTCCGCACATTCCTGGGGCTTCTTCGTGTGGCGATCCCGTCTGGACCTGGTGTGGTTGCCAACTTAGAGGAGCCATCCTCCTGTTGCATACTCTTCCCGTCGTTATTTTGCTTCTCTCTCTTCTGTTGCTCGTCAGTCGAACCCTTTTCATCTGAAACACACAAGATAATGAGAAGTTAGGAACAGATCAAACAAAGGACTCGACTATACATGTACAAATACGCAATCGTGTGAAGACTATGGTATTAGAAACATTGATGAGATATTCCGATGGAGAACATCCCAGTCTGGCTTTCACATCCTCAAACGTTCTTCCAAAGTTTCACGCTTGTAACTTCACTTCAATCCCAGCACAATTTCATAATTTGAAGAGTACTAAAAACCTATCTAATCTCCAAACAAGCAATGTGCTTGGCCTCAGGGCAAAATGAGAGTTGACGACTTGCCAGAGAGACATGATGCCAAACCAAATCGCACCTCACACATATTGCATCCACTAAATTAGTGCTAATACAACACAGGATCAGAACCCACAATATCTTGGCATCGGTCAGTAGATAAGCATGTGAGCCACAAATGTGTTAGTCTCTTTGAGAAATGTGTTGTTACTGTTGCCAGTCGGCCCATCGAATATTTAATATGAAATGCACTCAAATAGTGAATGGTGATAATTGCGCTTGCAAAAAACAATAGATTTGTAATGAGTTTTTTTGGGGCATTTGTTTCCTCTTTATCTTTCTGGCATTTCTAGTTAGAGATTAGCTCGATTTCAAGCTAGATATCCAGGCATCCTCAGCCGGAGTGTAGACGTTGATTATTCTCCATGGTGATTAGTTATGATGCAGACTCCGGTTCGCCTGCCTCCGCAACTGCGAGTTAGCAGCATCTAAACTGCATCAGCAAACTGCATGGGCAAACTGCATGATCCAACTGCATGAGCCGCAGGGGAGGAAGGAAACCATGCATGCCTCTGGCCTTCGCTACTCAGCTTGCAACTTGGCTTGCTATTCCGCTAGCTATTCGGCGGATGTCCGGACGGAGCTAGACGATGTCGTTGAGGATCTACGAGGTCTAATCAAGTACTAAAGACGTGTCCTCCTATTTCAAAACTACGTTGAGTCATTGGCTAATACGCCTATTTCAAAATGGTTTCAGCTAACATTCAATTTGAGTTTTCCCAAGAAACTGGCATTTTCTAGTCATAATTGCAACCACTTATGGCACTTAACCACTATTTTTCACACAATATTCTCATTCAGTGAACACTATACCTTTTCTTACTTCTTGGAATTTTCAATTTCATATGTTATACAGCTGGCAGAGTACATTAGGCTAGTGTAAACTATCATAGGCTCTAGTTAACTAATCTAGTAATCTGCCAGATCATTAGTGAATAGACCTACATGACATTGTATAGTATCACTGTCCGGCCTGGCAAGTCCCAGGAGTCAATTTATCAAATGTAACATGCAAGCAAAGCCAAAGGACCTGCCGAAGGACCTGCTACAGGTATATTATATCGTGCATCATAATATCATGTCTTGTATTGGTGGCCGGTCGTGACAATCTGCATCAAGCCAGTCTGGAGCCAAGCTAGAGCGAATAGAAGCGAATAGAGGCGAATAGCAGAGACCAACAGAGTGAGCATGGGTCTTGATCTCAAGGTCTCGTTCGTCTGTTGCATGAGCGGGTTGCCTGGCGGGGACTGCTGGGCGGCTGAACGTGAGGCTCAGAGGCATTGACCACCAACTGCTTTATTGCATCCTTCTGCAGTTGAATCTACACTCTGGATAGTTAACCTGAATCTACTCACATAGTGAATCACTATGTCAGTAATAATAAATGTACACTGTAATTGATCAACTCAAACTTGAGAGTCCCATGCAGTGTCTACGATGTTGTCTTGTGAGCGTTTAGAACTGGGCTTGGAGGGCTGCACTTACCATATCTATCTATCTATCTATCTATCTATCTATCTATCTATCTATCTATCTATCTATCTATCTATCTATATATATCTGTCTATCTATCTATCTATCTATCTATCTATCTTTCTATCTTTCTATCTTTCTATCTGTCTTTCTACTGTCTTTCTATCTGTCTTTCTATCTATCTACACTCTGAGAATCTACACTCAACACCAGAGTCAAGATATCTTTGGCATTCCCGAACAGTTGAATGTGTAGTCACTCACACTTCTCAAGCTGTAAGGGCTCAGGCAAACTTATATACACATCACATGAACATTGAATAAGTCAACAATGTCATTGGATGAGTGGATCCTCTGTGACTCTGGAGTATGCAAAAGTACAAAAGAGCATCCACACTCACAGGACTACAACAAGTGTCATATGATTCTTATCCAAAGTACAATGTTGTCACACTCCTAAATATCCACACTCTAATATAGTCTTCACTGAAATAGCTTGCACTTGACGAATGCAGTATGCATCTCCAATAATTCTCCATACTCCACTCTTAGTCCACATCCAGGTGGTATTAGCCGGAAAGAACTCCCCGCCCTTATAGCAAGATTACTCAAGATTAAATACAACATGGAAACAGCAAGGCCTTGCACTGCTCCACATGGGGATTGCTCAGTGATAACAAATAAGAATTGACCAAATAATTGAATCCATTTAATGACTGGTATTTTCTTGATGGGCAATTATAGGAAGCCAATAACTCGAAGAGTAATGATACGTTTACGTAACAAAGTGACATATCATGAATGGACAAAAGCAAATTTTAGAATCTCAGAGGAGACCGCAGCTGTTAATTCATCTGCTGTCATACCAATGCGCTTTCTTTTGTCCTGGAAACAATTTGCGCATACAACAATGTTCCGAGCTTTCTTTTGTTCCAACTTAAATGAGCTGATGTCCCATGTATTGCATAGGCCTACTGCGAGAGCGAGTGAGTGAGTTTGTGTTTTACACCCCATCAGCACCAGTGTGGGCTATTTAGAGGCAAGCATAGGCCTACTGCAAACGTTTGTTTCATTTTATTTAAAAAAAAAACAATTCCAACTAGGGAAGTCACCCATTGGTTCAAAAAGTTTCCTTTGGTTTCAGTTCAAACTTGAGAAGTCTCTCTTCGGTTTCAAGATCCTTCCTTTGGTTTTAGTTTAAACTTGAGAAGTGACCCTTTGGTTTCAAGATGTTTCCTTTGGTTTCAGTTCAAACTTGAGAAGTCTACATGTGGTTCAAAAAGCTTTCTTTGGTTTCAGTTCAAACTTGAGAAGTCTACCTTTGATTCAAAAAGCTTCCTTTGGTTTCAGTTCAAACTTGCGAAGTCTACATGCGGTTCAAAAAGCTTCCTTTGGTTCCAAACTAATTGTCACAAACAACAAAGCACATTTATTGTTTGTAAAACACTTTCCCCATGTTTCAAATAGACTTCATCAACCATGAATGCTTTACTAATTTTAAAACAATCTGTTCTTTTATTGTGTAATCAAGAAATAAAACCTTTTTTGTGAAACAAACCTGAAGAATGCCTTATTCCAAAACATTCCGTTTGCCTTGAACAAAGCTCAGTCTGCCAAGAATACTTTGAAATGAACCAAAGGGGTGTTCGTTGTGCAAAAACCTACACAGAGAAAACTTCATTGCCCATTACTTTTGTCTTGCACAAAGCTTTATCCGCAAAGAATGCTTCATTTCCTTTAAACCAACCTTAACCAACCAAAGACGCTTCCCATTGTTCCGAACAAACCTGAAACAACCCGTACCGCTTTAATTTCTTTGGTGTTAAGCTGTGATTCTCTCATATTAAACAGAGCTTTAACAACAACAACAACCCCTCGTGCTGCTTATAGCTCAGCCCCTGCGTTAGCCTGCGTTCGCCTGCCCATTACATAGCATCTATTGGTCCGCTGCCTGTCTGTGTGCAGCCCGTCTGCTATATTTAGACGCGGTGCTGGCCTGCAGGATGCATGTCTGGTAGGCAGCGCGCGCTTGCTGTGTAACGTGCAGACTGCGTTGCTGCTGAAAGCCTTGGTTGCTGGTTGCTGGCTAGCTGGGTGCTTTAGCAGCATGCTCAGCTGAATGCTTTAGATGGTGCTTAGCTGCAGCAGCACTGGAACCAGCAATGGAACCAGCAACTGGAGACCAAAGCAGCAAACCAGAGGCACAAGCAGCAGTTGGAGGCCAAACTAAAGCAACTAACTCTGAGCTAGCAAGTAAACTGCTTGCAACTAAAGCAGCTAAACCCATCCACATGATGTCACTGCATGAGACCAATACATGAGACCAGCACATGAGGCCAATACATGCTGGAGGTGATGGAACTAATGCACAAGGCCCATCAATCGCAATGTCGGTCCGTCCCCTGGAGACTGAGCAAGACAAAGACACAAAGATGGAGAGCGCGTTGTGACGTTCACACTTCGCAGAAGTTTAACTTAGTTTCATCTGGAGTTCAGATCAGTAACAGTTTAAGATTGCCTTTACGAGGCAATTTCCAAAATCAAACACACACTTTCTTGATACTTTCAGGCAGATATCAAGTAAGATAAGCTGATAAAGTAACAGATTCCCAAAACTTACAGCGTTTCAAATAGAAAGGTAGTTTCGAAACAATATCCCACAATAGGCAGTGAAGTTCTGGCAAAATACCATGTGATTCACACCATGTGGTTCATCGTTGTGAACCACATGCATCTAATTATCTGACGTTGTTATGTAAACAATGGGCAGTGAAGTGATGACGTCACAATGTTTTGACGCTCTGATTGGTTGGTGTGGTTGCTAGGGATCTTTTTGGGGCCATTCAAGCAAAATAGTGCCTCTTGAAATTATTAATTATTTTTACTGGAGGTCTATTTTTATTGTGGGATATAAATAAAACTTAATGGGAGTGTGGTTCACAGCAATGAACCTCACTCATGTCAGGTCTGCTGCAGAATAAACACTCGTCCTTCGGACTCGTGTTGCATTCTTCCGCGACCTGACATTCATGAGGTTCATTGCTGTGAACCACACTCCCATTAAGTTTTATCATACAACCTGGTAATTCAGCAACAAGGCCTAAGAATTTATGCGAAGGATGATTTCATGCACAGCCAGAGGTTCGAACGAGCGCCTCTACTGACCACATCCACCTCATCCTGATTATCCAACATCATCCAACATCGTCATCCTACATCATCACCAAGGCATCAACTTGAGACTCTGCACACGGTTGTCATGGTAGTAATGTCTGGATGCTGTTGCCTAGCAACCAGACACCTCAACCAATCTCACGACATCATGTCACGTGGCCTTCTGACCTTATTACGTCACAATAGTAGGCAGCTCTCAGCCTTAACAGCCAACCTGAACGCCCAGCTCAACATGAGGCCTCAACACTCCATATCTAGGCAGGACCAGAACGAGGCTAGACAATCAATTGTCCCAGCATGCATTGCCCATTGTTCGCTGTTCTGGCTCCACGTGCTCATGGGAGAGCAGTATAGCGGGCAATCGTCGAGCAAGAGAGCACTGAGCAAGAGAGCATGAGCATTGAGCAATAACACTGAGCAATGAGCGACCATTGAAGGCATGGGGCAAGGTCCAGGTTGTCCCCATTAATATCCCCATAGAAGGATGAGAGTCTGGTAATTAGCCAGACACAAAGGGAAGCATTCTCATGATAGCATTTGATGATCATATTTGATGATAATATTTGATGACAGCATTTTGATGATTGCACACGAGCACGCCCCACATTCTATTTACATTCTCTTTATTGTGAACCTAACAATGATCTCCATGGAAACAAACAGCGTAACATATATAACACTGCATTTATAAGCCCTTGATAACACTCGCTCGACATGCATGTATGTTGATGATGGATCAATAGTTGCTAATTTTAACAACATGCAGCTTAGATACTTCACTTGCAGTTTGATGAAGCACCATCATCACAAATTCACAATCCTCAATCTACACTAAATTACACATGTTTACCAAACTGTTGAGGGTCTGACGATCAAAGTTGTGAAGAGCGGCGAGTGCCTGGGAGGAGAATAAACCATCGGAACATGTGTACGACAGAATGAGGCGTCCTCCCTCCGTTCAACGTGATCATTGAGCAACCGTGACAATACTGTAGCATTTATTGCGATGAACTCGCCTGCTCTGGTCTAAATTAAGCCTCATTCACTCTCAGCTGTGATCTTTATTAATACATCATCAATTTTCTTTAGGTCACAACAGCCATAAATAAGCCAAAGTGGGTCAACACAGTGAAGGTGAGAAGTTATTAACAACACCTGACCACCTGAACATCATGCATGACCATAGTAACTTCACCAAAGCTATAGAGTGATGAATTGTACTCCTGATCAAGGAAGGAAGTCATAGCTGCTAAAGGAAGGGGCAAAGGATGAATTCCTATTTGATCCATAGTATCACCCGTAACCAAGTGAACGGCAAATTGACAATAGTATCAACAACGGGCTACTCACCAAAAAACTCGTGGACCAGGTCCGATTTCAGGTCCAGGCAAGCAATGTTAGATGGATGACAATCCGACCATAATGTGCCAACACTCAAAGAGTGCACTCCGCCTCTTTACCGTGATCTCTGGCGGTCCTTTACTAACCATTGACTGCCTTGTCAGTGCAAAAATATAAGATGTAAAGCCCTGCAATGCAGTTGCTCACTAACTAAATTAATTTAATCATATGCATATATCTGTTTGAAGGTTTTTGCCTGGAAAGAATACTTCAATTGGGAAACGAGGCCTCTTGGTTCTAAGGGAGAAGTCAGCACAAAATAGTAAGAATCAGTGACCTGTATGAACCTGAAACCCTATGAGCGAATAAATTAATAAAGCCAAACTGCACAGACATTCTACTTGGAATCGCTTAATATAGAGCTTTAGGGATCGTGATTTAAACCAAATGCCGTTTAATTACAAAACTTCAATAGAGAATGCCAAATAAATGCTGGAAAACGAGGCGCATTGAATAACGTCTGATGCAAATTTCATTTTGGCTAATTAGTGGGGAATTCATGCAATATCCAAGCCCCTGCATGAAGAGCTCCTTTTGACTAATCTCCAATTTCCAGGCATTTCATTCATGTCGCTCTATGCAGGTTCAAAACAGACATAAAATACACTTTACTAATAAGCCGCAACTTTTTACTAATTAAAAAAGTTGCCGTTTTTGTCATCTCTTACGTATTTTATTTCAGAGTCATAAGCACCCTTCAAAGATTCAACATCATTGTTGTGTGTCATGGGTTCCTACACGAAGGCTTCTAACTTGTAATGTCAAGAATTCATCAGCAGACAAACACATACGTAAAACAAGTCTTCGCAGCATCTTTCCAAAGTGACAAAGATTGGTCTCAACTGTGGAAGGCTTGACACAAGCAAAACTGACATTGATACACAGATAATAATTGATAGTTCAAGTAAATGCAGCCCTAAAAGCCCAATTCTGGGTATTTCTCTGGGTTGATTGATGAGACGAGAATCCTCGACATGTAACATCTCATCCACTGAAAATATTTCTGGATTCACCAAACTTGGTTTGAAGTTGAACATACGCAGTCACAGAACAGCCCAGGACTATAACTACTAAGCCACCCACTCGGGTGAGGATGGATGGATGAATGATTTGGGCTTTACGTCTTGTATTTACGCGCTTGGTAGGCTAATTAGGGCAAGAGAAGGACGACAAGGCAATGAGGTGAAGGATGACTGAAACGGCCATCCAACATTGACCCAGGTGACCTGGCAAGAACCGGATTCGAACCCAGGACCCAGCGATTGGCAGCATGCTACCACTGAGCTAACTCCCCCCCCCAACCCCATGAGGAGTTAAAGACCTGTATCAATGAGTACAGACCATTTGACAAAAGGTCATGGATGTCCTGACTCAACATGTATCTCAAGTTTGCATACCTGAAAACTTCATACAATTCTAATTGTGTCCACAAAAACAAAGTTATGAAAACAAGCAGAGGAACTTGTTATGAGTTATTGCATTGAAAAGACAACAGAGTTTGGGAGATTGCAATCTAACAAATGAGCGGGATATTGAGAGCAAGAGAGAATTATGCAAAAATAGTTGAGAATTGAAAACTGGAGCTGACAATTATCTCAAATTTCTTTGCAAATGCATCAGAATTAATTTAGCTGCATCGAAGCAAAAGCCAAAGCACAAGCCAAAGCACAAGCCAGAGGGAGCGAAGAGCAGATCGAACAACAACCAAAGCAGACACAGTGGACCTTATTGGCCTCAGAGACAAGAACTTCCAATGCAGATGCGAGCAACCCACTGAACGCTGAACCCAGTCTCCGCTGAACCCATTGGTTAGAATCGCATTTCCAGTTAAGAAATACCCTGAAATAATCCAGTGACAGGCTGCTCAGCCGCGGCAGTGATGGGATGCAGTGACGCCGTGTGACGGACAAAAACGCGACAGAAATTTCCAAAAGTTGCTAAGCCGAGGGAAGAGATGCGAATGTTGGGTTTGCAAGAACAGTTCAAATTGAGTTGAATTCAAGTTCAAAAATGTTTCAAAAGGATTCTTCTAAGAATCTACGAAGAATGTCTTAAAAGAATGGAATTAGCAATAATCTCGAATTTCACCAAGATGCCAAGCGAGACGCCAAGCGAGACACAAGTTGCGGCAAGGGAGTTAATGCAACGCAGTTAGCACTCATCTCAGCAACCCTGAGACGCTCTCCGCGGCAACCCCTGAGACACCCCTCTGAGACACCTCCACCCTGAGCTACCCCTGAGACTCCACAAGAGAGAATTCACATCCGTCCCCTCTTCCATTCTGCACCATCCTCCGCAGTCCGCATCCTTTGCTTGTTGCCAGCCATTGCAATTAAGAAGCAGACAGGGAGATTTAAATAACTCCTCTAACAGGCTTCATGATTGAATTAGCAGAAATGAGCAGGGGATTCACCATCCAGCATGCAACTACAGCCATGCAACTACCATGCAACTACAGCCATGCAACTTCCATGCAACTGCTGCCATGCAACTACCATGCAACCAAAGCCATTCTTGCTAAAGCTGCTTCCATGCTTCTCCCACAACTCTGCTGCTAGCTGCTAAATTCACAATACCAACATTAATGATTCCACATCCATGGCAAATTCAAGGCAACAATATTTATGCTGCATTCTGCTAACATGCTCAACCTCAATGCTCATCATAGCAAGCTCATCACAGCATGCCCAGCCCAAAAACATGGCATGCCGCATCGTGGCAGCTATTGTCAGAATTGAAGAATATTTCGGCGTGTTGAGATTTTAATCATAATGTTTAGGTTTGCTTTTACTAATTTTGAACATTTGGGGTTCTGGAGATGAAGAGAAGTGATGACGTGAAGCAAAATAACAAGCAGATCATTAGTAAGAGATAGACACAGGCCTCCTATCACTCCTACTTTTCCTACTTCTTTAGAAATCATCCTACTCCTCCTACTATTTTTGGCCAGTCCTACTTGTTTTAATTCCAGAAAGGGTAAACTTCAGTGAACTGGCAAATCTTGCCTCATCATGGGACAAGGTTCAAGCTTCGAACATTTGACTGAAACAATCTTGAAGGCTCATTATACATTCTTTGAACAAGTTTTGGAACTTATCTTGAGGAGAAAATTGTCTAGTTTTCAATGAAAGCGCTAGAAATGACAACAACATATCTTGTCCCTTTGTCATGTGTGCTACCGAAAATAGGCTCCTACTTTCCCACAATTAATAACGCTACTTTTTCTAGGCCTAACTCTTACTTTTTTCAGGAGGGCTGCTAGGAGGCCGGTAGCTAATAGGATATCTGTATAAAGAAAGTCTTGCTAAGTACTTCTACCACAGATAAACTGCACATTAGAACAGGCATCACAAAAACTATACAGTTTCTTTAGAATATGGCCAACAGAGTTAATTGGTAAGGACTCAATATTAAAGGACAAACGACACAAACACCGCAATGGTGAACCAGATTTTCACTCGTGGCAAAAGAAGTGTGACGGTGGCCGAAATGTCGCCACAAAATTTCTTTTCTCCTCATTAACAATTTCTCATCCATGCTGCTCAGTGGATTTTCCTGCTACTCATGTGTAAAGCTGTTTAAGGTGATTTGAGTTGCCCCCCCCCCCCTCCCATTGCAACCTTATGCTGTGTGTGCTACCTTGACTCCTACAAGCATCAGCACCATTCCACATCAAGCTCCATGGAAGTTTGCAAGTAGCATGACATCAGCCCGTAAGCCCGTTTTTCCTGCACTTCCTCTGCAAGATCACAGATTGAATTCTGGAGCAAAGCCAACATAGATCAGACTAACAGAGTATGGATCAGACAATCAACCGCTCCTAAATCGTATAGTTTGATGCAGCGCATTACACTCTACACTATACATGTTAAGACACATTAGTCGACACAGGCTTCGGGAAGTGGTAGAGATACAACTACAGAATCTCAAAGTATTGAACAGTGATCAGTGGTCAGTGGTCACTGTTACCAACTCACTGCTAGATAACTCTTCACAGACAAAGCACTACAGTTCTTAACTTGGGAACAATGATCATTAGAGTCAGTGTTGTGAATACCTAGAGTCCAGTGAGGCAGTGACACCTAAACCCTCTTAAATAGTAACAATGCAACTATCCAACATTCTCCAAACCCTATTCACTACCAATTCAACTACACTGTATCTCAAAACCTCTTTTGCTCGCAATGTAACTATCCGACATTCTCTAAACCCTCTCTTGCTCGCAATGCAACTATCCAACATTCTCTAAACCCTCTTTTGTGGGCAATGAAACAATTTCTAAACCCTTTTTTGCTGGCAATGCAACTATCCAACATTCTCTGAACCCTCTTTTGTGGACAATGAAACTACCCAACAATCTCTACACGCCCTTTAGCTGGCAATGCAACTATCCAACATTCTCTAAACCCTCTTTTCCTGGCAATGCAACTATCCAACATTCTCTAAACCCTCTTTTGCTAGCAATGCAACTATCCAAAATTCTCTAAACCCTCTTTAGCTAGCAATGCAACTATCCAACATTCTCTAAACCCTCTTTTGATTGCAATGCCACTATCAAGCATTCTCTAAACCCTCTTTTGCTAGCAATGCAACAATCCAACATTCTTGAAACCCTCTTTTTCGAGCAATGCAACTATCCGACTGCCACTAAACCTTCTTTGGCTAGCAATGCAACTATCCAACATTCTCTAAACCCTATTTTGCTAGCAATGCAACTATCCAACATTCTTCAAACCCTCTTTTGCTGGCAAGGCAACTATTCACCAGTTTCTGAACCCTCTTTTGCTGTTAATGCAACTATCCAACATTCTCTAAACTCTCTTTTGCTGTTAATGCAACTATCCAACACACTCTAAACCCTCGTTTACTCGCAATGCAACTATCCAACACACTCTAAACCCTCGTTTGCTCGAAATGCAGCTATCCAACATTCTCCAAACCCTCTTTTGCTGGCAAGGCAACTGTCCAACGGTCTTTAATTCAACCCTCTTACTGGCAATACAACTATCTAACATTTGTTTTGTTAGTTGCTGTTTCATAAAGTCTCCATCTATGTTTCAACTTTGCAATTGCGAACATATTTTTAACCACTTCAACCAAGTCTTTCAGGGGTCAATTTAGTGAATGCAACATTGCGGAGTATCTTGTGAATGATTCAATTGTGAATGATTCAATAGCTGCATCAACAGCCTACTACAACAGGAGGAGTGGTTCATTTCTTCACATGCAAGGCCTGCATCAATTCACCACAGCTGTGATTCATAAACTGCACATTCCATAAATAATCCCTTCAGATTTACTACGAGCGATATTGCCATCTCTTGAATCTTTGCTCTTATATGTACAATGAATATATATCTAAATGCTATAGACAAATGATATTCTCAGCTTTTTTAATCCACATTTTCTTAAGTACGTAAATCATCACACATTCACACATTATCTCCAAAATGTCTTTTACGCATATTATATATTTCATTAAAACATTATTCGCACTTAAAATATATCACTTTCTTCCTTAAAATGCAACAAAGTACAACTCAACGCGATCTTATAAAGATATTTCTGAGTCATATCTTGACATTTTACAATGATCTGATAACGTTTTAACTTAAGAAGAAAAGCATGCCAGTCAACCTTTCCCTTAATATGAATATTATGATAAATTGAAGTTTAAATGTCACAATAATTTCCAAAACCTGAAAAATGCAGGACTACCACTTGCTGGAAGGGCAATGGCGTAATTTACACACATTGAATATTCGATAGCCGCAAATCGCATTGCCTTGTTGACAATACTACGATGTTTACAAAGAGCTTTAATACGTATAAGATGCTATGCAATGAGAGATTATTCACACTCTATTTGATATTTAGTTATTGCAAAATCCATAATTCCTGAAATCATAACAAAACTGACTTGAAATGGCATATAATAGACTTAAGAGGTTGATTATTACCTTAGCATTCTTAAGCAGTGGACACGAGTCTACACTGAATAGTACAATCTACGGAGCAAGTGGAGGGCAGTGCATGGTGTGGGCAATGAAGGACAAGCATGATGACTTGACGAGTGGAGAGTAAGAGACACCATTAGATGCATGCTGAGTGCGGAGGAGTTTGACTTCCTTCGATGGGCATATCTCACAGATCCATCCGGACTCACGTGCAATGACAGGCATCAAACACGGACCAGAGTTTATGTCAACCTTCATATGCATGCGCTGATTGGTACATATGCGCTTCCGATGTATGTGTGCTAACCGACGCGTCGGCTGAACTGTGCGTGTGCTGCGCAGTTTATAAGTTAGACAATGTATGTGTCGACCAATCAGTCTACTGAACTATGCGCTTGCAGATCGGTGTATGTGTGGACTGGTGTATGTGCTGTGAAGACCCGTTGTATTGGCTGATGGATGTGCTGCCTGATACATGTGATGCACAGTGTATGCGCTGACCAATATCATATATAAGTGCTGAGTGCC
Organism: Platynereis dumerilii; assembly: GCA_026936325.1. Taxonomy (NCBI): domain Eukaryota; kingdom Metazoa; phylum Annelida; class Polychaeta; order Phyllodocida; family Nereididae; genus Platynereis; species Platynereis dumerilii. Next base: position 8,206,561 of record JAPTHN010000022.1, on the reverse strand, counting down.
GAACCATGCATGCGATGACCGATGTAGGCTTATACACTGCCTGATGTGCTTCTCAGTGCATGTGCTGACCGATGCGTCTGCCGAACCGTGCGTGTGCTGACCGGTGTGTGAGCTGACCGATGTATGTTGACCGGTGTGCTGACCAGAGTGTTCATCTGGTCGATCAATGAGCTCTAATATTGATCCTCGGCTGCTTTCTCTGTCACACACCGACACACAGCATGTTACGGACAGGCCTGACCCGAGGTCAGTTGAAAAACCATCGATAAGCTGCAGCAGCATTTTGCGTGTAGTGACTAGGCTGGTCATTTGGCTCGTCCTAATCACAATACGCGTCCACAATGCCCTTTCACCGCCTGTCCTACTCCTCATTCATGCTCATTGTCGGCCTCTATTCGCCTTCAATGAATTACGTTTCAAACGCCAACCGACAAAAGATCTAAGCCAAGTGTGGATTTAGAGGAGCTCCATCCCCATGCATTTGATGCGCTCTATTTATACACTTTACATATCCTTATATATATCCTTATATATATGTATTTACGTCTATATATAATGCAGCCAGGGATCGCCACCTTGTGCTCACTTCTATTATGCACACACATATATATTATCTATATATATAGACACCGTTAGTTTTCATGAATGCTCATCCCCGGCACAGATTGCCTCTCACTTGAAATCAGAAATCTCAGTTATGCAAAATCGCACCATTGATGGCACAGCGTGTGAACTTCGTGAATGCAACTTATGAAGCGGATTGTGAAGCGAATTGTGAATCAAATTGTGAAGAGCATTGATTAATTACACATACACCATGTACACAGTCACAGTCAGTGTGATGCTCCCATACCTCACAGTCTCTCTCATTTCTATACCTCATTTCTATACCTCACTACTAAGACTCATTCATAACTAATACCATTTAATACATGTGCATACATTTTATGCATACATCAAATAACTGTTTGCGTCAATGTTTGCCATCAACCAACATTACGCACAAAAACTGTTAAGTCACTCGCTTCACGTAATCCAAGTCAAATTTTCGAACACACCATTAATCAATCACCCAGATCCAGGTATCAGAAAGGCTCAGTTAGTGATGAAGATTGAAGGAACTTTGAAGTAGCTTATCAGCAGTTCCCTAACTGAAGGAAAGACTGATTCAAAACTCTTTTTGTTGACAGGCTTCATTTGATTTGCAGCACACTCTGGTACAAGCGTCAAGACATACACCAAGACAATACAGTGACATAAAGTGCATCTCAGCCTGCAAAATACCAAAGGATGAGACCTTGGCCAGGTTAGCATCAGCAGAAAATGATCAAAGAGAAGTCCAGTTCAAGCACCTCTTAAACTGTCAGATAATAAGGTACTGAGTCATCTGACAGAAAAGGTGGTGTGGTTGACATCATGATGAGATGACAATGTCACATGACTACCACTTTAAAGTTTAATGGAACATCTTGATGGCAATCCGGTGACACTGCTGATTGCTCAAAGCTCTTTACAACTTGCAGTGGGCAGTATACCAACAGAAGAGTGTTATAGAGTATAGTGAGTATAGGAAAGAACAGTTCTAGGCTATAGTGTCCAGCCACAGGCAGGCAGGCGGGCAGGCAGGCAGGCAGCAGAGGACCAGAGCCATGCAAGGGCGTGCAAGTCAGACTGCTGTATCGATCTGCATGCCTCCCCTGCAGCCCCCCCCCCCTCATTTGTCCCCCTGCCCCCCCTGCCCCCCCCCCTCCTCACACTCACTCAATCTCATGGTCACAAGCAGGGAGCAAGGGAGGAGCTAGGCTGGTAGCGAAGGGGGAGACATATTGAGAGATATACTGACTGCAGAGCGCAAAGTCGAGACTTGAGAGACAAGCCATATACTTCATGTGTACGATGTATTGTATATTGGGGAAGGTGGCTTAATGACACACAATCACTGATTTATGGACAGGATATGGACTACTCATTGAAGTAAGGATCTTGTAGTTACAAATTTATGCCAAATGTCTTTAGTTGAAAAGACACCTGACAACTCGCGAGTTCGGAAGGATGGTTTGATAGAGCAGTAGTAACGGCAAGGATGAATTGATTGATAGAAGGACAGAAAGATTGTGTGATCCATGAATTGTCCTTCTTAGTCCATCTGGGCCTATCAATAAAATAGGTTGGTTATATAATATATCTTACTTTGTGTTCTTCCACACCGATAAGGCCTCACAGCACAGCATGGACTATGGTAATGAGGCGAACGCTCTTATGCAAACACTGAAACACAGGATTCCGCCGAACATGCCACGAAGGATACCCAGGATGGGATTTAAACCCAGAACTTGACAACCCAGCACAATGCCGAAGGTCCGCTGTGTAAATGGGTACTTGGAAAACATAGGCAGTGACGAGTTACGTCGTGAATGCAGAAGGCTGATCCACGAAACAGAAATGTGCAGCTCCGAATCATTGCCTGAAGGTTGAGGGAGATTCAAGTTTTATTTTACAGCCAGGTATTGAAGGATTTCGGTGACAAAAACATTGTCATGAAGCAGGTTAACATATAAGAGCCGAAACCAATAACTCTTTAAACCTCCCAGCAACCTCCCAAGCGAAGACATTGCAACTACGCTCAAGATTCAATAAGGCAGCACGGTTCCAGCACACTTTAATTCAATCACTGAACTTACAATCTACACAGGGACAGGGACACCAAAACAATGACACCCAACCCTAGATCCACAGCTAAACACATCATGCCACTAATCATGGATTGCAATACCCTTGGTCTTATACAGTAGCTCATCCCGGGTTGCTCCTACGCCTTACAGTTCCCATGCACAAATGTAGTGACGAGCACTCCGGCTAAACAAGCTACATGACTCCTTGTCCCACAAATACATGATTAGGCCTAGGTCAATATTGGCTGTATCCACTTCAAGTGCCTGTACCCTCAAGTAATATGTGTACATTCAGCAATTAGGCACACCTTTATGTACATGTAGCTTTAATTCAACCAGCAGTACCATCAGTCCATCACCACATTAAATCATCAGGCATTTATCAAAACAACTCATTTATTCATCATGTGCATTCAGCATCCAATAATTGCCAACCCCCACACTTGGTGAAGATAATGAGTGCTGCAGCAGCACAGTACAATGACCCCCCTTCTGCCCCCCCCCCTCAATGGGCTTGCACGCTGATCAGGTCAGTGTCCTTTCCTCCAACGTGACTGCAGCTTCCCTATATAGCCTCCCTGTATCTCTTCAGCACTTCAGCAGAGCTGGGTGAATGTGCATGTCCAATGTTCCAATGTGGAGGCTCAGTTAAAACAGGTCTCATGACCATCAGAGTATACTCCACATCACATGCCCCATCTGACTCCTCTGAGAGATCTACAACCAATACAGATGTGGACTCCATGTCACTGTCATGCTGGTGGACCCAGAATTATTAAATGGCCACTCCTTCGCAGGTTGGCAGCTGTGTGGCACAGTGGTTAAGGTGCACACCTGTTCCGCTGAAGGTTTTTGCCTGCAAGGTTTCAAAACCCGAAATTTTTAGTGGACCTTCATGAGCAAAATCGCAGAGATCCCTTACAGGGGATAAATGCGTAACACGTTGAGGACTCCCCATCTCTCACCCATCTCATCAATCAACCTTCGTGAGCACCCAGAACTACGCTTAGAGGGCTGCACTTACCATATATCTATCTATTGCAGTCGCGAAGCGCCATGGTTTAGTCTCTCATCAGGGAGAAAAATGCACTAAAAATTTTTTGTGCGAGAACTGGGACTAAGGAGGAAAATCAAAAGAGGCACGGCGGTCTCATAGCAAGGGCCTTAGAAGGTTCGAACACTTTCCGTCCATCAGGTTTACGTTACGACAGTTACGTATCTTCCATGCCACTCCGTAAGCATCAGCAAAACAGCGCAAGAGTTACCTGGGAAGAGTGACAGGACCATTGCAATTTCAATGGATCTTGTTGAGTCAGGTCAGAATTTGGTCAAGGAAAAACTAGTGACCTTGTGCTCACTGGTCACGATGCATGTACTTCATAACTTCAACAACAGTTACTGGAGTGGAAAGCAATGTGTACTTTTGGGACTTAAAATCACTTAATGGCAAAGTACATAAACTTAACATCAACAGCCAAAGAAAACACATCTGTGAGATCTTTGTATGCTTCACAATGCTCTGAATGGATCTCCAGTGTCACAATTGAAAGAGATACTTCAATTCCACAACAAAGGTCTCTGACTGTCTGACCTCATCGCAGCACCACAATACAAAACACCATCAACATTGTTCATGACTAACAGGAGTGCTGCACTTTAGAAGTCTTAAGAGTGAGTCTGTTCTCTTCTGTTGAGAGAAATTTCTGCAACGCAATTGCTGAACCATGATAACAAGAGAGGGAGATTTAGATTTGAGCAAGGGAATCATTGAGAATGCTAACCTTGGCTGATAATCAACTGCTTTTTATTGTCTCAGGATGTGCTGGCTGAGATGTGCTGGCTGAAGCAGAGTTATAATGCTGCTCATGTGAATTAGAGGAATTGAGTTGAAGCAGAAATCTGCAGAAGAAGAGAAGGAGCATTACATTTTCAGTGCTGGGAATTTCAAGGCCACTTGCTCCAACAACATGAACAAAGGAGAATGCCGTCATCTCAGAGATGCAACTTACACTGCATCAGCCATCGCAACAGTTAGCAACTGCATTAGCAACTGCATTACCATAGGAATTGAGTAACCAACAGCAACTGCGTTAGCAACTAAACCAGCAACTGCATCAATTAGCAACCACATTGGTTAGCCACTGCATTAGCAACCACATCACTTAGCAACTGCATTAGCAACCAAATCAGTTAGCAACTGTATTTCCAACCACATCAGTTAGCAACTGCATGAAATTTTCCAACCACATCAGCTAGCAACTGTATTTCCAACCACATCAATTAGCAACTGTTTTAGCAACCAAATCAGTTAGCAACTGTATCAGCAACCACATCAGTTAGCAACTGCATGCATGTATTTGCAACTACATCAGTTTGTGGTTAGCAACTGTATTAGCAACTACTGCTGTATCACCACATCAACCAAACTAGTAGCTACTGTACAAGCTTTGCAAGTTGACAATGACCAGCAGAAACACAGATCTAGCGTAATCCCCCACAGCACCAAGAGTTTAAACAGCAACTTCAGAGCAGCAACTTCAGAGCAGCAACTTAATCAGCATTATTATAACAGCAATCGCAGGAGCAGAAATCTCCAAGAGATAATTCCCAAATGAATGTGGACTGCAAGCCCACTACATGCGCCGTGATTAGTTATAATAGCCGGCATATTAGACAGGACTATTTAACCAAGATTATTTAACCTAGACTATAGAACCAAGACTATGGAGCCAAGGCTGGGTTAGCTCAGCTTACTGGAATTTAATCGCTTCACTCTCAAGGCCAGATCTAGTCGACGGTTTTTATTGTCAGTTCATTTATAGTTTTTAACCACTACAAGATCATTCCCCAGTCAATCAGCTGGTGCAGAGTGACTCTGAGCAGTTGAGTGCAGGGAACTTTTTACTGACTTCACAGGAAGTGGGCCTGATATCAAACATTACTCTCAATTAATTAATGCAACTGAGAAGGCGTATTCACAATACATCACGAAACATTCACAAAATGGCAAGTTATGGTAGCGACAGATTTGATCAACCTACGATTTCAATTTTCGACTGCGGAGTCAAGAAAACAGCGTTTTTTTGGTAATATGCCTCACAAATAAATCCATATAGTGACAAGCAGTGACCTTGTCTCAGATAAAAAGAGTTATATTTACCTATTAATGGTTTTCATGACATATCCACAGTGCTTACAAGCCTTACATGTTACACGTCCAGCCAGCAGTCCTATATGATCAAAATGCTAGCACACAAAAGTCAGATCTGTAGCATTAATTAGTCAGTACAAGAGTAAATAGATGAATTGTGCAGATATCAAGTACCCCTCTAACACACATACTTGAAATTTCATATTGGTGTGGGACAGTTCGTGCACAAAACCAGTCTAATGGGAGATGGCCTTTAAACATGGCTAAACATAGTAACACAGGGGCCTGTGACAGATATGTGCTACACAATGATATATATATGCAGTGTATGGCAGTGTGTGGAGGGGAGAAAATGCCTTATTTTCACGCACACTGCTCCCTGCATGGACTGCTGGGACTAGTACATACCAAATACTCTGAAAATACTCTGAAATAAGGCATGTGGAATTGTAAAGACCTGCATGACATTCTAGCCAACTGCAGGACACACATGACTGGCTGCAGGCCCTGCAGGTAATGCAGTTGCTATGCAGTTGAGGCTGCGGTTCAGCAGGTGAATATGGTGCACCCTGTGACTGGGCTTCCGTATCTGTTCGGTTGGCTGCAGGGCTCTTGATCACATAATCAGCTGTCATGATAAATGCTTGTTATATCAACAGATGGACTCCCAGAATGATTTAATACGATGGACGTGTAAATTGGAGAAGGATAAACAGCACATGTCATACTCACATCATTTCCATAAGGATTGTGCAACATCAAAAAATTGTGCAAATAATCCATTTGACAACCAGCAATAATATTTTATTATATGGGTCCATTTGGTAACTGTTTTGATGTCATCATGACAAGTCTGTCCAGAGGAATATTCTACCAAGCTTCTTTTTCCAGCAAGCTATTCTTTCAAACAATGACATCAACTAGCTCAAAGGATATCATATTCAGCAAAAGGGTCTAACCATAACCACATAATGCTGAAGTGTAGCAAATACCTTTTTCAGTAATTTCAAGCAAGTCAAAGCAGAACAGAACACCTCATATGTATAATTTCCAGCATGTGCCCTGTACCTGCGTTAATAGGCCAGTCACACAAGTAAAACGAAGGAGGAGAAAAAGAGGAAGGACAAAAAATGAAAGCGAAAAAGCCGAAAGTGTCTGGTTTCAAATGCATAGATGAAGTTATTGGTGAACTATTAACACAGACGTGCCAAAATATGGCAAAATTATTTCCTCAAAATAGTAAATAAAAACAGAGGGACCAGTGGGCTTTATTTGGGTGCAAAAGAGATCTGGAATAATTGCAAGCTGATCAGTCTATTGATTCGCCATAAATGCTTCAGCCATTTTGGAAGCAGCACCTGAAGCCAGCTGTCATCAGCTGTCATTAGACATCATCAGACATCATCAGACATCATCAGACATCATCAGACATCATCAGACATCATCAGACATCATCAGACAACAAGAAGCTACAATTCACTTCATTCATTCAAAGCACTGCCAGGTATAGAATTGACCTGGTCATCCATTTGCTGCACTTAAATGGACACTTAAAATGACTTAATTGGAGAATTTGGTGAATTTAAGCTCTCAGAACATTGATCAGGTATTTCTACTTAACTGTGAAAATTGGACACGAGGCTGAGAAAGAGATCACAATATTTGACAGATAGATAGATAGATAGATAGATAGATAGATAGATAGATAGATAGATAGATAGATAGATAGATAGATAGATAGACAGACAGATATATATGCAGCCCTCTAAACCCAGTTCTGGGCACTCACAAGGGTTGATTGATGAGACAGAAGAGAAAGCCTGAGAGCTGGAGTCCTCAACATGTTACACATTTACCCAATATGGGAGATCTTTCACTTGCTCAGCACAGACATTGATACAAGGGTTTGCCAATTTAACGCCTCATCCGAACAACATCCAGCTGAGATTTTGCTCATGAAAGTCGACTGAAAACTTCTCTGGTCTCCCAACCGGGGTTCAAACTCACGCGGTCAAAAACCTTGAATTTTCTTGATTACAATGTCACAGATGTACAATATATTTCTAATAAATCCCTCCTCCACATCCATGTCTCTAAATCTTCAACTTCAACAAAAACCTTCAGCTTTGATTGTCACAGGACACTGAGGACACGCATTGGAGCTTAGAATAGCCACTTGAGCGACTGCAAGGAATGTTCGACAGACGTCTGACGTGCATTTCAGTCGCTCCTTCGCTTATTCATCCTTCGCTTATTCATCCGCGCGTGGATGTCCATGCAACACCATTCAAATCTCCGCTCATGAATGTCCAACTCCAATGTCTCAAACATGAATGTCACACATGAATGTCACATTCCCCAACTCAGCAAGTGTAAAACAAACTTCTAAAGCACTTGCATTTGCCAAAGTCAACCACATCCACTGAGACATACAAAGTATAACAAGCGCATAACAGAAGTATAACATGAGGATAGCAAGAGTTACACGAGCACAGCGGCTGTATTGGGTTACTGGAGAATTATTGGTTTGCTAAACGCTCAGTTTACTTAAGCTTATTCAGAAATGATCTAAAGAATTAAAGTGACATGCTCCACATTTCAGTTCACAAGTCTCTCAACTTACTCAGAATGTGCTGATCATTTAAAGAAAGCATGGAAGCAATAATGACAAATGAAAACCTCTCCACAGCCCAGACTCAGTCCAGTCTACCAAGAAGATCACTTTGAAACTGTGGATCTTTGCATCATCATCATCATCTGATTATCATTATCATCATCACCATTATCACATCATCAAAAATACATGATAACATAATATCACATGCATATCATATTCAATGCAGCATCTTCAAAAGCAAGAGAGTTAACTAATGGCACTTCAATAGATTCTCTGGGTGACTAATGGCTCCTTGAATTCCAAATGCTACAGCAGCTATACTTCATCATTTCCCATTGCAGTTGTGCCAAGCAGTTTTCTGCGATTTGCGACTCATGACAAATAATATTACATCTCCTTGTTTTCTTTTTCGTTTTTCTGGTTTCTGCAATCAAACTGTTTTCCGTCGTTTGCCGATGACGTTTGAATTTGCGGACCATGGCATGTCATCCTAATGAGGTTTAATCTTGTTTAAAAACTCATCGTTCGTTTTCTTCATGGATTCTGCTTTCTGTCGAGAAGCTCTCTGCGTTTGTTGGGGGTGCTTCGGCAGAAGAATCGGAAGAAGATTCGCAACTGCTCCCACATAATCACGATAACATGCCTGGGCATTGCCAGGCGCAGGCAGCAGCCGCGAGGAACATGCAATCCGCCTTGAATTACCAACTCTTCTTTTTTTCTCATTTTCACAATTTCATTTTCTCCTAGATTCAAGACATTTTACTCTTCGTTATGACAAGCTATTCTAGCATGCAGGGCTCATGCAGTGGGCTTACTCACATGAGCACACTTAAAATATTCCTATATAGCAGGATATATGAGGCATTTTAGAGCAGCTATTGGAATGCATAAGCTCGAATTCTTCCACAATTCCGATATATGAGGCATACGTGTATTTACAGCAGACATTCTTTCATGAGCATTCTTACAGCATTTGTAAAGTAGGACTTCTTACAGCAGACATGCCCAGTAAATTACATCAGGCAATCTGACATCAGGCATTAAAACCAGAGACAATCTTACAGCACTCGCGCAGCAGGCATTCATTGTCAGCATTCTGGCACAAGACATTCTCAAATGAGTAATTCCTACAGCACACATTCATTCAGATCATTCTAATGTCTAAGAGCAATCAATCACAAAGGATCCTAAGTCATTCTTACAATACATGAATGAGAACTCTTGTGGCGGGCATTCTTACGCTAGACTATCCTGGGGCTTGAGAGGGTGACAGAAGGCAGTCTTGAGACATTCTTCCAGATCCATTGCTAAGGAGGCATTCTCACAACAGGTATTCTTTAGAGCATTCCTTCAGCAGGCCTTCTCATACATGACATTCTTGCAGACACATTCACACAAGACATTCGTCCAAATGCATTCTTATTACAGAGGCATTCTCACACTAGCACTTTAACAGTGCTAAGGAATTCTTAACCAAGACATTCTTACAGTCGCATTGTTACCGCAGGAATTCTACAACATGCTTTCATCATGAACATTCTTTCACGGAAATTCTTACAGCACAGCAAGCTCAAAGCAGACATTCTTTATGAGCATTCTTTACAAGCATTCTTTCATGAGCATTGCATGCAGAAAATATTCTTTCAGAAGCCATTCTTAAATGGAGTCATTCTTAAGTGAAGCATTTTTACTGCGTTCTGGAAAACATGCGCAAATCTGACATAATTTTAGAGCTCTTCAGCATTTTATGATTTTGTCGCTCAGATTAAACTGTGAATCGTGTCATGTAGCTTTCTGGCCTGTGTTGTAATATATGAAATTGTAGGGCAATAGAGAAGAGAGCAGCTCATGAAGCAGCCTCATTCAGTTGTAATCCAAATGTAAACTGAGTCAGAAATCATATTGCGGCATGCAGCTGTATCGGGTGAAAATGAAGACAAATAATATGCTGTTTTGCTGAAGCTTTTGAGGTTGTTGAGTTATATATATATTATTTCAGAAATGCAATTTCAATTATAAATACGAAATGTCGTGTATATGAAAAATGACATTACGTCTGCAGTAGGTATGTTGAGGTTAAAATTTGATATTTATGGAAAGGTATTAAATTTTGTGTCTTTATAATTCGGTCGAGCTGATGGATAAAAATAAAATATTTCTTCAATTGCTTGCCAAAATTACTTACTTCCTATAAGAATCAATATTGACATATTTGACCTACAGACATCATATTACCTTTCATAGAACAATCAAAGCAAGATGAATGGAAGACCCAGGAAGTGGATGATTTGGGCTTTATGTCTTGTGAGTATGCACTTTAGCGACAAAGCACTAAAATGGGTCCAGGAGACCTAGCATGGCTGGCGAGAGCTGGAATCGAACCTGGTACCAAATAATTTGATGTACAGAGTTCTACCAACTGAGCTGACCCCCTCTCCATTTAATGACGGAAACTTCGAAAAGACTAAAAGAACGAAACTTAGGCAACGAAACTGACATACGATGATCGTTGTAGACATTTAACAGTACCCCATAACTGCTGCTTTTAACCATGTTAACAGAAAGCCCTACCTGGTGAAGCTTGAGCGTTTCTCAACAGCTCTCCCAAGATAATTTTATCTCCATTCCCATCATGCTTGAGCATTTTGCACGTTGGCACACCCATAATCCCATATTCCGCATGCCTCATGATCCAAGCCAAGTGGCTGAACAATGTGGAACAATGTTGAAAGTGAAGTTATGCAGTGAATGTGGCAGCATGTGAGCTGTGAAGGAATACTTGCAATATTTCATGTCTTGTGTTCCCTCCTCAACATGCCCAAGACCTCTCCTGCTCTATTATATTCTATTCGCAGCATGTGAAACTTGTTATGCACGTCACTTATTCTTCTCACTAGAGTTTTGTTTTCCGTGTCACCATAAAATCAGTAAGTGCCCAACCCAGCTCAAGAGATACTAAGACCACACCATCATGACACACTGACAGGGGTCTAAAAAGCTGATTACTGAAATCTAACCGACTATTGGGATCTAATGGATTGCAAGGACCTAACCAAGGAAGTCATCGGTGTCAGACATCCTTGGAACTAACCCAGGGATCTAACAGACTGCTGGGAAATAGAGAAGCTGCAGGGATCTAACACAGGCTTGGATCTTAGAGGCTACTGGGATCTAACAAGCTGCTGAAATCTGATTAGCCAATTGGATTGAACAAGTTCTGGTTGGGATCTAACAGAACAGACAAGTAGGATCTAACAGAGTGAGATCAAACATTGGATCTTACAACATTAGATCTTACAAATTATCAGGATCTAACATATTAGGATCTAGCATGATGCAGCTTCACGTTTGTGGCATAATAGTAGCCTTCATCTGAAGAATGCACAAAATCAAGTTACAACTGATCGATAACACGGAGTGAGATTTATTGAAGCAATGGAGCATGTATGCAACAATGAACCATGCTACCAATCTAATGGAGATACTCTTTGGGTAAACTAACTGAACTTGGAATTTTCTTCTGATTCCAAAGACTTAAAATGTGCAAATTCAAGATATCTACTATTAGGATGCTGATGTGTCACTTCAGAAGTTGGAATCGGTGGATCCAGACGAAACTTGCTGGCAAGTAATCCCATGTCGTCATTTTGCATTATAATGCAGAGTCACAAGAAGAGGAGTTAGCCAGTGAAGTGCACAATGTATAGCTGGATGTAGGAGGCATCAAGAAGGTTTAGTAGCAAGGAGTAGTATTGGGAATGACCGCTGGCCATGGGCAATTTGGCACTCGTCCCACCTCCCTCCTGAAGCACCATGCCAATACACATGCCAGCATACATGTGCTCTGTGCAGGCCTCTAAGTTCTTGAGCATTCCCTCCAAGTGACCGACCGACCTACAACTGACCAGCGTCCAGTGGCAACCAGGCTGCCCAGAGGTCAACGTACTCTGCTGCTCCGCGCTGCCCTGGTGGTACATGTAGCCAGTGCCAGGCTCCCTCTCTCCCTCTCCATGCTGACCATGTACACGATGCTGGAGCCGCTCGTACTCAACTCTCTCTTTTATATATTTAAACTGCACTGCCAGCTGAATACGCTCACTAGCAGTGACTGCTCTGATTCCAGGTCTCAAACAAAATCCAATCCGCCAGATAATCTGGGAGCGATTACCCCCGACCATTGGCAACCAAAGCCAACCACGGCCACTAGAAATGCACAGGGTAATCCAGGTTGCCCAGGTAACTGCCAGGTAACTGACCGCTAACTGAATGCACCCTGAAGTACCTTGACCAGCACTCAGATACTGAAACAACATAGAAACCTCTCTTTTAAGTTTCAACCGAGTTTCACTAAGGCAGCGTATCAAAGTAGCATCATTAACCCTTGATATGTAATCATTGCAACCACAACATAGGTTTGTCAACTTTGCTTCATGAATACAGGTTCAGCTTCAACATTTTACTGCAATATTACTATAGGGTCAAACCGCGCCGTTTCATCAAATTTCTGAAAATTTTCCCACCTGACCCCCTCAGATTTTTCTGAAAAAATTCTCAAAACAAGGCAATATAGTTAGTAGGCTGTGTGCAAAATTTCAAGTCTCTATCTCCTATAGTTTTTGCTACACAAAATAAAAACGAGGGTAATGTTTTGTCAATTTTCGCCCTCGTTTTTGTGACATCAAATGGAAATGAGATTTCAGAAAGCTATATCTTCAAAATTAATAATGCTATTGGCCTGGAATTTTGTGTGTGAAATATTTGGGCCCAGATACTTCCATTTCTTTGATTATTGTTGGTATAGGACTCTATTCCACGGAATTGTGACTGCTCAAACATGCTCTTTCATTTAGCAAAATGTTCTGGGTCACCATGTTTGTAAGGCTTTAGCTAGGAAAGTATTAAAGAGAGAAGGTTGATTTTTTCTGAAGAGCTAGCTGTCATTGAGTTTTAACAGTCTGGTAAAAAATCAAGCATGTCAGGTATTTCGTATTTAGAATATAGCAGTAAAAAGTCTGGGAAAAACCTAAAGTTCAGCAACTTCAGCGCCCATTTGCAAATGTCTGACAACCTGAAAAAATTTCAAACCAAAACCGTCTGGAAGAAAATATTGTTCACTAACAGATGCATTAAGATGAATGTGGTGCAAGAGCTCATTATTTAGTTATGAATTTTTTAGTAACCTTCTCAAAACGCTCGTTTTTGTAATTATCAAATGGAATTGAGATTTTAGAAGGCTATATCTTCAGAACCAATATAGCTGTCAGCCTGAAATTGTGTGTGTGCAATATTTGGGCCCAGATACTACCTCCCCTTGATTTTTGCTGGTATAGGATTGTTTCCCTGTGAACTGTCACTGTTCAAATATGCGCATTCATTTGGCGACACCTTGGTACACCATGTTTGGAAGGCTATTATCAAGGAGAATAACAACCAGTACCAAGTTCCAACCAAAACTTTCTGAAAGGACATATTGTTGACTAATTCATGTTCTCAAATGAATTTGGTGCAATAGCTCATTATTTAGTTATTAATTTCTTTGTAACCATATTAAAATGCATTATTTTGTCAATTTTCAAACAAGTTAATTTTTGTGATGAAATTCAAATTTCAGAAGGTTATATCTCCAACACTAATGATGCCATTTGCCTGTAACTGCTTGTGAACAAACTTTGGGCTTAGATACCACTTTTCCTTGATTATTGCACCTTCAGGTGTGTTTTAATAAGATCTGTGACTGTTCAAATATGCTCATCCATTTAGCACTACTTTCTGATGCACCATAATTATTTGGAAGCCTATTTTACTAAGGAGAATAGTAAGCTGAACCAAGTTTTATTAAAAACTTTCTTAAAGGACATATTGTTGACTAACTTATTTTCTAAGATGAATGTGGTGCAAGAGCTAATTATTTAGTTATGAATTTTTAACCTTTTTAAATTGATCATTTTCGCACTTACACTTTATTTTGTACTTAGAATGGAAATCAGCTTTGAAAAGTATATATTTCCAGCACTTGTGATGCTACTGGTCCCAAATTTTATTGTGAATGAGATATGGGTCTAGATATGTCCTGTGCTTGATTATTTCTGGTATAGGGCTGTTTAACTGGGAACAGTTGCGGTTCAAATATGCTAATCATTTTTAACATCCGTTTTTGGATTGGCGTGCTATGAGCATTTTGAACATTAATGGTTCCCAGACAAACAGTCAAATACCAGCAATATTCTAGGAGATGAAGTGTATTAGCCATAACTGTGCTCATAAAAAAATTCCGTCAAATAGCGTAATTAGTGTTGGAGATATAGCCTTCTGAAATCTGAATTCCATCACAAAAATTAACTTGTTCGTATTATGGACAAAATAATGCATTTTAACATGGTTACAAAGAAATTAATAACTAAATAATGAGCTATTGCACCAAATTCATTTGAGAACATGAATTAGTCAACAATATGTCCTTTCAGAAAGTTTTGGTTGGAACTTGGTACAGGTTGTTATTCTCCTTGATAATAGCCTTCCAAACATGGTGTACCAAGGTGTCGCCAAATGAATGAGCATATTTGAACAGTGACAGTTCACAGGGAAACAATCCTATACCAGCAAAAATCAAGGGGAGGTAGTATCTGGGCCCAAATATTGCACACACACAATTTCAGGCTGACAGCTATATTGGTTCTGAAGATATAGCCTTCTAAAATCTCAATTCCATTTGATAATTACAAAAACGAGCGTTTTGAGAAGGTTACTAAAAAATTCATAACTAAATAATGAGCTCTTGCACCACATTCATCTTAATGCATCTGTTAGTGAACAATATTTTCTTCCAGACAGTTTTGGTTTGAAATTTTTTCAGGTTGTCAGACATCTGCAAATGGGCGCTGAAGTTGCTGAACTTTAGGTTTTTCCCAGACTTTGTACTGCTATATTGTAAATACGAAATACCTAACATGCTTGATTTTTTACCAGACTGTTAAAACTCAATGACAGCTAGCTCTTCAGAAAAAATCAACCTTCTCTCTTTAATACTTTCCTAGCTAAAGCCTTTCAAACATGGTGACCCAGAACATTTTGCTAAATGAAAGAGCATGTTTGAGCAGTCACAGTTCCGTGGAATAGAGTCCTATACCAACAATAATCAAAGAAATGGAAGTATCTGGGCCCAAATATTTCACACACAAAATTCCAGGCCAATAGCATTATTAATTTTGAAGATATAGCTTTCTGAAATCTCATTTCCATTTGATGTCACAAAAACGAGGGCGAAAATTGACAAAATATTACCCTCGTTTTTATTTTGTGTAGCAAAAACTATAGGAGATAGAGACTTGAAATTTTGCACACAGCCTACTAACTATATTGCCTTGTTTTGAGAATTTTTTCAGAAAAATCTGAGGGGGTCAGGTGGGAGCCATTTGATGAAACCAGCTGGTTTGACCCTATAAATGAAATAAAGTTTTTACCGAGTCTTTAACACGATGTGGTGATAAAAGAAAGACTGACAGTGACCATGTTGACATACATACATGTGGCTGAACTGGAGGACTAAGGCGGCGGAACCTCGAAACAACTGAATACAGTGGACACTGACCTCCCAAGGGCTGCCAAATGCTGACAAGAAGCTGTCGTCAAAAGGTATTCTCTGTTTCATCATCCCTGGTTACACGGAAGGACTGAGTTTAACCTAAATCTGAACGAAAATCAGCTCTCCTTACATCATATCATTGCGCTTCACAAAGTTTACATTGTCATGATTGCACAGAATTGCATCATGGCATAACTCAAAGACACCTGCATACTCTATTCCTTATACATTGCACTATCCCCCTACACTATCCCCCTACACTATCCTGCTGCACTATCCTCCTGCACAGTGCACTATTCTACTACACTATTCCACAGAGCAGAGATTGAGTCAAGGAGGAGCGTTGCCAAGTCGGTTGGTCAGTTGGCGTTCTGCCCGGACATGCAGGGTTATAACCTCCAGCACAGGCTCAACACACACAGCCCAGCACACAGCATGGCAACCGGGGCAACTGCACAAGTCAGGCTGGAATGCAGCAGCTACAGGTACAACACTGTACAACCGCCCAGCACGTACAATGCGCCTGATCACTCTACTCCCTGTCTTATATAACACTGCCCAGCTACTGTACTGACGTTACTGCGCTTCACTATAATACCAGTGAAATATCATAAATATAGTCATGCGGTCCAGTATATGAGTATACCTTTCAATATGCACGGCGCATTCCATTTCAGCCCATATAATTTGGCCATAAATGCTGCTGCCAAGTTTATTATCAAGTTGTCGAAGAATTCAATGGTATCAAAAAATTATTATATATTAGTAAGAGGTCACTCCACAAGTAAGAATTAAAATATTTACCTTGTACAATAATCACAGTGAACTATTAAGTTTCACAGTTTTACACATCATTATGAACTGTCTCAGAGTAACTAACATAATGATTGCACCCTTTAGAAACCTTAAATGTCTCTCAGGTATGATAAGATTTAAAGCAGTCTGACGAAATCACTCAGAAATTAAGAAAAACAAAGACAACTTGCTAAACACAGCATTCTCTTTGTAATTAGTCATACATAAAGTTAGCTCACCAAAGGAAGACAAAAGAATTCTAAGAGGAACGTCTTGGCAACAATTCTGACAAAGGAACAAAAACCATGGCAACAGGAGTTGGAAGGAGCTGGATAAGAGGGCAGAGGAGGGGGCAGGAGAGAGGTCAGTACAGGCCCTTGCTAGGTCCAGGTGGGGATCATGTATTGCACAGAGCCAAGATGGTGCAAGGAATACTAATGAAGAGCTAAATGAGGGACATGTACAATTATGGTCGCATGAATGGATTAACGCCATGAAATGTCAGAGGGTAAACCAACATCCATCCAAAAGGATACTTTTAACTAATGTAGGATATTGGCACATTGGAGGAAGAGGGGGGTTGCTTTAGCAGTTGAGGGAGCATCAAACACTTGACCCTGATATGCAGCTTGAAGGTACATGTAAATGCTAAAAGTATTGCACCAGAAGGTTATTTTAATCAACAGAAAAATAGCCTGTACTGAAAACGGGGATCAATCAATCAATTGAATAAATCGTATCAATCACTGAATCAACCTATCTATCTATCCTTCGCTAACTATCCATCGCATCAGCATATCTATCGACTTCTTCCTCTGCATAACCAGTGCAGTCCTCAATCTGGAGTATTTCGCACAATCAGGGGTATTAGCACTCTCTAAAAGACTATGAAATAATCTATATCTATCTACATACCAACTATATCCAACTATCTATCTGTCTATCTGAAGTTGAAATTCTTCCCTTGCAATGCATAACACCCTGGCATGTAACAGGAGGAGCACTGCACGTAACACTCCAGGCATACTAACCCCCCCCCCCCTCATTCCAATTCTGCTATAGTCCTGACTGTAGTCTTGACTGAGTCTTGACTGAGTCTTGACTGAGTCTTGACTGAGTCTTGACTGAGTCTTGACTGAGTCTTGACTGCTGGCCTGGCCTAGTGAGTGAGAGAGGGAGAGAGGAGAGTAGGTCAGTTGTCTGACTTATTCTGCGTTTAGCTTTCCTTCCTCTCCCTGTTCTGAGCTGTTCTCCATGTTGCTCGTGTGCTGTGGAGGGAGAGAAACTGGCCCCCGTCCATCTGAGAGCAGAAGCAGAGCAGAAGCATTTCAACATGGCCCAGTCAGTCACCCAGTCATTCAGACCCTCCCTCCCTCCCTCCCTCCCTCCAGTAGGTCCTACAGTGGCATGTGCAGTGGGCAGTGTGCAGTCAGATGTCAGTCCTGTGCCAAGGTTGTTAATGAGTCCCATGCCCACCCTGCCATGCTTACTGGTCACTGGACATGTTGCAATACAGTCAAATCTCCCCAATATGACATGTCCTTCAAGATTATACAAAGAGGTTCTTTAATATTAGTGACAAATAGACCCAATTAATATAGCCAATAATGAAGGTACTGTGATCCATGCTATGAGATGGACTGACAATTTGGGCTTTATGTCCTGTATTTATGTGCCAGGCACACTAATTAGGACAGGAGGAGCCTCAGTCCGGTTGAATAACAAAACAGCCTCCAGGGGAAAGAAGGTAGATGTGAAGAAGAAATGAAAATTTGGCTCCACAAACTGATTAAGATTCTCCCTAAAAACATAAAACGGTCAAGCAGAGATCAAACCAGAGACCAAACCCAGGACCACATAAGGAAACAATCATCAAATTCAACCAGAGTGAGCAATCCTATCATATCATAAATCAGAATGGTCAGCAATGCTTCAGATCATGACAATGATGATGATGACGTTCACCCACATGACACCAGCTGCAATGCTGCTAATAAAGGTCTTCCCCAATTGAAGTGGCGCCTTCAACAATCAACATGCTTCTTTGACTGATCACACTGGCACCAGTGCACTTACTAGCCAAACCGAAAGTCTTACTTTTTGCAGCCCTCATGACTAGAACAGTCTTGCAATGGAGACTCCACTGCACTGGGCCAATTTTTCCACCTTGCTATTAGTCTATTAGCGATTAGGCTATTACATTCTCAATTACAGTTGAGAAAGACTCGATTGCTGCAAAGTACACTTTCCCCTTTGGAACATTTGGCCAGTTCAACAATTAGACTTCCTTCTGAAGTGACACCCAGACCCAGTGCCCCAGTTGAGAGTTAGGTGGAAACAGTAACAGAGCAAAAATAGAGCAAAAATAGTCAAAAGCTAAAATAGTCACAGCATGTTTAGAGTATAATCATGATAGTAGGAGCATTGGAGACAAGAATTCAAGAAGAAAGTCATGTCAGGCGAAAGACAAGAATAAGAAACAGAAGCAGAAAGGGAATAGAGAGGGAAGGAGGAACACGCTCAAAAGTCATGCTCCAGACACTGCGCAAAATGCTCGGCCAATCGGAAAAAAGTCACTAAATCACGAGAAAAAGTGACAAAAAGTGAGAAAATGCAAGAAATAAGAATTGCGAGTAAAAAGCAAACTAAAATGCCAACAAAAAAGGTGACAATGCGCCAACAAAATGCAAGAATTCCGAGCATGTCAGAGTGTGACAGAGTGACGGAGTCTGTAGAATCATGGCAGGTACCAGGGTCCCTTGTACCTGCCATGGTAGAATGCAGGCCACTACAGGGAGTGGGTCTGTGGGGTCAGTTGACTTGGCACCCAAGTCTCAATCTCTAGCTGCATTTGAGGAGCAGTTCACTTTGGGCACTTCACTTGGGCCTTGCTTTGGTTTTGTTGGCCTTCGAGAGGGACATCCCAGCTGGTTGCCATTCGGGTGAAGTGTCAAAATGGTGACCACTGATCTACATGTACATGTATGTATTATGTACATGTGATGATGTGCTTGTGATGTTGTACAATGCACATGTGCTGCAAATCACTGATCCTCTCCTCTAGGTCTTGTTCAGCTTTTAAATATGCTAAATGGCAACTTTAAGACAGTAAGACTCCCATTCCTCTTTCTGAGAGTAACATGTGACTAAACAATTCATACAAGGCAAACATACACATTCATAAAAGTACTAATTTCAACCCAAAACTTGCTCTCAAGTTAGAGGCTCAGTAGAGGTCTGTTCTTTCAAAGACTAGCTTGAGTACCATTGCTCTTATCTTTCGTTGAGACAGCCACTTTGAAGATTGAAAATGACGAAATCAGTAGCGACTAACTTAGTTACTTCTGTGTCATCACTGACATGTATCTTGTAATGTAACAGATCTGGTGAAACAGAGACCAATTGACTCCGAATTAGACTATCATTCGGTCTATGAAAGAAACAAATATCAAAAATAAAATTGAGCTATCTGGCCTTTGATTGAAATGGAATCCAAAGTCATCACACAACACTAATGGCCGAAATGGAGGACAAGTGGTGATATCCTAACCTTCAAGTGCGGCGTGTTTTACTTTACAATTAAAAAATATATTAGTACAGTGTAACTTACAAAGCCGTGACAAAAAATAACTGACCCAACTGAACAAGGCGATCACAAGGAATACCGATCGCTACAAGGTAACCAACACGTATTTCAGATCATCAGGACACATTTTTCAGGACAAATAGGACATTCAACCTTTTTTTTTTCAAAACTAGGTTTCTTGAAATCGGAATCAGGTCACCCTGCACCATGCAGTCCCAAAGTGGAACAAGCAATTAAGGCTATTAACTTATTAGTGCTTATAACAACCATGATAACCATGATGAAGCATCATTAATGCTGATGGTTTGAAGCAGTGCAATTACAGACATGACATCAGTCAGATAATCATTGCAATGATGTAGGCCTATTGTATACATATATGAACATTACACCTATAATTTCTATAATTTCTGCATTTTTAACCAAAATAACCAGCAATCTTCAAATTTAATAAGCTAGCAAAACTGCAAGTACAATGTATATATATATATATATATATATATAAGAACTTACGACATTCATCAATGCTCGCGAAGAACCTGACCACCATGTTTCGTTATCAGCCAAACAGCTGAGCAACACAGTTAACTGTGTACCAAATTAAAGTTGAAAACAAAATCTGGTCCTGTATCATATTCTTATGTTATCTCTGAGACATATCTAATCACAAGTGATAGTCATCACAATAACGAAAGCAAACTTAACTCAACAACCTGCAAATGGATGGAAGCCATTGCATTGCAAGCGATAACAATATATGATGTTATCTACCTCCTATCATATCTATTCTAATCTATTCTAATCTATTCTTATCTATGTTATCTGTGTTATGCTGTTTATTTGTATCATCAGATACCGAGAGATAGGCCACAATGCTGATGACAAGAGATATGTTCACATTTTTGTACTGACACCATTTCAAACGAAAGGTCACGAAAACACAGAAATATAAGTCAAAGTTGTGTCACGATCGGATACGGATAATATTGCGCTCATTACTGCACGTTCAACTTTTAATCTCAACATCTTTTTTTTTCCATTGTAGTATCTAAATTATTCCCGCCTATGTAGTCAATTCACCTGCACAGCATTTCACCGATATAATCGCTTCATCGCATGACGAGTGCGTTTTGCAATGTTCAATTTCCTCCAAAGTTTCAAACTAACTTACTTTTCACTTTTCAGTGCAAAGATACCCATAATGAGTGTCGGCAATAACTGCATTTAACAAATGGGCATTTGATCAGGGAGACAGAGACCCATCTTGAAATACAGACTATATATAGAGTGGTGACTGAAATGAGATTGCTTAATTTGCTTTCCATGAGGAACCTCCCTGTGACATAAACAACCTCTCTCTTGTTTTTCACTGCTCAAGATTACTATTATGAGTACTGGGCACAGTGGGCAAGGTTAATGCTGTTGGCACTTGGGAGCACACTAGGTTGCCAATCACTGGGTCCGGGTTCAAATCCAGCTCTTGTCGGGTCCCCGGGAATTATTTATGTTGGACAGCAGTTTCAGTCACCCTTCGCATCAAACGATCACTGCTCTGTCATCCTCCTATCCTAATCACCTGCTAATTAGTCTAGGAAGTTCATAAATATAGGATATAAGCCCACAATCATCCAATCATCCTTATAAGCACCAATGCAGCTACACCCCAGGACCAACCATTTAGTGTCTGCAAAATGAGGTGCTGCTCATCAAAGGGACGACTGTACACCTTTTGTCCAGTTGCACCCAGCAGTAATGCAATGTTGCGCAGACTATTCTACTGGTAGGTACTGGTACTTTCAATTAGCAAAATCATGAAGCAAGACACGCAGCAATTAGGCGTAAAAGGGAAGCATGGCATCATGAAATTGACATGTCGTGTAAAGGTGTAATGCCTCTCTCTGCAGTCTGCACTGCATTCATACCTCAACATTGTACCTGTGTACATTTCATTTGTACCTGTACTGTAGCTAAACATTGTATACAACAAACTTCCACAAAGTTCTCATCAGCCGGAGTCTACCTGTTCTAAACCTCGGCTGTTCCATCGGCTTCCCATAGACTTATGCACTATTTGTGAGGCAATAAAAGTTATAAAAAGACTTCACAGACAATGAAGTACTCCACAACACCTGCAGAACAACATGCACTACAATCTACTGCATGTATTTCAGTGCAATGATGATTTGACAAAATAACATAACTATAAAGACAAAATCGCAATCATTCAAGTCAGTGCACTAACATCGCGGAAAGTTTAAAAAAAGTCAGCACAAGTACTGCCAGTAAGTACATTTTGCACAATTACATGTTTCTTGACTCCATGTTTCTTGACTCCATGTTTCTTCACTCCATGTGTAGTTGTTTAAGTGCTCAAAGCAATACATACAAATGTATAACACATTTCGATACTTCAAAGAAGTCTGAAGAACTTTCTCAATCAGAAATGCGCTTTTGGAAAGAATCATCTTATGAAAATCGCAATTCAATCATTTCAGTTTTGAAGTGCTCACTTTTGACCTCAGAGTGTCTGTAGCACAAGGCAGAGCTGCATCTTTTGCAACACTGGCAAGTAAAGATTTCTGAGGGCTGCATTATGTATGCCAGGCCATGTTCACAGACCATAACGAGGAGTAATTATAATTGAACTAAACTTAAAACTCCCAATATGCTTTTAAAAGTTGTTAGAATATCACACTGAGATTCACATTGAAAGCATCCACATTGTGGCGAGAACCTGAATATAAATATACTCTTATATAACATTATGCACAAGAGCCATTAACAGATAATACTTGCCAGAATCAGCAGAGAGTATCCGCCGCAGAGAGGGAGGGGGTCGGACGAAGGGTCGTGCAGGTGCTGTTCACCTGTCCCGTGTTAATCAAAACTTCACAAGAGAAGAAAGTTATGATGTGGATCATCCCATCAAGTGAAGAATTCCTATCTAATGCATTTCGATGCAGCAAAAATGCAGTTGGAGCACCTGGTACTGTATCCACACCGAGTAAATGTTGAGATGGGTAGTCCAAGTCATGAACATAAGAGTATGTATGTAGATATGCAGGATAGTCAGAGATAATGTTATCCAAGAACTAGAACACTTGAGACGGCAACAAGAGCCTCCATGCAATGACAGAACAAGTTTGAAGTTATTATAGTAGAATCAACTGGTTCTCTTTGGCAAAGAGCAAATGTAGAGATATGCAATGCAGGTAACTCAAGGAACACAGAGTACAATGCAGAAGGCAAAAGATTGCCAAGGAACTGCCAAGGAATTGCCAAGGAGCTGAATGCAATGAGGTATGAGCAGCAAAATGCAGACCCCTAGTAGTCCTGCAACTGGTGCAAGGGTCAAAATCAAAGGCCTAAAAGTTGTTTGATTCAATCTAACGAAGTGCTCGTCAAAATATAAAGGAATTAAGTACTTCTGATGGTAAGTATTTGGTGAATCACTAATTTTCCAGGTAATTGAAATTATATCCAATATCCAAGATCAGGTCAAAAACACAGGAAGTTAAATCACCAAGATGACATATTCCAAATACAATCAACTTAAACTTTTAACAGAACATCCAAAGTAAGCAGTCAACATATTACATATTCCACTTTGGCATATTTTCCATCTGATAAAGTGTCAATTATTAAATATTTGCAAATAATTCCAAATATGCATTCACATGAAGTAGATGTATTGACCATGAGTGCAAACCGCTGCACACGAAAAATGCACTATTTTTGGAAAACAAATATCGGTCACCGTTCGGGATAAATGGATCAAGTGGCGAATTACGGTCCACGATAAGAATCATCGGCTCTTGTTGGTTATCAGATAAGCATCAAGCACACGATTAAGGAAATGGGTGAAAAAGAAGGTACTCAAACAGACACTATCAAAAATCGAGTGAAAAATGCAGCACCTTCATTACAAATTCCCATTAAGGTGGCTCGATACTCGTGAACTTTCCAAGATAGGATTTCTTAAAAATAGTTTAGAATGATCCTAAATATAGTTTATAGCAAGGATATGTAAAAAAAAGTGGTCGCAACCAGCCTTTTTTTCATATTATTCGAGGTTATGCACAAGAAAGTCAGTCCACGCAAACCTGAAAAACACAATTTTTTTCTTAACTTTTTTACTGTGAAATTTTCCCTGTCATTCAGTGGTCATGCATCCGATATCATTCAATGAATCATGAAATTAGAGAAGATACTTTAACGGAAAAGCTGATTACAATTTCAAAGCGATATATTTAGTTTAAAGGGCTTTCCAATGGGCTCGGATTCAAAAAATTGATTTTGACAATTTTGACTTTTTTTATAAACCATGGCGCTAAAAAAAATTGGCAGGATAGGATTTCTCATTTCTTTGTCATTTGTTTCCAAATATTGTGAGGAACAATAAAATGCATAAGAGAAGGTTTGCTACCGCGATGGATTTTGCTATAAAAATTTATTTATATCGCCAAGTCAGTTTTGAGAAATTAGACTTGCTTGCCGAAAATTGCCATTAAAAATAGTCCGTTTAGACTATAAAGCTGAAAGTCTCTCTGATTGCAGTCCTTTTCATGGCGCATTTAATGCTTTAAACCAGAAGTCTCTAACCCTGATAGAAGTGGTTCAAATGGCAATCGAAGCGGCCGTCGCACGAAATTATCAAAAACCAAAAAAGCAGCTCACAGAGCTCAAAAGACTGCTGTTGTCATGGTGACGTCGCCATTGCTGGACCATGAGTAGCGAGCCACCTTAAAAACCTATTTGGACAATAAAATGTTGCTGTACAATAAACTGAAGTTGTACTACAAAAATGTCCATTCATTAAAGTGATTTAACACTCCTCAACTATCCATAATATTTTTCAAGTTTCAAATCCATAAAACTTAGTAAAATCACTAATTCAGAACATTGACCGTGCTTACAACCGGGCATCTTATTATACAGACAGTAATAAAAATGTTTCATCATTATGGCATAAAATGCCAACACAAGAAAAGGTGTATTTACTTTATATCCAGTAGGCCTAGCTCCAGTACATTCCACAGTCCACACTGTTAAACAACTGAGTTTTTGATGAATAGGAGTAAAAAGCACAAGTCCTTAATTGGCCACAGTCGCCCATAGTCACCTACCACGGAGTTAAGTGTTAAGTCTGGCATTCCTTAAATCAATTAAAGGCCGAGTTAAATGAGTGGCTGGACTGAGATGATGACATCTTAAGGCTGCAGGTTCCACAAGACTGTTGTCAGCTGATTATGCAAGTGTCGTTGGGCTCCTTAATAGCAAGGCACTATTCCATGGCATCACACAAGGTCAAAGTTCAGCTAATAACGTAGAACGATTCAACTGGAGCATTTAACAGCAACTGACTGTTGTCATAAATGCACGACACAATCAAACTGATCCATAGCGGGGAGCCATGCAAGTTGAGTTAATGTTGACATTCCACTCACATATGGTAGTCAGAATGATAACAATTGTAGTCAAAATGACAACAAAATGAACAAATCATGCCAGATGTAGTCAGAAGTAGTCACCAGTTGTCACCAACTCATGTGACAATGAATGGTGCATATCCAGCATATGATATACCCTGACCGTATCAAAGTGCGCATATCCTGGCAAAAACTCCCTTCACTGGACCAGCTCAAGGTAACTCAGCTCACTTCAAGGAGGTGATCGGGCCGGAGATGATTAATGGTCGGAGTGACTGCTCGCTACTACAAAGGTGTAAACCAACTGTCAACTCCTCAAAACATTGGGCAAGTCATAATCAGTGCACAATCAGAGCTTAATCAGAGCATCACTGGGTATTGTTACTGAGAAATTAATGCAACTAATTGAAACAACTCCAAATAGTATCGCACATTACATAATATCAACGATACAGTTGCATAGCGACAACATATCCATGGCAACTTGGTGGTTATCCATAGCAACGAGAACTAAACCTCCTCCATCTCTGTTTCCCCTCTGAATCCAGCCTGTAACTCGCAATCCAAGCCTGGTATTCAAGCCTGGTATCCAAGCCTGGCATTCAACCTGCATTCAAGCCTGCTGCGTAGCTCCGTGCATGATAAACTCACAACTGCATCATGCGCAGCCTGACCTCCCTGCCTGTGCCTGGGTCCCTCCTCCCTCCCTTCGCTCCCTTTCTCTTACAAGTGCAGAGTGTAGGCCTGACTGCTTGAGCCATTCACCTCCCCCCCTTGCCCATGCACTACTTGAGCTCTGTTGAGCTGTGTGCAGTGACTATGCCCCTCATGCCTCCATTCCCTCATAGTCATAAGACTAGAAACAAGCACACAACTCTACTAGTCACTAGTAGTGACTATTACTAGCCCCCTGGTAGCCCTGCAGCCTGCACCATTGCTCTATCATTACATCATAGCCACTAGTCAAGTAGCCTTCCTGTGGCCTTCCAATGCCCTGCAAGTCCGACATGCCAACCCAGTCAGGCATAAGACTCCCACAACACAGTTGAACACACCACTCTTGACTGACCTATGACTGCAGCACACATCGGACGACTATAACCCAAAGACTATAACATGAAACTCTGCACAGGAGTTAACCATCGTTAACGCTGCATTCTCAAGACAACTGGGACTAATATTACGCAACCAGTTTACTTACAACTCAGTGAACTCCCAGCAAGGAGAAGAATGCGCATCTACTTCAACCGATAGATCAGTGTCCAGAAAAACTTTTGAACAGCAAAAATTGACACAATCAAACCGCACATCAATCAATAACTGCAACAATTTCAATTATTTTTTTGGTAGTGCATATGAATTGCATGTTGTATGATGAAACCAAGAGCATTTTTTCCAAAAAGTTTTTTCGCATCGAACATACTATAATACATCTGGTGCAACTCTTACTGAAATTCACGATTTTTTTTTTTTCAAAATGAAATGATGAATGAGGATCATTTGCTGTAAAATTTCTATGATGTTAACATGCACTAATACAGAGTAAGTTCCATGTACATGTAATTAGCATTTAAGAAGCACTAAGTTTAAGTCCAAGAAGCTTTTGCTTCCATGACATTTGAGACTAAAAGTCTAAACAATCACATTGTCAAAACTAACTTGGTCCAAATTTGTAATCTTGGTATTGTTACAGTCAATATTAACATGGTATGCACAGGGCTATAAAGTGCAATTCATAAACACTGTTAATAAAGTTCAAGAGTCACATAATCAGACTTAAATGAAGGATCTTTTTGGCAATCACTTGTTGATATGAAGTTTTGTTCTTTTTCAATACCATTATTACAATGACATTTTAACATATTTACGAAAGGTGAAAAAGTTGCAATCAGATTAAACAATGTTAAAGCTGATCGAACACCAGTTGAATACCGGAATATCATTCCTATGATTTCAATCAAAATATTTCTGGTAGCTGTTCTACATACATGAGCACGTTAAGAAACAGAGGGTGCACACAATACTACACATTGATCACTCTTGAGTCTTGACTGATATATGCAGTTGGGTGTAAAAACTTGCTGCACCAATAACCACCTCCTGACACCAACGTCATTTGCCATAGACTAATAGCCACAGAAGCAAAGAAGGCCTAAACATGTTAAACATGGAGAGAAGACAGAGCACACAGAGTAACACATAGAGAGGACACATAGAGAGGACACATAGAGAGGACACATAGAGAGGATACATAGAGAGGATACATAGAGAGGATACATAGAGAGGATACATAGAGAGAGAGGACACATAGAGAGGACACATAGAGAGGACACATAGAGAGGACACATAGAGAGGACACATAGAGAGGACACCCATAGAGCACTGGTATTACACAGTGGCACCCTGTGTGCAGTTTTGCAGTAGTTGTGTGCATGCATCATGTGATCCCATAGCATGAGAGGCATTACATGCTACCATCACTGACATACATACAATTACTGACATCTCCCTTCCATGATATACATGATGTAGTTGTGTCTCAGGGGCTGAGCTACATGTCCCTATCACTGCATATTCTTAGGTTGATATATATCTGCAAAAACATGAACAAGGCCAGAATTCATCTCTCCAAAAAATGTCATGTGACACATGATACAGTCATTGCTGTGAATATGTACCCATACTCCAATAGAGTCTGACATATATGCCCTTAAAACAAATCAACTCATCAAAATAATCAAACCAATAATAAAAGCTTCTCTGTTAGCAAGTATACATTGGCCGACGTATCTCATCATAATCATCATCATAATCATCATCATGTCAAAACGACCTCAGCCGGTATTACAGCCAACAGTCAACTGGTAGAACAGAATAGTCAATACCCCCCCCCCTCCCAGGATTGTAAGACAAATCCACCCCTGACTTGGACCACTTTGTGCACATGTAAATTCTTGAAATATTTGTCGTCCTAGTGCAATATGCAACTTGTAAAAGACATCAATCATGCATAATCGTGTGACAGAGAACAGAGATAGCTATCAGATCAGTATCACCAGAGTAACATAATACCCCCCCCCCCCAGGCACCCTAGCTCCTCCCCTGCCTATGTATGTAATGCATGTATGGCCTTATACAATCCTCTCCCAACACACACATATTCCAACCCAGTTTTACAAGTCACACACTTTAACACACACACATGCATACTCTTGCATAGCTCCCTGCCAATTGTAGGTCATGCTCAGTCAACACAGAAAAAATGCTAAGTATTTAAGAGTAACCTAGAAGAAAGTTTCCCTTGTAATTTCATTATATTCGCAATATTACACTTTCAAAAGTTTCAAACTCAACGCATGCATAATTCCCAACAGAGTATGTCACCTCAATTACACATCCAGTGTCCTCCACTGCTGCGTAATACCCTCCACAATGCAATAGGGCTAAGTGACCACACAGGTGGCTTATTACAGCGCCATATCTTGTTACAGACAAATGTTAATTAATAATGGCACACCTGCAGATATAAATGAGCATAAAAAATAACAGAATTCCCCTATTGTTTTCAAATTCATGACAACATCCAATTGACAATCTGCAGTTTCAATTAGATTTTACTAAGAAATTGCAAAAAATCTCAAGTACCAGGATATCAGGATATTTTACTTTGGGTTCAGGATGACTTGAAATAAAATTAATGTTAAATGGGCAAAAAACTTAGTTCACCTGTTCAACCCACATTATTCACAGGCTTTAGGCCGGCCTATTTATAAGTCTGAATAGTGAATATGGTCAGTTTGTGGTTTACATCCAATTAATTAGCCCAATTAATTAATGAAAATCAATGAAATATTCAGAGCCAATTAAGCCATCAAATTCAAAAGTATGGTTGAAACAATTGTTATTCAAATCAATTCTCTCTTGTTTGACCAAGAGATGTAATTGCCACTTCTGGAGATTTTCAGGACCCTTCAAATTAGGTAACCCTTACATTTTTGCGCATGGGATGATTGAAACCAGTCCTAAATGCTGCAGGCATTAACATTAATCTATCAATTCTAAAAATTTTTTGGGAACTTAAACTTTTAATCATTTAAGGCAAAAAATAAATTTTAATACAAATAAATTAAGTTTCAATAGAAAAAGGCAACACATCACATGTCATAAACAAATATAGTACTTGA
The DNA here is from genome assembly GCA_026936325.1 of Platynereis dumerilii. Lineage (NCBI taxonomy): Eukaryota > Metazoa > Annelida > Polychaeta > Phyllodocida > Nereididae > Platynereis > Platynereis dumerilii. The sequence continues at coordinate 8,176,545 of JAPTHN010000022.1, read as the reverse complement.
AAATTTCTTTAACTAAAAATTGAGTGTATTTTTTTTAAATATTTTTTTACTGGGTATAGTCTAGCATTTGATGATCAGCTGAGTGGCAGCCTGCAGTCTGGCTGCAGTAACACACATTAGACAGCTGCAGGCTGACCACCAATTAGCAATGCTGCAAGCAGATCTGTGCATGCATGTTGCACCATTGAATGTCAGTTGTTGACACATTCATGAAAAATCTGACAGTGATCTTCCAGTATCCACAGACAGATATCATCGAAATGCTAGCCAAAAGACCCCAGGATCCTCTGGCAACCCTCAGACAAAGACTGTGTGATAAATTAAAAGCCACCTTCCCTACCTATCAACAGAGAAGACCCATAGATAGGAGAGTCAAACATCTCATTACTGAGGACATTTTTCATTTGGGCTACAGTTTAGTCAATGAAAGTGTATCACGTGAAGCTGAGAAAGCCTTTGACAAAGCCTCTGACAAAGCAGATAATGATGATGAAAATCCACCTGCTGGGCAGGATAAAGATGGACAAATTAACCCCGAACTGGCTCAACTTTTGACTACCGTTGCCAAACTGCAAGAGACTGTTAATTCTCTTAAGAGTGAAAATAAAAGGCTCTCAAAGAGAATTGACGATCTACCAATCTGCAAGTGTGTGGAAGCCAGTGGGCCTCGTAATGTCAAAGATGCAGCTGAGGATGAAGGGACCAACAATCCAGGAACGAGTGATGCAACTGCTGTCAAGGAAGTCCCTCCACCAGGTGGCAGCACAGGGCAGACTGCAGTCACAGTACCATCATCTTCCTCATCCTCCGATGACTCAGAGAGTGAAAGCTCTGATCACAGGAGTAAGAAGCTCAAGAAAATGAATAAGGGAACCAAAACTAAATGTGCCCTGAATAAAGCCCTCAAATCGTCTAATGTTCCTCCCAAAAGCAAGGCAGTTGACAACAAACAGGGTGAACCAAAGACACAGCTAAAGGCAGCCTCTACATCTGCAGCTGTCAAAGAGATTTATGTGGGAAATGTGGATCCTGAAAACTCCATGTCTGACATTGTCGACCATATTAAACAGAATGCTACCCGCATTATGACCTCAAGTGTAAGGGAACTATACAAGGGTCACGATGCAAAATCTTTCTGTGTGAAGGTCCCTGAAAATGACTTTAACAAAGTTATGAATGCAACATGGCCAGCAGGCATCAAGGTCAGGCAATTTTATCCAAGGACAAATGGTGCTCATCAGAAGAAAAACCAAGGGGGTAGAAGCAGAGGACCTCCCCACGGCATCAGGTCTGGAAACAGACGAAGGCAAGGGCAACATACCAGACAGCCAAGGAACACCTACCAGGAGCAGCCCTTTCGGGCCTACCCAGACCACAACCAACGAGATTGGTACGACCAAAGAGAGTGGTATGAAGCAGAGTGGCCTCCCCTCCCAAGAGCAAGAGAAGATCACCAGTGGGATTACCAACATGAGGGAAGATACAATACCTATTATTAAATCCTCTGACCCTGGTTTTCTGACCCTGGTCTGTGAACATTACAATTGTCATGGATTTAAGCAGAGTTGTGACTACGTGATGGAGAGATTGGACAAAAATGATGTGGTGTGCCTAACTGAAACGTGGCTTAGACCTTATGAACTGTATTCTGTACATGAAACCATACGTCGGCATTCTGACTCATTGGGCAAAAACTGCCTAGTTTTCTCTAAGTCAGGCATGGAGCATGTTGACCCCTCTTACAGTGGCCGACCATACGGAGGTCTATGCATCATTGTAAAGAAACACGACATGTACATTGCTAGAGAAATAGAAATTCCTAGCGAGCGTGTCATTGCTGTTGGGCTGTACGATGCTTCGAACAAGCTCTGTCAGATAATTGTTTGCATCTACATGCCATTTCATGACGGAAGTGTAGCCCAGCTGACGGAATATGTGGAGACAATTGACATACTTCAAACTGTCATAGACAAATACGGAGCAAACTCACAAATAATGTTCATTGGTGACTTCAATGCTCAGCTTCCAACTTCAGCAAAACTACACAGAAAGTGGTACAATGTCAAAGGATTTAATAAACATAGTTGTCTACTTTACGACTTTATTTGTGCCAATGACCTGCTTGCTGCTGATCTGAGCTTTCAACAAACTGTCGACTACACATATTTCAGGCACTCAAATAAACATTATACATGGATTGATCATGTCTTAACCTTCGAGAGAGACTTTCACAATATCAAGAGCTGTGTAATTGTACCTGAAGAGGCTGGTAATGTGAGTGACCACCTCCCGGTCCAGGTCTCAACTGCAATTCCAACTGCAGAACATCATACTTCAAAGTGTACATCAGCAAGCAACATTCGCTTCATACCTCCAAACTGGAAGTCCTCTGATGCGCGGGATAAATATTGTGCCATCTTATCCAAGAAACTTTCTGATGCTTTCCACAACAATGAAACCCCTGAGGACAATGTCAGCCAGTGGGTGGATGATAGATTGACCGCCATCAATGACATCATGCATGAGTCTGCCGCTGAAGCCGGGTGCACCCCTAAAAGGCCTCTAAAGCCAAAACCATACTGGTGCCCAGAGTTGAGTAAACTCAGAGACAAAAAACGATATTGGTGGTCAATATGGGTATCAGCTGACCGGCCCAGAAGTGGCATCCTGTTTGAAATATGGAAGGACCTGAAAAAGCAGTTCAGGCGACTGACACGACGCAACGTTCAAAGTTTAATATCGAGAGACTTGCATATCATCAACAATCTCTATGACAAGAGACAAATGAAAGCTTTCTGGAATAAGCTCAAGCGCCACCAGCAAGGGAAGGTCTGTTCCACGTTATCGGCCGAGGACTTAGCTGAGTTTTATGGCAAAGTTATGACAGATGATGGTGAACTTACTGCTGACCAAACTGACATCAAGAACTCCGTTCATAAATATTTCACCAACAATGAGAGCAAAACCTGTGATGTAGTGGTAGAGCCTATCCTAGTCACGAGATTAGTAAAATCTCTAAAGCAAAGCACATCGCCTGGATGTGATGGGATTACGGTTGAACATTTGGTTTATGGAATGTCACGTATCCTGGCATCAGTTCTGGCGCAGTTATACTCAGTGGTCCTGTCACACTCAATTGTCCCTAGTGTGTTTACCTCTGGACTCATCATACCCATACTTAAGAAACCATCAAGTGACCCCAATGAGCCCAGCAACTACAGGCCTATAACTCTTAGCTCCGTCCATTCCAAAATTGTGGAACTAATTGTATTGCCTTCTCCGGAGATAAGCAACTGTCAGTTTGGATTCCGAGAGGGCCGTGGGACTTCGTTCGTCAACTCTACTATAAATGACTGTGCAGCATACTACAAAGCCAGACGCTCGCCCATGTTTCTCTGTAGCCTCGACGCCGAGAAATGCTTCGACAGCATCTGGCACGATGGGTTGTTGTATAAGCTGATGCCTATCCTCCCACTTCACACCTGGCTCTTTGTATACAGATGGTACAAGATGTCCCAGGCTGTCGTCTGCTGGAATGGTACCAACAGTAGTGAGTTTGCCATAACGAGAGGTATGCGTCAAGGCAGTGTGCTTTCACCGACACTGTTTAATATATTCTTGGATGAATTATTACAGAGAATCCAAACCCAAGCAGATGGAATTAGAGTGTCTGACCTTCTCTTGAACTGCTGTACATATGCAGATGATATTACGTTGTTCTGCTCCACGGCACCAGGCCTGCAAAGACTCATAGACACCTGTGTATCTTATGCAAACAGGTATCGCTTCCGATTTGGAATAAAGAAGTCTAAGTGCATGGTTATGGGCCCAAACCATCTGTCAGAAACACCAACATGGAGTATCGGCGATGGTCTACTTGATACGGTGGATCAAACTGACATCCTCGGAGTGACCTTTGATGAATCAATGTCCTTTGGTAGTCACGTGGGAGCAAGGATTAATTCAAGTCGGCGGCGCATTTATGGCCTTGCAAGTGTTGGAATGTCCTACCCTGGATTAGCCTCAGGTGCAAAAACCCACATATGGAACTCCATCGGGGCACCCATAATGACTTACGGGATGGACTGTGTTACTATTTCTAAAGGGCATATACGTCAGCTCAAATCAGCTCAAGGTTCCATACTTAAACGTGTGATGGGTATACCATCAAGATCCCATCATAGTAATCTATTGAAAGCCCTTCATGTGCGGAACATTGATGATATTATTAACGATAATTCTAAAAACCTGTTCCATCGCATATTTAAATATGACTCTCCAGCACGGGACCTCCAAACCAGACTCTTAGCAAAGTTTGTGGAAACTGGAGAAACTATTAAAGGTACTCTTGTTGACAGAATAGTAGCGATGGGTGTTTCTCCAATGAAAATTGCCTTCTCAAGACCCCAAAAGCATGTAACATATGACAGTGATGGTATTATAGACTCTTTAAAATACATGCTATTTCATGATAACTATATACGGCCTAAATCCAATGAACATTTATTGGCCACTTTATTGCTTAAAGCCTTCTAGTCAGACTTTCCCCACATGTTCTTGTTTTTAAATGCTTTTAACTTGTTTATATTTTACGCTGAAATTTTATATTGATATTTTACATTTTTATATATTTCGATCTGTACATTTTATCTTTCTATATTTTCCCATTTATGGGAGTTGAAACGAATAAACAAATAAATAAATAAACGGCTAAAGTGATTTAATTGCAATTTTGCAGTAGCTCCACCAGCTCCACAGAGTGCTACAGAGATGCTAGCAGTGGAGACTGGGAGACTGGATCCACTTGGATCAGCCTGCTGCCTGGCGCACGCGTATTTCGCTGCATGCACGTTCACGCCCAATGCAATTAAGGAATGCGGGGAAAAGAAAGGGAAAATACTCACCCAGAAAATGCACAGGCTTGGGCTGCTTTCGACGGGACATCCCTCGTGTATTGATGCATCGCAAGTGTCTATACAACGCCTGTTTACTGCCAAAAACATGAAAATAAACAAGAAATTATCTGGACACCTTTGCCTCCCCCTCTTCCGTCCGCCATGTTGGCGAGCGGTGCATTCTGGGGAGACAGGGAGCTGCCACATGTTGGGGTGACACGCCGGGTGAATAAGAGGTGGAAATTGGAGGAAAAAGGGGGTTAAAAGTTGTTTAGAGGAGACGAATAATTAGCACGAAGATGAGTGACAACGCAGGGACAGCCGACATCTCACTCGGGTGAGTATTTAGCCCCGAAAAGCCGCATTTTCATGGCCAAAAAGTTGCTGTGTTTTGCAAACTTTTGACATTTCCAAGTTTGACAGCTGATGCAAGCCAATGCAAGGGGCTGAAATTCTAAATTGATCTTGTTTGCAAGATATTTATATGTTGTGAAATAAGTATCTCTGTAATTATGCAGTGACGTCTTGAAAATCAGAATGACAGGTGGCTTACACTTGACACAAGTTGACAGTGACAGTCACCAACTGTCAAATCTGACAGATGAACTGTCAAATTTGACAGCTGTCAATCGCCCATCATGCCCATAGTGCAGTGACACTGACAGTACACGTTCATATCGTACACATACATATTATACATATGGGTACTTTCGATTCACCTACTCTAAACTACTCCAAACTACTCCTAGCAGAGGCGCTCGAGTCTCGAGCAGAGGCATCAAGGCCATTTAGATCAGCGGATTACGGACTCTTTGGCTTGCGACCAAAATATGTCAGGAACCGTAGTGAATCTCACAAATTCCTTTGGCAGATGTTTAGAAACAAAGTTTATCTCAAAGATTCAATCAATGTCAAGTAACTAACCTTCAGATAAACGTCGATTCTAGGGGGAAATCCGCGAGTGTTTTTGCCATGATTTCCTTGGCCATTTTGAGACGTCGCCACTACTGGCCACCAGAGTTCGCGACGCTCGCAGCGCCCCTAGTGGAGAAAGTAAGCGAACTCAAAAACATGCATTCAGCTGAATAGCTTTGGCACTATTGGCAGAGATAGCTGGAGTAGTGTCAATGCACAGCATTTATAGCAATTGAGGGTGTTACAACCTTGTTCTAAAGTAATTAGAGAAGTACAATTGTATTTATTCACACCTTCCCAAAGGTGTGAAGTATACAAAGTGCAATTAGCAAAATAATTTTTTGTGAAAAATAATTTATTTTCTAATGTTAATCTCTTTGGAAGTTTTTTCAAATATTTTTTTATAGGTCTACTGTCTAGGCCCTACATTGCTATATACATTGCTTTACCATATTGGGAGTCAGCTTAGTAAAGTCAATTGATTATTAATTTGTTTTCCATGATATTGAAACAATTTTTAGTTTTCCTTGAGCCAGAACCTTGGAAAAAAAAACTTTTCCTGAAATATCATTGTGCATACTAGCAAAACAGCAAAATAAAATAAAATAAAGAAATCCACTTTTTTATCAAGCTGTGAAGTTTTATTCACACTACATAACTTACATAACTGTGCTAAATCGAAACAAGAATCTGGGGATTAAAACCCTAAGTGCTGCAATTTTTGCTTAGTGTTTTTATTAAAGTCAGTATGTTTAGGAGGCAACCATTTGATATCAGGGGAGGGGGGCTTGGAGTTTTTTCTAAAATAAATAATTTATTGCTTAGTTTAGGTTAAATAAATAAATTCTTTTTGGCCAGACTTGAATTAAATCATTTCTGGTAGAGGTAGCCTATTTCTTAACAAGGTGATGCTTGATTTAGGAATGAATATTCGGTAACTTAGCGCACTCAAAAGAAATAATTACTGCTACCATTACCGTGAAATAAATAATTACCCCTTGAGGAAAACTCCAAGCCCCCCTGGAAAACAAATGGTCGCCCCCTTAGGCCTGCTGCCCTCAACAACTTACTGGTGAGACATAGTTTAAACAAGGTAGTAGCACTCTTTAGAGTGCATAGGCCTGCCACCATTTTCTTGTCTTGTTAGTTTTGACATTGCATGTATATTGTTCAATATTTCCAATGCATTTTTACAGGTTAAAACCTGTGTGGTAACGTAATTTACACTTAATATAGTAGAAGTACATTTAAACACTCTTTCCCTTAACATTTCTAAAATAATTTATCAGAATCACATGAAATTTAGCAGGCAATCTCAGGTATCGAACACCTTCAAAAAATTTTAATAATATTTTTTATCTACTTCTATTACTCTACCTGTACAGTACGGCAACATACTGCTGCCAGTGGAATGCCAAGGTAAATGAGTACAATATTAAAATTTCTTTCTGCAGCAATTCTTCGGATATTCAGCTGCAATTCAACAACAATGCTCCTTTACTTCTCCAGGAATTACGCACCAACTATGGATGGATGGATGTTAAGGGCTTTATGTCCTGTATTTATACACTTGGTAGGCTAATTATAATAGCAATTCTGCAGCAATTCTGCAGCAACTATGCAGTAACTATGCAGTAACCCTGCAGTAACTATGCAGTAACTATGCAGTTCTCAGCAATTCTGTGGCAATTCTGCAGCAACCATGCATAACTAGGCAGTTCTCAGCAATTCTGCAGCATTTATGCAGAAATTATGAAATAACTCCGAAGAAATTCTGCATTGATTATTCTGTCGCAGTTCTGTCGCAGTTCTGCAGCAGTTTCGCAGCAGTTTCGCAGCAGTTTCGCAGCAGTTTCACAGCAGTTCTGCAGCAGTAGTTCTGTCGCAGTTCTGCCGCAGTTCTACCACAATTCTGTAGCAATTCTGCAGCAATTCTTCATTGCAATGCAGTATTAAATTCTTCATTACTATGCAGTAACTATGCAGTTCTGCAGCAATTATGCAGCAACCATGCATTAACTAGGCAGTTCTCAGCAATTCTGCAGCATTTATGCAGAAATTCTGCAGCAACTTTGAAGAAATTCTGCAGCAGTTCTGCAGCAGTTCTGCAGCAGTTCTGCAGCAGTTCTGCAGCAGTTCTGCAGCAGTTCTGCAGCAGTTCTGCAGCAGTTCTGCAGCAGTTCTGCAGCAGTTCTGCAGCAGTTCTGCAGCAACTATGCAGCAACTATGCAGCAACTATTCGGGAACTATTCGGGAACTCTGCAGAAACTTTACAGCAACTATTCAGGAACTCTACAGAAACTCTACAGCAACTATTCAGGAACTCTACAGAAACTCTCTCAGTGATTCTGCAGCAACTATGCAGCAATTCAACATCAATTCCACATCAATTCTGCAGCAATTCTGCAGCAATTATGAATCGTTGCTGTACTTCTACAGGACTTTTGCAGTGGCTATGCAGCAGTTATGCAACAGCTATGCAGCAGCTATGCTATGCAGCAGCTATGCTATGCTGTGATTCTACAGCAACTAAGTAGCAAACTCTGCAGCAACTATGAAGCTATTCTGCACCAATTCACCAGAAATGCTGCAGCTTACTCTGCAGCTTACTCTGCAGCTTACTCTGCAGCTTACTCTGCAGCTTACTCTGCAGCTTACTCTGCAGCTTACTCTGCAGCTTACTCTGCAGCTTACTCTGCATCTTACTCTGCATCTTACTCTGCACCTTACTCTGCAGAAACTATTCGGGAACTCAGCAGAAACTTTACACCAACTATTCAGGAACTCTACAGACACTCTCTCAGCTATTCTTATTCTGCAGCAACTATGCAGCAATTCCACAGCAATTGTGCAGCAATTCTGCATCGATTCTGCATCAATTCTGCATCAATTCTGCATAAAATCTGCATCAATTCTGCATCAATTCTGCATCAATAAAACAGCATTGCTGCTGTACTTCTATAGGACTTAAGTGGCAGCTATGCAGCAACTATGCAGTAACTCTGCAGTAACTATATGTGACCTGCTCCACCAAAATGGGTTCAAAGTCGGCCTCCTATCATATCTAGGTATGAAAATAACTTTATTCTACTGGAATTAAGCTTTAAAACGATGTTTAGTATGTTTTGGTATCTCCATCCAATCCAAAGATATGGCACCTCAAACATCGATGATACGAAACATCAAACTTTGAGAAAATGGCATTTGAAATTTCCGCCATTACAATGAAAGAACTAAAAAAATCAGCATGGACACACAATTTAGATAATTTAAAACCAATTTTTTGGTTAAATGGTCTAAAATATTCAAAGAACATTACCTTTGCTAAATCCTGGTACCAACGGCTAAAAAACATCAAAATGTGACCTTTTGACACATTTTGCTCATTTCTGAGAAATGTATAATGCCTACTTTGAACTCATTTTGGTGGAGCAGGTCACATATGCAGTTACTATAGAATTTCTGTCACATTTCTGCAGCATTTCTATAGCAGTCCTGCAGCTGTTTTGCAGCAGTTTTGAAGAAACTATATAAGAAGTATGCAGCAACCATGCAACTGTTCTTAAGCAAATTCAGCAGAAATTCAGCAGCCATTCTGAAGCAATTATGCAGCAGTTCTGCAGCAGTTCTGCAGCGGTTCTGCAGCGGTTCTGCGGCGGTTCTGCAGCGGTTCTGTAGTAGCTATGTCACAACTGGGCAGCTATTCTGCACCAATTGGCTATGGAAGGCTGAAATTCTGCACCAATACTGCACCAATTCTCCAGCTAGGCTACTCTACAGCAATTCTACATCAATTCTACAGCAATTCTGTAGCAACTATGCACATAGTATGCAGTAACTATGCTTCATAGCTGCTGCATCGTTTCTGGTGCATTTCTGCAGCAGTCTTGCAGTAGCTATGCCACAACTCTGCTGCAACGCTGCAGCAACCCTGCAGAAATTCTGTCAAAGTGCTGCAGCACCTTTGTAGCAACTTTTCGGCAATTTAACTGCAGTTCTGCAACAATGCTGTACTTCTGCAGGAATTATGCAGCAACTACGCAGCAAATATCAGTTCTGCCACAGTTCTGCAGCAACTATAAAGCAATTCTGCAGCAATTCTGTAGCAACTATGCTGCAACTATGCAGCACTTTTGTGCAGTTCTGCAGGAAGCTGCAAAATGCTGCAAGAAGCTGCAGTTCTGCAGTTTCCTACAGAATTAGTTGTCCTCTGTCACTGTAGTATTTCTGAAAAGTATCTGCAGCAAAATCGGTACATAGGAATTATGCGGCTGTGGTGATTTTATGCACTTCTGCAGGATGCTGCAGGAAACTGCAAAATTCTAAAATTTTCCTACAAAATTGGTGGTCCTCTGTCACTTAAGCGTTGTGAAGCTGAAGGAAGCTGCATAATTCTGCAGTTCTGAACTTTTCTGCAGGAGTTCTGTAGTTTTCTGCATGATTTCTGCTACTCTGTTACTTCTTGCACCTGTGTGCTATGTATGTGCATCAATTTCAGAAGTCTAAGATCAAGGTCTTGTGGCTACCGAGGAAACATTTATTTTGGGGTGAGGGGGTCAGCACGTTTTGGGTTTTGATGGTCCTGTGTAGCTGCTGTATATCTTTAGCAGTTTCTGCAGCAAAATATGAAGCCTACACTTCTACAACCAGCTGCAGAATTCTGCAGCTTTTTGTATAAATCTGCTGGAAACTGCAATATTCTGCAACTTTTTGTAGAAGTATGCAGATTTTGCTGCAGAAATTGCTAAAGATATGCAACAGCTGTCAGAGGACCGGCAAAACACCCGACCCTCTCACCCTCAAATCAATGTTTCCTGGGTTACGGAAAGACCTTAGTTTAAGAGTTCTGAAATTGATGCAGATACATTGCAAAGCTGGAGGAAGTAACAGAGGTGCAGAAAACCTCCAAAGTTGCATAATTCCTACACAAGTACCATTTTTTCTGCAGGAACTGTTCAGTAATGCTGGAGTGACAAGAGGACCACCAATTCTCTAGCCTTAAGGAGCTTGGAAACAAGACTGCCAACAGAATTATGTAAGGAATCCTGTACTTCTGTGGGAATTATGAACAATTATAATTTCCTGCAGTGGCAATTATGCACTTCTAAAATTTCCTGTGGAACTCTTTGCTGAAGTGTAAAAAAAACTCCAGTTGAGGTGCAGGTTTCAGAGTAAGTTCTTCTGATGATCTTTAATTATTTTCTGGTTATAGAGAACCCAACCTTCACCGCCACTGTTCTAGCTATATTGCAACATCTTGCACATTTACTTAGTGCACTAGAGTATATATGTATAACTGGCACATTGCTGGTGCGCAAGCAAGATCTTGCACTTGTGCAGAACAGCAGAAGCGCTATCAAACACACTTGTCTGCATTCAAAATCGTGCATCTACACAACTGCTACATTTTGCATGTAGACAAGTGTGCTAGATAACACTACACAACTGTAAGATATAATTGTATGTGGATGACTGTGCAAGATAATCCATCTACACAACTGCAAGATATTGCATGAAGACAACTGCAAAAGATTTCATGAAGACAACTGTGCAAGATAATGACCTACACAACTGCAAGATGTGTTTTAGGAGTTTGCAGAATTCTGCAGGTGGCTGCATAATTTGTGAAATGTTGCAGCTTCCTACAGAATCATGCAGCTACATGCAAAACTGCTGCAGAACTGCAGAAAGAAATTATACTCTCATTGTGTAAGTGTAGATTTCTTGGGGAAATTGCAGAATTTTCACTCTTTCCCCACAACTTTTCTTTCCCACCAACTTTTCCTTCCTTCTCACTGCTTCTTTGCACAATGCCTGCAGGAAATTGTATAATACAAAAAGTTTGCAAATATTTGCCGAAGTACAAAGTTCCCACAATAATTGCAGACTGCATAAAACAAAATGAGTATTAATATTACATAGGGTGTGTCTGTATTTCTGCAGAAAATTAATGAATGCACCTCTATATGTTTCTACAAAAATTCTGCTTTTCTGCAAGGTGCGAAAAAAATTCCGTATTCCAGCTGAAATTCTGCAGTTTGGCATCTGTGCAAGTTTTTGCAGGAATTCTGTACTTCTCTGGGAAAACTGCGAAATCTGCAGAAGTCCGCATATTTCAGGAATCTGTAAAAATAGTCACTATTCTGGAATTTCCAGTTTGAATTATTAAATTCTGCAAGTTCCCATAGAAATCTCTGCAGGTAAATCGTGCAGTTCTTCTACAAGAATTGTGCAGTTCTTCCGCACAAGTCTGCCATTATGAAATATCTTGTAGGATTTCTGCATTCCTGGAAGATTTCTATAATTCTGTAATTTTAAGACCTCTTTAAAGACTAGGACCACTCTCCTGTGAGTCCTGTCACTGTTCAAGGAGTTCTGTGTATGCATCAGGATGGGGTTACTACCCCTTCCCTCTCACTACCCCTTCCCTCTCACTGCTCCTTCCCTCTCACTACCCTTCCATCTCACTGCTCTTTCCCTCACACTTCTCCTTTCCTCTCGCAGCTCTTTCCCTCTCACTTCTCTTTCCCACTCACTGCCCCCCTCCTCTCACTACCCCTTCCTCACTACCCCTTCCCCTCACTGCTCCTTCCCTGTCAGGGGCACCTCACGACAGTGTGTTATTATAATGCCCACATCAGTGTCACCTCCTGGTTGCACATCTTTTGTGACACTTAGATTCATTTTTTTTATGCAACTGGGAGAAAATATCTGTTATGCTGCCAGCTGGGTTGCCAGCCAGCCCAAGCGTCATTCATCACCTCCCAGCCAGCTGATATAAATCATTTTTTTCCCAGCCAGCCACCTCAACTGCTTTCTCATTGCCTGACTGCAAATTTCATCGGTTGGATGCCAAAAATTGGATCCAAGCTTACAACTTTGCCAGCTGGGAGCATCCTAGCTGAGAGTCTGCCAGCCAGCCGGGTGACTGCTTCATAACAGATAATTGGTAGAACAGATCATTGGGTGCCCCTGCCCTGTCACTGCTCCTTCCCTCTCACTGCTCCTTACCTCTCACTGCTCCTTCACTCTCACTGATCCCCTCCGCTCACTGCCCCTTCCCTCTCACTGCCCCTTCCCTCTCACTGCCCCTTCCCTCTCACTGCCCCTTCCCTCTCACTGCTCCTTCCCTCACACTGCTCCTTCCCTCACATTGCTCTTTACCTCTCACTGCTCCTTCCCTCTCACTGCCCCTTCCCTCTCACTGCTCCTTCCCTCACACTGCTCCTTCCCTCACATTGCTCTTTACCTCTCACCCCCCTTCCCTCTCACTGCCCCTTCCCTCTCACTGCCCCTTCCCTCTCACTGCCCCTTCCCTCTCACTGCCCCTTCCCTCTCACTGCTCCTTCCCTCACACTGCTCCTTCCCTCACATTGCTCTTTACCTCTCACTGCTCCTTCCCTCTCACTGCCCCTTCCCTCTCACTGCTCCTTCCCTCACACTGCTCCTTCCCTCACATTGCTCCTTACGTCTCACTGCTCCTTATCTCTTACTGTGCCTTCCCTCTCACTCCCCCTTCCCTCTCACTCCCCCTTCCCTCTCACTCCCCCTTCCCTCTCACTCCCCCTTCCCTCTCACTCTCCCTTCCCTCTCACTCTCCCTTCCCTCTCACTCTCCCTTCCCTCTCACTCTCCCTTCCCTCTCACTCCCCCTACCCTCTCACCCCCCTTCCCTCTCACTCCCCCTACCCTCTCACCCCCCTTCAATCTCACCCCCCCCCCTTCCCTCTCACCCTCCCTTCCCTCTCACTGCTCCTTCCCTCACATTGCTCCTTACGTCTCACTGCTCCTTATCTCTTACTGTGCCTTCCCTCTCACTCCCCCTTCCCTCTCACTCCCCCTTCCCTCTCACTCCCCCTTCCCTCTCACTCTCCCTTCCCTCTCACTCTCCCTTCCCTCTCACTCTCCCTTCCCTCTCACTCTCCCTTCCCTCTCACTCCCCCTACCCTCTCACCCCCCTTCCCTCTCACTCCCCCTACCCTCTCACCCCCCTTCAATCTCACCCCCCCCCTTCCCTCTCACCCTCCCTTCCCTCTCACTGCTCCTTCCCTCACATTGCTCCTTACGTCTCACTGCTCCTTATCTCTTACTGTGCCTTCCCTCTCACTCCCCCTTCCCTCTCACTCCCCCTTCCCTCTCACTCTCCCTTCCCTCTCACTCTCCCTTCCCTCTCACTCTCCCTTCCCTCTCACTCTCCCTTCCCTCTCACTCCCCCTACCCTCTCACCCCCTTCCCTCTCACTCCCCCTACCCTCTCACCCCCCTTCAATCTCACCCCCCCCCCTTCCCTCTCACCCTCCCTTCCCTCTCACTGCTCCTTCCCTCACATTGCTCCTTACGTCTCACTGCTCCTTATCTCTTACTGTGCCTTCCCTCTCACTCCCCCTTCCCTCTCACTCCCCCTTCCCTCTCACTCCCCCTTCCCTCTCACTCTCCCTTCCCTCTCACTCTCCCTTCCCTCTCACTCTCCCTTCCCTCTCACTCTCCCTTCCCTCTCACTCCCCCTACCCTCTCACCCCCCTTCCCTCTCACTCCCCCTACCCTCTCACCCCCCTTCAATCTCACCCCCCCCCCTTCCCTCTCACCCTCCCTTCCCTCTCACTGCTCCTTCCCTCACATTGCTCCTTACGTCTCACTGCTCCTTATCTCTTACTGTGCCTTCCCTCTCACTCCCCCTTCCCTCTCACTCCCCCTTCCCTCTCACTCCCCCTTCCCTCTCACTCTCCCTTCCCTCTCACTCTCCCTTCCCTCTCACTCTCCCTTCCCTCTCACTCTCCCTTCCCTCTCACTCCCCCTACCCTCTCACCCCCCTTCCCTCTCACTCCCCCTACCCTCTCACCCCCCTTCAATCTCACCCCCCCCTTCCCTCTCACCCTCCCTTCCCTCTCACTGCTCCTTCCCTCACATTGCTCCTTACGTCTCACTGCTCCTTACCTCTTACTGTGCCTTCCCTCTCACTCCCCCTTCCCTCTCACTCCCTCTTCCCTCTCACTGCTCCTTCCCTCTCACTGTTCTAATTAATTTTTTTTCTAAAAATCCTACAAACAGCGGCAAATATTCTCTGGGCAAAATCAAAGAGATTCCATGCCAAATCAACCAGGGGTCTCCAGGTCATCATCTGGGAAAAAATTGAAAAGATTCTCAGATGTTGTCCTATCTGAGGTTAAAGGCACTTGGGCATAATTTGAAGTCTGTGCTGTCAAAACTCATGGAGATATGACCATTTGAAATATAGGGTGATTTTTTAACTTTTTGAGAAATGCATTTTCGTCTGGTTTTGTCACGTTTTGCAACTACATGTCTGATATTATGGTTATCAGAACAATTGCATGCCCCATATTTTCAGTTTCTGGTGTCACATTTGATATATCTCTATTACATAATAGATAGCAGAGCTCCAAAAATGGCCGAGAACTCAATTTTTTAAAACGGATGTCTATTTGACAACTCTGCCAAACGAATCTGACTCAGCAATAAGTGCTGAAACTGGTTTTACAGTTTCACCTGATGTCCTTTAACAGGTCCAAATTCTTAAAACCTGTAAATTCACATAATATGCCAATGCAGCACACAATCAGCAAAGATCAGAATAGACGTGCTGTTGACCTCTGCAGCTTCAGTTGAATACCTTTGCTCGGATTTTAAACGCTTAGCTCAAGATAAAATGAAGAAAAATGGTTTACTCTCCAATGGGTTCTGCAAAACCAGATTCAGCACTTATTGCTGAGTCAGTTCCCTGTGGCAGAGCCAGTGATGGAAATGAGGGGAGCTCGGGGGAGCTGAGCTCCCTTGACCAAAAAACAGTGGGAGCTTTACCCTGTTACAGCTCCCCCTATCAGTCAGTGCTGAACTTATAATTATCATGCTACTTTTTCAGTCCTAACGGTATTTCTAGCCAAAATTGTGCTCTGGTTGGAGAATTCTTTCTATTTCAAAACTTTGGAATGGTGAGTCGCAGCAAAACGAGCTGAGAGCTCCTCTGACGAAAATTTTCCATTTCCATCACTGGGCAGAGCTTTCAAATAGACATCCGTTTTGAAAAATTGAGTTCTCGGCCATTTTTGGAGCTGCGCCACCTATTGTGTAATGGAGATACACTGAGCGCCATTAAAAACGCAACATCGCAAAATGGCTCAAAAATAGTACTTTCTCTCAATATATCGAGCTAAAATTTTGCACAACCTTAGCAGTTGCCGTTGGGTATGTTCATGAAAATTTACAGGTTTCTGAGATCAAAACTTTTGCTTCAAATTAAGCTGCTACTGTCGAAAATGTCAAGATCCTGAGATCATTCATTTCAATAACCATGCTGTTCTTTCCATAACATTTTTTGATTAGTCAGGAAAGTTTACAATTTTACTTGCTTGATGGGAGGAAAAAAGTAATATTTGACCAAACCAAAATTAAACATGATGAAATTAATAATAATTAAGTTTCTATTGAAACTGGGTTAAGCAGACACTGCCTTGATGAGAAATAACAAAATGATTTTGTTGAGTCTTATCTTGAATACAGCATCAGACAACATTATAATTTTTGTGTTTCAATCCTGTTCTTTCATCAATCTACAACCTTAATGTCTGCTTAATATAGTGTGCATGCATGATTTTATGGAGACCGTCAGGTCTCTGCGCGAAGCGCAGAGACCAGAGGTCTTCAAATGGTAGAAGACAGAGCTACTCACACAGGGATATACTAAGGAAAAGTTTTGCATGCGCCAAACAAAAAGTGTCGGCGTTTATGTGACGTCATCTAATTGTGAATACAAACAATGGGGATGACGTCACAACAAGTTTATCAGAGATGACGTCACTATTAGCAAGGTGCTATAAATAACTCATGCAACCATAATGTGACGTTGCTCTGTGCAGGCAACATGGATTTTGGTAAATATTACACAAAAAATATTGACTGATTTCGAGGGCATTAGTCAAATCTATTTCCCTCGAGGATGTGTAAATGAAAACTATTTCAAGAGGCCGACAACATGTTTTTTTGGAGGGCAATAGTCCAGGGCAATATTATACAAATATTGACTGAGTTCGGAGGCATCAGTCAAATCTATTTCCCACAAGTGTGGGTAAGGGAAAACTATTTCACGAGGCCAAAGGTCGAGGGAAATAGTTTTCCTTACACACACAGGAGAGAAATAGGTTTGACTCATGCCCAAGATAGTCTGTCTTCATTTGTTTTATTATACCGACACAAACATTGCACTATTGTTACTAGTTTTGATGAATTTTTTTAAAATCTTTACTAAATGCCTTAATTTTTTTATTTCCCTGCACTATTGCCGGGCCTTGATTTTCAAAAACATTTTGGAAATTTTGCAAAAAAAAATTGGGAACAAAAAAAGTAGTGAGAAAAAAAAAATTAGGAAAAAAAAAATTATGAAAAATAAAATGTTTGGAAAAAAAAAATTGGAAAATATTTTCCGAAAAAATTTTTTTTGGGAAAAAAATTTGGGCAATAGTCCATGGCAATATACTAAAATAATGACTGACATGTGACCAGCTCTCGGCCAATGACAGCTCTGCTTTCATGGTGGAGGTATAATAAACTAAAATAATGACTGACATGTGACCAGCTCTCAGCAAATGACAGTTCTGCTGTCATGGTGGAGGTATAATAACATTAAATAAAATATGCATGCGATTGTGGGAAAGGAAATACCAATTACGTGCCTGTGCACTGTAGGCATATCTCATAAGCTCTACATGCAGGGTGCCGGACGTGTCTTAAATATTGGATAGTTTAAAGAGATTGGCTTTGTTTTGTTATAGAATAATAATTTCTTACCCAATTTTGGTATAAAAAGCAATGAACTATTTTCGGGGAACTGCAGGGGGATTTCTAAGCAGTTTATCCAAACTTTTTGACACTCAATCAGTTGTTGAGGGGTAGGAGGATTGAAGATAATCAGAAGATTAGCAGCAGGCTCTTGTTATAAGTGTGAGAAAAAACCCAATGTCCTGCGGTCTCCCTATGCTTTGGCATCATATCATATTAGTCTTGTATCTATGGTCATTTAAACAGGATGATCATCAAATTATATTGCCAGACTTTTGTGATCTATGCGAATACCAAATAAATTAGAAATCATTTTGATTTCACAGTTGTACAGTGGTGATTCAATCCTCCATAAAACTAATTTGGTGTGGCATAAGAAACTTTGTGGTACACCTTAAAAAAATTAAAGTTTTAGATAAGTTTTAGACATATAACTTCTGATCATTTTGCAGCCTGCGCTTATAGATAGATAGATAGATATATTTATTTATTATAAATTCAATCTCCAGCCAGATGTCATATAACTTGGGGTTTGATCACCCATCACATTAGGGGGTAACAATTTAATTTCCAGGGGGCTTGATGTTATCCTCAGTGGGAATTAATTGATTTCACAGAAACGGCAGCAGTGATTGTTTATTTTGAGCGCCAAGTAGCAAAAACTTGCAGTCCCAGATCAATACCCCTACCAGAAATTATTTATTTCAAAAAGAATTTATTCATTATAATATTTAAAAAAAAAAAAGAATTCCAAGCCCCCTTGATATTAAATGGTCACACCCCCCCCCCCTTAGTGAAAGTTGCTACCCTGGTATTTTTACTTTTTTTTTCATCTATTAATTGTCCCCTCCTTCCTGGCTCAGACTCATGAAGGGCCATGATAAGTTGGACACCTCCTCCAGCATGCTTCACACAGACTGTAGGACCAGTACTGGGCCTGATCACCTCTGCTGTCCATGCCTTCCCGCCAGAATTGAGAACTGACCATTTCCCTTGATCTGTTCCCCCCATCAGTGCCCCACGAATGAAGGAATCCCCGTAGGGGCCTCGGGGAAGCCCTTATGACGTCACGGCAAATGTCGCGCTTGAGAAGGGAGAGAAAGTTGACAAAAATGCATGGAGTTTACAGCGATGAAACACTAGTAATCCTCGCGGTATGTGTCCCGTTTTTGATTGAAAGATTGAGATAAAGATGTTTTCTAAACATTCGCCAAAGGGGATCTGCAGGAAATGTGTAGTTATAAAGTTATTCGCCTCGGAAATTGAAAAACCAACAAATGTCTGATATAATAGCCTATGTCATCTCAGCGCCAGCTTGCTTCGCGCTGTCTCAGCTAAACTACTCCAGGAAGTGACGTTTCTACTCTGAGAGTAAACTACTCCAACTTGGAGCTGTTTACTCCAAGCTTGGTCACAATCGAATGAAAAGGAGTAACTTAGGCACGTCATTATTTGCTATGAGGATTCCCTGGCTAATAGCAATTTATGTTGTAATTGGCACCTCCAATCGATTGCTTTAATTGTGTCAATGGGAATTTGCATCAATCCACATCGAAATCACGCAATCACCCACTAAATGAAAGCTTCTGAAGTGTCATTTATTTATGTAAACAATCATAGTTCATGGGATATCCCAATTTCTTGGAGTACTTCCGATCTACTCCAATCTACTCCAAAGTACTCCCGGAAGTGCAAAACGAATGATCTGGAGTGAACTACTCTACTCCAAGAGCACTTTGGAGCAGCGAAACGAATGTACCCATATGTCGAATTAGAGGGCTGTGCTTATCATATTGGTGTATAATAAATCTCTCTATCTGCAGTGCATGCCTATCTGAATTTTAACATGCATCGGATCACTCATATTTTGTTAATTCTTTGTTTTTCAGTCCTGATGGGAAACCTCTGTCTAAAAATGCTTTGAAGAAATTGAAAAAAGATGCAGAGAAAGCAGCCAAGAAGCAGGCGCACAAGGAGGTAGTTCTTCACATTTAATTCTGTTCTTATTGTAAATATGGCTAATATCTTTACAAAGTTCAATTTTGGGAATAATACACGCATTCGTGTATCTGTAGGCATATTATACTGTGCTTTTGAATAGGTACAATGAAATCTCAAAATGATACTTTTGGTTTTATTTTCAGCAATTCAGCAGCTATTATGAGGCTGGATACATGTACAAAATTAATTGTTGAAACAATGTTGTATTAAGATGCCTGTCTTTTGTCATTCTTGGGTAAACCAAAGTCATTGTTAGCCTTTGTGCTTCCTTCAATTGAACATGTGCTATTGTCTAATAGCAGTTGCTTAACTGGGGCTTCACTTCACACCTATGAGAGGTGTTAATTGAAGTATGGTTGAGTCTCAAAACAAACACCATATAGTAATTGTTCTTTGAAGCCATTAAAGGGATAGTTACATTAGTCCTTCAACCGTGATTAATTATTTTTTTAATGTAAAATTCAGTTAGTCATTTAAATATATTCTGTCAGATGAACAAGTTATTTCATTTCTTTCATCTGTTGCAGTTGTTCTTTTTTTCAATTTTCAGCTTCAATATTCTTGCTTTAATCATGTCAATACTGTAATTAAAATAATGATTTTGAATTGAAATTTGAATTTTTTAGTCAGAAGGAGGACAGCAGCAAGAAGAACAGATGGGTGAAGACTATTCGAAGGATCGCTATGGCAACCTGCCCCTAATTAGGTCAACAGAAAAGAACGGAGCTCTACTGACAAAGATCATGAATTGCTCCACCAGTAACGCCGACCAGACAGTTAAGATCAGGGCACGCTTGCACACCAGTCGAAGCAAAGGTCAGAACTTTGATGATTATGTGTTGAGAATTTTCCGTATTAATACCAGGTGGAAGGGTTAGCCCAGTTGGTACCACACTGGGCTGCCAATCGCTGGGTTCAGGGTCACAACATGAAAGCCATTGAAAGGCCTCGTGGTTGGTTCTGTGTGCTTTAAAGTTATTCTTTTCTGTTTCCAGGAAAACAGTGTTTCTTTGTTTTGCGGCAGCAAGAATTCACAATCCAAGTTCTCCTCATGGTCAATGACAAAGTCAGCAAACACATGGTCAAGTTTGTTGCAGGGTGAGTTGCAAATGGGAGTTAACTATTTTAAGTCTGGCTGATTTCTATTTCATAGACGTGTATAAGCTTTGCAGTCTGATAATTATTCACTGGGGCTCCGTAGTAAGGTCTCTCTGCAAGCTCAATATTGCTTCACACTTTTTGTTTCATAATTTGCTGTAAAATAGGTGATTTTTCACATTTAAAAATAACTAGTTTACCTGCTTTCAACCGATTAAAGCTATTAGGTCCGTTGACTCTATGAACATGATAAAGGTCTGGAGACTCTTGACTGTTATTTTCACTTTGGAGTAAAAAATACAATTCTCCCCGTTTATTTTGCAGAGTGTCAAAAGAGTCCATAGTGGACGTGGAGGGAGTCATCAGGAAGACAGAAATGCCGATTGAGTCATGTTCGCAGAAAGATGTGGAACTCCATGCAGACAAGGTGGGTGCTAAAGATAAATTAGTGTGTATCCCATAGGATTGTTCTCAATAAAATTAATTGGGAAAACGCGAATTTAATGAGCCCTCCAAAAGTTATTAATGATATTTTGATTTTATTACCATTTCAAAGTGTATTTCATGATTATGATTTTCTTGGGTTTATTTTAACCTTTTAGTTTGGCTGTAATTTGCTTGAAAAAGATGCTCTATTTTAATTTACAGTTTATGTTTTCCATTACTTATTTCACTTCATACAATTTCTTTCAGGTTTTTGTGGTGAGCGCAGCAGAACCTCGATTGCCTCTTCAAATTGATGATGCCAGTCGACCGGTTGGAAACGAGGTAATTGACGCCAGGTTGATTTTGCTATTAATTTGTTAGACAACTCTCAATAAAATCATTTTGAATCTAAGCTTCAGATTTGATAAGTACGCGCCTGCTCATATTAGAGCTCTCGCCCTGTTTCTTTGGCATGCATGTGTTTTATGTTTAAAATCAAGTGTAAAACTTATATGTTTCTGCAGACGACTGACCTAGCAGTAGTGAACCAGGACACTCGCCTGGACAACAGAATTCTCGACCTGAGAACACCAACAAACCAAGCCATTTTCAGAATAGAGGCGGGAGTGTGTCAGTTGTTTAGGAATACGTTAGCGAAGAAAGGCTTCGTGGAGATTCATACGCCCAAAATTATATCAGGTCAGTAGATAGTATGCGAATACTATCCATCTTTGCGCTAAATTGTCAGCATTGAGTGATTGAATCTAAATTTTTTGTTGTACTTTGTCTGAATGACTGTTGAAGAAACCTCCATAAAGTTATAATCTGAGAATTTCTCAGAATTTTTACGTATTTTTAGATTTCTCCACAAAATTAATGATAGTCTTATGTATTTTCTCAGAGAGTTAAGCCTATATCCATTTGAAATTAATTGAAAAAATGTCAACATATATATATATCGTTTTCTTTTTTCGAAAATAGCTGCGTCAGAAGGCGGCGCCAATGTGTTCACCGTTAGTTATTTCAAGAACTCCGCATTTCTCGCCCAAAGTCCCCAACTCTACAAACAAATGGCGCTTGCGGCTGACTTTGACAGAGTCTACACCGTCGGAGCTGGTGAGTTTCTAAAGTTATTTATAATTTTCTCCATTATTGCTTCAAAGCCATGAAGTTTTGTATTTTTTTGCATAATCTCTCTAGATTTTCAAAAATTCGTATGTGATGCAACATCAGATGAAATATTTTTGTCAAGTTTATGGCTTCTTCATCAACTTTTGTTTTTTTCTGAAAACTTTGTTACTAAATTTACTTTTAGTCTTGCTGCCAATATGTGGTCTTGTAGTCTTTGGTCCCATCTACTAAATTGATCAAAATTTAATGAGACTGTTACAAATTGTGACAATTTTTCTTTTGTCTTATTTCAGTATTCCGAGCGGAGGACTCGAACACCCACCGTCACTTGACAGAGTTTGTCGGCCTTGACCTTGAGATGACCTTCAACTACCACTACCACGAGGTCCTGGAGGTCATTGGCGACCTTTTTGTCAACATCTTCAAAGGACTCCAGTCCCAATACGCCAAGGAGATTGAGGTCGTTAATAAGCAGTTCCCAGCCGACCAGTTCAAGTTCTTGGAACCAAGGTAAATACAGGAAGTAAAGCCTAATTCATCCATCCATTTTGGGAACCTCGGTTCAATGACCAGTTTATGTTAGATGAAAGGATATATATTTATAGTGAAATTTTAAAATATGTGTTTAGAGCTGACAGTTTGATTACTTAGATTCACCATTAAGGTGCTGCAGAGGCGTAAAACACAAACACAAACTTAGATTCACCATATTATTAATCTTATTGCAAATTTCGAGGTGTAAAGTTCTGATTAAAAAAAAATGTAAATGGGATTTATCTTGAAAATTTGGTTCTTATTTGTGATACTTCTGTACAGAATGCCAATCTGAGAAGTTATTTAGTAAAATTTGGCAGAGATATTATATGATCCTTATAATATATAATTAAATCGTTAAAATTGATAAATTTACTCAGCACTACTTATAAACGTAATATGCTTTTGAAGTTATTATAAATATTATTGTGTGTGGTTGTAGTCTTATCCTGACGTACCCAGAGGGGGTTGCTATGCTCCGTGAGAATGGCATCGAGATGGGAGATGAGGAAGACTTGAGTACGCCTAGCGAGAAGTTCCTCGGGAAGCTTGTCAAGGCTAAGGTAGGGCGTCTTAATTAGGTTTGCAATTTAAGGGAATTTGTTACACTTGCTGATTTTAAAGACAACAAAGTAATAAGGTTGTTCAGCATTGTGCTCAAGTTTTTCAATTTTCTGTCTTCACGAATGTTTTTCTGCAGTCTGTAAATACAGGAATTTTGCCTCCCATGACCAAAGAGCTTTTTCTGCCTCTTTAAATGATTCCCTGCAAAGACTGTATTGGCCTATCATCATATAATTTTGTGGAGTTTAAATGTATTTTTTGGAGGCAAATATTGCTCTTTTTGCTTCAAATTACAGAAAAGTGCCGTTCTCGTGCTAACTTCTATTTAATCTGCCAAATAATTATGATGCATCTTCCTTTTCAGTACGACACTGACTTCTACATCCTAGACAAGTTCCCGCTGGCTGTCAGACCGTTCTACACCATGCCCGATCCCAACAACCCTGTAAGTGTCTTTCTGTTAAAGAAAAATGTAAATGTAGGAGATGTAGGATTGTCAGGTCTCTGTCATTACCTGTGTTTTATTGATTGATACCTTTGTCTAGTCATGGAATGGATTGAACTGTCTCAGTCATTTAATTAACCGTTTAGAGGTATATGTATATCATAAGATAAAAGATACAAATTTTGTTTATTCTCGGAGGAATACAAAAGGAACATTAGCTGGAGAGCTATTTAGTCCGAGACTAAATAAAACTGATAAAATGGCAATATAACAATTAAATGAGGATAAAATTGAATGTCTTTGTATAAATAAAAATGCAAAAGTCTTTGAAATAGATAAAATGAAATTGTCATTAAGTCACAATTCAATAAACTTACATGACTTTTCAAGACATTGACATATTTGGAACCAGGGAACATGTTGATATTGGTTCAATGAATAGTTGTTAGGTGGTGCTGTTCGAGATACACACTGCCCTCTAGTGTTCGCAGGTTGTTAACATTCTCAGACTGGCCTGGCTAAGGCTGGCTAAGGCTGGCTAAGGCTGGCTAAGGCTGGCTAAGGCTGGCTGAGGCTGGCTAAGGCTGTGTTGGAATTTTGCTTGCATCCCATTTGTTGAAATTCTTGAGAAGTAACTGTTTTATGATCTTCAACATATTAGAATTATTGATAGGTGCATTCCATTAATGAAGCTGTTTTTTATCGCTCGGAAGTATCAGTGTCTGTGCTGAGCAAGTTAATGATCCCTTGCGTTGGGCAAATGTGTAACATGTTGAGGACTCCTGCTCTCTCTCCCCATCTCGTCAATCAACCCTCATAAGTGCTCAGAACTGGGCTTCGAGGGCTACACTTTATCTGTCTATCTGTAGCTTATTGCTAATAAACAATCTTATGTCTTATTTATCAAATCTTAATTTTTCAGAAACAGTCCAACTCGTACGACATGTTCATGAGGGGAGAGGAGATTCTTTCAGGTGCTCAGCGAATCCACGACCCGGCCTTCCTTGAGGAGAGGGCAAAGCATCATGAGATCGGTAAGAAGAGTATTCAAATTTATATTTTATTTCCATGCAAATAAATTTGCTTTATCTTTCTCAGGTGAAGCAAAAACTCCCATCTCTTTAATCTGTAAATACTCTGATTCACTAAAATTTAAAAGGCTTTCCTGAAATTGAAATAATTTTCCTTTTGTTGAATGTAGTTCATTGTAATTATTTTGACCTGTTTTGCATTTTGGAAGCTTATTTTCTTCAACCAACTGCCACTGAAATATGGTTATTCAACTTTCATAGACAAGTTTAGACAAGTTTTATTGGGTATCCAACTTCAGAATACAAAGCTGTTTAGACTTTTTCATGACTCACCCTGTCTTTCCATTTCTAGATGTAGAGAAGATCCGCTCCTACATTGATGCCTTCAAGTTCGGCTGCTCTCCCCACGGTGGAGGTGGAATTGGTGAGTTTTATTTCGCCTATATTTTAATTTAGTGAAATGCTCAGTGTTTGGAATCTCGTTCTTGGTGTAAGGATTTTAATCAGGTCGATGAAGACTTATCCAAGATTGAATCGGAAAGTGTAAAAATGCTGCATTTATCACTGGTATTTCAGAGGATGCAAATATTTTAAACTTATCATTAATATTTCGCCTTTATTATTGCCAGTCAGAACTTTCAATATCTTAGAGCTTAGTTGCGCGTCTGATTAATATAGAGACACAACGTAATTATTCAGCTCTGCTATAATGATTAATATCGGATTCATATACATTTTGAATGAGCAAAATTTATTTTTAAATTACATAAAAGAAATATCACCTTAGACAGTATAGGATGTGTCAACTTGAATGAGAAAGATGTTTCTTCGGTCAGTAAACTCAATTAGTCAGAGAGATAGTATGATTTAACTTTTCATCTTCTATTTCAGGTATGGAGAGAGTGACCATGTTGTACCTTGGTCTCGACAACATCAGAAAAACATCCATGTTCCCACGCGACCCCAAGAGACTGACGCCTTAATTAGGAAATGACCAATTAGCTAATTTATTGCCAAATATGATGTAATGTCCTTTTATGGCATTTCAATTGAGAGATATGCATTTGTTACATAGACTAGGACGAGGCTTTGTCTTCATGAATCATCATGATCGAAGGTGGATGTGATTTTTCCTCTTTTTCAATTTGATTTGATTTTCCAAATCTGTTTTTTTCTTGTCAGTTTGTGACATTTTTGTTCCTGTGAGTTTTTCCTGTAGTATGATTATCCGATAGGTTATTTAATTATTTGGTGTTTCTGCTATGTGTTATTTTATACATATACAAAAGATCTCCTCTCTCAATACATGTACTGGAAATGTGCTACCAAATGTTTTCCAAATAACTATTGGAGATGTAACGCTGATAAGATAACTTGACTTCAATTGGTCTCACTCTATATTATTAATACTTGGACCATGTTGGCCGCAGGTCTTGTGGTTGATCATCCAAGGTATCTTTAAAAGAATACCGTCATGAACAACAATGTGATTGTTCGTAATGCATGCAGTTTTAATTATAATATATAATAATATTATAGCAAAATTATATAACATCAGATTCTGTGTCCTTTACAATGAACTTGAATGTAATTCTGACAATATTCAATTTCAATATATTTTTGTTAATCGGTTGTGGTGGATTTCTTTGGTGAATGAAGATTAGTATGTGAGTAACAATCAAGTCATTTTAATCCCGAGGATTATATTTTCTTTAATCCATGTTGATTTCGTTCTATTGAAGCAGATACAATCTACTGCTGGTCGGGGCATTTATGACAATATCTTTGCAAAATATATTTAAATAGTCAGAAAAACATTGGCATTTGCAGGAGACTTGTCATAAATGCACCGACCAGCCCCAAATAATCTTGTCATTTGTTTATCTCCTGTACTTAGACCTCTTCAGGTCTAGATTGCTCAACCAATCAATTCGTTTTGCGAATGTTTATTTAATTCAGGTATGCTTTAATTACAATGCCTCATTCACTTTCGTGTTAGTTTGATTAACATTTGATTATCCGTTGTTTCTTGGAGCTTAGTTTATAGTCGTGTGGAGTGAGTTTCTTGAATGAATGATGATTATGAATTGAAATTATTTACTTGTTAATATTAATCTTATCTCATAAATTCATAATTTGACAATTATGTTGATGACACATAGCCTTATATAAACCTGTTGAAATGAGCTGCAAAGCGGTGCTCTCTGCTTTTTGTCATTTTACGATTAAATATCAAATACCACCATATATTAACAATATATATATATATATATATATATATAGGCCTATATATTTCTATTGAACTTACCCTAATTGACCAAATGTATTTTATATAAGAAACATGCTTTTAAAATGTTAATCAGTATTTCAATGGTGTGGTCCTGTGATAAAGACGATTTTCTAATGAGCGATATATTTGGTAGGCCTGACATGAGAATTATTATTATAGTATGCATGAACGTCATGAAAAATTGTTAATTTGCTCTCTGTTAGTGGTTTCGAATAAATGCTAAGATTGCTCAGCTTTATATTCTTTGTGACTTTTTGCTTAATGGCTCTGATATTTCAGGATTCACAGTTATCCTTTTGTGATTTTTCTTTCTCATTGTTGTTTTTCGCTTGTTGTCATGAGAGACTCGCTTGTGAGAGACCTTTCATTGTTTTCTTTCATCATTGGAAGGGGGCAGTGTTGTCTCTCGATGCTGTATGTTGGCTCCACCTGGCTGCAACATTTTCTTGCTGGGAACATTCTTATGTGTCTGCTTAGGAGAAGGATATTTTGGTCATTTTGTCACATGTTTCGTCTGTCTATATGGAATTGAAACCTTCGCTATGACCTGGATCCCCTTTCTTTTCACCCTTTTACATTTATTAAGAATGTCTTTGATATTGTTGCATTAATTGCGTAAGTTGACTTGTTAAAATGTCCAGCTGGTGGTGCAGTTTAAACCAGTTTTGGCATGTGAATTTCATCGAAAGTTGAGAAGTTACTTGTTGGGGGGAAATTGATTCATTTGAAAAAAAAAAAATCTAATTGAAGTCTGCTCTTGTTTTGGAGTCTGCAGGGGCAGTGCAGGCCCTAAACCATCTTTTTAACTGGATTGAATTTCGATAACCATTGTTCATCATTTGCAGTAATGCCCTACACGTAACAGATATTACTTTGATATTTATTGTTCTCTGCGCTGTTCACGCACATGTGACACACGCTGTCTACAGTTGCGGGCATAAATATATGCATTTATGAAGTGCTGTATAGGTCATTATGCCATATCCCCTGCAGTGATCTTCACCAAAATCTAATTGGTGCCTTTTGGTGGCGAGTGGAAAGATACAGCGGAGTTTTAGGAAAAATGGTCCAGCAGATTTGCCAGACGGACAGAAGTTAGGACAGACAGACAAAAATGAACACATCAATAAGTCTCGCCAAAGAATAAATTGAGTATCAAAAAAAAAAGCCTTGTTGGCTGAAAAAGTTTATTAGTTTGTTAGCAAAATACCCTGTGACAGCACAATCTTTGGTCTGATAGTTGATGCAATTTCTTCTACCACTTCTTAAGGACTCCTGCATAGTTGTAGAACTTCCCTGAGTGGACTTCTAACTTGATTTTGTTGAGTAAATTGATTATTCCTGAGACGCATTCTTCGGCAGTTATTTCCCCTGATTCCTTTCCGCCCATATCCGTCTTGACATGCCCCGGGCACAACGGGAACACGATGATACCATCCTTTCTCAAGTCGTCAGCCATTTGTACTGAGACGCTGTTTAGGGCAACCTAAAATTATTATCAATAGGAAAATTAAATTATATGATTCAGTGATAGGCCTACTTCCTAGATTAAGTGTAAAAATAAAATCAACAGTGTCTGCTAGCGGTGTCTGGTGTCACTTTATTTTTGGCTGATATGCCTACACTTTAGCAGGGTTTATTATACCACCACCTTGAAAGCAGAGTTGTCATTGGCTGAGAGCTGGTCACATGTCAGTCATTATTTTAGTATATTGACCAGGACTATAGCCCTCCAAAATTTTTTTCAACAAATTTTTTTTCCGAAATTATTATTTTTTTGCTAACATTTTTTTTCAAGTGTTTTTTTTCTAAATTTTTTTTTTTCACAATTTTTTTCCACAAATGTACTTGGAAACCCGTGCCCTGCAGTAGTGCAGGAAAAAATAAATTCAAATGAGTGCGTTAATAAAGACTAAAATAAAACAATTGCCCTGCATTAGTCCACAAAACAAAAAAACCTCATCAAAACTAGTAATAGAGCAATGTTTGTGTCTGCTCATCTATTCGGTATTATAAAACAAATATAGACTGACTATCTCGGGCATTAGTCATCTATTTCCTTCTTGTGCGTGTAAGGAAAATTATTTCCCTCGGCCTTCGGCCTCGTGAAATAGTTTTCACTTACGCACCCTTCAGGGAAATAGATTAGACTAATGCCCTTGAAATCAGTCAATATTTGTATAATATCAAAGACGGGTCTGGACCTTTCATTAGTATTATGTTAATTTGTGCTCCAAACTCAGTGGACTGATTAGCTAGTAACTATTATTTGGATGCAGCCTTCTCTGCCCATATGTCATGAATTGAACACAGTGATTTGCCCAGCTGAAATAATTTCTTGTTTTAGGAGAATGGAGCTGCTTACCTTGGAGAGTTTGTAGGGGTAGACCAGACCAGGCAGGATGTTGTCAGCCATGGAGGAAAGTTGAGATGAAACGTTGACGATGACCTGTTTTGTTCTTGGCTTCCTGGCGGCGGCTCTCCTGATGAGAGGGAGGAACATCTGTGGGTCGAAAAGAAATAAGATTGTTGGTGTCGTTTCATACTTCTACGAGGGGTTTTCCAAAAGTTCTGTCCAACTTGCCATAACTTTTGCAATATTTAATACAGAAACATGATATTTGGGTCAGATAATATTGAAGTAATTTGAAAATGATCCTGAAAAAATCAGATCATAGAAACAAAAATAAATGGTTAATTTGTTGCCATGTGTAGTATCCTGATCCTGAATTATAACTAGATTATCAGATCAACTGGATAGTGTCGCCACCTTGTGTATTATCTGGAGGTCTTGGAAAGATGGATGCCATGTGTGTACAGTGGAATAAATACTGTGGAACTTAACCTGAATGTCTCTGGAATTACTTACAATATTACATCTGGCGACGAGGATGGGATTTATAAACGTCTTGTGCATGTGCTGAGCGCACTTTGTGGATGTGTTGAAGTACGATGTGAGAGTACTTTGAACTTTTCTGGCATGCCATGCTGACCCAATCTGAGACCATGCTGCTGAGACTGACAGTGCCAATCGCCGTGGACTGTCGTTGTGAATTGTGGATTAAATTGTGGACAAATTGTGGATTACACTGACTGACTTTAGTGGATATTTATGTGCTGGATCTTGTGGAACGGTTTGTGACATTTTGTGTACGTTTTTGTGACTTTTTGGAACTGGAATGAGTGACGTTTTTGGTGGCTGGAAAAGCCCGCGAAAAAGCACATGGTCGGCGGTGAGTGGTGCGCGACCACGTGGATTAACTGTGCCGGGAAAAATTGTGTGATTATTTTGGAAAATTGTGAAATTTCAAGATGGCAATGGCAGATTTTGATCCTTTGTTGGGAATCAATGCCCCGAACAATTTTGTGAGTAACAAAAATCCTGATGTGACAGCTGTGACATGGAAAGCATGGAAAAGGTCTCTGAATTTATACCTTCGAGCGAAAAACATTACCAGTGACACACGTAAACAAGCAGCATTGCTACATTATGCTGGAGTTAAAGTGCAGGAGGTGTTTTATGCAGCTGTCGGTGATGATGATGATAAAACGTTTGAGGAGACCATCGAAATTTTGGACGAATATTTCTTACCACTGGTAAATTCTGCATTTGAGAGACATCAATTTAGAGAAGAAATTCAATTGGCTCATGAAACTGTCGATCAATTTGTGTGTCGTTTGAGGCATAAGGCCTCGTTATGTGAATTTACTGATACGGACACAAGAATCTGTGACCAAGTTGTGGATAAATGTAAATCCAGTGAACTGAGACGCAAACTATTGGAAAAGCAGTGTGAGAAAACTTTGACATTAGCCGAGGTTCTAAAAATTGCTCGTTCCTGTGAGGCTGTTGATCGCCAATCCAAAACCTTCGAGTCCGACTTACGGAATGTGCCGTCTGCCAAAGGAAAAGAAAATTTGAAATACCCTGAGTCATGTCATGTGTCGTCCCAGAATTACAGTCGTAATTACAGCAGTAACAGCTCTTGTTATGCCTGTGGAAGGCAGGGACATCTCTCGACCTGGGATTGTTGCCCGGCCAAGGACAAGACCTGTGCAGCCTGTGGCCAAGTGGGACATTTTAAGGCCAAGTGTCCGATTGAATATCAGAAGAGGAAACAAAACTCCAGAGGACGAGGGAAGCCAAACCGAGGAACGTGGAATCGTGACAGTTCGTCAAGTTACGGAAATTCGTCAAGTCGTGGAAATTCGAGTCGTGGGAATTCGAATCATGGAAGTTCGTCAAGTCGCAGTTCGTCAAACTGGAATGGTGCAAGACCCAAGACTCGAAAAGTGAACCAAGTTGTTGATTACAATGACAATCAGTCGCAGTCTGATGATGATTATGATGATTATGTATTCTCTGTGAATAGTGGTGACAGTATGTCTTCGACCCAAATTGTAGTTGGTGGTGTGACTCTGACAAATGTGTTAATTGATTCTGGGTCAAATCGAAATGTTGTTAGTCAAAAGACATGGGAATATTTGAAACTGAATCGTGTCAAATGTAAAACCAAAATAGTGAACCGCAAATTGTATCCCTATGGGAGTGAGCCACTTAATGTGATTGGAGTGTTTACTGCAGATGTGGAATGCAAGGAAACTGGCAAGGTTTGCCGTACAGAATTTTCTGTCATTGACAAGAATGCTAGGTCAATCCTTAGCAAAGAGACTTCTGAATTACTAGACTTGTTGAGAGTAGGACCAAGAGTAGCTGAAGTGTGTAATCTCGAGGAATTTCCTCAGTTGTGTGATGGAATTGGTCTATTGAAGGGTTATTGTTTGAAGTTGCATATTGATGAGAATGTTCATCCTGTGGCCCAACCTTTGAGGCGTGTACCATTTGGATTGAGAGAGAAAGTCGACAAGAAGCTAGATGAGTTATTGGAAGCTGAAATCATTGAGCAGGTGCCAGAAGGCCCAACTGGCTGGGTGTCTCCCTTAGTAGTTATTCCGAAAGGTGACGATGTTCGCATTTGTGTTGATATGAGAAGGGCGAACACTGCAATTATTCGAGAGCGTCACCCCATTCCGACTGTTGACGACTTACTTGTTGATTTGAACCAAGCGACCCATTTCAGCAAGATTGACTTAAAAATGGGATTTCACCAAATTCAGTTGTCAGAGGAGAGCAGACACATCACAACATTTGTTACCCACCGAGGACTGTTTAGATACAAGAGACTAATGTTTGGTGTCAGTTCAGCACCAGAACAATACCAGAAGATCATTAGAAATTTGTTGACCGAATGTGGGGAAGGTGTCAACAACATAGCGGATGACATTATTGTGTATGGACGCAGCTTGGAGGAGCATGACGCAAGATTGAAGAAAGTTCTTGAGAAACTTTGTAAAGTGGGACTGACTGTGAACCCGAAGAAATGTGAATTCAGATTGAACAGGTTAACGTTCTTTGGTCATCAGTTGACAAGTGCAGGTGTTTCGCCTAGTGATGAGAAAGTGAAAGCAATTAAACATGCGTCACCCCCAACCACTGTGAGTGAAGTGAAGTCACTTCTTGGATTATTGCAATATTGTTCGAGATTTATCCCGGACTATTCTTCGCTGGCAGAACCTTTGCAAAGACTATGCAGAAAGAGTGTGAAATTTGTGTGGGGTCAGGCTCAACAAGATGCTTTTGAGAAACTTAAAAATTGCATGATCAAAGCCGAGACTCTTGCTTACTTCAGGACAGAAGCGAAGACCAGAGTTATCTGTGATGCATCTCCTTTTGCGTTAGGAGCAGTGTTAACACAATTTCAAGGCAATTGTTGGAGAGTCATTTCCTACGCTTCTCGTAGTTTGACCGATGTTGAAAGACGATATAGCCAAACTGAGAAAGAGGCTTTAGCCTTAGTGTGGGCGTGTGAACGATTTAGCCTTTATTTGTATGGTCTACCATTTGAGTTGGAAACCGATCACAGACCACTTGAATTCATCTTCAGTCCAAAGTCAAAACCTACTGCTCGTGTGGAAAGATGGGTATTGAGAATGCAAGCATTTGATGTGAAAGTTGTGTATCGACCAGGCAAGTCGAACATTGCTGACTGTTTATCTCGCTTAAACAATGAAACTTGGAAAGATTCAAGAGACAAAGGTGACAATTATGACTATGTGTGTGCTATTGTGCAAGCTGCTGTTCCAAGTGCCATTAAATTGGTTGATTTTGAGAATTTATGTGAACATGACGAAGAGATGATCTCATTGAGGAAGTGTATTTTGAGTGATGTGTGGGATGTGAATTGTGCGCAATATAAACACTTGAAGGATGAACTCTCTGTGTGTGGCAATGTTGTGTTGCGTGGGACAAGGTTGATTGTTCCGAAAGGCCTTCGCGAACAAGTCCTACGTTTAGCTCATGAAGGACACCAAGGAATTAGCAAGACTAAGAGCAGACTGAGAACGAAAGTGTGGTGGCCAAAAATGGATCGTGATGCAGAACAACTGTGCAAGAAGTGTCGAAGTTGTCTTTTAGTGTCGCAGAATACTCCCCCAGAACCGATGGCAAGGTCAAAGCCAAATGCGCCCTGGCAAGATCTGGCTGCAGATCTCTTAGGTCCTTTGCCTTCAGGACATTCCGTACTTGTGACTGTAGACTATTTTAGTCGTTACTATGAAGTGGCAATTTTGAAATCCATAACATCTGAGCAATTGATTAATGTGATGGCACCGATGTTTGCACGGTTTGGAGTGCCATGTACTTTGAAAACTGACAATGGAAGCTCGTTCATATCTCAGGAATTTGAAAACTTTTTGTCTGAACTTGGAATTCGCCATGTGACTTCGCCTCCTTTGTGGCCTCAGGCAAATGGAGAAGTTGAACGCCAAAATAGGTCGTTGCTGAAAATTTTGAAAATTGCTCATGCTGAAGAAAAGAATTGGCGGCATGAACTTTTGACGTACTTGATCGCTTATCGTTCAACACCACATGTGTCAACTGGTGCAAGCCCGTATCGGCTTATGTTTGGTCGGGAAATGAAAACCAAACTCCCAGAAATAACCTCCGACATGGATGTTAAGGACAGTGAGTACCTGGATGAAGACTGGAGACGGAAGTTGGACAGTAAGGACTATGCAGATCGCCATCGCAGAGCTAAGGCTGATGACGTTGCTGTGGGTGACCAAGTGTTAGTCCGGTCCCCAAAAGTCGACAAACTAAGTCCAAACTACAGTGCGACTCCTTACACCGTTGTTAGTAGGGAAGGAGGGGAAATAGAGATCGAAAGCCCTGATGGGAAAGTCTATCGTAGACACACCACTGCGGTTAAAGTGTTGCCCCCTTCAGACGAAATGAATCCCCCCACAACCGAAGAAGAACGAATGCCCCCTACGAATGAACAGGAAGAACAACAAACCCCTGAAAATGTGCCCCCTGACAAACCCTTGACAAGTGATGACGATCAGTCTGAATCTTACCATGATTCTCATGTCAATGTCAGGCCTACTCTTATGAGTTCGAGACCCGTTCGCCAAAAGAAAACACCTGTTGGACTGAATGATTATGAACTAACTTGATTTAAATATTGATGGAAATTGATACTTGGAAATGATATTTGGACATTGAATTTTGAAATTGATAATGGACTTACGATTGGGAAATTGATTTATTGATTTATTGATTTATTCGTGCACTTTGTTGCAAAATACTCTTTGACTTGTTGTTGCACTGCGATGCAATATTGTTGATTGTAATTGTCATGTATTAGTAGACTTAACTTGAATTTAGAATTTATATGGTGGTGATTAAGGTGATTATGATTTGGTTAGATTGCTATCTAGTCTTATTTGAGAAGTTATACATAGATAAGTATGCTCAGTAATATTTACAAAGTTATTACTATTGTGTAAATTTGTATTTCACATATAACTAGTTTCTAGTGTTCCAATGAGTTATTATTGTGTAAATTAGTATAACATAAATTACCAAGTTTAAGTTTAATATGAACTTGAAGTGTGTGATCTAGTTAAACTTAGAGTTCAGATTGTTCAGTGTGTTAAAACATTCCCAGTATGTTTTAAGTGAAGATAGGAGGGATGTAGTATCCTGATCCTGAATTATAACTAGATTATCAGATCAACTGGATAGTGTCGCCACCTTGTGTATTATCTGGAGGTCTTGGAAAGATGGATGCCATGTGTGTACAGTGGAATAAATACTGTGGAACTTAACCTGAATGTCTCTGGAATTACTTACAATATTACACCATGGAAACCAAAAGTCATGAAATGCGGCCCAGGGCACTATTAGGGTCACATATTCCTTATATCTTGTCAAAAAATGTAATTTTATCAAGATAACAGGACAAGAAATATATTAAAAATAATCCCTAACATTTCACAAATTCTTGTAATAATGAACTTGACACTGAGTACATTACCTATAACCTTATATCCCTTAAAAAATCAATGCCTCATAGTCCTTGTATTAAGATCACAGTTGGTGTTTCGCAGACTTTTTGTTCTTTATGATGGGTTTTCCATAAGTTCTGTCCAGCCAGTCACAACTTTTGCTGGATTTTAAATATAAAAATGATATTTGGGTCAGTTGATATTGAGATAATTTGCAAATGATCCCCAAAAAATCAGATCGTAGAAGTAAAAATAAATTGTTGATTTGTTGCTATAGAAAC
This sequence comes from Platynereis dumerilii, assembly GCA_026936325.1. NCBI lineage: Eukaryota > Metazoa > Annelida > Polychaeta > Phyllodocida > Nereididae > Platynereis > Platynereis dumerilii. Next base: position 8,140,797 of record JAPTHN010000022.1, on the reverse strand, counting down.
CAAAAGTCATAAAATGCGACCGAGATCTTGTTCACAGACACATACTTGACATATTGAAGTGAATGTTAAGGCATGGGAAACCAGCGATGGGTCTTACCGTAGACGATGAGGAATTGAATCTTAGGCGCTCCGAGCCGGACGTCCGGAAGCGGTCCCCGCGCATGCGCAGTGCGCCACAGGTCGCCGCGCCCCTGGCGGCGATTTACCACATCCTCCCCTCTGGCAAATTTGGGTCCCAGTCTTCGGTCGAGGGAAGATCCATCCACGCCGGAACTTCGGAGATACAGCTACGCAGGAACTTCAGAGATCCGGCCACACAGCAACTACGGAGATCCAGCCACACAGGAACTTCGGCGTCGTCTACTTCAGGGGTCATCCAGAGGTACAGGGAAGGTGTTCACTAACGTGCCGGGGACCGTGGAGCCGCCAGGTCCCGACCATCACGACCGACGAGCGGTCCTGAGGTCAAGTAACCCGGACAACCCACCGGCCCAGCCAACTAATCTAGCGACGGCTCTGCGGGCCGACCGAGGCCGTCGGGCCCCGACCGTCATGACTGATAACCAGCCTCGAGGTCAAGTAGCCCGCACGGATCGGGAAGCCAACAGAGTCGCCATCCCAGCCGAAAACTTAAGGTGCCAGAAAGTGAGGGACACCCGGACGCCGGAGGCCAACTATGAAGACAAAAGTTGATCGCAGGAAAAGAAACCCATCTTGGGTACACAGACCCTAAACAAGTAGTGACACGGACAATAATGGGGGGGGGTGATAGTAACTCCTCCAACGCGATAAACCACCCCACAGTGAGGACCAACAAAAAAGAAATGGCAACAGCAAAATGGCAACAGCGCTCTAGAGGCATCGTGCACTGACATGCAAACACGCGCCAACTATGCGCGTGACACACAACTAAAGTGACCTTAGATTCAAGAAAAAGCAGGATACAGCAACAACTGAAAGTGAACAAAAGCGCACAAACCATCGGAGATTCAAAATAAACCAAACAGACCATTTCAGCGGACAACTGTCCGTAAACAATACCATAGCTCCAAAGCATCGCGTGAAAAACGTGTTACTAAAGCATCGCATTAAAAACTTGTTACTAACTAACGACAAAACGGGTTAATCAAACAACTTAATCACTAAGGCTGACGGAAAGTGATCAACCGTAACAACTTATATTCTACTGTCCCAAAAGCAAGGGGGGTGGTGATCGGGCGTGAGCATACCACAAGCAATTTCCATCAATTTCTCACATCATCACACCGAGATCTATCTGAGTCCTCACCCAACCTGACCACCGTGCCCCGTGCCCTGGAGCCACTGGGCAGACCACCTACTGGGTTGCTGCAAACAAAAGAATAGCTAGGAGCTTCCGAGGGCAACGGGACAGACAAAATTCATCACACGAGGTTAACTGATATTAATAATTTCACGAGGTTAACTGGTATTAATAACTTCCCAATGTAAGTTTCAGCACCGTCAACAGTGTTATCTGGACAAGGCAGCCGTCAGACCCCGCCACGCACCTAACCTGTGGGTTCCAAAAGACGAGATAGGTACCCACCCTGCCCGCAACACCCGAGCCTCCCCCCCCCCGCAAAACTCGCAGGAGCCACTCACAACAATAAGACCGACAACAGATCCGGGCTAGACAATGATACGTCACCTTCCCACCCATGGGCCCATCAGTCACCGCTAAGCGTTCCGGCTAATCATTAAAGGGCATATGTGTGTGTATTGTTCCTATACTCCAAAAGACTCACACCAGATAGGAATGGTAGGCTGAGTTACCCTAACCCGAATGTCATACTGGCAACAGGTGGTGAGCACTGACAAGACCAGGACCAGCAGCCGCCTGGGACTTAATGGAGGATGAAACACACCTCTCCCCCAAGCCCCGACCCGTTAACTAGACAAGATAGCCGCCGACCGGATGTCTTCGGTCGATTTAGGTAAAACGGCTACTTGAGGCTGCAAAAATAAAAAAATACTCTATTTGTGAAGTTGGATTGCTGGCTAGCATTGCTAGCATAGCTGGTTAGCATTTGGTGAAATTGTTGTCGTTTGTCTTATAGTTTTTGCTTCTCCTTTTGTTTTGTATATTTATATAGATCAGCGACAACCAACCACAGCGTCTAACGGCGCTGTCCCCAGGGCTAACAAAGCTAACCCCCAACCCTCCTGGGGTTGATTATTACCTGGTGGGGGTCACCACCATTCACTCCATGTGAGTGAATTAAGAAGACAAAGCAGAAATCTGCTGCGACTGCCATGAAGAAAAGAGGGGAGAATGTAGCGAATATAGTTCTGCGGACCGCCGTTGCCCGGGCGCCGTGACGTGTATATAAGGTCAGCGAGAGACGGCGTGTCAGAAGCAACCACGATGACATGGACTGATGTATTTAGTCTCAAGACGACACATGAACAGACGGTACATATTTGGATTCTCACATTTCGGTGTATTGTAGGTACATACCAAGGAATAAATTTCCGTCAGATTATGTGAATTGGCTATATATAAAAGCTTTTGTCACTCTGTAGGACATGTAAGCCATGGGTCACATAACAGTGGGGTTGTAAAGTGCCTTAAAGGCCCACGGTGTCCTATCTTTTTGACTTTGAACATTGTGTTATTCGCCAAACAGGGCCGTTGTTCCAACTGTCGATACTTCCGGCCAAGGTCATTGAGGAGCGTCACACTGCGGCTCAGAATTGTCACGTCATTCATGACGTGTTGGAAGACACAGATGCATACAAACATTTGAAATCTCACAATCTACAGGAACTGTTGAACCGTAACCACAACCCAAGGATATGGAAATAACTCAACACAATACAGCTGTTACCAGCCAGTATATACCAACCCAAGGCTCGAGGCTAGCACCGTCAACAGTATTAACTGGACAAGTCAGAACCTTGGAAGGCCAGTGCGAGCTGAAATAAGACCTAACCCCACATCCCAGTAACTGTGAGCTCTCAATCAGGATCTGACATTACCACCACAGTGGAGTTAACTGCCGCGACAGCTCGAATGGCCCTGACCGGCCTCGGTGGCACCAGCAATTGCAGACTTCTGTCAATGTCCAAGCTGCATGACACAGGTAACCGAAACCCTACATAGAATAAAACGACAGGTGAAATAAAACATCATTGGTCTGATATAGGCAGTTTGCCCTCAAGAATTTGGATCGGGACGTAAGCCAGTCTGGAATAGTTAGTTCATTGCTGGTACACCGGTGTTCATTAATGGGTTGGATGGCTTTGGCTGGCTAAATTGCAAGCTGTACCTGGCCACATGGGCGCCAATTCCCAGGAACACCCCAACTTCCCAATTAACACAGAGCACAGAGGGGATCAGAACGGCCGTCAGTGACTGAGGCCCGAACATTAATCACGTCTGCTGCGCAGGGATAGAAACAAAAAGGTGACAAGCCGGCCGTCAACTAGTGAGGCCCGAATTATCAGCTTTTGGGAAGAATCCGGGTACCGGATCAGGACGGGCTGAGAGGAATGACCCATGGAACTTCATGGGCTATTCCACGTGCCCCCGCTGCACTAGACGGCAATGTGGGGGAGGCGGCTACTGCTTCGGCTCCCAAGGACTCCGGGTCACCGTGAGGGAGAACGAAACTGTCAGGCACCCTCCCCGGATCTGTCAAGGGTGACACGTCCACAGGCGCGGGGTTGGAATCTCCCGGCCAGGTCTGTACTTCAGGGATGTTATCGGCGGTGGAATCTTCTTGTCCAATCTGGTCACCAGCCGATTCCAGGCCTTCTTCATCGAAGAGATGCGACAAATCGGCAAGGTCCTCTAGGTTCCTCAATTTCCTCTTCCTCGGCCTCCGGCTGCTCCAGACGACGCCTCTCCCGTCAAGCCCATAGTGGCACATGGGTGGCGGGGCATCGACGAAGGCGGTCATGGTGGACCACTTTACGCTTCCTGCGGGAGCTGACAACAACGAACAGGCAATCTGATACTTTACGGACCACTAACATGGGTCCGAGGTATACCGGCTGCAGCTTGCGAGTTTGCCCCTTCTTGCTGCCTCCATTAAGCACATACACCAGGTCCCCAACGTCATAGTCGGTCAGATGAATCCGCCGGTCGTAGAATCTTTTGCGGTCCTGGAGGGCTTGGCCCTAGCTTCTTCCTGGCACAGGTATGCACCTCTTGCAGCTTGTCCCGCAAATCCCGAACATGTTCCACTGGATTTTCCGGGGTTGCCGCACCCGGAACACTGGCGAGGAGGTCCACAGGCAGCGTGACCTCACGCCCAGTCGATGTTGCCTAGGAACCACAAGAAGAGGACGGCTGGTCCCAGGAGTAGGTCCTATCCACTGGTAATACAAAACCTCATCAATCACACTCAGGGAATCCTTCAATCGCCAGAGATGCTTTACCATGGCGCTCTGTCCAAACAACGTTGCATCATCGGGTGGCTCCCCCTGGAGCCATTTCAGCAGCACTGAAATGTCAGGATCTTGGGCCTGAGCCTGAGCCCAAGGGATGGGTGGCATTGGAGCCAGTTCATCATCAGGCACTTCCTCCTCGTTCCGGATGATTTTCACAGCAAGGGTCAAGGGAATGACATCATCGACGGTGGCCTCGAACCGCTCCCAACGGTCGTGCATTCGTTGGCAATAGTCACATCCTCCGCAGGGCAGGTGTCGTAACTCAACATCAGCTTCATAATAGGGACATTCTGGAGCCACAGAACGGCTCAGACCGTCGGCATTCCCATGCTGTTTACCGGGTCGGTGAGTCAGTTCGAAATCAAACTGTGCAATGGCCTCCAGCCATCGTGCTAATTGGCCCTCCAGGTTCTTGAAACGCATCAGCCAGGTCAGGCTATTATGGTCTGTACGGACCAGGAAGGATCTACCCAGAAGATAGAACCGGAATTGGTTCAGAAAAACCACCAATGACAGCAACTCTTTTCGGGTGGTACAGTATCGCCGCTGAGCAGCGGAGAGAGCCTGACTGGCATAAGCAATAGTCCGTTCCTGCCCGTCCTGCACTTGGGACAGCTCCGTCCCACGGCCACAGAGCTAGCGTCGACGTCGAGGATAAAGGTGCCCGTGGAATTAGGGTAGGCCAACACCGGTGCCGTAACCATCGCTTGTTGTAACCGGTCCATAGCTCGCTGATGCACGTCGGTCCAGTTCACTTTCCCACCAGAGGGCGTAGTCTTGACCAGGAAGTTGAGTGGGCTGCATATCTCGGCCATCTGAGGGATGAATTCCCGGTGATAGTTCACGAATCCCAGAAAAGCCTCCAGTTCCGTACGAGTGGACGGCCTTGGCCATTCCAGGACACTCTGCACCTTAGCATCGGAGATACTGATGCCACTCCTCCCAACCTGTGGTAAAGAGTTCACACTTACGGGGCTTGAACTTCAGATTGTGAACTTGAAATCTCCTGAAAACCTCCTCCAGAGTCTGTAGATGTATGTCGAAGGACTTTCCGAGCACTATCAGATCGTCTAGATATACCAAAACGTCCTGCCATAACATATTCCGCAGGACGAACGTCATGATACGCTGATACGTCGCCGGCGAGTTGCAAAGTCCCATGGCTAATCTCACATGTTCATAGAGTCCGTACTTGGGGATGAAAGCGGTTTTGTGGCGGTCATCCGGGTGGATTAAGACCTGCCAATAGCCGCTTGCCATATCGAGGGTACTGAAGAAGACGTTGTCGGCAAGGGCATCCAGGCACTCTTCAATCAGAGGCAACGGAAAACTGTCCTTTCTCGTAACCTTGGGGAACGGGAAAAATTGCGGGAGTTACTGGTGAATTACCAGTCAGCTTTCGCTCAGCACGATTTTGATTTAGGCGAATTTGCGGGAATAATGCATCACATCGATACTGGGGATGCGGCACCGGTTCGTCATGGGCTCCGGAGAACTCCGTTGGGCTTCCAGGATCAGGAGGAACGTCACCTGCAGAGTATGTTGGATAGTGGGATCATCCAGCCGTCATCCTCTGAGTGGGCGGCGGCACCGGTGATAGTGAAGAAGAAGGACGGAAAATATAGGTATTGTTTGGACTATCGCGGTTTGAACAAGGTTACGAGAAAGGACAGTTTTCCGTTGCCGCTGATTGAAGAGTGCCTGGATGCCCTTGCCGACAACGTCTTCTTCATTTCGGTTTTGCGACAGTTGCTCTTCCTTGATGGGAGCAATCATCAGAGCGATTGCAGAGGTCTGAGAGAAACTGTCAGAAAAAATGTCTTGTTGGGAAGCCTCTGAGGTTGCAGTAAATGAGGCACCAGGGGCGGAGTCCAGGCCACGATTGCCTGTCTCAGAAAACACAGCGGACGCAGAGAGGTTTGTCATAGGTGTTGTAATCTGACTTGTGTCGTAGCGCTGGGTTGTGTGGTGTGCTGGGCGAGCCGCATTTGTTTGCATTGGGAAAACATCTGCTTGATCAGTTGCCCAGCCCTGAGCGGCATCTTCTAACATTTGCTGTGCCCTTTGGAACACCAGCGACTGTCCAGCTGGATCAAATGGATCATCTTTAATGACCTTCGCCTCTGTTGAGGCACGGGGCGTCGGTGGGAACACCAGCTGTTTCCTTATTGATTTCTGCCCAGAATTATTGCGCTCACTCAAGGGAGTTGGTGATCTCGAACGAAGAGCAATCTCAATGTCAGCAAGAAGTGAATTCTCATCTAACATTTCTTTCTCTTTGACATTCTTCCCAATGCTAGATCTTCCATGCTCATCTGTATTTGATTGCTGTAAATTAACCACTTCATCATCAGCCTCAGGGATTTCAGTTTCCAAGTCGGCATATTCATCCAGGAAAGGACTATCCAACGGAGAAACATCTGTTACAAAACCACTAACTGGCCCATGAGCCTGCGCAGGGCGGCCAGTTGAGACTGAAGAACCAGATTTTGTTGGCACAGACGAAGCCGAAGAAGTTGAGACAGTCCCTGGTCTCAAAGCTGAGGTTGGAGTACCACTTTTGTTTGCCACTAAAGTAGAAACTTTTCCATTCAGACATCTATTTTTGTCTTTTTTTGTGGCAACCCACGTAGCAAGAGATGCTTCTTTACTGCTTCCGGAACTCCCAGTGGATGAGTTTTTCTGACTTTGTTATCCCTGGCCAGTACCTTTAACTGAGGCAACTGGATTCTTGGGATTCATTGAGTCATTGTTTTTCTTTAAAGAAAGACTTGAGGTGGCCTTCTTCGCGACTGGAGTCTCTCCCTGCTTAATTAAAGGCTCACTCCCTCGAGAAATGCATAATTTTTTTCGCTGGTTGGGAAAAGATGACGCAGAATTTGACGAAACGAGCTTTGATGAAGGAGCACTCAAGGCCACTTGTCTTGGGTTGGATAAATTCACAGGCACATTTTTTGGGCTAGAAGTAGACTGGCCTGACCCGGATCCAAGACGCTTCGGGGTAGACAATTTCAAGTGGACATGTTTTTTAGCAGAAGCCGTCAAAGAATTTAGGGTGGACGCTTGAGGAACATACGGCAAAGGCCTTGCAGGAGTGTAAGTGCTATACACATCTGGAATTGCAGCCGACGAAATTGGATTTGGAGCGGAACTTCTGTTCGGATGATGAGGCGAATTTCCGCTCATTGCAGAGGGATTCTCAACGGAGTTACAAGGTCGGTTTTGAGTGAGGTTTTGACTCACAACAGGATTGACATTAGTATTCAAAGTGGATGACAGGCTAGCTGTGACAGGGGTCGCCTGAGTATTTTGATTGTCAGCTTTGGAACTTGTACAATGCTTGTTTATCTGATCCTCCAGAATTTTGGCAGTTCTTTCCTCTGTTTCACGACAGCAGCTTCTATCTTTGAGTCTTGGTGTTTTCTTTTGTTCTTCCTGCTCAGTTTGCCATTTCCACTATCTGACCCTGAGGATGACCTTGACCTGTGCTGCCAATCCTGGCCCCGCAGAGCTTGTAGAGGGTTGCTCTGTCTCTGTTGTAACACCCGGCCTTGTTGAGTCGACAATAGCAGAGACTGTTTCATCGATGCTGAGGACTTCCACATTTTTGCCATCCGTGACAACAGTGAGAAGGCCTTGCACCCTCAGTTCTTTTGCATATTTCTTTATGTTGCTGCAATATCCGACAATGGCTTTTGAGAGCATATGCTGGAAGGACGCATCATCGTTGACCAGCTCCATTCGTAGACGATGATCCCAGAGACACGAGGGTCCGATCGGTGTTCGGCGGAGGGGCGGGACTTCACTTCCTGGTACTGAGGAACAGCATGGCGCACCGGTGGCTCCTTAACAGCAGAACCAGCACATCCATCGGATGGCGGGATGTCTACGGGCACTGTGGTGGCGAGGGAACGTCGTTCAGTCTTTACGGTACTTCGACTGGACCGAGAACCATCCCAACCGAAGGGACAACCCCATAGAGTCCCACTTCATATCTTCAAGGGAATTCTCCTCCACTTCGTCTTCGTCCAGAGCACTTCCAGCAGTCTGTCGACTAGGATCCTCATCAGCCCACTGTAACTGCTTCAGCACAACATCCCTGGTTCGAGCGGGTACATGTGGTCGATCTGTGGCTTGGAGACATTTCTGGAATTCGGGGACGCCCTGTTCCAGAGTGGGTGATCGATAGATGCGGGTAGGGGGAATCTGCCGCATGATGTGGCCAAATACCACAGCCGGATCAGCTGGGTCCACCTCCAATTCCTCGGCCGCCTCTTCTGGCACTTCCTCAATGGTGGGTTTGGCCTCGGGAGGCAGATCAGGCTCACCAACAGATCCTGGCGGGACCGCCGAGATAACATCGGTGTCAGCATACGATTCAAACTGAAGACGACTCGCGCAGGCATCAATGTAATGTTCAATGTCCGCCTGGCGCGAGCGACCATTTGACCAATCCAACGGTCTTTTCGGAGAACGGGCACTTTTGGATCTCCGGGATCGGGTTGAGCTGGGTGTGCCGTTACGGCTACGTTGCACGGACAGGTCAGCTAATTGTTCAGAAACCCGTTCCATGACCCCCTTGAACTCACTGGCAACCGCATCCAATCTGGATTCCAAACTTCCTTGGACACCACGGACCATATTTTCAATGTCCGTCCGTTGGCGCAAGACGTATTCTTCTGTATAATGGGCTCTTCGTAACATTCGAGACACCCACTTCCTTTGACTTTTGGTACTGCGACGACTACTATCTGTTGCGTTGTCATCAGAAGAGCTCTCCGCCGTCTCCAACGGTACATCCACCGTCGAGTCCCGATATTTGGAGAAAGATGTCATCATGGATGCGGATGCCGAAGATGTTGTCACTGGAATGTTCATATTTTCAGGAAGGGCCTGCTGGCTCTTCACTTCAACAGCTTCCGGTGACACTTCCGGTCCGCCGACTGCACCGGCCTGCTCTGCCGTCGGGGCCACCATCTCTGAGGATTCCTCCATGGCAACAGCCGCTGACAACTTATCACCAGATTTATCACCAGATAGCTCCTGTCCAAAACAGATGACACCGCTATCCAATAACTGACGCCAATGATCCCCCAATTTCACCCGACCTTCCAGACTCTCTAGAGTTAATTCAGGTGTAACTTTGCGTTCACGAAGTATCAGGGCAGCTCGGGCTTCACCAACTTGTGGCAAAGATAGAAGCTGTTCATATGAGGCAGTCCTAATATCAACAGGGAGTGTCATGTTCACCAGATAACGATTGAACATATACCAAATAATCAATTATTTGGAGCTGTTACTGCCAGTAGACGGCCGTCAGCAAGCTGAGGCAAGAAAAATGCGTCAAGTAACAGAAGAAAGCAATAGATACTGAAATGAGGATACAAGGCTGAAGGCCACCAAAATGTTTGGGGCCCTGACAACCAGGTATCCACAAAACAATAAATATCAGCACTCAAGCGGAGACTGTTTGTCTGTGGACACAGGACTCTTTTAGGTTCCTAGACTCGTTTCACTGACAATTATCAACCTAACCTCGCACTGTGTGACTCGTCTCGGGCTGAGATACAGTCAAATAGTAAGAGAAAACATACGCGTTGCAATGGTCACGCTGAAGCGAGAATGCGCAAATAGAATTCAAGACAACTGTTATTATGGCCACACTGCGATGAAGCCCAAAATAACCCCTTAACTGCACAACACGCGAATCAGTTACAGACACGACACAACCGGATACGGCACCGTATCGTATCAGCCGACGATTATTCGCGCACAGAACAATCAATTCTCCCTCAATGGATGGAGAACAATGGGTCTAATTATGGGTCTAGTTATGTAATTCCCTTAAGTCACACTTTAGTAAGTCACACTGGGGTTAAGTCACAAACGGGGTATACACAAGTTACACTTTACAGATCACACTTGATAGGTAACAAACCCAAAATTGTTTTAAGTTAGTTTTTGGAAGTTATTTGAATTTTGAGAAAATTATTAATATAACTTCCAAAATTCACACCATCTGTATGCTTTGGCGAACACCCAACTGTCAACTGACACTAGGATAGGACGAGTTGGGATAATCCACCCGGCACTACAGACTGGCCCTAAACTCAAACAATGCAGTGACCACCTAGATCAGCAATGGGTAAAGGGGTAACCGGCAATTATCAGCTGTTGAAAAGACAATTCAGGGGAGCAATTTTAAGAACTACTATTAATCCTATAAGACTCGCTGTCTGAAAAAGCCTGTAAACGCACAAATGGAGCAAGTCAATAAAGAAATGTCGAAGAGAGCAGGCTTGAAGGGCCACCAAGACTAAGTCCGGGGCTCCGACAAACAAGTCAGTTCAACAGATCGAATCAACCAGTTCAATCAATAGCTAAATCAATAAGTCACCCCTAACCTAATAAGTTAAACAATAGGTCAGACCAGTAAGTTATATCAATATAACAAATTTTGACAATCTCTCAAAATACGCACAATCTGTATGCCTTGGCGAATACCCAGCTGTCAACTGACACTGATAGGACGAGTTGGGATTATCCACCTGGCAATACAGACTGCCCGAAAAAGGAGATACCTGGGGTGACTGACTCACTATCTGATCAATCAGCTGGTACTCTGACTCACTAATAGAACAAATTAGCGGAAGTCTGCTTCCTTTAGACTCACCAAGGGAAAGTAGCTTTTAACATAAAGGCAGACCTGACCTCAATCAGCATTACAGCAATCACGCAGAAACACAATAAGTACAAGATGGAAACAGTGAATAAAATTAGTCACCTGTGGCTTGCACCAAATCCTGAATGAGGCTAAGTCCCCACCAGAGTCTTGAATCGAGCAAAGTCTTGAATCGGGTAAAGTCTTGAATCGAGTAAAGTCTTGAATCGAACAAAGTCCTGAATCACCAAAGCTTGAATCACCAAGTCTTGAGATGAGCAAAGTCTTGAATCGGGTAAAGTCTTGAATCGAACAAAGTCCTGAATCACCAAGTCTTAAATTGAACAAAGTCCTGAATCACCAAGTCTTGAAATGAGCAAAGTCTTGAATCAAATCATTGATGTGCACACTGTGAAAGCCAGAAGCAATATGGGACCAATGATCACTGGGCACAACTTCCCAAAGGCACTACTTGGATCAGAAAAAGTGAACCCCAATTACTGCTGTGATCCAAAAGTTGAACTCTAATTGATCATGTAATCAATTCCCATGCTTCCAAATTTAATCGAAATTTTACACAAACTATCCCAATGGGTCTAATTATGGGTCTAGTTATGTAATTCCCTTAAGTCACACTTTAGTAAGTCACACTGGGGTTAAGTCACAAACGGGGTATACACAAGTTACACTTTACAGATCACACTTGATAGGTAACAAACCCAAAACCCAACTGTCAACTGACACTAGGATAGGACGAGTTGGGATAATCCACCCGGCACTACAGACTGGCCCTAAACTCAAACAATGCAGTGACCACCTAGATCAGCAATGGGTAAAGGGGTAACCGGCAATTATCAGCTGTTGAAAAGACAATTCAGGGGAGCAATTTTAAGAACTACTATTAATCCTATAAGACTCGCTGTCTGAAAAAGCCTGTAAACGCACAAATGGAGCAAGTCAATAAAGAAATGTCGAAGAGAGCAGGCTTGAAGGGCCACCAAGACTAAGTCCGGGGCTCCGACAAACAAGTCAGTTCAACAGATCGAATCAACCAGTTCAATCAATAGCTAAATCAATAAGTCACCCCTAACCTAATAAGTTAAACAATAGGTCAGACCAGTAAGTTATATCAATATAACAAATTTTGACAATCTCTCAAAATACGCACAATCTGTATGCCTTGGCGAATACCCAGCTGTCAACTGACACTGATAGGACGAGTTGGGATTATCCACCTGGCAATACAGACTGCCCGAAAAAGGAGATACCTGGGGTGACTGACTCACTATCTGATCAATCAGCTGGTACTCTGACTCACTAATAGAACAAATTAGCGGAAGTCTGCTTCCTGTAGACTCACCAAGGGAAAGTAGCTTTTAACATAAAGGCAGACCTGACCTCAATCAGCATTACAGCAATCACGCAGAAACACAATAAGTACAAGATGGAAACAGTGAATAAAATTAGTCACCTGTGGCTTGCACCAAATCCTGAATGAGGCTAAGTCCCCACCAGAGTCTTGAATCGAGCAAAGTCTTGAATCGGGTAAAGTCTTGAATCGAGTAAAGTCTTGAATCGAACAAAGTCCTGAATCACCAAAGCTTGAATCACCAAGTCTTGAGATGAGCAAAGTCTTGAATCGGGTAAAGTCTTGAATCGAACAAAGTCCTGAATCACCAAGTCTTAAATTGAACAAAGTCCTGAATCACCAAGTCTTGAAATGAGCAAAGTCTTGAATCAAATCATTGATGTGCACACTGTGAAAGCCAGAAGCAATATGGGACCAATGATCACTGGGCACAACTTCCCAAAGGCACTACTTGGATCAGAAAAAGTGAACCCCAATTACTGCTGTGATCCAAAAGTTGAACTCTAATTGATCATGTAATCAATTCCCATGCTTCCAAATTTAATCGAAATTTTACACAAACTATCCCAACTTTCTCAAAATTCACACAATCTGTATGCCTTGGCGAATAGCCCAACCGTCAACAGTCTTTACGATAGGACAGGCTTGACTACCCCACCCGGCACTACAAATAAAAGTGAAAATTAAGATCAACCAGCCCAGACTAGATGGCCGCCATGACAGCTGCCCTATCCAGCCAAATATTCTACACTAACAAAATTGTCAAAAAGTCACAAATAAAATAAACCATCAGCTATTCCTCACCCCCACCAAAAATAGGAGAAAACCATATAGCTAACAAAATAAGCAGGTTGACAACGACAGACAACTACCAGAAATCAACTGTCACAACGAAATAAACCGTCGTCACCAAACAAAGTGAAAAGCCAGACAGTAAACCACGAACCAGACGGCCCGCCGAAAAAATGCCAACTGCCACAAAAATACGCAAAAGTCACAAAAAACAAGGCTACCACTCCATAGCCAACAATATCGCGGACGGAATAAACCCGTGACCAGCCACTGTCACGTCCGAAACAAGCAAAAAAAGAGAGACACAACTCACGTCAATTTGAAGACCCGTCGGCCGCCATTACTATGCGGTCCAGCTCAGACCAGAGCAAAGCGAAAAGCGAAAAAATCCCAACTTCTCGCCAAGAAAACGTCCAAAACGTCACACCAAAACGTCCCAGACAAACTTGACAACGATACCAAGCGAATTCCAGGCTCCGTTCACTTTCTGACACCACTGAAGTGAATGTTAAGGCATGGGAAACCAGCGATGGGTCTTACCGTAGACGATGAGGAACTGAATCTGAGGCGCTCTGAGCCGGACGTCCGGAAGCGGTCCCCGCGCATGCGCAGTGCACCACAGGTCGCCGCGCCCCTGGCGGCGATTTACCACATCATCGTGTAAAATATGTAATTATTACAAGAGATATAGAAAATAATTTTTCCAAAACATTCATAGTCATTTCACAACTTCCAAAAATTATGACTGGGACCTTGTATATACGTTTTCTCATACTTTCTATCCATTGCTGAGTATGATACCTCAGTCTTCGTGTTAAGGTCAGTTTCAGCATTTTCAAGTCTTCTTTTCTTAGGTTTCCCATTGTGTCTTCTCTTCATTGAAAAAAAGTTTGTACAATCTTTATTTGGTTCTGTCACTCATACTGTCTTCCTTGTATGTATGATAAAAGGTTCTTACACTCTCTGCTAGTTTTATCCTATTAAAATGAAAAAAATGTAACAGGTACATATGATGTCATCCATATCCAAAAAATTGTTCATCTCGTAACAAGCTGAAAAACTGCATGAGTGATGGTAAAGTAACTGAGATGTCACAAAAATACCAGTTTCCATTGTTATTAATGATTTTACAATTAACTGATTATATTTCTTGAAAAAAATTTAGAATATACTTCAATTCAATATGTCAAGACACAGATAATGCAAGCAGGTGTTCAGTTCATTTTAAGTGAGATCTACAAAGTCTGGGCCGCATTTCATGACTTCTGGTTTCTATGGCAACAGATGAAGCATTTATTTTTAAATTTATGATCTGATTTTTTAGGAGTTATTTGCAAATTACGTCAATATTATCTGACCCAAATATCATGTTTCTACATCAAATATAGCAAAAGTTATGACTGGTTGGACAGAACTTATGGAAAACCCCTCGTAGTCTTGTAATTTGGTCACCCTGTCTGGTCATCTTATACATGTTATATGATCACTCATTAGCTCCCAATATGGTCACATCAGAGGTGGCAGAACATAACGAAAAATAGGGGGGTGTTTAGGACTGGAGCACCTTGCCTGTGGTTATTTCAAAGAAGAGAAAGTGCACTTTATGAAGCCCTGCTGCCTCTGCACCACATTAATTCAAGTAACCTCTTTGTATGAAATAAGTTGTGCCTGGACTTCATCGATTGATTAAAATGAGAATCAGATTAGCGTCTTCATGTTTCAATTGATCATCACCAATCGATGATTAAAATGAGAATCAGATTAGCGTCTTCATGTTTCAATTGATCATCACCTGATTAAAATGAGAATCAGATTAGCGTCTTCATGTTTCAATTGATCATCACCTGATTAAAATGAGAATCAGATTAGCGTCTTCATGTTTCAATTGATCATCGATTGATTAAAATGAGAATCAGATTAGCGTCTTCATGTTTCAATTGATCATCGATTGATTAAAATGAGAATCAGATTAGCGTCTTCATGTTTCAATTGATCATCACCTGATTGAAATGAGAATCAGATTAGCGTCTTCATGTTTCATTTGATCACCAAGTTCGCTCTATGACTGATTCACTTACTTTTGCTTGACAATTTCATTCTTGAATCAAATTAATTCAATCAATAAATACCTTTGAGAGTATAAGTGGTGCTACAGTATTGATCTTGAATGACTTCATGACATTTTCCGACGTGACTTGGTCCAAGGTCTCGGAACAGAGAATCCCTGCGTTGTTGAAGAGGATGTCCAACCCGACGTCTCCCACGATCTTTTCAACTTGCTCATAGACCGGTTGGAATGATTCTTCGTTGGCTACATCTGAAAGGTTCATCAAATTGGGATAAAGAAAATACATCACTAAATAATTTAGAGCTCTTTGCAGATTGGCGGGCCACTGGAAAAGATAATTTTCTTATTTTCAATAAAATTTGCAAACTGCCTTTGACAGTTTTCTGTTGATCTCCTAATCTTTTTATATATGATGAAGGTACCTCAAGTCATTTTTGTTTATTGACACCTGTGCTGCCAGATATGCCAAGCACTGAATCAACTGATTAACCATAACTGACACAAATAAAATATTGTTTTGCCAGTGACATCACACGACCGAGTTGAAAGTTAATTTTGAAAAAGTTTGGACAGCCAATCTGCAAACAGCTGTAATGACAGAGAATTGTTGTCTGCGAAAGCAGTAGAGCAGAGCGGGGCACAGAGAGACGCTTTTTTTTTATTTGGCAGTTAACATTAAAATGAGTTCAGGCCACATTATAGATAATGAAGTTGGGTATTGTGTCCAGTAGTTTCAGGTTCCTAAATTTTACAGGTTTGGACAAACTTTGAGTTACGTCCCATGGTAGGGCACAGTAAGACAGCATATGCCATCTGCTACCATAACTGCCAACCCTCTGGACCTGCTGAATTGTTCTATCAATTGTTGCTACAAAAACTACTATACCCTAATAAAAGCAGCTGGCTAGGTGTTTTCTTAGGTTTTTTTTTTTCAAGCATGTTTGGACAATTCATCGCACAGGACACAAGAACGACTTATTTCACCTCCCGCACCTGTTACAGTTACATGTGTACCAATCAAAATTCTTCTCTGAAGCTCCCCTTTGGGTATGGCTCTCTAAAATCAGAGGTTTATGGAAGACATTTTGTTTTAATTGTAAATTGTTAGCTGTTTATTGTATTCAGGTCGTTTTTAGTGTATTTTGTGATGTATCACTGTGCCCCGCCTCAAACTGTCTCACTGTGGCCCACAGAGATTTCTTTATAAAATTTTGGAATCCTGTGGACTGGATGCCAATATGACATTGTTGAACGTCATTTCGATAAACTACAACAAATAACCATGGCTTGAATGCCCGGTAATTAAATTGTAGTGTCTCGTTTTTCTTGGGAATATTAACAAAGTTACAAATTTGGCAAAAAGATTTGCTTTTCCTCCCTAAAAACCAAATTTTTGAAATTCCACTCACTGTATGCTGTGCAAGCATTCAGGATATAGGACAGTCTTTTACTTACTTAATTTTTTTACTGTGCAAAAGGGGTTTGTTCTGTAAACAGTGCCAGTTAGTTGGTTTTTCATTCTCAGTGTTTTTCATGAAAATTTGGCTTGATTCTTGCTTGTCTTAGATACCCATATTTTACTGAAAAAATCTGATGCGATGTCATTGTTATCCAAAATATCTCTGGAAAAAACTCTGTATTGTCACAGTCTTTGACTGCCAAAATGGCTGTGTCAGCCTGTTGAGCACAGAAGACTACGCATCACTGTGGAAAAATAGTCTTCGCTGAATTTTTGGCAAAGGCAAAAAAGTTGCCAATGATTCTGACAGATATCAAATATTTGATTTTGAATAGTGCGCTGGATATTTCAGTGTGAACTTTTGATTTCCCTAATAATAGATTTGAATATTTCAAACAGTGCGATAGATATTGGCAGATCAACAACTTTGGCATCAAACCTTTGGGCACACGGAGGCAGTTTGTTGAATCATTAATTTTCTTGAACTATACAACTTACCTAAAGCTATGACGTGAATGGATGAATTGGCTTTCGCTAATTGCTGGAGCTCCTGAAAATACAACATTGAACATTGAACATAAGAAACGCTTTTCACAATCTTTCAATGAGCAAAATGTCCTTCGCAGGAGGTGGTAAGAAGGCCCACCGCGATGACAATCAAAACCTAATTCAGACAAAAGTTACATTTGACATCTTCTTGTTGAAGTGTAGGAATTGTCTGTCTTATCTAAACATGCTAAATGACATTTGTGAAAAAAAGAGATAGAACTGACTGTACATAAATGATAGACGACACTCAAAAGGCAAACATAAACAGATATAATTATGCTATGTGTGATATGGAAGCAGTCAAATATAATGTTCTGATTTCCAGGTAATAGAAAAAAAGAAGACAGTTCAAATCTCAAAAAACAGTTCAAATATGTCACAAATTTTAACACTATTTGCACTGCTCATGTTCCATGGACTCATGCTTGCCTCTTGGTGTTTTGACCAATTTTTCACCAAGGAGTGTGATTCAGTGTATAATTTGAAAAGGAAGGATAAATTACAACTTCTATTGAAGTATTTCTGGCTTGCCAGTATAACATTACTTGCTTGGTATTGATCAAAGATACTTTCAAAAGATAGTGTTTCCAGCTTGCTACCTGAAGCTGCTGACATTGCTGCCAATGTTTAGCTATTCGTACAGGCTTCTGTAGCTGCTTGGTTTGGAATATCTGAAGGGGTGCTTCTTCTTTCTTCAATATTAAGTATTTTGTTTTTTTTTTGTGTAAACAAACATTGCAGGTTTTGCAGCATTGCTCAAGTGGACTTGGTGAGTGGGCCTACTATATGCATCTGGGACATTATAAAGTGGCAAAAATTGCCAAAAAATAATGTTCAGCTCAGCCTGTCTATAAATGCAGTATTGCTGTGACACTGTTCTGGAAATCTTCCCTGGAAATGGCTTGTAGTTTTGTAAATCAACAACAGCACACCATGCTTGGTGAATTTTTACTCTATTCACTTCTGGAAAGAGCATCAACAGAGATGACACATGTGAATTATTTTTGCCTTGGCATGTTTCTCATCTGGCAGTATATTATTATAGCTACAGAGAGTGTGAGTTTTTTTTTTTGATAATTATTATTTTATATAGGCCTATATACACTTCCTATATGATTTTATTGAGAGCTTGAATCAGTTGTTTTAAAATCTGTGTAAAATCCCTCCACTTCCTGCACAGGAACTGCAGTATCCATAATTCCATTTAATATGATGATAGGCACTAGATTATTTTCCTGCAAAACAGACACAAGAAGGGGGAATGTGCAGGTATTCTCTATTAAAATGGGACTGAGCTAAAACAAAGTTTAACATTATTGCGCTGAGCTGCTAACCTTTGGGACCTGGGTACGATTCCCTGCCCGGGGAACCCATGTTAGACAGATGTTTCATCCTGTGCCAAGAGAACACCTCACCTCATTAAGGTTGTCTCTATTAAGCTAATCAAGGTATATTTAAATGGATGTAAAAAAAATCAAAATATATTGCTATTAAAGGGACAGTCTCACCTCTGCGGTTGCCGGATTCCTGCACGTGGCGATGATGAATTTCGGAGGTGTTGGTCCAGTTGTCAATTGGCGAACCAATTCCAGCCCAATGCCACGGTTTGTACCTGTGACCATGATTGAGTTGACTCCTTCCATGATGATTGATGATGTATTTTTTTCCCTATTAAATTACACTCTGTTAGACTACTGCAGTGTCAGTGTCAACTCAGGTGCACTGCACTGCTTCCATTCAAATAAATAGTATTCCAACCACACACAGCTGATAGGAAACTGGGTCAGGCTGATAGGGATATTGACTTAGGATGCCCCCAGAAGGGGGGCACTTGCAATATTTATTTATTGTCTGTTGGCAGAGAAGGGTGGGGGGTTACTGTTGTTTTTGCCCCAGAGTCTGAGAAAATGGATTTGAGCATAATGGTTACCATGTCTCCTTGAACGCAGTAGATGCGGGTTCAAACCCCGCTATGATCAGCGATTCAGTGTCGATGGGCAGATTTGTCTGGAATGGATGCAATAAAAAACCATATCATACAGTATAATCATAATACATATGATAATTATATTATTTGTAACAGTTTTGATATTTTTAAAATAGGCTTCATTCAGCTACTTCAAGTAGAAAGGTCTGACAAAAATTTAGTCAAAATTTTTGGGCACCCCTTGTATTTTCGGCTTATCAAATTTTTATTTTAAAATGTTTACCTATAAAAGCTTTTCACAACAGGTCAATTCTTCTGGGGGCTGGTACTGTCTTGATAAGAATTTAAAAAGATACTAACACACCAATTTTGATTTGCCTCTTTCAGGGATCGATTGTTTGCTGTGATATTCATCCTAGAAGTTATCAATGGAAACACACCCAGATATTTCAAGAGGATATTGCTAAACCTGCAAAGTCATGCTGACTGTGATCACGGAAGAGTTCAGACATCTATAGAAAATATCCTCAGAAGTGATTCTTGTTTTTTCTTCTTTTTTTTAAAAACTTTTATGACAAAAGCCCAAAGAACGGTGACTGGCATGTACAGTGATTAGTACAGTGATTAGGACCTTGACTTGTACAGTGACTAGTGCATTGAAAATTCAGAGGGACTTGTACAGAGACTGGTAGTGGTACACTAAGAGGTATGCGGACTGGTAAACTGAATTGCGATAGGAGAAGATTGTGTAAATATCTCACAAAAGACTGTAAATTAGCTGTAGAAGAAGTTTTATTGTATCACACTTTGTGTACTGTTCGCCATTGTTACACTTCAGTGGGAAATTAAGTAGATCTAAGATGGAAAAAAATTCAATATAGAAGTCTACGACTTACTTTTGGTGACTACACATCAAGCTATCAAGAATTGTTAGAAAAAGCTAGAATGTGCTCTGTAGAATTACTACGAGAAAAAACAATAGCAACAGAAATGTTTAAATGTTTGCATGGTCTTGGACCAAGCTACTTGAAAGAACTGTTTGAAATTAACAAACAAAACTCGAGGAGAGGCCCGACCTTCAAGATACCGAGAACACGGACCACACGGTTTGGACTACACTCGCTGAGGTATAAAGGACCTCAAATATGGATCGAGTTGAAAAAAGAGACTAAAGAGAAAAGGACTCAGCAGCATTTCAAAAATGCACTACTTGATTATAAAGGGACTGTCTGCAAGTGCAGACAATGCACTATATAGTCTAAGACTATGTCATTATGACATCAATTCTAGTAGACAATTTTACCCTACCACTGTTATTTTATCAATTTTATAATTTTATCAATTGAGTTTGTTTGGACTGCTCGGTAAATAGCTTTACAGCTAATGTTTCTTATTTTGTATATCCGAAAATAAATAAATATTTGAATCTTGAAACTAGGAAAATAGAGGAAAGCAATGAACAAGAAAATTCTACAGAAAAAAATAAGCTTAACCTTTTTGTGTTTTATACATATTAAAATTGTACGCATAATATTCCCCCCAATCAGGGAAATTCCATTCTACGAATTTAAGATACAGAAATATGTATGCAACCAGTAAAACCTGAAGAATGCATAGATTTAGAATGTGTCAATGTCACGTCTGCAGCTCATGAAGAATCCGAGCTGTCACATTCGACAGGCGTTTTTACCAGATATCTATAGCGGATAAGGTGCTCGCCTGTTAACTAAGACGTTGTAGGTTCGAGTCCCAGCCATGGCATGGAGGAACTGAGCAGATCCTCCATAACTCTATGCTTCACTCCACCCAGGTGTAAATGGGTACTTGGCTATAGGCAGTGATGGCGATTGTAGAGTGACTTAGCATTGTGGTGCATAAGGCTGCCTGACTGCATGCATACTCCCCGGGCAGTTTAGAAAGGCTCATGCTTGCACAGGCCTGCCAAGGGTGTAATTGTACGGTCTGTTGAGATAAACTCTTTCGATGTAGTGAACTTTAAAAAATAGACATTTACATTTAATTTTTAAAGAGCTGCAGTCCTGAGTTACTGCCTCAAGCGTGAAAAAAATGTTGACACCACAGAAATGTTGCAAAAATTCTTAATTATTATTTTTTAGTTAAAAAGTGGGTTTTTCCTGATGGTGATCTTTCCAGCGCCAGATTGTATCAACGCTTTACACAGGTTATCCTAAAGTGGTTTTAAAACTCATATAACTTTTCTTTTTCAAACATGGTTACTGGGAAAAAAACTTAGCCATGTTTTAAGCTGACCTCATGTTATATTATGTCTAAATTATTTCCCCAGTAACCCAGTTAAAAGATATTTATAGGAGTTAACCACAATCTGGCACGGATGTCTTAACCCTTGTAGGTAAAGGTAAAGGTAGACGTTATTTAACTTGGGTAACCAGACTAAGTCAGAGACTTATTTACAGCTGGGCCCAGTGCCCACGGCACCTCCAATTAATGTCTGATGTGAACGACATTGCCGTGGAATGAAATGATGGCCAGCCTGGGGATTGAACCCTGGTCCCTTGCTTGTGAGGCGAGTGTTCCACTGACTGACCTAACTGTAGCCGCAATGGAGGCCTCGGAGGCCCCCTTGGGACTTTATACGCTTTAATATTTCGCACATTATTTGTTCAATGGCATTCAGATTTCATGTAATCCTAGTCCAACTAAACTGAAATAAAATCCTAGAGTTGTAATTGATTGAGATTGTACATGGTCAATGGCAAGAGTTTAAGCATTTTTCCGACATAAAGCCGCAATGAGGGCCTTGTAGTGTCACATGAGTTGATGAAAAGTACTGCACCTGTGCTGTCACTTGTGACAGATCAAATTATGGTAAACACAGCCACATTGGTATGTTTGGAGAGCTGACAATTACCTGTTCAACAAAATTAAAATTAAATTTTCGAGTAAAATGTGGATGAATTCACCTAAAATATTGACCTTTAAGTGATCTGAAACCTACAAAAATGGATTCACCATAATCAAAACTTCTGACAGTGATGACAAGGAAAATGCAGGTGGCATTATAGAAGCGCAGGATCTGCATTCTGAGAAAAAAACTGGACCGCCAAAGGAATGGACCTTGAAGGCAAGGACCAAATGGACAATTTTTTTTTTATCTCTAGTGATTTTTAGGGCTCCAAATGGTTTGCAATGGAATCAGTCCCATTACTTTACAGAAGAGTATGGTCTTTAAAAATTTGAAAAATACTAAATATTCCTACAATGAATCTAATTGGCACAAAATTGCGAATTTTTAATGAAACATTGTTTCATATTCTTAGCAATAAGATGACATTAGTTCCCATTTTCGCAGCCACTACCTCCATTTTGATTTGATATGCTATACAACTTCTAATGGACATTTTTCAAAAACATTGTCTATTTGAGAGGCTTTGTGTACTAGATAAAAAAAATTATTTTAAATATTATTTCTCAATATTACACTATAGAATAGCCATCTGTCAGACCATGAAAAGGCACAAATAGACCATATAAGCCACATGTGTACCAAACTTCATCCATATATATGGAATAGTGACCAGATGTTGGGCCAGAAACAAAAAATAAATTTTTATTATTTTATTCAATATTTCAAAAAGTTTATAATATTTTCCATCAGATCTTTCAAAAGGCACAACTGGACCATATTGACCATATGTGTACCAAACTTTATCCATGTACATGCAATAGTGACCGAGTTTTAGCCTAAATAACAAAAAATCATGTGTTTTTATATTTTTTCTCATTTTTTCAAAAAGTATAGAATATCTGCCAATGAGACCATCAAAAGGCACAACTAGACCATATAGGCCACATGTGTACCAAATTTCATCCACGCACATGCAATAATGACCGAGCCTTGGCCCAGAAACCAAAAAAAAAATTATATATTTTGTTAATTATTTCAAAAAGTATTTAAGATCTATTCATCAGACCATCAAAATGCACAACTAGACCATACAGGCTAGATTTGTACCAAATTTCATCCACAAACATTCAATAGAGGCTGAGTACTGGGCCGGAAACGATCTATCCGCCCGCCCACCCGCCCGCCCGCCCGGCGGACGGACAGCATTTTTACCCAAGTGATTACAATACCTTCTTTGAACTTCGTTCGCTGAAGGTAAAAACACAATAACACGAAAAACTTGATGAATCATGCAACCCCCTTTTTAGCTGGGGGTGTTTTCTGTGATATTGATATATTGATCCTAGAAGTTATCAATGTAGGCCTAAACACACCAAGATATTTCAAAAGGATATTGTTAAACCTGTGAAGTCATGCTGACTGTGATTACTGTACAGTTCAGACATCTATATAATAAAGATATCCACAGAATTGGTTATTTTTTTTAATTTTATAACAAATTTAAGGACCAAAGAACCATGACTGGTGACGTGACCTGTTACAGTGTACCTGTACACGAGTGGTGTTCATAAAGTTCAGATAAATTTTTCTCTGCGGCATTTCTCTGTAATTTTCATGGAACAATTTTCAGGTATTTCACTACCACAGCAATTTTTGTGGAGCAAATAAAATTAGCAGCCTTTTGTTTGCCACCTGTCTCAAATATTGTCGTTCTTGACCGGATATATTTTTTCTCATCGGATGGCCATCCTTGCTTTCACAAGCAGTTCAGTTGTGGATATTCAGCATTGATCCAATGGCCAGACATCACCCATTTGACTTATTTGCATTTGTACAATGAATTATACATCTTTTCACTGAAAAATACATGTACATCACTTTAAATATCTAGGTAACCCGGCCCGTACTTCACAAAAAAATTATGAAATCAAATTATGACCAAAATGCCTGGGGAATTTTAGCTGAATGATCTTTGGCACCAAGACACCTGTTGACAAAAGGATGAATACTATATATTTTTTGTATTGTCAAACAAACATATATTTGTAAAATGATTAGCCAAAATCAAATATCACATCTCTTTTGCTGGTGAGTTTATAACTGAAGCCATTGAAAAGCAATATCGCTCTTTCTTGCTCTTTGCAATCCTCGTCACGGCTTTAACTCAGAACTCAGAACTCAGAACAATTTATTTATCCCAGCTGGATGTCGTTCGGATGAGAAGAGAATTGGTGGCCCCTTGTATCAGTGTCTAAACTATCTATGCTGGGCAAGTAAAAGATCCCTCTCATGGAGTAAATGTGTGACATGTTGAGGACTCCCACTGTCTCTCTCATCTCATCAATCAACCCTAGTAAATCCCCGGAATTGCAGTATGCATTAAGGGTGTCAAGGCTATCGGCAGCAAATGTTAGACCACATAGGGGCACGACCATTGTTGGCAGCAACATAAAGAAATAGGGCCTGCAATTGTCAACAAAATCATACTAAAGAAGAGAACATTATTGCGAAGGTATGTATACGATGCCAGGTATGTACTGAATGCAACGAACATGCATGCAGCAGACAATTCACCAAAATGTATAACAGGTGAACTGCTGTTTGATCGGTTACGAAAATGAAATATCATCAGAAATATTGACATCAAGATGCCATTGCCAGTAAGGTCAGGGTCAAGTATATCTTGTATTTCTTGGGGTTGAGTAATACATGCAACCCCATAATTCCATTCAGCAAGAACATGGGAAAGACTCCACAAGGAATAATACACTTATTATTTGAGTAAATATTCGGACAATTTGCCCGCAACGTACCATAAGAGATGTTTTTGCATAATGGTATAATCTCATTACCATCAAGGCAACAGAATTGTTTGTTGTCAGTGAGAAACCATTCAAGTTTTGATTTCTCAAAGATGGTTTTAAACACGGTCTTAATTTCAACATTTTGAAATTTTACAACTCGCAGTTTATTGAGGTTGGAAAACATATTTTGAGTTAAATGTTGAATTCTCGTATTGGATAAATCAAGCATTTTTAGATTAGTTAGGCCAAAAGATGCACATTCTTCGATCCAGTAGCCTTTTGAGTTTCTTATATTTAGTCTCACTAAGTGCAATAATCCCTTGAATGTTTCACTTCGTAACGCTAATAAGAATTTCAGTTTTTTTATGTCAATATCCCTCGAGCTAAAGTCAATGCAAGGGATTATGGCTGATGTCTAACTTCACAACCTGTGGAATTGAAATCCTTGAGAATGAAAGCATGTCAGTTATGTTACAGTCTGATATGTCAACAAACCAAGCATTGCTTAGTCTTATTGACCGTTTGAACGTTTTATGATTAAATCTAAAGATAGCAATGGCAAAAGATGTATCATTTATCATGTGTATGGTGTTAATATTTTTACAATAAACTGCCCTACCAAGACAGTTGCAACCAGAAGGACATGCACCTTGCAAACAAAAGTATTCGTCATCTCCTGACAAGGGACAGTGCAGAACTCCATCACAAACTTCACTTGGGTGGACGCAAATCCTTTCCTTGGTGCATCGCAACATTTTTGGACATGTCCAAGTTGTACAATTGAATTCATCGTCAGCAAAAGGACTTTCTGGGATGCCATTACAGACCAAGCGAAATGGTACATACATTTCAAGCATTGCGCATTTGTATTTTTCAGGTATTTCATAATATTATGAAGTTTTTTGGCATTCATCAAACTGCCAGCTTCCTTCACAAGGTAACTTATTGCCAAAATAATCCTTATCCCTTGTGCATGAACTTTCTGGGGAAACAAACCAGTGACCCTATTGGACACATATAGTCATCATGCTGCACAGGTTGCTCACCTCGGAACAAACTGAAGTTGTTAACAAGGTGCAATAAATTGGAAGATGTCGTAATGCATTCATTAGATTGCAGTTCCACTGTATGTGGGCTCCAACCTGTCATGTAATCATTTCGATTAGGACATTCCTGTTCATCATCATCACGGTCTACCATGAGATCACACAAGCTGGATTTTGCTATGCACTTTCCATTACCGCATCTGAAATGCAGCAACGAAAAGTCACAAGGGTCTCGGTAATTCATTTCATCACTGGCGTCAGAGCAATGTGGGTTATTGTCACTGAAATAAGTCTCTGGAATACACTCCCCATTACTACAGTTGTTGTATCCCGTCATACAGGTTTCTGTCAATTTTACGGGCTCCCTTCTGCACAATACTTTCAATTCTTGACCCCTTTCTGCTTTCAATGGGAAGTCAAGTTTTTGACTTCCGATTGAAAGTAGTCAGTGTCAGTCTCATGACCATCCCTTCCTTAGTTATCAATATACCACTGCCGAAACGGTGTTTTTCTCTTTGGTAAAGAACAAGTTTGTAGGGCTGAAACAATGTCAGCAAAATCGGGAGAAACTCAATATTATCATGCTGAAACCATGGTGGTCAGCAGGTATGCTACCTCCGATGTTTTGACAAGCCTCCATTAATAGTTCTGGAAATAATGCATTATTTGTCCCTACTGTTATAAGTTTGTAACAATCTAAATCAAATAATGACGTTTGCAATATAACGTCACAGAAGACAGCGCGTGATTGTCCAAGTCCGTGTCAGTCTCAAATTCACAAACAAACGTAACATCCTGAAATGTCAGGGCACAGTCCACAAAAATCCAAGTGTCTGTAGAGGGGACTGCCGCCAGACAGCTGTTGTTACCCTTGAAGCTCCTTTCATTTCTCAGTTGTGCTAAAATGTATGAATATTCATTAGATCTCTCGTCCTACCTATTTTCATAACGGTGAGACGTGTTAAAGGATAATTCCTTAATCCTGCTAAATTCATGGATACGATGAAAATTCAACATGGACTTGTCATTCCAGTATCCTTCCTGAAAGTGAATGATGCACATAGGTTAACATAGCTATTACAATTTGATTCTGTCCATTTTAGTTCTACAATTTAACTTCTCACAACAATGATCTCTCACTGACAAAAAACTGCTCTTTTCAATGAAAAAGATAGGACCTGCCTGTGACATCACAGATGTCTTTAACAGCCAAAAGGCATCACTTGTTTGTCCCTATTGCTGGAAGTGATTGCCTACCACCAGCTTATATCAAACCATCACATCTTTGGTAATGTGGTAATGTGTTATTAAAGTACAATTTTCAGGACGAGGTTTTTACCATGCTTGGAATTTATGAATTGTCTTTTATATTCCCAAGAAGAGTTACTACTTCTAAGACAGCTGGGTAACTGAGTGCTTAAAAATCAGGCCCACTAAACTGAAGGTCTTCAGCTATATAAGTTTAAGCCATGGGTGGGGACCTAAACATATTCTGTGGACTCACTTTGGGTAAATGTGTAACATGTCAAGGACTGCTCTCTCTCTCCCATTTCTTCAATCGACTCTCATGAGGGCAAAGAACTGGGCTTAGAGGGCTGCACTTATGATATCAAATCTATTTATCTGTCTATTCATCTACAATACAACCCAAAATAAAGTACGATTACCCCAGCAGGAAGGAAGAATCAGCCACTACTTTACCCTTTCACACCTTTTGACTACCTCTGAATCACTTCCTACTTTTATCTACTTGAAACTACCTTTTAAAATAACATTAAAATTGTATTTAAACAACACCAATTCAAACTCAATCACCCCCATTGAGTTTGATTTACTTGATATTTTGCTCCTCTGCTAATTGCAGTTTCATTGGTAGCTGTATAAATAGAGTTCTTAAATTGGGCTAAGGTTGTTGTAAGGAGTCAAAGGGAGTTGTGAGGAGATTTGGGGTGGAGAGGAGAAAAGAGGGCAAAAGAGGTAAGCAGAGGACTTCTGACAGAAAATTTTCTTACTTTATTTTACGTTGTACTGTATCTATTCATCAATTTATCTATTTATCTCAAGCCCATGAGAGCTAGTTACCTGAAATCAGAGAAAGATAAGAGAAGACGTCCTGAAGTATTTAACAATATTCATCAGCTCAAACTCAGCGATGTCTGTTGAGGAGCAATCCAATAATATTCTTGGTGAATGTAACACTTGATCCCATTCTATATAACTATTACAGTAGACGAACGACGAGTACTTACATTCTGCTGCAATTGGGCCTCAATGACTTCACAACAAGTCCTATCAAATACATTGAAATGAGGTGTCAATTTGTCATAGATGTAAAACAGCTTAAATGGCAAAACATGCAACAGCGTATAAATTATTTTCTAAGTGTACACATGTACAATTGTATCCATGGTAATGCACCTCAACATCTAGTCAATACTGTGATAATGGCATGTGATGCCCATAATATTAATACTCGTCTTGCTAATACTTTAAATGTTGTTATTCCAGAGTGTCAATCACAAATGTATAAGAGATCTTTTATCTATTGGGCATCAATAATTTGGAACACACTGCCAGAGAGTATTAAGGAATGTAATAATGTAATTGATTTTAAATGTAAAGCTAAACTTTATTTTACCTGATTTTACCGGTTTTAATTTATGCTTGTTGATTTTATTGTTCACTTTGCAAATGGCCCACTTGAAAAACAGTTTTTTTGACTGACAGTGTTACCCATATAAAATATGTTCTAAAAAAAAATAATAATAAAAAAATAAAGCAACTTGTGACCTCATTGGAGATTGGAATGACACATCAAATGGCTTGCCTCAATAAGATTGCAAGTATAGGCTATGATCTCACTGACTGCTTACATGTCATACAGTTTAACATGGCATAGATAGGGCTGTGACCTCACATGGAACATTTTAGTCCAATTCTGTAAGCACTTGATGTTCATCTACTGTAACAGACCACAGGGAGCCTCCACTTTCCTGGCAGATATTATTCGCCGCAGTCCATCCACCCGAGAAGTTTGTATGGATACTGTAAGTACTATAATATATAATGGAACCCTGCTCTACGATGTATGAGCCATTCGTTGAACAATCCCAAAACTTTCCAGGAGTCAAGTAACTTTGGACAACATCCACTGTAAAAGTAGCCAGCGTTATCAATACAAACTTTGTTTCCGATCCGAAGTTGTCCTGGCCCTTCACTGATATTGTCAAATATTGGCCAAAACTTTTCCATTCAAAAGTAAATTCCTCTGATCTGAATTTAACAGTAAGTGGCTCATATCCATTAAACTCTGGTATGCCAAGGCCAAGTGGCAGTGAGCTAGCTACAACTTCTTGACAAGTAACTCCCAGACCACTGTGAGTTGTGCCAAAAACAATATAATTTAACTGACACTGGGGTATTGTTACTTTAACCTGAACAACAAAAGATTTCTCTGTCATAGAACTTTCAAATATTGGCCTATTGTTTGATCTTGAGTAACTCTGAAACAGCGGCGGTGTTGAATGTTCACAGGCGGATGAAGGTCTTTGACTGACGTATCGATGGTTGAGCTGGACCTCTAGGTTCTGCAGAGGCATTGTGTACGAGACCCATTTACAGTCGTCTTCACCCTGGACAACTCGATTCCTCACTACAACAATAACAATGCATCCTTCATAAATTTGGAGGATTGGAATGTCTTGCTTGCAGTCAATTGAAATACTTCTACGCAAGTCATTCCAATGCAACCAAAGCATCCTGATGGGATCCTTGTCATCACACATACGGCAGGGATTGATAAACCCATAACATCGTACAATAGGGCCTTGTTGGTGAAACACCAGCCTCCCACTTGACAAATATGCCAATCCATAATGGTAAATGACTGCGTAAATCTGTATGTCGTAAGATGATAATGTCACATTTTCTAACAATTGTGCATTTTCTCTAGAACATATCGGACCGATCTCCTGAAACATAGATTAATCATTGCTTAAGCTATATAAAATCATAAATCCTCCATACTGACATAAATGACCTTGATGACCATTGGATGATGGTTCAATAAAGATCTGGAATATCAAACGCCTTTCCCTCTGCTTATTCTTCCTTATTAATATCCTTTTGTATTCAGTTGATGAAGTGTTGTGGAAGTCTCATGTTATCCACAAATTGTCATTCTCTGATAGGTCAAGCTCTTGGACATCATCATAATCTATGTGAGCGAAGTATCTAACAAAGAAGGTGCCTCTCATGTTGCATCTGTGCCTGAAGATAAGATATAGCTGAAACGTACTTGCTGATTTTTCAGCGGAAATTCTCTGGAAACATGGAGCTCTCATTCGTGGAGAATTTGGCGATGGTCCGTCAAACATAAAAAGCCCTCTTCTTATTAATTTGCAATTGAAAATAATGCGAGCAAAAGTTCCCACCTCATTCCGCACCAAAGCATGATACTCTGTAACAGCTCTTTGTGGGAGTGGGAATACAGCAGGTCATTGGTAAATCTTAGTGGTTGTCCATTATAGAAAGGTGTAATGTTTTTACATATCTTTACATTACAGATGGTGGCCTGGAAGAAAAGGTGAATCAGAGAATTTGTTGGAACAACTTCAATGAAGAAGATGACTTTCGCTAAAGATGAGTTAAGCAAGATATTTAATGGTTCATAATTTCTAGAAATAGCAATATCATTTGCATCAGTGACTGAGGTTTGAGGTAAAGTCCTTATTACGATTTCAAATGTGTCGTCAATGAAAGGATCAGTTGGTGGGAGTTTGGCAGTAGGATTTATGATGAAAGGCAGCTTTAGCACTGATTTATTAAAATTTAGGGAGATCGGTCCAATATGTTCTAGAGAAAATGCACAATTGTTAGAGAATGTGACGTTATCATCTTATGACATAGGGATTAATGCAGTCATTTACCATTACGGATTGGCACACTCGCAAAGTGGGAGGCTAGTGTTTCACCAACAAGGCCCATTTGTACAATGTTATGGGTTTATCAATCCCTGCCGTATGTGTGATGCCAAGGACCTCAGTGATATGCTGTGGATGCATTGGGGTGATTTGCCTAGACACATTAGAATTTACTGCGAGCATGACATTCCAATCCTCCAAATTTATGAAGGATGCATTGTTTTTGTTGTTGTGAGGAATCGGGTCGTCCAGGGTAAAGACGACTGTAAATGGGTCTCCTACACAATGCCTCTACAGAACCTAAAGGTCGAGGTCAACCATCGATATGCCAGCCAAAGACGTTCATCAGCCTGTGAACATTCAATGTCACCAACTTTTCAGAGTTATTCAAAATCAAACAGTAAGCCAATATTTGAAAGTTCTATAACAGAGAAGTATTTTGTTGTTCAGGTTAATATAACAATACCCCGGTGTCCATCAAATTCTATTGTTTTTGGCACAACTCACGGTGGTCTGGGAGTTACTTGTCAAGAAGTTGTAGCTAGCTCACTGCCACTTGGCTTAGGCATACCAGAGTTTATTGGAACATGTTTCAAATTTCATATTGTGTTGACAAGACGAAAGACTGCATATCAGTTTAGAGTTTACTTCTCCAATCAGTTGAGCCACATCAAGAGATATCTGAATAACTTTATAGTTGTTGCATTCTATGATCAGCAACCCACTTTTTTCAAAAATGAAAAGTTTGAAGTACATATAATGGATGAAATGTTTGAGTCGTTTAATGGATATGAGCCACTGACTGTTACATTCAGATCAGGGGAATTTCCTTTTGAATGGAAAAGTTTCGGCCAATATTTGACAATATCAGTGAAGGGCCAGGACAACTTAAGATCGGAAAAAAAGTTTGTGTTGATAACGCTGGCTACTTTTACAGTGGATGTTGTCCAAAGTTACTTGACTCCTGGAAAGTTTGGGGATTGTTCAATGAATGGCTCATACATCATAAAGCAAGGTTCCACATATCATAGTACTTTCAGCATCCATTCAGACTTCTCGGGTGGATGGACTGCGGCGAATGACATCTGCCAGGAAAGAGGAGGCTCCCTTTGGTCTGTTAATAGTTATATAGAATGGGATCAAGTTTTACATTCACCAAGAATATTAGTTGATTGCTCCACAACGGACATCGCTGAGTTTGAGCCGATGAATATTGTTAAATACTTCAGGACGTCTTCTCTTATCTTTCTCTGATTTCAGGTATTTAACTCTCATGGGCTTGAGATGCAGATGAATGTTTGCATATGTTTGAATATGTTTATTGCAGATTGGAATGCAATTACTGCTTTAAGTTGCTGAAATTGTTTCAGTAATTGTCCGTCATAATTATTTGATTATTTTCGATTTGGACATTTTTGTTTAATTCTTGACATTTAAATTTCACTTGTTTCAGATTTATAGCCAATGTTGGACTTGTTTGACATTAAACAACTAACTAACTAACTAGAAGCTATGTTAACTGATGGGTATCATTCATTTTCAGGAAGGCTACTGGAATGACAAGTCCGTGTTGAATTTTCATTGTGTCCATGAATTTAGCAGGATTAAGGAATTATCCTTCAACGCGTCTCATCGTTATGCAAATAGGTCAGACGAGAGATCTGTTGAATATTCATACATTTTAGCACAACTGAGAAATGAAAGGAGCTTCAAGGGTAACAGCAGCTGTCTGGCGCAGTCCCCTCTACAGACACTTGGATTTTTGTGGACTGTGCCCTGACGTTTCAGGATGTTACGTGTTGTGTTGTCCATTGGTCGAGATGGTAGACACCCTGGGCAGCAAGTGAGAGTTCCCTGATGGCCTCTCCAGTTTTCTTTGAACAGCTGTCTTCATTGGAGATGGGGCATTTCAGTTGATGGCCAGGTGTATTCCGAAACTTATTTTAGTGACCATCTGGTGCATCTGGGTGTAACTGTCTTGGTAGGCAGTTTATTGTAAAAATATTAACACCATACACATGATAAATGATACATCTTTTGCCATTGCTATCTTAAGATTTAATCATAAAACGTTCAAACGGTCAATGAGATTAAGCAATGCTTGGTTTGTTGACCTGTCAAACTGTAACATTACTGACGTGCGTTCATTCTCAAGGATTTCAATTCCACAGGTTGTGAAGTTAGATATCAGCCATAATCCCTTGCATGACTTTAGTTCGAGGGCTATTGACATTAAAAAACTTAAATTCTTAGACTTCGAGAGATCTGCTCTGTTAGCGTTACGAAGTGAAACATTCGAGGGATTATTGCACTAAGTGAGACCAAATATAAGAAACTCAAAAGTCTACTGGATTGAAGAACGTGCATTTTGTGGCCTAACTAATCTAAAAATGCTTGATTTATCCAATACAAGAATTAAACATTTAACTCAAAATGTGTTTTCAAACCTCAATGCACTGCGAGTTGTAAAATTTCAAAATGTTGAAATTAAGACGGTCTATAAAACAATTTTTGAGAAATCAATACTTGAACGGTTTCTCACTGACAACAAACAATTCTGTTGCCTTGGTGGAAATGAGATTATACCATTATGCAAAAACATCTTTTATGGTATGTTGTGGTCAAATTGTCCGAATATTGACT
This sequence comes from Platynereis dumerilii, assembly GCA_026936325.1. Lineage (NCBI taxonomy): Eukaryota > Metazoa > Annelida > Polychaeta > Phyllodocida > Nereididae > Platynereis > Platynereis dumerilii. The sequence continues at coordinate 8,107,254 of JAPTHN010000022.1, read as the reverse complement.
CAAAAAATAACTGGATTATTCCTTGTGGAATCTTTCCCATGTTCTTGCTTAATGGAATTATGGGGTTCAACATAATACTTAACGCCAAGAAATCTAAGACATACTTTACTCTGACAATATTCAATGGCATCTTGATATCAATATTTCTGATGATATTTCATTTTCGTAACCAATCAAACAGCAGTTCGCCTGTTTTACATTTTGGTGAATTGTCTGCTACATGCATGTTCATTGCATTCAGTATATACCTGGCATCGTATACATACCTTTGCAATAATGTTCTTTTCTTTAGTATGATTTTTTGACAACTGCAGGCCCTATATTTCTAATGGAAATGAAAACAGCAAATATTTGTTTATTTTGCTGCCAACAATGGTCATGCCCCTCTATGGGCTTGCATTTTCTGACGACGGCCGTGAAACACTTAATGCTATTTGCATTTTGCAATTCCAGGGATTCAGGCAGATTCTAGTTAATTGTATAACTGGACTATTGTCACTGGCAATTATAAGCATCATTTGTGTTTCACAAAGACATACAATCAAGACAAGGAAAGCTACCAAGAGAGCATGAGAACAAGTCAGAAAAGCAGTTGAGAGTGAGAATGTACTTATACGCATCGGCTACCGCCCTTTCTTACATAACTGGCTTATTGAATCAGTACTACCTTTCTAGGTACCAGTTGGCTCTGTTGACTTTTCATTGGTCTTTAATGCCAATTTGTTTCGCAGTCTTATTTGGACTGTCGACCAGGCAATTTAAGGAGACTTTGAAGGCACACTGTCAGTTGGAATGTCTATTAAACAGAAAGGCATAGCAGAGCAGTGAGCAGCAGCACACAACTGGAGCCAACTGCAAAAACCTTTTAAAATCTTCTTTATGAACAGAATAAAGTAACTTTGACCAAGTTTATGAGCCATAGCTTTTTACAGTGCAAGTGTGTGAATACATGCTGTGTAAATGACTACACCTGTGGGTTTTTTTATAGATACCATCAAGAAGCTTTAGAGTGTATCTGGCATTAAATGGAGGCGGGTTGTATCCACTGGTTGAGTAAAGTTAATCAAGAATTATGGTTGTTACTACCATTTTGACTGGTTGAGGAGTAACCAAGACTTAGGTGGGGGGGACTTAGGTGATTATGAACACAAAAAAAAAAATTATTTGCAAGTCGGAGCATCGCTACACTACTTGACATAGGTCTTGAAGTTTTCAGGATATATTATGCTTCTGCAAAATCATGGTTTGCGATATCTTCGGCCCTATAAAAGATAGGAGAATGGCGGATAACATATATGGATTCTGTGGAAAATGTCCTTCAAAATGAATGCTAGGAAGCTATACATCCGATAAACTAAAGGCGATGATTCATATTCTGATCAATATATTTTTCTTTGCAGCATTACAACATAACAATTATAGATTAAGAAATATATTTCAAATATTCTGCCCAAAGCTGCTGCCCTTTTATGACAATTCAATGTTGCTGCCAAGGGGCCACCAGGAAACTAACGAAAACTAATCCCATATAACGGGGTAGGTCTTTAAGCTACTAGTTTTTAGAATATAAAACTGAAATTAAATCAAACCTATAAATATAAAACTTTAATTAAAATTTAAACCACCAATAAATATCAAATTCATTCTTTTTTTACCTTTTTTCAACTTGTCATTCATATTGCTCCCGAGTTTTATTTTAACTCATATTAAGACAGAAGGTAAGAAACTGATTAGCCCTGGCTGTTGCCAATGTAACTAGTCAATGACTTCAGAAAAGTTAGTAATTTGCTAATTGATGTTATGTTCAAATATTTTTGATCAGAATTACTGCTAATACAAGTAATTAAACTCTAAATTTACATTTTTGTATTCCTGACTGACACTTAATATGACAATAAGATTTTTAAATGTGACAAAAATGGAGACCACATTCAGAGCACAGTCATGATGAAGAGGGTCCAATTCTAAGACTGTATTAAATTCTTTGATCATAACATAATGTTATTGCAAACCCGCGTGTGCCTTTAGAAGTCATTGAAGCATTCATTAATCAATTCCTAGTCGATTCTTATGCCAATGGCAACAAACTCAATATTAAGTGATTCTGACTAGGACTAGTATAATATTCAACATGGGTAAGTCTAATTTTTCCACTTAGTTTTATTTTTTAATTATTCAGCTACAATTGCCTTCAATGTCTTGTATAAATCACAATATACTATCCATCTTAAAGGCTTTAACTTCTAATATTTTTAATATCCAATGGATAACAAATTCTCAGTGGTATTAGATATAACCACGAAATAGAATTTGTTAAAGATTTCAATTATCTCGGCATAAGAATAGATCAAAATATTAAATGGAAAGTGCATAGTGAAATTCTCTCAAAGAAGATATCAAAAACACTTGGCATTCTAAATAGACTGAAACGCTTTCTTCCGACAGAAATTTTATTGAATATATACAATGCACTCATTCTCTCGCATATAAATTATGGGATACTTATATGGGGTAGGCAGTTAAGCAGAATCTATAAGTTACAAAAAAGGGCAGTCCGTTTAATCACAAATAATTGCTACAATGCCCACACAGAACCATTATTTAAGAAATTGAAATTATTAAAACTGAGTGATATACTTGTGGTACACGACTTAAAATTCTGCTTTAAATATGAGAATGACTTACTTCCAAATTACTTTAGCACTATTTTCGAAAAAAATGAAGAATTACATCATCATCGGACAAGACAACATACAGACTTTCGCTTACCTGCTGTGAGACATGACTTCGCAAGGTATTGTATCAGCTACAGGTTTCCTGCTTGCTTTAATTGTATGAAATGTAATTTCAAAAGTAAAATCTATACTCATAGCCTAGATGGCTTTAAATTGTATGTGAAAAACGATTTTATTCAATCTTATCAGGCAGAATGTATTATTCAAAACTGTTATATTTGTGGTCATTAGTGCCTCCACTGCCTCCAGATGATTCTCCTACTGCATTTTGCAATTACCTGAGCTATCAAACATGTCCTGGCATCTCTTGTGTCTGGTCGATTTCAATTTCAATTTCAATTTTTGTTTTTTGTGATATCAATAGTTTAACTTTCCTTTTGTATTCTGTTTAGATTGACATAATTTATATAATCATTATTATATTTTGTATTTTGATATTTTGGGTGGCCTCTCTGCAGCGACTTGTGTCTTTGAGAGGTCTCCTATACCCCTTTACTTAAGAAATGTGTAATATTAATGAGATGTAACTTAATTATTTTGGGAAAATAAATTAATCTGAGTCTGAGTCTGAGTCTGAGTCTAATTTGTATATTCCAAGCTTATTCATCAATAGATAATGGTTTAGGTTGTTTTTCATAAAATATGAAAACTTTCCCATTTGAGTTGATGGGCTTCAGTGAATGAGTCCGTGAAAGAGTTCCGTGTTTGAAACAACTTTCGAAACACAACCTCCATTTACAAATTTTACACGGTACAGGTTTCTTTCAAAATAGATTAAGTTCCCTAAATGATATATACAATCGTATAACTCCAGCCGACCCAGTAAGGGATACCATCCCAGCAGCAGAGGCAGCATCACCCCCTCCAGTTGCAGTGCCACCCAGTTTCAATAATGAAGTGCCCAATAGTAGTGCACCACCGCCTTATAACCAGGCACCCCAGCAACAACCACAGCCTCCACCACAGGGATACAATCAACCACCACCAGGATATGGACAACCACCACCGGGTTACGGACAACCGCCACATGGTTATGGACAGCAACCGCAAGGGTTTGCTCAACTGCAACCTGGCTATGGACGGCAGAAGGCAACCATTATTTTAGGTGCCAAACGGGTGAGATTATTAAAATACTATGAAATAATAAATATATATATAGGGGAGACCGGGGCTGGTTGTCACAGGGGCAGGTTGTCACAGTGTGTAAAACTTAAACATGCTACTATTTCTATATAAAGCATGCAGGAGCTTCGCCATTCTGTATGAATGGCAAAAGAAGATTGACTTTAACCTATCTGGTGAATATATACCAATATCATACGAAATCTTGATGTCCTATTGGACATTTTTGAAAATTCAGAATTCGGGGCAGGTTGTCACATTTTCGGGGCAGGTTGTCACACTCTCGGGGCAGGTTGTCACACTTTTGGTTATGAGTTTGAATGCCGGAAGTGGAACTCTGTAGGGCAAATCTTGACCAAGAAAAGTTATTTTGGACATATGAGGAATACTTTACTTGCCCAGTGAAGACCTTAACAAACATGCTACTTTGTACAAAGGTGCTACAAATAAAGACTTACCAATCAGCAGGAAAGCATTCTGATCTGGAATAGGATTTTTACGTTTTTTTTGGAAAAATGTATATATAAATTTTGAATCGATTTATTTAAACACAATGCAATATATGCATACATCTTCAGTCATCAATAGCATGTATAAAGCACAAATTTATATTTCAGGTAGTTTTTTTGGTTTAAAAGCCTGGTCCTAATAGGTAACAACCAGCTCCAAAAAGTGTGACAACCTGCCCCGCCTTTTTGTGACAACCTGCCCCGACTGATGAAAATTCCAAAAACGGGTGACCGAGGCCGTTGTTATCAAAATTATCAATATTTGTTCTCATGATGATTTAAAGAAATGTTTACATGGTAAGTGTATGAAGTGTACCTTTTTCAAAAACTATTTGATAAAGAGTAGGATGACATGCAAGTTGCAGGCAAAAATTTACTTTTTGTGAGCGGAAATTTTTAACAGGCCGTGTGCATACCAGACTCCTTTCCAGGGGTCAAGATTTTTCAAAAAGACCCCTGTGGGTTATAAAAGTAGTATACAATGATTGGTTGAGCTGTGTGACTCCATAGTTTAGTGCAATAAAAAGTGTGACAACCTGCCCCTGTGACAACCAGCCCCGGTCTCCCCTAATACAAATATTGTATTTTAATTTTAAATGGTTGTTTGAGTGAAAAACACAGCCAGCTGAAATTTTGGAAGCAGTGCATTGTTTGGCCACTGGGTAATTTTAACCTCCTTCTACAAAACTGCTCCAGGGTGCTATGATTTTTATTTGAAGAAATCCATCTGGATAAGAAGCAGGAAAATATTGTTAACTTTGGCCCAAAAAAATACTTTTTCTTGTTGCTCTCAAAGCTAAGATGGGTCCAAACAAGTGACCACCAAATTCAAGTTGGTAGCGTTGGACTTGGTCTACTTACTTTGGACACACTCATATATTCAATATTGACAGCAGCCTTGAATGCTATTTCAACAAATTTTCAGCATAATGCAAGCTTGGCCTAAATCATTTTTGGCAAACATTCAAAAACAAACTAAGGCAAATTTTGTTCTGATCTCCAAAATGGCTGGCTTCTAAGGCTGCACACAAAATTAAATTGGGGTTTTGAGGCACTTATCATTAATATAGGATCAATATGTGAGTAAGGGCCTTCCTGTGGTACCACAGTGCAAAAATAGCCGTAGTCTGCCTTAGGTGAATTTTGCTTTAAGTTGACAAAATGTATCTCAGATATTCCTTTTCACTCGGATGTTGTTCACTTTTAATTACTAATAAAATGAGATAAACGTTAAATAGACCAATCCAACATAAACTCAGCAACATAAAAAACGCACACTTTCAAAAACGCTAAAAGTAGTACTTCCTCTTAAAGCATCAAGATGAAAGTTTGCACACTTTTAGTAGTTACCATCAGGTATATTCACGAAAATTTTCAAATCTCTGAGTGCAGTACTTTTCAGTCAAATTGAGTTGTCGTGGTCACTGTCGAAAATGGAAGTCACAAACTGCACTACAACACAAAACGCAAAATTGGAAATATTGGTTTTGTGGCATACTGGATGGGATTAATCTTATGAAATTTTCACATAACAGGCACAAGACTTCCAAAAGAGGTCCCACAGAAGTTTTTGAAAAAAAAAGTCAATGAAAAAGCAGATTTTGAATTAAAAACTAAAAATTTACGAGTTCGCCTCTTCAAATGAAGCATGTGAACCAGAACTGTTAAATAATGGGGGTTTTATGCATGCCCAGGGTAGGAACACACACACAGACAATCATTCCATATCAATTGTCTCAAAAATCTGAATAAAACATCATTTTTTAAGGTTTTGACAAAAGGCTCCAGTAGGGGGCGTGTCAGCATTGACACTTAATTTTTATTAAATTCATCCTCTTTAATTGTTGTTGGGTCAAATATCCCTTTTTCCCAACCGATCAAGCAAGTAAAAATGTAAACTTTCCTGGCTTATCAAAAAAGTTTGTAGAAAGAACAGCTAAGTTGTTGAAATTAATGATCAGAGGAAATTGAAGTTTTGTGACTTCCATTTTCGACAGTGACCACGACACAAAAGTACCGCACCTAAAGATTTGAATTTTTTAGTGGATGTACCTGATGGCAACTTCTAGAAGTGGGCAAATTTTCATCTTGATATCTAAAGAGCAAGTACTATTTGTAGCCTTTTTAAAAGTGTGCGTTTTTAATGTTGCTGAGTTTAGTGAAAAAACGCACTGTCTCCAAAGTTATCTCCACTGGTTGACATTGGTTGGAACTGGTTGACACGATGAAAATTAAATTTGGTTCTTAAAGTTCAATGAAAAATTCTGCTATAGGTGAGATTTCACAAAGCCTTGTGTGCTGTTGCATGGAATTTAATCAATTCTTCAGTGTTCAAAATAGTTTACTTACCTCTCATAAAAATGCTTCAATGTAATCATAACAATTGCAGGTGGGTCCAGCAAGCCCATTTGGCCAGACGCCCGTCCCCATGCAGTGCCCGCATTGCCAAGAGCAGATCATCACGGCCATCTCTTACGAAATCGGCAACTTCACCTGGTTCATGGTCTTCATGTTCTTTATTTTGGGATTCACCTTTTTGCTGTAAATATTTCTTTTCATCTTTCAAGTAAGTTAGTACACTGATGTTCAAATTTTTGAAAGTGGATGATTTAGCTGTCAGTAGTTGTGCATTACAGCTTACCCCATCAATAGATGTGGATTCATTTCCACACAGAAAAAGCACAGTGTGCCACTACTGGGTTCACCTACATAATATAACATAGTGGCTTGGGTATAATAGGTTGCTCCTAAGCACTTGGCTAGGGGGCCGGTACTTTAGCTCAACTGGTTAGACACCAGACTTTCAAGGGAATGTGTTGTATGGTGCATCGGCCTAAGGCTGACTCACAGTAGCCGGTTCGAATACCGCTTGTGGTGGCAGGTGCCGTTGAGGTGAGATTGTTGACTGAGTGTGTCAAAATCTCAGGGAATTTGGGGGATATAACATATTGGGTTGGGTTTAATAGGTTGCTCCTGAGTACTTTGCTAGGGGGCCGGCCCTTTAGCTCATTTAATTTGATAGCCAACCTTTAAGGGGACGGTATTACATTGTTAGGTAGCGGACTTTTAAGGGGAAAGTGTTATAATAATAAGCTACATATTGTAATTAAATATTTTGTACTCTCACCAACTGCATCCACATGAGTGGTCAGGCATCCAGCTCCAACATTACCCTTCATGTTCAGTGAATTTAAAAAGATGATTTCTCACATTTTTCAATAAGACTTTTTCAGGATTTAACACAATGCTTGTTATGTTAATATTACATATATAGAGAACTTGAGGAAATGGGTGATTTTGTAAAAAAAAATGTGTTGCTTTTCAGTACCTGGCTCTGCTGCTGCATCCCGTGTTGTATCTCATCCTGGAAAGACGTGGAACACAGTTGTCCCAACTGCAAACAGGTGTTGGGGAGATTCAACAGGGCGGAGAATCGACGATGAAATAATTTCATGTGTTGTAAGGTCTCTTGCAATAAGGCCAACTTGAAGAAGTTTCAGGAGAGAGGCTTGGGAATTGTTTCGAGTGACTATAAAAGAAACTACACTCTTAACAAAAACGTTTTATAAGGAACCTTCTATAAGCTGGTATAGATAAGGAACCCTAAAAAGTTCATTATTCAACTTTTAAAAAGGATCCAGCAGCAAACAAAAACAATATTTAGATAATCCAGCTGCACTGAACTCCAACAATGGAACCCCTTTCTCTCAAATTGGGAGCATAGGAACCGTTAACAAAATGTATTATCTGCGGGTTCTTTATATATACCATCAAGCACCTTTTGCGTTAAGAGCGTATGTGTCTTAAATTATTGAATTTAGTTATACTACCCTGGCAACATTTCGAAGTGTACAAGACCAGAAATGACCTTTCACCCAGATATATTTGTGGCTTTTTAAGAACAAAAGACTCAAATTACAACCTCATGCGAGATGAACTATCAAAAGTTTACAATAAAAGAACAACTAAGTATGGATTGAGAAGTTTTTCCAATAAAGGAGCAGTCATGTGGAATAAACATAATGGGACAGTCATTGTAACCAAAATAATTTTTTGATGTTTTTGTCACCGATTCAAAATAAATATTGTCTATGTCTATATAACCACCTTCCTCCTGCACTAGGCAGTATTTTCAGTGAAATTCTATATCTCAAGAAGAGACTGCAAGAGGATGGCATTACAAGATACGGACCACCTGTCTACAAGTTGACCGCTGTTTCATTGTCAGTGCTTTTTTCAAGCCTTGGCATAACATACACTGCCATGTGTCGCCACCCGGTGGCTATAGTGTGCAATTCCATGAACTAAAATGATCGGTCAACAGAAACGGTATGTGTGGAAGTCACACTGCATTGTCTGGAAGAGACCAGTGTTGTTTTTGATTATGCTGATGGCCTTGTGTACTTCCCTGGAGAATGTGATTGCCTATAGTTTGACTCTGATTTTATAATAAAACTTAATGGGAGTGTGGTTCACAGCAATGAACCTCATGAATGTCAGGTCGCGGAAGAATACAACACGACTTCGAAGGACGAGTGTTTATTCTGCAGCAGACTTGACATGAGTGAGGTTCATTGCTGTGAACCACACTCCCATTAAGTTTTATTTATATTCCACAATAAAAAATAAACCTCCAGTAAAAAAAATAGAGTGATTTCATATGGCACTATTTTGTTTGAATGACGCCAAAAATATCCCTAGCAACCACACGGACCAATCAGAGCCTCAAAACATTGTGACGTCATCACTTTACTGTCTATTATTTACATAGCAACGTTAGGACTTCTTTCATGTTGTTCACAACGATGAACCACAAGGTGTGAATCACATGGTTTTTTGCCATAACTACACTACACTGTAAATTTTGAATTTTGAGTTAGCTTAATTGATTGAGTTAGATGGTTGCACAATTCCTTTGAGCCAAGATAGCTTGTTGTTTGCAAGTTATAACAACATAAAGATATAACTCAAAACGCCAGATTATCATGGCTCAACAAATTGTGCAACCATCTCACTCAATCATTTGAGCTGACTCAAAATTTCAAATTTTACAGTGTGCCTATTTTGGGATCTACCTCAATATTGAACGGAAACTTTGTGCAATGAAATTGGAATTATTTCTTGGGAGCCGTTCTGCTGCACCATACAAAATAAACTTTGTGCCAGGTGGCAGCAGCATGCAGTTCTCATTTTGAAGGGACGTGAGAAGCCTCCAGTCAACAGCACCGAAGAGACAGATGGACCACTGTCACAATCAGGAATCATATGTAAATGCGACAGTCGGCAACTCTCACGCTTGAAGCCTGACCTTCCGTCTTGGAATAGAGAGGAGACAAAAGTCACAAAACTGCTTTGACATATCTTAATTGTATGGAAGTCTTAATTTGCCTAACACCTTCAATCCTTGGCCAATTGCATAAAGTCTGATATCCAATATATATTTAAAATAGGGGTTGTTTTGCTAAAGATAAACCCGCCCATTTCCGGTACCTGTCACCCTCATAATATTTTTATTGGGAGCTGTCTCACTGAAATATTTGGACGGTATATATTGTTTCAGCATCTCAAACTTATGTAAATTCTAAAATAACTTTTGATGTTTAAAACAGGGTGTGATAAGTCAGAAAGTTTTAAAAAATCTGTTTTTTTTTTTTTTGCATGGGCTTTTTTGTCTGATCTTAAGGTACATCATGGCGCTGATGGTTTTACTCGGTCATTCTTGAACCTCAATGTTGGTTCGGGTTCACTATGACATTACAAATTTTTTTGGCTGTTAATGCTCTGATCATAGGATTCATAACATAATCTTATTGCAAACCTACATGCCTAAATCATTGAAGCATACATTAATCCACTCCGTGTTAATCCTTTCGCCAATGGCAACCAGCAGCACTACATTAAGTTATTCTTACTTGGACCAGTGCAATACTCAACATGGGTAAGTCTCAGATATGTATTTTCATCAACTATTTCTTCCAATCTATTTAAAGGTTAATTGTACCTTGTTTAAATTATGCTATGTACCCTTGTATATCCATGCAAATATAAATGCTATCTATATGGAGCTTTCAGAGAAATGCAGTCTCATTATTATCAAATTTATTAAATAACAAATTCTCACAGTGTCATGTAAATATATAGTACAGTTCTCAAGCTAAGTATTAGTTAGATACTTCATTTTTAGGTTCCAACAGCCTGTGTTTTAGATCGCAACCTAATCTAACTGATATTGTGGAATATGGATCTCATAATTATGCTTCTTTAGCTATTCCTATTAAGTTGTAATTAAAACATATTAAAACTGCTGTAAATTACCTATTTATAAATGATATATATAATAAATATCCAATCCTTCAGCTGACCCAGCAAAAGACGCCACCCCAGCAGCAGAGACAGCATCGCCCCCTTCAGCCTCGATCCCTCCTACTTTCGATTATGAAGTGCCCAGTAACCAAGCACCCCAGCAACAATCACAGCCACCGCCACCAGGGTACGGACAACCACCACCACCAGGTTACGGACAACCACCACCACCGGGTTACGGACAACCACCACCGGGATACAGCCAACCACCACCAGGGTACGGACAACAACCACAGGGTTACGTTCAACCTCAACCTGGCTATGGACAGCAGCAAACAACCGTAGTTTTGGGAGGAAACCCGGTGAGATTACTAATATACCGAGAAAAGTCTAATGGATATAAAAGGGGTAAAATTGGAAATCCGGGGAACACAGGATGTTGCAACAGCCTTAATAATAAAGGTTTCTAGGCCACTTGCTAGCCTATATTGTATCTTATCATAGACTGGCTTGTTCGGGAAGTGTTTACAATCAGTCAGTTGGCCCCAGCAACATATGCCTGAATATTATGGAAATTGCTATCCTTTTACATTTAAGGTAGATTTAAAATAGCATCACTGTCTGATATTGGTAAACTTCAAATAATCTCTAAAGGCAAATTCATTGCAAAAGGATCATTTCACAACCTTTTAATTTCACGCAGTATATACAGATATAGGCCATTCTACGTATTGCTTCTGTTCTGACGGATAATTGCCTCATTCATCAGTTTGAATATTATGCCAATGTTGGGACTGCTTAGGAAAGAGGAGAAAGTAGATACAGATGACATTGTGCAACAATATTACAGTGTTGGATAAAAACATGATATATAAATGGTTCAACAAAAATAAGTCCCCCTTTACATAAACTTGAATGTGTCAAATACCTCTTCTCCAGTTTCTGTTAAATTTATAGTATTTGTAGGCCTACATATTGATATTATGTGTGTGTAATTGAAGCTTGATTGCTTCATTTTTGTCTGAGCCAGCCGACCCTGAGTGCATATATCCCTCTTTTCAAAAATTTGAAGTTTTGACTTTTCCAAAAAGTGCTCAAACTCCACTCAAATTATTTCTAATGTCACCGAGGGAACCTAAGCTGTGAAAAGGTCCTCAATTGTCAATTGTCCACTAAATATGATTGAGAAATAAATTTTCTCCTTCATCATGATGAAGCATGCGCCAGCTGGTGGCTCCCCCGCTTGGTCAAGCTGTTCATATCCATTGGAAAAGCCACAGATTGTTGAAAACAGGGGTAGGCTCACTCGAAGGCTGCTTGGTCAGACAGGAATAATGTCAATAAACTACAAATACACACATTTAGGGTCGATATACAGGCCTATAATTCAGTACAACTTTCATAAAAATCGGAGAAGAAATATTTGAGATATTCAAGTTAATTCATTATCCATCCAATAACTATGTATCCTTCAGTTTTTTTCCACAGACCGACCGCATGAGGTCATGCTGGTTCAGGATAGCTATTGGTCTGGCAGCTCTGTGTGATGTGCAGCTGAAGAGCATGACAACATGCTGACTAGCGAATCAGATTGGCTGGTATAATTAGCAACAATAAACAGCAAATCCTTAACAGTTTCATGTCATTGGAATTTTGTTGGTTTTCGTTATTCATTGCGCCTGAGTTTCCAAACAGTTGGTCAAGTTTCAGTTATCGTTTCGGGTTCCTGGTGATTGAGCATATGGCGATACACTGCATTGACCTTCAAGCTGGGATTCAACCAGCTGTGAGATTTAGTGAAAGACTTGTTTGTGTTTAACAGCTTTTCACTAAACTCCTTCCACAGCTGAGTGACATGCATTCAGTTGATGCATATTGAGGACAGGCATTGGGATCAGATGTGCTCTGTTACCTATTATAAAACCTTCCTCTTCTTCTTCCCATCTTCTTCTGATAAGATTCCAAATCAAGCCACCCTGGAATCACATGGCATGCTTTGAGTATCCATGTACTCCATTGATTAAATGATAATAGTGACACTGGAGCCTTCACAATGTTAATTTAGTACAATTTAAGAGCAACTGCTTGATATCATGCAGCTGACTCTCCCGACCAATGAGAATGTTCATATAGCTTGACATCACCAAAAAGCCTGGCATGACATACAGTTTTTCTACTCACACCTCAACTGACCAATAGCCGCCCAGTCTCAGCATGACATCAAGCTTTCAGTCTATGAAAAAAAATTGAAGGATACATAGTTATTGGATGGATAATAAAGGGCGACTAATTTTTGTGGAACTGTTATGCGACTTGAAAATGCTTCAACCTGTTCATTGCAATTGCAGGTGGGCCAAGCAAGCGTGTTTGGCCAGACTCCCACACCCATGCAGTGTCCCTTCTGCCAAGAGCGAATCATCACGGCCACCTCCCATGAAATCGGCAGCTTCACCTGGATGATGGTCGGCATCTTCTTCGTAATGGGATTTTTCTTCTTATTGTGAGTACCATCACATTTATTCAAATATTTTATGCTACTTTCAAGAGAGTGTGTTGTCGCAATTTCTAAAAGTGGCTCGGTTTAGCTGTCAGGAGCTAATATATGCAATAGGGGCCAACCAGATGATACTGTCAGAAGGCTATGGAATTTTAGTGAAAAAAAAAAGTTTGTTCACCTGACACAGAATAGAAAGTTTGCTAAGCACATTAAAAAAATTTGTTTCAACCCTTTCATGGAGCACGGTAGTGTTGAAATTGAGGTAAAAACGTTAGTCACTCTCTTGCATGTGACAATTTAGTTGGTCATTGCTTCGAATGTGAAAAAAAGATGTGCTTCAGGGATGAAGTATACATCCCCCCCCATCTGAGTATCAACTGGTCAGCCCCTTATAGACATTCTTATACACTGTAATTTCTCTACAACCAATCGCATAGCTTCTTCGGGTATTCCTCCTTTGAACAGTATACTTTGTACAAACTTTAAAATTATACCCTGCTGGTATTTAACTTGATTTTACTACATTGTTAACTGCAATTAATTCAGCATTAGCCACAAGAGGGCTTACATGACAACAAGACCACAGCGCCACCTTATAGATAATAGAAATTCACTTTTTACAGCTCTGACAAACTGATAATAAAGAGATTTTATTTTATTTTCTTTTTCAGCACCTGGCTCTGCTGCTGCATCCCATGTTGCATCCCTTCCTGCAAAGACGTGGAACACAGTTGTCCGAACTGCAAAAGGATCGTCGGGAGATACAACAGGGCTTAACGTCAACCGTCAACTATGAAATGTATAACATGTGTTCCTTGTGTTACAAGCTCCGTTGTTATGTGGTTGACTTGCCTTATGTGACTGCCTTTCTACTGCACTAAGTACTGTAGTGTTTTTAGTGCATTTGTCATCCCAAGATGAGCCCACACCAAGAGACCACTTCATGGCCACGAAAGGGGTGGTCTTATAACACAGGACAAATGTATCGCACATTCAGGAATCTTAAATGCAACAGTCAGGAAAACTTCACTCTTTAAGCATAACATCCGTCACTGTGGCCCGGTTTTTAGTTAAGCCAGATAGAAGCACTTTCAGTACTAGAATGGGGGCACTGCCCTGTGAGCAAAATACCTACATATGTATAAAGACCAGGTTTGACCTTTAAAGGCTGGTCTTTTGGTTAAATCAGGTCCTTAAGTGTTCACCCATTTTCAACAGCAAAGTTCTGTATTCTCAAACTGTACCACTTGACAATCTGCAAATCTATTTTCATTTGTCAATTTTGGAAGATACATTTCTTTAATTAGAAGTGAGATTGTGCCATATGACATTTACGAAGCACTTATTTTATGAAAAGATTTTAAAGCCAAAATGTATGTTAAAAAGTCAGTTTGTCTACTTGTTCTGTTTCTAAAAGCCACTATCAATGTCACTTTATCTTGTTTATCTATTGACAGTATTGTATGCAGTATTATGAATGAAATAAAATGTCTTACATAAAATCATCAGGGTCATTTGACTCATTTTGTTCACTTCAAGGTCATTATCACTTTTAGAATTTGGTTCAACTCTGGATTAAGAACACACGTTCAGGAGATCTATATAAACGGAGCGATTTCCAAGCTGGAATGATGGATGCAGTTGAGCAGTCAAGAAAAGAGTTCGATTTGTGGCTCTTTGTGTTCAGGAAAATAGGTAGGCAAGGAAGACATAGTGCAGTTGCAACATATAAGTATAGGTTAGTCAACACGGGAGAGGGAATATGTGATTTATCACCCGAGGGCTTTAGCCCAAGGTGTGATAAACACATATTCCTGATCCCATGGTGAATAACTGGCTTATACCATGAGACAAACAGTCAAACAGTCAAACATACAGAGGATAACTGAACAACAAAGAATATGGGAATTATTTCCCTGCAATACTGGCATGTGATTGGTTGGAAGAGGTGTCAAATGGTATAAATCATTCAAATGACATCTCATCTGGGATGATCATGACATAAATGTCGGACACTCGTTCAACCTCCTTCTTTTATCTCAGAAATCGGCCCTGGTTCCGCGCGCATGAATACCAATAATACCATATAGACAATGCTAGCTTATTCAATTCGAATTTGGAGATTGCAGGAGCAGAGCCAAAACACTGGCTTGACGAAAGCGCGTCTCAGAAAAAATCTATTTATTAAAAGTCAAATTGCTGTCAGCTATAGAAAACCACTATTTTGATTTTAAAAGCAGGGTGTGATAAGTCAGAAAACTAAAATAAAATTAATATTCCCAGACAGATTTGTTTATTTTTTTATGGGCTTGCTTGTCTGATCTTTAGAAACGTCATGGCACTAACAGTTTTGCTGGATCATTTTAAACCCCAAAGCTGGTTCGGACTCATTATGACATTACAAATTGACCGGCTTTAAATGCTTTGATTAACATAATCTCATTGCTAACCCCCCATGTGCCTAAATCATTGAACCATTCTTTAATCAATTCACACTTAATTCCTTCGCCATTGGCAACTAACACAATATCAAGTTATTATGACTTGGACTAGTGCAATCTCAATATGGGTAAGTCTAATTTATTAATCAAGTTTTGATTTACATTTCTTCAGAAGTTTATTTCATTAACTTATGCTATGATTGAATTCAATATATTGTATAAACGAGAATATGCTATCCATACAATTACAATTATTTATTTGTTACCATGTATTTATTGATAACGGCTCCAAGCCTAAACAGCTTATCGATGGTGAAAGTGCAAAACCTCGTATGTCAAAATTTTGCCATTTTTAGATTTTGGGTGGAATGACTATTTCAATATCCAATACATGTTGTCAATTGGTCACCTTGCCAGTTTGCTGTTTTTTGAAGCTGTAACACACTTGTAACAGAATGATTTCACCAAACCTTGTATGTCGATTTGTTCCAAAAAGTGAAAGTGCAAAACCTCGTAACTCAAATCAGAACTTAGAAGCTCATATTTTCGGATATTTCAACTTTTTTTTAAAAACAATGATTGCGGCACTTTTTTATGGCTCTCAGGAAATTTCCCTATTAAAAAATCTATACCTCCCTATATTTGTTTTAGTGATGTAGGCTATTGAAAAAAATTGTGCATGAAAATTTGAAAAATTGCTATTTTCCTCATTCTTGCTGTTGTAGACACTAATTAAAATTAGCAGGTGTTATTTATTATGGTCAAATCATAATTTTTACTGAACAGCTATAGATTGGAAGTATATTTGATGCTGCAAGTTGCGTAGAAATGTGATGAATGATCGAGTTACGAGGTTTTGCGCTTTCACTAACTTGCAAAAAGTGAAAGTGCAAAACCTTGTAACTCGACATTTTCATTCATATCTGATGGTGGCATCAATTCAGGGGACTTTGACAAAAAATTATGCTAAAACAGGGTCTCACATTTCACATTCTATAAATCACGTAGAGCCTAACTCGCATATAAATGAACATTACCATAAAAAATTATCTGTGATAGTTTTTTGCAATTTCTGAAAAACAGCTTTTTTTGACTTACGGGGTTTTGCACTTTCACCATCGTTATGCTTAATTTGGACTCCAAAATAAACTTGTAAACTTGTAAACCTGTAAACAAGCTTTAGATTTTAAATATTTTCAATTTCAAATAACAAATTCTCAGGTAGAAGTTGAAAGCTCCCAGGTGAGGATACAAATTTATGCTGTGTGAAAAATTCTAAAACTTTCAATATCAACAAAATCGCAATGTTATGTAGATATACTACTGATTTCCAGCTAATTCATAACAGGAGTTTTAATAAGCACACAATTCTTGCATACCTTTCCAACTTGCTACATGACATTTTTGCTTACAGTCTGTCACTTTGATATAGAAAAAGAGTGGACTGTTGCACTGTTGTGAAAATAGAATTTTGTGTGTCATCATGCTGATGATTTGTCATGATCATACCCAATACTTTAAATGTTAATTTGATTTAAGGAGACTTATCACGCTTGTTGGTGACAGCCAAACGAAAGGATTATACATCTGATTTTAACTCTTAACTCACTTATGACAAATCAAATGGCCTTCTCTTGATCATGACTAATCAAACAGCCTCAATGTGGAATGTAGAGAAGATGATACTTTATCGGCTATCATAAGTAACAAAGTGCATTTTTCATAGTTAACTGATACTCATTTTTTCTATATCAAAGTGACACACTGTAATCTGAATAGTTCAGTAACAACTGAACGTCACACAGCTGACAGATCAAATGCAGTATTACTTTGCATTGTATAGCATTGCACCCTTACTATCAACTGTGATTGACCAGAATCGCATGGTAATTAAAACTGCTGTAATAGACGTGGGTTCAGTCAGGTTTGGTAAAATATAACTTCCCTTTCATTCATTAACCTGGTGCAGATTTATTTTAAACTACATAAAGTTCAGTAAATGATGATGTATATCCTTCAGCCAACCCGGCAAAAGATACCACCTCAGCACCAGAGACAGCATCACCCCCTTCAGCCTCGATCCCTCCTACTTTCGATTATGAAGTGCCCAATAACCAAGCACCCCAGCAACAATCGCAGCCGCCGCCACCGGGTTACGGACAACCACCACCACCGGGTTATGGACAACCACCACCAGGATATGGACAACAACCACAGGGTTATACTCAACCACCACAGGGATACGGACAACCACCACCTGGATATGGACAACAACCACAAGGTTATGCTCAACCACAACCTGGCTTTGGACAGCAGCAAACAACCGTAGTTTTGGGAGGCAACCCGGTGAGATTACTAATACATCTAAAAAAGTCTAATGAATGTGTAAGGGGTAAAATTGGCAATCCGGGGTAAAGTTGGCAAGCTATTTTAACCCGCTTTTAAAATGGAAGAAATTCCTACCTTCCTCACAGATACTTATTTCTTTGACAAAGTTGCCACTTGTGTGAGGAAAATCGGCATTTCTGTCATTAAGTGGGTTAAAATAGGTTGCCAATTTTATGGTAATTATTTATATTCAAAATGGTTTGTGGCAGAGGCTGTTACAAGTGTCTTTATAAAAAAAGGTTTCTAGGCCACTTGCTGGCCCACATCATATTTTAGCTTAGACTGGTTGGTTTAGGAAGTGTTAACAATCAGTCAAGTGGCCCAAGAAACGTATGCCTTTATATTATCGAAATTGCTACCCTTTTCTTCCATACCTAACCTAAGTTACATTTAAAATAGCATCACTGTCTGATTTTGGTAAACTTCAAAATAATCTCTAAAGGCAAATTCATTGTGAAAGTCCTGATCATTTCACAACCTTTTAATTTCACGCAGCATATAAAGAAAAAGGCCATTGTATACATATTACTTCTGGAAGTTCTGCTTCTGTTGGATAATTGCCTCATTCGTCAGTTTGAATATTACTAGTATAGTACCCGTGATAATGGGTATAGTGAGAATAAGAGTCCAGGGAAAACAGAACAACTACTACTACATTAGAGAAGAATGATAGTCGTGCATCATAGCGTAATAATAAGTGCACTGGTATAATATGAACAGTTTGAGAAAGCACACCCGCTTATGGTCGTTGTAAGACATGAAATAAGGTTGCTTGCAAATTTTTAGTGGTGGGCATTGAGTAGTTTTGGAGGAGTAGCGTAAAGCATCCATGAATTAAGGGTATGATGATGCCAATGTTTGGACTGCTTAGGAAAGAGGTGAAAAGTAGATACATGAAGACATAGTGCAACAATATTACAGTGCTGGATAAAAACATGATATAAACAGTTCAACAAAAATAAGTCCCTCTTTACCAAAACTTGAATGTGTCACAGACCTTTTTTCCAATTTCTGTTAAATAATTTAAATTAATAGTATTTGTAGGCCTGTATATTGACATTATGCCTGTGTAATTGTAGCTCGATTGCTTCATTTTGGTCTGAAAACAGGAGTAGGCTCACTCGAAGGCTGCTGGGTCAGCCAGGAATAATGTCACTAAACTACAAATACACACAATTAGGGTTGATATACAGGCCTATAAATCAATCCAACTTTCACAAAAATTGGAGAAGGAATACTTGAGATATTCAAATTTATTTAAAGGGGGACTAATTTTTGTAGAACTGTTATGTGATATTAAAATTTTCAACCTGTTCCTTGCAATTGCAGGTGGGCCAAGCAAGCGTGTTTGGCCAGACTCCCACCCCCATGCAGTGCCCCTTCTGCCAAGAGCGAATCATCACGGCCACTTCCCATGAAATCGGCAGCTTCACCTGGATGATGGTCGGCATCTTCTTCGTAATGGGATTTTTCTTTTTATTGTGAGTACCATCACATTTGTTTGGATATTTTATTCTACTTTCAAGAGAGTGTGTTGTTACAATTTCTAAAAGTGGCTGGGTTTAGCTGTTAGTAGCTTATATAAGGGGAGCTAGGCACAGTTAGACGGCAGGCACAGTGAGACAAAGACTGTAGCGTCCAACTGGTACGGTTTACAGATCAACCCTCTTTTGTATAGGACAACAAGTAAGTAAGTAAGAGACTGTCCTATATCCTGCATATCGAGAGTCAAATTTCGATATTTTGGTTTTTAGCCAGTAAAAGTAAGTAATTTTGCTAAATGACCTTTTGTTTTAATTCCCAAGAAAAATGGTATAATGCAAATCAATTGCCGGAGATTCAAACCTTGGTTATTTGTCTAAGTTTAGTGAGATGACGAACCACAATGCAGGCATCCGTTCCGCAGGATTCAAAAGTTTTATAATGAAGGCTGTGTGGGGCACAGTGAGACAGTTTGAGGCGGGGCACAGTGAGACGTCACAAAATACGCTCGAAAAGGACCTGAATGTAATTCATAGCTCACAAGTCACTATTAAAACAAAATGGCTGCAATTAACTACTGGTTTTCGTGAGTCATATCTAAAGGAAAGCATCAGAAAAGTCGTGCAACTGCCTTGTGCGATGAAGTTTCAAAACATACTCAAAAAAGGACCTAAAAAACCTAGCCAGCTGCTTTTATTAGGGCATAGTAGTTTTCGTAGCAACAATTGATAGAACAATTCCACAGGTCCTGAGGATCGGCGGTTATGGCAGCAGATGCCCTGTCTCACTGTGCCCTGCCTGCTGTCTCCGTGTTGCATTCCATGCTGCATCCCGCCCACGGGGCACAATGAGACACTTGACGAGCATGGATGTAACTCAAAGTTTCTCCAAACCTGTAAAAGGTAGGAACCTGAAACTACTGGACAATATATCCAACGTCATTATCTACAATGTGTAATGTGGACCTGAACTCATTTTACTCATAACTGCCAACATTTTGGACCACTTGAAAATAAAAAAATGTCTCACTGCGCCGTGCTCTCCCCTAACCAGACGATACTGCCAGAGGGTTATGGATTTTTAGTGAAAAAAATAGGTTTGTTCTCCTGAAACAGAAGAAAAAAATTGCTAAGCACATTAAAAAAGTTTATTTCAACACTTTGCTGGAGCACAGTAGTGTTGAAATTGGGGTAGAAACGTTTGTCACTCTCTTGCATGTGAAAAATTAATTGGTTATTGCTTCGAATGTGAAAAAAAGATGTGTCTCAGGGGTGAAGTCTACAACCCCCCCCCCCCCAGCCTGCGTATCAACTGGTCAGCCCCTTATAGACATTCTTATACACTGCAATTTCTTTTCAACCAATCACATAGCTTCTTCGGGTATTCCTCTTTTGAACAATCTACTTTACAAATTTTCAAATAAGATCCTTCCGGTATTTAACTTAATTTTTTTGACATAATTGACATTGTTTGATGCAGTTAATTCTGTATTAGCCACAAGAGGGCTTACTCGAATTTCACCTTTAGCAACATTGACAAATTAGCAACAAGCTTGCTGCTCTCTTCTGCCTTGTCTGACAAAATTAAATTTTGAATAATTTGTTTCTTTTCAGCACCTGGCTCTGCTGCTGTATACCGTGTTGCATCCCTTCCTGCAAAGACGTGGAACACAGTTGTCCGAACTGCAAAAGGATCGTCGGGAGATACAACAGGGCTTACCCAACAAACACAATTAGGTTTAAATTACGTTTATAAACGGTCGAAAATCCGTTGAAAAACCGTTTTTTCATTACGTTTAAATAATGTTAAATTGGATGGTCCAAAAAACATGATTTTAACGTTTTACACAAATGGTTAGAATAATGTCATGCCGATGTTTCCAAAAACTGTTTCCAATTGCGTCAAATAATCAGCAAAATTCCGTTTGGTTTTAACGGTTTTCCAAAAACGTTTTTTTAACGTTATTTTGATGTTTTGTCCCATGGTTATAATTTATTATTTATGTTCTGTTTATATAACATTTTTAATTCACTCTTTTGGCAAACATTTATTCAACGCATCAGAAAGATGTTTTTAGAATGTTTGCCAATGCATGCTTTTATAACATTATTTGGAGAATGGTTATTTTACGTTATGAGAAAACCGTTATTTGACGTATTTGGAAAATGTTTTCATTACGTAATGGAGAAAGCGTTATTTTTACGTTTTGAGGAGACATTTTTTCAACATTTTTGGAAACGTTTTTATTACGTTGTGGGGAAAACCATTTTTCAACAGTTGTATTTCAAAATTGGAGGAGGAATGCTTTTATTATGGCGGGGGTGTCGGGTGGCGCTGTATGCATTTGATTTGTTGTTTGTATTTTTCTTTTTATTGCATCTAAAGGATCCTGTGTCACTGCTGGCCTCATCATGTTCTTCCACTGCAAAGAAAGTATTTGTGATCAGTAAATTGTTATTCACTAGTTACATGATAAATACAAAATGTCAATAATACATAGGCCTATATATGTGAATAAGTTATAAATCTCATAGAAATAAGGGTATAAGCCAAACAATAAAACAAACCAGCAGAGATTTAGAGAAGGCAGGTAAATAAGAAAGGAAGACAACATCATTGAAGGAAAGAGAAACAAAAATACAAACGGGAACTAGAGTATTCAGTATTTTAATGTAAAAATACTGAATACCCATATTTTTAGTATATTTTGTAACCTCCCCCCCCCCCGATCTGACATTTTCTGGATCCACCCCTGGGGAAGATAGGAAGGACAGAATGTGATAGAAAACATAAGACTGGAAGGATAAGGTAGATGAGTCAGATAGGAAAGATGGAATAGATAAGCTGCATTGCAAGGACAAAGTAGATCAGTCAGAAAGAAGAATAAGGTAGAAAGTATAATATATTAAAAAGATATGACAGGAAGGAAAAGATAGATAAGTTATATAAAATTGATGAGATGAATTAGATCAGATAGACATTATCAATTTGATAGGTTTGATGGACCTATTGATGGATAGACAGATAGAAAGATATATGGAATGATAGAGAAAAAGATAGAAAGATGGATGGATAGATAGATAGATAGATAGATAGATAGATAGATAGATAGATAGATAGATAGATAGATAGATAGATAGATAGATCTATATAAAACATATGCTAGGAGGTTAGGCCTAATTAAGGGAAAACTGTTTTTTTGATAGATAGATAGATAGATAGATAGATAGATAGATAGATAGATAGATAGATAGATAGATAGATAGATAGATAGATAGATAGATAGATAGATAGACTTTGATTTTGTTTAGCATAAGCAAGATTATAATACTAGTAATACCTGGAGGCTGCAGCCAAGAATTCCTCAAGTTATTGTGTATCTGCAGAAAAATCCTGGAAGAAAAAGTGAAGTTATACAATTAGTGTTCTTTACATATTTCAAAATATTACCACCCAAATAATGTAATGCGTGTATGTTAATTGATAAGAAATATTGAAAAACTCACCTATGATTCTTCAGCATGATGTTGCCTGGACAAAATCTGGACACTTCTAATTCTATCTACTCTATAGCATGTGCATTCAGCCATGGAGGTTGTAAAACTGACTTTCTTGCATAAATTATAGGGGTAATTAGGGGGTAATTAGCCACTCTGGAAATGTAATTCGACTATGCTTTACCATGAGCAAATTATATTGCAAAATAAATTCTTGTATATTTATATCTGTGTATTTGAATCCTAAATTAGCATTGAATTTAATTAATAGAGTTTGCAAAAAGAAACTTAAATGTTGGATTATTATTTGGAATATGCCACAATATAGTTATAATTATAGCATGCCTATATTATGATATTGTGTTACATGTTGATCTATACAATTTACAAATTTGACCTGTCTACTTAACTATCTTGTTATCTATTTAGTTATCTATTTATCTATCTTTTTATCTATTTAGTTATCTGTCTTGCTATCTATCTAGTTATCTATTTAGTTGTCTATCTAGTTACATGTAAATCCAAAAAATGCACAAATTGGACCTCTCTACCTATTCATCTAGTTATCTATTTAGTAATCTAGTCATCTAGTTGTTTAGTTATCTATTCCTCTGTCTAGTTGTCTATTTAGTTGTCTATCTAGCTGTCTAACTAGTTAAATGTAGATCCATAAAATTTACAAATAGGACCTATCTACTTGTCTGCCTATTTATTAAGTTATCTAGTAATCTGTCTTGTTAACTTATCCATTTTAAAGTGATCTATCTAATGATCCATCAAGTTATCTATCTATCTATCTATCTATCTATCTATCTATCTATCTATCTATCTATCTATCTATCTATCTATCTATCTAAGTATCTATCTATCTATCTAAGCATCTATCTATCTATCTAAGCATCTATCTATCCATCTATCCATCTATCCATCTATCCAACTATCCATCTATCCATCTATCTATCTATCTATCTATCTATCTATCTGTCTGTCTGTCTGTTTATCTATCTACCTACCTGTTTATCTGTCTATTGTTAGTTTGTTAAACAGTTAGTTTGATGGTTAGATTATTAGGAAGTTATAAATGGATCAAACGACAAAATCAAGTTGTACTTCAGCCAATGATAATAGATGCATAGATCTGTTTTCCGTTTACAAGATTAGAAACACATACTGGGGTACCAAGTTGTTTTTTATTTTGTAGAATTTAATGCAGTTACTTAGATAATTATTATGGACACTGTACATGCACAAATATATATATATATATATATATATATATAATTTGTTTTTCAAATGTCTGCCCAATTTCAAAATGATATATCTATCTATTCATCTATCTATCTATCTAATCTATCTAATCTATCTAATCTATCTAATCTATCTAATCTATCTTTCATCTGCCTTCAGAATTCTAGGACGCATGATATTGCATTTTCATTTTAACATGTGAAAGATTGGACGGACCTGAGAGGGAACACCATGTGTTGTGTGCTGCTGCAGCCACAAGAGACAAAATGTTGTGCTTTTCAATTTTAGTAAAAAATTCACAGCACAGCAATGGAGTTAGATAGGAAGATGATTTTTGGTGCAAAAGATGCGCATATTTACAGGCTAACTGGATATAAGCTTTCTATCCTGGTTGTGTTATTTTTTTCTTCATAATAAAGCATTAAGTGGCCGAAAAACGGCATTTTTCCGATTATTTAGTGCCTTTTTTTGCTTAGAGGTCAAAAGTTTGCTATAAATTTTGGGGAAAACAATTTTACCAACACCCATCATCAAGTATATCGTATGTAGATTCCAAAAGTGTGAAACATTTGTTTGTGGGTGAAATAGTTGTTGATTGATGATGAGATACATTTTAACATGCAAGTCAAAAGAAACACAACTCGCCCTCATGCAATATTAGTCACCTTAGTGCTATAAAAACTGTATATGTAGGCCTATTATGTGCTGTGTGATAACAGTATAATATAACATAATAATTTGGATTAACCTTCTATGATTATATCACTTGAAAATTGATTCAATATTTTGAAATTGGGATTTTTTATATTGAGGTACAAGAAACAGTGAATTTGTATTTTCATAAATCTAGCTATTCTGTCATGAGTATAACCCAAAACTTCAAAGTTTTCTTTCACAATCGTTGTGCAATGTTTGATATTATGCCAATTTCATGTAAAATTCTATTGCAGTTTTAAGATTATAAATTGATACATAATTAAGTATAGCATACACTTCCAATAAACAAAAAATTAATCTAATTGGCTTCATTTTAAAACTCCAGGAGAGCCTCAATTGCTTGCTTTACTGAGTCTATACTTTTGACTTCAGCAACAAAAGAAACATGGGTTTTACATAGCATTAAAAACAATTTACTTTATGATAACCTCAGGTATTCAACCGCACACATTTTACTTGAATCAGTCCTTTTGACATTTGCTGTATACACTTTCCATATATTTACAATGTAAGAATAATGTATTTTCAATGTTACAGAATTACGTTCTCAAATAACGTATTTTTAACGTTTTCATTGTACATATTAGAAACGTTAAACAATGAAGTTAAAAGTTTGACATTGTCATTCAGTTTCAAAATTCAGTTGAAAAACATTTCCTTCAAAATGTTTTTAAGTTGATCATTTACAATGCTTCAGTGACTCTTTTCAATATGTTCTAAAACAGTCTTGGAAAAATGTTTCTGTGACCATAACGTCAAATGTACAAGGTTCATTAATCTTTTTACATATTTTCGCGACATTGGAATGATGTTTTTTCCACGTTAAAGAAAAACGTTTTCAAAAGGCATATTTCTAACATTTTCTTGAAACAGTTTAGAAACGTTAAAAAATGGAGTTAGCAGGTTGATGTTGTCGGTCAGCTCAGAAATTCAGTTGAAAAACGTTTTATTTCAACATTTTGAAACAGATTATAGATAACGTTTTAAAGATGCTTTCAAGTTTATGTTCAGAAACACTTTTGAAATAAGCATTTTTTCAACGCTAAAGCCAGATGTTAAATCGACATTAGAACTTTACCAACATTCATAATGTCAGAATACTGTATTTTATGCATTACAGAAACTTATTTTCTGGTAACGTATTTTCAACATCTTCATTAAACGTTTTTTCCACGTTAAAGAAATACGTTTTCAAAAAACATATTTCTAACTTTTTCTTGAAACATTTTGTCAATGCTAAAGTCAGATGTTAAATAGACATTAGAACTTTATCAACATTCATAATGTCAGAATAACGTATTTTATGCATTACAGAAACTTATTTTCAGGAAACGTATTTTCAACATTTTCATAAAACGTTTTTTCCCCGTTAAAGAAATACGTTTTCAAAAAACATATTTCTAACTTTTTCTTGAAACATTTTGTCAATGCTAAAGTCAGCTGTTAAATAGACATTAGAACTTTATCAACATTCATTATGTCAGAATAACGTATTTTATGCATTACAGAAACTTATTTTCAGGTAACGTATTTTCAACATTTTCATAAAACGTTTTTTCCCTGTTAAAGAAATACGTTTTCAAAAAACATATTTCTAACATTTTTTAAAAACATTTTTTCAATGCTAAAGTCAGATGTTTTATCGACATTAAAACTTAACCCACATTAATTATGTCAGAATAATGTATTTTATGCATTACAGCAACATATTTTCAGGTAACACATTTTCAACATTTTCATTAAACGTTTCAAATATGTTAAACTGTAACGGTTGGAATGAAACGTTTTCCATTAACGTTAAAATTTGGTTAAAAAAAACGTTATCAAATAACGGTTTGAGCACCGACCGCTATAAAACCGTTGAAAAACCGTTTGTGTTTGCTGGGTAGCGTCAATTGTCAACTATGAATGTGTTACATGTGTTCCTTGTGTTACAAGCCTCGTCGTTATATGGTTGACTGGCCTTATGTGACTGCCTTTCTCCTGCACTAAGTTTGGCATATCAAATGAGACCTAACCCCCACAAGAGACCACTTCATGGCCTCCAAAGAGGTGGTCTTATAACACAGGACAAATCTATCACGCATTCAGGAATTTTAAGTGCAACGGTCAGGAAACCTCACTCTTTCAGCAAAACATCCGTCACTGTGGCTCGGTTTGTACCACCAGAGTCTAGGATCAATTTTCAGTAATAAAATGGAAAAATACCTATGACCAGGTTTTTGACCTTTAAAAGCTTGGTATTACCTCTATTGGTGAAATCAGGTCCCGAATTTTTAACCCATTTTCAACAGGAAAGCTCTTATATTCTTAAACTGTACATAACACTAGTCAATTTGTAAATATCTTTTCATGATGATTTCTTTAATCAGAAGATAGATTGTGAATCTGACCTTTACGAAGACTGGCCATTTGCTGTATTGTATGTGCTTCTGCTTCATGGTTAAGAAAATGATTTTATGAATGGCCAAGAGGGAATAATATCTATATATATACCAAATTTATCTCTTGCCAAAAGTAACATTAAAAAGTCATGTTGCTTCATCATACATGTATATCTATTGACAGTATTGTATGCAGTACTATGAATGAAATAAAATGAATGAAATAAAATGAATGAAATAAAATGTTTTACGTAAAATCATCAGGGTCATTTGACTCATTTCGTTCCTTCCCAGGTCGTCATCTCTTATAATAAAGCTAATTGGACAAAGGTTTTCTTTGTTATTAGCTTGTTTGACAGGCACTATAATTTCGTAATTTTCTTACAAAACGTCAAATTTTTGTTATATAATTTGTGAGGAGTCTATTGTTATCCTTTTGTATTATTAAATGTGAATGGCTCATTTGGTTTTCTTCTGGTGAATGCTGCTGACATTAACAGTGTAATGAAAAGGGTGTCAATTATCGAAGCTCATTAATGTCACGTACCGAAAGAAATTACATAAGTCTGAAAAGGTTTAATGCTATGAATAAAATGACAAATTGATGTCAACCGTGTTACTTTGTTTCTGTAATAAAATTACAAGGCGAGGTAATCATAATGCACAGTGTAACGTAATTAGGACAGGATGATGACACAGCAATTAGGTGAAGGAACTCGACTCACTTAATGGCTTACAGTCAAACACTTTGATATAGAATTAGAGTGGACTGTGGCACTGTGAAAATGGCACTTCGTGTGTCATCATGCTGATGATTTGTCATGATCAAATCCAATACTTTCAATGTTAATTTGATTGAAGGAGACTTATCCCACTTGTCTGTGACAGCCAAACGAAAGGATTATGCATCTGATTTTCACTCTAAAATCCATTATGAGAAGTCAAATGGCTTTCTCTTGATCATGACTAATCAAACAACCTCTATGTTTCCCATGTTGAAAGTAGAGAAGATGACACTTCATCGGCTATCATGAGTCACGAAGTGCCATTTTCACAGTGCCACAGTCCACTCAGTCCACTCTGATTCTTAATCAAAGTGTTTGGCTGTGATGCTATCTCTTAGTATCACCATATAGTTGCAATATGAGCCATGTATGCAATTACATGATTTTCTCTATTCAATAGTTGGCAACATCAGACGTTTGCATCAAGGGGCGAATGATACTTGATGGGGGGGGGGGGGCTATGTCTTTTATGCCCTGGACAAACTTTTTTCATGCGCAATGCAACAGCAATTTTTTTCATGTGTGAAGGAGCATCATGTGTCCAACAAAATTTTTCTCATAAAAAAATCCCGCTCCCCAAGTATCATCTTACCAGCTCATTTATTAGCAGTCTTCATCTCCACATTTCTTGTTTATGATTTTCATCCTCATTGTGCCATTCTCAACTGTGATGGATTCCTCCGTGTCTCAACTCTTGTCTATGTCGGACATCCATGCATCCTGATGAAGTGCTTACCCCACACTTACCTATACACGTTCTACATCTGAAAGACAACTGATTCGTCTGTATGAAGATACTACGAGTATTTCTTTATAAAGTTGATTTCAAAGAAACACTGACTCCGTTAAAAGTTGCCTTTTTACTATAATAACACTGAGCAAATAATGAGCGATTGAAGGCCAACAGACAATATTAATTCATATTTTAATGACAGGAAATTCTTTGCACAAATGATCAAATATTTACATTGTGAGTAACTGCCACTCTCCTCACGTCACACAAAGAGTCTATCTTTAGTTGGATTTCACTTGTCCGAAAAATAAGGCACCTTTTCAGCAAATTCTTCTGATACTGGTGAAAAGACTGAAGTTTGCTAATTGGAGAAAAGCAACCTTTTGGACAAATTAGACTTTTCCGAAAAGCAGAAAAGATATATTCTGCAGCGCCTGAAGCTTATTCCTAATTGGCTCGGACGAATATAGTACATTTACATCATTTACAAGTTTAAACTCACAGCCCTGGGTAATGATGGATGCTGATCAGATCACAGTCTGGGGCAATAATTGAGCTAACAAAAGATTTCCAGTTGAAACCTGTGTAAATAGCCAGTCCGATGTTCATATTTTTATTTGGTCATTGTCAAAATGCATCAATTAAATCTTTTGATTACCTGCAAGTTGAGCTGAATGGCTAAAGTTCTTTGTGTGTCACTTACAGAATTGGGTTAAACTCCGCATTAAGAACACACATTTAGGAGATCTATAAAAGGGGCGATTTTCAAGCTGGAAAGATGGATGCAGTTGAGCAGTCAAGAAAAGAGTTAGATTTGTGGCTCTTGGTGTTCAGGAAAGTAGGCAGGCAAGCAAGACACAGTGCAGTTGCAATGCTGTCTCTGTTCGGGACTGTTAATTGGCAGCAGAATGCTGACAGTCCCTGGAAAATCTAATTGGTTCAACAAGAAATATTTGATCTGTTTTGGACAGATCACCAGATCAGGTCGAACAATATAATTCACAATTTCATAAAAGCTGCGTTACACTCAGCAAAATGTCTTGTCCATGCCACAAGTGGCCCCCTCTATACTGGCAATATATGTGAACTACAATGTATACATCCTCCATGATAAAAAATAGTTCCAACTTATTTTGGTATTTACAAGCTGTCTGCTTAAAATTGAAACCAACCAAAGTCAGATTAGACACTTGCAGAGTTTTTGGAAATGAACTAGACCATCACTAAAAGATGGAACTGTCCTGGTTTCTTCCAAACTGTCCTGGTTTCTTTCAGAGATCGAAATTCTGTTGACCGCTCACAGGAGCTCGCAAATTTTGCACCCTGGGTGGCAGCAAATAGCGGTCAACTTGTAGACAGGTTGCAATGTATAAGTCATTCAATCGACCCTGGCCCACATGCTAATGATTTCAAACTGTCAACAAAAATGTCTACCAAGACTATTTTGCAAAAAATTGGTGTATTTCTTTAATTAGAAGTGAGATGGTGCGATGTGACCTTTACAAATGACTGCCATTACCGGTATTTTTTTTTTTGGCCAATAGGAAGAATATTTATATATAATATTATGTATTTATAATTGATCCGAAGTTTAAATTTACATTACTTGTTCTGTTTTAGAAAACCACTATTAATGGTATCTTATCATTGTATATCTATTGAAAGTATATGTGCACAGTATTACGAATGAACTAAATTATTCAAAGTCGCACTGAAAGAACGAAAAGGCATTTCAAGTTCACATGGTACAGAAATTAAAAAAAAAACTCATTTTGTTCCTTTCCAGGTCATCAACTCTTATAATAAGGCTTATTTATTAATTACCAGTTAAAATTGTTATTGAATATCGATGGTGAAAGTGCAAAACCTCGTAAGTCAAAAAAAGCTGTTTTTCAGAAATTGGAAAAAACTATCACAGATAATTTTTTATGGTAATGTTCATTTATATGCGAGTTAGGCTCTACATGATTTATAGAAAGTGAGACCCTGTTTTAGCATAATTTTTTGTCATAGGTCATTGACCCCTGCATTGATGATACCATCAGATATGAATGAAAATGTCGAGTTACAAGGTTTTGCACTTTCACTTTTTGCAAGTTAGTGAAAGTGCAAAACTCGATCATTTATCACATTTCTAAGCAACTTGCAGCATTGAATGTACTTCCATATCTATAGCTATACAGTAAAAATTATGATTTGACTATAATAAATAACAACTGCTTATTTTAATTAGTGGCTACAATAGCAAGAATGAGGAAAATAGCAATTTTTCAAATTTTCATGCACAATTTTTTTCAATAGCCTACATCACTAAAACAAATATAGGGACTAGGGAGGTATAGAATTTTTAATAGGGAAATTTCCTGAGAGCCATAAAAAAGTGCCACAGTCATTGTTTTTCAAAAAAAGTTGAAATATCCGAAAATATGAGCTTCTAAGTTCTGATTTGAGTTACGAGGTTTTGCACTTTCACTTTTTGGAACAAATCAACATACAAGGTTCGGTGAAATCATTCTGTTACCAGTGTGTTACAGCTTCAAAAAACAGCAAACTGGCAAGGTGACCAATTGACAACATGTATTGGATATTGAAATAGTCATTCCACCCAAAATCTAAAAATGGCAAAATTTTGACATACGAGGTTTTGCACTTTCACCATCGATATATAATTATTACTAAACGTTAGTAGAGTTACATAGGACATTATAAAAGTAATAAAAGGATATTTTATTTGCTGTTACACAACCAGTTTTTAGAATATCTAATTAAGGAGTCACACTGCATATACTGATGTTAACAGAAATTCGACATTTTGAAAAAAAATTATGAAACTATAGTGCCTGCCAGATAAGCTAATAACTACAGGAATATCTTTGGCAAATACATATATAATTAAGGCTGGAACCTGGATTAACTTTTAAAAACTACAATTATTTTATGACTTGTATGTATTGTATATATGTGAATTTTGTGGATATAGCTGTGTGTAAGTTATGTTTTTATTAGTATTTTAGCCCTGTCTACAAGTGGACTGCTATTGCATTGCCACATATCAGAACATACACTGTATGCGGTCTTGTGTTGCCACCTAGTGACTAGTGTGCTATTCCGTGAGCTCTAGCGAGCGTCCACATACTTTCAACCAGAGGAACACACACAATTTTGTCTGGAAGACACCGGGGCTGTTTCTGAGTGTGCTGATGGCCTTGTCTACTTCCTTAGAGAATGTGATTGCCGAGTCTGACTCTGGTATACATCGATGTTGAATAGAAATTATGTGAATGTGCAATGAAATTGGAACTATTTCTTGGGACAGCAATGCTGAAGCATAGAAAATCAACTTTTGTGCCAGGTGGCAGCAGCATGCAGTTCTCATTTTCACCAGACTGATTTTAGCTTTGTTGTACCTAATTACTTTTGCCGGAGGTATGTATCATTTTTGATATTTGAATGTCTAATAAAATTTATATATATATAATTTTTGAACAGTCTAGTATATGTCATCCTTTTGTATTAAGTGTGAATGGCTCATTTGGTTTGTCTTCCAGTGAATGCTGCTGACATTATCAGTCAAAAGGATATCATTTACCAAACCTCATTAATGTCGAGCAGTGAAATTGGGACAGAAAGATGACACAACTATTAAGATGATTTAAACTGAAAGTGTTACTCAACCAAGTCAATGCCAACAACGTAGTTACAATGCGAGTCATGTATGAAATAAAAATAATTTGCTCTGTGACCAAGTTAGTCAAGTCCTATTCGGTAGTTGGCTACGTCAGACGCATGCATATTAAGGGGCGCACTAGAAGATACTTGGGGGGGGGGGAGGGAGGTGCAAAACAACGATTAAGCTTTTTGTGCATAAGAGCCACAGACTCTTTTATTGCAATCTAGCATTAAGGTGTCCCAGGTAAGGGTGGAAACAAACTTTTTCTTTTTATTCATGAGCTGAACAACTTTTTTTTCAGTGTCATGGGTCGCATAAACCTTTTTTCACCAAAAATTCCATAGTTCCCGCTCCCCAAGTTTCATCTTACATGCAGGCTCCCATAAGCAGTCTTCAGAATATTGTTATCATTTTGCTACTTTTTAGGCAACGTTCAGAATTTATGACTGGGGGGGGGGGGCTGGAACTTCCTGTCAAAAATTGATACCTCCCCTTGAGTTTCATGTGGATGTTTAGAACCTCACCCTTAGGTTTCACGCATATTTTTAGTACCCGCCTCCTCGACATTCAAAGCGATATACTTAATACTGTTATGTACGGCCAGGCGTACAGATTCACATCATTTCGCAGACTTTTTCGCGTAAAAAAGCCCAAATAACTTGAGTTTATGCATGCATGTTTTTTTTAGATTTTTTCTTTGTTAAAATTTCTTACCCCCCTTTGAAGTGCTGTCAAAAATTAATAACCCCCTTTAAACACGTGTGAAAAGATAGTAAACACTCGGCCAAAACTACCACCCTCCCCTCCAGTCATAAATTCTGAACGATCCCTTAGCTAGGATGAATTCCTCAGTATCTTAGCTCTTATCCCTTATCTTTGTCGGACAGCCATGCATGTATCTTACCCCACACTAAGCTATACACGTTCAACATCTGAAAGACATGACTGATTCATCTGTATGAAGATACTACTCTTTATGAAGTTGATTTCAAAGAAAACACTGACTCCGTTAAAAGTTACAAACTTTTACTAATAACACTGAGCAGTAATAGGCTATTGACGCCCATCAAACAATATTCCACATTTGAATGACAAGCTATTTGTACAAATGATCACATATTTACATTGTGAGCAACTGCGACTCTCTTCACATCACACAAAGAGATGGAGGGTAATAGTCACATATAGTTGGATTTCACGTGTCTGGAAAATAAGGCACCTTTTCAGCAAGTTCTCCAAATACTGGTGATTAGATAGAAGATTTCTAATTGGAGATAGCCACCTTTTGGACAAATTATCCTCTTCTGAAAAGCAGAGAACATACACGTATATATGGCACGGCCCCTGAAGCTTGTCCCTAATTGGGGTGGACGAATACTGTTTATTTTCAGCAGTTTCCAATTTAAACCCGTAGGGGGTGATGATTGTCGCTGGTATAGCATTACCTGGTGTTACACTTTAGCCCAATAAATGATATCCAGTTGAAACTATTTTTGAATAGCTATAGTCTGATGATCATGTCCATTAATTTGGTAATTGTCAAAAGTCTAGAATCAATCAAATCTATTGATCACCTGCAAGTTGCGCTGATTGGTCAAAGCTCCTTGCTGTGTCACTTAAAAGGGTCGGGTTGAATTCTGAGCGATGGATGCAGTTGAGCAGTCAGGATAAAGAGTTACGTAAATAAGGCTATATGGCTCTTTTTGTTCACGCAGTAGCAGCACATACATCATTCAAGTGGCATCTCATCTAGTCATGACAAAAATGTTGGACGCCTATATGATCTTTTTCTTTTATCTCAGAAATAGACCCTCCAGGTCCCTGCAGCATGGAGGAGCAAGAACTTGTCTTGTAGGGCTGCACTGGCAAATGATTTTGTTCCCTCTTCTCTGTACATCTCTGTAACCATTCGTCTGTCTGTCCGTCCGTCCATCCGTCCGTCCGTCTCTTTCATCCTTTAAGTTGAACTGGGGGCCACCCCGTTAGGATAGACGCCCATCATCGCCCGCAGTTCATTGCGGAATGTCCTTGACGAGCAGATGTAGAGGACGAAGTTGATGCTCTGGTTGACGAACAGGAGGATGCTGGCCAGGACTTTGTAAGGAGTGTCGTAGTTGAAGGCGTTTCCTGCTGCAATGATCAGGTTGAGGCCAAAAGGGAGAGCGAGGCAAGCGAAGGCGAAGGAGACGGTCAGAAGGACGATGATGGTGTTCTTGGCGTTGATGTTGTTTCCAGGGGCCGATGTTTGGTTCGAGCGGAGGTAGAGCTTTATCATAATCAGAACATTGATGATGATCATGGCCAAAGAGGGGACGAATGAGTAGTTCAGACTCATGACCCAGCTGTACGTTCCGAAGGCATTCTGGTATGACTTGTTGGCCACTGCGCACGTCTTGAAGCCGTTGTTCTCCACTGGTTGGAACATGAAGATGAGGGGGCAGTTGGCGGCAATGGCCACCAGGATGATGGCCGCGCATGTCTTCTTTGCGTTCTTGATGGTGCAGATTTTGTCGGCCTTGTACGGCAAGTAGAGCGCGATGAACCTCTCGACCGTGACGGCAAGGACAACCATGGCGTTTATGAAGAACCAAGCGAAAGACGCAAAGTAATCAATGCAGTGCAGATAGTAACTGGGATCAAGCCTGAAGTCAGTGCTGTAGACTGTGATGAACCACACTCCATTGTACCACAGGGACATGGTGTCTGATACGGCCAAGCAGCGCAGAAACACGCAGATCGACAGCTTGCTCAACTTCTTGCGTGCCATCAAGATGAAGGAAAAGATATTTCCAACACCTCCGAAGACCATCAATATAGGGAAAACAGAAAGATACACTAGTTTTGGATTGTACGCGAGGCTCACATCAGCGATGTCTGAAGCAGCTGTTGTTGCACTGTCGTCACTGTCCTCAGTTGACATTTGTTCAGATGTGGAATCCATGATGCCAGAGGTTGACATCTCAGTCGCATTCATTTTGATGTAAATGATGAATTGGTCGGTCAATTATTGGATTGTCTGAAATGACATAAAGTTAAATTAAGTTATTTAAAGAACATAAACCGAGAGGATGTTCAAGTTTCTGAGTATCTTAATTTGGAGGTCAATCTCTTCCCACCACTGAAAAGAAACTGCTATATATGTTTATGAGCTTTTATGCAAGCCACTTTCACTAACAAGAGCTTGCAGCCTGACAGCACCCGTTTTTGAAAACCAACTCCATTCTTTTACGTAAGGCTTCTTTTTGGCACTAATGTTTTCATTCGAATGTGTCCATCCATTTGTCTTGCTGTCCATCTTGTCCTTCTGTCTGTCAACAAGATTGAGGAAAGATGGATTGTTCTGGTAATCAAAACAAGGAGCTGATTAGATTTTGGTGAAGAACCGTGCAGGGGATGCCACACAACTACCAGATGAAGCTTTATATTACATGCGGATGCTGATGGGTCATTCCACAGTAACTAAGGCAAAACTGTCACTGGTGTTATAGTATAAGTATAGAAACACCTTTGACTAAAGTTAAACTAGTGACCAAATTAATATTTGTTTGAAATATTTCCCATTAAAATAAGAATTGCATTGGATTTTCTTCCACCATTGATCACTGGTCTTACCATTGGACTCCAGTGTTAACCATTTTTCAGTAACACCAGTGACGGTAACAATAGTGACAATTTGCACTGAAATACCAATTGCTCCCACAGTGATGAATTGATTTGAAAAGGTGTTGCCACAGGTTGATTTCTGTAAAAAGGACATATGCCCATGACTGAGGCAGTTTTTGAAAATTCTAGAATAATTGACCATTTTTTAAGGGTAACACCAATGACACAGAAAAAGAATACTCTTAACTTCAGCACACAGTGAAGCCATCTTCCATGCTAGAAATGTATAAATCCAAAATCTGCAGTTATCATGGATGCCTGTCCATCAAAAAATTCCCCTGGTACATTTGACCTAAGATAGAAGGGAGCGTTCCTTTTACAGCCATGCTTTATTTAATGAGTAACACCAGTGACATCTTTTCTGGTGACGAGGTTGTTTTGTTTTCCACAGTATACACAGGAGAGGAAAAATTCAGTCAATCATGGGATATCAGTATGTGGAGTAGTTGTCTAGAGATTAAGACCCACCACAAATATTCATATTGATTTGACATGGTTTAAAACGTATGGTAAATTAAAGAATAATTTTCTTTGACATCACTTTTTTGGTATATTTCGAATATTGTTAACGTATCACAATATAAGCATCTACTGATAATTTCCATTTCTTTAAAAAGGGGGAAGACATATGGTTAGAAAGAAAATCATAATTTTATGATTTTGCTGAAAACCGCTTGAGCGACACAAAAAGCTCAGTTACTGTGGAATGACCCTGATACTAAGAACTAGCTAGAGGATGCTATCACCTTGCCGTATAAACATTTTTAGTTGAAGGTATGAGAAACCGGTTTCATCATGCTTCTGTTTGACTTTGGTCACAGCACCAAGCTGCCAGCATGATAGTATATTCAGAGGTACCATGCTCTGTCTGAGTCTGCTGACTTCTTGTGGACAGAAAATGGGTCACATTTGAACTCAGCCAATCTGAGAAGTTTTTACAAATGTGACTTTTTGCAAGAACTTCTCCCATTGACCAATTCAAAAGTTGACCTATTTTCTGTCCTTATGGAATTAGAAGCAGACCCAGTAAGAGCATGGCACCTTTGAATATAGAAGTGACATGTGAAAAGAACAGGGGCGGACTGGCAACATATTGGGCCTGTGGCAAAATTAGTCTATGGGCCTCAACATTCTTATTTCTGGCGTCATTCCTTTTACAACAAGGTAGAATAGCATACAGAGCCCCCTAGCATCGGAGCCCCAATAACATCAACCTAAAAATAACCTTTCACCTAATACTGCGCAGTCACAAACTTGGTGAAATTTTTATTTTTGCCAATTTTTGGCACCTTGAGTGGGCCCCCCTGAATAGTTGGGCCCGTGGCAGCTGCCACTCTGCCACATAGGCCTGTCCGCCCCTGGAAAAGAAAACTATTAGGCTTGGGCCTGTGTCTTGGTGCACAGAGAGCACTGACCTCGAGGAGTTGAAAATCCCCTATGGTCATGAAATGGAATTCAGGCGAACCTTAAAAGTGTCAGATGGCTTTGCAATTGGGCCCTTTGGAAGTAGACGTCAGAGGAGCTTCAATGGGTCATATTACTTACTCCAAATGCTTGTTATCTTGTAGTGAAAAATATTTTTGTTATTGTCAGGTTTATACACCTACTTGAATCTGCAGAGGGCAGACT
The DNA here is from genome assembly GCA_026936325.1 of Platynereis dumerilii. Taxonomy (NCBI): domain Eukaryota; kingdom Metazoa; phylum Annelida; class Polychaeta; order Phyllodocida; family Nereididae; genus Platynereis; species Platynereis dumerilii. Next base: position 8,069,451 of record JAPTHN010000022.1, on the reverse strand, counting down.
GAGAAAGCCAACATTTCATAAAAATGGTTAAAAGGCTGTGAAAATGAAATATAATTATTCAACAGAAGATACATTCTCATACCGTACATGGCCAATTGTGCAGCGTACGAGAAAAACGTACGAAGCTCTTTCTTGCATATTTCGTACGTTGTTTTCACGTACAAAATACATAAGAAAATTTACGAATGTAAAACATAGATACATACATTTTTGTATGGATTTCATACCTGTTCAGTTGGTTTTGGGGCTTTAACTTGACTTTTTTGCTGATTTGTTTGACAGGCCAATGCAACGTCTAAACTTAAAGTGATAGGCTCATGCTAATTTTAGTTTAGAGGAAGGGTAGATCATATTTTTTCTGAACGAAATCCAAAATATTGGGTGCTACAGGTCAATAGTTTGATCACAATCCCATTCCAAAGTTGCAATTTTTTGCTGACCCAATTCTGAAAGGAGGTCCTATGATGTCACTGAAGGAACCCATTTTCCATCTGCCAATGCTAAAAAAGTATATATTTTCTTATAACTAAAGATTGGCTAGGAATCAATTGGAAAAAATTCAGCAAAATAAATTACACATACAATTGATACTATTCCAACCACTTTGAAAATTTTATTCACAATTATAACCAAGATAAACCAGTTTTAAAATTGACAAATTGTCCTCTAGAATGCCTGCTAGCTACTGCTGCAGCCATCTAATATACCCCTTGCACTCACTTCACCCCTTGGCCCACTTTAGGGATGGAGCTGCAAGCAGCCAAAAATGTCCCAAACAAGCACTGTTATGGGTGTTAGGAACTCTATTGGTGTTTTGTGGATATATTATCAATATATGATTATGAGTGGTGCATAAGGAGACTAGAATTTGTGTATTTACAAACTTAAGAGGGAGTTTGATAAACACACTCATGCACATTCATCTGGTCACATGACCAGCAGCATGCCATATTTGGGTGCCTTCACTGACATCACAGCAAAATAAGGTCAGTCCAAATCAGTAGTTTTAAATGGAATTTCTAAGTTGTTGGGACATGATAAAATTTTAGATTAATTTGAAATCAGTTCATTGCATATTTATCTTTTAGAAAATACATTAATATGATAGGGCAAGTCCATGATGAGCCTAACTCTTTAAGCCATTTGTGATAATCATATTGCACCAAAATGGCCCAAGTAACTGAAAAGTACCCTTGTGAAATTTGTATGAATTCGTACGAAATTCATATGAAAGTTGACTCCAAGCTTGAGTATTTTTAGTGCATTTTAATGTAACTTCAAGGCTTCATAACTTTTCAGTTTAAATTTTGAAAGTTGTCTTTTAGGATTTAGAGTATAGATCTCCTGTGTGAGAAAAAGAAAATTAAGAAATGTTGATTCGCAAAAAAGTTATTTTGGGTCCATGTTCAGGCCATTGAGTGAAATAGGCCCATTATGCAAATTTATGTCTGATGTAATGTCCAATGGGCTAAGACTAAGGCCTAGAAACCTTAACTGTTCTTTTATGACCTGTATACGTTTACCATTTATAACTGAAATTCAGGTCAAAAAAGTATGTATGTTGTTTTTTTAGTCAGAAGAGACCAAACTGTGACATTTTCATGAACTTTTGTCTCCTCTGCTGCTATATGTTAAATGTCTGTTATCTCACATTTTCCTGACGGTAGAAGATGGATATTATTCCAATTTCATTGAGATTCGTATTCCTGTCTGGAAATGCGAACCAATCTCTCATGACAGACAGACAGATATAATTTTTGTCAGTCTATATAAAAGTTCAACACTCAGGGAGGTCAAGAAATTGGATAATATCCATTACTTTCAACGTTAATTCGATTTAAATTGGGGTACATGGTTTTGTCTCAAGGGTGTCAAAAATAAAGGTCCTTCTTTTCTGGCCAAATTACCTTTTTTCCGTTGCAATATATCAAGCCTTGTATTTCTGAAAATTTTAGGGCTACAAGTGTTCCGATTTTTTTTTTATTTGACTTTTTGTGTTATGCTATTGCTAAGGAAGTATAGAACCCCTAGATGCGTTGGCTTGTGCTGAGATGATAGGCAGATATACGACAATGAAAAATCATCTTACTTGCTTCATTTTGGCCCAGCACTTTGTCCGCATCAAGGAAAACAGACATTTCCGGAACCAATCTTTACAACATTAAATAAGTACAATATCTTCTTCATAGCAATCCCTATCTGCCATTGACCTAGTCCGACAAAGACTGACCAACAACAACGTAGTAGCCTCTGGCTGTCTTGAATAAGATAGAATTTTTCGATCTACCATTGACCCAACATTTTCACAGAGTGGCAGCCCTGGAAGAACTATGAGCACAACTCCTCCAAATTTCATTGGTTTATTCCTAATGATAGTCGTGGTATGGCCAGCTGAATTTAACAAATATAGTTCATTCGGAGAGGACACTTATTTTGACATAACAGTATTTAGAATATAGAGTCTGTATGGCATACTTCTAGCTGTTTTGGGTAAATCAGAAACTTGAAACACTATTTATTGATACCACCAAGGATATTCTTGATAAATTGACAATGTCCATTTCATATGCATTCAGTTTAAGGCTAGCTGGCTGCACAGTGCACATGGAAATGGACAAGGCTGCTCCCACACCACATCATTAATGGCACATCAACAGAAACGCCACCACCACAATAATTTTGTGCAAAGAAATGGTCCCATGCAGTACATCTACTTCAATACAAAAATAAATAGCAAAAAAATACATTGCTTTTCCTGTCAAATATTCGTCCTCTCCGACTTGAATAGTAAAGTGCCTTATTTAAAGTGTAAGGCTGTATTAGGTACTGATGATATTAAATATATGGACCCAACTGAAAAGGATATAGCATGGACAACACAATAATCAGAAATTTCCAATGTAATAGCTGTTTAAATCTCCCTTTGAAGTGATGAAGCTAAATACATATCAACCATATTCAGAAGAGTCCATAGGAAGTGGCAATTGAGTATTTGTTCAGTTTATAATGATAAATTATATCAGTAAGTGGACACATATCAAATATCGATGGTTCGGGATAACAATCAGCAAGATTATACCCTTAGATATAACACAAACCAAAATACTGACTTTTGGTTTGGAGAGGACATAGACATTTGATAGGCTCAATTTAGCATAAGAATCAATGTTGTGAAGATATGCTCTGTCAGTGGGAGTCACTTTACACAAAATGTGAATTTTGCATCTTTCTTTAAGATTGTGATTTATTAATGATTAATGAGTTTTCGATATTCCTTAGCCATTGCATTGACTAAAATGACCAATTATTCAACTCATCTCACAATGATATGAATGGCTTTTGTGGCTAACTGATTGCAATGAATAGGCCTGTGAAGTGGGCGATTGGCTCGTATTAACATCCAATTGGTAACGAAGCGGTAATTAGCACAGAAAATTACATTAGCATTCGATGCAAAATTGACAGCAACGAAATCCTCGGTGAGTGTGTGTTTGCAGGAAAAGGGGTCAAGAAGAATCAATGAATGTGAGTGTAGCAATAAGACTACTGGAAAGTGCATGAAACTTTCATTTTGGGCATGTAAAAGCAAAAATAGCAAATACTATACTGTTATTGCACAGTGCTGAGTGCAATATCCGTTTTTATGCCACAAGATGCATACATATAGTTGTATAATGATGGGTAATTGGGTAAATATTGTACTTTCATGGTTATGAATCATAAAAGGGATATGATATCACTTGTTACACCATTTGTAACTTCTGTCATCCAATGACATGCCAGTATTTCAGGGCGATAATTACTGCATTCTTCGTTGTGCACTTTTCGTCTCACGTTTGACTGTTTGACCCGATTATTCACCACGGGTTCGGGAATAATATGTGTTTATCACGCTCCGGCTAAAGCCTTTGGGTGATAAATCACATATAAAGGGTTCAACAAAAATAAGTCCCCCTTTACGAAAACTTGAATATTTCAAAGACCAAATTTCTGATTTTCTGTTAAAGTTCTCGTATTTGTAGGCCTGCATATTGACATTATGCCTGTGTAATTGTAGCTCGATTGCCTCATTTTTGTCTGAGCCAGCCGACCCTGAGTGCACATACCCCTCTTTTCAAAAATTTTAAGGTTTGAAAAGCTTTTCCAAAAAAATGTTTTCCAAAATGTGCTCAAACTCCACTCAAATTATTTCTAATGTCACCCACGGAACCTAAACTAAATATTATTGAAAAACACATTTTCTCTACTATCATGATGAAGCTTGCCCCAGCTGGTGGCTCCCCTGCTTGGTCAAATTGTTCATATCCATAGGAAAAGCCACAGATTTTTGAAAACAGGGGTAGGCTCACTCGAAGGCTGCTGGGTCAGCCAGGAATAATGCCACTAAATTACAAATACACTCATTTAAGGTCGATATACATGCCTATAATTTGATCCAACTTTCATAAAAATCTGAGAAGGAATCTTTGAGATATTCCAGTTTATTTAAAGGGGGGCTTACTTTTGTTGAAGTGTTTATATTCCCTCTACCCTGGTGAAAAACCTGTAAACTTATCAGAGTCAGTCAACTCACTATTCCTGCTCATGTAGTAAACAATACATTTTTTCCTGCAAAAAAAAGTCAGAAACGACTTACCTCCCTCATACACGTGCGTTGGCTTGCTGAGAAGTGACGAGAAATTATGATGGCTCTCTTCTTGTGCTGGCTTTGGTGTGCCTTTTCATCTGCGCTTGCACATTGGCACATTGCTGCTAAGCCGCTGGCCTGATTTACAGTACATGGCACAGTAGGTAACCTGGGCTTTGTGGCATGCAGTTGCAATGGTCTGAAATGATCATTGATGATGGCCTAGCTACTCTCTTGAATTTCCAGAATTGAGGGTAATGTTTTCATATTCATAGCAGTACACTGCTCATTGATAATGTTCATATTATTGATAATATTCATATTACGTCAGTCGGACATTGCAACCCAGCTGGCAAAACTCATGGTTAGCTGAGAGTAATCATGTGAAATTGCCCCTCAGTTATCACGTGGAAAACTAATATGTATTTGCAAATGCTAACCATGTGATTTTGTCACCAGTTAACCGTGTGATTTTCTGGGGGAAATCTTCACCAGTTAACCTAATTTTCTGTTAACATTACTTGAGAAGAGGCAAAATCTCCCAAGGTTAACTTGGCTCTTCATCCAGCCAGTCAACATAGACTGTTTCAAGCAATATCTCGGGCTTTCAATACTTGTGGGGCTGAAGTTAAAGCCACAAGAACTTGCTGAAAATTTATAAAAACCAGCTTGATGTCGTGAGTCTCTTTTCAGTCTTCTTAAGGTTACCAAAATCAAGGATTGTGGTCATATATGCATCACATTAATATATAACTGGTCTTTTGTAATAATATCCAATATGTGGGTCAAAATTTGGTATGTCTGAAATTCTGTCTCCAGTGTTTAACAATAATTCATGATGGCAGGAAGGCACATGGAGGACCACTTGTTGTCATTTTTCATAGACAAGGATGTTAGCAAAACTTATAAGACAAACAATTTGTGGCAGAATATTTTATCCCATCCAAAAATAGCATTGATGTGACCAACCCCCCTGAAAATGGTCTGTCTCCACCAACATTTTCTTTGAAAGATCGAATCACAAAAATTAGTACAGGATCCTGATTCAATTAAACTCTTCTATACATGGAGACTTGACTGTCAGTCCTCTAAAATCTAGTTACCAATAGCTGAAATAATATTCTGTAAAAGAGCAGGAGGTTGTCGTGTCAATGTCTTCAATATTGCGTCTTTAGCATCACACCGGATTTGTTTCTTAATAAATATTAAAGGGACTCACATTCTATGAGAAAAACTTGTGTCCGATGTTGTCTGAGAACCCAAGAAAATAACTGAACTATCTGTAGCTCTGTATCATTTATGTAAACCAAAATATTAGGGTATTTCTGTTGGCATGTCAGTTGTCCTATCTCAATTTGTCATTAGCAAACACCTTGCTGCTCTATTTTGACTGCATATTTCTGAACCAAAGTCACTGTGAACATGTTTCTGGTGTTCATAAGGTCATTGCATGCACATATTGCCAGACTGCCATTTTTGCATTGGTCCCTGCAAAGATTTTTGCCTTAATTATCATTAGCATCACGCTGTCATTAGCATCATGTAAAAAATGGCTTATTGCCTTTACCTCAATAACATTTTGTTGCAGGTGACTGGAGTTGAAATCAGTTGAATATATATTATCAATAAATGTTTCAACAGAATATTACATACCATTATTGCATTTTCCTTGCATCTGACATGCTTAGAATGAAGTTTGAAGCTTCTCTGAAACTACCAATCAAATATAGGGTGCAAGTAACATAAGAAATATGGTTAAGCAAAGACATTGGGCACTAGAGGGAGTAGTGGAGATCATCTTTATTATTCAGAATCCAAACTATCAATGAAAAGAGTATTTTTGTTTGTGTTGGTAAATTTCTCGTTCAAGGATATGTTCTATCTCAATAACTATTGGTCATATAGACCTGAAATATAGCTCAATGTGTGCAGAATAGCCACTTTCCCATACATTGGTAATACATTCTTAAGCTCTAAGTGGTACTGATTTCAAGTTATAGGCATGATGCTAAATTGCTAATAATGACACACGTATTTGGTATTTTAATTGATCAAAATGCAGTTTCTCAAAAATAATTGGCACTAGAGACCTGGAACTTCGCCCAAAATGTGCAAGCAACTTGTCTAATCATTGGCAATAGATTTTATAGCCCTAAGTGGTCAGGTTTTTGAGTTATAAGTGTGATTTTAATGACAGTAAAAAAACTGTGAAAATATTGGGGAGTTTTTTCACGTGAAGAAAAACATGTGATAATTCTCGGTTATGTGATGAAGATACCATGTGATAATCTGTGACATTCATCACGTGGTTATCCCATGAAAATAGAGAGGTTTTGCTACACGTTCACGTGTGACGTATACGTGTACAATTAAGTGCTATCTTATTACATTGTTGTCATGGCAACTCACACGTACACATCACACGGAAATGTGCAGCAAAACCTCTCTAATGTTGGGGAGTTTTTTCACGTGACGAAAAAAACGTGATAACTCTCAGTTATGTCATGAAGATGGTCAAGTGATAATGTGCACTGTAAGAAATGACCGTGTTTTTCTGGCTAAAAGAACCGTAAATTTATTGTTATTTTATCAGTATCTTTTTAATACAGACTTTGTCCGGGAATTTACAGTTCTTTGTCAGTTACAAAATGGCTACAAGATAAATTTACTGCGACATGTCATTCAACATTCAGTTCACGTTAATGAACAATTACTTCAACCGTTAATTTACCACTGGCAACTTGTAATATGCAGACAAAACATTTGAATTGGCCAAACAATCAATACACCTGGTCAGATTAGGAACTTTCAATAAGAGATTGCATGGACTTCAACCACAGAACATGTGGTGCCATCTATAACATATGCTTTACACAGCTGTTAATCAAACTTAATTTATAACTTATCTGAAGGTAAGGGAACATCCTCATTCATATGATCTTAAAGATGCTGTCATTACACAAAAGTATTGTCTATATGTGACATTGACATTTGTGTGAGTCTTATGATGTGATCTAAAGAATGACACTATTAAAACCAAAATAACCCATGCGCTGTCTGCATCAATAGAACACACTTTGATAACTTAACACCTGGTTCTCTTGGAAAATATCCATCCATTTTATGGTTTGTGAGCAAACTAATTGATGGACTTACTTCCCTGCTGTCAAGCAAGAGATGAGCAAGGCCGAGTCTGGAGTCACTGGCTCTCTCACTCTCTCAGCTGATTCTAGCTTCGATACATCCCTACAGCTATGTGACAGTTAAATCAAATACTATCCGTATTTTTACAGTAGATTCTACAGCTCCTTGCATTCTTTACATTCTATGTTTGACAGATGATATAACTGTAAAATATACTTTAAATAAACTGTTTTATATATGTACATTATACCGTAATATCACTTTGTTGAATCCGCAAAATTACAGTTCAATGTACCAATCTGCATTTTACGGTTCATTGTCCTGTTCAGGTTTATTAGTACGTTTACAGTTCTTAAACCTGGAACAAAGTTGCCAGTTAATTTAACTGTAAAATTTAACGGGAATTTTTTGCAGTGTGGTGACATTCATCACGTGGTTATCCCGTGAAAATGTGGAGGTTTTTCTCAAGTGAACAAAAACACGTGATAACTCTGATATGTCATGTTCAGTTTATATAGAAATTATTTCAGTCGCAGCAGCTCGAACTTCATCCATTATGAATGGCATCACCACAACAACTCTCCTGCTCATGTTTCACATCTCTTCAGTAATTTTTCACAAAAAGCAAGAACATGAGCTACCTTTAGACCCTTATCTTATTGCGTATTTCTCCTCGATTCACCTTTATTTTATTATTTTCCCCTTGCTGAAATATAAACACGACTGCTTACTCACATTATTCTATATTTTCTTTCTGCCATTCTTAATGGGTATTTTCTAGTAATTAACACGCTGTAATCAGAACTTCTTTGTTTTGTTTTCAATCCATTTAATATTTTTTATTTTTTTTGCCTTTGTAGGCCTAATTAGAGTAAGGCGCAAGCTTTTGTAAATTGTATCATGATTACGCTGAATTTTGATCCGGTGTATCATGATTACGTTGAATTTTGATGCGGTGTCACTTGTCTTCGTGACTGATGGGAATGATTTATAATAATACAAGTTTCAGGAAACCAAATACTACTAATAAGAACAATTCTAAATGTAATGTATGAAATACAGCTACATATATCCATTTATATCATGAATAATAATAATGAAAGTGGGTTGAACCATTTGATATCATGCATTGTTAGGGTGTCCCAAAAAAAAACGATGTTCTAATTTTTGATGGACACCCCCTCATTTTGTGATATGACCTATAAAAAAGACCTATACAAAATATTAAAGCATTTGAACATGATTAAATGGTGCCTAAAGAGCCATGATGTTTAGGCGTTTTAGCTAATTTTTGACACTTTTTGCAGTACGCGGTTCTCTATAACTTTGTCAGTTTGTATCATACAACATTGTGAGTGCCATGGTTGGAGAAGTCTCAAAAAAGATCTTCAATTTGCAGCCTCAATGGTCTACAATAATTATGCAACTCCTACCAGCTCTTCAACTGACACTAATGTAAAGTGTTTCAGAACGATTTAACCAAAAAAAAAATTTTTTATTTCACTGCTAATTGTTGTTATTCTCAATCTACACATGGCGAGATGGACATAATATTAATATATAACTTTTGAAACAACTTTGCTGATGGAAATGTCTGCTTTATGAGCCATTGGTTTTAAAGAAAAATCTTGTTAAAAGAGCTGAATTTTTCTGATGAAATGGTTATATTTCATGTTGTATCTTCATCAGAATTGATGCAGGGTACCTAGAGTGGTACCATATGAATTACAACTTTGTTATTTTCAGGCAGCATTACTTATATTTCCCTGCAGTCAATTCTAAGTAAATATGACATGAAAAACAACAGCCCCATCTGATATTACTGTCAACTCTTTCACACAGTTGTCGCCTATCTTTTGTATAAATGGGACTTGTTTTACAAATTATATATGTTGTCCAAGTCAATCTGATATCTTCAGCTTTTTTTAATAGATTTATCACTGACTGAAAAAATATCTATATCATCTCAGAATTGACTTCAGGACAACTTACATGATAACACATGAAAAATAACAAACTTGTTGTTCAAACATTTATGCACATGCCCACTCTTGGTTTCCCGAATCAAATCTGATGAAGATAAAATATAAAATATAACAACCCCAACTGATATTTTTAGCACTTTTAACAAGATTTATCATAAAAACTACATGGCTCTTGAAGCAAACATTTTTCATGAGCCAGACTTCTTTTTCAAATTATGTATATGGTCAACTTGTATAATTACCATTTATAACTGAAATACATGCATCCCGTAGTTTTGGCATTAATCCCAAGTGGGACGCCTGTTATCCTGAATGTATCCTATACATTGCCGAGGGTAAATATAAATAAACTAGATGTCAAGGTGTGATAGGCATGCAGACGATATGACATTGAACTCTTGGGGAAAACGAACATAAAAAAGGAGTAAAATATTGAAAGAATAATTGATTTGTAATATTACATCGAGTCAAAACCATCCATCGTTCAGATAAGACAGTCACCAACGTCAAGTGTTAAAAATTTTAAGTACAAGCTTGTCTGAAACTTTTGTTACCAAAAGGCGGTAAACCTTCACTCAAGTGATTTCGAATGTCAGTCAAGGAACCCAAACAGTAAAAGTTTACCAAAAGAAGTCCTCAGTTGTCCACTAACAAGGATTGAGACACAAATTTTCACCAGTCACTTGAGTATGTCCAGTTAGTGGCTCCCCCGCATGGTGAAATTAGTCATACCCGTTAGAAAAGTCAAAGATTTTGAAAAATAGCTTAAACAGGGATATATCAGAGCAAAAAGGAGCAGTCCTGGAGCACATTTTAAGCTCTCGAATTGTTTAAGTTATACAAATGTATTCTGATTGCACTGCAAAAATGAATATACTACCTGCAAGGGAACGTATTTGGATCGCGTGATTTGCATTATAGGGAGTATAAATAAACCGTAATTTTAATAGTTCAAGAGCCTCAAATATGCTCCTTTTTGCGCCCAGTCCTTTTATTTGGGGGCGAGGAGGGCGTCATTTCGGCATTTGCTGGCATCGATTTCATGGAATATTTTCTTCAAAATGCTATTTTCCTTCTTAGTGATATGGGGGGGGGGCATGGCCTTCATCATATATAAATCATATAATTATCTCAAAACCTTTTGCAGCAATAATGTGAAAAAAGCCATACATTTTTCTGTAAGGCGACTATCGTGTCCCTCAGGGGCTGATGGCTTTGAAGTACTTCCCATGACAGCAAGTATAAAAGAGACTTGCAGTAATGAATTGGTCATCCAAGCATCATCTGACCGAGATGATAGTGATATCATGCAGAATAAAGAACCTGTACCTCTGCAACAGAGCTCAATGAGTTTGTCCCTTCAATGGCATTAGTGTCATTTGGTTGACCAGAATGACCAAATGCTTCGCTTGGAACTCACAGGGCCAAATTTAAAATTAGGATGATAGGAAGAGCCGCAAGCGTATTCGCTGCATGTCATTGACAGAAACGCGCCTGAATATTTGTTGCTCCTGACCCCCTTGAACCACAACCAATACAACATGCCCTTCTATCCAATGTATCAAGTTCTTCCTTTCATTTTGTAATTTGCATGGAGTGTTATATAAATTGGTATTATTGCCATCTGAGAAGATGATGCTTTTAGGACAATATACATTGAAATTTCTTTTCTTGCTTGAATTCTATGGACTCGGACTAAATGGCGTTCGGGTTGGTGAAATTGAGCCTCGCAAAAGCCCCTTGAATTTTTTGTGGAGCCAATGGAAAATAACATTCTTTTTTTTTAAAGTTGTTTTTCTGAAATCTGCTGAACCAGTTGCACTCCTTCCTGAAGCCAGGACGCACAGCTGTTATAATGCATCACTTGCAATTGTTTGTCCCCCCCATTTTGTGTCAGAAATGTGGGCCTATATACGCTACTTTGTATCTTCTTTCAGATCAATGCCGTATTAGTATGTGAATTGCTATTATTTTCAGTGGAGAAGATGCTGTTTTGGCCCAAACAACATCTTGAACCTGGCTTGATAACAGGGGACCCATTTATGGACGAATTTACATTGCAATTTTACTGATGCTATATTACAACACATCCAATTATAGGTCAATTTGTGGGACCTGAATTTTTCCATCTTCAAAACTTCCTGATAAGAAACTCCAAAAGTTCCTTTATGCAACAAGGGATAATATAGATTTCAGATTAATCGCAAGACATGTGCAACTGCGGCAACAACTGAAAAAAAAAAGGCTCTTTTTGTGGAATGATATGAGGTCAATGGCATTGTTTAGATGTGCAAATTCCTACATTTTTTTTTTCATTTTTATTCATTCAATTAAAACTGGGCAAGAAAAATTTATTAATACAAACATCCTCACTCTTTCCCCGGATATCAACTTAAATTTTTTTTTTCATTACAAGATAAGATGCGACTGAATGGAGAGAAAGCGAAAAAAGGAGACTAGAAGAAGAATGGGAGAAGAAGATGAGAAGATGGAGTGAGGCGAAGAAGAAGAGAGGTGGACAGGAGGAAAGGTGGTGGAGAGGAGGAAAGGAAAAGAGGAGAAGAAGATGAGGAGAAGAGAATGAGGAATGAGGAGAACAAGAGTGAGAGGAGAAGCAGAGAAAGAGGAGAAGCAGAGAAAGAGGAGAAGCAGAGAAAGGGGACAAGAAGAGAAAGAGGAGAAGAAGAGGAGAAGAAAAAGAGGAGGAGGAGAAGATGAAGAGAATAGAAAAAGAAGTTGAAGCGAGGAGAAGCGGAAAAAGTCGAGAAGAGGAAAAGGAGCTGGAACATGATAAACAACATCTCAATTGGCCAGTAACTCTTTTGTACAAAATATTGTCAAATAATGTCATTATGTTGAAGCATTGTCATTGAGCAACAAAGGTGCATCTTTCCATTGTTGTTGAGGCTAAGATGATTGGTACCCATTGGATTCACGTGATGCATATTTCTCCTGTTTCGTATTTCTGCTACAAAGGGTACCTTGAGGCACGTATCTTATTGACTAGTTTCTCTAGTATCTATTAATAAGACCGCCATGTCATGTCATGGCGGATACAATGGCTAACATTTATTATCAGCAGGGAGTTGTTTCTAAAGACATTGTTGAAAGTTGTGAGACTTCCTCCAGAAAGTTTATTTTCTTGTAATAACTCAACTGAAATGAAGTTGCACTCTTAAGCATTCTTGTGTGTGCACCTGTCCGTCCATCTGCTGTTTGTCTGTCAGTTGAGAAATACTATGGCGCTTTTTTGGATGCACAAAAAATTTATCAAAACAAACTTAACAAAGGGCAGATTTGGTTTATGGTGAAGATCCGTGCAGAGTATCACCAAAACAGTATACATCAAGAAATTGATTTTAAAATAATGTCATACAACTAGCGTCACCCATATCTTGATTAATGTCTGAAATAATGATAAAGAAGATTCCCTTATCTACCACCAGGGACACAACATATTCTCCTCAGCTTCATGCGTGACAGAGTCTTACACAACTAAAAAGTCCAATTAATACGTTATTAACACTCGACAGATCAGGAGCAGATGCCGAAATTTGGAAAATGGACATACCACGTGCCAGGTGCAAAACGCCTTTTTCTAGAAATTTTGCCTTTTTGTGACGGAAGAACAGCTGCGCAGGTGTGGGAACCAATAAAATGAATTGCCAATACAAGCAGCCTCCTACTGGCAAGGAAATGACAAAGGTTGTCGTCTCAAGAGCAGGAGAGTCATGCTTAATTGGATTGTTATTGCAAAGGGCAGATTTACATTTCTTTCTATTGGCTTGTTTTTTGGAAGTAAATCTCAGTATCATATAATACATTTATTGCTAGCTCAATGCGTGGGGAAGATATAATATCAGCGGGGGTCGGGGTTGTCGACCCCTCCCCCCCCCCAAGAAAAGGCAAACCATGTACATATTTGAGCAGATGATCACAAATATGTAAATGGAATCAATATTTCCTAAAAAAATATATAACTTAATATTGTATAAAAGCTGAATGGAGATATTCAGGTGCTCCCACTCCCAAAAAGTCTGCTTGGGGTAGATAGGAGCCAATTTATTACACCAGCATAATAATGACACTTTCTGCCATGCATAGATCATGACAAAAAGTTTGTTTAAAAAAGGAAATAAATTTTGTATCTTTCAATCACTAGAACTTGAAATGACTCTTCTTATTTTTTGCAATGACAGGAATAAATTTCATTTAGTGTAAAATCTAATGAGGACAAATAAAAATCAATTTTAGTATTTTAAAGCTATCTTTTCAGGGAAAGATAAACCCTAAAAAGTCTGTTTGCCAAATGAAATTGAAGCCAATTTTAGCATGTATCCTGTTAATATCTACAAGTATATAAATAGTTCAACAAAAGTAAGTCCCCCTTTAAATAAACTGGAATATCTCAAAGATTCCTTCTCCAATTTTTATGAAAGTTGGATTGAATTATAGGCCTGTATATCGACCCTAAATGCGTGTATTTGCAGTTTAGTGGCATTATTCCTGGCTGACCCTGCAGCCTTCGAGTGAGCCTACCCCTGTTTTCAAAAATCTGTGGCTTTTCCAATGGATATGAACAATTTGACCAAGCAGGGGAGCCACCAGCTGGGGCATGCTTCATCATGATAATGGAGAAAATTTGTTTTTCAATCATATTTAGTGGGAAAATGAGGACTTCTTTTGTAAACTTTTCACAGTTTAGGTTCCGTGGATGACATTAGAAATAATTTGAGTGGAGTTTGAGCACATTTTGGAAAACATTTTTTTAGAAAAGTCAAAACTTCAAATTTTTGAAAAGAGGGGTATGTTCACTCAGGGTCGTCTGGCTCAGACAAAAATGAAGCAATCGAGCTACAATTACACAGGCATAATGTCAATATGCCGGCCTACAAATACAACAAATTTAACAGAAAATCGGAAATGAGATATTTGAGATATTCAAGTTTTCGTAAAGGGGGACTTATTTTTGTTGAACCCTTTATACAGTTTCTAAAAAATCCCTTTTGTGCATGGCAACTGACTCTCAGAAATGCATTATCTCTGTTACAAAGCATAACATACGAAAGGCAGTCACCAGTTCCTGAAGAAAGGATGCCTTACTTTTCATAAGTTTGGTAACAAGAAGAAAGTCTCTCATATATTCCAATTACCCAAATAATTGCCTCCAAGCATACTTCACTGCAGTACATGATTTTCTTTCTACAAAGGTCCTTACAAATACTAAAATATGTATAGGATATGTCAGGATATCAAATGCCATCTTTTCCAATTATGGCTGCCCCAGAAGTGTACCAGCAGATGTCTTATTTCAAAGATACGATTCAGTATTTGTCCCTTAATTGATACGAAGACTTTTCAGAAACATGAGATCTTGCGCATTAACTAAGGGAGGCCGTTGCTACCTGTCGATTTTTACGTAAATAAGGATACCCACATGCACATTGGTGGCTAAGTATTCATTAAAGCAGGATAAAACAAATATATTAACTAAATTTGTGGGAACAAACATCAAGCAATGGTCATGACTCAATTTCCTAGTCCCATGCCATCGGCCGAAGCACAAGACCACTGTCTTCGGTATGTCCCGTTTCACTGGTCTGAGTCACCACCAGTACCACATAGCTGCGTGGTTGCTACCACAGTTCTTGAAATACTGTATTATCATGAGTAAACTAAATTTATCATAAAATTATAGAAAAAACTTTAAATTCAATATCAATTTAAGAAATTCACAAAATTTGGAGTTACTTGGCTTTTATTTTATTCCAGCTACCTTTGCCATCCGCATGTCAGTCTGCCAGTTGAGAAAACTATGGCACTCTTTCGGATGTACCTAAGATTATCAAAACAAACTTACTAAATGGCAGATTTGGTATCACCAAAACAGTACAGGCCTACATCAAGAAATGGATTTTAAAATAATGGCACACTGTCAGCATCACCCATAAATCTTAATTAATGTCTGAAATAATGAAAAAAAGAAGATTCCCTTATCTGCCACCAGGGACACAACAAATTCTCCTAACCTTCATGCAAAAGGGAGTCTTATTACCGTAAAACGGGGTAAAGTTGGCAATCCGGGATAAGTTGGCACGCTATTTTGACCCACTTAATGGCAGAAATGCCAACTTTCCTCACAGACACAGTCACACAGGTATCTTTGGCAAAGTTGCCATACTTGTCAGTGAGGAGAAGTTGGCATTTCTGCCGTTAAGTGGGTCAAAATTGCGTGACAACTTGACCCTGGATTGCTTTTACCCCCGTTTTACGATAACTAAAAAGTCCAATTAATATGTTCTTAACACTCGAAAGGTCAGGAGCAGATGCCGAAATTTGGAAAAGGTGCAGGCACCTCTGATTTGTAGGATTATGCCAATACATTTTATGGCTCGAGATGAACTAAACTATTTCCTGAAGTATTATTGTATTGGGGACATGCACTTCTACAGGTGCCAGGTGCAAAACGCGTTTTTCTAGTAATTTTGCCTTTTTGTGAACGAAGAACCGCTACGCAGGCGTGGGAACCAAATGAATTGCCAATACAAGCAGCCTCCTACTGATAAGGAAATGACAAAGGTTGTCATCTCAATAGTAGGCGAGTCATGCTCAATAAGATTGTTACTGCAAAGGGCAACGAAGTTTGATTTACATTCCTTTTTATTGACCTGTTTTGCAGAAGTAATTCTCAGTATTATATATATTCATTTCTAGGTCAATGATTAGGGAAGATAAACAGGCTTATATAGCGGAGAAGGCAGTGGCATAAAGAGGTAGCCATTGGGCCATGCCTCGCCCCGGCCCAAATGACCATGGGAAAGATAGGAAAAAGCGCAATTGACCACGTATTGGCCCCATTTTGGGGCCCCCTCTGGCCATTTCTAGAATTCCTCTGGCAGGGGTTTTGATTGACAAACTACACAAAATGATCAAAAGTGTATTAATGGAATCAATGTTTTCGTAGATATCCCTTTCGAAATGGTATGAAAGCTGAATGGAGATATTCAGGCAAAAGTTGCTTTCGGTACACCATGGGTAGATAGGAGTAGTCTGTTTCTTATCAAATGAATGGCAAACCATGTATCCTGACAGCATATACAAATTACATAAAATTACCAAAAATATATTTTGCACATGGCATGGCAACCAACTTCCAGAAATACATTATCCTGCTACAAAGCCTATAATACAAAAGACACTCACCATTTCTTTAAGAAAGAAGATGCACATCATTCAGGTACCATGCTTTTCATAAGTTTGGCAACAAGAAAAAAGTTTCCCAAATCCCAATTACCCCAATAATGGCCTCCAAACACAAAACTTCAACACAGTAAAATTTTTTTTATAAAAGGTCGTTACAAATTAATTGACTTGTATAGAAAATTTCAAAGGTCGTTACAAATTAATTGACTTGTATAGAAAATTTCAGAAAATCAAATAACATCTTTTCCAATTATTGCTGTTGAAGAAGTAAGCCAGCATACGTCGTATTTTAATGATATGTCTAAGCTTTCGTCCCTTAATTGTTATGAAGACTTTTGAGAAACATGAAAATGTTGCGCATTTATTCAGGAAGGTCTGTGCTGTCTGTCGATTTTAACATATATAAGAAATCTGCACCGGCGCATTGGTGCCAGCCTGTTTGTCAGTAATGTAAAACAAAAATATTAACAAAATGTGTGGAAAAAACATCAAGCTTATGTTTCAATTTCCTGTTCCCACACCACCCGTAGAAGCACAACACAATTTTAATTCGGAAAGCCCAGTTTTGTTGGCCCAGGTAACCACTAGTAGCAGACGGCTGTCCCTGACCCCATGGTTCCCAAAATGTATTTTCAAAAACTTGGTGACTATGGCAGGTATTTTTTTATCATGAGTAATCAAATTTGTTAAAAAATCATTCCTTCTACTCTGATGATGGTCATTGAAGAGACTGAAAATTAATAATCAATACAATGATAAAACTGAAGTTCTGTTGATCTCACCGAAACAAATGGCCCACAAAATCACTGCAACCTCACTGCAAATTGGAAACAACAACATCTCTCCAACACCCTCAGCCAAGTGTGTTGGTACAATCATTGACTGCCACATCTCCATGGAGACTCATATATCATCTGTCTGCAGAGCAGCGTATCTCCAGCTTCGCAATATCAGTCAACTTAATAGGAGGTATTTGGACCAAGAGTCACTTGAGTGTGTGGTACATGCTTTTGTCACTACAAAACTGGATTATGTGAACTCTTTATTCTGTGGTTTACCGTCTACACCGATCAGTAGACTCCAGGCAATACAAAACACAGCAGCCACGATATTAACAGGCACCAGGAAGTATGACCATATTACACCTGTTCTTCGTTCGCTTCATTGGCTCCCAGTCCAACAACGCAACAAGTGTAAGACACTGGTCCTCGTTTTCAAGACGATCAACCACATGGCCCCCCAGTACCTTTATGATCTCATCACACCATACGCTCCATCGAGATCACTCCGATCTAGTCAGCAGAACTTATTGAATGTTCCTTTCACCAACTCTAACCTAGTCAAGAATCGTGCCTTCAGTGTGAATGGACCCTCTTTGTGGAATAGACTGCCTGATGATCTCAGATCTGCTTCGAGCCTCAATATTTTTAAGTCAAGACTTAAAACTCACCTCTTTAATGAATATTTTAATTGACATTGATTATAATTTGACAACTGCTTTTATATTCACGGATTATGTATATTTACATATTATCATTGTATTTCTAGCGTTTAGAGCTCAGTGGATTTTACGCTATACAAAATAAATCTTTTATTATTATTTTAAAAAATTCACAATATAAGGAGTTGGTTGGTTTTATTTCATTCGAGCGACCTTCGCTGACTCTGTCCTTGCACCACATTGCAGGTAGAATATTGCTGAAAGGACCAATAGGGGTCTATACAAAAGATTTCGAGAACATTTGGTTTTCTCTTTTGGAATACGCATGTTCATTCTTTACAAGACACATTGCATATTTGCTCACATAAACCTTGACCGATCACTAACACTTCCTGTGGCCTCAACATGTCTTGCCAAATCGAAAATTGTTGCGCATTTGAGCCCACATCATCCCAACCGCAACGACCCGCTGCTCAGCTGTCAGATGTGTTTCCTTGATTTCAGTATATCTTTATTTCTGAGACTTTAGGAAATCGCTAGACGTCAATTTAATTTTGGGTCAATCTACTAAAGGACTTCATTGAATATACTTTTAGACCGAATCCTCTATTACAAATCAATGGAGCATGAACTAGGCGATGAAGCATAACCATATAAAGGTTTTTGAATGGTTTAATAACATAAAAAACAAAATTACACAATTTACTCTATCTATTTCACACAAGAATGCCATATCAGCCTTGACAACTTCTGCTGCTGTTCATTCCGTTTTATTAATATTTGCCAAGTCACATTATGGATTTTAAGCGCACATCCCGAGGTCCAGCATATGGGTCACTGTCGATGTAGCCATCAAGGATCAATCCACCCTCTGAAATTTTATTTAAAGAGTGCATTAAGGTCGATTTTTTTTAATTGATAAATTTAGAAATACCATAACTAATTTATCCCTAGTTGGGCAATTCCGTAAAGTCCGATTTACAGATATGACACTTTAGCAGCTTGCGTATCCCTACCATAACACCTCTGCTACTTCATTGTTAAACAGGAATGAGGCTAGGTAATATGGTATCAGACAAGCTATAAAGCAAAGCTCCAATTGCAATGGGAACTGAGCTACGTCAAAATGTCATCGTGTTAGACTTACATTGTGTAACTGTAGGGCTACACAAGCGACTGAAGTGTCAAATCCGTAAATCAGCCTTTACGGAATTGCTGAGTTTATGGTCAGAATGGCATACATCAAATGAGTGCATCTCTTCGAAAAACTGGGGCGCAGTTTTATGATGCTCACTGTACACGCATTTACCTTTATCATATGAATATTTGTCCAGATTGGTTATTCCCTCCGAGTGAAGAATCTCGTCATCCACGCAGATGTTCCCTGTGAATGACCTGCTGTCCCTCGAGAGAATGGCGAACGCTGCGTCGGCCATGATTAGAGGAGAACGAGACTTGTCCAAGGGGGCTGCGGAGGTGTGCACAACTGAAATGGACATTAAATTACGCCAAAGAAAGCAAGAAGCTGTCATTAGAATGCAGTGCCGTCTGTAAGTAAGTGAAGCGCATGATGTTGTGCCATCAATTGCATCAATGCTAAACATCCTCAACCAGACTGCTTGTGGAGGCATGAATTCTCATACGATGAGAGGAGAACATATTGGGTCATAAAGGCCAATATGTAAGGCATGTGGGATAAAAATGGCAGCCAATTTTCATAGCTGCAGTTGGAGTTAAGTATGGGTTAAAGTCTTTGATAAGTAAGTGAACCACTCTTCCCTGTGAAATAACATTGGGCGTGTGTTTCACTTACTTATCAATGACTTTGACCCATACCTAACTCCAAGTACGACAAAGAAAATAGGCAGCCATTGTTATTCCACATGCCTAACATATCGGCCTTTATGACCCAATATGTTTTCCTCTCATCGGATGAGAATTCATGCTTCCACAAGCAGTTTGGTTGAGGATGTTTAGCATTGATGCAATGACACAATATCATGCATTTCACTTATTTATAGACAGCACTGCACTAATCTAAAAGCATTATGCTCTAAGTCTGCTGACTTCTTCTGGTCAGAAAATCAGTGTCGTAGCTGGGGGTCTCGACTCGAGACTCTCAAGCGGGGGGGGGGGCACCTGGGCGATTCTCTGGGGGGGGGGAGGCACCCTCTATACCAACTGTATATTTTAGCCAGAGTAAGTTCATATGGGGGGGGGCACCTGGGGAGCACAAGTCCAATATGTGAGGCACGCGCCCGTGAGGCTTGGGTTTGTACCAGCAGGCCTACACTGGCATTTACTCACTAAAAGGCAAAAGGTGTCTTACTATAACTCTGAATATGTTGTGATACTGCTAGAGTTATAAGGAATAGATAGAGAAGATATATATTTCAAACTGTACTGGTTCTGGGCCAGAGGGAGTTGACAGCTATCCCTTCCTTCTTCAGTTCTTCGGCTAGCCCAACCGTACACAAGGTCATTCCATACTTGGAGATTGTGTATGCTGAAAAGTAAGGAAAGGATTTTATCAAGAGATTAAGAGTCAGATTGTTGGAGGGAGGAATTTGTGAGGGGTTGGGAGTTTTGCAAAAATCTTTTAATGTATAACTGGAAATTGCAGTGTGAGTCAAAATATATGTTTATTACTCTCTATCAACTCATAAGAATAAAATGACAGGATTATGTACTAACTGTTGTCGATTGTTATTTTTCTAAAGGGTTCAACAAAAATAAGTCCCCCTTTACAAAAACTTGAATATCTCAAAGACCTCTTTTCTGATTTCTCATAAAGTTCTCATATTTGTAGGCCTGCATTTTGGCATTATGCCTGCGTAATTGTAGCTCAATTGCTTCATTTTTGTGTGAACCAACCGACTCTCAGTTCACATACCCCTCTTTTCAAAAATTTGAAGTTTTGACTTTTCCAAAAGCATTTTTTTTCAAATGTGCTCAAACTCCCCTCAAATTATTTCTAATGTCACCAAGGGAACCTAAACTGTGAAAAGTTACAAAAGAAGTCCTCAATTTCCCACTAAATATGATTGAGAAACAAATTTTCTCCATTATCATGATGAAGCATGCCCCAGCTGATGGCTCCCCCACTTGGTCAAATTGTTCATATCCATTAGAAAAGCTCCAGATTTTTGAAAACAGGGGTAGGTTCACTCGAAGGCTGCTGGGTCATCCAGGAATAATGCCACTAAACTACAAATTCACACATTTAGGGTCGATATACAGGCCTATAATTCGATCCAACTTTCATAAAAATTGGAGAAGCAATCTTTGAGATATTCAAGTTTGTTTAAACGGGGACTTACTTTTGTTGAACTATTTATATTCTTGAACAAGACACCAAGTCAACTTACTTGCACAACGACAAAAAACCATGTCATTCCCATATTTTAAAGAAGAATTTTAACCTCTGTCATTCATTTCACAACTTTTTTTTGCAATGTTATTCTTCATTACATTATAACATCATACCCTCCACCGGCATACTTACCAGGGTTGGGTACAAATGCGATAAAAAACATTTAAATGCAAATGCAAATGTTTTGGAAATGACCAAATGCAAATGCAAATGTAAATGCCTTCCAAGCAAAAAGCATTTAAATGCAAATGCAAATGTTTCAGAATGATTCAAATGCAAATGCAAATGCAAATGTGCTATTTTCAAAAGCATTTAAATGCAAATGCAAATACATTTGCAAATGCATTTGATATTTTTTAAATGTTTAGCTTGTGTTATTTAAAAAAGTTATTTTAGTCATGATAAGAGAGATTTTGGTTTCACATTGTATCAAAATACTAACACAGAATTTGTTGTAACGCTGATGTAGATTGTAGATGACATGAAAATAACTTTTATATTATAAACCATTATAATTTAATTTGGTATGACCAGGTTTACACGTTGTACATTCGGGAAGCAATTCTCTTCATCCTTCAATCAAAGTCAAAGTCAAAGTCAAAATTACTTTTATTTTGGCAGGGTAACATGTTCAGCCTTCGCTGTTTTCAACACGGCCCTGACTAGAATAACAAGTACATAAAAGCAACAAGGGTAAAAGCAATACAAAAGGTAAAAACAAAAGAACAATATATCAAAGGCCAATTGGTAGGAGATTATCAATTGAATATGTTTGTTAGTGCTGTTTGTAACTAGTTATATTCGAGCCTATTATGCTATATGTTCTGATTGCTTTTATTATCCAACAAACATGACATACATTGTATTTTCTGAAAAAAAGATAACAAGCAATAGTTGATGTCATTCAAATAGCAATTAATATTGTCCATAAAGTTATCAGGTTCAAACGAATAACAATCAGACTGCATATTTATCCACTGAAATCAATCAGTGAAGCAATCAATCAATCAAACAATCAGTCAATCACCTAGTCAAAAGCGTAATTATTGTATAATTCAATAAAATACAACAAAAAAAGGTATTTTGAAGGTACTATATCTGCAGATTTAAAAGACTGTCGGTTGAGTGATTTCGGGTATGCCTTTTAACAATTTATAACAATAAAATTAACTAAATGCTATTCTGTTATCAGGTCTCCCGATTCTAAATAAAATGTTCCTTGCAATTTTGGACCACAAACTGATAGATACATTTTGTAATGATACACTTCTTGACTTCTAACCAACAAAATTGTTTATGGTTTTTTAGAATTTTCTATCTTAAATTGATTTCATCACTTCGTCAATCAACTCAAAATCCATCTATCTGGAATCCATTGAATATCTGTCAATCTGTCTATATGTCTTTGGAAATTAAAACTTCAAATATTTGTGATATACTACAGTATGTGCAAAGATAGCAAAGAAAAAAAATTGCATTGTTTATTGCAATTGACATACATATGTGTAGAATAAACAACTGCATTTATTCTGAAATTCACCACTTTTTATATATAACTGATGCAGGATTTTCCCCTGATTTGATTTGCTTCAGTGTTCAATAACTGCTCACCCATGACATTGCATTCACAGCTTCATGGCTCACTGACTAGTAAAACCCCCAAAATTAATAAAAGTCGGGCAACTGGAAGTGAGCCCATTTACACAGTAATAATATTTTCCAAAGTATTGCATACTGACATGCAAAAAAGGATGAGATAAATACTGAAAAAATATTTATATTGATGAGATGTAGTATTTTCCCCTGATCATTTTTTGCTCCACTAACCACTCACCCATGACATTACATTCACAGCTTCATGGCTCAATGATTTGGAAAACACCTAAATAATTATCCTGCAATTGGCAGTGAATTTATGCAGCAACTACATAATCAAACTATTGCATATTGATTTTAAAAAGAGTCAATTACTCCTCATTTCATATGAAATGATGTATTTAGTAACAGAATGATCATACAGCTGTACTTTTAAAAAGTCCTTTAAAAGCTAAAATTAATTCACATTTAGTATATTTCAATGTGTTTTAAATTAATAATATACCCAATCAAAACATTTGTCAAATGCAAATGCTTTTTACTCGAATGCAAATGCAAATGCAAATGTTTTCATTTCTAAAAACGCAAATGCAAATGCAAATGAAAATGTTTAACATTCAAATGCAAATGCAAATGCAAATTCATTTGCATTTTTCTAAAAGCATTTAAATGCGGATTCAAATGCGACATTTGTACCCAACCCTGATACTTACCCACGCGGTTGCTGAGCCAGTCGGGTCTCATGTTCAGCGGGGGACTGAGATTCAAAATGTGAGGATTGCTGCTTTTCCTGAGGTGTGGAATCGCCAATTTCGAGCTGTAATTACACATCATGCATACAGGTGATTCTTAGAATAAATCACACACTTTTGTGAAAATTGTCTTACCAGGAAACCCTTATTTTTCAAGCTACTTAAGCAAAGCTGCTAAGTGGCTATAAAAAAAACTATTATCCTATCTTCTTTGCTTTTCTGTAAACTAAAATATATAGAAGTGCTGCATTCAACTTGGAGTGAACTAAGAATTTTGATGCTCTAGACATAAGATTGCGTACACCACTACCATGAGCTACTCTAGTGACAGGAAATGCGGCCACAGCTCTTAAATAAGCGTAATCTCACCACATGTAAGCGGCCCTGACGTTTACATCATTGAGGAGGTCATATCTCTTCATAGGGGTCACCTCTGTCGGTCCAAGGTATATAGCCCCCGCATTGTTTATCAAGATATCCAAGCCTCCGAATGTCTTAACCGTTTCATCGATGGCTCTTTGAACCTGCTCTTCAGAACGGACATCCACGATGCATGGTAAGCATTTGCCACCTGCTGCTTCAACTGAGAAGAATGATAAAAATCATTGTATTTTATTTGAGTTAATTTTGTTGTTTACTAAGTATAAGCTCATTATAATATTGGGAAATGTAGAGGTTAAGTATTATTGGTTTCTCCGGATGCTTGGCCTGGCCCTTTAGCCCAACTGATGGAACATCGGAGTCTTATGGGAAGATTTATCAAAGAATTAATCGAATAAATAAAATAATTCCAACAACAACAAACATACGGGAGAATGTCTCAATAAGTTATAGTTAACAGTCAAGGAAACCGAGGCACGTTAGACCTTGGGGCACGTTGGACTATTCCCGATACATTTAAAGTAAAATATGCACAGATATCTGCACCTGGGGTACGCTGGATAAAAAAAAAATCATATGTTTAGTCTTATTTGACACCACAACTACACAATGTAGACTGACTTTGTTCAGCATAAGGTTATTGCAAATGTTAAGAAGTCAGTCAGTAAATAGACTTTTTATAATTATTTTAAAAGAGAAGTTTTCGATTGAGAGCCACAAAAGGAAAGGTACCCTAGTCTCCCCTACAAAAGACTTCACCTTCTTTCGCAGCTGTGTAGATTGTCCCAGGCAGTTTTGGATGTGGTTTGGCAGTTTTGGCTGCGATGACAACATTGGCTCCTTCGGTCGCGCACTTCTTGGCGATTGCAAGTCCTATCCCTCTGCTGGCGCCGGTTATGAACACTGTTTTGCCGGCCAAGCTATTTAATGATATTATAGTGTTAGCCTTTGACAGTTGAATTTGAAGTGTTCCAGTGAACGTATTAAATTAATTTTGCGGCATCAACTTCTCCATAAACAGCAGGACAACAATTTAACCCCATCTGTCATTTTTGGGTTAATATTGTCTAGACTCCATTACATTACAGTCTGTCACTTCGATATAGAAAAAATGATGACCAGTTCACTGTGAAAAATGCACTTAGTGACTCATGACAGCCGATGAAGTGTCATCTTCTCTACTTTAAACATGGGAAATGTAGAGGGGCCATTCTCAAATTTCGGGACAACGGGTATAGGAAAATTGTCCTGTAACGGAGGGGACAATGTGGTAACGGAGGGGAATTTTGATGTAAAAAACTAACTGTAGGAACAGCAACAAAAGGAAAAATGATAAAAGATTAATGTAACTATTATTCTCAGATTTACTTCATCTCGTATCAGTAGATTTTGTGGTCCAAATGTCGATTTCTTGCTCATGATCTGGTAACGGAGTGGACGGTAACAGAGGGGAATGTGGAGGAACCGGAAGTGACGCACACGTGAATTGGCGCGAAGAATATCAACAAGGCAGACGCTGACGAGAACCCGAACTGTACAGATACCCAAGCCCATCTTTAGTAGAACTAAGGTAATAACCTCCTTCTACATATTGGTGTCAGGATTTGGAGAAACAGATCGTGTTGGTTCAGCTCTCCATGATAGAATAGCGCCGTATAGCGCTATTATCTTCTTCAAATAAGGCAAAATCATTGTGTCAATATTTTGACAGCTGATCAGTGCCGCCATATTTAAACAACTGTCATAGCGAAGTACATCGCTTTTAGTGACCATTCTTTGTGTTAATTCGTGCCATTGCTTATACTTGATTTTGTTAAGGGCCAAACAAGTTGTAGACCTTGCTATTTAAGGCCAGGTTACCAAGTTTCACCCATTAAAATAAGTTATAGCACTATGGCAACTATGCACCTTGACACTGCTTCTGAGGAGGATCTGATGACAATCCCAGGGATTGGAGCAACATCCGCCAAGAACATCATAAGACATCTTAAAACACACAAAACCATTAAAACATTGGACGAGCTGCAAAATTGTGCACCACAGGTTAACATTACACAGTTTCAACTTATGCACTCCGAAGGCACTTGGACGTCGGAAATAGAGGAATTTGCCGCTGAAAAACATCAGGCAGACATAAAAGAAAAAATAGAAGACCATGATAATGGTGGTGGCGCCGCTGGTTCTAAGGATGCAGGTGGCGAGGCCGAGGCACTTGAGGACCAACTTGGATTGGGCGATTTGAAACCTGGAACAAACCTAGAGGCAATGATGCTCAAGCTAATGGGGACTTTCAATGCTTTCATGAATCAACAAAAGTCAACCAATGATGACCATGGAAGCCGCCTCTCTTCTGTTGAAACAGAAGTTGGCCAAGTGTCCAGGACAGTAAAACAGATCTCCGACCAAGTTGGACAACTACGTCTGGAAATGAGTGCAAACGCAGCCATATCCTCTCATTACAGCAAAGGGCAAGCCGCGGCTGGAGGCACCTCTGGAACGTCTACTGGAAAGATTCCTCAGAAATCCTACCAGTTCTCTTTCAAGGGCGGCGAAAGCCAGAAACTAGACAATTCTGCCGGAGCAAGGACCAAGGAGTCAAAGTCGGACAAACAATACTACATCCCACCCCCAATGAGAACTGGCCAAAAGGATATTGACGACCAACTCTCAGAGGGCGAGGAGGGAAACCTAGGACGAAGGGAGCCTGTCCATAGAAGCATCAAGCCCCATGAAGATGTCCCTGACACACGCCATGCCAAGCTTGTGGACAAGTTCGAAGGAAAAGTGGGAACTTGGGAAAATTGGTTCCATAAGTTCCAGCTCACAGCTGACATGTGTAAATGGTCAGAGGCAAGTAAGTTATTCAATCTAACTAATGCCCTTACCGGCGCTGCTTTGACTGCACACAGAAACCTGCCAGAACAGTCTAGAGACAGCTATGAGTCCCTAGTAACATCACTGCAAGAAAGATTTGGCAAACTTGATAAGTCAACGAAGTCTATCCTAAGGACCGAACTGATGTGTATTAAGCAACGTGAGGGTGAGGAACTGGAAGAATTTGCAGACAGGGTGTACGCCCTGACAATGGATGCCCACTCCCCGACACTAAGGCCGCGCAGTTACAGGAGTATGCCGTGTACTCCTTCCTCGGAGGCTGCACTGACCGAAACTCGGCATGGCTAACCAGTACAGTGAGTAGCCCCACTACTATCACAGAGGCTGTGAATCAGATGAAACTTGCCAATGCCAGCAACAGGAGAATGGGCGTGAAATTGGCTGTCAGGAGCGTCACTGCTTCCGACGAGGAAGCACCAGAGCGACACGTTCATTTTGTTCCCGAGGTCAAAAGAATTGACTCGGGAGTGACAAAATGCTTCAGATGTGGAGGAAGAGGTCACATGGCGCGCGATTGCGCAAGCCAAGAATGTAGGGCCTGCGGAGGCGTAGGACACACCCAGACAACTTGTCCAACAATCAGCAGTCAGAAGACCTACAACTTCGGGTCCAAGTACTACAGGCCCCAAGAGAAACCGAGGGACAGGCCAGCTTTCCCACAAAGGAAGAATAGGGACAACACAGCAAGAGTACCTGAAGACGGCAGCTCATCGGAACAAGAAGAAACTCTCGACAATAAGCAGTTCACCAGGAGGGCCAACCGAAGGAGTGACAACCAAGACCGCGTAGGAAGGAAACAAGGGAGGGAAGCTAAGGTTCGCAAGGTCTTATGCAATGAAGAATCCTCCGAATCTGAGGATGATTTAAACTAATACAGGGGAGCCCTCCGGAAAGGTCCCGGGAGGCTACACCAGACCCACCAGACCCGACGATCACTGTCAGGAGCAGCAAAATTTCCCCCTTCATAGGATTGTCCCTACTTATACCAATCATCATCGAGGACATCCCCGCTCTTGCGGTTGTGGACACTGCTGCCCAAATAACGATGCTGAGCACTGACTTCAGGGCACACATCACCCATCCGCTCCATATTGGTGCTGGCATCCGAATCCAAAATGCCCAGGCTGCCTCATACATGCAATGCATGATGTATAGGGACATCTGCATCCAGTTGGGCGACCAGAAGTTCTACACAGACTTGGCTGTTGGCCCCATCTCCGACGATGTCATTTCAGGACTAGATTTTCTCGCTCAAAGACACGCCGTCATCGACCTCCATTCGTGCCTGGTCAACCTGGAAGGGATCTCGATACCGGCGAGCATGGTGAAAGGTAAGAGCGGGACGGGGCATCAGGTTGCCACTGTCTTTGTGGCCGGCAACCAAGTTGTACCCCCCCTCTCAATGAAACACATCACTGCGAGGCTCTCCAACAGTGCCACAACAACGTTTGCTACAACCCCCTCGTCAACGCCAAGGATCACCACCCCAGCATGTCTGATTCAAGGTGGTCAGATGACAATCACCATAGAGGTCACCAATGACTCTAATGAGTATACCTTCCTGAAAGACGGCGATATTCTAACCGGGGCAACGGAAGCAGACGTCCTTGAGATGCCCCCATGTGTGCGTCGGGCATGCGACTGTACCCAAAGTTCCCTTCCCGATGAGGGGGAGGTGGAGCTGAAGAACAGAGAGCGACCATTACTGTCAGAGGAGCTGCTGCAGGGGAGGATATCGCCAAAGGCTGCAAAGGCTTTGCCTGTGGTCATACAGGACCTCTACAAGAGGAGCTGCGCAAAGCTAGACAGCACCGAATGTTCCCTACTGGCAACAATACTCCAGGAATACTCTGACACTTTTGCCACATCCAAAGAAGATCTGGGGAGGTTTGACCTCATCAAGCATCGTATCATCACGGCTGACGAGGCACCAATACAAGAGCGAATGCGGAGAACCCCCATAAAGTTTGTGGGTGAGGAGGAAGCGACACTCCAGAGCATGTTGAAGGCTGGTGTGATAAAACCGTCTATGTCAGCTTGGGCTTCGGCACCAGTACTTGTCCTCAAAAAGGACGGCGAGGTCCGGTACACGGTCGACTATCGGAAGGTCAATGCCAAGACGATCAAAGATGTCTACCCCTTGCCACTAATAAATGAATGTATGGATGCCCTGGAGGGAACCATCTGGTTCCATACACTCGACCTGGCGTCTGGCTACTGGCAGATCGACATTGATCCCAGGGACTCCCACAAAACAGCCTTTCTGACCCGCCATGGCCTATTCGAGCACGTCAGGCTGGCACAAGGCTTGTGTAATGCGCCGGCAACCTTCCAGAGAGTAATGCACTTGGTACTCCGCGGATTGACCTGGAACAAGGCCTTGGTGTACCTAGACGACGTCATCGTCCTGGGGAGGGATTTTGCCAGTGCCCTACAGAATCTGGAAAGGGTCCTGAAGCGCTTTCGAGCTCACAATCTGAAGCTTAAGCCCAAGAAGTGTCACCTATTTAGCGAGGAAGTAACCTTCTTGGGTAGGAACATCAATCGTGCGGGAGTCTGACCATCATGCCAAAAGTGTTCGCGACTGGCCAGCACCCAAGGACACAGAAGAACTGCAGAAGTTCCTGGGATTTATAAATTACCATAGGGAGTTCATCCCGAACCTGTCCAGGATCGCTGCCCCCCTTTTCGCCCTGACCAGAAAGGGTACAACATACCATTGGGGAGAGGACTGCCAGGAATCTTTTGACTCCCTTAAGACTGCCATGGTAACCCCACCAGTCTTACGGTTCCCAAACAGTACCGATCCTTTTGTCCTGGACACTGACGCCTCAGACCTGTCCCTAGGGGCGTGTTTGTACCAGGTGCAGGACGGTCTGGAGTGCCCAATATCGTACTCGTCCGTCTTGCTGAGTCCTGCTCAACGTAGGTACTGTACCACCAGAAAAGAGCTCCTTGCCATTGTCCTTTTCACACGTCAGTACAGGCATTATCTCCTTGGCAGTAAATTTATTGTCCGCACTGACCACCACTCTCTCTCCTGGCTGTTCCGATTTAAGGATTGCGCCGGACAGTTGGGGAGATGGCTAGAAGAACTGTCGCAATACAGTCTGGAGATCCAACACCGACCGGGTAGTCAACACACCAATGCAGATGCCATGTCCAGAATTCCCTCGAGGACACCTGAGTGCAGGTGCTACAGTGCTGGTAGTAATGTTGCTGATCTCCCTTGTGGTGGCTGTGACTACTGCAGGAGGGTCCAAGCACAGTGGGCGAGATTTGAACATGAGGTGGACTATGTTGTTCCCCTCTGCACACGTGCCATTGGGCTAGACACCAGTGAGGAACCGCCTTGTACCACTGAGATGTTGGGGTTCACCAAGGAGGAGATTAAAGGGCAACAGGAGGATGACCCATCACTTGCCGTTATCCTGGGCTGGATGCAGGCAGCACCATCCCAAGGCGACTACCAGCTGCAATCATCCAGGGTGAAGGCCCTGTGGAGGCATAAGGAGAACCTGGAGTTTTCAGACAATGTGCTCTACTATCGATGGCACAACTCTGACCTATCTACGAGTCTGAGGCTCATTGTCCCAGTTGGGCTACAGCCAGCACTGATGAGACTCGCTCATGACTCAAAGAGTGGGGGCCATTGGGGAAGGCCGAAGACATTATGTCGCCTGCAACAGTCCTTTTACTGGCCTGGAATGAGCAGGCACGTGGACCTTTACATCAAGACCTGTGCGATATGCAGTAAGAACAAGAAGGGACACATGCCCAGAATAGCGCTGCAAAACTATCAGGCTGGTGAGCCGAATGAACGAGTCCACCTCGACTTCCTGGGACCGTTCGAGACCAGCCACCTGGGGAACAAATACATCCTCAGCATAGTGGATCAGTTCACACGTTGGATTGAAATCTACCCCCTACCGGACCAGACGGCCTCCCTAACCGCAAAGACCTTCTTTGATGGATGGATCTCCCGATTTGGGGTACCGAAGATCGTACACACAGACCAGGGGCGTAACTTCACCAGCAGACTATTCCAGGACTTATGCGCCTATCTTGAATGCACCAAGACTAGGACAACACCATACAGGCCCAGCTCAAACGGCCAGGTAGAGCGCTACAACCGAATGATACTCTCCTTCATAAGGTGCTTCTTGACTGGAGAGGACAAGGAATGGGACCTGCACCTGCCCATTTTGTGTATGAGCCTGCGCTCCACTGTCAATAGATCCACAGGGTACACGGCCAATCTGCTGCAATTGGGCAGAGAAATAAGAATGCCCTGGGACATTGCCTTCGGGACAGGCCAGGGCAGCCCGACCGACAGTACCGATGAATATGTTATCGAGAAATTGAAGGCCATGGAGCGCATTTTCGAGAAGGCCAGACTCAACATC
Organism: Platynereis dumerilii; assembly: GCA_026936325.1. Classification (NCBI taxonomy): domain Eukaryota; kingdom Metazoa; phylum Annelida; class Polychaeta; order Phyllodocida; family Nereididae; genus Platynereis; species Platynereis dumerilii. Next base: position 8,037,648 of record JAPTHN010000022.1, on the reverse strand, counting down.
AGGACGGCTCTGAGGATCCAAAAGCGTGAGTATGACCAGAGATCCCCGATTCGCAATGTAAATTTCGACATTGGGGACTTGGTGTACACCATTAACACTAGCACCCCTTCAGGCCACAGTCATAAACTGCAGCCAGTCCTGAAGGGCCCATTTGTTATTGCACAAGTGATTTCCCCCATGCTGTTCGTCGTCCGTGACCACCGGAAAAGCCATGTAATGCACCATGACAGGATGCGGCTCTGCGAGGACAGGGACATACCCCTCTGGGTACAGCGTGTCAGGGAGCAGATCCTCAATCCTGATGACAACGCTATTCCTCAGTGCACTGGGGACCAGGACTATGAAGAACTGAACCTCGAGGCCCTCTTCAGAGAATCTGAAGCGGACATAGCTGAGCGATTAGAGGAGCTAACAATTGTTACGGGTAGCACTTTCAATAACGAACTTGGCACAGCACTTGTTGATGACACTGCACCCCCCAATGAGGCACCGGACGTGGAAGTCCCGGAGGAGGACCCCCCTGATGATAACAAAGCACAGCAATGCACCAGGCGAGGGCGAAAGGTTATAACTCCCCGGTATCTCAGGGATTACATTCAAGACTAGCCCATTCATGTCTCATTGCAGGCTCCTTAACCATGGATCTGGAAACATGGATTCGAGCATTTCAACCCGCTCATTGGGAGGTACTTTCCAACTCCTACATGGAGTTACCGTCAGAACTGCAGGAGTCGTTGAGGTGTTGCGTCAACGGCACTTCCCTGCCACTGGGACTTGTCCTTCAACAGGCCACGTTACTCCGTAACCCTCGGCCTATAGTTTCACCCCCTGAGGACGCCCCGTCAGCTGCTAGAGGTGCTGGCCCGCCACCTGGCTGTAGAAGTGGAAGACCTCCCCCAGCGATTTAGGTTTGAGGGCTGGTGCCCTGCAGGTAACAGTGGGGTCCAATTTAATGCTGCCACCCAGTTCCTACTTCTCGATATTGCTGGGATACTTCGATTACCGACTTCCCTTTTGCAGTTGGACTGCTCGAGGCCCCAGACCGCCATCGAGATCCTCCACTGGGTGACCCTTGTGAATTTCCTTGCGGCCCAACCCCGTGAGGTCCAGGAGGAGATCCGCAACCTGCCACTTGTTGAAGACACCCCCAACACGGCAGTTCAAAGCCTTGGCCTGCCGGCTGCTGCAGACAGCCACTGTCATCTGGCCAAATTTGTACAGCGGGAGGGGACATCAGTCCGACGGTCCCTGGAGGCCGCCTTCGCCGAGGAGTTTGAGGGGCCAAACAGACGCCTAAATACACCAAGGGTCGGTCTAATAATTGACAACAGGGTGTTCATCGACGAGTGGGACCTCCCGGCAACATCTGGAAATCATAGGGTCATCTTGCCCAATGAGCTCTTCGGGAACACCCATGTGAAGCTGGCATATGGCGTACACCCAAAACAGCGACCCCCAATCGATTGGAGACGCCTCGAGAGCCTCATCCAGGACGAGGAGTGTGTAGCAGTGGGTGAGTGTGGGCTGGACCGCACTGTCCGTCTCGCCCATCAAGACCGGCAATCTGTTATTTTCCACCGGCAGGTCACCCTAGCTAAGCAGTACGGGAAACGCCTGATTCTCCATTTGCGACCCGCAGGACATCGCGCCAGACCAATCCTGGAAGAGGCCATGGGAATCCTGGACCGTGAGCGCCTACCCCGACACCACCGCATCCACATCCACTCATTTGTCGGCACCTATGATGACTACAGGATGTGGATCGCAAGATATCCCGGCACCATCTTTGGGATATCCAGGGTTTCAGTCCAAGCCAATGAGGAGATCCTGCGACTGGCAGATTTGCGTCATCTTGTGGTGGAGTCGGATTCCCCCTACATGACCAGGGCGTCTGGGAATCGCACGACCCCCTATGACCTGACCGAGCAAGCCGCCCGTATTGCCAACCTTAGGGGCCTCCCCACAAGGGCGGCGCTTCGTGCTTCGCATGTCACTGCTTTGCAGTTCTATGGTTAGGAAAGCCTGCTGCTAAGTGTGTTAGGTGAGGATGTATTTCCTGCACAATCCCATGTTCGGGTCTGGATGTGCTCCCCGGGTGCAGGCTTGGGCTAGGATGAAGTTCCTGAGCGCCTGGCCCCGGATTGCATTTCCCACCCACTAGGTTAGGATGGATTTCCTGACACTTTGTCGGCCAGGATGGATTTCCTGGCAGGGATAGGGCCACCCAGTTGGCCCCTGTACATATTCTGTATATAACTGTATATATGGTGAAGGTGGTGCCTAGATGTATTTCCAGGCCAACTAAAGTTATGTATATATATGTGGATGGTGCGCACACTTGTGGACCTTGTATATATGTGGACCTTGTATATATGTGGATGGTGCGCACACTTGTGGACCTTGTAAATATTTATGGTCCTATTCTACAAAAGGGGGAGGAGTGTGGAGGAACCGGAAGTGACGCACACGTGAATTGGCGCGAAGAATATCAACAAGGCAGACGCTGACGAGAACCCGAACTGTACAGATACCCAAGCCCATCTTTAGTAGAACTAAGGTAATAACCTCCTTCTACAGGAACAATTTTTTGCTTTTCGCCCATAACTGCTTTTTATTTTGGAGATTAGACAAAATAATTGCAGAATATTAAAACCTGCCACCCTCAGCAACATATACATGAAATCACTCTGTAAAATTATCATTGGTAAGCTTGGAAATGAAGGAAACGGAGGGGACATTTTAGTGGGACCAAAAACATTTTTTATGAACATTATGTCATAATTTATTGAATACATGTTTTATGAAGTCTGCAAGGCAGTGGTACCATGGCGCACATGCGTCTGATGATATTCAGTGAAAATAGCTCATAAAAAACAATAACGAACATAGTCTGGTTTCCGGCCCAAATCGCCGCTAGGGCAGATCTAGGGTCCGGCGTTGGGTAATTCACCTGTCAGAATTCTGACAGGTAAACGGAAGTCCCCTCGCGCATGCGCGACCTAATTGTAGAGGCTATCAACTTGACCCGATTCTTCAGTGCAGCATGTCAACAATCATGGAGGGAGGAATTCAACATGTGAAGCCCCGGGAATTTGATGGAAATAATGTATTTCAGGAGGACTGTCAACATTGTGTGGATTATATATCATGCATAAGAAGTTCCGGAACGTGTATGCAAAGAATTGGGCCCAGTTGTAATGTTTTTGACAAGTTTTGGGGGTCCTGAAGTGAAGGCCCAGCAATGCAGCATGTTCAAGTCACATGTGCATGCCTACACATGTATGCAATGTCATGTTGTATGCAAAATATAAAGATAAGGTATATTAAAGAAAGAAATGGGCCCATGTAAATGAAGTGTCAAGACCACCCCTAGGCTTTATACATTATTAATTCATGATGTGTTTTACTTTGAGGTGAAATAACTTAGGCCTAATTGTCTTTTGTAGGCCTTTTAAAATATATAATCAATATTAATCAAAACTGGCCCTAGTAAGCTATTTCAGTTATTTCTGCCCCTAGTAAGCTGTAACTTAGGCAAAGCAGCAAAAATATAAATTTAGAAAGAAATATTTTAGTCCCAGTTGAGTAAAAGTGGGGATTATTGCGGGTCTTTGGTTTTAAATTGAAATAAGAAAAAGAATTTAAATCCAGATATATTTGTTTCCATTACCCCCCCCCCCCATTCTACATTTTCTGGATTAAGGCCTGTTTTCTGTAGTACGCTTGTAACTATATTATTTGTTGTTATGTACATTTATTGTGTATGTTTCTTTGGTTTTCTCTCTATAATTTGCAATAAAATAAAGAAAAACTTCAAAAATATAGGCCTAGCATCACTGAAGACTGAGGATCGTCATGGATTTTTGCCATTGTCATCCAAGGATTGGAGCCAGCATAATAAATATTATTTTGAGAAAGCAGATGCATGTATTTTCTTGTAGAACAGGTACAATAAATTAAGCTCCTCACAAGACTTTGGCAAAGGTAGGTTGCACATGTTACACCTAATTTTTAAGATAAGGCTAAATCGTACAGGCCCATAATTATGGTTAACAGCTGGCAATCACTGGCATTGAATGCCATAGGAATTGGCCTATTGGCCAAGCCGCCTATATGAGCTGTCAACAAAATGCATGTGTCCGACGTGTGCAAACTGCAATTCTGGTTTATAATTAAATCTCTCTATGAAATCTAATGATTTGGCTAATATGCCCAAATAATACCACTATAGTGTAGAAATATTTATCTTCATGCATTTATTCTTGCCAATATAATGGCTTTTTAAATGGTTTAATGCTGATATACATAATTATATGGCCTGTATGCAACATGTGCACCTTAAAATAAGCCTAACCCAATAAAATATGATACTTCTATATTTTTTTTCTCTGACCACAAGGCAGAAATTTTTTTCTGTGAAATTGTCTCTGTCAGGGACTCATTAATATTCATGAATAAGAAATAGCCTCTAATCATTGACCCAGTTGGTGGCGCTTCTGTTGTGACCTGGTTTATTTTTCATCCAATGGCACTGCTTTGCAGCCATTTTGCAGCCCTACTTGATTCAGCCAATCAGATCACAGAAATCAGTTCCCATCCCCTGACTCAGCATTCACTGATCAGGGCACCAGACTATAACGAACAGAGCTATGGCAAGTAACGGAGGGGACAAAAAAATTGACATAAATTAGTGACACGACTATTGTATCAATTTAATCAATGAAATTATACAAAAAAAAAATTTAATATGAACTAAATATAAATTCAAGTCTATATTCCCATGAATCGTGCAAAGAAACTTTGAAAATAATGGTATATTAGGAGGAAAATTAACACTTGATTTTGTCATGTCAGGTCCAGTGACATGGAAAAACCATTGATTTTGCACGGATTTCTGGACATAATGCATTAAAAAAAGTCTAATGAATGACTTTTTGCTCCAAATGCCGTGGTTCTAAGTAGAAATATGAATAACAGATGCAGAGTGACGCTTCAGGTATTTATCGCATTCAAATGAATGTCAGGGAGCTAGAGTGACGCAAATTGTCCCGAAATTTGAGAATGACCCAGAGGCTGTTTGATTGGTCATGATCAAGAGAAGACCATTTGACTTGTCATAACTGATTTTAGAGTGAAAATCAGATTCATAATCCTTTCATTTGGCTGTCACCAACAAGCGGGACAAGTCTCCTTAAAATCAAATCAACATTTAAAGCATTGGGTATGATCATGACAAATCGTCAGCATGATGACACATGAAGTGCCATTTTCAGAGTGCAACAGTCCACTCTTTTTTTTTAAACCAAAGTAATAGACTGTAATACAAATTATTGTAATTCGTGAAATAAGGAGTTGAGGAAACTTGTGTCACTTACCTTTTACTGGCCATGTTGTTTCTGTTGTTAACTGTTTACAAACTGCCTATGACTTGTAATAACTTGAAAAGACTTGTGACCTACTGATGTTCAGTGAATGCTTAACTAGGACATAAATATATTCCTAGATTTTATTTCGGTACAATCAGATAGGGGCAAAAAAAAATGAACCGAAAATGGAACCTATACCACCTGAAACTACACGATCATATTAAGACAAAAAAAATCTGTTGGGAATTTTTTGAGAAATTCAAGTTTTAAAAAATCTTGTTTACCTCATCACTTATATATATATATACATTTACAATGGTTTATAACACAATAAACAAGATTGAAAACACGATGAAACCTGTTAGCTTAGCTCTCTAATGAATTTCAAACAAGTTAAACAATGAAACGAAAATATTTTGTTACTTTTTTCAGTAAATGTGACACATTGTTTATCACACACGGTGAAAATGCAAAAATGCTAAAAAGCAGGGAAGCAGGGGCGGATCCAGGTATTTGGGAAGGGGGGGGGATTCAAGTTCAGTGATGGGAGTACCACAGGATGCGAAGCCCAAAGGGCTGAAGCTAATGCGATTGGCGGTCTGGGTGGTGGCTCAAGTCCCCCAGAAGCCAACGGATTTTACGTGCTCCTAGATGAATTTTGAGCAGCCTCAATGCTTTTTTCAACTGCCTAATCTGGTTGTTTCATCAGAAATTAGAGAAAATTTGCTACACGTTTTCAGATACCTTGAACGTGTAGGCTGTCATAACAACGATGTAATGAGATAGCGCTTCTACGCGTACAAGTCACACAGAAATGTGCAGCAAAGCCTCTCTATTAACATTCAGCTACAAACTAATATGAAGAGCAGAAACCACAAACTTTTATGAGAATTGATATTGCTTAAAACATGGATGAGCTAATATTGATAAGTAATGGGACAGTATGGAATTTACAGTGGACTGGTAGAAAAGTGTCCCTACATTGGCTATAACAGAGGTTTGAACAACGTCCTCAGTTTTGAGTTTGCAGTTATCAGCATAATGGACTGCCACAGAAGACACATCCATAACATAACAAGGACACACATTCATGACATAACAAGGTGAAATATTATCCATTGCATCCAGTTGAGGTATCACAACTGGACTGCAAAGTGCTATTTACCCAGCCGGGGAATTCTTCTCAAACTTGCTCTCACTTTTTTCATTCCACGAATGAATCTGTTACTGGCATGTATATTATGAACTTAGGGCAATTCGCTTATTGGATCACATTCACAACCGTTGCCGTTTTTAAAATGTTGTAGACAGGCCAGCCAAATAGCTGTACTAGTGCAGTTAGTAAGGTAACGATTATCAGCAATGACTGCAAGTGTCACTTTACTGTAGCATCAGTAGTACTATAGTGTGTGCCTCTAAATTATGGTGCTCTTAAACTTCACCAACTAGCCTCTTCAAATAAGAAACCAAAGAGAACTTCAAAACTACTTTGTGAGCAGAACCCCCATGTTTACGGACGTGCAAGGTCTGTCTTCCTACTCCCTGTTAAGGTGTCAAACACGCATGTTAGTTCTCGCGGACTTTTACGCCACGCACGTGAGCATTAGTTGTCCATGTGGCTTGGGGTTGAACCCCCTAAACTCCCCCCCTTGCTCTGCTACTGAGTATGTACCTTCTCGCAGCAACAATCATTATTATTTCAGGCTACTTTCTCATTGGATTATTTTGTTTATATGATACTATATATATATATACAATAGTTCAAAGAGAGTGAACGTGATGCAGGGTGAAGAATTTGACAATAATATCTGGAGTGATCTCTGAGGCTAAAGTATTAGAAAGCTAAGCTAACAGGTTTCATTGCGTTTTCAAGCATGTTTATTGTATTATAGTCTAAGCCATTGAACATGTATTCAAGTGATGAGATAAAAAAGATTTTTTAAAAAACTTAAATTTCTCAAAAAATTATCAACTGATTTTTTCGTTTTTGTTTTAAAATGTTTGTATGATCATGTAGTTTCTGGTGGTATATGTCCTGTTTTTGACTCATTTTTCAAACCCCAGTATTGTCTTCAGGAGCGCTGTGTATCCCTATGACCATGGTTCTCAAAAGTTATTTTCAGAAATGGGGTGACTACGACAGGCATGTGTTATCAAGAGGAAACCGAATTTGTTAAAAAAAATCATTCCTGGGTGAAAGCACAGTAAAGGCCTCAATTGCGTTTTGATCAGTTAAAAGTAAATTTAGGGTCCTATAAACCAATTTCTGACATAAAGAAGAAACAGTGCAGTATCTAAGCTTGATCAACAAGTAAATCTGAGAAATTTAGGCATTTTTCATGAGCATAAAATTAAAACCATGCTCTGGGCAGACCTTTAAAGTGGGTGTAATTTGGTAATTTTACCATGTAACCAGTGGCCCTTTTTCCGAAGCACCATCTGATTGCAGCAATGTTGTAGCCTAATATCTAGTTGACATTCTGCCGATGGCATTATCTGTTTGCTGTACATCCCTGGCCTTCTGTAGGGACCATTGGCTGATTTTTCAATATGATGATTATGGCAGTCATGACGTCCAAAGAAAAGGTCTGCTTGTAACCATATTTTTGCAAATTTACAGTCAGGGGTTCAAAAGGCTGGCTGGAGGGTATTTTTATGTAATAATTAGCCGAATTTGGTGCTTTTGCCTAGATATGATATTGGTTTAATGAATTTAAGCAAAAAATTTCCAATGGCCAATGATGATTGTAAGATACAAGAAGCTTTAATGGCTAAAATGGATGTCCGTCCATTACGTCCACAACTGATTTTTTGGTAATTTAAATGAATTAAAGACCAGCTAACATTTCAACTGAGATGGAAATGCATGTCCATCTCTCTCTAACTATGTATGCAACTGAAAATTTAAAAAACAATGAATTTAACTTAAACACTGGACACCAGGCTAAAAAGTGTAAATGTCCGTCCATTACGTCCACAAAAATGTTCAAATTAGTCTGGGGACTGATATTTGGAGGTCTGGTATGTCATGAATAAAGCAGGGATACCATGTTTAGTGAAAAATTTGGATTATTTTAGTGAATGCTGACAAGGCTCAAAAATTTAATTGGTCACAGTTCATGCAAACTGTCCATATCACATCTGCGAAAACTGCCGAAAAGCCAATGGTACATTTCAGCAGAAAAACCTAGATTTTCATGGAACTTTCATAATGCAGTTCATAGCAGCCCAGCAAATACCTGTCTTGATTTATTAGACAAGCATAATTCTTATTCTACACATTATTAGGTTTAAAGTGATGTACTACACTTGCACTTCTGATGAAAATAATTATTAGGTCATAGGGGCCAAATATTGAGGCGCTTACTGTGCTTTCACCCTCCTGCTATTCTGACGATGGTCAGTGAAGAGACTGAAAATTAATCATCAACATGAAATTCACAACATAAGGAGTTGCTCGGCTTTTATTTTATTCCAGCTACCTTTTCTTGTATCCTCAACACATCTGCTAAGTTGAAAATTGTTGCTTGGGAGCAGCCAAGGTGCCCAGCAATGCCCACTAATGCATGTCAGCATTGGAACAGGATCAAGGCCTTAGACTGGACATGTGAAATTGCCAAAGAGGGCAGCACTGCCCAGTACTCTCCAGTTCATTGGTAATCTCAATGGCATGAGTCCTATGATTTTCTTGTCAGGCAGCTGACAGGCGCCGCCCTCTCTGGTAATTTCAACAGGTCCAGGCCTTGACCCTGTTCCAACCCAGTGAGTCTGAGTACTGAGGCCCATCACTATAGAGATAATGCAATACCTGTACAAATTCATGGATTTTATGGAACTACTGATGTGTCAGCTCCAACCAGCGTGCCAGATGGTGAGAGATGACTGCAAGGATCATGAAACACTGCAGGTAGTGTGCAAAACATGGTTAAAACATCATGTTCAGTCCCCAGAAGTTCTTTTGTTTACTTTTTTTAATGGACTTGTTTCAGACTCTGTTCTATTATGTATGATAGCCCATATATATACAGGCGAATCCACCCGTGAATTAATCACCCTTACAAGTCAATGGAGGATAAAATTTGTGATAAGAAAGCATGACCATATTGTTTTTTTAATGGTTTAATTAATGACATAATACAAAAACAAAATTATACAATTTACTATAGTCAAGTTACACAAGAATGCCTTATCAGACTCGACAACTTTCTTTTATTATTCAGCTTATGTAGTCCATACAATTTTTATAGATATTGGTTAATTCATATCATGGATTTTATGCGCACATCGCGAGGTCCGGCATATGGATCACTGTCAATGTAGATGTCAAGGATCAATTCGCCCTCTGAAATTACATTTAAAGAGTGCATTTAGGTCGATTTTTGGAAATTGCATACATTTAGAAATACCATGACAAAGTAATCTCTAGTTTACGGTCGGAATGGCACACATCAAATGAGTGCATCCTTTCAAAAACTGGGGTGAATTTTTAAAGATGCTCACTATACAAGCCTTTACCTTTATCGTATGAATATTCTTCCAGATTAGTTATTCCCTCCGAGTAAAGAATCTCGTCATCCACGCAGATGTGCCCCGTGAATGACCTGCTGTCCCTCGAGAGAATGGCGAACGCTGCGTCGGCCATGATTAGAGGAGAACGAGACTTGTCCATGGGGGCTGCGGAGGTGTGCACGACTGAAAATGACATTCATTTTGGCCAAAGAAAGCAAGAAGCTGTCCTAGAGCACACCTGTCATTAGCAAACATATCTAAAAGTATTATGCTTCGAGTGTGCCGACTTCTTCTAGGCAGAAAATAGGTTTTTTGCTCTCATCAAATCAGTGAAGTGCTTAGAACAGTCACATTTGTAAGAAACTCTCTGATTGGCCAAAATTAAGGTTACTTAGGCCTACATGTATTTTCTGTCCAGAAGAAGTTCTAGGGCACAGTCAGAGCATAGTACCTTTGAATAAATTAGTGACAAGCAAATAGTAGATAACTGCAATGAGGCTTGGACTTGTACCTGGAGGCAGTGGTGTCCCTATGGGGGGGGTATATGAACTTTCCAACAGTGGCTAAAATATACAATTAGTACAGTGGGTGCCCCCCCAGAGAATCGCGTGCCCCCCAAGGTGCCCCCCTCCCGCTCAAGACCCCCCAGTTACGCCACTGCCTGGGGTCTACACTGGCATTAACTTGCTAAAAGGAAAAGGTCTCTTACTATAAACCTGAATATGTATATTTCAAACTGTACTGGTTCTGGGCCAGAGAGAATTGACAGCTATCCCTTCCTTCTTCAGTTCTTCGGCTAACCCAACCGTACACAAGGTCATTCCATACTTGGAGACGGTGTATGCTGGAAAGTAAGGAAGGCTTCTAGATAACAAAAAATCAATAACATCAGGAAACAAAATATGTTCTTAAACAAGACACCAAGTCAACAAACTTGCACAACAAAACAATAATGTCATTCCCACATTTTAAAGAAGAATTTTAACAATGTTTAACCGCCCTCATTTACTTCACATTTTTTGCATTTATTCGTCATTAAATTGTAACATCATATCCTCCATTATATACTTACCCACACGGTTGTTGAACCAGTCAGGTCTCATGTTCAGCGGGGGACTGAGATTCAAGATGTGAGGATTGTTGCTCTTCCTGAGGTGTGCTATGGTCAATTTCGAGCTGGAATTGCACACCATGCAATGCATACAGGTGATTCTGATATTAAATTGTCCACTTTTGTGTTAATAATCTTGCAAGGTAACAGCTATCTTTCAAAACTAAGCAAAGCTGCTATGCGGCTGAAAAGTACTATTATCCTATCTTTGCTTTCTGTAAACTCAGAAATACAGAATAGCTGCATTCAACTTTGAGTGACCTAAGAAGTTTGATGCTCTTCTGTTTTTCGATTGCATTTGAAACTGAACATTTTCCTTCCATTTGCTTTGTAATTTATTTGAACGGTTGGACGTACAATTTCGACAAGGAATTTTAAAATATCAAGATTCAAAATTACTGTAATTCACTAATATTATTCACAACATATGAGAGACAATGACTTGCAGCCGCGCGACTATACACAGTACACCAAAAGTTTGGAAATAGTGTGTTGTTTCTCCACTGCGATTTATCTTACTGAGAAATGCTTGTTGGTACATAGATTGTAGGTGTTTTTGTCTGATCAAATAAATATACATGCACAAAGATGCAGTCTTGGAAAAGATGGTTGACAGATTTATTCTATGGCATAACAACACATTTTTCCAAACTTTTGACTGAGTGTGTATGTGGAACTTGCCAACTTGCTTCAGGTTTGGGCTAACAGATGCAACCTGTAAAGAAATGAGACGACAGCTCTTATATTCAAAGTGTGATCTCACCACATGTAAGCGGCCCTGACGTTTACATCATTGAGGAGGTCATATCTCTTCATAGGAGTCGCCTCTGTCGGTCCATGGTAAATAGCTCCTGCATTGTTTATCAAGATATCCAAGCCTCCGAATGTCTTAACAGTCTCATCGATGGCTCTTTGAACCTGCTCTTCAGAGCGGACGTCCACGATGCACGGTAAGCATTTGCCACCTGCTGCTTCAACTGCAATGAAGAAGAATGATGAGAATTTGTTTTTGCATTTGAGTTAATTTTGTCGTTTACCAAGTATAAGCCTATCATAATATTGGGAAATGTAGAAGGTTAAGTATTATTGGTTTCTCCGGATGCTTGGCCGACCCTTTAGCTCAACTGATGGAACATCAGGGTCTTATAGAAGATTTATCATATTGCTCGTCAATCAAATAGATTAAAGATTTGAATTCCAACAGAAGGTGTCTCAATAAGTTACACTTAAAACAATACACATTTATAAGACTTCACCTTCCTTGGCAGCAGTGTAGATTGTCCCAGGCAGTTTCGGATGTGGTTTGGCAGTTTTGGCTGCGATGACAACATTGGCCCCTTCGGACGCGCACTTCTTGGCGATTGCAAGTCCTATCCCTCTGCTGGCACCGGTTATGAACACTGTTTTGCCGGCTAAGCTATTCAATGATATTATAGTGTTAGTCTTTGACTGTTGAATTTGAAGTGTACCAGTGAACATTAAATTAATTTTACGGCATCAACTTCTCCACTGATGAACAGCGAGGCAACCATTTAACCCCATCTGTCATTTTTGGGTCTATATTTAGTGCCATATTGTCTTGACTCCGTTACTTTACAGCCTGTCACTTTGATATGGAAAAATGAGGACCAGTTCACAGTGAAAAATGCACTTAGTGACTCATGAGAGCCGATGAAGTGTCATCTTTTCTGCTTTCAACATGCGAAACATAAAGGCTGTTTGATTAGTCATGATCAAGAGAAGACCATTTGACTTTTCATAACTGATTTTAGAGTGAAAATCCGATGCATAATTCTTTCATTTGGCTGTCACCAACAAGCGGGACAAGTCTACTTAAATCAAATTAACATTGAAAGTATTGGGTATGATCATGACAAATCATCAGCATGATGACACATGAAGTGCCATTTTCATAGTGCAACAGTCCACTCTTTTTGTGTATCAAAATAACAGACTGTAGTGCAAATTATTGTAATTTGTGAAATAAGGAGTTGTGGAAGTGTCGCTTACCTTTTGCTGGCCATGTTGTATCTGTTGTTAACTGTTTACCAAGTGCCTGTAACTCGTAATGACTTGAAAAGACGTGTGACCTACTTATGTTCAATGAGCACCCAACTAGGACACAAATATATTCTTAGATTTTATTTAGGTACATACAGATAGCAACAAATGAATGATGGCAGAGAGAGGTCTATCTTCATCAAACAATAACCTCATGGTATAGAAATCTAACAATAACATTGCATCGTGGCTCCCATTAAGGCAACGGAGTCATGCAAAATCAAAAACATACAAGCAACTTTTTAAAAGGGATTTAACTCGACATGTACGTTGTATTTAAGAAATACTCATGCATAACAAAAAAGAAACAATTACACATAAATCCAAATAAAACTAAATAAATCATATATTTACGTAATACAACTCAGTTGTTTCATTTTGATTTTATAACAAAATAGTCCTTAGAACTGCCATTTATAAATTGAGTCAAAATAAGATAGGATCACTTTAATAATGAAAACTAAAGGGGCCTACATCAGGTATTCAATGGCCGGGAGGGCTTGAAGTCAGTAAATAGTTTACTTTACAGATGGATGGATAATTGGGCCTTTATGTCCTGTATTTATGCACTTGGTAGGCTAATTAGGACAGGAGGGGGACACAGCAATTTTTTTTTTTCACTTCAGCAAAATCACCCCTCGGCCACTGAGTACAGTAACAGTTGTTACCGTATCCTATAATGGTGGACAGTGGACACCGTCTCCAAGCATCGTTGTTATCATCTCTCGACTAAATTTTGCCGGGTAAATTGTATTAAATCTGCTGAAAGAATCACAAATAATCTTTGAGAGTGGTGGGTATTTAGCAGTGAAGAATCATTTTAGTACTTTTTTAATCATGTGACAGACTCGTGGAGTTGGTTCGATATGTTTTATTCAGAGATCAGACCGTAGTCCAAAACGACTCTAGAAATAAACAAATTAACAATTGTAAATAATAATGCCTATAAACTGACACATTCAAAATGTCATTCAATAAATCACATGTATAATTAAATAATTAGTCATACCCTTTATTAGGAGCTTGAGTGACTGATCAGAAGAACTCCCAATTGTTATTACTGGTGAACACTTCACACACACACAGGTCTTAACACTGAGTTTCAGCTGTATGCCTCAAACCTGGTAATTGAAATAAATACTCCTAAGTACTTGACTAACAAAATACAATTACTTGACTAACAAAATACAATTGTGTATTATACAGACTATACATGTATGAATAAATTACTATGACAGTTGAACTTTAAAATCATGAATATATACTTCAGATGAATTAGATCACAAGTGAACATTTTTGATAACTTTATGAAATGATCTATAATATAAACTTTATAAACCTGAGCATTGCTCAAAGAACCATGAGAAACCTAGCCACTAATTTTGAAGTAAAGTAATTAAAAGGAAAATGCATACCTTGTACAATTCTTCATATACTCCCAAAATTATAAAGATGTGAGCTAGATGACTGTAGCCACAAGAATGACTATAGTTCTCAATGAATGAAAAGGGGTTTTACCCAAACTGACATGCTTCCTGTCAAACTGTTACCTAACATGTTAAAACAACAAACAACAGACACTGTCACCAATTTGTGAAACACTTTTATTGTAATGGAATGAATGGGTAACTACAATGATGATGACAAAGAACTATGTACAGTACACTTAATCAAAAGTTCCCCATGATATTGCCAATATTGCCCCATATCACTGGGCGTGATGGGGTGTGATGGGGCCTTACTGATGCACATTCCTCACTAATTAATTTATGAGCCTTTGCTGGTCGTTATGGCTTGTTGCCCCTTGTAGCCACTTGTCACCCTTTGTAGCTGAAAGAAGGGGTTAGGAAACTGGAAAGGGTGGTCAAAGAGACCCATACTGCTGCATAGGACACCTGGGGTGCATATCTCAACTTATCTACTAAGAAGATAGTATCTCTTCATTAAGGAAATTCCTATCAATTTCAAAGATAGGGCACCTTCTGATAAATTTGGTAGATTGTTACACTGATGAAGTAAACTTAATTTGATAATTTAGTGTGTCAGATTAAATTCCTGCTGCCACATGTAAACACTCAAGGCCTGTGTCTAACAATTCTGATTTTTTTAAAAGTTCTACTTTAATAATGTTATACATATTGTGTCTTGATATATGTATCTATTTATAGAACTGGTCAATTAATTTATTGATCTATTAACCAATCAACCAGTTAACTAAACAACTTGTCTATCCATCTATCCAGATAATGATATCAATCAATCAATAAATCAATCAATCAATCAATCAATCAATCAATCAATCTATCTAGCTATCTATCTATCTATCTATCTATTGATCTATCTATCTATCTATCTATCTATCTATCTATCTATCTATCTATCTATCTATCTATCTATCTATCTATCTATCTATCTATCTATCTATCAAGTTATTTCCTTGCAAAATACACCAATGGGGGTCCAGCAGTACACAACCCCCCCCCCCCATTAAGACTAAATGGTGGCCCCCTTATCTTATTCCATATCTTTACCCTGAATGGATTCAGAACAATACCATGGCATGATACAATTTGTGCATTGCAGATATAGGCTTGGCTGCATTGAAAACACAATTGTTGTTCACTGAATTTTTCCATGATTAATAACTAACAAGAAGGTAGATAGATAGATAGATAGATAGATAGATAGATAGATAGATAGATAGATAGATAGATAGATAGATAGATAGATAGATAGATAGATAGATAGATAGATCCAGCTGTCATACAGTTGCTCTTGAAAGTAAGTACACCCTTTCGTGATTTGCCATTGAACATTATCTTTAAGTTGTCTCAAGCTATTGGCTATAACATCACTGATATTGACTCACTAAATTAATTAAAGTTATGATGGGTCTGTGTTTAGCAATAAGTGAAGCGGGTATATTATGAAATTGCAGCACATGTACTTGGGGGCAACCATTGAATATTGGGGGGGGGGGCTTGGAGTTTTCCTGGTGGGGAAATTATTTATTTCACCTTAGTGGCAGGAGTAATTATTTATTTACTTCAAGAAAACGAAGTCCCCAAATATTTATTCCAATATCAAGCAACACCTTGTTAATTAAGAAATACCCCAAGCAGAAATGATTTATTTCAAGACTGCCCAAAATTATAATTATATTTCACCATTTCAAAGAACACCCAAGTTATTTTAAAAATGGTTAACCCCATGAATTGACTGGCCCTTGTTTTTAGAAGTCCGTGATTTACATGTATATAAGTGAATTGTAAATGCATGAAACAACAATTTGTCTTTATCTGATAACATAATAACCAGGTGATAAGGTTGGTAATTGATGAGATAATTGATGGCATATGGCATACTCAACATTTCCTGTGAAGAAAGAGATATGGTGGATTCCATTTTAGAGATAGATAGATAGATAGATAGATAGATAGATAGATAGATAGATAGATAGATAGATAGATAGATAGATAGATAGATAGATAGATAGATAGATAGATAGAGAGATAGATTGGTAGTTAGGGAAATAAGAGGGTTGGCATGCAGATAGTAATTAGTAATATAAATTAAATAGATGAGTGAAGACATGATATCTTTGATTCAAAGATGCATACACATTTCAGTTATGACAAATCAAATCAGCCCATTCTCCACCTCAGAATGCAATACATACTTCATGGACTTTTTGCACTTTCATATAAACACCGGCGTTCATTCTGAAGGAACAAGAAGGACGTCCTTCATTCTCATGTATAGATTACACAACTGTTGAGAATGAAGACCATTCTTCATTTCTACACAATTCTACAAAATAAAAGCTGGTCTTCATTCTCTCAAATTCAGGATGAAAATGAAGAATGGTCTTCATTGCTTGAGCAAATTAAATACTGTACTTCATTATTTAGCTGATTGAATAAAATGAAGAACAGTCTTCATATCCAGTCAAATGATATTGGGCTTACTCCAGACTATTTGGCTGAGAGAATATCACTCTTCATGGAATTTAAGCTTGTTCATTTTCGCATTATAAATGAATGAAAGATCTACCTTATTTTTGGAAATAAAGATTGGGCTTTATTTTTTAATATAAATCAATGTTGAATCCCTCATTTTCAAAATCGTGGTCGGTTTGTCAAAATAAAGTCAATGCAGGGGGTGGATCCAGGTTTTTTTTGTTGGGTAGGCTACATGTTCTTTTTTTTTTTTTTTACTGAATAGAAGTATGAAGGTTATATCAGATTTTAGGAGAGGGGGTGGGGTTACTTCTTTTAATGACCACCCCCCCCCCCAAATCTTAGTTTGCAGCTTTCATACACTGTGTCTGCATCATTCTGTGTCCTCCTGTCCTAATTAGCCTACCAAGTGCATAAATACAGGACATTAATCCCCAATCATCCATCCATCCATACTCCATGTCTGCTTATGGTGGGGTGATGGGGGGGGGGAGGTTCACTTTATCCATAAATGTTATACTTAATATTGAAGTTCTACAAATACGATATATTTCATTACAGATAGATAGATAGATAGATAGATAGATAGATAGATAGATAGATAGATAGATAGATAGATAGATAGATCCAGCTGTCATACAGTTGCTCTTGAAAGTAAGTACACCCTTTCATGATTTGCCATTGAACATTATCTTTAAGTTGTCTCAAGCTATTGGCTATAACATCACTGATATTGACTCACTAAATTAATTAAAGTTATGATGGGTCTGTGTTTAGCAATAAGTGAAGCGGGTATATTATGAAATTGCAGCACATGTACTTGGGGGCAACCATTGAATATTGGGGGGGGGGGGCTTGGAGTTTTCTGGTGGGGAAATTATTTATTTCACCTTAGTGGCAGGAGTAATTATTTATTTACTTCAAGAAAACGAAGTCCCCAAATATTTATTCCAATATCAAGCAACACCTTGTTAATTAAGAAATACCCCAAGCAGAAATGATTTATTTCAAGACTGCCCAAAATTATAATTATATTTCACCATTTCAAAGAACACCCAAGTTATTTTAAAAATGGTTAACCCCATGAATTGACTGGCCCTTGTTTTTAGAAGTCCGTGATTTACATGTATATAAGTGAATTGTAAATGCATGAAACAACAATTTGTCTTTATCTGATAACATAATAACCAGGTGATAAGGTTGGTAATTGATGAGATAATTGATGGCATATGGCATACTCAACATTTCCTGTGAAGAAAGAGATATGGCGGATTCCATTTTAGAGATAGATAGATAGATAGATAGATAGATAGATAGATAGATAGATAGATAGATAGATAGATAGATAGATAGATAGATAGATAGAGAGATTGATAGTGAGATAGATTGGTAGTTAGGGAAATAAGAGGGTTGGCATGCAGATAGTAATTAGTAATATAAATTAAATAGATGAGTGAAGACATGATATCTTTGATTCAAAGATGCATACACATTTCAGTTATGACAAATCAAATCAGCCCATTCTCCACCTCAGAATGCAATACATACTTCATGGACTTTTTGCACTTTCATATAAACACCGGCGTTCATTCTGAAGGAACAAGAAGGACGTCCTTCATTCTCATGTATAGATTACACAACTGTTGAGAATGAAGACCATTCTTCATTTCTACACAATTCTACAAAATAAAAGCTGGTCTTCATTCTCTCAAATTCAGGATGAAAATGAAGAATGGTCTTCATTGCTTGAGCAAATTAAATACTGTACTTCATTATTTAGCTGATTGAATAAAATGAAGAACAGTCTTCATATCCAGTCAAATGATATTGGGCTTACTCCAGACTATTTGGCTGAGAGAATATCACTCTTCATGGAATTTAAGCTTGTTCATTTTCGCATTATAAATGAATGAAAGATCTACCTTATTTTTGGAAATAAAGATTGGGCTTTATTTTTTAATATAAATCAATGTTGAATCCCTCATTTTCAAAATCGTGGTCGGTTTGTCAAAATAAAGTCAATGCAGGGGGTGGATCCAGGTTTTTTTTGTTGGGTAGGCTACATGTTCTTTTTTTTTTTTTTACTGAATAGAAGTATGAAGGTTATATCAGATTTTAGGAGAGGGGGTGGGGTTATTTCTTTTAATGACCACCCCCCCCCCAAATCTTAGTTTGCAGCTTTCATACACTGTGTCTGCATCATTCTGTGTCCTCCTGTCCTAATTAGCCTACCAAGTGCATAAATACAGGACATTAAGCCCCAATCATCCATCCATCCATACTCCATGTCTGCTTATGGTGGGGTGATGGGGGGGGGAGGTTCACTTTATCCATAAATGTTATACTTAATATTGAAGTTCTACAAATACGATATATTTCATTACAGTGGCCTTTTAAAAAATATATCATTGCTCTAAAACAACATAAACTTTTTCATATAATTTTTTAACATAGAGCATTTTTAAAAAACTATTTTTAAGATAAATTAACTATATAGTTCAAGTACCCTTTACTGATTACATAACCTAAGATATCCATTGAATGCATCATTGCTCAGGTATCAAATTATTATAGGGGTGAAGTCTTATCTCATTATCATTTCTTGAAACCTTTCCATTGCAATTCTTGTATTTAATAGCATTTATCATATGAGTATAGCTGACCTATTTACATATTTGTAAGTTACATTCAAAATTGATGAAGTGTATTCTTGTAACTATTACAGAATTGTCTGGTTAATTTTGCAATATTTTAATTATCATCAAAACTAAGACTTTTTCAAATCATCATCATCATCATCATACTATTAATTCACGGACCCCTTACGCTACTCCTGCCAAACTACTGATTGCTCACTTATGAAAACTTGAAGCAGCTCTTCTGTATTCTCTAAAATGTCCTTAGCCAGGTTTGATTCAAATTACAGTCACAGAAATTGACGTGATGTTTCCCCACAATGTAACCATACACCATTAGAAAACACCCTTTATTTTTCCCCTTCCCTTTCATACATGCTTTCACGGGTCTTATGCTAATTATCCATAATTCACCAAATTTGGTTTACTTTTTCAATAATGTTAACTTCACCGATGACAATAATTGTATGTTAAGATCTATTCCCATTTTGGACTTCATTGGCATGGCAATAGGCCAATCACTTAAAGCTATTAGGCCTGCCTATTCAAGAGATTTGTTTATTGATAGCTTTCAGTCATGTTTGACATTCTATAACTGTCAAATTAACTATATTCTATTCAGTATTTCTTCACAATATTTAAAGTTGATTTAATCGTTTGGAGTTATGAAAACAACACCCCCCCCACTAACCTGCCTCGAATATAGGCCAATTAGCCCCCCTTAAATTGAGCCTGCTGACCTCTTAGACTGCTTGAAGGTCTTCTGAAAGGTCTAAGGTAAATTTGGTATATTTTTGTATGGAGAAAGGGAGGATGAGTAAAAGGAGAAGGGAGAAAGGGAGTAGGGGAGAAGGGAGGAGGAGAGAAGTGGGGAGGGGCCATCCGGAGAAGGGAGAAGCAGGACAGTTTGGTGAGGAAGCAATGTTATGTAATTCAATAACTTTCAATGCTTCCAAATTTGGCAAAAAATAGAAGGTCTGTGAATTGATAGATTTCACGAATATCTAAAATAATCTGACGAAAGCTATTGATTAGTTGTTATTCAATTGAAAGGAAAGCAACTGTCGGAATAATTCAGTAACTAAAACTTTATGTCCAAGGGCATATCTAGAAATGGCCTGGTGAGGATAACAAGGAGGACTACGGGATGATGTGTGGCTTTTCCTCTCTTTCCTATGTTCATTTTGGGCGTTAGGAGAGCCATGGCCCCTCCAAGATACACGCCACTGAAATGTCCATTACATTATATGAAGTTCGACACAATACAATGTAACTTGATTGTAGGATTTGTATGGGGAAAAGTATGATCAAAGAGGCCAGTTTAGCCGAAAGCAGGTCCACTTTTGGCAATTACCTATACCATAGACATACAGTTGCTCTCGAAAGTAAGTACACCCCTGCAGGATTATTGCATTTGACTCATTAACTAATATCAGGTCATGATTGTCATCTCATTTTTGCAATAAAGTGTATCTCTTTGAAGTTTTACATAATATGTAATTTGGATTTCTTAAATATCAAGGTCATTTTGACCTTTGACCTCAAATGAAAAAATAACCCATTGCAAAAGTAAGTACACCCTCACAATAGTTAGCCTTTTTATTGCTTTATACACTCTGTTTTGGTCAATTTGCTTTTGCCTTGCAACCCTAAAATGTTTGTTGTTCTGCCTGGTTAATTTTGGCACCTTTATTTTAATTTCAGTCCTTCTTAGTAGTACTTACAGTTGATTATCCATAAATTAGCTTAATCGAGTCATTATGGTATGAGTCATGGGTCTGTCGCCATGCCCAGAACTTAGGAACTGTCTAAAAGGCTAAGAAATACTATTATTTACACCTACAATGATTAATTTGGATATATAAGAATATTTCTGTACAACTTGGGGTTCACACATCAACTGTCTGGAAGTTTTATTCAAATGAAAGGAGCAAAAATACACAAACTTTTCAAGCAGGATGGGAATACCAACAAGGATGTCTTGCAGAACATCCAAGAAATTAATATAGGAAGCAGCAAAATACCCTTAGGTTACATCCACATAATTACAAGAGCAACTGACATCATCTGGAATACATGTCTACACGTTAACTGTGTAGAGACATTTGAATGAAGAAGGCCTCACTGCCAGAACGGCGAGAAACAAGCCCATGCTGATAAAAAGATACAAGGAAGCGGGTCTAAACTTTGCCAAGAAGCATTTTTATAAACCAGAAGCTTTTAGGCTGTTATTCTCTGGACAGATGATCCTAAAATTGAATTCTAAGGTCAGATGGTCAACTGATACATTTGCTGCAATGGGAACACAGCTTTCCAAGAGGAGAACCTGGTGCCAGTAGTGAAGCATGAAGGTGGAAATATCATACAGAGTGCGTTTTTTGCCTCATCAGAAACTGGAAAACTGGTTCATGTGGAAGAAATCATGAATTCAAAGCTCTGATATGAAATCCTAGCAGATAATGTTGCCTAATTGCTGAAGTACATCTTCATTTAAAGTGTTCTTGGGTGTTCCAGTTGGACAACTATTACAAATACAGAAGTGTGTCAACAAAATCCTGAATAAATTAAAATAAATACATGGTTTTTGAAAGATTCAGCCAAACCCAGATGTGAATCCGATCGAGATGTTGTGGTTTGACCTCAAAAAGTGGGTGAATGCAGGGAATCTCCCAGACATTCAGTGGTGACACAGTCTTACATGGAGGCATGGCTGCAAGTTCCATTGCAAAGATGTTAGAGCCTTATTCATGGGTAAAGGTAGAATTTACAAGCTATATTGGCCACCCGATTAGGAAACACAAGGTATTGACTGCCTGGAAAAAGAAGGGTGTACTTACTTTTGCAATGACCATTTTTTCCATACTTAACTGTATTAATTTAATGGGAGACTGAATTTGTGAATTAGTGATATAATTGTATGCACATGTGTTTAGTTCACACTATCTTATTGTTAGTGTGTGATAGAGCCATGTAAATCAAATGAGTTTCATCGTTTTCAATGATTCAATAAAGTATTATTGTATCGTATCGTATCGTATATATAAAAACTTTTACCTTTGAGACACAAAAGTTTGAAAAATAGCATGGGGTGTACTTACTTTCGAGAACAACTGTATCTATATCAGAAAATGAATAACATTCTTTATCTTGTACATGTACCTTCAGAATTAAATATACCCTTCATATTCAGGTAACAAAAGTCCATGAAGTACATATTTCATTATATGTGGAGAATGTGTTGAATCAAATAGCCTTCTCTAATCATGACTAATCAAGGAGCCCCATGTTCCCATGTTAAATGTCTGATGCTGCCACTTCATGGACTATTACAAAATGCATTTTTCATCATGAAGTTGTCCTCTCTTTTTGCATATCAAACAAATAGGCTGTAAAGCAATTAAGCAAGTTTGATAAGTAGATTTGAAAAAAGAAGAGGGGGCAAAAGAAGAGGGGCAGTTGCATAACCATTATAGGTGGCAAGGGGGCAGTTATCAGATAATGTAAGCAGAGGGTGGGGCTAATTAAGAGTGACAGAGCAAAAAGTCAGTCCAGCAGCTTGGACATCCCAAAGAAAACTGAACTGGTACAGGGCACAGACAGATAAGAGATGGCAGCTGGATGGGTGAAGACAGGTGATTAATGATCTGAGGTGACTGCCCAGGGTCCAGCATATCTCTTCCTGATTAAGTTTACAAGAAAATCCCCCTCACTTCATAGATATGCAGAATGCCTCCCAAGTAGCCATAATGCATAATCTGATAAAGATAATAGGTTGATTGTGTCCTAATCAGAGTATCATGCCATTCCTTTACCAGTGTGTGGAACAGGTAGCTTCACAAATAAAACAAAAGTTGTGTAAATGTCAAGTAAATGCAGAAGGAAAGTAGATAGATAGATAGATAGATAGATAGATAGATAGATAGATAGATAGATAGATAGATAGATAGATAGATAGATAGATAGACAGATAGATGGAGATAGATGGAGATAGATAGATAGATAGATAGATAGATAGATAGATAGATAGATAGATAGATAGATAGATAGATAGATAGATAGATAGATAAATAGATAGATAGATGGCAAGATAGATGGAAGGATAGATGGAAAGATAGATAGATTGATAGATAGATAGATGGACGGATAGATGGAAAGATAGATGGAAAGATAGATGGAAAGATAGATGGAAAGATAGATGGAAAGATAGAGATAGATCGATAGATCGATAGATAGATAGATAGATGGATAGATAGATAACTAGATAGATAGATAGATAACTAGATGGATAGAAATTGATTGATTGATTTATTGATTTATATATTTATTTACTTATTGACTATTTTCGATTTAAGCCGACCATCAGTTTGTTTCTGCCATGTCTCTTTTTTTTTCTTATTATTTAATTCAGTAATTTAGCTTACCTCTATGATGGATTCACTAATCAGAACAAATTCTAAGAGCTGCCCTTATCATATCTGTCTTATATCTATATCTAAAAATTAAAGATTCATTAAGATAAAGATACCTGCAGTTCCTCAGAGGCAAGATAAGCAATTAACAAATGATAAGGGAGGGCAACAGGGGGTCTCTTAAAGGGACCAGGGATTTTGGGCTACAAGGTGTCTTCAAATCTGTATTGGGGTAACACTCTGTGACCACCAGTGATATGGGGACTGTTGGGGCAAGGCTCAGTGAAGGGTAATTAAGGTCCCCAGGGGGCATCAGCAACAATCAGTAACGAGGGTAGACAATGGTATACCATCAGCATGATGGGGTAAAGCTGAGACTTTCACAGTATCTTAACTGTACAATGAGAATCCCTGTGAGATCCACTATGAGATCCAAAAGATCCAAAAGATCTAAACTGATCCTACCACATTCTCCCCCCACTTGGGAAATGTGTACCACCACATTTGGAATGGTGATAAATACAAATAATAAAATGTGACAAACTAATTCCTAAAATCTACTGAAGCATAGCGATCGACGGGCATCCTGATCCTGCCTGATCTTCGTGGCTCAACAACTTCTGCCTCTGAATCACTTGATGAAGGCTGTACTGGATCCTCCTCTATTGGTTCTTGAGGTTCCACTGGGACTACCGCCGTGTTTTCACACTCAACCTCAGAACTATCTGAGATTTGAAGTTGCCAGTCCTCTCCTTCGTCCTCATCTGATGATTCTTCTTTCTCCTTGTCTTTCTGAATCCTCTTTCTAGCCTCGACGATATCCTCCAAACATCTAATTGGTAGTAAATGATTCCTATGAAGTCTCCTTGCTCTGCCTCCTTTTGGATTGGCCTCTCTCTTCACGTCAAACACTGGAAGATCTGGATCCATCTGTCCAGTTATCACATAGACTTCATCCTCCAATCTGTCTGATAACTTATGTCTCCCTTCAGGAAATGCTAACCTCTTTACTAAAACTCTGTCGCCAACTTGGATGACTCCTCCTCTCGTCTTGTAATTCTTCAGATTGCGGTCCTTCATGACATCAATCTTTTTCTCAGCAATCTGATAGGAATGCTTCAATTTCTTCTGGAGATCTGAAACAAACTCACAATATGGCTGTTGTTCTACAGCACCATTCAGTGACAATAGCAGATCTACTGGTAGCCTTGCTTGGCGTCCGTACATTAATTCAAATGGGGTGAAACCCGTGCTTTCATGTTTCATACAGTTGTAAGCATGAACTACAAAACTAAGCTGATCTTTCCAACGTGCTTTCTTCTCAGATGTCAGAGTTCCAAGCAATCCTAGTAGTGTCTGGTTGAACTTCTCACAGCTACCATTCCCCTGTGGATGGTATGGTGTTGTCCGTGATTTCTTAATTCCAACCAGCTGACACAATTCCCTGGTCACTTGTCCCTCAAATGACCCTCCTTTGTCGCTGTGTAGTCTTACAGGAAACCCATAATGCTGAATGAAATGTTCAAGAAGTACTCGAGCAGTTGTCTTGGCAGATTGGTTGGTTGTGGCAATGGCATGTGCGAAGCGGGTAAAATGATCAGTTATGACGAGAACATTGCTATATCTACCACTTGTTTCCAAACAAAGGTAGTCAATACATACCAACTCAAGTGGTTGCTTTGAGGTGATTGGATGTAAAGGTGCAACCTGAGGAATTGCTTTCCTCCTTAAGCAACGTTCACAACCTTTGACCCACTGATCAATCTGTGATGACATCTTTGGCCAATAGAACCTGTCTCGGATGAGGTCCATAGTCTTGTCCCGTCCTGGATGACCCATGTCAGTGTGCAATGAATCAAACACTTGTTTAGTGTAAGTACCTGGCAACACTATCTGCCTTGATGGTTCCCCGTCAATGATGCGTCTCCGACATAACACACCATTTTCAAGAAACAGACGTTTTCTCTCCCGCATGAGACATTGAGCTTCATGGGACTTCAGATAAGGCGTTTTGTGACCCAATAACATGTCAATGACTGTGCTGAGCACTTTGTCCTTTCGCTGCACATTTTGCCACTCAACTGCTGACTTCACAATCTCACTTGAACCATCAGAGACAACAATATCTTGTTGCATACTCACTGCAGTAACACCACCATCGACGTCAGTGATTCCAGCTAATGCAGACTTCACTTGTTCCTCAGACCAGACTATTCTTGAGAGAGCATCAGCATCCTTGTTCTTCGGACCAGGCTTGTATTTAATGCTAAAACAAAAGTTGCTCAAGTCCGCAAGCCATCTGTGTCCTGTAGCATCAACCTTCAAAGATGAAAAAGCATATGTCAACGGATTATTATCCGTGACCAATTCAAATGGACTATAATACAAATAATCTCTGAATTTTTCCGTTACAGCCCATTTCATTGCTAAAAATTCCCTTTTGTGAACTGGGTAGCGTTTCTCTGCTTCATTCAGTCCACGACTGGCATATGCAATGACACGTTTCTGACCTTGTTGCACTTGATATAATACAGCTCCTATGCTGTATCCACTAGCATCCACAGAAACAGTATATGGCAAAGAATAGTCAGCATAAGCTAGAACTGGAGCGGCTGTAAGAGCACACTTCAATTTATCAAAGGCTATTTGATGTTTAGGCAGCCATTCAAATTTACTTGGGAAGACAATTTTCTTCTTCTTCCCGCCTTGTTTCTTACAACCACCTTGTAAGAGCTCCTGCAGAGGATGCGCAATGGATGCATAGCCTTCAATGAAACGCCGATAGAACCCAGCAAAACCTAGAAACTGTCGGACCTCCTTGTGTGACAATGGTACAGGCCATTCCTTGACTGCCCTCAATTTCTCTGGACAAGTCCCAATTCCGTCTTCTGAGATGATGTGTCCCAAGTATTTGACCTTTTTCTGGAAAAATGAACACTTTGAAGGGTTCAGCTTTAGTCCGGCTTCATGAAGTTTGCTGAAAACATTATTCAATCTCTGCAAATGCTCCTCAAATGTATGTCCAAATACGATTATATCATCCAGATATAATAAACACTCGGTGAGATTGAGAGAACCAATAGCCGTTTCTATCATCTGCTGAAAACTCGCAGGAGCCGCAGCTAATCCGAACGGCATCCTGGTGAACTCATGAAAGCCAAGCGGGCCAAGGGAAAATGCACTTTTATGACGATCGTCCGGATGGAGTTCCACTTGCCAATATCCATTTTTCAGATCAAGTGACGAAAACCATTTACAACCTGAAAGACTATCCAATGCCTCATGAACTCTAGGCAGGCTATAACCAGGAATTTTACTCTTCAAATTAAGCCGGCGATAGTCAATACAAAACCTCAATGCTCCCGTTTTCTTCCTAACTAGAACAGCGGGCGAAGAATAAGAACTTGAACTGGGTTGTATGACACCCATTTCCTTCATGCTTTCGAGGTGTTTCCGTACCTCCTCTATCATGGTCGGATGTATGTTGGTGTATCGCTGCCGCACTGGAACATCATCACTCAAATGAATCCTGTGTTGAAAATCCTTAGCTTTTCCCAGCTCGGACTCACTACAAGCAAAGACTGATTCCCACTTGCCGATACATGACATGGCCTGCTGCTTCTGCTCTTCTGTCAGAACAGAGTCCCAAGCAGTCATATCAATCAAGTCTAAATGTTGTGCAGAAGATTTCGGAGGCAACTGAGTGCTACATGATTGTACAATGTCCAAAACCTTGTCTACCTCATGCAAATTACCAACAACTGCCTTTGCAGGAACAATAACATCATGATTGGATACATTCATAATTTCAACAGAAATTGCATGAGACAATGCAACAGTATCAACAACACAAGGTTTTATCATCAAACCACCAGGAATTGCGGACGATGAATCACTCTCTTCTAATAATAAAGTTGGGGAGGTTGAACATAAGTCCGTAACAACAACTTCAACTGCCTGACAAGAGCGAGCTTTGATGGTAACTGTTGCACTATTTACAACTGTGCCCAAATTTCCACCCGTATGAATCCCAGCAGTCATGCATTTAAAGGTTGTCCACCACTGTGAAGATGCTTGCACTTCATCCATGGAATGAGGAACTGTCTCTTGAAGACTTGGCATAAGAATGTTAGTGCCCAGGAGAACAGGAGTTCTTTTGTTATAAGATGTGTCTGCAACTACTAAGAGCAAAACATTCATGGACATTTGCTCATTGCAAACTCTAATTGGCAACTTCAAACAAGCTTCAATGAATCCAGAATAGGGAACATGTTGGCCGGTTACACCCTCAACATGTAAGTTGGTAAGTGGCTGGAGAGATAAGTGAGACAGATATTTTTCAAAGAATGATTGAGATACAGATGATATCTGAGACCCACTATCAAGTAGAGCTCGACAACAAACTCCTTCAAGTTCAATGGTTGACTCATTAGCTCTACCAACTAATCCACTATGATTGACTTTGGAGGCTGAACCATGACACCCTACATGCCTCCTTTTGTAGGGCCTTGGTCGTTTCCCTGGTGTTTGTTATTTTTATTGAACCAACATTGACTCTTAAAGTGACCAGGTCTATTGCAAAGGAAACATTTTCCCCTTGGCTTGTGTTGGTAGTTCTGTCTATCTCTCGAATCAAAATTAGAAGCTGATGTTGCATTAGCCCTTGCTATCTCCCTTGACTCTAAAGATTCCAAACGTTTGATTAGACTTTCCATCTTGTCCATTGATGTTTCAGCTTTTTGTGCAGTAGCTGACATGACTGGAGTAGAACTCACTTCTTTCTCCACAGACCTAGCAGCAGAAATAAGATCCTCAAAAGATATCCCAGCTTCCACCTTGTGACGCAATGCATTTTTAACCTCAGAATTACAAAGACCATTCCAGAATTGCTTACGAAGTGTCTCAACCCTTTTGTCGACCTGAATTGCATCACAGTTGATTGCATCAATCATCAATCCTTCTAACCTGCAGCTCCAAGTTGTGATGCTTTCAGACTCCTTTTGTTCCGCTCCATAGAGTTCCTTCATTGCCTCAGACTGTGACAATGTTTTACCAAATAATGTATCAAATTTTGAAATAACCTGTGTTAATGTTGGGCTATCCCCAAGTGTATAAAGAGCATCAAAGCCCCTACCCCTGACAGACTGTCGTATGGCTTGCAAAACTGCACTATCTGCATGTTGACCTTGCAAACCTTTAACAGCATATTTCCATTGTGTATATGACACCTCATTACCTTTGCCAGCTGCACCATTAAATATTGGCAAAGTTGGAATTTTGACATGATTGACCTGATTATTTGTAGGAGGAATAACAGCATTTTGGCTAGAACCTGCACCTCCAGTGGCTCCCCCTGTTGAAGGAGAATCTTTGCTATCTGGCTTTTTGGATGCAGCATTAATAACACCAACTAACTCTTTCCACTGCTCCCCAGTCAATTGATTAGCCCACTCCCTAATCTCAATTTTACCAGCTTCTGCAGCAGGCAATTTAGAGACATCTAAATTTTTAAGAGACATGGTGAATATGAATTTGTACAAGGTTCAATAATTTTGAAATGAATTGAAAAACTATGAGTGAAAAGATATCTCATGGACCAATTTCACTGAGAAAAAAAAATCCTATAGAAATCAGCTGTTCACAAGTTTCTAATACCTCAACTGACCAACAATGTAACTGTGAATCACAACCTCAAACAATCAAACAGATTGACAAACAATGTTCACACAATCTACTCAAACAGCAAACAATACAGTACTCTGTGAATGCAAACTTGACCAGTCCACACTTCTGAGCAAAAAGTCAGTAATTTTCAATACAGGTAAACTCAATATTATGACCACTTGAGTTCAAAGTCCATTAATCAATCAAGTGATGAAAGTTGGCTCCTAGATTACTAGGAAAAAGTCTTTAAATTATCACTTTACTTTTTAGTCACGTTTAGACTTATCTGTCTTGTTGATCTCGACTTTTGGTGTGTCCTCTGCTGACTGTTTTTCCCGGGCTTCCAGTTCTAGAAGTCGCATGCGAGCGCGCTTTCACATGGGACCGACTGTATAGCTTCTTGTAGCGATTCCTTCACGTTCGAAGTTCACCACCAGGATGGCCATCCTTAAATTCCAGCAGACCGGACAACTGTTGACTGCGCCATTGTGACAGACTCGTGGAGTTGGTTCGATATGTTTTATTCAGAGATCAGACCGTAGTCCAAAACGACTCTAGAAATAAACAAATTAACAATTGTAAATAATAATGCCTATAAACTGACACATTCAAAATGTCATTCAATAAATCACATGTATAATTAAATAATTAGTCATACCCTTTATTAGGAGCTTGAGTGACTGATCAGAAGAACTCCCAATTGTTATTACTGGTGAACACTTCACACACACACAGGTCTTAACACTGAGTTTCAGCTGTATGCCTCAAACCTGGTAATTGAAATAAATACTCCTAAGTACTTGACTAACAAAATACAATTACTTGACTAACAAAATACAATTGTGTATTATACAGACTATACATGTATGAATAAATTACTATGACAGTTGAACTTTAAAATCATGAATATATACTTCAGATGAATTAGATCACAAGTGAACATTTTTGATAACTTTATGAAATGATCTATAATATAAACTTTATAAACCTGAGCATTGCTCAAAGAACCATGAGAAACCTAGCCACTAATTTTGAAGTAAAGTAATTAAAAGGAAAATGCATACCTTGTACAATTCTTCATATACTCCCAAAATTATAAAGATGTGAGCTAGATGACTGTAGCCACAAGAATGACTATAGTTCTCAATGAATGAAAAGGGGTTTTACCCAAACTGACATGCTTCCTGTCAAACTGTTACCTAACATGTTAAAACAACAAACAACAGACACTGTCACCAATTTGTGAAACACTTTTATTGTAATGGAATGAATGGGTAACTACAATGATGATGACAAAGAACTATGTACAATGAGAATCCCTGTGAGATCCACTATGAGATCCAAAAGATCCAAAAGATCTAAACTGATCCTACCACAATCAATCATATTGATATCAGAAATAGTCCAGTGCTGAGCTGGCATTCACTCACATTTTTATGTCCGCCATTTTAGGATACGGTAGCAATCGTTACCGTACTCAGTGGTGGAGGGGTGAAAGCCTTTAAACAGTTAATCAATCAGACACACCCCCAAAGACAGCCAATTAGCCGGCCTTCACACACGTTATGAAAACTAGAATTTCGATCATGAATGAGTCGAAGAATAGAAAGTTGGCCCAGAGTCTCAAGATGCAGTGTTGAATAACATATAACATACTTTAACTGTGAAAAATGCTGTTAATGCTTTTTGCAACCATTTGATTTTCTTATAATCCAAGGACTTGTAACCATAGTTCTTCCTTCCATTCTTCCTTGTTTGCTTCCCTCCTACTTTTAACCCCTCATGCATTTCTTTGTGAATCTCTCATACTTCCCACCTCAGGGGGATATTCATTAATTTTTTTTTGCTAGTTAAAACAAGTGCTAACCTCTAACTGGTCATTATTCTGCCTTCCCAGGCATTGAATCCACAAATTCTTGTTATTTATATATTTCTGTCCTATTAATTGGTTTTTTTTTTCTAGCCATATCTATCCTTTTTGTGTATCAAAATCTACCTATTTCTGTCCATCCATCCATCCATCCATCCATCCATCCATCCATCCATCCATCCATCCATCCATCCATCCATCCATCCATCCATCCATCTATCTATCTATCTATCTATCTATCTATCTATCTGTCTATCTATCTATCTATCTATCTATCTATCTATTCAATATGGGGTATAGGTCTACTCACTCTAAATCTACCAATACATTGTTTACATATGCACAAACAAATTATAATGTTAAGACTGAAATAATCATTGAGAAAAATATGTCCTTAATACCTCCACCAGTGTGACCCGATGATGCTTGACCTGCAGAGGGTACCCTTAGCAATGTAAAAGCAGTCCAAGAATATACCCTCCCTCCGTACGGTCACAGGTCCACCATAGTGACATAAATATAATCAACTCTAATGAAACAATTTTAAAACAGCGCTAGTAGGCCAAGAAATGATTTTTTTCCATCTTCAGGGGACACACAATCAACATGCACAGTTACAACTTACAAGGCCCGGTATGATGCCTGAGTATGATTGAAAAGAGCTATATTTCCTGGCCAATCCCTAGAGAAAGATGGGCCAGAGACCAACTTTCTAATGAGTACATCTATGGTCTTTACGGCTTTAGAGAGATCTCTCCAAGGGGTGTTAGGTCTCTGAGGAATTAATGATTTTCACGCAATTCGCCGTTAAACATTTTAAGTGGAGAGAAATGCTGCACGCTGATTGGCTATGACGCTTGTGACGCAAATCTATGATAATTGTGCAGTCTTAAATGGAATTGTCTAGGGTAGATTCTTTGGATGGAATTTTTAGTCTCCGTGCCCAAATTTTGGGCTTTTCTCCGATACGCAGGTGTATGACTCTCCCAGAAGTCTATTTTAAGACTGCCTGACAATAACTCTTTTTGTTGCGAAAAATTGGCAGGAAATTGCTTTTTTTAATCTAAGTCCCCTCTGGATAATATTATCTTATGGTGACCCCTAATGCTTTTAATCACGCATGGGTCCCAGGGCTACGTTTTGGACTTCATTTAGCTAAATTATCTGTGCTAACTACGAGGGGTGTTCAGGAAGTTCTGACCATTTTTTGTAGCAGGCCTTACTCTTTGACGTACTTGAATGACATTTTCACAGTACAAAATTCAGGTATATAGCCATTCATTCTGAAAATATTACATCCGTGGCTAATTTTTAACTTACTTCTCTGTTGCCATGAAAACCACACCTTGGGGTAGGCAGCGCAGCTTAATTTTTCATACAAAACTCAACAATTTAGCTGTCTAAATCGCCATAAAATTTGTGGTATATACACAATTAATTGTGAACATAGATGTTCATCAGTAGCTTCACAATTTTTCAAAGTACTCTTTGTGGCATGAAACAATTTTTGCATCATTTCAATCCACTCGGTGAAGCAATTTTCAAAGTCTTAACTTAAAAGAGCCCTGGATGTGGCATGTCAAAAGTCCTGATTTGTAGCATATCTTTCACCTCTCAGCTGATCTTTTAGCTTAGAGAATAAGCAACAGTCACATGGTGCTAATCGTCATCGAGGCATCTGGAAATGCTCTCCTAATGAGATCCTGGGTTTGCATACCATTCTTTCCTGTGAGAACACACTACTTAATTGAAGCTCTCTGATCGCGTTTCGGGTCCTTGTAAAACGCTCATTGAAGATCACTCTTTACAGTGCAAAAATCAGGTTTAAATGGCTAAACAATGGATAGGCACAAAATTTTGACATCATAAAGTTACAAGCACAATCGCCAAGAGGCCCTGCATAGGTTTGCAATCCTTTTTAATATAATTTGACCCTAGATTTCAGGGAAAATACAACGCCAAGTTCACTAGAAAAATGAGCTGCGCTGGGTTCCCCATCTTGCAGTCTCCATGGCAACAAAATAACCACTTTTCATTGTGTCTCAAAGGTGCTTGGCCATTTGTTTCCTTGATACCTCAAGATGTATTCCTGAAAATTTGAAGACTCTAGCTCAAATATTAGCCTCTCTCAGAAAAATTGGTCAGAACTTTCTGAA
Organism: Platynereis dumerilii; assembly: GCA_026936325.1. NCBI lineage: Eukaryota > Metazoa > Annelida > Polychaeta > Phyllodocida > Nereididae > Platynereis > Platynereis dumerilii. Next base: position 8,003,907 of record JAPTHN010000022.1, on the reverse strand, counting down.
GGCCCCTCGTATTCACACTAAGCCTCTGTTAAGATTATTTATATAAGAAAATCTGTCACTCCAATAAAAAATATTGCTATTATTAACTATCTTTTATAATTATTAACTTAGTGCCATTTGTTAACAGGGGAGATATCCCTCCACAACAAACGTGACACATTGCCACTTGGTTCAATCCAAATAACAATTGATTACTGATGTCCTACATATAGCCATTATTGAATAAAGAAAATCAACAAAATGTATTACAGCGCTACCTGTAAGTAAGTGAAATGTGTTTTGCAATTGGGTCAACGCTAGACTCTTTCAACCAAACTGGCTGTGAAAGCGACTAGAAGAATGGATGGATGGATGATTGGTGCTTTACGTCCTGGATTTTTTGCACTAGCAATGAGAAGAAAACAAATGAGTTCATATAGGATGATATTTGGGGCATGTGATATACAAATGGCTGCCAATTTCCCCTTTTTTCTTTTCTCTATAAACAGTTACATATGGGTCAAATCTTTCATAAGTAAGTGAACCCCTCCCATTGAAATTGCATTTGCGTTGGGTTTCACTTACTTATCAAAGACTTTGACCCATACGTAACTCTTAGTGCAGCGAAGAAAATTGGTTAACCATTCGCATCCTACTTACCTGAAATATTGTCTTTGGTGACCAAATATGTTTCTCCTGGGATGAGAATTTTTTTCACGTCACGGTGAGGATTGAAGATCTAGCATTACCTGTTTCACTTACTTACAGGCGGCACTGTAGCTAAGTGTAACGTGATCAAATAAATAACAGTGTCACTTATTGTCAGCATTCAACAAAGCGTAACATGATCAAATAACAGTGTCACTTATTGTCAGCATTCAAAAAAGTGTAACATGATCAGAGACAAATAATAGTGTCACTTATTGTCAGCATTAAACAATGCGTAACATGATCAAATAACAGTGTCACTTATTGTCAGCATTCAACAAAGTGCAACATGATCAAATAAATAACAGTTATATAATACTGTCACTGATTGTCAACATTCTATATTTGAAATATTTGAGAATCTGTGCATGTCATATCCGAACATGAGGAAGTCTTTCTTGTATTTGCGAATGACCCTCTCCAAGACGGACGGACTGACGGACTGGTACAGACACCCCAGTTTGTCTTTCTTGGACTTGTTGCTCTTCAGCTGCAGCAATGATGAAGCGTTCTTCTTGCTGATCTTCTCCATGATAAATGGCAAATCGGTTGCTATGGTTTCCAACTTGGCAATGTAGTCGAACCTGGAGAAGATGAATTCATGGATGGATGACTGAGGCTTTAATTCTGTATTTAGGCCTATGCGCTTCGGTATTTGGTGGGATAATTGGACTGGAGGAGAACACAGCAATGAGATAAAGGATGATTGAAAATGCAGTCCAACATTAGTCAAGGTGACCCAGTGAGAGCACAAATTGAACCAGAAACCCACTGGATGGATGGATGATTTGGCTTTATGTCCTGTATATTATATTCACTTGGTAGGCTAATTAGGACAGAAGGACGACACGGCAATGAGGTGAAGAATGCTTGAAACAGCCGTCCAACATAGGCCCAGGTGACACGGCAAGAGCTAGATTCGAACCCTGGATCCAGCGAATGGCAGACCAGCACGCTACCACTAGACCAACCCTCCCGGCAACCAAGAACCCACAACCAACTCATCTTCTAAACCTACTCCCACTGTTGCAGATGAAAGAGGATTTTTAAAGGTTTGCACAATTGTTTCACATATGAGGAAAAAAGTGAGTTTTATAAAGTTGAGTTTTATAAAGTTGTCAAAGGTACGGGGTGACAGTGGATACTTTACATAGGCCAAACTGGCCAAAACACATTGCTAAAACAGTTACTAAACTCAAACAAAATATTTTTTCTCGCAATAATTGAATAAATTGTACACATACCTTACATTGCAGGGCTTGAGTAACTTGCGATATGTGTCCCAGTGTGGGTTGCGAGCGTCTTCTTCTTTATCTGTTATGTATTCCAAGAAATCATTGAACATGATGGACGTGCGCTTTTTGGAACGAACCCTCTTCAACATGTGATTGTAGATGTACGTCCAGAAGGTGTGACGCTTAGCAGGACCATGGTCCAGCAGGTTGTGGAAAGTAGACGCAAGTCGAGAAAAGGGGTCACGGACGATCACGAACACAAAATAGTTTGACAGGGCATAAGATACCGAGCTGGTTTTCTGCGTTTCCAAACTGACCAATCCATACTTGTGAAGTACCAATCCGTGACTGTGGGAAAATTGAGACCAGGATCCAGAGGACTTTTCCTGAATGCATTCGAGAAGGGAAAAAACAATTTATTTTTTCTCCATTTAAAGATAAGCGAGTAAACATGATCTCTATTGAGCACTTGCTTCTAGCAAGGATGAAATTGTATTTAAAAAACGTCCACAAGGGACAAATGTACAAGTCAAAGACAATTAAAGAAGTTAAACAATGACAAATACAATACATAACCTTTATATTTGTCACAATATAAAGTTAGTTTAATCAAACAATCAAATGTATCTTTAATTCAATCTGTACTTTTATATAATCTATCAAAATCGAGAATATCTGTCAAAGGATCTAAGAGAAGTTTTACAAAAACAGAGGTGGGGATAATAAATTTGACCTATTTTAACTTCTGTTGCAAATTCTGGTGATTGTTATTATAAGCTTCTGGAAAGCAAAACTAAAGATTCGTGTGGATGGAAACCCACCTTGGTGTAAAATGCCGGGATATCATTGCTGGACACACTCAGGTCAGGATGAGCCTTCTGGAAGGAAGGTTTCGTGCAGACGAGTGCGTAGAACATGGAGGAGCTCATCGCTTTGGGTATCCAAGCGTAGACCAACTTACGAGAATGGTCCGCAACGTAATATTTCCAGGAACGTCTGAAAAATAAGAAAGCAGTTCAAAGGAAGGAATCCGAAGGATGGATGATTGGGGCTCTACGTCTAGTATTAATGCATTTGGCAGGCTAATTGGGACAGGAGGAGGACACAACAATGAGGCAAAGGAGGATAAGTCCAGATATCTGATGACCAGGCCAGAGCGGGAATATAATTTACCAACTGAGCTAACCCTCCTCCCAAAGGACAGAGGGAAACACCGACTCACAACTTCATGACTAAAGATGGCATGCAGGGCAGCTGAGGCTTACTCTCAACTGTTCGGCATACAGTGTAGGAAAAGGTCATCTTGCACATTGGTATCACCAGCATCTTGCTTATAATCATAGGCGTACGGCGCGCACAATTTTTGGGGGGCGAGTGACATTTGCCCAAATTTCAAGTTCTAGATTTGATACCACTTCAAAAGAAATTGCCTGGAAATCATTAATTTTCAATAGTGTTCATTAAAAAATATGCCCGAATTTTTTAGCCCAAACTTTTGGGGGGCGGCCGCCCCCCCTGCTCCCCCTTCCATACGCCTATGCTTATGATGTAAAATGCCTTTATCACAAAGGCTTGGTCACCACTCAAAATATCATTGGAACCAGACAATTTAGTGTGTAAAACTGTAAATCCATGATGATGGTTTGACAATTCTGAAAACTATTGCCAAAATGAAAAATAATAGATCTTACTTTTTGCTTCTCGATTGGTCCATGGCACACACCCTGGTCAGCCGCTTTCTTCTCTCCGACTGCACCGTGTCTGCCTGATCTCTTCTGGCGACGTATACCACTAAAAAGGATTTTTATTGTGCAAATCATACAATCAGTCAGTCAATCAATCAATCAATGACACTCAGCTTCTTCATATTCTCAAGCAACCAATCAATAAATTTCCCAATATAATTTTGCCTCAACAAGCTCAAGATATTTCAGTACGCAATATGTATCTCTTGATCCTTCATTAAATGTATGTACACTAACGATTTTTTTTTCTCAAAATGAATCGTTTAGGCCACCTTTTATCACTTTAAATTCAAGACTAGTTCTTCAATTCTCTCTTTTACCTCATGACTTTGGAGGGCGATCATTTGGGGCTTGAACTCCGACAGAAATTACCTGTTTCAGTTGCATGATGTCCCGAAATATTCCTTGCTAAATCAAGCAACACCCTGTTAATAAATACTCTCACCAGAAGTTATTCATTTTGAGACTGCCCAAAAAGAATTGATTTATTTCAACAAAATGACCAAGAAATTATTTATTTCAACCTCCAACCCCCCCCCCCCTTTGAGATTAAATGGCGGCCCCCTAATAATACACCAAACCCAAATTAATTATTTAAAATCCGCTACCTAGGAATGAATTTATTTATTTAGAAACCTCGAAGCCCCCACCCACCTGGAAGTGTAACAGGTGTCTCCTTACCTCTGGTCTCCTGTCTCACAGTGAGGCTGATGCTCATTATCACCAGGACAAGCAAAATGAAGAAGGACGTCACCAGCTTCGGAAAATGCATTTCCTAAAATAAGTAAATTAACAAGCATTACGCATGCAATAAGCCATTTATTACCAAAGAAGAAGCATGTTTTGACAGGCGTATCGCCCCCCCCCCTCCAAAGTTTGCGAAACCCTAAGACTCTAGCAAAAAAAGCTAAAAAAAAAATAGGGCAGATGGTTAAATAAAATTATTGAAAAATCAATCGTTTCCAAGAAATTTCATTTATCGTATTAAATCTAGATGTTGAATGTTGGCCAAATGTCGCACGCCCCTCGAAAAATTTTTGCTCGGTACACCAATGGATGTTTGAATGCATTGAAATAAGGTGTATTTATTGGGAGAAGGCAGAACCCCCTTCCTGGATCTGCCGCTGGCCTTCAACTTTTATATATAGATATAAGTGTCATGGCATAGTATAACAACTCAATGTTATGGTGGTTTAAGTGCCAGAACCATATGGCTGTATAATTGCCTTCCACCAACATAATACATGAGAAAAATGGAAAAATGATTACTAAAACCATCAGTTATTCTTTACCCTATTTTAACAAAATGAAGCTAACAATACAAAATGTTTTTTCTGTACTTACATCAGAGTGCCAGATATCCAGTTGTTCTTATTCCGATGCTTGTAACTTCCCTCCTCTGACTCTTGAGTGGCACACACGTCTCATGTGTCTAATCTTCAAGATCTAAAATATAGCATTTTGTTGTGCTGGCGCAATTTAATGAATGGACAACACAGAAGATTAGTGAAACAGACTGCATATTTGTCATTGTTTGTTGTTGTTGAGCTTTGCTGATCCATTTGGAGGGGGGGGGGACCATTAGATGGGGTTAGAGTTCTTTTTTAATGCATAATTTCTTGCTTAGTTTTTGGTGATATAAAATCGTTTTGGTAAATAATTCCTGGCTGGCGCACTTCTTAACATGGTGAAACATCACCAAGTAATTTCCCATTGAGGAAAACTTCAAGCCTAAAAGGTTGAAAATGGCCTAAATTGATCTATAGATACATAACTTGCATAACTTACTCAGCGATAACACTTCAGATGTGTTCGATCAATTATAACACTTATGAGACACATTTAACGATCGATTATGACATAAGACCACATTGAAACCCAGTTCAGGCATTGATTTACATTCTCACATCGTTGCTGCAAAATAATCGGTGTCACCAAAATACACAACAAGAACCAAATTGGCTTATCCAACGCAGAAAATAATTGGTCCCGTTAAAAAGATCAAACTAAAATAAAAAAGGAGTTCTCAAGGTAACGCAATAAGTATCAAACTTAGCATACCTAACTAATGAAGCGAATTTAGAGCTATTTCACCCTTCGTGGTTTGCCTGAGAACTTCGCCTTACGGACCAACTTCTCCCTCCAACTCAAGACACCATGACATGCAGAAATTGTGAGGAAAATCAAATCGAATAACTAAATTTTCAGCAAATTTTGTATGGCTACACATACTTCAATGGTATTACAATTATGCAATATTAGTTATAAAATATTATCATCCAGTTAAAAATACCATGAAGTGCCAAATGTTGCTTTTCTTTGCTGTTTAATGTAGAAATGGTTGTGCTTTACAATTTTTAAGCAAAAACTGATGTTTGCAACCATTGTTACTTGAGTTTATATACTTATCTAAAAATAGATTCCACAAAATTCTGACAATTGTGATTGTCTATCAATAAAGCAGTCAACGCCCAGTGGACATTTGGATTTTTTCTCAGGAAAAATGAGGCGAAGTAGGAGTTTGTTAATTTATTAACAGACTCCAGAAAAGCCGAGGCTTATCTGGCTGGGGCCTATGATGCCAAAACATATGTATACATGAAAAAAAAAATTAAAATTAAGTATGAAATGTAATAAGAAACATTATAAAATTTAGCATTTGAATTTTAAAAGAATAGATAGTATTAATGACAAATTGAAATACAGTTAGGTGACGCAACTCTTTGCTTTGGCAAAGATATGATTTGAAGTTGTTTATTTGTTTATTTTATTTGAATATTGATTTTTAATATTTTGTTGTTTTTTTGTGTATCTGAACATGCTGAATGATTCACTCTTTCCTCAGTAGTTTTTCACGTAATGGCAGCGCACAGATTTTTTAAAGGATTGTATTGATTGATTGGTCAAGTCTTCATTCAATTCCATCAATAAAGCATTATATATATTTCACTTCCTTTATAGCTTATTTTGTCCTATATGGGATTTCAGAAAAAAAAAAATCCAAATATAAATGACTTCATAGCTCAAATTGCTTTTAAAAGGTAAAATTCAGTTAAATCTGCAAACCTTCAAAATGAATCAATCGCATGCATATTTCGGAATTATTTCCTTCCTCGTCTTCTTTTTCTTACCTTCTTCTTATCTATTTGATGCAAGGCATATCAAGAAAGTTTTTGCATGTGGGTTAGGTGAGTTTGCTAATTTGTCAACTTGGTTGTGAGAATTTATAAGTTAACTACCAAAAAAGTTTTAGCAAATAATTTACTTCAGCAAAGGTGTACGGCGGGTAGAATTTTGGGGGGGGAGTGCCATTTTCCCTAATTTCATGCTCCAAATTTTATATCATGTCAAATGAAATTGCTTGAAAACCACTGATTTTCAATATATTTATTTGATCATCTTCCCATATCGACCGCTGAGCGCAAAAAGGGACTTAGTGCCATTAAGTCCCTTTTTGAATTATTGCATATTTCGAAAGTTCAAGACCTTAGGACTAATGCCTGTGAATATTGGAACTAAGCGGGTTCAATTAAAGGAAATATTGCAGGTCAAAGTAGAGGATGACACTATTTGTGGAATAAAGTGGAATTTTCAAGTTTTTATTGTCCCTTTTTGTCGCTGAAATTAGAAAATTTCGCCCAACGCAAAAAGGAGCATAGTGCTGCTATGCACCTTTTGGCGCTGAAATTTACTTAACAATGATAGTAAAAATACTAGCGCTAAGCTCCTTTTTGCACCGAAACAAGTCGGCGCAAAAAGGAGCTTAGTGCATCTATGCTCCTTTTTGCCCCACTGATAATGCTTTGTTAAATGCAAGAAGGAGCATTAGTCTTATTTCATAAAAAGTAATAATATTAGCCTCATTGTTTTTATATACATTTGTAGAAAATGTATATATGTCTGTACGTACCAAAAATCATTCAAATCGGACCAGTATTGACCGAGCGAGAACTGAAAACAACTGTTCAAAAGTAAAAGGCCTTTTTCTCAAAATGCCATTTTTCCACTAAGCCCCTTTTTGCGCCGAGCGGTCGATATGTTTAGCCTCCTTGCCAGAATTTGGGCCTTTTCTCAATTTTTTGGGGAGGTGGGCAGCTGCCCCTATCCGATATGCCTATGTAGTACCTCAGGAACCAAGAACAAAATTAGAGAATTTTTTTAATAGATTAAACCCTTTTAGAAATTCATGGAGTCTGGTTTTAAACAGGATATCAGCTTTTAGTGAAATAGATTAGATTTTTATTTAGGTATGTGCCAAACGGCACCCAGCCCGCAAGGGCCTTACAAACCTCTGGTAAATAGTGCAAACAAGCAACACACATTGCAAACAAAAGTAGAAATGCAACTGAGTACAAATATTTAAGAGATAATTTAAATTGAGGAATGATTATGTAGTTATGCAATATAGGATAACAAAGTCAATTGACTAAACGTCTGTATTGTAAGCGAAAGGAGCTTACATTCATAATTCATGAAAAAAAAAAAAACAGGAACGTGAGACCACAGAAACTTGTCTGTATCTTATGGGATAGAAAGGAAGGGAGGTATTTCCACAAACTGATACAATTTGTGACTTCATGACTATGTAAACCGCACCCCTGCCGTCCAACTTCCAAAAACTCAGTACTACTTTGATATGCGATGAAAATGATAAAACAACTGATTTCCAAAGTCGTGCAATTACCTGATAAGATTTTAAAATGCCCCACCCTGGTGACGGTATATAAGGGGAAGGGACAGAGTGAATAACCATAATCCATCAGAGCATCACCAGCGAAGTGACACCGCAAACTTCAGAATCTCGGCAGAAATGGAGAGAACAGTGGCAGCCATCTTCCTTCTTGCGTTCATTGCAGTTGGAGTCGAGTCTCGAGCCTTCAAAGAAGAAAATCAAGAGTTTGATTATGAGACAGACTTATTCCAGAGAAACTCTACCGTCTTCCCCAATGTGACCAGCACTCCAAACTACACAACAGTCTTCCCCAATGTGACCAGCACTCCGAACTACACAACAGTGTTCCCTAATGTGACCAGCACTCCAAACTACACAACAGTCTTCCCCAATGTGACCAGCACTCCAAACTACACAACAGTCTTCCCCAATGTGACCAGCACTCCGAACTACACAACAGTCTTCCCCAATGTGACCAGCACTCCGAACTACACAACAATCTTCCCCAATGTGACCAGCACTCCGAACTACACAACAATCTTCCCGAATGTGACCAGCACTCCAAACTACACTACAGTCTTCCCCAATGTGACCAGCACTCCAAACTACACTACAGTCTTCCCCAATGTGACCAGCACTCCAAACTACACAACAGTCTTCCCCAATGTGACCAGCACTCCAAACTACACAACAGTCTACCCCAATGTGACCAGCACTCCAAACTACACTACAGTCTTCCCCAATGTGACCAGCACTCCAAACTACACAACAGTCTACCCCAATGTGACCAGCACTCCAAACTACACTACAGTCTTCCCCAATGTGACCAGCACTCCAAACTACACTACAGTCTTCCCGAATGTGACCAGCACTCCAAACTACACAACAGTCTACCCCAATGTGACCAGCACTCCGAACTACACAACAGTCTTCCCCAATGTGACCAGCACTCCAAACTACACAACAGTCTACCCCAATGTGACCAGCACTCCAAACTACACAACAGTCTTCCCCAATGTGACCAGCACTCCAAACTACACTACAGTCTTCCCCAATGTGACCAGCACTCCAAACTACACGACAGTCTTCCCGAATGTGACCAGCACTCCAAACTACACTACTTATTTGTTCACTGACAGGTATAAACAATCCTTTGAAAATTCTTCTTCTTATTTTGGCATTGTATTCAATTGAGCATATCCTAATTATAATATATTTGTTTTGTTCTAGGGATGCCAAGTTTTTATCCAGCGATGTAAAGCAAACCAAGGGTCTCGTATGGATCATGCCGCGTGAGGAGCTGTCCGTCTTTCTGTGGAGCAAGAGAAACGAGGAATTTGAAGACTTTGTTTTGTGCTCTGACAGAAAAGTCTTAGAGGAGATTGTGATTGCGACTGAGAACAGAGTCACTAGAGTTGGAGGTATGTGCCAATTATACACAAATTTGTTACAAATTTCCTTTGAAAAGATGGAGACACGGGAGATTTCTTTTTCGTTTTTGGACAGACGTCTTAAAAATGACCCAATGGTGTTAAAAACTCTCAATTTAGAACATTAAATTCGTCCTATTTCAACTGCTAGATTAATTTGTGTGTAACAATAAACGTATACCACAAAAATTCCAAATTTTTAAATTTGTTGTTGCTTATGATCAAAATCTAATGTGCACAGAAACTGATTACGTGTAAAGTAATCTGCGATAAACTACACTGTACTAAAACATGATTAATAAGTACTTTAAAAATTTCTTTTCCAGGAAAAGTTTGCATCAATTCTTCAAATGGCTTCATCTTCTTTAAACTCTCATCAAAAAATCCCCAGGACTTTGTGGAAGAGATGACGATTGACTGGGAAGCACATTACGACAAACAATGAACATTTCATTCTCGCTAACTATGCTGTGATATCAGTTAGTGTAGAATTGAAACATTTAGTTAATAAATGTGTCAGCTGTAACTTCTGTTGTTTTTCATTTATGCTTTTCTCATCTGGAGTGCAGGGGATAGCTCAGTAATAGTTTGCTGGGTTTCAATCGCTGGGTCAAGGCTTCCAATAAACCTCTTGCTGGGTCAATTGGGCCTACGTTGGACGGCAGCTTCAAAAATCCTTCATCTCACTGCTGTGTCCTCCTCCTGTCCTAATTAGCTCACCAAGTGCAAAATTCATGGTGTAAAGCCACAATCTTCCATCATCTGGACTCTGGAGTGCCCAACAACAATGAGTGGTGCATTTTATTCCTTTTTGGTGTGTATAACAACAATGAGTGGTGCATTTTACTCCTTTTTGGTGTGTATAACAACAATGAGTGGTGCATTTTACTCCTTTTTGGTGTGTATAACAACAATGAGTGGTGCATTTTACTCCTTTTTGGTGTGTATAACAACAATGAGTGGTGCATTTTACTCCTTTTTGGTGTGTATAACAACAATGAGTGGTGCATTTTACTCCTTTTTGGTGTGTATAACAACAATGAGTGGTGCATTTTACTCCTTTTTGGTGTGTATAACAACAATGAGTGGTGCATTTTACTCCTTTTTGGTGTGTATAACAACAATGAGTGGTGCATTTTACTCCTTTTTTTTGGTGTATAATGCAATGAGAACTAAAAAATCATGTATTTTTGATAAATGAACAAAATGCGACAGAGGACACTAAGAGCAGCTGAAAGCCTCACAGGACAGACCTCTGGTGTATTGTTTTGGTTATCTATCTATCTATCTATCTATCTATCTATCTATCTATCTATCTATCTATCTATCTATCTATCTATCTATCTATCTATCTTTCTATCTATTTTTGAGAATTAAAACTATTCCATCATTCCTTTCAGGATGGTAGTGAAATGTTCCATTTCGGATGGTAGTATTTTTACTGGCACTAACATTCCATTTGATATCTTATCTGCTTATCTTTGATCTAATGTTATCTTGATATTTAATTATCTTATCTTATCTATCTTATCTTATCATATCAACTTATTAGAGTTCTCCCTATCTTGCACACCCATGTTCCCTATGGAGCCTCCCCGTTTGCAGTGTTTACCCCCAGGGCAGTCGGCCATCAGGTGTCCATGTGCACATGAAGGGGATTTCCCATACCTGGATTTTTCTTACCTGCACGCATGCGCACTGGGTCACTGGCCATATATAGCATTCAATTCAACAGTTCAAGAGCCAAACAACAATGGTGGAAAGCAGTAGCTCTTAGTTTCTCTTCATTCGTCACTTTCTTCATGGAATACCTGGATTACCTTGGATACAACTGACACCAACCAACAGGTGAGCTCACCTTGATGAGATCAAAGAGTTGTTAATTACAGGTAAACTCAGGTATGACTTAATATGCTAACTGTCAGGGATCAAGTTGATTGACCTGATTCATAAACAAACTTGAGACTTAGGTTAACTTAATTGAGTAAGCTTTAGTGCATAGTCTAAACAAACAAATTAACAATGCAAACAATGCAGTGCAATCGTTGGCTTCTTATGCAAATTTGTGCTTCTGTTTATTTAAACAAACAGTGGTCACATAGGCCCACACCCCCATGCTGTGAGCTGCCTAACTAGGTCAAACTTTAGAACTTGATTTTGACAGAACTCACCTGGGTGGAACAATCAGTTGTCAACAATTCAGTTTATTCACCACACCTGCATAAAAATGTTATCTGCCTGTGGCAATTGTTTCAGTGTAAAAGACCAATAAAAACATAGATTTAATTATGTTATACTGCCAATTTAGACAACCATGACTACCATTGAATGAGTGATCCTCATAATTTTTGGAAATCCCCATAAAAACCGTTCTGTTAAAATAAGCACTAAGGAGCACCAAAAAGAGCACATATGCATAAATTATGTATGTCAAGGTCTACTCATTGGAAATATTATCCAGACACACTAAATATCTACAACTGTCATCACCAATTGTTCAATAAACTATAAATTTTTTGATAAATTTGAGAATCACTGAATTTTAATAAGAATATTAGTCATGTTTATGCTGCCAAACTGAATATAAATCTGCATCAGTGATCATGAAAAACTTGTTGTCACAACAGAAGTATTTTATACTCAATGCACAAGTAGATCACTCAATCTGGTTATTTGTGACCTGTAGAAATGTTAGGCAGAATAAAACAAGTTATTACTTTTTGTTGTATAGGCTGTTTCTCCAGGCCTGGATTATCCGTTAGGCTGAGTAGGCTATAGCCTAGGGCTTCACACCTCAGGGGGGGCCTCACATCTGGTGAAAAAAATAAAATATGCCTTAATTTGAGAATTTAAGTAAAAAATAAATTGACAAAAATCAAGAGGACAAGTTCGGCTCAAATGCATATTAAGGGGCCCCAAATTTATAATTGTGGATGGTGTAGCCTAGAAATACTTGTTTCAAGAGTATCTCATATGAAGCTCCTCTAGAATCAATTATACAATTACACTCGCAGAAATTTGGCAGAAAAGTCATTAGAATTTTGTAAGATAATCTCACAAATTCCTTGATTTCCCAAATTTATTACCATTAGGCCTATTACAGAAAAAGCCTATGAAAATAACCAAAGAAATGTCAGCAATAGGCATAATCGTTAATATTTCGGCAATAGTCTCAGAAATTTTTCGTATAACCTAAGAAATTTCTGCAATTATTATATGCAAATTGGTACAATTATTGCTGAAATCTATGTCATAATGCAAATTTACAATTATTGTACAAAAATTATTCAATTATTATAAACATTTCAATGACTATGGCTAAAATATCTATGAGTCTATGACCGTCTAATAAATATTGGTGCAACAATTGGATGGAAATTTTCTATTATCTTAGAATAAATTAAAGACTTCGATTTTTTTTTGTGATTTTAGTAAATTCTTTGGCTTTTTGACACATTTTCCACAATTGTTGCAGATATTTTCATGATTACTGTAAAAAATGTACATTTGTTTGCCCAAAATTTTGCAATTACAATAACTGTACAGTTGATGTGCCATCTTGTGAATTGAACTGGAGAAATGTATATTAAATCAACAGGGTCAAATGCAGTGGAGACAGAGACTGATTCCTTTCTGGTTCATACTAACGCATGTAATATTGTACAGAAAACTTTACGATCAAGCAATAGATTCAGTGGCTTTTATGAAAATTTTTTTGATACAAATTTTAAACCCGCAAACAGAAAGTGGGAATAACGCAAAATTCTGCAGTGATTGGCGGTCTCAGGTCAGGTCCAGCAAGGGGCCTCACTTTGAGGTTTAGCCTAGGGCCTCATGCTACCTTAATCCGGCCCTGTGTTTCTCTGAGATATATATCAATATGACATGCGTGGTTGTAGGCCCGTGTGCTGAGTGTTATCAGATTGAGAGATAGATAGAGATAGATAGATAGATAGATAGATAGATTACCCGATACACAGATGCCATCATAGTGAGATGGAGATAGCTGATAGATAGGTAGATATGCTGCAGATAGCTAGACTGATAGATAAATTAACAAAACACAGACAGAAAGATGGCAGCAATGACAAAGATATCAAGAAATGGGTAGTAATTCTTTGATCTAATTAATTCTATCAAGCATTTATTAATCTAGCACTTTTAATTCCATTGATTTACCTATCAATCCCACAATATTTTTCTCTGTCTTTGCTTCCCTCTGTCTGTCTGTTTTAGCATCAGTCTATCAAACTAGATATCTGCTTGCAAATTGTACTTCCACCAGATATGGAACATTACAGTTGATGTAATTGAAAACCTTGTTCATATCTACTGTATCCTATCATTTTACCTAATTGCCAGTTTAGCTCTGGGCCATCCCATGAAACACAAAAAGGGGAACTGCTGTGAATGAGGGAGATTCCCCTCTCAGGAGTATAGCAACAGGGGCATTATGAATTAACAGGAGGATTATGGACACCCCACAGGGATAATAACAGGGTCAATCATGCCAACAGGTTTGTGAGGTTACAGGGTAAATACAGCAGGTAAACATACACCGGGGAATGGTGTGGGGCATGGAACTAATGTACTAATGTGTAAATTGCAGTGTAACATCCCTCCCTACCCCCTCCCCACTCTCCACAGAAGGCCATGGTTAAACAACTGGAATCATTTTCAAGCTGAATCATATTACTGGATACTTTTGTTATTGCCATTGTTATTGTGACTTGTGAGAAGAATAGCAAGGTAGAAAGATTGGTGTATAAGCAGATAGATAGATGGATAATTAGGAATATTGAGACAGAAATATCCTCCGAATAAATGGTAGTACAAATGTAAATACTTTGCCAGGCTTCATTTATAATAGGATGGCAGTGAGTGTCACTGAGGATGGTACTAACATTTGACATGCAGTTTTTTGATGATTCTGAGTCTATATTTGACTTCTATATTTTCTTGCTTGCAGATAAAAATGAAGCTCTGCACTTTCACCCTACTCGTCCTGCTGATTGCTATCCAGCCCACACAAAACTTTGAATTCCCGAGTATAGAGGAATTCTTCGGCAACTTGATGCACCAAAATAGTCAGAAAGTGAAGTCAGAAGGTAAAGAAAGAGTCAAAAGACAGAACCCCAACATCGGAGACGACAGTCCACATGCATACGAAGTCAGAACTCAGAAGTAAGTTGGTTTTACATATCTTATAAAAGAGTAACTGGGGAATCCCCTGATCTACAACTTTGACTTTCTTGGGCTATATACAAGTCAGTTAAAAAAGTCAACAGATTTATAAAAAAAAAAAATCATATTGATATATTTTACTAGCATCTAACATATTCTAACAAAAAAAGTTAAATCATCTATCCCAGTGGCAATTAATGTGCTATTAAGTTGATTTAATGTTCCAGAAGAGCACTGCATTGCTTGATTTGTAAACAAAACAAGGGTATTAATGGCAGTGAAAACTATTTGTGAACACTTTCAAAGGAATTTGTCTTCATATATTGGGCTTAGAATGACAATTACAAAAATTTGACAGTCAGAATAACTTAAATATAAGACTGCAATCTTTCTTTTAAGCAACCTTTTAATTGGGAGACATTATAGCTTTGATTAGCTGTTTTAAAATAAACTTGTAATGTTTTCATTATTTTCCAGTTTGCCAATGTTACCAGATGACTCGGACATCAACTACCGCTATATGCCTGTGATGGGTAACGGTCACATTTCCACAACCGTCTACTCCCCCGATCTCTACCTTAATGGGCTTTATAATGGGGTTGGAGGTGAGATATCGAAAATGGCTTTTCCTCACCTAAAAATGAATTTCCCTACAGAATGAAGGAGTCAAGAGCACAGTGCATGCAAAATGTGCAGATGATAATAATGATGATGATGATGATATGAGCACTCTGAGTATTGGGAATGCATAGTGTTGCTGGAGAGGCCCTGTTAAAATAATTAGCTGAACAAAATTCATAGTGTTTTCGGTAATATAACTGTGGTTTGTTGCACAATCTATTGAATTGCTAACCTGCGATCTGAGCCCAACTTATTCCTTTTTTTCAATTTGGATCATACTTTAGACTGTCCTCACAAGGCATAAATGTATCAGATGAGATTTGTACACAGGCACCTTGCCCAACGTATCGGAAGCAACAAATGGCAAATTCATAGAGTTCTCATTACACCAAATATCTGTTGCTGGTTTTCCTTGAACTAGTAATTTGATTGAGAGAATGTATTAGCTTGCATTGAGAACTCAATGTATCATTGTAGAATGTAGATACAACCTCATCTACTTTTCAGTAATTGATATTTTTGTTAATTATTTTGCAGCCGAGAGCCGCCGAGCAGCTATTCCAGCAACCATCATGACTCGACTATCGCTGGACAATGAGCAGGAAGAGAGACAGACACAGAGATACTTCTCCTTCAATGTAGAAACAGGTAAAGATAGACAGACGTAAATTCATAGTGGAAAAAGGATTATATGCAAAAAAGACAGTTTGGATAATAGCTTATCTATCTATCAAATGATTGCTATATTTGGAACAGAAAAGATTGCAGGCACCATAGATGATAAATTTACCTCACTTGTGATATTGTAATTTGCCTAGCTTTTGTATGATATTATTTATCGAGATCATGCCTTTATACGATATTAATTTTTTTCTCTGGATTTCAAATTTTGCTGGATACGATAAAGTGAACTTGATTTGATTAAGGATTTATAGTATTATGTACCATTCGCATTGATAAGTAAGTAAGTAAGTAAGTAAGTAAAACTTTATTTCATGTCGGGTTATGAAAACAAGCAACACAAGCGCAGAGGCTTTTGACCGACTAAAAACAAATAACAAAACAATAAAAACAAGATAAATAATAAAAACAATAAAAGCATAATTGTCATAAAAGTTACATAGTACATAAAATACATGTCCCACAGCTGCAACTGGGTTCCCATGACATTATTTGATGCCATTATCTCTAAATGTGCTTGAGAAAGTTTAGTATTAAGTTGACTTCCATTTATGAAATTTTGAAGTAGATGGAATTTTGACTGGAATGTTTCCAAATAACATAACTGACCTTTCTAATTTTATGTACATGACTTCTCACTTGTTTTCAGGAGTTTTCACTGAGACCATCGACTGCCCCTTTGCCTACGCTGAGCACAGGACCTACATCCACCAGAAGTACATTAGACTCATAGTGACCGACATCAATGTCAGACCC
Source organism: Platynereis dumerilii (assembly GCA_026936325.1). NCBI lineage: Eukaryota > Metazoa > Annelida > Polychaeta > Phyllodocida > Nereididae > Platynereis > Platynereis dumerilii. The sequence continues at coordinate 7,986,896 of JAPTHN010000022.1, read as the reverse complement.
AAAGGAAACTACGGAGGTCAGTTCAACTTGAAATACAGAGAAGTTGAGGAATCCACGGACATCAATTTCCAGTCGTTGCCGGATGACCTCGGCTTAAAGTGAGTCCTATACCATTTCTAATAGATGGATTACACTGAGAATCTGAGCAGCTTTAAGCTGTCTTTGGCTCATCCTCGGCTTGCGAGGGTGTCTTTGGCTTATCAACCAAATGTACAAGACATATTTCTTTAAACTATGACAGTCATTTGGATTATATTGGAATAATAATGTATTTGGTAATTCTTTTCTTGAAGCACATTACATTTCATATTTCAGCTTGCTTCAGTAATGTGACAATCGAAGAACCTTATATTAATACAATGGCAAATATTTTTTTACACGCAGCTTTGGACAAGAACAATGTTTATTTTGACTGTGAAGAATCATTCTTCTGTTTTCCTCTCCATCCGTTTTAGGAAATAAAGTCATTACCTTTTTTTACCATGTCTGTCAAAGTCTGCTTGTGTTGCATTAGTGCATTTTTCAACAAGAGAAGCATCTTGATGAAGGACATTTTTGAAAAACACTTTCTCTGTTACAGGCGTTGGAGAGGAACAACAAATTCAGCGGAAGCAGGCGCTCAGGTCCAAAGTGTCTCTGTTTTGCACATGACCAAACCTCTTAGTATCACGGTCTACCCAAACTCAAGACCCAATAACCTGACGACCATCATGGCCATTGACAAACTGCAGAGTGCGGCCCAGGCAGACATTGTTTCTGCGAGGGAGGTGCTCTTCAGCCGAGGGAGCTATGCTCTTTTACAGGTAATTTTCAATATACAATTTAGTTGGTTTTTGTTTGATACCTCAGAGAAATTTTCAACCCTGAGTCCTCTTCATGTGTAGGCCTATTTTGTTGTATACGTCATATTATGTTTAAGAATCTCCTACATGTATGATAATAAAACTGCTCTATTCTTGATAATGTTTATTGGGGAGTTGCCCCCTGGCAACTACCCCTAATGATTGCAAAGAAAATGTATTATCGCTTTTCAATAACATTTATGAACTATATTGGGGTCTGTAACTCCCCATGCAGATTGTGTGAGATATGCAGATGCAAGAAAACTATTTCTTGATCTGCCAGTACCATTACTTTCTTTATTCTTTGCTGATGTTGTGTGTGACAATCCATATGCATCTCAAGCAAACAAAACTAGGGGCTGCCCATCCAAGCAATGCTAAGTGAAGATAGGGGGGCACTCCCAAGAAATTCCAAATTGGTGGCAGTAGCTTATATTCTTTTTTCCCAGGCTCTGTTTCGTCTATGACCTTCAAATTTGCACACAATCTCATCACTAATATTTTCTTGCATTTTCACATCCACAAGCCAGAGGTTGTCACTATGGCCTAGTCCTGTTATTTTATAGAGTAGGCTTAGACAAATAAATAATTTAAAAAAAACTATTAACAAGTTGTCTTTTTTTCACAATTAAATTATAATGACAACGTAAATTCAACACTGCATCTAGAAACTCCTGGCCTACCCCCCGCTTTTTTACTCATTTAAATGATCGAAATTCTAGTTTGTATATCTTGTAGGTAATTTTAGATATGTAAATTGTATCTGATTAGTCTTTGATACCTGCAAGAAATTGTCAACAATTAGTCCTCTGATTATGTAGGCCTATTTAATTGTATACTTTTATTGTGTTTTGTATAAGAATTTCCTCAGATGATAAGACTTATTGATTCTTAATAGTGTCAATTGGCAAGACTGAATCCACTCCCAGAGTGTAATTTTTGGTCAACTGAAAGAAAAAGGTATTTGTCTGAAGACACAAGAATAGTTCAACTCACTGGAAAATAGCAAAAAAAATTGTCTTGTAGAGATGCTTCTTGTGTTTTTAGGAAAATCTAAGTATGTAAGCGATAATACACTCCACCAGCCAACACATCAGCAGTTGCTCAGTGCTCACTGGCAAATGCGGCCCCACTTGTGTTGGTACTTGGAAACTCAAACCCAAGGACAATGGCCCACATATTGAAGGACAATAATGCCAAATCCTACTGCTACCCCGGTGGTACGCTTGATTACCTCAAATCCCGCATCCGTCACACAAATGATAAAACAAACCCAAGTCATGTTATCCTCATGGCGGGTGACATCGAGGCAGCAAACAATGTACACCCCGACGCAATCAACACCAAATTTGAACAACTAGTCAGGGAAATCAGACGGGTATATCCCTGGTCCCGTCTCATCCTTGTCGGGCTTGCTACTACAGGAAGCTTCAAGCGTCGTGTCGCAATACACAGACTGAATGCACTCATGCAGCACATGGCCTCGAATGAGCGCATGATTGCTTTTGTGAATAATGACAATTCCCGGCTAAAAGACAATATTCACCTGACTCTTGCTTCAAAAGAAGCTCTCGGTCGCAGAATAACCCAGATCATCAAGAAGCCCCATCTTGATGCTCTACGATGGTTTCGATGAGCTGGTCTCAGACTCCAATGTCCCAGAAAATGACAATATTACCTGTGTTTATCCTGCTGTTTCAGTTCCAGATAGGGAGGCACATAGGTCTATAAATAACCCTAATCATAGTCTGACAACAGATGATAAGATAGAGCAACTTAACACTAGTCTACAAGTAATCCATAACAATGAAAATCATGTAAATGAAGAAATAACTATGCTTGATAATGATGAAAGGCATAAAATTAAATATGATGAGATACACATATTCTCCTGGAATATACAGGGCATAGGTGGTAAATTAGAACTTAATAGTGCACAGCAGCTCCTAGATCCATATGACATAATTTTCCTATTTGAAACTATGAAACTTGACACTTTTAATCCCGCATTTCCAAATTTCCAATTCTTTCATTGCCAGCGAAAGTACCAGCATCCACGTGCTAGTCGTCCATCTGGTGGCATTGGTGTTCTAATTAAAGATAGAATCAAACACTTAGTGAAAATAGAAAAGCTCAATGAGCACGTTATTTGGCTTAGCATTAAGCAAAAGCAACAACCCCAATTAATAATCGTTGGTACATACATACCACCAGCTGGATCAAAAATGTATCTCAATTATAAAATTAATGACATTTTTCTTGCTCTCCAATCGGACATAGCTCACTTCCTCCAGTCCACTCCTCTTGTTGGTCTCTGTGTTGATTTTAATAGCCGCACAGGAGGCCTGAGTGACATAGTTGTTAATATAAGTGGTAAAGATGATGACTTTATGGCTAATATCAATGAGATAGCTTATTCTCCCCCTGAAAGAACAAACCCTGACTGGTACTCCAGAGTTAGGCAAATGAAAGATAAAGGCCAAAATAGTTTCGGTAAAGAGTTAGTACAACTGTGCATAAATAGCGGTATGCGAATAATGAATGGCTTTCTTAATCCAAATAATACTGATGATTTCACATGTCATGCCCCACTCGGCAAAAGCACAGTGGATTATCTCCTTAGCACTCAGATACTATCTGAAGCAATATACCATTTCAATATCTGTTCAAAATTGGTGGAATCTGATCATATCCCCATAACATATCCGTAAAATGCCAGGTCACCGCAGATAAAAGATGTTTGCGAAAATCGCATAATTCCAATAATGAAGTGCGATTCCACTATGTTTTTGACAAAAACCAAGTTCCAAACTATAAAGAATCCTTAAAAGATGAGTTGGCTCAAAACAAATTGGTCAATCTTACAGATAACCTGAGTAGTGAAGCCAATGTAGATACTTTACTTGAGTCCACCTATGACTATATAGAGAGTTGTATCCAGAAAAATTTTAAAAAGAAACTTCTCAAAGCCCCCACAAACACTTTCCCAACAAATATATGGTACGATAATGGATGTAAAATTGCCAGGAAAAAAGCGAATGAGTACGCTAAAACACATGATTTAAACGTTGAAATACATAACTTAGAATACAAATCATTGTACAAACAATACAAATACACCATTCAGAGAAAGAAACGGCTGTATCAAAAATCCAATAGGGATGAATTAGACAGATTACAAAATACAAACCAAACAGAGTGCTGGAAACTCTGGAATGAACTCACCAATACACAAACAAAAACATCAAACCAACCAGACATAGACAAATTTCATGAATATTTCACTCAACAAGTGCATCCACCAGCCTACCCCCATTTTGATCTTGAACACATGGATGAAATTAATGATAAAGTAAATCAAATACTGTTAACTGATGAGGTCCCTGACCAAATTAGTCTGAGAATATGTGATAGTCATATTACAGAGGCTGAGGTTAAATTAAACTTACAGAAACTCAAAAATAATAAAGCTGCAGGAATAGATGGAATAAGTGGTGAATTCTATAAATATGTAGCAGATGAGTTAACAGCACCTTTCTGTGCTATCTTTAACTACATACTTGACAAAGGTGAATATCCCACCCAATGGGCAGAAGGGCTTATAAATGCTCTTCATAAAAAAGGTGACTCTAGCAATCCAGATAATTATAGACAAATAACTATTACAGTAGCAATGGCTAAAGTTTTTGACTCTATCCTAAATGCCAGGCTATATTTTAAAAATGATGCCATGTCCTTAGATGATCCTTTCCAGTTTGGTTTCACACCATCACGTGGAACAACTGACTGTGTATTTGTGCTAGACACTATAGTTAGCCATCAAAACTTTTACAAAAAACCTATATATTTATGCTTTGTAGATTTTACTAAAGCTTTTAACTACATAAATAGAAAGGCCCTTTACTACAAACTACATAAAAAACAAATAGGTGTAAAGATGCTTAAAATTATCATGAGTATGTTTGAAAAAGCTCAGGCTAAGGTACACCAGCAAGGCAAGCTAAGTGCATCAATCGACAGTGTCTTTGGTGTTCTTCAGGGTGGTATCTTGAGCACCAAACTGTTCAATGAGTTCCTTTCTGATCTCCCAGATTATCTAAATAGGGCAGATGGAATAGAAATAGAAGGAACCCTATTTACACACCTTCTCTATGCAGACGACGTAGTCCTGATATCTGAAACTGCTCAAGGTCTGCAGAACAGCATTGACTCGCTGCATAAATTCTGTACAAAATGGCACTTAATTGTAAATACAGCAAAAACTAAAGTAATGCAAATTAGTACCAAAAGTAAAAATAATTTTGTTTATAAACAGAACATCGACAATGTTGACAATTTTAAATACTTGGGTCGCACCATTAGTGCTCACAAAAACATTCATAAACAAATGCCAGATTACATTGCCACCCAAGCGCAAAAGGCTTTATTTGCCCTACATGGGCGCATGAAACCACTAGGTCATATACCGCCGCCTTTGAGTATCAAAATGTTCGATAGTTATGTCCTTCCAATTCTAGAATATAACAGCATGTTTTGGTCTAGTAAAACTGAAACTACTAAAATTGAGAAAATACAGATTGGCTACCTTAAGCACATCCTTAGCGTTAGAAGACAAACACAAACACCTGCCGTGTATGCAGAGACAGGTAGATTCCCTCTAAGATTAAGACAGCAATTAGCAACTGTAAACTACTGGGCCAGAGTGAGAAGTATCCCAAGTCATGATATTTTAAACAAATGTCTATCTATCCAAGAAAAGCTTCACAGTGCCGGTCAAGAAAACTGGTATAGCAAAATAGGAAAAGTAATGAATGATGCTGACATTACAAATTGGGCATCAGTTGAACCTGACTCTTTAATAAAGGAAGTAAAATTCCAACTGTATACTAAAGAACAGACTAAAATTCTCAGTACAATAAATGACTCAGATAAATTTCCAAAGTTACGCACATATAAACTATTTAAGACCAGTTATTGCTTAGAACCCTACCTAAATCTAAATCTCTCAAAGAAAACGTACAGCAACATCGCTAGATTCAGAGTAAGCTCCCATAACCTAAAAATTGAAACGGGTAGACATAATATACCTAAAACTCCTATAGAATTGAGAAAATGTGACAAATGTAACAATGGTGATGTAGAAGATGAAGTGCACAGCCTTTTAACATGTAATTATAATAATGTCCCAAGAACAGAGCTCTTAAGTAAAGTCATCAAACTAATACCTGACTATAATAATCTTGATTGCAACCAAAAGTTCCAATTAATTATGTCAGATAAAAGACCCGAAATGATACAAGCCCTAGGCTCCTACCTCAACAAAATAATGGAATAAAAAGTAACATAAAAGAAAAACCAAAATGAATAAACTGTCAAAGTCTTTTAGCGATAAAGAGCCTCCCTATTTGCTGAACTGATCAGCGTCTTACTCAAATGATGAATTTGTATACATGAAATGCCTATCAGCATCTGTCAGGACTTTTAGTAGCACGTACATAGAGCGGTTACCGCTGGTGCGTGCCTGAAGCCATTGTCATGGCAAACTGAACAGTTTTAAAATCCCTCAATTTGTGACAATTGTTATGTTGCTGTTGAATGCCAAAATTTTGGACTACCAATCAAAGGACACACTTGCATGATGCTCAGAGTCTGTGCACACAGCTCTGAAAAAGAAATTGTTGTTTTGATAATGATGTTGCTTTTTATACTAATTTCAATGATAATGATGTTGTTTTTTTTCTACTAATTTCATTGTTGTTTTTAATAGAATATAATACTTTGGCTAGAATAACATTATTACATTAGTAATGAAATTTGACTGGGACCAGCCTATTAAGTAGTTATAAATATGATGATTTAAGATTTAAGAAATCCATGGATTTCTGAATATACAATAGTATGATTGTGCGAAACTTTTTGTACACCAACTTAAGTAAATTTGCCTCTGTAAAATTACAATTAATTAGCTTTTAGAATAGATGTAGTGATGTAGTCCTATTGTTTGCATTGTGTTTTGTTTTATATTTGATGACATATGTATCTATGATGATATGAGAATGTCAATAAAAGATTATATATATATAAACCACAAGTGCAACTAACATTGATAATATAATCAGCGTACCTCTGCTAATTACAGGAACACATGGATGCCTGGAAGAAGACCTGGCAAAGCGGAAGAATAGAAGTCTCAGGAAATACTCTCCAGGCAAAACTTGTGCGCTTCTCTCAATACTACCTGATGTCCACGATGCCCTCCTTGCACGCTTCCCAGCCGTCTCAGTACAATGAGGTGTTTTTCGGACCAACGAGAACGAGCCTCGGAAAAGGAGGACACAATAAGGATTACAATGTAAGAAGAGTTGCATTTTGTTGCATATATAGGATTTACCCATGGATGAGTTTCAATGTGCAGACGCTACAATGATAGTCCAACTGCTACACAAATTGTCCAGGAGCCAACCCTGACCCAATCTCAGGTGGAACTATTGGCAGAGAAGAGTGAAATTAAAACTATTTGTCGTAATACAATTTTTGTTGGAAATCCAGAAGTAGACAATTATTTCCACCTAAGTGGGAGCAGACTCAGGAAACAGAATCGCATTTCTCACTTTCTTCTCTTTTCACAATTTGTTACTTGTGTCATTCCCAGACTTATTATGAAGACCAATTTGCTATAGCTAGCTTTGAGATACAATAACGAAATTTTTTATCATCCCATTCAGGGGCACATGTTCTGGGACACAGAGATGTACATCTTCCCCACCTTCCTCCTGTTCCACCCTGACCTTGCCAAGCGACTGTTGAGGTACAGGGCGGCCATGGCCCCCCAGGCGGAAGACCATGCTAAGAAGTACAACCAAGAAGGCGTGAGGTAAACCTGACAAAGAGAGAATCTGGTTTGCTTATGAATTTGTATTGTATTGCAGTGTCTTGATAGTGCTGGCTGGAGGACTTGTAACTTCATAAAATGTGGATTGTGGATTTGCGGATTGTTGATAAAATGGGTGTATGATATTGGATTTCATGCTCGTCTAATTCAATGTATGGAGAATAAGTAGTTCATGGTCCCAGGTATACCCATGATAATACAATAATACAATAACACAACATATCATAATTCAATGTTGTTTGTTGATGACTCCTTCGCTAGACTTCAAATTGCTCGATCCTGGGTTCGATTTTAACTCTGACTATTTGACACCAACACCTATCTTGAAATGGACAACAGATTCAATCATCCTTCACCCCATTTCTTTGACCTGTTGCTGTGCCCACTATTCATTAGCCTACTACAATGCAAAAAGGCAAAAATACAAGACGTAAAGCCTCAATCATCCATCAATTTTCAATCTTGTTTCAAATCCATTTCAGGTTCCCCTGGGAGTCGGCCTTCTCTGGCAACGACGTTACTCCTGACACCGCCCCTCAATCCAGGGACCAGCAAGTGTTTGTATCTGCTGCTGTCAGTTGGAGCATGCGATTGTATTGGTCGGCTACAAGGGATAATGATTACCTCACTGACCCCATCTACACTAGTTGTGACCTGACAAGCAAAATTGCTAAATTTTACGCGGGACTCGCTGTTTATGACACCACTAAGGGGAGATATGACATCAAAGGTAGGAATTTCTCAGATTGCTCTATAATGCCATAATTATAACAACTACAATCTACATATCTTTGTAATGAACCATTTGCAAATATTTCAATTAGGATGCTTTATATCTTTTTAGTAATCAATAATGACTTATATATGTTAGAACTTAGAGCAGTTTCGATAAAGTGCGATTCCTTCCAACTTGCCTATAGCCCGTGTAATGTTTTCACTTAAAGCTGATTGGTTCCTGTAGAAGCAGAGCCCATCAGATAAAGCTGATATACTATTATTTTACTAAGCTGAACATTGTATCAGAATAACATGCTTACTGAAATGCTGTAAAGTTTAATTTTTTGTATTCAATTCTGCCTGCAGGTGTTATGGGCCCTGACGACTTCCATCCAAATACAAACAACAATGCTTTCACCAATGTTCTTGCCAGTTTGGCCATCCACTGGGCAAGGTAAGGATACTTTTCTTTTAAAAATGTTTCATGAATAGATTTGCATTATGAGCAAATGAAGGTAACAGGTTTGCAGGATTTTGAATATTGTAGAATGTGATGTTTTGACTGAGATTGACCTTAAAAGTTTCCAATTCCTTTCTTTTTTATCTCATAAAACCCTTGATAATCCCAAGAACTTGCTTTGAAGCACTGCACTACCCATATACACTATACAGCTTCAATAATGATTTATATTGATTGATGAAACTAAAATGTCTCTTTGTAGGTACTATTCTTGCATCTGCAACAGGAATGAGAGGGAGGAAGTTCCTGATGAGTGGGTTATGAAAGCGCTTTACATGGATCTCCCTTATGACAACGTGCGGAGAATACACTATCAGTATGATGGTTATGACCAGGGTAAGTTCATATATTGCTACCAATTTACTGCCTTCTGACCAGACTATGTTTCATGATTGATACCATTGACATCTGGAGAATTTTTGCGTATGAAATCTGGTGTTGAGCATTTTAATCAAACACAACAAATACAGCAAATCCAGTGAGAGTGCTATTGGGAAAATTTACCCGAGTGTTCTTGGGCAGTTTTGAAATTGAAATTGCCTACAGTGTCACTGTTGCAATTTGTATTTTGACCCTCCTGTGACCTTGCATGGAGAGAGACTTCCATCAGATTCTGACTGTCTCCTATGTTTTTCTGCTTGGCATCCAGGGCACTTGGATATTTTTAAAGTGTTGTAGTTTCTACCATTCATCTGCTCATTGACTGTCTTATTCGGAGAGATATCTTCCCAGTGCTTATTTGTAATCTGTTTTCAAGCATGATTTATTGCTCAAGAGAACCTTTTTGATAAATTTGTGAATCATTCATTTCAATGTATTTCCACATTTGCTTATCGAAAAAATTTGTTTTTTTTTTAAATTAAGAATTATAATATCACATGTGTTATAACATATACAGTTCCAGAGTCCAACAGGACCATCAAACAGGCTGACACGATTATGCTGACTTTCCCAGTGGCTTGGAATATGTCTGTTGACATCATGAGGAATGATTTATTGTATTACGAGCAATATCTGTCAGACAGGACGCCAGCCATGACACACAGGTTAGTAAGGTTTTAAGTTTTCTTAGATACCAAGATAGTTTTAACTTCCAAGAATATGGAGTAAAGCCAAATGAAAGCCGACGATAACTTTCGCCACCCAGCTCCCTCTGAGTCACTACAATTTGACTGGATTTACTCAAACCTCCACACTTTACCACTTACAATTTATTTATTCTACTACAATTACATCTCCATTTAAATGCCTTAGAAAGTATAGTTAATTTGCATACCTACTTGAGATGATGTATGGAAAGTTTGAGGCTTCTATCATGCCTGTTCAACACAATTCATGGTAAAATTGTTTGCAAATTTGTAACTTTGGTTTTTGTTTTATAACAGTTTCATGACTGTGGGCTGGAAATGGGTGGATGAAATGAACAAGATGATCAACTCATTCGAAAAATCTTACAGAGACTACTTGATTCAGCCATTCAAGGTAATTGTGGCTTTTTTTATTCAAGTCAACCTTGTGTTATACCTCTGAGCCAAGAAATGCAGTTTGCAGTGGCCCATTCAAAGACAAATGAATCAAGTGTTTATGACTGTCTATGCTGGCCATGTAAAAATCCTTTTCCTCATCTATCAACTGTCCAGAGCACCCTGAGCTTAATTTGCCTTCCAATCAGTAGTCATAAAATTTTTGATTTTAAGAGGATGAATAATATTTTCGCATATTTCATTAATCTGGTTTTATACTGTATCAAAGGGCAGTTTTTAAAACCCCTACCCTGATCATCTTCCAAAATTTACCCAACTTGTCCCCTTTCTGATTTAATAAACCAGGAATAATGTAATAATTTTTGCCTCATTGCAGATCTGGACAGAGTACAATGAGAGAGATATGAAGGACCAAGAAGAAGGAAGCGTCAACTTTTTACCAGGAATGGGGGGCTATATGCAGTCTCTCATTTATGGTTTTGCTGGAATAAGAGTCCGGCCGGAAGCACTTGAGTTTCACAATCCTATGCCACCCCCTGATTGCAATACTATGACCTTCTACAACTTTAAGTATCTAGGTAAGAATAATATGAAAGCCAGTGCCAAAATAGAAAATCTCATCTTTTCACTATTTCAATCCTTTATGTCCTTTATTTGTCCATCATCAGGAATGAAATTTTGTGTTTAGATGTATTAGAAACTGGGCTCAATTACTGTTGAAAGAATTGCAAGTAATAAGGTGAAATTTACCTAATCTTAATTTGGGGTAAAAGCTGCAAAACAACTTGAATTATTTCATTAATATATTATGTGTACACGTACAAGTAATTTCCTGTAATTTCTTTGTTCAGATTTACTTCCATATAATATTGTGTTAATCTTTTCTGGGTATATCATTGACTAGGTCAGAGTGCTCAGTTTGTCTCTAGCATCTCTTTAGAAAGCTTATTGTTCTTAGTTGAAGAGTTCTGTGGCTCAGTGATAACTGTTACTCTTTTCAATAACTTAATTTTATTATCCCCTACTTCTAATTTTCAGGCACTGTCATGGATATCACAATAGAGTTGAACCGAGTGACAATACAAGTCATAAGTACGGCCGACGAGTATAAAGTTGAGTTGAAGAGGAATGAGACATATGCTGTTGAGGAACCGCTTTTAGATGGTGAGTTGGTCATAGATCTGTTTAGTTGTGTTTTAATATTTATAATTTAGACCAAGGTTCCCTCTAGGGGATCATGCAGAAGACACCTGGAATGCTTTTGTCTACGAAATGTCCAATGTGATTAAATTAAGTCAAGAGTTTATCATCACAAAATTTCATGGCACTTTTTGTCAATCCCTCGGTGATTTCAAAAAGAATTACATATTCGTGTTAACCTTCTTTTTAAAAGATTAGCTACTCATAATGAACCATTTTTAGCAGCGGAGACAGCATTCTGTGAGACTTTAAGCTCCTTCTATAACTCCACAAAATTGCAGTCATAACACATAATTTGTATCTCTACGGTTTTGGTTTACACATTCCATTACGATTTTTGAAGTCCTTCCTCATCATTTATTGCCTCTTTTTTCCAGGTTCTTACATTGAAATTGAGGACTCCAAAAACGGATTTTATTTCTACCCTTCCACGCAGTCTTCTTGCGAACATCCTAGAGACTATATCTACATGCCCTGGGGGTATTCCCCGTGGATTAGTGGCGCCGTCAAGTGTTATTTCAGTGTAACAACTATTTTCATGAGCCTCCTGGTGGTAATATTCGTAAGTGTTAATGTCCGGTAACACCATGTTGGCAGTTACTACTTTGTTATTAGTTTGTTTTAAAGCCAAGTTGATCAACAATGATTTGGCCTAATCTAATTGTCAATCTTGACGATATGAATAACTAATGTTCAGATAATCGAACTACTTTGTGTTGTGTCCATGGATGTGCAAGATTACACGTATTTATAACTGTTTGAAAGAATACTTCTTGAAGTAATAATTTGGATTTTGAGATACGGCGATTCCACGCCACAGATGAAGCAATGATCTGGCTTATTATTCTGCAATATACAGATGTAGCACAGGCTCTGAACAGGGAATCAGGTCCTTTTAACATTATACCATGATATTTTTTAGCTAAGGCCTGCAGCAGAAAATTTTGCAATCTTATACTGGTTTGTCTGAGAGATTTATTTGGCATACACTTTTGATACTTCTGAAAAGTTCCGGAGTTGTGTCAGGTTGTCCTATTTTACTGTAATTTTAATGAGCTTCTTTTACTGAAGGTTGAGTGCATATTCAAAGATTATTTACTGATATATTTTATGGGTCTTTGTTATCATTTTAATACACCAAATTTTATTTTACACAACTTTGAGCAATACATATTTATATTCTAGAATAACTCAGATTTTTAAATTTTTTGTTGACATCTGTTATTATCAATTTATTGAATTGAAATAAACACTATTTTAAAACCATTGTAAATATCCAGGATTTTACCCATGATAACGACTGTATTCCAAATTTCACAGACATGATATTTTTTATTTTAAAAGAATTGCACTTTCGGCATTGTCACATTCGTTCTATGTTAAATACTCATGATGTCATTTTAAAATTTTTAATGACGATTTCGTGAGATTTTATGGTGATATTTAGGAGAAAAATACTCTTTAAAATGGTCTGAATTATTTTTTGGATTTACGTTGATCTACATGTATCTTAATGTTTTCAATTTTGTCAATTGTTGTTGTTATTGCTGCCTGGCAGACTGTATGTTAGTGTACATATATAGTAAAACTGGTTATGTATATATAATATATTCACTTTAGTCTTTATCAATTTATATGAAATTGATTCCTAGTTGTGTTGATCATGTGTTATGCCATTATAAAATAATATATAAATAATCTAGAAATTAAGTTGCCATTTTATATAATATTATGAAGATTTCGTTTACACCAAGAATAATCAAGTTGATTATAAAGCATATTACAAGGGCTTTGTGCAGTGTGTCTTTAAATATTTATCAGGGGTCATAAATAGATGATAAAGAGAGCCATACACTTCGATTTGTAAATAACTGCATCATGCACATATTAATTGAGCAGTATTTAGTTTGAGGCAGATTAATTTTTTATGCATACTTTAATGTTATCTTAATATATGTTGTATTGAATATTAATGATACTTATTAATAATTTATGAGTTTATCACAAGGTTTAGATCTGATTTCGTACTTACCTTGTTTTTCAGACAGTTATCTTGAGTTATAAAATGCATGTCAACAAGTATGTTACTTCTGAAGAAGTATATTTTAGAAATTGGAGATGTTGTAATCTCAGTGTAACTGAAGAATGTTTTATTGTTTTGTGCGTTAATTGTGTTATGATGTACATTACTCATTATTCTTGGAAAAAAAGAGACTTTCAAACAAAATAATTTCCAAGCAAGATAAAGAGGCTATTTTGATATCTACTTTCATTGTGTTTCAATGGCAGTACAAGACATCGTTCCAAAATGGCCATTCCACTTTTGGCGACTCATTTCTGTACTTTTGAGTGAAAACTTTCAAGATGTGCTGAAACATACTGTTCCCTCACACAAAGGTTCAATACTCTAAGCATATATATCAGATCTACTTTTCATTATTTAGGTACAAGTTTTACTGGCGTTTACTGTTTTGTTTTGTGTAGTTCTCATACTTGGAAAGCTTGTTGGTGCTGTGTGTTTACAGATGTACTGTTAGAAAGTGATGTTTTTAAATGGCTGTAACGTTTAATCATGAGTAGTATTAATGAAATACTTGATACCATTATTATTGTACGTATTAAGGATTACTGCAGTTCTTGTGTCACTATGGTTCAATTGCTATAATTGCATCAAATCTCCTGTGAATACCATTCAACCGCTCCCTGTGATGTCAAAACTTTTCCTTGCAGTCCAGTGACGCATTCTTAATTAGAATCGAAATCTTTTTGGTGCGAGTTCTCCTGTGAATTTTAAAAAAAATTATACGGTACTGTTGGCAGCGGTGGATCAAGGGAGCAAGCCCACGAATGCTGAAACACCCCCCCCCCGACCACCGTGTCTGAATCCGCCACTGGTTGGTAAGCTAAATATAAATCCCGGTGGGGGATGGGTTTGCATTGTGCCAGGTTATAATTATATAAGATGTGTGTTTATTATTAATTGGTTTTTAAAGTTCCGATCTTGAAGAAAATGATCTTATTATACTTCCATAATTAGCACGATGTTACGTTAAAAAATACGCCGTATTTAGAATTGATTATTAGAACTGAGAACGATCTCCAAGGCAAATTTAGGAATTTTTTTATTTTGTTGTAAAAATGTCAATGAATGTTACAAGAGGTCTATACATAGTGACTTTGTGTATGTTGCTAGCTAATTTGTTTGCTTATACTTGTTTTTGATTAAGACATAACATACTCATTATACATCTATGTATGTGTATTATTCTCATCTGAATATAGTTGGACTTTTGAAAAAAGTGTTCAGAATTCCAAAATAAAGACATTTTAATGCCATTTGAGCTTCCTCTGGGTTGATTTCTCTCCATTCCAAATTTTACAGAAAGATGAAGCCATCATGAAGGTGGGTTATCTGTGAGGATACATCTGTAGGATTGTCTTTTCTGTGACGGAATTCAGATTGGCACAATTTACTGTCATTTACGAGACATCTGATATAAAAAAAGTTTTGATGCCATCCCTTTGGTCTTCTATCATGGGCAATCCCCCATCTAATCTGTCTAAATGTCACATATTTGAGCATTTACACTATTAATACATGCACAATGTATCAGTATGTACAAAAATTAAGAACCAAAATGCAAGTAAACATACCTAATTCTTTATTCAGACTTTTATGAAATAAATTGCCTGCAGAAATTATAAATTTATTTAACATAAAATAAAACAAAACATAGGTTACACACTAGATTGCAAATCACAATAACGCAAATTTGAATGTACACAGAAGTCAGAAAGTTCAACAGGATATTCACAATTCGCAATTAAAATAAAATGTAAATATTTACAAATATATATTTCCTAAATCAATAGTTTTCATGGTTGAATTTTATATATATGTACGAGTTATTTACAAAATCTCACACACAATGTCACATTAATGGTAAAAATGCATAAATAAGTACAAAACATTGGAGAAAATTGTGCATGAATTGCTAAAACAGCTAAAATTCTATGTTATCGCATTTGAAAGTTGATGAATACTGAAAGAAAGATGGCGGCGAAAATGGTAACTGCACTAAAATTACACTGGGGGGCACCACTGAGCCACGGTGAGTAACCCCAGGGCATGTGGATATAGTCTCTCGGATGTTCGCAGGACGATTGAGTCCTGGGATAAAGAAAAAATCCAGCTCCAGGGTTTTCAATTAGAATGTAAGCACCTGAAAGAAAAATTGAATGAAGAGATTATGAATAGCTCTGCATTAGTAATTTACACCAGATGGAGCTTGCGCTGCACATGTTGAGAGAGAAATTACAAATGGCGGCCATTTTGTAAAATCTCTGATGAGCGACATTGGATTCATTGAGTACATACATTCATACATGTTTATTTAGTCAAAGTTTATCCTATCTGAGACTGAGAATTATTAGAACGCTACTGTGAATCCTTTGTGACTCTCCTAGGGGGCAGAGCAACCATTAGATAGTCGAGGTTGGGGGTTTGGAGTTTTCCTCGACAGAAATTATTCATTGCATGGTAGCAGTGTTATTCATTTTCAGCATGCGACATCCTTAAATGTTTGTTTCTAAATGAAGTTACACCATTTTAAGAAATCTCCCCAAAATTACTTCAAGCCGACACACCCCAAAAGTCTCATGGTGGCCCCCTAATCGTTTCTCATCTATATGTTCGGAGAAAATACTGCAACTGTGAGACATGAATGACGCTTTATAAGACCTATAAAAGCGCCAATTTTAAAAAAGCCTGGACTGCTTCAGAAACCACACTGGCAAAATCCTGAAGTCCAGTCTTATTTGTCACTAGTTTATTCAAAGGTACCATGCTCTTACTAGGCCTGCCAACTTCATCTGGACAGAAATAGGTCACATTTTTGAAAGGTAGGCCAATCAGAGACATTCTTACAAGTGTGACCTTTGCAAAAACCTCTATGATTGGCTGATTCCTGGTGACTTCATCTGGACAGAAATAGGTCACTTTTGGAATCTGCCAATCAGAGAGGTTCTAACAGATATAAATTTTCCAAGAACCCCTCTTATTGGTTGATTCCTAGTGACCTATTTTCTACCTGATGAAGTTAGCAGGCCCAGTAAGAGCATGGTTCCTTTGTATTTACTGGAAATATCGAGACATAATATGACATAAAATGTTTTCTGTGTTGTTACGTACCATCAGTAAGAGGCTCCTCCTCAGCATTGGACTCGTTTCTCTTCAAGTCAATGAGAAGATTGTCCGTGCTGATCACGTTGATGCTGACCTGGCTGCTCTCAATCACAATATCCATCACGGTTCCTGGAGTGAAAGGTTTGATGGTAAAAAAAATTCAGAAGAATAAAGAGTTACAACAGCTTTAATATCATGATATCAACTTATTTCACAGAAAACATAAATGTAATATGGTACATAGGGTGTACCAAAGGCAGGAAATTTAGAATTTCGTATTGGGGCTATCTGTAATTCAGAATCTGTTTTATTATATAACCATAATTTCACAGCCATAATTTCATAGCCATAATTTCGCATAGCCAAAATTTCACAGGCCATAATTTCAGCTCATTAGGATATGGAAAAATGGTTTGTTTCCAACTGTACGTAGCTTGGGTACCATATATGCAAAGATGTGATAAAAAAGTTTGTTGCTCATTTGCATGCGAAAAAAATTGTTTGTCGACGCTTCGCAAGCAAAAAAAGTTAGTCCAGGGTAAATTCCATCGCCCCCCAACTATCATCTAGTCGGTCGCTGACTGAAAAATTTTACTACAACAAGTTTCAGCTTCATTCTTTTCCAATGTCATCAAGCAACAACAATCAAGAATACTGACCCAGATATTTGAACTTGTTTAAAGTCATTCTTTCGCTGTAGGTGGGTGGCATTGGGTTATGGAATTCCAGAGCTTCCGGCCTGAGTCTAACTCCAGCGTAGCCGTAAATGAGCGACTGCAAGTAACCGCCCATGCCTGGCAAAAAATTGACGCTTCCCGCTTCTTGGTCGTTCCAGTTTTGCTCGTTGTACTCTGTCCAGATCTGGATAACCAATAAGAGTATAAATATCCTGCATTCTTGATAATTCATTCATTTTAGGGCTATGGCTAGATAACTAAAACAAATTTAATATCTGAAGCAAACTGATCAGTCTGTTAATTAGTAGTGCTCTGCATTTTACCCTTTTCCATTCTGATGATGCATATGGATTTATATATATATGTACTTTAATTAATAAACTTCCGTAACTTTTTAACGACTGGCCAACACATTCCAAATATGTACATACATTGATTCCTGGAAACCTATCTATAGATGGAACACCTACCTTGAAGGGTTGGATCAGGTAATCGTCATACGATTTGAAAAAAGAGTTTTCCATTTTGTTAAACTCTTCAACAAATTTCCATCCGACGACCATAAAACTGAAAAAAGGATTGAAGAATGCCAATGAAGAATTGCGATACATTTGGTAAAAAAAAACAATATTTTAACAGCATGTGATAATTTCCTGATTTCTCTTGATTTAGATAGATCCTTCATTCAGTGACACTATTAATTTGGGGCACAAAGCTGACATCTCTCCATAGCATTTACCAGTAAAACATTACGGGCCGATTTCACCAACATAGTTTTAAGTTAGGCCTGGCCTTAACTTCTTTAAACTTGGCTTAACTAAGTCCCTTTCACCAACTGAGTTTGGGGCTGGCCAGATAATGCATGGGGGGGGGGGCGGCTGGACTTACGATGAAAACAACTGGTTCAGCACATGACACTGGAAAATAAATTTGCTCAGCACATACAAAAAAAAGAAGTTTGTTTCCACCCAGGCACTCAGCACAGCCTTCATTGAGTAAGTCAGACACACCTCCAAAGCTGGACAACGAACAAGCCTACACATATGTTATTATATGCGCATGATACACCTTGAATGTCATCTGAAATATGACAAAAAGTTAATATATGAAGTTTGACGTTTGTACGAGAGACTATGATACTTTGTTGTGTTGTTTTGTTGCTTGATAGCAATGATAGGTTGGTTAATGGGAAAGGGGGAAGTTTTGAACTCTTTTTTTTTTCACCGAGACTGGGTCAATGGGGGGGGGCACAGGGGGCACGTGCCCCCCTATTGGGTCTGTGCCCCCCAGGTGTCCCCTATATGAACTGTCCAACTCTGGCCAAAATATACAGTTGGTATAGTAGGTGCCCCCCCGAGAATCGCGTGCACCCCCAGGTGCCCCCCCCCCGCTTGAGAACCCCCAGTTACACCACTGGACTGGGTAGGCAATTATCTATTTTAAAAATTTCCAGGAACCCCCCCCCTTTTCTGTGTAACCATATCTTTGTCTTTGTTTGGGAAATTGAGACATTGTGTTTGTAACAGCAGACCTGTTGGCACAACATGTGTAAACTTCCACTACACTAAAATTCCTTGATACTGCACTGCTTGACTGATTGGCTTAGCCAGACCAGGTCTCAGCTAAGACCTGGCTCTTGCTTAGAACCATGTTGGTGAAAACGACCCCTTAGAAGTTTATAGTTTCAGAGTCATGCTAAAAAAGACTCCTCTTCCTCTTTGGTTTTTCAAAAATGTCTTGCCCACATTCTATGCATGGTAATAGGGAGTAATTCACACAATATTATAAATAAATTTTGATTTTTCACATTATAGACGTAAACTGAAACTTTTCAAAGTACCATCATTTTGCCTACTAGCGCTGGTCCTACAGTCTGTGTAAACAGACTGGCACTTAGCAGGCCTCACAGTGGCGTAGCTAGGGTTTTTCTCTGGGGGGGCAAATGACCCCAAATTTCCCCAAAAAGTGATCGTCGTTATGGGAGTAGCGAAAAACCATTTTTCCGAGCTTTACTGCACTCTCCAATAACACATTGTCGGCCTAAAGAAAAATTGACCCTTGTCAGATTTAGGCCATTTTTGCACTGTGGTTCCATAGGAAGGCCCTCCTGCTAATACATGTGCAGCAAAAAATAGATTACAATTTTTTTTCTTCTGTGATTAACTCTCCTCTTTTGGTTAGTGTCTATCACATTTCTTGTTGTATAGTAACACTGCAGAGTTAAAATATTGCCAACACGAATGTTAACAGGATTTCAAAGAAAAATCTTAATATTTCCTTTCCCCTCTCCTTTTCCTCCTCAGGGTATCCACCAGAAGGAGAAAATGGTGAAAATTACCTGCAGGGAAATATCATAGAATTAGAAATTTGACCTTTTTTAAAAATTCAGGGAAAACACAGGGAATTTGGTTTTGCTTTTATAAAGATGAGAAAAATGCTCTCCCTTTCGTGATGAATACCAAAAATTTCAGGTTTTTGGATTCCGATAACACAACGCTAAGCTCGAATAAGGTCAGGGAAAACATTTGATGAAGCAGGGAATAATCAGGAAAATACAGGGAATTCATTCCTCAAATTACTGTAGATACCTGGTTCCCTTTCTCTTTTGTTTCCCCCTTTCCATTCCTCATTTTCCCTGCTTTTTCCTAAATTTCCCCCTTTTCCCTATTTTTTCCCCATTTCCCCATTTTTCCCCAAAAAGTTGTCTGGGGGAGCAACTTGCCCCCCCTGCCCCCCCCCCACTAGCTACGCCACTGAGGCCTCAAAGCTATCTGATTGCTTAATTCCCGTGTTGCTTCTTGGGATATGTTTGTAGGCCGTCAATATCTGATTGGAGGGCTTGGTCACGTGATTAGATTGACCAATCAGCATCATGTCAGGATCCTGACTCATCCGGGACCTTCACCATTGTTCAAGATTGCTAGATGCCAACTCCAATGCATGCTGGAGGAAGTGGTCCAACTTATTTGCTACTGATTTCAACTTATTAATAATTAACTGGTCAAACATATGCATGTATAATTTATACACCATTCAACTAAGGATTGTGAGAGATTCAAGAGAATCCATGGATTTTGCAAAGAGCCAGACATGATAATGTCAGACAATGTCAAATTTGCAAAGTTAAAAGAGGAAGAGTTTGTAACAACAGGATCATATAGAAGTTACTACTCGTTAGCTTGCAAGGTTGATCAAATAAAAATTGCTGCACATGATAGAACGGTTGATCCACCTCAAAAGTTGACTGGATCTGTGCTCTGAGAGTAAAATGAAGACACTGACCTGTGAGTCATAGCGGGTGTTCTGCCGGAAAGAAAAGGCTCGTAATACTGGAGGTCGTTGCGCATGATGTCGCGGGACATGTTCCAGGCCAGGGGGTAGGTCAGGAGGATAGTGTCCGCCTGTTTGATGGTTTTGTTTTGATCTAAAAAGAAAAAAGAAGTTAACATATTCATAAATTACTGTTTTGCCACAGATGGATGGATGGATGGTTGGGGCTTTACGTCCTGTATTTTTGCACTTGGTAGGCTAATTAGGACAGAAGGAGGACACGGCAATGAGGTGAAGGATGATTGAAACAGCCGTCCAACATAGGCCCAGGTGACCTGGCAAGAGCTGGATTCAAACCCTGGACCCAGCGATTGGCAGCCCAGCACGCTACCGCTAGGCCAACCCTCCCCCCTGTTTTGCCACAGAAGAAAAAGTCTGTGATGAGAAAACATTTGTTTTTGAGCCTTGCGTGGTGCATAGGAGAGGTCGTTTGTGTGTGCAGTCATATGTCCAGAAGTAAACTGTTCAGAATTCGATGTAATATTGGTCTAGATGTAAAATTTTAGGTTGGTGTGACATTTTTTACGAAGGGCAAATTATCCAAGATGGCCACTGTTACTTTCACGAAAAATATGAATTCGATTGTATCTCTAGATACTTTAAAGATAAGAAGCCCACAAGATGGTTCAACATTGGTAAAATGGCCATATTACAGTGGGTGAACAATACATCTTCAATATGAAAGTATGAATGGTGACTATACTGGAAAAATTATTCAGTACAGAGAGGTCGCTACTTGTTTAAACTACACTTGAGCCAAAAAAAGTTCTGGTCACTGGCTGCATCAGAACAATTTTCAAAGCCGTAATCAGTCTGAAAACAGTCGCAACAAAATGCAGCATTGGCTAAGGTTTTTCATGATTCGTACTTTCATTGTATCCTTCATACTGGTAATGGACACGCTCGACATTGCTGTAGGGCAGGTCGAGGTACAGAGCTTTCTGGATGGACTCCGCGGGGACTTCCTGGTTCTCATTACGGCCGCAGATGCAGGAGAAGTATCTGCAAACAAACATAAACCTCATTATTACTTAGGGACCGTTCAGAATTTATGACTGGGGGGGGTGGGAGTTTTGCTGGAACTTCCCGTCAAAAATTAATACCCCCCCTTGAGTTTCATGCGGATTTTTAGTACCCCACCCTTAGGTTTCTCGCATATTTTTAGTACCCCCCCTCAACATACAAAGCAATACACACATATGTATATACTGTTATACACAGCCATTGGTACAGATTCACGTCATTTCGCGGATTTTTGCGCGTAAAAAAGTCCAAATAAAATGAGTTTATGCGTGTTTTTTAATATTTTTTCTTTGTTAAAATTTCTAACCCCCCTCGGAAGTGTTGTCAAAAATTAATACCCCCCCTTGAAAAATGTGTGAAAAGTTAGTACCCCCTTGGCCAAAACTCCCATCCCCCCAGTCATAAATTCTGAACGGTCCCTTATACTATGAGTCATCAGGTTAAAATAGTTTTAAAAAAATTGTGTTGATTTCACTGAGCACTCACCTTGCCCAGTGGATGGCCAAACTGGCGATGACATTGGTGAAGGCGTTGTTGTTTGTGTTTGGATGGAAGTCATCAGGGCCCATGACACCTGCAGGTAAAATGGTTGTTTATTACAGTCCTTGTCATACTTACATGGAATCTCAAGTTTTTTTTCTGTGCTGTTGAACTGTGATGTCAGAGATGACGCTATTCTAGCATTGCAATATATTACAGTCCTTGTCATACTTACGTGGAATCTCAAGTTTTTTTTCTATGCTGTTGAACTGTGATGTCAGAGATGACTCTATTCTAGCATTGCAATATATGTAAATTAACTACAAGCTGTGATGTCATTTCAAACTGGGTCAGATTCCCCAGCTTCTAGCCAATGTTGATCCTCCTGAATTGAGCGTCACAGTTTCAACACAGTGTCAGAGTAAGAGTTTTCTCAGGGATAGCCCCTTCAACTACGTCATCACAGCTTGATAGCCAATGGGCTGACCGTAAACTACGCATCACAGTTCAAACATTGATATATTGAAGGAAGCATTACATTTTTGATCCCAATGATTTATCACAGCAATCACCATTCTAATCCTACCAAATGACAGCTTCATGAGCATTCACAGTAGACAACTGTTATAATCCCCACAGAGTTGTTTGATAAATCTACAAACTTGCTAACTTACAACTTTAAACTTTGATGAAAGTTGGTATAAACAGAAGGCATTGACAATTTGTTTGCTTATGTTATGTATGTTTGTTCTGGCAGCCCATTGGTTGAGAGGTTGTGATGTCAAACTTGCATGGGTTTTCCCAGACCCAATTTTAACTCTGACACTGAGTTGAAACTGTGATGCTCAGTTTGGTGGATTCGCATTGGTTAGAAGCTGGGGAATCTGACCCAGTTTGAAATGACATCACAGCTTGTAGTTAATTTACATATATTGCAATGCTAGAATAGAGTCATCTCTGACATCACAGTTCAACAGCATAGAAAAAAAACTTGAGATTCCACGTAATTATGACAAGGACTGTAACTACAAGCTGTGATGTAATTTCAAACTGGGTCAGATTCCCCTGCTTCTAGCCAATGTTGATCCTCCTGAACTGAGCGTCACAGTTTCAACACAGTGTCAGAGTAAGAGTTTTATCAGGGATAGCCCCTACAACTACGTCATCACAGCTTGATAGCCAATGGGCTGACCGTAAACTACGTCATCACAGTTCAAACATTGATATATTGAAGGAAGCATTACATTTTTGATCCCAATAATTTATCACAGCAATCACCAGTCTAATCCTACCAAATGGCAGCTTTGTGAGCATTCACAGTAGACATACTAGACAATTGTTATAATCCCCACAGAGTTGTTTGATAAATCTACAAACTTGCTAACTTACAACTTTAAACTTTGATGGAAGTTGGTATAAACAGAAGGCTTTGACAATATGTTTGTAAACACATGGCTTATGTTATGTATATTTATTCTGGCAGCCCATTGGCTGAGAGGCTGTGATGTCAAACTTGCATGGGTTTTCCCAGACCCAATTTTAACTCTGACACTGAGTTGAAACTGTGATGCTCAGTTTGGTGGATTCGCATTGGTTAGAAGCTGGGGAATCTGACCCAGTTTGAAATGACATCACAGCTTGTAGTTAATTTACATATATTGCAATGCTAGAATAGAGTCATCTCTGACATCACAGTTCAGCAGCATAGAAAAAAAACTTGAGATTCCACGTAAGTATGACAAGGACTATAAAATGTCAAGAAACCCATCATATAAATTTGACTAATTAATGTATGCTCTCTTAAAATACAGATTCAGATTTTTATTTTCTAGCTCAGATAACATAATTGTCATAAGTATTTTGCACAGTAGAATAATAACACAATGAGCTACAGGGACGTCTCTAAGGCAAGAAGTGCCGCTATCGAGGAGCCCCTGTAATAATTCCTCTTTTGGGTCAGTCAACAGAAACATAAATGCAAAATCCCTACTCTAAATTTATTAATAATCTTTTCTCCTTGACCAGCCACTGTATCACTGCTATTCAGAATTGGGAACTACTTTCTTGATATTGGAATGACTTCCCTAGATATTGAACTCAATTGTATTGAAGTGTTGTTCATGTATTTAGTGGCCTAAAATTAACATGAGACAGGTAAAGCGAAAACAATATGTTCATTTGCTGTATACTGTTCCCTCAGACAACTTTTAGATTCACGGTCATTCAACCCGTCAAACTGTCATTCTCACCCTTGATGTCGTATCGTCCCTTGGAGCTGTTGTAAGTCGCAAGACCAGCGTAGAACGCCGCAATATCCCTTGACAGATCACAACTGAGGTATTCTGGATCAGTGAAGATGGTGTTGTCCCTGGTAGCCGAGTAGTACTGTCGGATGCTCCAACTCACTGCCCCCGAGGTGAATATCTGCTCATCCCTGCACTGCATGCACGCATCAGGGGTGACGTCGTTGCCGGAGTAGGCGGATTCCCAAGGATACCTATAATCGGTTGTAAAAATGTAAAATCACTCTATGAATTGCACCATGAAACAGCATGTACTAAAGCAACAAAAATTATGAAACATCCTAATCATCCTCTTTAACCATTATTTCAACTATTTACGTTCTGGTCTAGGATTGTCAACAATTTATTGTAGAGCAAATCGTTATCGTTCATCCTTTGTTCCTTCAGCTGTTAGATTATTAACAGCCATTTATTCAATTCCATCAAATCTACCTATCACTTTTGTGTTGTACCTATTTAGCTTTGTGTTCCATTCACATGTCATGTCCTTTGTTAAATTTGTATGTTTATTATATGGATATATCAAAACAAGGTTCACTCGAGTGCATGATTAATAAAGTATATTGATTCATATCGTATTGTATCGTATAATATAAAAATTAATTCTCTATCATATGGGTTGTTCTAAAAAACACCTGCAAAAGAGGGTCTGTCCTGCACATGCAGAGTACTATTTGACCATTTTCCAGAAATACTTTTTAAAAGCTTACCTCAGTCCCTGTTGGCCAAAACTAGCCGCATGCTGTTCGGCCTCTGGTCTCTTTGACGCCCGGTACCTCAACATTTCCTTGGCTTTTTCAGGGTGAAAAAGAAGAAACACGGGAAGGATGTACATCTCTGTGTCCCAAAACATGTGGCCCTGAAAAAACATGGATAGATGAATAGATATTGTAAGTAAAACTTCAAAGATGTGACCTGGATTTATGCATAACATTAATTTTGTTTAGGTTATACAGTGTATTCTGAGCTTGCAGGCGACATGCCTTCTCTTAGAAGCTGTTCACATTTTCGTTCAGGGGCATATCTAGAAATGGCTTGGGGGGGGTTTCATTACATGGGGTGAGTACGCAGCATTCCACGACATTTCCTATATATATTAATTTTTGGCGGAGGGGGGGGGCGGGGGGAGGGGGTGTGTTGGCCCGTGGCCCCCCCCCCTGAACATGCCACTGTATTCATTTACATTGAAATACCATTTGATTTCTATAAAAATTTCAGTTAAATAATTTAAAAGCAAAATCTTACCCTAGGGTAAAATTAAGGAGAATATATTGGTGTAGATTGCATTAAATATGAACTGTGATTACCCGATAATCCTTGCCTTGCCCTCCTTTTCCCAGGCTGGTTCTGGTTGGCCCATAGAAGATTTCGTTGTAAGGAGGCGCCAGGTTGGCATCATACGCTGGCATGGCCGACATCAAGTAGTACTGGGAGAAGCGCACCAGTTTCGACTGCTGGAGGTTCCCTTCCACTTCAATCAACCCTCTATCCCAAGTCTCCTTCCAAGCATTCATGTGCTCCTGTAAAAAAAAAGATATTTCAAAGATAAATCACTCTCATACATGTTGCCAACAGCCTACCGGTCAACAAACTGTGATGAAATCACCAATGCACAGGTCATTTCACAAAGTAGTTCACAAAATACAATGACGTTAGATTACTCAGTTTGATGACGTTAGATCATTGATCCATTAAATTTATTGCATTTTAAAATCAAAGCAAATAATTGAGATAGATAGACCGATAGATTGAATAATAGTTTGACAGATTGAAAGATAATTAATAGATCAAGGGACCAGTGGATTGATAGACAGATAGATAGACAGATAGATAGATAGATAGATAGATAGATAGATAGATAGATGGATAGATGGATAGGTAGATGGATAGATAGATAGATAGCCAATGCTTCTCACCAGAAGAAGAGCATAACTGCCGCTAGCATAGTAGATATCCCTTGCTGCCAAGATGTCAGCCTGCGCATTACTCTGTATTTTGTCCACTGCCATAAGCATGGTGATGTTTCCCTGGTTCTGGTTTGGGATAACCGTTATATCTAGGGATTTGGTCGTGTGCAGGACAGACACAGTCTGAACGGGTTCACCTTCTTCGGATTGCTGTGTTTGGCCATTCCAGACTCTGAAATCATACAGTTTATGCACACAGTGTCACTAAATTCTTCATGGTTTTTTATATCATACATAGATCTATAATTCCATATTTAAAGTCATAGATCTGCCTATTTTGAACTCAGTCCGCTTGTGTCTAGTGTTGGATTGAAGTTTATTAAACATGCTCTAATAATGGAATTGAAACTAAATTCTATTATTTTTGCAATGAATGGTCAATTTTAATTGACAAAAATGGAAACAAAGACATTTTTATGTCATCAAAAACATGTGATTTGCTTACAAGTTTTGCATAGCAGGGTTCTCCGGGATTATAAAATCATTTATTGATCGAATTGATGGAATTTATTTGATTGAATTCAATTTGAAAATAAAATTAATTAGTCATATTCAAATCTCCAGAAAACTATTGAGTTGATTGGATAATATAAAAAAATTGTTTCACTTTATTGTCTTTGACTGAAGGTGAAACAAAAAAAAACTTGATAAATGTTGGTGCTAAGTTAGTCAGCTTCTGTTGTCATGAGCATTGGAATATTTATTAAGGTTTCGTTTCTTGAAGGAATAAAAATGCCCTAATGAGTTGAAGGAATAAACATATTCTAATGAGTTGAAGGAATAAATTTACTCTAAGGAGTTGAAGGAATAAACTTACTCTTGTGAGTTGAAGGAATAAACTTACTCTTGTGAGTTGAAGGAATAAACTTACTCTAATGAGTTGAAGTAATAAACTTACTCTAATGAGAACACACTAGACGCCTTGTTGAAATTGATGTCTGGGGACGTCTCCATTTCTCGGTAATTGAAGAGCAACTGGCCGCCATCATTCCCTTTGGGTTCCACGCTGATGTCTGTCACTAGGACTCTGATGTACTTCTGGTGCACATACGTCTTGTGCTCTACTACCGCAAAGGGACAGTCTATTGTCTCAGTGAACACACCTGAAAGCATAGAAATACATAGAACGGACATGAGGCTCTAGCAGATGAAGCAAGCAAATCCACCATCTTGGAACTGCCTGGCAGCCTGGCATTTGGTAACCGTGACGTCAACAATAATAGTGACGTCACCAGTAACAATGGCAACATGTCATGTCACAATCAGCCACACACAACATCTTGGTGCTCCTGCTGTGACGTCACAATGACATCATGTCTCAGGGCAGTTCCAATATGGCGGATTTTGCGACCTCATCTCGAGGTGGCGTCACAGCCTCATGTCCATTCTATGTATTTCTATGCCTGAAAGCAACGAAGTATTGTCATTGCCTCGTTAATGGATCATGTATTGTGAGAGTTATACCATTGCACTTTTAAATGCACTGTGTCGCCATCGTGACAACCAGTTTCAGGCTGAACAATGAACATTATTATCACATCGAAAGATTGATTTTCAGTTGACCTCATACACAGATCCATGGTTTTGTAAAGCTGAAAACTGATTGCTTCTTTTTCATATAAGGAAAGCGTTTCTTTACCCTGTCAAAACAATTAATTGGACTGCGCATTGGAAATTATGTAATAATTGTCAGTTACACAGAATAGTTACATATTTCTAACTGATGATGGTCTGAAAACCATAAAATTCAAACAATTATTGTATGAAAACCGTCAGTTCTCATCTTCAGTTCATCAACCAGATCTAGGTCAATACTCTAGGTCAAACATGTCATATATATATATATAGATATAGGTGATTTTGTTAGGTGAAGGTCACAAAGGTGAAAAGGGTGCAAGGTACATCCTCTAGCGCTTGAAGTACTTCATTCAATAATATGATAGAAATAGGATGACCTACATCATCTAATTGGGTCAAAGTCCATAAAGGCCCTGAAGTGAACCCACCAGTAGTATGATTCAATGAATTGTTTTGGGCCGTACCTTGCCTCTAAATAAAATAGCCCACAGCGGTGATGGGGCGTAAAACGCAAAGTCACTCACTTTGGCAGTACCTGCGGCCACAGTCCACATTGAACTAGTAGTAGTGAATTTATAATCTTGTTTAGGACAGCCTGTACCCGTGTTCATATTTAATTAATGAAAAGTAATCAATTAATCTGGGTCACCCAACTAGATGAAAGGTCACAAAGGTCATGAAGGTCATAAAGCATCCAAAGTTCACCTCCTAGTAGTGCTATGGGCCTGTTTGTTTCAGATGATCTAAAACGATCTGGATCCATCTGAACTGATCCGGTGATGGTGAAGGATTCATGGATCAGTGTTCCTGATCACGGAAGCTGGGAGATGTGGTAGAGAAAATTTATGGATCCATGGATCGAGATCACGATCATAATGAATATGTGTGAAGCCAATGCCAACACTGATCCAGATCCACAGATCCACACATTTTTCAGCAATGATCCTGATCTGAATTCATCACAGATCCACACATTTTGATCCAGATAACTGAATCTGTGATCAAGACCACTCAAAGGTAGTAAGTCCGCTGATTTGATGTAAAATTAAACTTGCATTTATAGATTATAAACTGATAGATTTTAAGTATAGTATCCACTGCCAATCAACAGAGTTGCGTGCTTTTCGTAATTAAAGGAGTTTAATGATTATATGGTCTTAAATTACTTAAGGAGAGCCCTGCATTGCTTGATTTGTAAACAATGCAGGACTTTTTCACAACATGAAAAACTATTTGTCTACATTTTTCAAGGAAATAAACTTATTATACTGCCATTAAAATAGCAATTAGGTAAATTTTTCAACTGGAATGTGTTAAATATGACTGAAATCTATCCATAGACAGTCAATTAAATATGCGGACATACTACCTTCAAGTCACCAGAAATAAACTCAATCTATGTCTTACAAAATGATTTGGGGCCTACCTGTGTCTACGTTGAATGAGTAGTACCTCGTTGTCAGCCCTTCTTCCTGCTCGTTACTCAACGTCAGTCTCGTCATGATCGTTGCCGGGATTGCCGCCCGGTGGCTGTCGCCTGAAAAGCCACGTTCAATTCAATATCTAATATTTACAAGAAATACAAATATGGTTAAATAAAGGAGAAACAATAAGCTAACAGATCAGACACATAAGTCCAAATTTCGCAAAGTTCTACCCTCTTTAATTATTAATTGATTGTTAAGCCATACTTAAGAGGCCTCTAAAGTATCTATGTTGAAAATACATATATTCAAAACAAAAACAATTGTATAAATTATGAAATTTTTAGCCTTGATTCAGCTGTGAATTTTGGTGATTACAGTAGACCTATGGAACAATTGTGAATTTTCAAGATGTTCTCAGAGCCATTCATAATCCACCGCAGTCTGTGGCCTCAGTAAATTAAAATATGACTAGTCGTGTCTTAAATCTGATATATAACTCTCAACCTAAATCTATTACTGTTTTACTTATTAAAAAATCGTTTTGCATACATACCGCCAATTCCATTATATAGCCCATTAAGGTAGAGGTCAGGGGAGTAGACAGTTGTGGAAATGTGGCCGTTGCCCATCACAGGCATGTAGCGGTAGTTGATGTCTGAGTCATCTGGTAACATCGGCAAACTGGGAGGAAAATGACATTATGTTGGAATCGCAAAGCTAACAGATTACAGGTGATTTCATTACCGTGTGATTCTTGTCAATCACACTTGGGTGTGAGGAATCAATGCTAAACCAGCACTTACTATGTTTGATAAATCAAATGTGTGACATTCTGTTGTTTCTAAACCAATCAGATTAACTAAAAATGGCATGTAATTGCATTTGGTGGGTCTAGAACCTGAGAACCGCCTGCTAATGAAATCACCTGTAACAGATTTCTTGGTGTGAAAAAATCAAGGTAGTGAAGGAACCGTGCATGCATGTGTTGAAGATGTTTGGTGTTAGGATTCAGATTGGTAAAGACTTCAAGTGCATTTGGAACAAAAGGAAATACGCTCTCTTTCGAGTCTTACCTTTGCGACCTAACTTCATACGCTAACGGACTGTCATCTCCGATATTAGGATTCTGCCTCTTGACCCTCTCCTTACTTTCTGACTTCACTTTCGGAGTCGTCTTCTTCAGCAGGTTGCCAAAGAATTCCTCGATACTCGGGAATTCGAAGTTCAGCGTTGGCTGGATGGAGATGAGCACGATCAACAGGGTGAATGTGAACTTCATTTTGATCTGAAATACAATGTGGTTATACGATATTATTATCAGAGTTTTCAACATCATTAGACATCATGGAATTAATTTTTACTGACATAGCAGTCACTGTCACTGTATTATTAGCAATATCCTTTATATATACACTGTTGCTCATAAATGTGGAATACTTTTTTTTGGAAAAAAGTGTCAAATAAAAGTAAATTTCAGAATTATAATATCAGCAAGGTCCATTGTAAAGGTCAAGTTATCTTCTCTCATCACTCTTTGAAAGTCTCAAAGAAATCTTTTGCGAACATTATTTATTTTTTTGGTTGAATGTGCCACACGCCCACAGTGCCCCACACCTTTATAAAGACTCTGAATTTCAATATTTCACCCTTCTGTCATTCTACCTGGGGTTGATGCTGTAGCATGAGTTTGAAACTGTGGCATGTTGTTCCCTTTAACTGTAATTGGAAGCAGTTACGATTGAATCGGACCTTCATGTACTCCAACAGAAGTTGCCAAAGTTAACGATTTTAATGGAGAATGTTGAAGTATTCCATATTTATTAGCAACGGTGTATTATAAGTAATATCCTTTATTATATGACCAATTTGCCTAATTTAACAGTGCTCTTTCACACTACATGGACAGACCACATTTCAGAGAGACGGCCTCACTTCCACAACGACACATGAACCATCCAAGAGTACACAAGATGACAAGAACCACTGTACTATTAGACCACTGTGCTCAGGGGCTGTCTCGGCTCGGGACTGACAAGTGGCAGTAGAATGCTGACAGTCCCTGGAAAATCGAATTGGGTCAACAATAATTTGATCTGTTTTGGACAGATCACAAGCTCAACCTGCACAACAGTTGTCCATATTACAACGCCAAACTACTTTCACAAAGCATGGTTGCTAGCAAAGGTCCAGTCCACTGCTTTGCATGAAAATGTTTGGAAATCATAAGACAAAAAGAAAGTTTCGAGAGACTTTAGCATAAACTTTGCCTGTGAAAGGGATGATTTTACTCATCAGAATTTTGATGGTATTCAATATACTTATGCCATTTAGTGCATGTTAAATTGTGGTCAGAAAAGTGTCCAAAAAGAATGCGCTCTAACTTATTCACGTGTCCATACAAAGCCAATGTTTTTGCTTTGTGATATCAAAATGCTCATTTGTATTTATTCTGTAACTTTATGGAGATTTATTAACTAGGACAACAATATAATTTACAATTTCATAAAAGCTATGTAACACTCAACAAAATGTCTTGTCCATGCCACAAATGGTCCCCTCTATAATGGTATTATATATATGTGAGCTACAACGTATACATCCTCAATGATAGAAAATAGTTCCAACTTATTTTGGTATTTACAAGCTGTCTGCTTACAATTGAAGCCATGCAACCAAAGTCAGATTAGACACTTACAGAGTCTTTGGAAATAAACTAGACCATCACTAAATGATGGAACTCTGTCTTTTGCACCCTAGTACAAGTTGGTAGCAGCAAATAGTGGTCAACTTGTAGACAGGCTCAGGGCCGTATCTAGACTAGAAATGGTGTGAGGGCAGGGGGCATTACATAGGGTGAATATGCGGCATTGCGGGGTTTCCCATCTCTTCCATGTTAATTTTTGGTTCTTGGGCATGGCAGCCCATTATTATAGGCGTCAAGGCTAAATTGAAGGACAATTTCTGCAAGTGACATTAAAGAAATAAAGAAATAATCTAACATATACAATTTTGATGCTTTCCCCACTACGTACTTGGGCACTTGCTATTCACAACTAACTGGAGCTGGGTCAATAACGGCATTTTGATATCACAATATCTCTCAATGGTGACACTGCAACAACACAATATGAATAACATAAAATAAATCATGTGAAAAATCATAAATTTTTTTATTTGCGTTGCCCTCATCATCCATTTTGACACATGCGTTCAGGTCAAGTTGTCATAGTCAAAGTCAAAGTCAAGAGTACTTTTTTTTTGGTTTGATCATGGGTTCAGATCCAGGTCATTGTCAAAGTTTCGGGAATAATCAAAATATACCTTACCAATTTTCATTTGAATGTGCTAGCACGGTCTTTGGATGAATATTAGTGAACTTGGTATCATTTATAGTGGATTTAGTACAGAATTCACAATCACCAGCAAAATGAGCAGAAAACAATAGTCTTCCCTATTTTTTTGTCCTTTATCACATTTTCAAAAATCTGCATATTATAAATGAAATTGATCTCAGATTTTTTTCAAAAAACATTTTTGGCATATTGAACATGTTTTCTAATGTTTACTCACAAGATGCAATCACTTCGGGAAGGTATGAAGTATTAATTGTGGAAGTAATGGAGTGTCCCGATTCACCCCAAAGTGTGGGGTGAATTGGGACTGTGATTTTTTGGGCCTTGAGCATTGGGAAATTGAGATATCGTACCAAGCTCCAATATTGTACAAGGGGTACTTAGCCCTTGTGTCCAGACACAATTTGACATCAAAGTTTAATTTCTAGATTGATTTTTGTCCATGCTATGACAGAAAAACAGCCAATTCTGTCCCAATTCACCCTATATTATGGAACTCATAGTGTGATAACTGGAACAATAGACAGAATGATATATTATGTTCTCGAAAAAACAGTGGTATGGCATAAATATCAGTTATCATCCCGGCCAACCCTGGTAATGAAAAAAATAGGACCAATGCAACAAGTTGGTAAAATTTGGAATTTCTGGTGAAATTGGCCAAAAAATCAATAATCAATGATATGCTTTCTATTTGTTATTAGATTCCAAATCCAAAAATTTGAGGTTGTATATGCGTTTTTGTGACGTTTATGCCACATTATGCTAGTAAATTTTTTAAAAACATGAATGTGAAGAAAATACTAACTTAAAATGGAGTTTATTCAAAACAAAACTTTGTTTCTTGAAATACCTCTGCAGCAAAGACTTTTTAAGATATCGCTATGAAACTTTCACACGTTTTGTTGAATAATGTTCTTAAAACAAACAAAAAACAGATTTTTCATTATTTGCCTTCTCATACCTTCTATGGTGTAATTAGCAGGTAATGCCGAAAGCAAGCTTTGCACTTTTGTCAGCCATAAACACAGGGCCATTATACCATGATAGGTTTGACTAAAAACCATATTGTATATACCAATGGAAAGCTAAGTTCAAGTGTAACAACACAATATCAAACAAGTGAAAATTCCATCAAATAGTCTTTATCACAAAGCATTTGAACAAGACATGTCTGAACATACATTTTTACAAAGTGTAAGAGTGCCACATTTGTTGTCAGTGACAAAGACAGGCCACTAATACCATGATAGGTTACATTTACAACCGCGTTCTATAGACCAATAGAAACCTGGGCTCATGAGAAACAAAATCATATCAGAAAAGGTAACTTTCCTTCCACTAGCCTTCATCAAGAAGCGTGTAAAGGAGAAAGGTCCTCATAAATATTACAAAATGTGAGAGTGTCGCATTTTTTGTCAGTCTCAAAGATAGGGCTCTAATGCCATTATGGGTTGGACTTTCTACCCTATTCTATACACTAATACAAAGCCAGGCTCATGAGCATGACAATAATACCAAAAATGCAAGAAATCCAGCAACAAGCCTTCATCAGGAAGTACCCGAACAAGAGAAGTCCCACAGAATGTTTGCAGAATATAAGAGCGTCGCGCTGTTGTCAGTCTTACTCAAGCCATCACAGCTTCTGGCACAAGAGCCTTAGCCACTTTAAGTGATACATCCCTGAAAGACAAGGTCATGAGCATTGCATTGGTATATCAAATCTTCTGAAAATGTTTCGATCAGTGGTTTATCTGTGGCATCAAAAATCACATTGCACTTTTCAGCTTCACCCGGGACACACCAACTGAGGATTACAAAAGGTGTATTAAAAAAATATAGAAACATCCAATTGCCATTTTTCTGGATTCACAAGATGCCCACCTAATCAGGGAACAGTAATTCATTGCAATTTTGATCCTAAATCCATCTCTTTTCCTGTATTTGAAAGTTGTATGCAAACATTTTACATGCAGTGTCCAGCCAGGACACCAAAAATTTCCCTACCTGCAATCATGTATCACTCATTATCTCAAGACCAGTGACATATGGATGCAGTTGCTGCTATTGACATCAAAGAAGATATTTTTGCCTATCATTCGATCCATAATACAGGCATAAATTCCTTTATGGGGCTGAGATATGACCTAAAATGTAAGTGCATGTTGGCCCAAAACTGAAATTTTACCAACTCACGGCACTGGACCAATAGATTTAAATGTCAAAAATCGCGAAAAATCACAATCTGTTCTGCTTAGAATAAACTGCTCCAAATAAACTTTTAAAAAAACCACAAAATTATCTTTGACCACACACCAGATCAATACAATTTTTACAATAGGGGCATCATTCGCATGAAAAAAATGACAAGACAATACATGGGAAAATATTGCTAACAGTTCAAATTTTCCTTAATCTTTGCTGAGGTGTGTATGCTGTATACCAGGTAAAGATGTGTATTTCAATAAAAATTCCTGTTTGGACCCTGAAAAGCCACGCTAGCCAAAGTTGTTGAGAAATGTGACCTAAAGAAAGCATGCAACTGATAAGAAATTCAATCCAATAAACCAGCTATAAGTATAAAGTAGTCGCTGTCTATACGTTACGACGAAACTGGTTTGCAATTCTAAAAAATAGTTAATAAATCATGCACGCAGATCTTCCTAGAAAAGTCAAATAAAAGCGCTAAACCTACACAGCCTTTACCAATTTTTAGAGCAACAATTTCAATAAACTGCAATAACATGTTCCATTCTGCGGCATCACATTAAAAAGTAATATTCGAAAGATCCCTACCTTTTATTATTGCATGGAACTTCCATGAAATGCATGTTAGGTTTCAATGCTATTAGGGCAGCTAGAGTCCATTCGAATAATGGTAAGAGATAGCGGCTGACCCAGATAAGAGAAAGAGAGATAAGGACACAATATTTGTTATCTTAGATGTTTAGTGTTATGTATTCTCTATAGTATTACATGCTGAAAAATGTCACAATTTTTCAAGAAGTGGTAACCGCCTTCCCAAAGCTAAATTTCTACTTACACTTTTTAAAAAAATCTGAATAAATTGTTTCATTGCTATAGCCATATAATATTATCCATATTGTCTTGTTTTCATGATGATTGTTTCCAGTCTATACCCTTACCAGTAAATTATTTTTCTATCTTTGTAGCCCTATAGACAGACAGACAGCTAGAAAGACAGATGGACAATTAGATATTAGATAACTTCAGAATCCTCAACATGTTACACAAAGAATTTGAGGGATTTTTACTTTCTCACCATGATTCATTCAAATCAACTGATTGTCTAATTTAAATTTGGTGTCAAAATAAACTTAATATGACCCATTAATATCGATTAAATTTACATGGAAACTCCCTTTCTTGTTTCCTTGTTTTGTTACATAACCAGAATGCAATAATTAGATTGGCTAAATTTAGCAATAATCTCAATTACTGGAATTCCCCTGGTGATTGCTTATCTAGATGTATTTAGCCCAGAAAACTTCCACAATACCATGGACTGTAAACAGATATTGGCTTACAAGCCTTACATGCTACAATGTATTTATTTTGCATAGTTTAGAGTAGTTCCATAAGACTTTGTCACAATTATATCCATTTGCCCAAAATGATCAGGATAGAGACTGAGAGCAACATTTTCTCAAGAAGAACTTATTTATTTCACAAAAACCATATCCAACAAAAGAGTAAATATTAAGCAATCCACCACTAGATATCATTTATTTCTAAACTGTCTGTTTTAAAAAAACAATTTGTTTTTAAATTAGCATATCTAGACGAAATGTTGTACTTAAAAAACTGAAAACCCCCTCCCCCTGGATATTTAATGGCCTCCCCTTTACTTAATCTGAGAAATTTCGAATCACCAGGTCATGTGATCTCACGAGTGATGTCAGGAGTATCAATGCAATGGTACAGTAGTATATTTATATGTTTACACCTGCATGTACTTATGCTATATATCAGAGCCAACATCATTTATCACCCATACCTAATTAACTGATCATAATATAAACAACCTGTTATTTGGGTCATTTGGTGGGTTCACGCTAAGCTGGGCCAATAATATGCAAGAGAAATGAACCACTTACCTCAATTTTGTTGGATATGTTCCTGCTTTAATAATTAATATTCATCCATCGAACATTGGGCAAAGAAGTAAATCTCATCAAAATTACATCTGCTCAACTAATCAATAAGATCCAAATGAAGTTCCGAAGAAGTAGTTGTACGATCAAGCGATAAAACGAAAATCGGTTGCTTCAAAGTTGACGTCCATGTCAAAAATCCCCCAATGATTATTCTTACGATAACAAACGCTATCACAAGGACAGTTCTTATCTCCTAGTAGCTCATATGATATCATAAACCTTATCTACATAAAGCCGAACAATGACTTGGGATCTTGTCACCTTAAAAATTATGAATCATAACGGGATCCTTATCTTTAGTCACGGGCACTGGCCATCTTATAAGTTTATTTAGTGACAATGTTACATGACTTGTTTAAAGTATATGTATCATATTATCACCAGGTGGAGCACTGCGCAGAAATTACTTCTCTCCCAGAAGCCCATGATGACCTACGGTGCCATCTGTGAGCAAGCGAGATGTGCGATGTTTTACCGTTGTGTCAATACAAAACACTCTGCTCCAAACTGCTTGTGGAGGCAAGGACACTGGTCCGACAGTAAGAAAACATATCGGGTCACCAAGGACAGTATTTGAGGCATGTCAGATACAAATGGCTTCTAATTTCCACAAGCAATTTGATTGAGAATGTTTTGCATTGACCCAACGGCAAGCATGATCTGTTTTAATTACTTACTTAAAGGTGGCGCTGCAGATATGACGTGGAGGATTTCCGAAGACTTGAATAGGGAACATCAGTTTTTGTTGCCACTCTTCGTTGAATGCTTTTTAATGTGATCACCTTCTTCCAGTGGCTGACTGAAATACACATTATTTTTGGTACATTTTGTATCTGAATGTGAACAGGATGGTATCTTTATTCTTTTGAACTTTCCAGATGTGATTATTCTGATGATGAAATATATATGTAAAAAACACAACTTATGTGAAATAAAATAATCATGCCTTTCGTTAATTAAATATCCTTTATAACTATTTCATGTTTTTTCTACTCTTTTCTTTGTTTCAATTGAACGACAGGCATTTCTTCCCGACTTGAGCAGATGGCTTTTCATCAGGGAGCAGGCCAGTCTTCTTGATCCAAGTATTTCTCGTATATTTCTGTTTCATTTTAGTTTTATTTACCTATGTACAAATTGAGAAAATAAATAAAAGTAATCAAATAGTCATTCAAGAAACCAAACAGTGTTTCCTTCTGCAGAATAGCTCATTGGCACAGATCTACAATGAACTATTTTTTAAATTCGCTGTTTTTTTTAATAAACACTTGAATCATGGAAGAAATTAAATTAAACATACTAATATGACGGTTGTCTTGTTTTTTATGCCCCACTCTCACGAGAACAACTTTGTCATATTTTCTAACAAACCAAATGGCTAACACTCTGAGCCCTCATATCTTTTTAATCATGTCGATAATCTTATGAGATAACGTGAGGAATTCATCTGTATTGAAGAATTTCCAGGATTAAGGATTATCATCAATTCTTTTCCGTTGATAAGTACGGCTATTGGCATTCGATTAAATGAAGATTTCTCTATCAATTGATTCTTTGTGAATTATTGCAGTATTGTAAGTTGTACAGGCAAAAGGAATTTGCTGCAGAGATTCTTTATTGTGAATGGCCTTTCAGCTTGCTCTTAGCCCCCAGCCAGCAGAAAAGCAAAAATTAATCGCCAAACAGCACTCATTTACATTTCATCAAATTTTTTACAGCCTGGAATTTTGATATGCAAAAGAGTGGAATGCTGCACTGTGAAAATGGCACTTTTCTGTGTCATCATGCTGATGATTCGTCATGATCAATTGATCATACCCAATACTTTCAATGTTAATTTGATTTAAGGAGACTGATCCCGCTTATGCATCTGATTTCTACTCTAAAATCAGTTATGACAAGTCAAATGGCCTTCTCTTGATTATGACTAATCATGCAAACAACCTCTATGTTTCCCATGCTGAATGAAGATATCATGAGTCACAAGGTGCCATTTTAGCAGTGGAACAGTCCACTCTTTTTGCATATCAAATTTCCTGGCTGTAAAATAATAGGAATTTATATAGGCCTATACATAATACAATCATATATAGAGAAGGAAGTAAAA
This sequence comes from Platynereis dumerilii, assembly GCA_026936325.1. Taxonomy (NCBI): domain Eukaryota; kingdom Metazoa; phylum Annelida; class Polychaeta; order Phyllodocida; family Nereididae; genus Platynereis; species Platynereis dumerilii. The sequence goes on along the minus strand of JAPTHN010000022.1, from coordinate 7,947,633 downwards.
ACATATTGACAATTATCGATAAATGATATTTTTACGTTTCTCAAATTTTTCCAAATCATACTCACTATGCACCAGTATAATTCAGTTATCTCATCATCATAAAACTACAAGCATGCTTTTTTAATATGAAAACAACAACAATGATTCATATTTTTATTTGGGTCCATATTTTTTTCTAATGAAACAAGTTTTGGTTTCATAAAAATCATGACATATTGGTTATAAATTCTTGTAAATATCTAATACAACAGAAATCGTATGATAGAATACATGTTAGACCTGAAACCGACAACCGGAAAACATTTTGAACGCTGTTAAATCGGAAAGGTCACTATTGAATTGAATGAACTTGAACTCGGAGTTGGCAGGGACTGAGTAAGTTAATACTTATCATCAGATCATACTAAATTCATACAAGTGGTGAGTTTGAAACAATTTTACTATTTACTGGGTTGTATGCAATGTGAGGTTCAGCACAATAGTTCCACAGCTGTCATGGACACAAATATTTGTGGTCAATAAGGATATAGACAGAGATATACTTGAATCTCTTTGAGAGGCTTATAGATTGGAACCTCTTGAAAATCATGTGATCCAATGATCACTAGCTTAATACAGTTTAGGGAATTGTTGAAACACCAACTTATGAAAGATTCACTCTTAATCATGTGGTCAGTTAGTGAAGAACATCAATTTATAAAACCTTGTGACTTCTGAATTACCAGAAAACAACCCGGTTAAAGGAACATCAACATATTTTAGAATTCTGAGAGCCTCTGTTAAGTGTAGTTGGATAAATAAGGAACTACAGCAGATCACTTGGTTATACCATAACAAAAAATCATCCCATATATATACAGAGAAGATACAGGAGGAAGGTAGAAGGTAAGTCTCTCGCTATTCATTATCAAAGTTTTTCAAACTGGTCAGCTTTTGTCTATTGGAATCTGAAAATAAAAAATTATATCATAATTATTGATGTACATAATGGAGAATTGTGTGTGTAGATATCTAATTATATTATTAGATTCAATTGGGGAAGATGTAATTATGACCCAACAAAGCAACTGAATAAGATTTAATAGAAGAACCATTTGATGCATAGATAGATCCATCGAGATATGTCATGTTATTGCTTTCCTGTTTTCCAGTAGCTATGTATTCCGTCATAAAAATTTCGCTAAGGTGCAAAGCCTTACAATGTATATAAAAATTAAAACACTGTAATTCTGGGTTGGTTTTTTGCTTGCCACATGTCATGATGAAACTTTTAGCATGGGAACCACAGGGGGGGGGCGTATGATTAATCATAATCAACATGATTTGTCACAACAGATTTCAGATTAATAATCAAATTCATAATCCTTTGGTTTGTCAGACAGCAACACACAATTTCAGCCTGTCAACTTGAAAAATGCAAATGAGTGGACTGTTGCACTGTGAAAATGGCACTTTGTGAATTATCATACTTATGATTTGTCATGATCATAGCCTATACTTTTAATGTAAATTTAATTTAAGGAGACTAATCCCGCTTGTTGATGACAGCCAAAAGAAAGGATTCTGCTTCTGATTTTTACTCCAAAATCAGTTATGACAAGTCAAATGACCTTCTCTTGATCATGACTAAACGACCTCTATGTTTCCCATCTTGAAAGTAGAGAAGATGACACTTCATCGGCCACCATGAATCATGAAGTGCATTTTTAACGGTGAACTGGTCCTCATTTTTTGTATGTATACCAAAGTTACAGACTATAAACTGAAGTGCTATAGAAACTTATGCTTGATTATGACAAATCATCGGCATGATGACTGACAGAGTGCAATTTTCACAGTTTAACGCTCCCCTCTTTCCACATAACAAACTGACTGGCAGTGATGAATTTGTCACACTATAATTATTCGTTTCCCACACTCCACTATTAGGCCTACATTCTCCTCCTATCTGACACATGTATGTTCTATTTTGGGTAATTACCATTTATTAATTTTTACTTTACATTTTTTAGTTGTCGAAAAGTTTGACGCATCATTATCAATTTGCGATATTTAGTGTCATAGTTTTTACGACCAACACATACATTTTGATATTTATTTTGTTTTGTTTAAAAATAGAGGCCCTGTTATATTCTATTTTGCAACACATGTGCTCAAAAATCTGTAAATACCAAAACCATGTGTGATAGTGTGAGTTTTCAGTCTTATTTTTTAGGGCTTAACCATGTAACGTTGGACATCTTATCCTTAACGATGCTCTGTAGTAAGTTCCTTCATGATTCCATAATTATTATGTTGCTTGTTGACAAATTATTGCTTGTTTGTTACAATGTATCAATGTTGTTTTCCTTCTGTTACTTCTTTGTTAGTTTTTGCAGTTGTTTTTTTGGGGGTTTCCCCCTACTTTTTCAGAGATGCATAAGTTGAAAAGACTCATGTTTGAGATTTGTAGGATGTAAATACAACTTCAATGTCGATTTTATCATAAGTTGAAAGAAGTGACTTATTCATGGTTGTGAGTCTATTCTTGACTGAAGTTGGATGATCAAGGTCTTGTGATAGAACTGATTGACATGTGCAGACAAAATGACCACCACCCCTGCCCCACCCCCGATATATGTCAGAAAGCATGTCTTGAAAGTAGGCATCACATGCAGGTTTGATGCTCTCAACATCCTTTGAATAAAATAAGAAACATCTGAGAAAAGATTGGATACTAATCGGTGCCCTTGTCACTCCCCCCCCCGGTCAACTCTCAGATATATATTGTCTCAACTATTCCAAGAAAAACCTTGAAATCCACCACGATATCCGATGATTGTGCCATCATCATACATTTTTACAGCCAAATTTATATGCAAAAACAGTGGACTGTTGCATTGTGAAAGTGGCACTTCGTGACTCATAATAGCCGATGATGTGTCATCTTCTCTACATTCAATATGAGAAACATAGAGGCTGTTTAATAAGTCATGATCAAGAGAATTTGATTTGTCATAACTGATTTTAGAGTAAAAATCAAATGCATAATCCTTGCGTTCGCCTGTCACCAACAAGCAGGATTAGTGTCCTTATATCAAATTAACAATGGAAGTATTGGGTATACGATGATGATGAATCATCGTTATGATGACTCATGAAATGTAATTTTCACACAGTGCAACAGTCCACTCTTTTTGCATCTTGAAACATTTTGCTCCAAACCTGATGCTTTTCTTGAGCTTTTTTTGTAGACACCAAATATGGACATTTTCTGACTGTCTGACTCAAAAACATTGAAATTTGTATGATGAACCAGGGAAGCCAGGGAAGTGAAGTAAAATAACTAATGCCTGGTCTATTTGGGCACCAGGGCAAACAATCTTGCCCTTGAGAATGAGGTTGACTTCCTCGGGCCAAATTGTTTGCATTTATAAGTGCCCTCTTGCCGAGTCGATATTTGTATGATATGATATAAGGTTATAAGCTCAAGAAAGTGTAACCATGCAGTGATGCATATTAGATATAAGGGTCCAAGTGGAATTAACATCCTGGTTTTATAATCGATAGGTTTTACAAAGGAAAATTATTGTTCAGAATGAGTTTTTTTTAAATCAAAATATTTCGATCTCTTCTGCATAGAAAGCAAAGACACCTATTTTGGCCTTTGAGTTATTACAAATTTTGATGAAAATAATAATATAAAAAACTGATAAGATTCATTCAGACAAAGAAGAGGTACTCAAAGCCAATTCAGATCTTCTTATGCCTTCTGTGCATCTTAAAACTTTTTTCTTGCCTCTTAAGTGAAGGTCTCCACTATCACCATAGATAGATTAGATGGTGACACCCTACGAGTCCGAGGGCCCGCCAGCCCGAGGGCCCGCCAATCCGAAGGCCCGCCAGTCCGAGGTGCCCTCAGGGCACCCAGAGTCTGAGGTGCCCTGAGGGCACCACTTACGATCATTTCCAGAGGCCCGCAAGTCCGAGGGCCCGCCAGTCCGAGATGCCCTGAGGCAATCACCTCCCTCTGATGCCCTCAGGGAAATGGGTGATGCCCTCGGAGGATTATCTATCTATCTATCTATCTATCTATCTATCTATCTATCTATCTATCTATCTAGATGTCCGGCTGTCTGTCTGTCTAGCATGTCTAGCTGTTTGTCTAGCTGTTTATAAATCTGACAATCAGTCTGTCTATCAGTCTGTCTATCTGTCTATCAATCTGTCTAACTGTCTGACTATCTATCTGTCTATTAATCTGACTATATCTATTTACTTATCGCTATCTTCTTGCCTCTCTCTGTCGAACTGTCTCAAGATATTCTCACAGGTCTGGACTTATCACGTGGGACAGCAATTTCAATCGTTGTTTGCCAAGTGCTATGTCTTCCTCCTTTCCTAATTGACCTTCCCTGGCTTCCCATGTGCATAAATGCAGGATGTATAATATATAATGGATTTATGAAACCAGGGGATATGGAGATTCCAAAAAATATATTGAAATAGCAAAGGAACATGTCAAACTTTGTAAAATTGAAAGAATTCATCAGGTGAAAAAGTTTATGTCACGCTAAATAATTGAAAAAAATGTGTGTTTTCCAGTGTACTTTCATTTCTACCTCAATTAACCTTTTAACATATTGTCATGAAATTTTCAGGATTTTGGCATAGGAATGTATTTAAAACAATAGTGTATTATGAAGTTGTTGCTTTAATATATATAAAGCCCATTTCCCACTGGACACATTTCATTGCATTTGTCAATGCAATCATAAAACAAAGTTGATACGCATCAGGTTATGCAATATCATTGCCAATATGCAATTATTTGCCTTGCTATGCAGAGCTCTGCAAGGTACACTGTAAATTTTGAATTTCGAGTTAGCTTAATTGATTGAGTGAGATGGTTGCATAATTCCTTTGAGCCAAGATAGCTTGTTGTTTGCAAGTTATAACAACATAAAGATTATCATAACTCAGAACGGCAAGCTATCATGGTTCAAACAAATTGTGCAACCATCTCACTCAATCATTTGAGCTCACTCAAAATTACAAATTTTACAGTTAGTCTGGGGGCCAAGTGGCAAAAAGTGCTTTATTTAATGGTTTCGTGTGCACCAAGAGAGGAATGGACAATCTATACATCGTTGGAATCGCCAGGTTCCATAGATTATGGAATGGGGGGATGCAGTAAAATCGCTTGGTGCAGTTTTTTGTAAATCGGTTACCATGGCAACCAAGTCATAAATGCAAAATACATAACCTGGCAAACTTTATCAAGATTTTCAATGACTTTGGTTCTAGTTAGGTGAAATTTAATTTCGTTTTTGTATTTCTACTTAATGTGGCTTTATTTGAGTATTTTGATTTTTTTGGTCACATGACCCTCAGAGGGGGTATCCAGGTCTAAAGACACAAAATTTAATTTTTTATTCAAATTTTCACACAAAAGTTGTTATAACTCGGGATATATTAATGGCAGAGACTTGTTTATGGTGTTGTTAGAAAGCAAATTTTATCTGCTTGAAATTGGTATTTGTTTTGTTTTGGTATCCATGGCAACCATACTAAGCAACAATGATATTTGATTGACAAACGTTATTTTTGGATAAAAGAAAGCCTCAATTTTCAGCATCATAGACCCGTCAAACATGCTTGATAGGCTTGCTGACAAGTTTGACAAGTTTGACAAGTTTTATTTCTGCTCAGAACATATACATGTTATGGAGCACCAAGTATAATATAACAATAACAGAATCAGGTTTTAAACCAAAATAAATGAGACTAGTAATTGAGATACAAATTTCAATATAGAAAATTGAATAATACTGATATTAAACGGCTAACGAAAATATTTAGCCACTTTTGATAAATAAACAGATAAGTTGTTAATTGTATGATCATTGGTACATTCCATCAAGTTTAAAAATTTGATCATAGAAGGTCTGTTATGATAAAAATAAGGTATATACAAATTTCTAGATCTTACAAGAACAGGATGAGAACATTCTAAAACAACATGAAATTCATCTCCAAGAAGGTTATTATTACAAAGATGGCAACATCTCTCTTCTCTAGGTATATTTAACATTCGACCTCTAACAACAGGTATTTTCATATTGTTACACCTAAATTTGCATAAAGCATTTTGTTGTCTGGGTGAATTTAAATTAACCAAATATTTCTCCAGTTGGAACTTTGTTTTATATTTCTTATATACATCACATGAACTTTTCTGTTCAAGATTTGAACTCCATTTTGATATGTACAAGTCATTCAAACATCTTTTGGCGTAAGCTTTTAAGTTATTTGTATCTGGTGAAATTTGCGATTCCCAAACATAGGGTAATCCACATTCAATCAGTGTATTTCTTACGTAACACAACCAATTCGATTTAAAAGAGTTTGTGTTATCATTAAGTTGACCAAGTAGACAATCATACATAATTCTACTAAGTTTGCTACTCTTTCCATTTAACAACCGGCTCCAATAACTGAGTATTCGGAGCTTAATTGTAATTTGTAATGGAAGGCGACCTAATTCACCATATATCATTTCATCACAAGTACTTATTTTAACTCCGAGAATATACTTGAGATATTTCTTGTGAAATAACTCAATCTTATCAGTACACTTTTCAATCCCCCACACTTCGCATCCATATAGTAATATAGGTACTACAGTGTTGTCAAATAAGGCTAATTGTAAATCAACAGGCAATGAAAGCCTTCTGCATTTACTTATCAGCGCAAACATGGCTCTTCTGGCCTGCGTCAGCAGCTCATCAATAGCAAATTTAAAATTTCCATTGTACTCCATAGTAATACCTAGATATTTGAAGTGATCAACTATTTGTAATTTTTCACCTTTGTAGGTAAAATCTAAGGTATCGTTTCGACTTTTTCTTTTACCGAAAACAGCTATTTTTGTTTTCTCACTGTTAATATCTAGTTTCCATAGTTCACAGTATTTTTCCATGGCTACCAATGCTTTTTGTAACCCCTCTTTGGTGTCTGACATGATAATAGTGTCGTCAGCATACATCAAAACCAATAGTTTTAACATAGCATTCATGTTTTCGTTTGCAAAGTTGATAGTGTCAACTCCTTCGTTCATGATGAAGGATTCCAAGTCATTAACGAAGAGTGAAAAGAGTAAAGGGGACAAGTTTTCACCTTGTCTAACTCCCTTACTGCTTATAAAAAACTCAGATTTTTCTCCTCTGAGAAGCACACATGACTTGACGCTCTTATACAAATTTTTGACAACTTCCAGGATTTTACCTGTTATACCACACTTCATTATTTTAGACCACAAAGCCTGTCTCCAAACCTTATCAAAAGCTTTTCTGTAATCTATAAAACAACAGTATAGCTTTTTCTTTTCATACTTGTACACTTCTATGATATTTTTAAGTAAAAAGATGTGATCAACAGTGGAGTACCCTTTTCTAAATCCTGTTTGAGCCTCTGACAGGACTGCGTTTGTCTCACAGAAGTTACACAACCTTTCGTTAATAACAAATGTGAAGAATTTACCAACACAAGATAATAAAGTGATTCCTCTATAATTAGTAGCATCCTGTTTACACCCCTTTTGTTTGTAAATTGGGACAATGAGACCAATAGTCCATTCATCTGGTACAGCACCCTCAGACAAAATTTTGTTAAACAATTTCACATATAATGGTAACATTTTGTCTTTACTGCACTTAATGAATTCATTTAAGACCATGTCTATTCCTGCCGATTTACCACTCTTTAACTTATGTATGCACTTTGACAGTTCATCTTCTGTGAACGGTGCATTCAAAATCGAGTTGTCAAGAGTGTTTGGATTCAGGTATTCTTGATCAACATTTTCGGAGTCATTCGTATCACTCGAAAGTTCCTTAAAGTGATCATACAAGTCATTCAAGGTGACTGGGAAATCTTCCCTACGCTTATTATTAATCAGCTTCCAGTATTCTTTACAATTACCCTTTCGTAATTGTCTTAGCTTTCGCCCTAATAATAAACTGTTTTCTTTTTTAATTCTCTTCAATTCTTTCCGGTAATCTCTACTTTTGCTGATCAAATTATCATGAGATTCTGGAGTTTTGTTCTGATTGTGCTTGCGTTTCGCTTTATGGTATTCATTTCTTTTGTTTCTGCAAGTTTGGTCAAAAGCCAGGAACTTCTTTTTTGAATTGGTTGATTTACGTTTTCCTGTCTTTTTGATTACCGTAAAGGTCTTATGCGCAGCAGTAATTAGAACTTTGTTTAAAAAATCTGAAATTTCTTGGATTGTTTTATCATTAAATTTAGTAATGATATCATCAATTACTTGAACATCCAAATTACTCAAGAAGTCAGACTTTTTTTTTTCATCCCAAACAACAAAAGTGTTAACACTATCACTGGTAGTTTCATTGACAGTATCATTTACTGTAGTGGTATTAGAATTTGACTCAAAAGCATCATTAGATGAACCATATATCGAAAACAACACTCGACAATGTTTGTCCGAGTACAATGGATCAAAGTCTTCAATGTCAACTTGTTTGATCTTACTGGCAAGATATGGCGATCCTATGATATAATCAATAACAGCACCTTCTGTTGTTGTTGCTTTTCCATAATACCGATCTTTGCATACACGACCATTGAAAATTAACATCATTTGATTCTTGCATAGTTCTAACAAAGTATCACCATAACTACCAGAGTCTGTCTTATTGTCCACAGAATTCCGTTGTAACGGAATGTCTAATTATTCCATGACTCTTTGAGTGTCCATAATTAATCTTGTTTCATCATCAATGTTACATGCGTCACATAGATCATTATCAAAAGAAACAATATCACATTTTGTTTGGGTATGTGCGTTAAGGTCACCACATATTAAATGATAATTATCTTCTTCACTGTGGTCCAGAATAACATTTGATAAGTCATCAAAAAGTGATACATTAGAATATTTTGAGCCATATGGTGGAATATATAGTACAATGAGCAAAATGTGTTTCTCATATTTCAATAATTTTTTATCAATTCTAATAACAATCATGTTGTCATAATCTGTTTGTAATTCATTACAAAATTTAACTAATTCTTTCCTAACAATGATCATTACACCACCAGATCTTTGTTTGGCCAATTTGTGTCTATTTTTAATATATGCATAGTAATTAAGATCACTAAAGAATTCAATAAGGTAATCATTGTCAGCATCATCACATTTCGTTTCGCATAACATAATTATGTCATAACTAAGTAAATTTTCAACAAAATCAGGTATTTTGAGTTTGGATGAAATGCCACACACATTAAGTAAACAAAAAGATAAATTTGAATGTTCTGGATCTTGAGCATAACTGTGATTTAATGGAATGAATTTTACATTGTCATTCGTTTGACAGTTAGTATTCGGTGCTCCTGAAAATTGCTAGCCATTAAACCCCCCTCTGTAGGATCCTCTGTGGGTGTTGTCGAAATGATGGCCTCGTCCGCCTCGTCCGCGTCCTCTCGTGTTGGAAAAAGGATGACCTCTATCTGGTGGTCCAGATCTCTCAAATTCGAAATCATAGTTGTTCGGTTGTTGTTCGGTTGACCAGGGATTCCAAGGTTGAGCGAAACCATTTGGAATGATTTTTCCGTTGGTGCTGACGCGAAGGCTGTCTCCGTACGGCAAGCATTTTAACAAGTTCCTCATGTTAAATTGCATCGTTCTTTCAAGATACGTCATGCTGCTTCTAATAAAGATATCCGTGCTTTGCCGCTGCTGTGCTTTCGGGTTCACCATTTTGACGTTTGAGCGAAAAAATTGGTGGGTCAAGCGCCAAGCACAAACAAACTCAAATATCCATTGAAACCGGGTGTGAACTAGAGTTTAAACAGTCACAATTACTTCCTCGATACTTCACATCCTTTCTGTAAAGTCCACGGCACTGTATTAAGTCGATCAAGAGTGACAGGGCTGTTTTTTCCAAAGGCATTCTCAACGACAACATCAGCCTCCCGCCATTTTGACGTCGCTAGAAACAGGATATGAAGTAAAATGTCTTATGTTGATCATGTGACTTATGGTCACATGCCTTTGTAAGGAGATAACCACAAAAAAGTGGGAATTTAGGGCATTTTGCATGTTGCCGCTGACCCTTTTCACAGTACTATTTGTGTTATAATTCCAGATATATTGACACTACAGACATATTCATGGCATTATTGGAGAGCAAATGTAATCAGCTAGAAGTTTTTGTTTGATCTGTACTGGTATCCATGGTAACCAGTCACCTCAGCAACGACATTTGAATATTGTGGCATTTTGCGGAATTTAAGAAAAGTTAGATCTTCACCTGAATAAACAGGGCAAACATATTCTTGGGCTAACTCAACCATAGTGGGAGGTTAAATGTAAAATGATAGTCATGTGACTTATGGTCACATGACAGGATGAGGTGATAATCATGGAAAAACCTGGATTTTAATGCATTTCATATGTTGCGTGTAACCTATTTCACAGTGCTATTGGTGTCGTAAGTTGGGATGTTGTGATGCTACAAATGTGTTTTTGGTGTCATTAGAAAGTAAATTTTGTAAGGTACAGTTTTGAGCTTGTTTTGTTCTTTTATCCATAGTAACCAGTGGGGAGCCACAATCCCAATACGAGCTCGCTTTCTGCATCCTCCTTGCTCTGATGGCTCCAGACTCTCTGTGGTTACCTCATCTGTCTCCTCCCTACAGTTCTTCCTTCTGCCTCAACGGCTCTTCTCTCCTCCCCAGCATACATATATGCTTTCTCCATCTCTGCCTGCCTCAGTCACCTCTATCTCTAGATAGATGGATAGATATGGTCAGTGCAGCCCTCTAAACCCAGTTCTGGGTGCTCACGAGGGTTGATTGATGAGATGGGAGAGAGCAGGAAACCTCTACATGTTGCACATTTACCCCATGTGAGGGATCTTTTACTTGCCCAGCATAGACACTGATACAAGGGGCCACGAATTTAACATCTCATCCAAACGACATCCAGCTGGAAATTTGCTCATGAAGATACATTGAAAATTTTGTGTTACCTGACCGGGGTTCAAACCCATGCAGATAAAGACCTTCAGTAGAGCAGCTTTAGTGAAACATGGGGTTTTCATTCTTTTGAAGCATTTTATTATGACTTCGCTATATAAGATGTTCAAAGCCAAGTTGAAGTTTCTTTGGGAAATTTTTCCATAAGGTTTACTCCCTCTGGAAAGCTCAGACTATCTGAAATCCTGTTGACTTCTGGAGAAACTCCTGCTCAAGTAAATTATTTGCTGAGACTTAGATTAGAGTAAGCATTGGTGGTGCCAAAGGCTCTTATGCCAAAGTCTCTAATATTTCTCCTGGGATTAGTTGAATCATGCAGACCTACAGCCACCAAAGATGATCGACTATTCCCCTATCATTTTTCCAGTGAGCAGCCACCATCTCTGAGTGTCGGCCGCCGTTGAACGGCAAAATACACAAAAAGGCCTGCCGCAGTAAAAAAAAGAAGCTCTGGTGTTGCAGCCTATCTCTTAATTGTGTTCCTCCCCCCTTTCCTTGTGTCCCATCTGCTGCCTGACTGCATGTGTCTCACAGGTATATAGCTCATTGAGATGGATGATAAAGCAAAATGTATCTCCAAAACTATACAGGAACCTGGAAATAGAGTCCTGACAGTATGTGCAACTTTTTAGCATCTTGTGTGCATGAACTGGGTCTTTGAGGGGAAAGGGGGGTTGGCACAGGTGCAGGTTGGCACAGCCCAATTTGTTGGAAGCTGGAGTACAGAAATGTGGTGTAACCAAATTTTGTGTACATGATAAGGCCCTTCAGGAAAATCAACCATCTGGGGTGTTGGCTTACCCATGTTGGCTGTGGAGCACTTTCACATGCAAAAAGACCTCAAAAGCTGTTTTTCGATAAAGGGAAAAAGGTGTATATCAATGATCGATGGCATCACCAAGTTCATTAACTAATGATGATCTTTGTAAATATGTTGACTTTAAGGGTGCTTTGTGTCACCTGGATGATTTTCTTATTTTCCTGATATTGCAAATCATCAGAAAATGACAGGTCGGGCAGGTTGGCACCAGCATTGGGGCAGGTTGGCACACCTTGTTAAGTGAATGTGACTTGAGGCAAACCAATTTTTTAATTAAATGAGGTATGTTATAGAGTCTGTGCAATTTTAAACTATTCCTGCATATAGCATGCTGCAGTGGTGTTTTTAGATTTGCTGTGTCAGCCTAAAGATGATAATTGGGGATTGTTGAGCATACAGGACAGGCCTTATGGCAAGAATGTGCATACTGTAATAAATGTTTCTCTGTTTTGCACAGAAAATGTGAACAATGCTGAAAAAGTCATTTCACATTGTTTGATTTCCTGGTGTCACTTGTGCCAACCTGCCCCCCTCATGTGCCAACCTGCCCCATGGTGGGGTAGGTTGGAACAGAATTTTTAAGCTGCGATAGCTAATGGGCAAATGATAGCCCAGGCTCAGTGTGATACTGGTAATGTAAGTTAAGGATAGGACTTCAAATTGACATGTGAACAAAATCCATGTTCTGAATAGCTTCTGTTCAGGAGGTCAAAATTTCCTGTTCGTGCCAACCAGCCCCCCTCTCCCCTACAGTCGAATTTAAACTTATTCTTACATTTGATAATATAAAATAGTGTCTCGCTGGGCTCAGCTCCCCATAGATCATCTGCCATATGCTGGTATTATCAATCAAATTATTATATTCAGTTTAGCTTAAGATTTAATTTTATATTTGTCTGAGAAGACAGTTACAATGAGCAGAAATATTAAATTTTATTGTATGTTGACAAAAATAATACTTAAACATTTGATATTAAATAGTTAAACACTTGAATTGTGTCGATGGAAGGTCAAGTCAAAAGAACTGATGGTCAGAAATGGCTGAAGGCAGTTCTAAAAGGAACATGGAGACCAATCACTCGAAAAATTACTCCAAAATCTAAAGTTGTCAGGAATAACGAGAAATACATATAGTTGTAGAGATTTTCATTTCAAAATTACCTTGCTGAAATATGTCAAAGTTCTTCGAAATTGACTTAACCCTGTTTCTAGACTATTTAAGACGATTTCGCCCTATGCTATGTTTTAGTCAGTCCAAATGAATGTTTGCTTTGTTTTTGTCTGTAAAAGAGCCTTCTTAAATAAAATCAAATGTTACAATATTCAAATATTGTTTCTATGGTGACAGGTTACCATGGATACCAAACAAGTACAATATTCTAGCTGATTCAATTTACTATCTAATGACACCAAAAACACATTTGTAGCATCACAACATCCCAACTTACAACACAAATAGTACTGTGAAATAGGTTACACGCAACATATGAAATGCATTAAAATCCAGGTTTTTCCATGATTATCACCTCATCCTGTCATGTGACCGAAAGTCACCTGACTATCATTTTACATTTAACCTCCCACTATGGTTGAGTTAGCCCAAGAATATGTTTGCCCTGTTTATTCAGGTGAAAATCTAACTTTTCTTAAATTCCGCAAAATGCCACAATATTCAAATGTCGTTGCTGAGGTGACTGGTTACCATGGATACCAGTACAGATCAAACAAAAACTTCTAGCTGATTACATTTGCTCTCCAATAATGCCATGAATATGTCTGTAGTGTCAATATATCTGGAATTATAACACAAATAGTACTGTGAAAAGGGTCAGCGGCAACATGCAAAATGCCCTAAATTCCCACTTTTTTGTGGTTATCTCCTTACAAAGGCATGTGACCATAAGTCACATGATCAACATAAGACATTTCACTTCATATCATGTTTCTAGCAAGCCTATCAAGCATGTTTGACGGGTCTATGATGCTGAAAATTGAGGCTTTCTTTTATCCAAAAATAACGTTTGTCAATCAAATATCATTGTTGCTTAGTATGGTTGCCATGGATACCAAAACAAAACAAATACCAATTTCAAGCAGATAAAATTTGCTTTCTAACAACACCATAAACAAGTCTCTGCCATTAATATATCCCGAGTTATAACAACTTTTGTGTGAAAATTTGAATAAAAAATTGAATTTTGTGTCTTCAGACCTGGATACCCCCTCTGAGGGTCATGTGACCAAAAAAATCAAAATACTCAAATAAAGCCACATAAAGTAGAAATACAAAAATTAAATTAAATTTCACCTAACTAGAACCAAAGTCATTGAAAATCTTGATAAGTTTTGCAAGGTTATGTATTTTGCAGTTATGACTTGGTTGCCATGGTAACCGATTTACAAAAAACTGCACCAAGCGATTTTACTGCATCCCCCCATTCCATAATCTATGGAACCTGGCGATTCCAACGATGTATAGATTGTCCATTCCTCTATTGGTGCACACGAAACCATCAGTTTTGGTCTTTGGCCCCCAGACTAAGTGTAATGCAGTCAACGGCATGTAAACGTGAATAGCTGCGAAGAGAGCAGAAATAAAATAAACATGTTTAATTTGAATACTTTAGAGCTGCGTTTTGTGGCAATGCAATGCAAGTCAATTTGCAAGCTTGTGTCAAGGAAGGTAGACAAAATGCAGGCATATTATGTGATTCCTATGTGTCAGTACGCATCAATATGTATCAATATGCATTGATATGCGGGTAAACTGGAGATTTAATGGTAATTTGTTGAGTTTTAGGTGATGTAAGAGGCTACTTTGCAGAACAAAAGACTTCATATGCAGTCATATGCAGTGGTCGAAATAGGCCATGATATTTGGGGGGGTCTCTCAGTTCCAAAACCCAAAGGGCTTAAGCCTAGCTGTAGCTGAGAGTCTTCAAGCCGCCAGCGGGCCCCGAATGAGCCCTGAAGCCGAAGATTTTCAGATGCTCTAACGATGAATTCAGGCGAATTTTTAAGACATGTTTTGTCTCTAAAAATTAGTTGTGAAAATCCATTTGCTGATGTATACAAATTACAATAGGTTCTTGTATGCTTATTAGGCTTATTTGCTGCTACATGCAAATTCCTTTGTACATATTCAGTATTTGGGGGGGGGGCGGGGTTTCAGGACCCCCTCTGGGTCCTTCTGAAAAATGCATTTGAGGGGGTCACAAGAGCATTTGGGGGGTCAAACCCCCTTGACCCCCCGTATTTCGACCGCTGGTCATATGTAGCAATATGTGTGTATATGCCACCCTTTTGCAGTGTCATTATTAATTACATGCCCATGCCAAGCATATGCGCAGCTATGCATTCTTCTGAAACTGCTATGCACTGCACCAATTAACATGCATGGTTATTGGTTATCCATGCTCATAAGAAACGTGTGCCCTTGTGCGTTTAGACATATTTTTTGGATTTTTTGTAATTATGCAAAGAAACGTGGCTATATGTATCCAGTGGGAAAGGGGCTTTACAGCCTTTATCAAAATGTGTGACCCTCAGTTGTATGGCTTTATTATTTTTGAGATAGGCCTTAAGGCACTGTGCCCTTAGAGCACTCATGTTACTCAGGATACTCTGACTCTGTGTTCCTCATGGTACTTTTTCCTTCCTCGGGGCACTTTTTTCTTCCTCGGGGCACTTTCTTCATCCTCAGGGCACTCTTTTCTTCCTCAGGGCACTTTTTCTTCCTCAGGGCACTTTTTTTCTTCCTCAGGGCACTTTTTTTCTTCCTCAGGGCACTTTTTTCTTCCTCAGGGCACTTTTTTCTTCCTCAGGGCACTTTTTTCTTCCTCAGGGCACTTTTTGTTATCCAGGGCGCTTTGTTGATCCTCGGGGCACTTTGTTGATCCTCAGGGCACTTTGTTAATGCTCAGGGCACTTTGTTGATCCTCGGGTCACTTTGTTGATCCTCGGGGCACTTTGTTGATCCTCAGGGCACTTTGTTAATGCTCAGGGCACTTTGTTGATCCTCGGGTCACTTTGTTGATCCTCGGGTCACTTTGTTGATCCTCAGGTCACTTTGTTGATCCTCAGGGCACTATGTTGATCCTCAGGTCACTTTGTTGGTCCTCAGGGCACTTTGTTGATCCTCAGGTCACTTTGTTGATCCTCAGGGCACTTTGTTGGTCCTCAGGGCATTTTGTTGATCCTCGGGGCATTTTGTTGATCCTCGGGGCATTTTGTTGATCGTCGGGGCACTTTGTTGATCCTCGGCGCACTTTATTGATCCTCGGGGCACTTTGTTGATCCTCGGGTCACTTTGTTGATCCTCGGGTCACTCTGTTGATCCTCAGGTCACTTTGTTGTTCCTCTGGATACTTTGTTGTTGTAAGAGCAGGTCTGTTAAAACTGTGTTGGTGAAATCGACCCAAAGAGTTTTGAAATTCCTGTTTTGATAAAAATCCAGCTACCTGTTGATTACACACGTCACTACACATTAATTATATATGATTTGATATGATTCAGATTTATAAGTGACTGATCTATATTAGTGGTTAAGCCCCCTCCCAGGTAGCCATCCCAAGTAAATAAGATAACTTCCCTGCTAACAAGTATGACTAAAATTCAGTTATACAATATTGAGTTTTATACTCCCAAGTGCCACTAAAGACTTAAAGACAGTTCACTCCCAGACTGCTCCTTGATCTTCTTTGGTCAGCCCCTGTACTGGCAATGCAATAAACTTGTGAATGGGTCAAAATTTGATAAGTCTGAAATTCTTGTCTCCAGTGTTTAACGATAATTCATGATGGCAGGAAGACCAATAGAGGACCTCTTGTTGTCATTTGTCATAGACAAGGATGTTAGCAAAACTTATAACACAAAAAATATGTGGCAGAATATTTTTATCCCATCCAAAAATAGCATTGAAGTGGCCAACCCCCCTGAAAATGGCCTGTCTCCACCAACACTTTCTTTGAAAGATCGCAGCACAAAAACTAGTACAGGATTCTGATTCAATTTAACTCTTCCATACATGGAGACTTGACTGTCAGTCTTCTAAAATCTGGTCACCAATAGCTGAAATAATATTCTGTATAAGAACAGGAGGTTGTTGTGTCAATGTCTCCAATATTGCGTCATTAGCATCACGCCGGATTTGTTTCTTAATAAAAAATAAAGGGACACACATTCTGTGAGAAAACCTTGTGTCTGATGTTGTCTGAGAACCCAAGAAAATAACTGAACTATCTGTAGCTCTGTATCATTTATGTAAACCAAAATATTATAGTATTTCTGTCGGCATGTCAGTTGTCCTATCTCAATTTGTCATTAGCAAACGCCTTGCTACTCTATTTTAACTGCATATTTCTGGACCAAAATCACTGTGAACATGTTTCTGGTGTATATAAGTTCATTGCATGCACATATTGCCAGACTGCCAGTTTTGCACTGGTCCCTACAAAGATTTTTACTGTAATTATCATTAGCATCACGCTGTCATTAGCATCATGTCAAATATGGCTTATTGCCTTTATCTCACTAAAATTTTGTTGCAGGTGACCAGAATTAAAATCAGTTGAATATATTTTATCAACAAATGTTTCAACAGACTATTGCATAACATTTTTGTACTTTCCTTGCATCTGACATGCTTAGTATGAAGTTTGATTCTTCTCTGAAACTAATAACAAAATATGGGGTGCCAGCAACATTTAACCATTGTCCAGCATCTGAAATATGGTTTAGCAAAGACATTAGGCACTGGAGGGAGTAGTGGAGATCATCTTTATTATTCAGAATCCAAACTATTGATGAAAAGAGTATTTTTGTTTGTTTTTGTAAATTTCTGGTTCAAGGATTTGTTCTATCTCAATAACTATTGGTCATAGAGACCTGAAATATAGCTCATTGTGTGCAGAATAGCCACTTTCCTATTTGTTGGTAATACATTATTCAGCTCTAAATGGTACGGATTTCAAGTTATAGGCATGATGCTAATGACACACATATTTGGTATTTTAATTGATCAAAATGCAGTTTCTCAAAAATAATTGCCATTAGAGACATGGAACTTGCCCAAAATGTGCCAGCCACTTGCCTAATCATTGGCAATAGATTGTTTAGCCCCAAATGGTCAGGACTTTTTAGTTAGAAGTGTGATTTTAATGACTGTCGAAAAACATCACAGCTATGTTTATCACCTCAGTACAGATCAGCAGGGCATTGGGACCCTTGGACATGAAAGCGCAGTGATAGCTGATTGTTTGACCTACCCAACGCAAACTTTAAAAGGCATTTCTGGAGCGAAAAATTTTCAAAATTTTTTGAGCTGAAATTTCAAGGTTTTCAAATTTTGACCCGAATACACAAAAAAATAAATAAACAAGAGACACATCGATTAAATACAAATAAGATTGGTTTTAAAGTAAAGAGCTTGTTTCCGTCTCTCTCACACAGGCATTGTCATATTTAAAAGGCCTATAGCCTATTCAATTTCGTTGCTCCCATGTGGGGCAATTTAGGGCTTCCAATCCAATTACATTAGTTTACAGGCCACTGTCTGACCAATCGTCAAAAGTTCACAATGGCCCCTTAAAGTTTCGTTGTGATATAAGTGTCAAAAGCTTCACAATGAAAAAAAATTAATTTCCATTTAAAATTTCCTTCTTATTTGTGTCAGACACACAATTAATTCCTCTGTCTTCCAGCAGACAATTTCAATTTACATTGTGCTTTAAGGTATATATATACAACTGACATTTAGAAATTATAAATGTTTAAGGTACCTGGAACTTTCTTCTGAATGGGCTTCAAAAGCAAAATTTTAAACGAAGCCATGGTCAGCGGCATTACAAAAAAATGGCCATAATAATGGCAATAAGTGGCAAAAAGTACCTAGATGCTGTTTAAAGCATAGATTGCTTCATACAGCATAGAATTTGCGGTGTGCCCTACTCACTATGCCTTCGGGTCAGCACCTATAAAGATAAACATTCATGTTAAAATCACAATACAATTATAAAAAATTATACAGCTGTTTCTCTAAAACCCTAACAAACCATTTACTTTGCAGTCCTCACCTAAAGACTCTTTACCCATAGCCTATAAGACTAGTGCAGCTAAATAAAATGTTTCCTACATAATTTGGTTTAGGCCAGATCAGCTCCAGATTTTAAATAATCAGATATCAATTAACTAAAACTGCTGACTCATTGTTAATTCCCTGCGCCACGATCCAAAAAGATCCAAATTACATAAGAGTTGATAAGATTATACCCAATGGTCGCCTGTACCCATCAACAAGGGGCCGACCAGATGATAGATGACAGTTCGGGGGGGGGGGCTTTACCCTCAGGACAAACTCTTTTTTTTTTCGTTCGCAATGTGTCGACGCACAATTTTTTTCACATGCAGAGGCGACACAAACTTTTTTTTGCAATTTTAACATTACGGAGTCCTAGGTACAGGTGGAAACAAACTTTTTATTTTATGCTCACGTGCTGAACAAACTTTTTCTTTTTCAGTGTCAAATGGGAAACAAACTTTTTTTTTCACCAAAAGTCCATAGCCCCCCCCCCCAAAGATCAACTGGTGGGCCCCTTACATGCTTAAAATGTAAGGGATCCCCCCCTCCCCATCGATCTGCATGCCACCAGTCATGTATCATCCAATCAAAATTTGCTATCAATAAATAACATAGGCATAATCTTTTGTTTCTGAAATTCAACAGGTTATTATTACTTTTACATCCCTGAATCAGGCAGCCAGACAGGCAGACGATGGATTTAGAAGGAAATTTGGAAGGAAAGAGATTGAATGAAAAGGAGGCAGATACTGACGTCACAGAGACTGTTTGTGACGTCACAGAGTCAAGTGAAGACTCCATCCCAGAACAGGGAGAACAGGAGCCAATCCAGAAACCCAAGATGGAGGAATTACTCTACAGGGTGGATGACACCCCAGTCTGGTATCTCAACATTATTTTTGCACTTCAGGTAAGTTTATCAGCATTTTTCTAAGAAAACATAGGCTGCTTAGCAGCAAACCATCAGCGAATAATTTTGCTATGTAATGTGTTATTCCGTCGCACCTGGCGGAGATGATAGAAAGACACGCTTCTGGTATTCATTTGTGATGGAATTGTCTGATTTCACAATGTCTTAATGAGATAGGCCTATTTATCATATTAAATTTCTGGCCAGAGCCTGCTCCTAAATCACTTGACAAATTCCAATTAACATGCATTCTCGATTTCCTACAAATGAGCAAAATGTGTCAAAAAGTCAGCTTTTGGTGTTTTTTGACTGTTGGTGGCAAGTTCTTACAGAAGGCATTTCCTTTGAATATTTAAAACAATTTTTACCAGAAATTTATTGGAAGTTATTTAAATTGAGTGCCATTCCTCATATTTTAAGTCTTCTTTTTTTTCAAATTGCAATGGGTCATGTCATGAACATTCGCGGTGCTATATCTTCGGATACAATTGACATATCTCAACCTATGAGACATCATTTTTAAGCCTAATTCCAGTAGGCCTAGATCAGAGTTATATTCACATTTCACAACTAATTACGAAAAGAGGATGACTAAAGTTGAACTAATTCTGGAGGAGCAGGTCACCTTTGGCCTTCTTCATAAAATGTAATGTAGCCCTATGCAGTATTGAAGAATCAAGGATTTTTCATGTTTTGAGGGAAGAAATAAGTCAAGAGTATGTTTACACTTTGAAGTTGTTATTCAGAGTGCAAACTTAATGACATTTCCGTACCAAAGGACCGATCTCATCACCAGATTTTAGATCAGCTCAGACATTTGACTTGGTCGAACTGTAACTCCTAAATTTATCACCAACCCATTTCAGGGACACACTCTTAACGCAACAGGTTCTTGATGGTATATGTAAAGAAACCGCAGCCGAAAAAAGGTTCTAAATTTTGTTAAGGGTTCAGCAGAATTGAAAAGGTCCTGGTGAGAAGGTCCAATGATGGAACCCTATGCTCCCAACTTCAGAGAAAAGGGTTCCATTGTGGGAGTTCAGTGCAGCTGGATTATCTAAGTGTTGTTTTTGTTTGCTTTTGGATCCTTTTTAAAAGCTTAATAATGAACCTTTTAGGATTCCTTAATCTATAACAGCTTGTAGAACCCTTAAATGTTTCATATAGAACCTTTTTGTTAGGAGTACATGATTGCAACACTGGCGATAGAGTTATATAATTATAAGACCATGCAGGTTTATAAAATTAAAGTCAATTAAAACTCTGGAGCTCATGTTTTATCAAATATCCAACATTTTAATTGAATTCTGATAAAGGTTTACCTTCTGAAGAACAGGTTTTGCAAAATTCTGGAATAGCCCTGTCTAAATATTAAGTATCATATAATATATTATATGTAATGTTTCAAAAATTGCAATATTGTATTTCAATACTTTATTGTTTTTTGTTTATTCTGATCCAGCTATCTACATGTGAAGACAGGTACATATGCATTTATTATAGCCATGATAAAAGAAAAGCATGGTTTAACCTGTTTGTCTGCATTACATCGAGTACAAAATGATTTAGTACCGAGATTATCCTACAAAATGATGTATATGATGGCCACCAACAATGGCCCCGATTCAAAATGGCCATTTTCCAAACATGAGATGAAGAAGAAATGAAAGGATGCACGTCATATGAGCAACAAACGCCCACTCAACTGCAAACCAAAAGAGAAATGAATTATATTGACCAGTAATGAATCATACCAACCACTGAAAAAATATTTATTTGAATCGTAACTCAGATGTAAGTAACGGGCAATAACAAAGATATATCAGCGTTATGTGAATGATAATAATAATGATAATGTTTATTGGTTTCTAGTGTGTTACATGATAAACATCTCAACACACTGTGCAATTTAATTGTTTTAAATTTAACAAAAGCTGATAAAATTACAGCCTGTAAACTTGATAGGTAAAAAATGAGTGTTGTTTCACACAGATTTTGGCACTCTGTGAGTCATAATAGCCATCTTCTCTACATTCAACAAGGGAAACATGGAGGCTGTTTGATTCATGATCAAGAGAAGGCCATTTGATTTGTCTTAACTGATTTTAGAATAAAAATCAGATGCATTTATAAACCTCTCGTTTGCCTGTCACCAACAAGTGGGATTAGTCTCCTGTATATATTTAATATCAAATTAACATTGAAAGTATAGGGATGATCATGACAAATCATCAGCATGATGATTCACAAAGTGCCATTTTCACAGTGCAACAGTCCACTCTTTTTGCGTATCAACTTTACAGGCTGTAAGATATAAAAATAAGTAGGAAATTATTAAAATCGCTAATTGACATTGGATAGACAATATATAAAATACCCTGAGATTTGTTCACAACATTTTCACAATGTTGCCACAATGTCGCTAATGTCTTATGTGTATCATGTTTATTCGTACATTCATGACAATGGTTCACAAGTTATAACACAGTGACAATGTCTGTGCTGGGCAAGTAAAAGATCCCTCACATGGGGTAAATGTGTAACATGTTGAGGACTCCCGCTCTCTCTCTCATCTCATCAATCAACCCTCATGAGTGCCCAGAACTGGGCTTAGAGGGCTGCACTTACCATATCTATCTATCTATCTAGCATTTCTATGCCATACAATTCCACATAATTTACAACACCAACACAATATGTGGAAATTGATAATATTTAATTAATATTATTGAAAATAAACTGTGGTGTCCCTACAGGTTCGATCTGAAGGGTCTCCTCGCTAATATAAAGAAATTTAAAAATTTCGATTTACGCTGATGATACAATATTGCTGGCAATGTTAAATAATTGAAAGTGAGATCAACAATGAGTTGACGTCAATAAGCACTTGGTTGAAATTAAACAAACTGTCTCCAGTATTGAAAATCAAAGGCCATATGCTCAGGGCCGGATTTAGGGTCCAGGAGGCCCTGGGCACAACTGGGCACTGAGGCCCCCATCTCGACTGAAAATTTGCAGTAGGCCTACTAAAATGCAGATTTCAGGAGAAAAAAAATCAAACATAATGTTAAAATAAAAATACTTGTGTACGTCCAAGAGTTTCGAAATAAATAATTTTGCTGAGATCTCCAGCATTGAAACTTTGTGATGGTCATAGAAAATTTTAGATTACTATTCTTAAGCTAAATTACACACCCTGCACCCTTTTTGTAAGGGCCTGTTACTGGAATACAAAGTTGCAAAATTCCAGAAAGGATGGCCATTGTCTCTGTTTGACCATTTTGACAATAATAATTCTAAAGAACCACACAGTAAATAATTATTGACATAGTTTGAGCCTTTATGGCACTGCATATGAATGAAGCATTCAATTTAAAAAAAAATCAGTTTACCTAAAAATGGTGACAATCCAAAGGAGCATAACGAAAAACTGTTTGGCCATATTTGAATCTTGGGCACTAGCTGGCTACAATTGCAAATGATTAAGATATATTTGTGTTGATATTAATGTACAGTAGAGGGCAGCAACGTCATATGTTACCGTTGGTAACGTCACATGACTTAACAGTTAAATACAAGATGTCTACATAACATGACGTTGTCTGTCTTACTTATAATCATAACATGGTGTCAGGTGTGCTCATCTGCTGTTTCTGATGTCAGTGGGAGGAGTATAAGACATTAAAACCGTCTGGATATTCAACTTCAACCAACATGAGAGTTCTTGGCGTTAACTAAGTCTGCAATCGGTGACTCGGACAGATGAGATTTTATGAAGTGTTGCAGTAATGTTAAAGGGAGAACGTGGAGGCCTTCAACAGAAGAGACAGTGTTGCAGGGAATGCAACAAATTTGGAAGGAGATCTTGCATGGCGCGGCGGATCAGGGAGATTGTGTTGATTGTTGGAGGAGAAGATGAGATGTTGAGTTGATATTGAATTGGAAAAGAAGAGATTAACAGCAAAGATGAAGAACCTTGTGAAAATGATCAACCAGATATTCATTTGTATAATTTTGTATAATATTTTGCAATTTCATTGTATTCAGAAAAGGAAAGATGTGTTGATATTAATGTACAGTAGAGGGCAGCAACGTCATATGTTACCGTTGGTAACGTCACATGACTTAACAGTTAAATACAAGATGTCTACATAACATGACGTATCATAATTTTATTGAATAAGTTTTTGAATTTCATTGTATTTCTGGAAGAGGGAAGATGTTGTGATAATGGTTTTGTTCAATAGAGGGCAGCAATGTCAGAGGTTGCCCATAGCAACCAGACATGACGTCACCTGGTTACCACCTGGTTACCACAAGACAGTTAAAATATAAATAGCTAAATGGCAGCATCTTGTTTGTTCTACTGAGCGAACATGACTATAAAATGGTTGCCAAGTCACCTCTTCAGGAACACTCCAAAGTCCGATTAACAGCGTATGGTGGAAGTCATATTCCCCTTCTTGGTCAATCTTCGCTTGATGTCACCGTTTCAGGGAGGACTTATTCTACAATGTGGTATGTCACAACTGCTAAAGTCCTGCCCTTGCTTGGTGGAGTTGACTGTGCCAGACTTGGCCTTGTGACACGAGCTTTCGCTATGGAATCTACAGCGCCAAGTGAACCTCATGGCTTGCGGCAACGTCTTCTGACTGAATTCAACGAGGTTTTTGAAGGTCTTGGGTGTCTTCCTGGCGCTTATAAAGTAAGACTTGACCCTACTGTTGATTCAGTTATTGAGCCCTGCAGACGTATACCTTTTGCTTTACACAATCGTGTGAAAGCTGAGCTGGACCGCATGGAGCAACTTGAAGTTATTGCTAAAGTGACTGAGCCCACTGATTGGGTTAGTGGTATGGTAGTTGCAACGAAGACGAATAGTGAAATCTATCTTTGAGAATATGCCCGATGTTCACACTACCATGGACGATATTGTTGTTGCTAGTGCTGACTTAGTGAGTCATGAGAAGACACTCCGAGAGGTGTTACAAAGATGCAAAGACACAGGTCTAACTCTTGGCCTCAACAAATGTCAGTTTGGGGTTGAGAAACTTGTGTTTATTGGCGAGTTAATAACAAGTTCAGGAGTGAAACCGGACCCTGAAAAGGTCAAGGCCATTCAGGCCATGGAGCGGCCGAAAGATGTGAAAGCAGTTGAGAGATTCCTTGGAATGGTCAATTATTTGGCACGTTTTATCCCTGACATGTCCACTAAGGCATCCCCTTTGAATAAGTTGCGTGACAAAAGAATCGAATGGATGTGGTCCCCTGCCCAGGAACAAGCTTGGCAGGAATTAAAGAAGATAATTGTCTCAGCACCTGTTCTGCAGTTCTTCGATCCAAAACGACCTGTCAAGATATCAAGTGATGCTTCGCAGTCAGGCCTCGGAGCAGTGTTGATGCAGTTGCATGGTGATACCTGGAGAGTAGTGGCATATGCTTCCCGGTCAATGACAGATGCTGAAACCCGTTATGCACAAATTGAGAAAGAAGCGTTGGCCATGACATATGCGTGTGAAAGGTTTGATCAGTATGTTTATGGAAGCAAATTCCAGGTCGAAACTGATCATAAGCCTTTAGTGACAATTTTCCAAAAAGCTCTCAATGATTGTCCAGCAAGGCTTCAGAGATTCCGCCTACGTCTTCAGAAATACGACTTTGTGCTGACATTTACACCTGGTAACAAAATGTATGTTGCTGATACACTGTCCAGATGTATTCCAAACGGTGGTGAGTGTCCTGTCAGCGAAACAGAGGAGGAAATGGAAGCCGTCGTAGCAAGTGTTATTGCTTCACTCCAGGTGGAAAAAGGTCGTCTTGTCGAGATACAGAAGGCAACTGAGCTGGATAGCGATCTCCAACAGCTTAGTGAAACCATCTTGAAAGGTTGGCCGGCTGTCAGAGGCCATTGTCCATCAGTTGTCCGACCATATTGGAATCACCGTGATGCGCTCGTGATACAAGAAGGTGTGATTTTCAAGGGCAACCGCATTGTTATTCCACGACAACTGCGTTCTTCCATGCTGAAAAAGATTCATGTTGGACATCTTGGAAGAGAGAAATGCAAACGTAGAGCACGGCAAGTATTATTCTGGCCCAACATGAACCAGGATATCGAGAACATGGTTGATACATGTGATGTTTGCCTGACTCATCGTCCAATGCAACCTTCTGAACCATTGTTGTCCCATCCTGTTGAAGATTGTAAAGCTCCATGGGACAAAGTAGCCACAGATTTAATGCAATTAGGTCAACGATTATTTCTCATTGCTGTGGACTACTACTCAAACTATCCAGAAGTAGCTGAGATTTCTGCAGCTTCCAGCAAACATGTTGTACAAGCATTAAAAGGTATTTTTGCTAGGCATGGCATTCCTAACATTTTGATGAGTGACAACGGCTCGTGCTTTGTCAGCCAGGAATTCTCTGCCTTCACCAAATCTTGGGATTTCAAGCACATCACTTCGAGTCCACGATTTCCGAAGTCTAATGGTATGGCCGAATCTGGTGTGAAGGTGGTTGACCTTGCTCAAGAAGGCCTGGGATAGTCGGGAAGATCCTTTCATGGCTCTAATGATTTTCCGCAGCTCTCCGCTGGAATGTGGTAAATCGCCTAGTGAGTTACTCATGGGTCGTTTAATCCGGACCAATTTGCCCTTCATTGCAGTGGAATCTGCAGATTCCTCAATAGAATGGAAAATAAAGTCACAAAGACAACAAGCCAAATATCATAATGCTAACGCAAGACCGCTGCCCGAGCTCCGCCCAGGAGATGTTGTCCGTATCCGGACCCCGGACCAGAAAAAATTGGGCTGAAAAAGGAAGAGTACTTCAGTTGGTAGCTCCCAGATCATATCTTGTTCAATCTGAGGATGGCTGTATATACCGCAGGAACCGCAAACATCTATTGCTCGATAAATCTACTACACCTCCGTTGAAAGTGAAAGAAATGGATGATATTGAAGACTCAGATGAAGATGAAGATAATGAGGAAATTGTGCAGGTCAATGAGGGTGATGCTGAACAAAGCGAACCGCTGCGACGTTCTGCCAGAATAACAAGAAGACCTGTCAGATTAATTGAAACTATGTAACTCAGATTAATTGAAATGTAACATCATGTATAGCCATACTGTTCAATACTTCAAATACCTAATATTTATTTTGAATGATGATTGTCATATTTGTATCATAATTTTATTGTAACAATATTGAGAAACTTCATCAGAATATATACAGATAATAATTATGTAGTGTACACTGTACACTGTTCATCAAAAATGACTTAAAACCCTCCTGTGCTCCCAAGTCCAACAATTTTTTTTTGCCCGAAATGTCCACATGTGTCTCAGAGGCCCGTCTCTTTTTATGCTCAGAAGCACCATAAATATACTTGAGACCAAAAAATTAAATTCTGTTCCTTTGACTCATCATTCATGGCAACACGGACTCGTTATTTATGATTATGGAACTCCAGTGCAAAGATAAATGTGTTTTAACTTCATTTTTTCAAATGATTCTTTTAATAATGCAAAGTAAATATTTCTGCTTTTTTGTTACGAAATTAAACCGAATAGTATAATTGCAGAATGCAGATCTGCGTATAATGCATTTTTGTCCCTAAGAAATATTCAGAGCAATTATCAATGATTAGACATTTCTACAGGCAAACCAGGAAGACATGGGCAGGAGAGGGGGCCTCTGGAGAGGGGGCCTCAGAGGCCCCTGTGGGCCATTTGTGTCAGTTTTTTGGGTTTCTAGAAAATGCTAGCCCTGCACACAGGATACCAAAATGCCAGTTGCATCCAATTCCCTTTCAACCAAGGAAGGATCACATAATTTTAAAAACAACAAGTTAACAGTCAAATGTCGTTGGATGTACTGGGCATCTAAGTTGTGGGGGCTCAAACTCAGATGCCCCTATGACTGGAAGAGAGCTCAAGTTGGATGTTGTATGACTTTGTAAAATCGCGGAAGTGCCCTTGACCTTTGATCTTATTTTCCAAAATTTTTTGAGGCCCCCCTTGCCATGTGAGGCCCTGGGCACAGTGCCCACTGTGCCCTATGGATAATCCGACCCTGGCCATGCTGTTTCATTCTGTAAATAGAAAAGTTAAAACATAAATATTTATATTGGTGACATTAAGATTGACTTTGCAGATGCAATTTAATTAGAGGTCTCCTGTCTACAAGTGGACTGCTCTTGCATTGCCACAGATCAGAACATATACATGTTGTCTTGTGTTGCCACCTAGTGACTAGTGTGCTATTCCACGAGCTCCTGTGAGCGTCCACATACTTTCAACCAGAGGAACACACACAATTTTGTCTGGAAGACACCGGGGCTGTTTCTGAGTGTGCTGATGGCCTTGTCTACTTCCTTAGAGAATGTGATTGCCGAGTCTGACTCTGGTATACATCAATGTTGAATAGAAATTTTGTGAATGTGCAATGAAATTGGAACTATTTCTTGGGACAGCAATGCTGTAGCATAGAAAATCAACTTTAGTGCCAGGTGGCAGCAGCATGCAGTTCTCATTTTCACCAGACTGGCAGGTCTCATTATAGAAGGAAAAGAAGTTCCATACCCAATAGGCACATATACTTTGCAGCACGGTTGTGAAAATGTTGCAATGTTTGTAAAAATGGTGTCCAATTGTATGGTAGAAATAATGTTGTCACAACATTGTGAAGCAACATCAAAGATATGACATCAGCACTTAGCAGGCAACATTTTGACAACATTTCACAATGTTGTGAAAAAACCTCAATGTTGTGTTCACATTGCGGCAACATAACTTCTACAATAGCCTACATTTCTCTGTGACCAACAGTTCAGGTGCTGCAGAGGCGTAAAACATAAACACACACACACACTCTGTGACCAACAGACGAGCCATCCACCAACAGCAGTGTTGTGTTTACGTTCTAGAATTTTTATTTTTTCAAAAAAACTTTTCTTGTCACTAATGTCAGAAAAGAGGAGTGATTGAATAAGCCCTGTTGAGTTGATGTGTCACCACATCTCATGCATAACTGTGCTGAGACGAAGACCTGACCCTGTGGCCTGTGCCACCTCATGCACCCATGACACCCATGACAAGGTTCGTTCTGTTCATGCTTGAGTGCCTCTAGTGGTCATTTTCAGAACTGAAGTGCCACAGGGTGCACTCCATGATGTTTATGTGAAGATTGAAGAAGTTCAAACCAAATACACTCAACAAAAAGGTTTTATATCGAACCTTCGAGGGTTCTATAAGCTGGTATAGATAAAGAACTCTAAAAGGTTCATTTATTCAGCTTTTAAAAAGGTTCTAACAGCAAACAAAAACAGCACTTAGATAATCCAGCTGCACTGAACTCCCACAATGGAACTCCTCTCTCTCAAGTTGGGGGCATAGAGTTCCATCATAAGGCCTTAGCCACTGCCTTACCACTAGTATTGAAGCTTTTCAGCACAGTTGAACCCTTGACAAAATTTGGAACCCTTTTTTAGGCTGTGGGTTCTTTATATATACCACCAAGAACCTTTGACATTAACATGTGCGTAGCTCTTTTGATCTGATTGAGTTCCTTTTTCTTTCTGTATTTTCAGCAAGTGTCCATCTCTGTAACGGGGTCAGTGACAGTTCCGTTAATTGTCTCAGAACTCATCTGTGCTGGACATCTGCCCCACATCCGGGCCAGCATTACTTCCACTTTCCTGTTCATGTGTGGCGTCAGCACTCTTCTCCAAGTCACTGTGGGATCGAGGTAATCTTCAAATCACTGAAATAAGTATCATACAATGTGTTGCATATTGAGGCCTGGCAGATAAAATGTTCGACTGGTATGAGCATGGTCGCAGGTTTGAACCCCAGTCACAGCCCGGAGACTGCATGGAGAGACTAAACAGATTTTCCTTAAGCAATTGCATCACTCAACCAATACAGGTGTGAATGGGTACTTGGTAATAGGCAGTATGGAAATTGTGACTGAGGAGCACATGAAATTTGCTGCACAATGCAATTTTGTTCAAATTTGGGAACTTTAGTGGTTTGGGTGGCTGTGGTGGGTGACCCCAGACTGACCACAAATTGAGCCTGGGTCGACTATTCTTTATAAGTGATTTTAAAATGCATAGGCTCTTTTTGCAAAAAAAACAAAAAAACAAGAATGGTGCCAATATATATTTTTGGTGTTTCCAAATTGTTCACAGAATATTGGTTGTTGTTTATGTTGTTGGATTATTTATTACTGATTTTCAGATTGCCTATAATCCAGGGAGGGTGCAACAAGTTCATTCCGCCAATAGTTGCTCTGATGACAATTGAGCGGTTGAAGTGTCCAGACCCACTATCAATAAGTGAGTCTATTTTAACTGTAAACAAATAAATACTTAAAATAGTTGTACGACGGTCAATTTAGAAAAAAATTTATTCGTCTTTGTATGCAACTTAATTTTAAAGAGTAGTCATGACAAACATGAGTACAATTATAGCTGTCGCGCGTCCTTGTCTGGTCATACTTTCTTTAAAAATTGTATTATTTAGTTTTTCTTCTCAGTGGTCGGGGGGGGGATGCAGGCTCCCAAGCCCCCCCCCCCTTCCTTTGGATCCGACACTGCCACTTGGCTTAATTTCTGCAGTTATATAATAATGAATTATAAATTGCTAACCCAGTTGTTGTTTGGTAAATTGCAAAATCTAGTTGTTGTTTGGTTAAAGCACATATAATACATTTTTTTTAATTATCTGCCCACCATCTGTGATTCACCTTTTAAGAATATGTGTATTGAATTCATTCTTGATGGTCAATAAACTCGAACTCGAACCTTTCTTTGACAGGTGCTGCTGTGAATGAAACATTGGGAAATGCTACAAACTTATTGGATGACCATTGGAAGATCCCAATGAGAGAGGTACATATTAACAGCAATATGAATATAATCATCAGTTATCACTTACAACTTTGCGCATTCGATAAATCTTCGAGAAACGTCTTCCTCTTTAAAAAAAATTTCCAAAGAAAATTTTGCAGCGCACAACACTAAAAAACCTGTTCGCTCATTTCCTTTGTAGCACTGGAGGTTAATGACATAATGTCAGCAGTTTTTTTAAAATCGCTTTTAAAAAGAACCTTCAAATTGAATGCACACTTTATTTTTATTTCCAACCCACTTTATTTTCTAATGTTTAAAGAAATATTGTGTCAATAAGATTACTAACTAATAGCCCATTCTCACGGAGAACATTCTACGTCTGTGGGGCAGCTTAAGATGATTTCTAGGAGAAAATTGACCAACTTGGCGACACAACGATTATATAATTAATAACAGGCAAATAACAGCGGAACAAGATCATGAATCGGCGGAATAAGATCATAAAACAGCAGGGCAAGATCACATGTCTGAGGGGCAAGATCATAGTCCTGTCAGGCAAGACAATATCCACCTACGAGGTTGAACAAACCATCGGCAAGGTTGGAAAACCAATCGGCGCGGTTGCAGATGCCCTGTATCCTGAGGTTTTTAAAAATTGCCCGCTGGACATCCAAAAATAGAGAAAAACTGTGGCTATTCCTCGGTAACTTGGAAAAACATAGGCTGCGCGGCAGCATACCCTCGGCTACTTAGTGGCTTTTCTCCAGACAGTGAGATACATTGCCCACTCCTCCTATATTTCCTATAATTCCTATATTTTTTAAGGCCTCCTGTAATTTCCTATATTTTGGAAAAATTCCTATAAATTGGTATATTTTTCAAGTTTTTAAGATATTTCATGTACACATGCACTTTTTTGTCTGTGATACAAAGTTTCAGCGTCTTTTCCCCCAGATATATGAATTTTTAGACAAGTTATGTCCGCGACATGAAGCTTTGGGTCCATGGTGGATAGGATCCCGTGATTTGCCGATGGTTTTGCTGTCAAATATTTCCTATATTGTCTCATTAAAATAAGGAAAAACCTCCTATATTTTCCTATTTTTTACAGTAAAATATTCCTATATTCCTATAATATTTTGTACGATGTTCGGTGGGCACCCTGAATTTAATTTTTCCAAAAAAAAGAGAGGAAACAGTTAAAATGTGAAAAGAAGTCAAAAACTTGCTACAAGATCAAATGAACAGAAAAATAATGGTTTTCTAGAGATCACACTAATTTGGTAAAATTTGGATTCTGAAAATCTGGCAGGTATGCCTGTTGTTGGCTCCCCCCCCCCCTCACCCAGAGAGTGTCTGCTCAAGCCTGGCCTATAGCATATTATTTGAATTTATTCATCACAAGTTTGATGGTATTCAATCTTTTTTTATCTTTTTGTAATATACAATTGTAAGAGACGGGAAAAATAAAGCAATGCAGTGCACAATAGACAGGCATTGACTGTCATGAAGACAGTTAGAAAATTGGAAATAACATGCAGGGAACTGTGTAGATAGATAGATAGATAGATAAATAGATAGATAGATCGATTGGCAGATTGATAGATAGATAGATTGATTGATTAATTGATTGATTGCTTTCAATTATCAGTTTTGCTTTAATTAAAATGTTCATAATTCCTGCAGAAAAGATAAAAATTACTATTTCACAGAAACGCATACAACATGAACAGTTTTGGTCACAAAAAACATTACCTATCTAATTATACAAGTCAACTGATATTGTCTAATATCAATAACTCAAATACAATTTCATGAATGTTACCTGCTATTCTTGCACTGGCCGTTGCCTTTTAAAACTGCAATCCAAACACAGACCATGCATTGTCTATTGTGAGCATTGGGACATTGCAATAAGGGTAGCTATATTGTTTGAACAATAAATTAGACATCCATCAGTTCAACAATTTCATTCTATTTTACCTGTAAAGCTTTATCAAATAGTTTCACTGACTTCAATTCAATATCATCCTGATCCAAGTTTTAGAAAGCAGCCAAGCAAATGATTGTGTTGTGGACACATGTTGTGAAAATTGAAGTTAAAAAATTACAACATTTATATGAGCATCCAGTGCCATCTACAAATTAGTCCTTCTTAAAGGGACAAGGGGCATCCCTTTTCCCCCCTCCTCAGCTGCTTAACACCCATATTGATCAATTGGTCATTGTCTGCTGTACCCCTATCACCTTATACAATGTTATGCAACCTGACAAAAGAATGGAGGGTGGCATACTTCACACACCTCAGAAGTCCAATGAAACTGAAAAGTTGGGCTAGTAGGCCTATCAGCAACCTATGAAAGATGTTGTGCTTTTTGTGAAGAGAGTCATTTGAGAAAAATATATCAAATGAATTCCAGTAGATGATAGGATTTGTTTATATATTTATGTGTAGAAATTTTGATTCACTGTAAAGCTTTAAATTCTACTGAATTATACTTGGTGTTGTTATGATATTGTGAATCAAGGTTTTTATTATTTTGTGTGGCAACTTGGGATAAATAAATATAATCTATCTATCTATCTATCTATCTATCTATCTATCTATCTATCTATCTATCTATCTATCTATCTATCTATCTATCTATTTATCTATTTATCTATCTGGTCTATCTAGTCTTAGCTATTCTTATCATAAATTACAAATATGGAATAAGGGTCTAAAAACAGAAAGTATAGATAAGATGTCTCCAACCAAAACCATTATAAATAGTAAGACTAAAACAAGGTTTATGCTAGTATATATACTAGAAGACCCGTTGCAAGCAGGAATTTGAGCCATTTTGGGCAGGATTATGTGTGCCTGAATATGACAGTGAAGGAGGGCATGGTGGTGCAAATTGATAAACATAAATGGATATTTTAATATGAAACAGTTTGCATAAAATGCAAATAGAATGGTTATGTCTCTTGTTGATGGAAAATGTTAGATTTGGCTGGGAAAACAAATGAACTTTGTACTGTATTTATGGGCATATTGTGGTGGCAGCAGTTGTCAGTGTGCCTGGCTCCTGCTGCCACCTGGATAGCCTGAGAGAAAGCATATAACCCAGTTTTGCGCATTGATCAAAAGTAGCAATGAAAGGTGTGAAATGAAGGTGTATTTTAAAGAAGGTAGGAATTGTTTAAGTACAGGTACTATTGCAAAACAAAGTAAATGTCAGTGATGTGGCACATGCAATGTTTGATGAGTGTGATGAGAACAGGAACAGAGTTATGCTTGAGACATGGACCCAAGAGAGTTAGCACTTTTATGTTTGGATCTTTTAAGACTAGGCAAGTTGCTAGTTAATACAAAGTTTAAATGCTGGTCAAACTTTGAAGAATAACAATAGCTGTAAAGAAAAACAAAACAAAAGAAACATATCCCAACTCTGTGTACAGCCTGCAAGGGCTACAAAAAGTCATATCTCAGCTTCTACTTGGCCTACATTTTTTATTCAAATTGGAAATTTCTTTATTTGTTCAATATAAAACTACAAAGTTGGTGTCAATGCAGTTTGGACATATTTCTGAGAAAAAAGAAAATTTGTTAAAAAGTTGAGGGTGCTGTGTACTGCTTTTGTGCTCCTTTGTTCCAAGCTTTGGTCACTGGAGAGGATTAGTGACACAATGTTACATAACATGAATGGTTGGAGGGGAGGGGTACAATGAAGCATACACACAGTGTCTCTAGTGCCCATTCAACAAAAACTGGACCCCTTTCAATGATGACACTTTTACCTCCTAACCAAAATTTCTTTAAAATGCTAAAAATACAATTGGAGTTAGTTTTAAAATGAATTAAAAGACAGATTTATCCAATAATGTCTTAAAATGTAAAATTACACACTGAAATTTGCAGAAATGGGGTTTGCATGCCAAGTAATTTTTTTTAATAACCCTCTATATATACATAGTGGTCTTATTGCCAGTCTGTCTTATATGTTCATATTTAATTTTCATTAAAGACCAAAATAAAAGTAAGCTGACAGTACTTCATATGTTAAAGTGTTCAAAGCTGAGGTTAGATTTAAACCATTAAGTTAGAATTGAGAGTTTAAGATTTCTTGTCAAAGGATTAGGAGGGAAGACAATTACCCTGTGACATAACATTACATAATCAAGACTTCTCCAGTGCTCCATTCAACAACAGCCAATCTGTCTGATTCATTCACATTTAATTTTCATGCAAACAACTAAATAAAAGGGCTGACATTACTTTATCATCTAAAATTAAATCACTGAGTTTAGATATTAACCATAAAGTTATAATAATTGGGAGTTAAAGATTTAGTGTCAACATTTTAAAATATTAACACACAAATGCATGTTTTTGAATATACTTAATTAATGCTTTGAAAGTCCACATATATATAAAATTTATACATTTCCTATTGATAATATTTCACGAGGAGAAGTAGAAAAAGTCAAATTTAGACATTATTGTGGCAAATTTGATTGACAAAGGCCAATACTTACTGATATAATTATGATTGTCTGAAAATCCTTAATATTTATCTAATTTTGTTAATATTGACCTCTGCTGCAAATAAAAATTTTCATATTGTTCAAAATCAGCATGATGATGATGTGAAACATGTCAGGTTTATTTTGACAAAAAAAATGTCAACGACTGGTATGACATCAAAAGGAAATGGAGAGTAAATAGACATTTTAATGATTTTTTGCATTTTTTCAATCAACATTTCAATGGAAAAATTTGCAACAACTCATGCAATGGCTGTGAATATTAATCAATACTGTGTCTAACTACAATAAGACCTAAAGTTAAATAACCTACCCATTACCATTTGGCTTTTCACGCAGAAATTTTGGAAAATTGGGATTTTTTCGAATTTTTGGGTTTTTATAAAAATGCATAGGACCAACATTCCAACTGATTAGAGATGTTTAAAGAGGCTTAAGTTAGACACCTAATTGGAAAATTTCATAGATTTAACTTCAAAATTGACTGAATCATACAAGTTTAAAATAATAGTATTTTTTCATATTTTTGGTAAATTGTCGTCCGTTCAACTTTCTCAGAGCATTTAGACCCACAAAAAACACATCTTGGGTATTTAATACATACAATGTGCAAATTTCAGTGTCAAAAGTACTGCAGTTTTTTAGTTCTGTCCCAGAAACCAAAATAAAACATTTTTTCACATTTTTCAATGATAGTGAGAAAAGTATTAATGTCATGGGGATTAGACCTACGAAAGGCTCAACTGGGATAAAAGATACCATATTTACCCAAAAATGATGAATATACATGCCATAGTTTTGACTTGACACCCAATACACAAAAAAATATTTTTTCACATTTTTCAATAATTGTGAGAAAAGTATTAATCTCATGTGGATTAAACCCCTAAAAGGCACAACTAAGATGAAAGATATATTAATGTCCGAAAAATAAAAATTATACATGCCATAGTTTTGGCATTACTCCCAATACACAAGTGGGACGCCCGTTATCCGGACGCCCGCCCGCCCGTCCGCCCGCCCGCCCGCCCGCCCGCCCGCCCGCCCGCCCGCCGGACGGACAAATTTTCCCAAAGTAACTACAATACCCGTCGGCAATGTATACATTGCCGAGGGTAAAAAGTTTCAACAAGCTGAATCTTTTTTGACCTCCACGGCAGAGTTCCCCCAATTCTAGGAACTCCCCGATTTGCAAAAAATTGTCGGTGGGATGACAAAAATGGTCTGTGGGATGTCACAAATTATCAAAAACCATCCAAATTTCCAGGAAATCCCAGCCCGCCGACGCCAAAAGACATCCATAACGTGCCGTGAGACCTAGGCATAACTGGTCTTTCAGCATTGCCTCTGACAAATTCATCTAATATCAAATCGCCGAAACAGGAGAAAATGTGTTGGTTTGTTAAAACATTGTAATTTGACAGCCTTAGATAGCTTCTCACTTCTGGAATGATAAGTACCATTAAACGCTGCATTTTCATGTCAATGCCACATTGATTGCGCGAATAATAAGCACTGTAATGGGTATGCAACTATGCATGCGACGTCAAATAAAAAGCAACATACATTTATTTCCTGTAGCAAATGGGAGCACACACTTCAGATCAGTGTGTTTACTCATAGTTTGTTTATGAAAATGCGTTAAAATCATTCTGTTTTTTATTTGACAAACTTTTTAAAGACATTTCTTTCGAGTGATTTTGAAGATGGTTTTTAGTGGCATCGATAGGCAGAAAAAAGTAATAAGTACTATATATGTGCACATTGCGCAGTGCCAAGCAGAGACACACAGCACTAAATTTGTTTAATTCTGAGGATGCATGCATGTCTTTGCAATGGTGAATAACTATGGATATGAATAACTATGGATGTAAAACTTGTGATTTACAGCTTAAATGTTTTTGCTCTGCTGATTTTCATTTAAGTGGGTTTTTTTCTGTTAAAGTGTGTGTTTTGCACGCTATTACTTTTGTTTAGTAATTTTTTGAACACACAATATCAAGTACTTTATCAGTAATGTAAATAATCTTAAAATATCCTTGTTCAGCTCTCGTCACTGTATGTGAAATCAAGGTGACACTGAACAAATATTTGCATGGGTCTATCTATTGCGCGGAACATGACCTATCGTCATACAAAATGTTTAGATTTTCACTACTTTGTTTTTTGGAAAGTTGCAGAATTGCAGTCGGGGGAACCGGGGCACATTGGGACTCTTTTAACGTCTACTAATTTTGCTTAATCAGAAGTTTGCGTGAATATCACCAACACCATTGAGCTTAAATCCAAGGCGTAATAGATTAGACTGCAACTACCCTTTCGCAGCCAGATAGCAAAATGTGAGTCGTGATCATGACTGTCCCAATGTGCCCCGACGGCTCACTTTGGGACATCAATTAAAGAATCATTTTAACACGCCATGTGCACTAGATATTACATATAAGTAGTGCGTAAAACAATATACAGTGCATTAACACCTTGTAGTGCCATTAATTGTCCTGGGTGCGGTCATCTCTGTAAGTAACACACAGTGCTTTCCAATAAATTTGTTCACAGAGCATGGTAATCCACTATGTCTCTGTTTACTGTGGCCTGAAAACCTATTGTGTGCTGTCCCAGGTCATTCAGTTGACTTGGACACTTACATTCTGCCATATAAAGGGCGTCCCAATGTGCACCGTGTTCGAGTGGCCCAATGAGGCCCGATATGACTATTACACCAAAATGCTAAATTCTCAGGCACCAGTGAGTGTTTTTACCAGGATAGTAATTCATTTACTGTTCGTTAAGATACGTTTTTCAAATTCATACAAGCATTGAGAAAGCCTCATTGTTCATAGTTTGTCCAATGATTGGTTTGTATTGAACCCCTCTGAATTTACGTTAGTAGTAGAACAAACTTTTCCTCACCAAACTTCTGCATGTGGCTGTAATTTGTCAATAAAACGATAGAAACATCTTGATGTGAAATTACAAGATGTGATGGCCCTACCATATCATATTCCTTTGCCAGAAACCAAGAAAACCCCACCGTCACATAGTGCCCTGCGTCCCAATGTGCCCTGGTTCCCCCAACTAGAAAAATTAATTAAAAAACCTCTTTTTACACAAATTGCATGTAATGTTGATTAAATTTAGTTTTCCTTTCCAAGATGGCTGTCCCAGGCGTTGATAGGTGCAGCCTATACCCGTTTTACTTACTTACAATTTTAAGAGTAGGTTTTGTGACATCTGCTTATTACAAAACCCAATTTTGCAGTCTGTAACATTGGTCATTGCATCATCGCTGTCTAAGTATTATATAGGTACTGGAGCCAAAAAGTACAATTCTGGAGAAAGTGCAAAATGAAAAGACCAACAATTTGCAGACTATTTTTTCATTTTCTATTTCAAATGACACAGTGCTGGAACTCAGTTGTGTTTCTCTTCATTGGTTTTGAGATTGGTTGCAAAAAAGGCAAAACCAAAGGTAAACCGAATTTACCGGAACTTTCTTGTTCCATCCGTTATTTTTCTTCATGCTTTTCAGATCCAAGGAGGAATCATCATGGGAAGCTTGGTAGAAGTGTTGCTAGGGGCAACAGGAATTATGGGACTGATGATGTCATACATTGGACCAATCACAATCATGCCTACAATCACCCTGGTGGGAATTTCCTTGTTTGATTTAGGGGTGAAATTATGTTCTCCACACTGGCCGCTGGCTATCGCGTAAGATTTTTATTCCTAATCCTTTTTATTTTTTTAAAAGTCAATGGGATCAATAGGCTTCTTTTTTCTTTTTTTTTCGAGTTCAGTTGATTGAAGAAAAAGACAAATAATTATGAGTTACATGTTTGTAAATGCTATGAGAACATTAATGATGGATTGGATAGTATAGATTTGGTGATTTTGAAACAACTGGATAAATACACTTTGGTTTGGAATTTAACTATTTATACTATATGGAAGTTTTAATCCCTGTGCTTCTTCATTTGCAGCACAATTGGCCTCATTCTAGTGTTTTCCCTTTACCTTGGTGATGTACCCGTCCCTTGTCCCAAATACAAGAAGAGGAAAGGATGCTACTTCAAAGGCTTCAAGATGTTTCGTCTCTTTCCTGTAAGTTGATGAACTTATTTCAGTTGCAGAGCCGGTATATATATATAAAATATTGTGGTATCTTCAATTCTTTGTTACGTGCAAGGAATCGTCTGATAACAAAGCTACAAATTATCTTCATAATCTCAGGTTATCCCTTTGTATTCTTTGATCTCCTGGTGAAATCCTGAAAAAAATTATTGATAAAATTTCTGTCAATAGTATTCATTCTGAAGAATATTTTGAAGTTCACATTCGTAAACTTGAAAAAGTTTAATTTCATATTGGTTTAAAAACACTTGTTATGTGGAATTCCAAGGTAAGGTCAAAAGGTCCCAATTCCTCCTCGCCTATAATATCCCATATGTTGATTAAGTTAGCATATTACTATAGAATCCGAGAAATCTCATGACAGCGTGTTATTATAATTCCCATATCAGTGTAAACTCCTGGTTGCACATCTTTTGTGACACTTAGATTATTTTTTTTTATGCAGCTGGGAGAATATATCTGTTATGCAGCCAGCTGGGTTGCCAGCCAGCCCAAGCGTCATTTGGCACCTCCCAGCCAGCTGATATGAATAATTTTTTCCCCAGCCAGCCGCCTCCACTTCTTTCTCATTACCTGACTGCAAATTTCATCTGTTGAACGCCAAAAGGGAAAATCCTGGCTGACAGTCTGCCAGCCAGCCAGCCAGGCACCTGCTTCATGATAGATATTTACGTATGACAGATCATGGGGTGCCCCTGTAAAACATGATAATAGTTCAGTTGTTTTCTGCACTCTAGATTATATTAGCTGTGGGTCTTGCTTGGATGCTCTCAGGAATATTAACAGCTTCAGGGGTTTACCCATCGGACCCTTCTGAACCAGCATTCAAAGCCCGGGCTGACGCTTATGCTGATGCATTGTACACTGCTCCTTGGATCTACTTCCCATATCCATGTAAGTGACTTTTGACTATTTTAAGCCGACTGTTTACAAAATGTAATACATATTAAAACTTGAAAGATCCTGCAGATTCAATATTTTTTTAATTGTTTAATCTTTTCATTGTGGTCAGCACTGGTCATTCAAAATTCCAATGTGTCATTTATTTGTCAAGATACAAATTTTTTTTTCACAAAGAAGTTATGAATTTCTCATATATATGAAGCTCTGACATCACAGACGATCATTCAAGATTAAAGCCGAATTGCAGCATATCATAATCTAGGTCATGATATCAGAAAAATATATACCCCGGTGCCGCTCATGCGGAAAATAAATGATTGGTGTGTCTTATGTATATAGTATTCAGTCAATGTGTCATATTGTGTTACAAAAGTTTCAGCTTTTTCTCTTTTTCTCACATTGCAGGTCAGTATGGCCTTCCAACATTCACCGTAGCATCTTTCCTGGGCATGATGGCGGCTACACTCACATCCGTTATTGAATCGTTGGGTGATTACTACGCATGTGCCCGAGTATGTCAACTACCGCCACCTCCTGTTCATGCAGTGAACCGCGGAATCACAATGGAAGGTTTCGCTGGAATGTTGTCAGGTCTGATTGGGACTGGTGGTTCAACAACTTCTTACAGTCAAAATATAGGAGCAATTGGCTTCACCAGCGTAAGTGGTTGAGTGAGAAATGTATGTCTATGGCAATCTATCAACCAAGTTTACTTAGTTTTAAAATCAGCACAAGCTTAGTTACATACTCAATATTACTCAATTTTACATTGTAGCGCATTGAATACTTGTCGATACGCCCAACCAAAGGTCATGATTAAGCCTACATGATATTTTCAAGTACACATCTTGAATACAGTTAGTTAGTTGTTTTTTTTATAGTGTGCGTTTCATTGTTGCATTCTTTCTGAATTGATGTCATTGATTTTGCAGGCAGCTAGCAGAAGCATCTTTATCGGCGCCAGTATAATCTTTCTTCTCGCTGGAGTGATCGGTAAATTTGGCGCCATTCTCACCATGATGCCAGACCCCATTCTAGGGGGCGTCCTTGTAGTTGGCCTCGGTATGGTTTCAGCAGTGGGTATTTCAAATCTGCAGGTAATTTGAGAAAACTATGTTTCCTCACTTTGCGATCAAGCCTTTTACCGAGAAACACTTTCCTTGTAAATGGCAAGAACCCACATTAGAAGGTGACACTTTCCATACCTATCTGACAGGCTGATGTAATTAACCTTCTTATATTTTCAGTTTGTGGATGTGAATCTCAGTCGTAACCAGGTGATCATCGGTCTGTCCCTCATGATGGGAATGGTTGTTCCTAATTGGGTGAAAAAGAATCCACATGCAATCAACTCAGGTCAGTAGAAGGGCAATTCCATAAAGTCCGATTTACAGATTTGGCAATCTAGCAGCTTGTGCAGCCCTACCATTACATCTCAGCTATTTCATTGTTAAATAGGGATGAGGCCAGGTAATAGGGGTATCAGATAAGCCAGCAACCAAAGCTCTAAGTGCAACAGGAGCTGAGCTACATCAAAATATCAGCGTTTAGGACGTACATCG
Source organism: Platynereis dumerilii (assembly GCA_026936325.1). Taxonomy (NCBI): domain Eukaryota; kingdom Metazoa; phylum Annelida; class Polychaeta; order Phyllodocida; family Nereididae; genus Platynereis; species Platynereis dumerilii. The sequence continues at coordinate 7,905,793 of JAPTHN010000022.1, read as the reverse complement.
TGTGAGTACGTCCGAAACGCTGACATTTTGCCTTGCTGCTCAGCTCCTGTTGTACTTGGAGCTTTAGTTTATGGCTTGCCAGATACCCCTATCTATTATCTGGCCTCATGCCTGGATAACAATGAAATAGCTAAGGTATGGTGGTAGGGCTACACAAGCTGCTAGATTGCCAAATCTGTCAATCGGACTTATGGAACTGCCAAGAAATCATTCCTTTACAATTTCAATATTCAAACACACTCATCATTTTTTGCCAACATTGCAATCAAATAGTCATTTATTGATGACGTTTTTTACAGCAATGGAATTGTTCAATAATATAATTAATTCTAAATTCAGGTATACCACAATTGGACCAATCTTTCAAAGTTCTCCTTGGAACATCCATGTTTGTTGGAGGGTTCTTAGCCTTTTTACTAGATAACACAGTTCCAGGTAAGCTATAAGTTAATACTTAATAGTATATTTTATCTTCATGCATATTGATTTGAAGATAAAGGGAAAGTCAGAACAGTCAAAATATTTAGAGGATATAGAAGATTTTTTTTGCAAAATCATTAAAGAGAAAATTGACTTCTAAATAAAAGTTGTGCCATGATGTCTCATTTTACCATTCTACTTTATCCAGGCACTCCTGAAGCAAGGGGTATATTAACATGGAGAGCTGATGAGGAGGTCAAAGGTTCATCCTCAGAAGAAAGTAGCTCTACAAAATCACAATATGACTTACCGTTCGTTGGCAATTGCCTTAAACGCAACTCATGGACAAAATGGATTCCCTTGTCACCGACGTACAAGCCAGCAAAATCTGATAACATGCTTTTTAGGAGGTGTCGTCAATTAAAGCGAAACTCTGTCATTTGATGACTCTACAGGCAAAATTGGAGACTCTTTTTTATTAAGTCTACCAGTACCCCAAACAACCCCATCTCAGCACTCTTGCGTCTGACATAAAGTATAGTTTGGATTGGCATTTGTCAGTCATACATATATACATAATCATGTAGTCTGGCAAAGAGTCACACAATTCAAAAACAAGAAGAAGGTGAAGGGGAAATTAATTCCTCAGCATGTTTATTTTATACAATTTTCATGAAAAGCAGTTCAGTTTTCTACAAATTTCTAGACTTATTATGTTGCCATTGATATAAATACCTTCAGCTATCTTAAAATAGGTTAGTGATATCATTAATTGAAAAGTTCTCAATAATTTATATATTAGCTAAATATTATCAACATACTATTTGAACAAATAGGGCCTGTGAGCAAATGAACAATGGACCTTTAAACGTAGGTGCCTAAGTATAGATCTGGACTAATGTCGGATTTACCACTTTACTCTACTATAGTTTCTTAGACGTAAGTTCTCAGATTAAAATGGCTTTAATGGAGATTTATCAGTCTGAAGTTTGATCTGGAAACCAGACTGTGGTCGAGATCTTACTCTCGTAATCCCTTTTGAGCTCTTCAAAGTATTACCCCTGTTTATACAACGTATTGCATGATTTACATCAACATCATGGGGTATCGGTGTTAATGAAGAGCTATGAAAGCAGCCAATTTATGTCAATGATCATCAAATGTACATTTAATCTATCAATATATGTATACTATGCTTTGTTTTTTTACACGTATCTGTTATTGTACATTAAAAAAAATTAATGAATGATGAAACTGAAATGTATCCTAATCCTTCAAAATCTTTCTGGAAATTGACAAATTTACCTGTTTACTTTTAAATGCACAGTTTGTAGCAATACATTTTGCATGCAAAACTGTCTGTTTGCCACAACCTGTTTACAGCTTGAAGTTATCACGGCAGGGTCATTGTCACATCTCAGGAAACAAAGTTTCACAAACCTATGATAAGTCTGAATGTCTTCCAGCAGTTTGGTTTTTGTGAAGAGATGAACGAAAGAAAATCTTCAGGAGTGATATCCTGTCACTCCTTGTAACAGACATGAACATTCTTCATAATGATTAATGAAGATATCATTGATATCCATGTCAGACCCAGAAGGAAACATTATAGCTGTTTGCGGATTGGTGGTCCAAACAGTTTCAAAATTAACTTTCTACTTGGTCGTGTGATGTCACTGGCTTAAGAATGTTTTGCTTATGTCAGTTATGGTTAATCAGTTGTTTCAGTATTTGCGATATCCGGCCGCATAGATGACAATAAACAAACTAATTCAATGACTTAAGGTAATTCATCAAACAGAAAGATAAGGTAATTCATCAAACAGAAAGATTAGGAGACCAACAGAAAACCCTCAATGAAGTGGCCAAGACAATTTGAAAATTGAAAAAATTAGAAAATTGATCTTTCAAGTGGACCACCAATCTGCAAAGAGCTCTTTGTGAACCATTTAGAATAAAAGAAACAAGAATATTTTCAATTATAAGTATTTGCTCTGTGAGGAATCTATGGATGGTAGTGCATGGATTTTTTTTCCATATTTCACAAGAACAGCCGAACAAATGTCAGTTTAAAAATATAATATAATAGGTAGATCTAATTATTTTAAGTAAATAATGACATAATGACACTTCTTCTTTGATGTTCATCCTTTGAGATGCTTTTTCAGCTGCTGAATCTTTGTTGTTGCACGTTAATGTAGTCTAAACTAAAACATGAGAAGTTACATCTCAACCTTCAACACTCATTCCATTCAATGTTAAAAAATTCAATTTATGCATGTTATGATATTATAATGTGCAATTTATGCATTAAAGGTATTACAAATTTGCAGAAACAAGCAAATGTTTAAATGCCATTCTCACTCCAATTAAAAAGATTTGTTTTCCTAGATTCTGTCGTTATTTTGACAGAAGGTCTTAATTTTATTTCCCTGTTTCTTTTGGTTGCATGTTGTCAATTATTATTTCTAATAATTCACTCAACATTTTTTTCCTATGAAATGTGTCATTAGCCAACTGAAAACATTAATTTTTTTGAAAATAATCCAACAACTCCGAAATGATTCTTCCGCGTGTTGACAACTTGACATGCCTTTTTTTTAGTGTCTCAAGCTCATGCATGTTGGAATAGCAAGCTAGATTACAGTCTGTTACTTTGATATAGAAAAAGAGTGGAATTTTGCACCGTGAAAATGGCAATTTGTGTGTCATCATACTTTGTCGATCATGCCCAATACTTTCAATGTTAATTTGATTTAAGGAGACTTATCCATCTTGTTGGTGACAGCCAAACGAAAGGATTATGTATCTAATTTTTACTCTGAAATCAGTTATGACAAGGCAAATGGCCGTCTCTTGATCATGACTAATCAAACTGCCTCTGTGTTTCCCATGTTGAAAGTAGAAAATATGATACTTCATCGCCTATCATGAATCACAAAGTGCATTTGTCAGAGTGAACTGGTCCTCATTTTTTCTATATCAAAGTGACAGACTGTAATGCTTGACATTGTAAGTTTGTGACCTTATGTTCGTCCGTGGTATTTTCAACTTTAAAAACGATTCACGAAAAATGTACAGTTAAGAAGTTAGGTCTTTGTTTTTCTTGTATTTATAATGGAATAAGAATTACATGTGCAATTACAGTAGCATAATTTCATATTCAGGTATGTAGAATTTCTTTAGTTTAGATTTTCATGCCATTATATACCATGGGTGCCAAACTCTTAATTAGAGCTCTTTGCAGATTTGGGGTCCACTTAAAAATTTAATTTTCTTATTTTCAATTTGCAAACTGGCTTTGTCACATCACTGACAGTTCTCTGTTAGTCTCCTAATCTTATTTTATGAAGTAGGCCTACCTTGTAATTATGACATGCAAATTGCTTGTTTACCTATGCTGCTAGATATGATATGCACTGAATCAACTGATTGACCATAACTGATACAAACAACACATTTTTAAGCCAGTAACATCACACGACCAAGTTGCAAGTTAATGAAATTGTTTGGACCGCCAATCTTCAACAGCTGTAGGAAGGTTTATGACTTTATGTACAAAGCTTTGTCATTTTATATCTTTCAAGGGAGGGGACTGTATGAGCCATGCGGTTATAATATATGAGCAAATTGAAATAGTTGTGATACCTTTGTCAATGCATGTTATCCGCAATGAATTGTGTTTTGTATGATTTATATCATTTGGGTAAATAACTCTTGTAAAACTTTAATATTCTGTTTTTATTAATTGTTTCATGTCTGCGAATGCAAACAGAAGGAAAACAGCTTAAAAAAAAGGTGTGGTTCTCATTGTGAATTTGATCATTATCCAAATCTGGTCTTGGATAGAATTAGCAAAGATCATGCAAACTGAACCTTTCTGGCACAATGATGTAATTTGATGCATTGACAGTGATTAAAGCAGAAAAATTATAACTCATTAAAATGTTCAACTTTTGTCTTTTGATATCTTATACATCAAGATATTGCGTTCAAAGGAGGGGTAACTAATTGGGCGAATTGGGTGGCACAAAGAGGAAAATGTTTGGCAAAAAGATAAATTAATTTACCTCATTTTCATAAGATGATCAAATATAATCTATATAAGATGGCAATTGTTGTCTTAATCACCAGAGATGAAATCGATTCAGCTCACTTCCACATTGTTCAAGATCTGCTTTGCAGTTTTTGTTTGAGTGTGTGTATACAAAAATATTCAAGACTTCCAACTTGGAAGGTAAGCACTGAATTTCTCACTTTTTCATTCATTATTGCCTTCTTCAATTTGTTTGTTTTTTGGTTGGTCTCAAAGGAAACCAATTCTTGATGATCAGGTAAACTGCAGATTGTGCAATGCAGAACTGTATTATTTACGCTTGGCTGTTGTGTATGATAGACCTATCGACAGTTGGTTTTTGTGGTAAATAATGTTAACGTCTCATTCGAACATCATATTTTGACGTTGCTTCATAACTTTGCCATATCTACCATTCAATTTGACGTAATATTCGCCAAAATATTGACGTTGTCACATGTTTCTGCCACCTAGATTTGCCCATCAGGCACAGTCACATGGTCCGTCCCTAACTGAAACTTACCTTCTTTTCTTGCATCTCATTTCAGATAAATTCCACCATGGAGCTGACTCCAGAGATGGCCTTAGAATCCTCATCAAATAATTTAAATGATATTTTAACTGATAATTTTACTAATAATTCATATATTGCCCCTACACCTCTACCCTCCTGGGCAAAACCTATGGACAATCTCCAACTTGCCTTAACTCTAATTGGTTCTATTGCAAATCTGGCTTCATTAGTGACATTGATCAAGAATGGAAAATCATTCCAGGTGGGATATACTATATTGTATGTACATTTTGTGTGCTCTGTATGAGACAATAAGCATTGCTTCATTGTAATTGTGCAATTAGACCCATTGTTGTCAATATATAAGGGGCCTATTTCAAATGATAATTTATATGAGTTGGTTTTGTTCATATTGCATGTCCTTCATGCAGTGACCTTCAGACGGATCAATCAATGAAGTCTGAAATCTGAGTTGTCATAGACAGTCAAATGTTTATATGTACTTTTTCAAGACAATGACTCCCAAAGGCTGGGAAAAGGGATACACATATATGTACATTCATATTTCGAAAGGCATTTGTATAAAGGATTACGAACAAGCTGTCAAATAAAAGTAACAAAATATTTTAAAAATAAGCACCAAATCAAGAGAAGATAGATAGATAGATATATATAGTAAGTGCAGCCCTCTAAGCCCAGTTCTGGGTGCTCACGAGGGTTGATTGATGAGATGGAAGAGAGAGCGGGAGTCCTCAACATGTTACACATTTACCCCATGTGAGGGATCTTTTACTTGCCCAGAACAGACACTGATACAAGGGGCCGCCAATTTAACTTCTCCTCCAAAAGACATCCAGCTGGGATTTTGCTCATAAAGGTCCACTGAAAATTTCGGGTTCCCCACCCGGGGTTCGAACCTATGCACTGCCGGCATGCAGGCAAAGACCTTCAGCGGAGCAGGCGGGAACCTTAACCACTACACCACCCAGCTGCCAGCTTTAACAATGCAACCAACGGGCGCTCATTTGAATATGGCTCTACATGTATTCAGGGGTGGCCATTTAATTATCAGTGGAGCTTGGAGTTTTCCTTGGCAGGAAATTATTTATTTCACAGTAACTGCGACAGTAATTATTATTCTGAGCGATCGACATCGCTAAATATTCGTTCCTAAATCAAGCAACACCTTCTAAAGAAAAACTCCCACCAGGAATAATTCATTACAAGACTGCCCGAAAGGAATTATTTATTTCACCAAAATTGAGCAAGTAAATATTTATTTCAAACCCCCCCCCTTGAGATTAAATGGCCCTTAATATATAATAATAATAATAATATGGATTTATAAAGCGCTAATTTCAGTAAACTGCTCATCAGCGCTTTTCAGATCAATCAAATGTAGGAATTCTGAAACAAATGTGTTTTTAGGATCTTCTTGAAGCTTTCTAATGTCTGTGCAGTTCTCACTTTTTCAGGCAAATTGTTCCATAGCTTTGGTGCTGCATAGGAAAATTCCCGATCTTCAAACTTATTTTTGTTGCATGGGGCAGGTTCTGCTAAGAGTAGCTTGTGGTTGCTTCTCAGGTTATGCTCCTGTAGAGATTTGATTTGAACAAGTTCCTGAATGTATTGTGGAGCCTGATTGTTTATTGCCTTCCATGTAGTTGTCATCAATTTGAACTGAATTCTTGCTGTGATTGGCAACCAGTGCAGTTGTTTCCTGCTATGGCTAACGCTGTCATGCTTTTTCAATCTCTCAATTAACCGAACTGCTGAATTTTGAGCAACCTGAAGTTTATTTAACAATCTGCTTGCAGTGCCATACAACAATCCATTTCCATAGTCTAAATGAGGAGTGACAAGAGCACTGACAGCAGTTTTAACTGTTTCCTTGTCAAGGTTTTTTCGCAGTTTTGATAGGTTTCTCAAATTGAAATATGCGTTACGACACATTTTGTTGATCTGCTTCTCCATTGTCATATTTTTGTCAAAGAACACACCTAAGTTGCGGACATGGTTGGCAGTTTTGATTTCAACATTGTCTACATTGATAGATGCTATTTGAAGTTTTTTCAATTGGTTTGGTGCTCCAATCAGGAGAAGTTCAGTTTTATCTCCATTATTGCACAGCTTGTTGTCATGTAAGAAATTTCGGATTTCAGCAATACAATTATCCATTTTCTGTTTTGCATTTTCTTGACCCAAAAAGGTTGGTTTAAATGACAGAATAAGTTGCACATCATCAGCATACTTCTGATCATGAACTTGATTTCTGTGTGCTACTTCACTGACTGGAGCAACATAGGAGTTAAATAAGATTGGTCCAAGTTTGGAACCCTGAGGAACTCCAAAATTCAGTGGAAGTTTGCCTGAAGTTTTGTCATTTATTATTACAGACTGTGATCTTTCAGAAATGTAGGATTTGAACCATCTCAGAGCTGCACTTTGCACACCATACCTGTTTTGCAATCTTTCTAGCAAAATTCCATGATCAATTGTGTCAAATGCAGCTGACAAGTCCAGCAATATTAGCATTGTCACCTCACCCTTGCTCAGATTAAGCATAACATCATTGTGAATTTTTGTCAAGAGGGTTTCTGTGCTATGATATTGCTTGTAGGCTGATTGTCTTTCATCTTCAAGATTGTTCTTGCTGAGGTGATCAACATACTGTTTGATGACGGCACTCTATGATTTTGCTGAGAAAAGAAAGGTTCGACACTGGCCGATAATTCTTTTTGATCAGTTCAAGACCCTCTTTCTTCAAGAGTGGTTTGACAAGTGCATGCTTGAGTTCCAGGGGCATCTCTCCAATAGTTAATGACATATTAACTATTTTAGTTATGATTGGCAGAAATTCATCGATGCATTCAAGCAGTAGCCATGTTGGCATGGGATCAAGTTGGCAGTGTTTGACAGGCATCTCATTGATCAGTTTCTTAACTTCTTGTTCTGAGAGAGCCCTAAACTGATGTAGATTGTGACTGAGGTTGGTTTGAGAGGCCTCAGATGTGTTTGTAAGTCCTGAATCTAATTTAGATCTGATAATTTTGATTTTTTCGTCAAAGAAGTTGTTGAAGTCATTCACTAGTTCTGTTTCATTTGTGTTTCATTTGTGTAGAGGCAGATCTTGTTTTCTGTTGAGGCGAGAATTGAGAAGTTTGAACATCGCCTTGGAATTTCCTTTTGTGGCCTGAATTTTACACCTAAGATCATCAGATTTTAGCTGATTAAGCTTTACATTTAGTGCGTTTCGTCTTTCTTTGAAGGTGTTCCAGTCTTTTTCCAGACCAGTTCTTCTCCATAGTTTTTCAGCTTTTCTCTTATCCTTTTTAAGTGGTTTTATCTCTTGATTTGTGAATGGGTTAGGTTTACGCACTGTCACATGTTTAGTCTTAACAGGAGCATGTCTGTCAAAAATCTTTTCAGTTGATTTGTAGAGGGCTACAAGTCTGTTAAGGTAGGTTGATCGATTATGGTGTTGTACTTTCTGTGACAGATGCTGTTCAATGTCTTTCTTGAATTTTGATAAATTTATACTGCGGGTTTTCCGGAAGGCGATCTTCTTCTGTGGATTCTTGCCTTTGTTAATGTCGATATTGAAGAGGATACAATTATGGTCTGACAGTAGATCATGGACAGCACAATCTTTGAGAGTTGTTATTTTGTTGGTTATAACCAAATCAAGTGTGTTTCCATCTTTGTGTGTTGGTGAAGACACATGTTGAACAAGGTCAAACATTTCAAGAATGTTGTTGAATTGGATAACTTTGCCATCGTTTGGTTTATTCACATGAAAGTTGAAGTCTCCGATCACTATAGTTTCATTGTGATACGTCTGATAGTGGGATAAGAAGTTTGTAAATTCATCGAAGAATTCTGATAAATTGTATTTGTTCTTTTTGGAGGGTTCAGGCCTGTACACCACAAGAATTGTGAGGATTCTTCCATTTAATTGTAACTGAATTTCCATATGCTCAAAAGTCTTTGTTTTCATGGTTTCCTTTTTCGTCGCTCTAATTCTCGTTTTTACGATGCATCCTACTCCTCCTCCTGGTCTGTCCTCACGAGGTGAACCCAATTAAAGACATTCACCATTTCTTTCCAGTTCACCGATTTCAACTTTGTCATCGGCTTTTAGCCAGGTCTCAGTGAAAAGAAAGACGTCAAGATCGAATTCATCTCTGAAATCCTTCACCACCTGTGTCTTTTGACGCAGGCTTTGCGCGTTCCATGAGCAAGCTTTTAGTGGTTGGGACTGTCTGTTGTTGGGAGCCTCCCCTGTTCTGACTTTTTGTTTTATCATTTGACTTGACCTGAGTCCATTTTCCAAATCTTTTAATCCAGTGCGCACAACGGCAGAGTACAGCCTGACTGGTAGGGACATAATTAGGCAACACAAGCAGGATAGTTTGTTGGGCAAGTTGGCTGATTCAGGTTATTTAGTTTGGCAAGTTGGCAGGTTTAAAGGTGCTACGTATAGGCAACACAAGCAAGTTAGTTACTATGTTAGGCAAGTTGTCGTTTCAGGTTAGTTTGACAAGTTGGCAGGTTTGCAAGTGCTATGTATGTGCAGCACAAGCAGGTTAGTTTGTTAGGCAAGTTGTGTGGTTCAGGTAAGTTTGTTTGGCAAGTTGGCTGGTTTGCAAGTGCTACGTATGGGCAACACAAGCAAGTTGGTATGTTAGGCAAGTCAGCTGGTTCAAGTTAGTTAGGCAAGTTGGCAGGTTTGCAAGTGCTACTTGTAGGCAACACTTGTAAGCAGGTTAGTTTGTTGGGCAAGTTGGCTGGTTCAGGTTAGTTAGTTTGGCAAGTTGGCAGGTTTGCAAGTGCTACTTATGGGCAACACAAGCAGGTTATTTTGTTAGGCAAGCTGGCTGGTTCAGGTTCGTTGGTTTGGCAAGTTAGCAGGTTTGCAGGTGCTACTTATAGGCAACACAAGCAGGTTAGTTTGTTAGGCAAGTTGGCTGGTTCAGGTGAGTTGTTTGGCAAGTTGGCAGGTTTGCAAGTGCTACTTATGGGCAACACAAGCAGGTTTGTTTGTTAGGCAAGTTGGCTGTTCAGGTTAGTTAGTTTGGCAAGTAGGCAGGTTTGCAGGTGCTACTTATAGGCAACACAAGCAGGTTAGTTTGTTAGGCAAGTCAGCTGGTTCAAGTTAGTTTGGCAAGTTGGAAGGTTTGCAAGTGCTACTTATGGGCAACACAAGCAAGTTAGTTTGTTAGGCAAGTAGGCTGGTTCAGGTTTGTTGGTTTGGCAAGTTGGCAGGTTTGCAGGTGCTACTTATAGGCAACAAAAGCAGGTTAGTTTGTTAGGCAAGTTGGCTGGTTCAGGTTAGTTAGTTTGGCAAGTTGGCAGATTTTTGCAAGTGCTACTTATGGGCAACACAAGCAGGTTAGTTTGTTAGGTAAGTCAGCTCGTTCAAGTTAGTTTGGCAAGTTGGCAGGTTTGCAAGTGCTACTTATGGGAAACACAAGCAGGTTAGTTTGTTAGGCAAGTTGGCTGGTTCAGGTTTGTTGGTTTGGCAAGTTGGCAGGTTTGCAGGTGCTACTTATCGGCAACACAATCAGGTTAGTTTGTTAGGCAAGTTGGCTGGTTCAGGTTAGTTAGTTTGGCAAGTTGGCAGGTTTGCAAGTGCTACTTATGGGCAACACAAGCAGGTTTGTTTGTTAGGCAAGTTGGCTGGTTCAGGTTAGTTAGTTTGGCAAGTTGGCAGGTTTGCAGGTGCTACTTATAGGCAACACAAGCAGGTTAGTTTGTTAGGCAAGTAGGCTGGTTCAGGTTTGTTGGTTTGGCAAGTTGGCAGGTTTGCAGGTGCTACTTATAGGCAACACAAGCAGGTTAGTTTGTTAGGCAAGAAACAAAGGTACTAGAAGCACAAGTTATATAGAAAATGAAAAGTAGGTTTAAAAAAAAAAATTTTTATAAAGCAATGTATTTATTATAATAATACAAAACAGTGATGAAGTGAAAGGAAGTTAGCTAGAAGCAAATGCAATAAATCGATGCTGTATAGGGTGTGCTGTCTTGCAGGTTATGGTTCCTGGAATAGGTACTGCTGAGTTGAGTTCTTGGATTTGTATTGGCAGTGATTTAGCTCTTCAAAACTTAATTTCGCACTAATTAATGCTGTCAGGTGTTGTGGCAAGTGTCTGGAATAGTAGAAGAGTGCTGAAGATGTAAAATATGACAATTAAATGGTTTTACAGGTACAAAAACGAAGGTAAAATGAGCGAAAATCGAGGTCAAAACAATGTGTATTGGAGCCAAAAAAAACGATGTAGGAGATAGCAGGCCCCTTATATGAATATATTCTCTGAAGTAAGTTTACATATTTTCTAAAAAAAAATTTTGTTGATCGGTAAAATGACCAAAAAATTCATTTTAAAAATAAAAAAAATTTCTTGAATGCTCCATTATACAGTAAAGGGTGGCCTGTATCTGAAGAAGAAAGCAGATTTTTTTATTTCGAAGTTATGTAATAAATTGTCACTCAGCAAATCTAACTAATAGGCCTACAATACCCTTGGCGGCCCTCCCCTCCTTTGTTTGCTTTTGAAATCTTGCATGATATGATTATTTCTGTTATAATTCCAGCCTGTTGTCCTATTTCTACTAAAACACCAGTCTTTTATTGACATGTGGGCATGTGCATTTGGCGCCCTCTTGATGGTGCTGCCATCTATGGCATTACCTGATATTTATATATTGGACACCATAATATGTCAGGCTTGGCATGGTGAGTATACTATGGTATTATTTTATATATCTTCTTCTGCTTCAGATATCTAAAGATATAAATAATAAGAGGTCAACCATTGAGGCAAAACAACCCTGCTTCCTTCATCAATGGAAGATCGGCATACCCGGGGGTCGGGGGCCTTTCGCATCTTTAAAAGCTGCCTTAATGGGCAGTTCTAGTTAATTTGTAATCTTAATTGTAAATACCAAAAAAGTAGGCCTAACTCACACTTGAATTAATTATAAGCAATTTTAGAGAGTTTGATTTTGTCATTTGTATAGATTTAGTAAATCTAGTCACAAATAAGACATGGTGCCCTAGGTTCCAGATGTCATTATCGTATTGGCCCTTAGACCTTTTTTATACATTATTTGAACCTTTTGAAAATTTGAAACATGTTATAATAACACTGAATGTTATAGCCGATAATTCACACTCTCATCACACATTACTTTAAGTCACTGTAAATATTCCTTGGAAATTTTAGGCTCGCGGGTGAAATTCACAAAAGAGGTGGAGGATGCCCCTCTCTCCCCGATAGCCTGAGTACAAATCTGGTTACACTCAATTTTTAAGAAATTAATTTTGTTAAATAATTACCAATTTATAATATTGTATGATGCCCCGAAGATGCTTTTCTACTAAAAAAATACATTTAACTGTAATCTGGTGTTTTCTTGTTTTAATTCTCTGTGAATTAAAATAGATATTTGTCTTTGGTTTATAAAAAAAAGTTGTATTATGAATTTTTCTTAAATACTTTACATTGCCAGGTCAAGCCATCTACTGGGGCACCATGTGGGTGTCTGTTTGGAATCTTATAATAATTGCCTATGAAAGATTTTTAGCAGTTTGCCGTCCTTTTAACCACCAAGACTTCACCAAGAAGAAAGCTTATATTGCCATTTTAATTGGATATCCATTGTCTATTATTGTCACCACTGGGGCCTATGTTCAGGTGAGAGTTTACCATAGTTTGCTCTTCTTCTTTCTTGCAAAATGTTGGGGTTGAAAAATATTTTGGCTTAAAAAAAACTTTTTCTGTATTTCTTTCTGAATATTTGAATTGAACTGAATACGTCTCAATCAAACCATCAAAAGGCAATACACCATATAACTGGTTAGCTACATGTAGGTATACATGATATGTATATCACCAAATTTCTTGGCCAAGAAACAATTTATTCACCTGCCGCACAACCGCCAACCAGTAAGACCGTTTGCCTGGCGAACGGACAGCATTAAACTAAAGTGATAACAATACCTTCGTTCAACTTTGTTCACTATGTGCAGTTAAAAACTCCCTTAACTGAGTCACCTAGGGCTACACGCATGCTGTACTCGCCTTTGCTTCTTCAGGTCAATTGCAAGACATCCATTAGTGGCATTAGCCAAAATAGGATATGGCATGATCAGTATTCATTCAGAGAACCATGCATTAGTCCGATTCAAACAGATGCATTAATCTATTGTCGACTTTATTATGTGTTATCCTGTGAAACCACAATGATAATACAGCAATAATGATTGTGCTGTTTGAGCACGACATTGTTGTGTTTTTTGTTGGTTATGAACTCCAACAAAGACGGTTTTGTTTAAAACGGATGAACCAAGCATTAGCGGTTATCCACTTAATGATTTCCTTGGCTGTTTCACCTTAAGGTTTGTCTCATATACTCAATTCTATTATCGTTGACGCAAGAACGGAATTTGCTGCGGGATTTCCCGCCGCGCATGCGCCGCGCAACCCACAACGCTTCCTCCGCACTTTTCTAGCTGACAGCGCGGTTGTTAGACGTGCGGCTCGTCTCTCTTCCCTTAACTTGTCGTTTAATATGGGAGGCCATAAGCAGACTAAGCAGGACAAGGACAAGGAGAAGAACCTAGCTTCGTCCAGAACAAAGGAAGAAGTCTTGAAGGCGAGTTTGATGGATGCCAGTGCATCCAAACCGGACGCTTTGAAAGCGCCGGTTGCGAAAAAGGCCGACTCGGCTATAAGCAAAAATGATAAAATGGCCGACTCGGTCGATGACAATTCAGGCGCCAATTCGTCGATGGCGGACATGACCAATGCTTTTAAAAGCATGACTAATACTCTTAATGCTTTACTGTCCAACAATATGTCCAAGCAGTCTAGTGCTGAGGATGATGCTCTACTCTATGAGGAAGATGAGTATGACTATGCTGACAGTTACTATGATGATTCTTACAATGAGAATGAATTATTGGGTTTCACTAATGATGGCACTCCAGTGAGTCGTAAGATGCCTTTAGCTGTGCTTGAGGAAAGTTTGCCTGAGGCCAAAAAGCAGTCATTGGCTAGAATGTGCTCAGCAGCCAGCACTGAGGAGCCCAAGGGCCCAAATATTCATAAAACTCTAGCAGACAATATTACTGAGTTTATGCGCAATAAGCCTGAGCAATCCAAACTTAGTGCAAATTTAGACAAATATTTGCCTCCAGCCAATTGCCCAGGCTTAGAAAATATCAAGGTTAATGAAACTGTTTGGAGAATGATTGATCATCATGCCAGGGCCCAAGATTTATGGCTCCATCGAGTCCACACCTCTCTTTTGAGAGGCACCACGGCTTTTGTTCAATTGGTGAACACCTTGTTAATTTAATGAGTGGGATGCAGACACCAACACCTTGTCTCAAGAAGCTTTTCAGGCTATGATGGCCCAGAGCTCAGATGCTCTCATGATTTTAGGCAATTGTAACTTTGAACTTGCCATGCGTAGACGAGAGTTTATTAGAAATGCAGTGTCCCCAGACTATGCTCAGATATGTTCATCCTCTGGACCTTATACGACAAAGTTGTTTGGTGATGATGTCATCAAAATGATCAAGGAACTGTCGGAGGTTAACAAGCTGACCCATTCAGCATTTAGATCCCACAATCGACCCGCGCCTACTGGGCGTGGACGAGGCCGAGGACGTGGAAGAGGCCGAGGACGAGGTGACTCGAAAGGAGGCCCCTACAAGAGGTCAGGCCGAGGTAGAGGCCGTGGTCAGAATCTCGGGGGGGACTACCCGCCACTGGGAGCTCCAGCTCCTCAACAGTAGTTCAGCCTGTCACTTCAGTTACTAATAATGTTGCTACTAACCAGGTAAGTAGCCAAGTGGCTGGCAGACTGAAACACTTTATCCCCTTTTGGCACAATTTGACTAATGATAGCTTTGTGTTGCAAGTAGTTTCAGGACTCAAATTGGAGTTTATTGATGGCGACATTCCAATCCAATGCAGACAACCTTATCAGCATGTCTGTAATGTTCAAGAATCCTTGGCCATAGACACAGAAATTGCCAGACTTCTTGACAAAGGTGTCCTGGCCCGCTCAACACATGAGCCGGGTCAATTTATAAATAATATATTTACCAGGCCCAAAAAAGATGGGAATCACAGAATGATTTTGAATCTTAAACCTCTTAACAAATACATAGAATACAAAAAGTTTAAAATGGACACTTTGAAGACTGTGCTGCAACTTGTGCGCAAGGATTGTTATGTCGCTTCCATTGATATATCGGATGCCTATTATACTGTGCCAATTCATGTTGACCACCAGAAGTATCTGAAGTTCCAATGGAGGGGTCAATTGTTTCAGTATACCGCCTTGCCAAATGGTTATTCTGATGCCCCTAGGGTATTCACTAAATTGCTTAAACCTATTTTTGCTCAACTTCACCGTTTAGGCCACACCGCAGTGGCCTATATTGATGACATTTATGTTCAGGCTCAGTCAGCTGAAGCATGTACGCAGGTGGTTGAGACCACTGTTTCTCTTTTAGAACACTGTGGGTTTCTTATTCACCCCACAAAATCTTGTTTAACTCCCTCCAATTCCACCACGTACTTGGGGTTTGAAATTAATTCTGACGCTATGTCCGTCACTTTAACAGCAGAAAAGAAACTGCGCTATGTGGAGTTTTGTAAGACCTTATTACTGCGAGACACGGTCACAATTAGAACCTTAGCCAAGGTGATAGGTCAACTTGTCTCCACTTTTCCTGGAGTACCCCAGGGCCCGTTGCACTATCGAGACCTTGAAGTTGCTAAGATCACTGCTTTGGCAAGACATGATCAAAACTTTGATGCTCCAGTGGTAATCACACCTGCCATGAAGGCTGAATTAACTTGGTGGATAAATAACTTACCAACCTCTACTGCCAAAATTGTGAAAGGGTCGGTTGATATAGAGTTGTTCACAGATGCCACATTGCAGAACTGGGGGGCAAAATGTGGATCCCAAACAACTGGTGGTCCGTTTTCGCGTGAGGAGATTCTCCTCTCTCGAGGCTATATCAATGTTTGTGAGTTGTTGGCAGTTAAATTGGCTTTACAAGCATTCGTCAAAACCCTTAGGGGGAAAACGGTTCTAGTTAGATCAGATAACATGGTCACTGTTGCCTACATCACCCACATGGGCGGCACCAAGTCACAGTTGTGTAATCAGGTTGCCAAGGACATTTGGAATTGGGCTATAACTCATAACATCTGGCTCTCAGCAGAACATATAGCTGGAGTTTTAAATATCCATGCGGACTATGAAAGTCGCCATGTTGACAATAGACTTGAATGGGCAATCTATCCGGATATTTTCAACAGACTATGCCATCGGTTTGGAACACCAGAGATAGATTTGTTTGCCTCTCGGCTTAATGCTAAACTGCCTACATTTGTGACTTGGAGGCCTGACCCTGGGGCGTATCATGTCAATGCCTTTACTATGTCTTGGGCTGATATTTACACTTATATTTTTCCGCCTTTCAGCCTTATCACCAGATGTTTACAGCAACTGACGTTACAATGCACAGACGCACTGATCATCACACCTCTTTGGCCAGCTCAGCCCTGGTTCGCACAGTTAATCCAGATGTTAGTCGATGTGCCAGTGATCTTACCCAAAAACCAGTCCCTGTACCTGCCGAGCGAGCCCTCGAGAGTCCACCCTCTGCCTCATCTACGGCTGATTGCTTGCAAAGTTTCCGGCAATCAAAAGAAAACTACCACGTTTCAGAGGAAGCTCTTAACATCATTTACCAGTCGTGGCGAAAGGGTACTCAAAAACAATATAATTCTGCCTTACGAAGATGGCAGAAGTTTTGTGTTGAACGGAAAATTAGTTACTATAACCCCTCTGTAGCAGAGGTCCTGGATTTTCTTGTTGACAGATTTGAGACTGGTATAGGTTACAGCGCGTTAAACACGACACGATGTGCACTTTCACTCATTATTAATTTTGGTTCAGTTACTGCTGGGGCGCACCCGTTAATTGTTCGATTTATGAAAGGTGTTTATAACATTCGCCCGCCTCGGGCTCGTTATGCTGACATTTGGGACCCAACCATTGTGTTGTACTACTTAAAGACGTTGGGTCCAGCAAAATTTTTGAGCCTTAAAGACTTGTCATTAAAATTGGTTACTCTCATGGCACTGGTCTCAGCACAGAGGGTGCAGACGTTGCACCGTTTAGACATTAGCACAATGCTTAAGAAGAAAAATGTTATTACTTTTGCTTTGACTGACCCGTTGAAGCAGTCCAGACCAGGTCGCTCTGTCCCCACAATCTCATTTAAAGCTTTTGTGCCAAACCGCAGACTGTGTGTCGTTAATTATATACATGAATACTTAAAGCGTACAAAACATTTCCGACAGAGTCAGTCAAAATTTTTCCTCAGTTACTCGAAAAATCATAAGCCAGTGTCTAAGGCTACTATTGCACGCTGGATTAAAACCATGCTCTACCGGGCAGGCATCTCTGAAAACTTCACAGCACACTCGACACGAGCCGCTGCTACTTCATCCGCACTTGCCAGCGCAGTACCCATTGAAGAAATTCTCAATAAGGCTGGGTGGTCATCAGGGTGTACCTTTGCCAAGTTTTATCACAAGACCATTACTCCACAGGATATGGCTACAACATTGCTCCACAGGGCATAGGTAGGTAAAAATTGTACACAGACCAATCATTGCTTCAAACTGTGCGGAGGAAGCGTTGCGGGTTGCGCGGCGCATGCGCGGCGGGAAATCCCGCAGCAAATTCCGTTCTTGCGTCAACGATAATAGAATCCCCCAATTACACTAACACTAGGAAGTGTGATGGGGATTCTGATAGTTGACGCAAGGAACGAGAATTTGATGCGCCCACCCTGCCCTTCCCTGTATTGATATGGGATAAAACTGTTGTTGCCAACGCTTGAGGATTGATTGGTCCGTGTATCGGGCTATCGGAAGCGTTGTGCGTCGCACGTCGCATGCTCAGCGAGAAATCCCGCATCAAATTCTCGTTCCTTGCGTCAACTATCAGAATCCCCATCACACTTCCTAGCGTTAGTGTAATTGGGGGATTATTATGTACAGACACCAACAGACTTTTTTTTAAAACAGACCTTTTTTTTTAGAATGTTTACAAGGCGTAACTGAATATCATCATTCACATATGATCTTGACTTGTCTTTTGCCCTTGAATTTCAGTCTCTAGTGACAGAAGAAGGCACATGCATCTACGGATCACTGATCAAAGGGAAGCCGGGCGAGATCTTCTTTGTGGTATTCTCCGTCAGCACTCTCTTCACGTATTGGGGTATCCCAGGCATGCTGTTCTTTGTACTCTATGGATTAGTTGTATTGGCTTTTCGCAAACGACAAAAGCAAAGCAACTTAGCCAACAGCCGGGTCATTGATTCCGCAACTGCCGAATTGACGAAAACCGCCATTGTGGTTACTGTCATCTTTCTCATTGCGTTTGGGTGGGATATATGGTAAGTGTGAGAAACTAGAAAGAGAAGAATCATGTACATGTACTGTCATTTTCATTTTGTGTGCACATTCCTACTTTGGAAGGCTATGGCCTGCTACTCACCACTCACAACAACATGTTGATACTTCGAAGGCAAGCAGTAGACTGAGGTTGCAGTGGCTGACCAACAGGGGGTGAACTGCCCAACAGAGGGCAGTGTTGGTCAGCCAACTGGACTGCAGCCTACAACACTACATTCCGTTATAAAGAGATAACGGAGAGAAGACAGGATGGCAAGATCAAAATTAGTATGCATCTTTCAGCAGAGAATGCAAAGTTTATGAATGAATACAATTCTTGGCACTGTCCGACAATTACTAATACGTGTACCATGCATGCTCAATAAAGATATTAGTAATAGATTTGCATGCAGCATAAATTACGTTCAATGAAAATTTGGAGGAGAGTGAATAATAAAGAGGGCTATATTAAAAACGGCAACAATAACATATACATCATGTAAAGATATCCTCAAGTAAATATTGACACAGTATAGCAATAGTCTACTAAAAAAAAAAATCTGGTAAAAGTGTAACACAATAGGAGGCCTTGTGGCATAAATCTGAAAAATCAATCTTGAGGTACACCGAAGAAAACATCCACATCACTTTTCATTACCAATCCTCCATTTCTCGTATTCTTGAATTTACTTCTATTTTTACAGGTACTACTTTGTCGGAAATATCGGATTAGCGACCTATGAGAATGGCGCACCATGGCAAAAGATTGGTTTAGTGTTTGCTACATTTAATTCCATTGCTAATCCCTTTGTGTACACCATGTTAATGCCGGTCTACAGGAAAAGTCTCATGAGGACTTTTGGCTGCGAAGCGGTGAGGAAGAAATTAACAAAATCTCAATCGGAAGAGAGTGTTACAAGTGCTCAAACGACAACTTCTAAAGTGGTCTAACCTGGAATGATACAATGATAATAAATTGTTATTGGTTGTGAAAAAAAAAACCATGGACTGACATAATGGTATATGATACAATTATATAACTTGTATTGACTTTATAAATGAGAATCTGTTAGTGTATTACGGTATATGATAATATTTAATGAATAACTTTTAAAAACATTTTTACATGGTCTAAACAACCATGTTGTCTGTATTAAGCCCACCTAATTATTATGTCTTTTCCTGTACTGATGAGCCACCTCAGTACATCAATACAGGATACAAAGTCCAAAATATTCATCCGTGCAAACACTGCAAAGTATTTGAACTCATAAGTAAACTTTTAATAATGTTTACGAACAGTTATGACATGTGTTAAGCAGTATATCATACTATATGAATACTAAAATAAATTACATTGCATTGAGAAAGAAGATTTTTTCTACATCATTTTCAGGGTGACAACTATCTGAGGTATTCTACCTTTATTCTTCTTTTTTATGTTGTCACCATCATCACGGACACTGAGTTCATTATCGAGTGAACCGACGCTGACTCCCGAATCCTTTGAATTCCTGAGAAATGACTACGACTCTGACCTTAGACTCATGAGGTCTCCTCAATTGCCAATCTTATACTCCAAACTCCGCTTTTCGTCATTACTTCACAAAATGTCACATGCATGGTTAAACAATTAATTCCACAATTTTTATGTAGGATTTCGTGCATGCATGGACACAAGTTCAGGAATAGAAGATTTTGTGTATATTTCTAACTTAGCTTTAAAGAAAAAATCATATAGTTCCTATTGTGCATTTTTACTTATCAACTAAATTATTACTGGGGTCAGGGGTGACCTGTCTCATTTTCGACTGTGGCTCCATGCAAGAACCTGAAAACCTGTAACTTCAACTCTGACAAAACTCCACCTGACCTTGATATGGTATCTTTTGATTAAGTAACAAATATTTGAGGACACTGAAAGCTAAAAAATATATAATTAAATTAAATTTTACCCTGAAATAAATAATTTCCCACACAGAATGACTCCAAACCCCCTTAATATCATATGGTTCCCTGAAGGTTTGCCTGCATGGGTTCGAAACCTGGGTGGGGAACCCAAAATTTTCATGGACCTTCATGACCAATTCCCAGCTGGATGTCGTTCGGATGAGATGTTGAATTGGCGGCCTCTTGTATCATTCTCTATGATGGGCAAGTAAAAGACTCCTCACATTGGGATAAATCAATCCTCGTGAGTGCCCAGAACTGGGCTTAGAGGGCTGCACATACCATGTCCATGTGTCCATCTATCAATAAGCTTCAACATTACAAAGCACACTAGCTGATGGTCACTGACATGGTAATATTAGCAATGAATGAGCATCCTGATTGGTATTGTGCGCAATGACGATTCAATTATTCGTGGCAGTTATCAGGCCTTCTTCAGCAATAAGTGACATGTTTATCAGACGTAAGTCAATATGTAAGGCTATGTCGCAAGAGCAGTTAGCAATCTGGGAAAATTGCAGACCAATTTTGTCCTACCTGCAGGCAATGTGTAGAATGCTCGCCAGTGCAAATATATGTGCATCCAACTGCCACATATTGACTCATAGCAGTGGTAAGTGCAGCCCCTAAGCCCAGTTCTGGGTGCTCACGAGGGTTGACTGATGAGATGGGAGAGACAGCGTCTGTCCTCAACATGTTGCGCATTTACCTTATTTAATTGAGACTCTTTTACCTGCCAAGCACAGATGAATTGAGACAAAGATACAAGGGCCACCAATTAAATTTTACATCCGAACGCCATCCAACTGTGATTTTGCTCTTGGAGATCCATTGAATATTTTGAGTTTCGCAATTTGTGTTAAAATTAGGAAATTGGCTTTGCAGTCACATAATCTTTCACTTGGCCACCAAATTCAATGCAGCTGATAATTATGTTGACATACGAATAAGAATAATAAATATAACAACAGCTGAAAAGGGACACCTCCACCCTTCAAAATTCCTTGGAATAACCAGCCTTTCTTACACCTCTTGTAATACACTATATAATGCTCCCTCTTCCTAATCCTCCTCTTACCAACACCTGACTTTCTTAATCTAATTATGTTAATTATGCTAATGGTATGCTGAATGCATTAGGTGATTTAAAGCCAAAGATCTTAAAAGCTTTGGCCAGGTATTGGCCTGCTTGCTGTGTGCTCATAAGCTCCCCCTGAACTGTTGGCCATTCATTGATACTTTCTCTCTTGCTTTCTTTGGGTTGTAGCATTTTGTGTCGTATGTTTGTCTATCTTTTAACTAAAATATCATTGAGATTCATGTGTATGACACGACAAAATTATTTGGAGATTATTTGAATCTGGGGAATGCAATGATTTATTGAAACGATGAGAGTCAAATCTAAATTTTGGACTAGTTTGATAATTTTGCAACTTGGATTATTATCATTGCACCCACAAAGACTTGACTGATTCAGTAACCTGACTTTATCTGATGAACTGTTAACTTTTGATACAATAGAGACAATTGCAACACTGAAATATAGAAAGTTAATGCAAAAGCACAGAATTGAAATCAAGATAAGATTTACACAATGACATCACCATACACTCTTGTGCAGACCTTCTTCGCTCTACTTTCTCTTGACATTGCATTCTGTGGACGACCAATCGTAAACCGGACTTTGAACATCGCCCTTTCCTCTTCCTGGACCGGACCTTTTAGTCCGGCAAGAGACCTGGCGTGTGGGTTCGTGATCGGAGTGGAGACCGTCAAAGAAAGAGGGTTGCTGCCAGGGTATGACATCAGGTATCAGGTAAGTGGCAATAACTTTCCATACAAATTGTTAAGACTTGTTTTTTTATCAAAAATGTTTGGTTGGTCTTTCATGATATGCAACCAGCGGCATACAGGAGTGATATGGACCGGGGAGAGGGGTAACCCCTCCCCCCCGGCCACCGCCTTACCTCAGAGGAAATTTGGAAAATGCTAAAGATTTTGGCAAGAAAGCAAAACATCCTTGCAAATGATCAAATGGGCATTATTGGATATGAATGCTTTCCAAGCAATTTCATTTGAAGTTGCATGAAATTCAAGCAAAATTTTACTCACCCAAAAAAAAAGTCATGCACTGCGTACTGTACACCAGGAATTTTCCCCTTGGCCGCTGAGTATTTTAAGAATGTTCCATTGATTAAAAAAATGAGTCCTAGACAGATCCCCTCCAGGGAAAAAGAAATCTTCAAAAAGGGGTGATTAAAAGGTTCCAGAAATCTTGCAAAATAAGTTGGCCAAAATAAAACCTGTAAAAAAAAAGAAGATTTATGTATGACCAGTAGAACAAGTAATGGCTTTGACTTGGGAATATTGACCGATTTTCAAACATCAAGAAACAATCCTTCCCGCAACAAGTAAAGTGCCCAAAATGGAAGCCAAGCCGTAACTCCATATTTTCTGAACTTGAATTTGCAATTATAATTCCTGACAGAATAAAAACGTGTACCTTAAATTGGCTATTAAGCTGAAGATTGCAGACTTCATGTAACCTGAATATATGCAATTATTTCTCAATACGGATTAATTTTGTAAGATGATTATAACAAGAGTAGACAATGGAAAAGCTGGATTATTCTGTCAAGTGGTATCGAGCAAACAACATGGGGATTCAAGTGTTCCATGTTGAGAACACGTGGGCAGAGTTGGGTGGATTCATGCTAGCAATATAATTATTTGCACAAGGAATTGATTCAAAGGAAATGTCCCAGTGAAGTCAATAATTTTTTCATGAAGTGCCATTGCACACATGTTGTTTCCCAGTGTCAAATTTTGCTGTCAACGATGCAGATTTGACCTTCATTGGTTCATTTAATCTCTTTTCGGTAATAATTAGAGTGTTCTGTAACGGTTTCAAAATAAGAAAGAACCCATAATCACAATCTATTCCAGGACACTTTATTCAACTTCAGGGACAATTTATCCGGAGACAGGGTTAATTTCGGTAGAGATAATTCTTTAAGTGACATATTATCTCTGAACACTTTATTCAGGGTCACTTCCTCCAGAGATAATTTATTCGGAGACATTTTATCCAGGGACACTTTATTCAGAGACAATTTTTTCCAGGGACAGTCTATTCAAGGTCACTTTCTCAAGGGATAATTTATTCAGGGAAACAGCATCCACCATCCAGGAGCTCTTTATTCAGCGACAGTTATTCAGAGACACTTTATTCCAAGACACTTTATTCGTAAACACTTCTTTCAGGGAAACTTTAGTCAGAGACACTATATCCAGGGGCTCTTTATTCAAGAGACATTTGTTCTGGGACACTTTATCCAGGGAAACTATTCACAGACACTTTATTCCACTTCTTTCAGGGACACTTAATTTTGAGCCACTTTCTCTAGGGATTATTAATTCAGGACACTTTACTCAGAAACAATTAAATTTAGAGACACTTTTATCCAGGGACACTTTTATCCAGGGATAGTCTATCCAGGGTCACTTTCTCAAAGGATAATTTATTCAGGGAAATGTATCTACTATCCAGGGGCACTTTATTCATGGACATTCATTAGGGAAACTTTGTCCAGGGACACTTTTTTCAACACTTTATTCATGCAGGAACACTTTAATTGGAGACACCTTATTCCAAGATACTTTTTCTGGGGCACTTTATTCAGAGACACTTTTTCCAGAGACACTTTCATTTAGGGACGCTTCATTCAGCATCACTTTGTTCACTTCATTCAGTTTATTTGAAGCACTTTATTCAGGAAGACTTTATTCAGGGACACTTTATCACTATCAATTGTGCAGCGTACGAATTAAGTATGTAATCCGTAATAGGCCTACGTACGAACATTTTCATACAAATTTCTTACGAATTCATTTTAGTTCACACAAGTACTTTTCAGTTACTTTGGCCATTTGTATGCAATATGGTTATCACAAAAGGTTTAACATTAGAACTTGCATTGGCCTATGTAAAAAAGAAATCAGCATACAAATAATTGAAAGCCAAAAAACCAACTTAACACATATGAATTCTATACGAAAATTTATGTATGTTTTACATACGCACATTTTCGTACATATTTCATGCGCGAAAACAGCCAATTTACGTTAAAAATACGCAAGAAAGAGTTTGGCATGTTTTACGTACGCTCCCGAGTACGCTGCACAATTGGCATGTATCCAGGGATACTTTATTCAGAGACACTTTATCTAGGGACACATGTGTACAATAACTGGAACAACAGACAGATCACAAACAGAGAAAGATATCCCTTTGAGAGCTTCAACTGACACCTGAATTAATTAATCATCTGTTTGTGTCAGTTATGATATAGCTATAATATTGCACAGGGAGTTCATTATTTGTCTTCTCTGTCAAAGCAACCCAAATGGCCAGATAAAGCTGCACCTGAGAAGAGAGGATTAGCTTTGAGAAGACGACCCTTTCTCATCTTGGGATTAATCTATCTCATGGACTCTGATAACAGAAAGATTTTTCTTTGTCAACATTTTGGGTATTCGGTTCAACAACAATGCTTCATTCCACCCGGTGAAGGACTATAGTGATTACATCCAGCAGTTTGACTGATGTTTGATAGCATTGCGGACCAGACCACTTTGGACAACTAATGGTCAAGAACTGAAGACTCAGTTCCAAAAAAATGGTCCAGAGATTGTCTGTACTAAAGGGTTCAACAAAAATAAGCCCCCCTTTACGAAAACTTGTATAATTATTTCAAAGACCTCTTTGCCAATTTCTGTCAAAGTTCTCATATTTTCAGGCCTGCATATTGACATCATGTCTGTGTAATTGTAGCTAGGATGTGTAAATTGGGAACAGTGAAGTATTTATCAGTGTACCAGACCATTACCCTCCTGGACTAGATTTCACTGCCTATAATAAGAATTAGGGACAGTTCAGAATTTATGACTGGGGGGTGGAAGTTTTAGCCAAGGGGGTACTAACTTTTCACACGTGTTTCAAGGGGGGGGGGTATTAATTTTTGACAACATTTCCAAGGGGGTGTAAGAAATTATAACAAAGAAATATTGTTTAAAAACACGCATAAACTCATTTTATTTGGACTTTTTTATGCGCAAAAGTCCGCGAAATGACGCAAATATATATGCGTGGCCATGTATAACAGTATATATGTGTGTATTATTTTGTACGTTGGCAACGGGGGGTACTAAAAATACACATGAAACCTAGGGGTGGGGTACTAAAAGGGGTACTTATGAGAATAATTTCTAAAAGTGAATCGTGTAACAAAAATTGAATAACTAACATCTAATTTCATCATCGAATCTCTTTTGTTCTTTTAGGCTAGAGATGCAAACTGCAGCCCTCGGCGAGGCTTGAAATCTGCCCTCGACATGTGGGCTTCTCTGGGACAACTTGATGCGATTATCGGAGACTCTTGCAGTGTGGTTTGCCAGCCGCTTGCCTTATTATCCGCAGCTTGGAACATCCCCGCAATCTCCAACTATTGCACCAGCGATGCCTTGTCTAACACCGAAACATTTCCGACCTTCACTCGAGTCATCGGCGGGTACATCACTTATATTCCAGTTATGTCAAAGGTATGATGAAACTGGTTTTTGAAATGTAAAACAAAAAGATCTTTATTATTTTCGGCTTTGCAATCCTGAAGAACCACAATCTAGACGTCTATGTGTATGCATATCGATGGTGAAAGTGCAAAACCTTGAATGTCAAAATGTTGCTATTCTTAGATTTTGGTGGAATGACTATTTTAATGTCCAATACATGTTGTCGATTGGTCATCTTGCCAGTTTGCTATTTTTGGAAGCTGTAACAGAATGATTTCATCAAACCTTGTATGTTGATTTGTTCCAAAAAGTGAAAGTGCAAATACTTTTTTATGGCTCATAGCTAATTTCCTAATTAAAAAAAATTACCTGCCCATATTTGTTTTGGTGATGTAGTCTATACCGTCTATTGAAAAAAAATGTGTGCACGAACATTTGAAAACATTTTCATTTTCCTCTTTCTTGCCATTGTAGCCACTCAATAAAATTTGTTATTGTTATCCGTCATGGTCAAATTATAATTTTTACTGTATACACATAGATTGAAAGTATATTCAATGCTGCAAGTTGCTTCAAAATGTGATAATGATCGAGTTACAAGGTTTTGCACTTTAATTGACTTGTAAAAAGTGCAAAACCTTGTAAGTTGACATTTTCAATCACATCTGATGGCAACATCAATGCAAGGGGCCAACGACCTCTGACAAAAAAAATATGCTACACAGGGTGTCACTTTCCATATATTAGGTTGACCATAACTCACATATTAATAAACATTAACATAAAAAAGACGTTTGATAGTTTTTTTCAATTTCCAAAAAACGGCTTTTTTGGACATACAAGGTTTTGCACTTTCACCATCGATATATAATGTAACTGGCAAAGCATGAAGACGGGACCACCTGAACGCAATAATAAATTTTAAAGACTCTAAATTGTAATTATCTAAATTATTTCTCGAATTTCATTTTTGTATTCAGGTTTGTTCAATAAAAAGTTTGGGGACAAAAATTGGGACAAAGAGAAATAGAGTGGAAAAGTAAAATTCTTAAAGAAAATGTGAAAAAAATGTTTTTTAAGGAAAATGCAACTTTTTTTTTTGCACTTTTTTTTTTCGGGAAAAATCTGTTTTTTTGGTAGTCACGTGTGATGAGAAAATTAAAGTGCCAGGATCATATTATGGCATGTCTGTATCACTTCTTTTAATTGAACCATCTGGTTCACTCCTCACTCCTCGCATGTTTGCCATAAGGGACGAGACACCTCACACCTCTCGATGGGCCGTAGGCTCTGTCCCGTCTATTAACGTGCACTAACCAAAATCATCAAACTCCAATCAATTAAAATCTCTTTTGAAACTGGATGTGCTGATGGTATTATTACGTTTCACAAACCATCTGTCATGGCAGGAGTTGGCTGCCAGTTAATTCAGTGCAATACTAATTGTGAGCATTATAATGCATTATTACTGTTAGACAGCCACCATTACCTTTTGTGTTCAACACAAGACTGAACTTTCCCAAAAACAGCATCAGTTCTGACAAAGAATCTATTATGAAGTTCATCTTGTTGTTGCTGGTATATAAATTAACTAGAATTGCCCATTATGATAGAGGATTATAGAAATACACATGTTGTAATGAGTATAACTGGTATTCTGATAGAAGTACTTGTGCTCTTGATATGACATTGTATAAAACATTTTTTCAGGTTGCTCAAACCTTCAACTTCAGCCGGGTGGCGATCATCACAGAAACCGCCGACTTGTATCAACTGATGGCAAAACACGGGAAGAAATATTTTGAGGCTCAGGGGCAGGAGGTCATTTATAAGGTGTTCTCATCTACGGTGACTATCAAAGATGGCAAAGAATACGCTCTACAAGATGAGATCACGAAGCTACGACAGATCGTGCGAGACTTAAAGAACCAAGCGAGGTTCTTCGTTCTGCTGATGTATACAACAGACATCCGCCATTTTCTGATCATCGCAAATGAGGAGGGGATGCTGAACGGAGAATATCTCTGGCACGGGACGGACATGTTCCCTACCTTCTCAGACTCACACGCGTGGAAGCCTGAACTGTCCGATGCTTTTCTCTTCCAAGGTTATCTCGCAATGGACGCAACGACGGATCTCGCGGATGATTTTGAAGATTTCAGAGACAGATGTTGGGAGGCCTACAACCTGCCCCTGTTTGACCCCTTTGACAAACCGGCCTCCAAGTATGACATCACCAATCCTGCAGGTAAGTGCTTCTTAATGTATGGAATCATTGACTTTATGATAAAATCTGGTCGTTCAAGCACTTGGAACAGTTACAGATACTGAGGAATCATTTTTATTTATGATTAATTTTGATTTATAACATCGTTAATACATTAGTAGCCCTGCCGATTCCACCTCAAATCCTTTACCTTAGTATCAATCTGTATCAGACTCAGACTCATATTGCTTATATATTTGTGGCATCCCAGTAAATTTTCCACAATTTTTGACATCCTTACATTATTGTTTGCAATAGCAAGGAAGAGGTTAAAGATAAATACTTTCAACTGTTACTGTCTTTTTTTATATCTTCGTTACAAATACCACCACAATAGGCCTAAATTCTTCTAGTTCGGTTCTACTATAATGAAAGTGCCAATGCATAATTCTTGCACATTAATTTTGACACTTCTGTCAACAAAAAAACATTGACATTGCGTTGCATCAATGGACGTCTGGGCGATATTACGGGGCATTGTGATTTATTATGGATGAAGAACAAATACAGATTGCAAGTCAAATTAGTTTGGTTCAATCATTTACCTTCAAGTAGAAAATAGCAATAGGATCTACGTGCAACAAAGACAAAGCGAAATCTTGTAATTCGCAAATCTCAAGATGCACATACTGCCAGCAACTGAGCAACTGCGCTTCACTCAGTGTTTTTAATTCAGATGTTGCAGCAGATACAACACAGCAAATTAAGCGATGGTCTTCACTATTAGCTATGCTATTTATTTTTAAATGATTTCAGTCCATCTGGTCCTGAGTAGTGGATTCGCCATTTGAGTGGCTTGGGCTTGCAGTGATGCCTTCCTCTATTGTCTCTAATTGGTTGTTATTTTACCCATCTTACAAATCAACCATCATGAACTGTGACTCCGCTCTTACGACCCACAATCATAGTCAGTTCGATTTCATTGCTGTTTAAACTAAATTTGAATGAAATTGTCAAAAATTATGAACATGTGAGGATGTCTGTGACAGAGACTTAATGACAAATCACATGGTCAATACATACATGCCAACGCAGGTTTAAATCTAGGGTTACAATTAGGGTTAGGGTTAGGGTTTCTAAAGGAAGAACCTGTGTTTTTTAAATTTCTGCAAATGATCTCCTTGCATTTTAATTTTCTCTGACATCTGATGCATGATGTCTTGGTGAAACAGCCATTTAACTGGCAACAATAATGAAAAACCCCTCGATATACACTAATATAGCGCCAATTCCAGTAAACTGCTTATTGGGGCTTGTTTAGATTAGATCCAGTAAACCACTCATTGGCGCTTGGTTAGATTAGCTTAATTTGTGTGAGCAGTGCATGATAAAAATCTTTTGAGAATCTAAGAATCTCTTTTGAGCACCTTTTTCATATTGCATTACACCCTTGAGTGGGTTCTTACAAGGGGTAGAATATTTTCCTCAATGAATGGTCAATTTCTGCAAAGGGAATTCTTGTTTTATCGACACTGGCAATATCAGTTATTGATCATGTGTGCCGTTTTGGGAAATGTTAGTACAGGTAATAGTTGAGTCCAGGTGTGACCGATCTGGAATGGCGATCACTGCCAAAGCATTAATGAGCAATTGATGGGATGGCCGTGCGATTGACTTATTGTGGCGAACACCTGAGTAGTTGGTTATAAGGTCCCCTGTGGGAATTTTGGCGCAGGCTGACATAACTTAACGTCTTCCTGATAATACACCCCTGCTCATAAATATGGAATACCTTTTTGGAAAAAAGATGTCAAATAAAAGAAAATTTCAGAGTGTGAATGTAAGCAAGGTCCATTGTAAAGGTCAAGTCATCTTTTTTTAATCACTCTTTGAAAGCCTCAACTACATTTTTTGCAAGAATTTTTAATTTTTGATTGAATGCACCTCACCCTAAAAACCCCCTGAATTTCGTGCTGCTGTAACATTTCCTGGGGTCAACGCTGCAGTATACATTTTAAATGACAGCATGTTCTTCCCTTTAGCAGTAATTGGAAGTAGTATACCATTATATCCCGCAATTGCGAGTGAACACCATGAAAAAACCATTGAGTTCACACCATTGAGTTCATCCTTGTGAACTCAATGAAATAAATTATCTGACGTTGTTATGCAAACAATGGGCAGTGATTGTTGATGTCATAACATCACAATGGACGGCTGGTGACGTCACAACAAACTGCTGCTCCTAACTTGGGAGAATTTGAAGTTATCAGAATAACATTCAGTAAAAACCAATCATAAAATCATTGCGGGATATAAATAAAACCCCATAACAGTGTAGTTCACAGCTATGAACATCATTTGTGTCAGGTCTGCTTCAGAATTAACACTCGTCCTTTGGACTCGTGTTAATTTTGAGCAGACCTGACGCTCATGATGTTCATAGCTGTGAACTACACTGTCATGGGGTTTTATTATAGAATCAGATGATCATGTGCTCCAACAGAAGTTGCTAAAGTTTTTAATTTAAATGGAGAATGTTGAAGTATTCCATATTTATGAGCAACGGTGTATATGCACATATCGAAATGGTCTCCTGAAGTTGACCAGTCTCATGTCAATGTCAAATACTGTTTGAATGCCTTCATTAAATTTAGCAATTGAGACTATACAAGTTATTCCCTGTTTGAAAACAAGCCTTGATGTCATTGTATATATTTATGTTCCTGAGCAGAGTGTGTATCAGGTGTAGACATTTCCTAATGTCCACATGTTTATGTAGACTTGATGGGTCTGACATTTGTGTGATGAGTTTTGTCCCTGGAATTAGTTGTCTCATGAGACTTCATTGACGAGCACTTTTCCATGCAATTCTTCCTTTCGTACTATATTAAGTATCTATCTATAGTTAGCGTATTAAGCATGACTTTCAAGAATAAACTCCCAAAGGACGAATCAGGCCTTCAGAAGCTACTCCTCCTTGTCCATACATGAATGGTATAAAATTAGCAATAGTCAATAGGCATATACGCAATGGCACATGGACTGCTCTTTCAGAATTTTGTATCATGGGAGAATGCCCTTTGTCATTTATGAACATAGGTTTGGGCTTTGATTAATCAACATCAGCCATATATCCTACTTTGATGTCTCATCTTGCATTAGTCGAAAAAGCAAACATCACAAGCATCATGTGCAACTTGTGTTCATTTGTCAATGTTTGGCGCAGATTGTGATTTACGCCACATGCACTATACATTCTGACAGGTGGCAGCACAGACTGATTGGTGATTGATGGCACTCTGTGATCACTACAGACATTGCAAAATAATAACGAATAGATTACAATGCAGCATCCCAACTATCTTACGACCGTGCTTTGGTAGTGCTCACAAAGGCTCAAAGGAATAGATCAGTTTGTTCAGGTCAGACGAGGTGCTCGCATAAACACACAGATCACTCACTCCTTTGGTTCCCCTGTATTTCTTCACTGCAACAATTTCTAACAACCTACAGTATAACCCAAAATAACATACAATTACCCTAGCAGGAAGGAAGAATCAGCCACTACTTTACCCTTTCTCACCTTTTGACTACCCCTGAATCACTTCCTACTTTTACCTACTCGAAACTACCTTTTAAAATTACATTAAAATCACATTTAAACAACACCAATTTAAACTCAATCACCCCCATTGTGTTTGATTTACTTGATATTTTGCATTTCTGCTAATTGCAATTACATTGGTATCTGTCTAAATAGAGTTCTTAATATGGGCTAAGGTTGTTGTAAGGAGTCAAAGGGAGTTGTAAGGAGATTTGGGGTGGAGAGGAGAAAAGAGGGCAAAATAGGTAAACAGAAGACTTCTGACAGAAAATGCTCTTACTTTATTTTGGCTTGTACTGTACATGACTGTTTACTGACAGTTACGACCACTCAGGTTTTCATAACAGTCAGTCATTCACGTGTCCTTCCCTCAATTGAACATTACTTGATTGGCAGCCATCGGCATAAGCCGCATAACGGACAAGTCACAGCTGGAGATAACTATTCTGACATACTAACATTTCCCAAAATGGCGCATCAGTAATAACTATTTATAATGTCATTATTGAAGAAATAAGACATCTTTTGAAAAATTTTGGTCGTCAATTTAGGAAAATTGCCAATAATGTTATAAGAAACCACTCATGGGTGTAATGTGATATGGACAAGGTTCTGAAAGGCGACCGCATGGAAGAGAAAATGATACTCTTCATAACATGTTTATTGCATGCAGAATATTGTATATAGTTATGAAATTGGTATACATTTATACAACTATGTATATATGTATGCTTTTTTATTGACATGTTTTCATGAAGCAAAACTTACAGCTGCAATAGAATAATTGCGGAACAAGGAACACGTTGTTTATTGCTGAATGCTGTCATTTTACACCAATTGATTGTCCATTTTGTTGAAATAATTGTTTGAACACCATCACTACCATTGATTGGGAGAAACAGAAATGTTTAGCATTAATTCTTTACTACAAATTACCAGAGATGTCATAAAATGTGTTGTTAAGATAGAGCATGAGTAATGTCAGAAATTGTTTGTATACATTCAATGTACCTCAACTTGACATTAGAAGTCATCAAAGAGAAAATTGAAAGAACTGGCTGCCATGTTTGAAAACCGCAGCCGTTTACCTGGCTAACACTTCCAGCAATGCCCATGACATCTCGCGAGTGACAAAAGTCTTATCTCTTTACCGTAACATGATAATTAATGTTTCAGGAAGGGACAATGAGAGTTGGGGTAATTTATTAAATAGATCTAGGGTTTATCAATAATAGTCATCAGGAGCATCATTTATGGGCTTGTTAGCTTTGGCTGTGGTCGTTGCCAGCTGCGATCCTCTTGTTAACGTGACCAGTGAGAAAGTCACAGGGATGATTGATGAGAAGGCCATGAATGACTGTTGTATAGACACCTGAGTGATTAGTTGGGGATAAGAACAGTTTGAGCTGTCATGAGATGTGGTGGGATGGCTAGTTGATAAGTGATAAGTTGTAAACAATTTTCTTACTTAAGTGTGTGTTGTTCTTAGCTTTGGCAATACCTGAAGTTGTCTCTGATGTGATCATTGATGTGGTTATTGATGCGATCGTCAACGGGATTTTTGGAGTGGTTTCAGTGATCTGTGTCATTTACTAATCCATACCATCACCAGTATTATTGTGTGTTAGGAGTGATCCTGATGAGTCTTCTCACGGATGCCAAATTCCCGCCAATCAATCAACCATCAGTCGGTGCTGCCACCTGTCAGAATGTAGGGCATGTGGCGTAAATCTCAATCTGTTCCAAACATTGATAAAGGAACACGCTACACATGGTGCTTGAGATATTTGTATCTTCGACTAATAGTAATACAGGATGAGACATCAAAGAAGGAAATTGGCCAATGTTGATTAATCAATGTCCAAAATTACGTTCATATATGACAACGGGTCTGCACCCACAGGAAAAAATGCATAACAGCTGCCTACTATCCGATGTACAAGTTACTACAACTGGCAAAAATAACGTCACTTCTGTACAACTGTAATGAGACCTCGCGTGACATTAGATTAATAAATTTATGCAATATCAGATGTGCATTTAACACTGTGCCCTCCTGGAATATTAGTGATCACTCAATACCCAATTTCATCATGTCCTAACAAGGGTTATCCGTCTGATTAAGTCATTTTACTGATACACAGTGATAGTAAGTCAATTCTGAACATGAGTATAATAACTAGTTTAAGTTGATTGAGATCATGCTATATTTTAATTAAATCTTTCCACAAGTTACGCTGTTGGACGTTAGTTATGGAAACATACCAGATCAGGATAACGCATGTTAAGTGTTCATACAATCCAGTACAGGTGTCAATAATGCTTGGACCATTCATGACCATCATATTCTCATCAATCGTCATTCTGTGTTCTCCTTGTGGTCACATTAACAAGATGATCACAGCTGGTGGCGCCCTCTGCCAATACCAACATGTTCCAAAATGATGAATTAGAAGAATGTCTATTAAAGTCAAGACATTTTATTTTGGCAGTAAGTTTTTAGCCAATAAAAGAATACATGATTAAGTCTGAGGTTTAATTTTTGGTTTATCAGGGTGAATACACCATGACCAAGCATGATTTGGACTTAATTTATGTCCTCTGATCCCCCAGCTCCATCATGCAGGCACTTACAATGCTAAATTACTGCTGCTCTTCAGCACATTTAGAGCTATTTTTAGCCTTCTGTTGTGACATCATCAGCATTGTTGGCTCTATGACATCACTGAAACAATGGTGACGTCACAACAGCAGCAATAGAAGCAGTAGAAGAAAATGGCTTCTTGAGCTGTTTTGACAGCAATGTTATTCTAATGGGACTACCTCAAAACCAGGACTACAACTTGCCAATACTTACCAATGTTTATGAAAGTGTTTGGTCAAGGTCTCAGGAACAGGAGGAGACAAGTATTTTTGTCAAGAGTAAGGTATGTTTTTAATTATCAGCCAAAAACTTACTGCCAAAAAAAAATGACTTGACTATAATTGGTGAACCTGACCTCTTTTGGCAATGATGAATTAGAAGAATGTCTATGAATTGGTGAACCTGACCTCTTTTGGCAATGATGAATTAGAAGAATGTCTATTAATTGGTGAACCTGACCTCTTTTGGCATCTATGCTTTAGAAGAATGTCTATTAATTGGTGAACCTGACCTCTTTTGGCAATGATGAATTAGAAGAATGTCTATTAATTGGTGAACCTGACCTCTTTTGGCATCTATGCTTTAGAAGAATGTCTATTAATTGGTGAACCTGACCTCTTTTGGCAATGATGAATTAGAAGAATGTCTATTAATTGGTGAACCTGACCTCTTTTGGCATCTATGCTTGAAGAATGTCTATTAATTGGTGAACCTGACCTCTTTTGGCATCTATGAATTAGAAGAATGTCTATTAATTGGTGAACCTGACCTCTTTTGGCAATGATGAATTAGAAGAATGTCTATTAATTGGTGAACCTGACCTCTTTTGGCATCTATGCTTTAGAAGAATGTCTATTAATTGGTGAACCTGACCTCTTTTGGCAATGATGAATTAGAAGAATGTCTATGAATTGGTGAACCTGACCTCTTTTGGCAATGATGAATTAGAAGAATGTCTATTAATTGGTGAACCTGACCTCTTTTGGCATCTATGCTTTAGAAGAATGTCTATTAATTGGTGAACCTGACCTCTTTTGGCAATGATGAATTAGAAGAATGTCTATTAATTGGTGAACCTGACCTCTTTTGGCATCTATGCTTGAAGAATGTCTATTAATTGGTGAACCTGACCTCTTTTGGCATCTATGAATTAGAAGAATGTCTATTAATTGGTGAACCTGACCTCTTTTGGCAATGATGAATTAGAAGAATGTCTATTAATTGGTGAACCTGACCTCTTTTGGCATCTATGCTTTAGAAGAATGTCTATTAATTGGTGAACCTGACCTCTTTTGGCAATGATGAATTAGAAGAATGTCTATTAATTGGTGAACCTGACCTCTTTTGGCATCTATGCTTTAGAAGAAAGTCTATTAATTGGTGAACCTGACCTCTTTTGGCATCTATTGAGACAAATTGCCTCTACCCTAAAAGTCCATTAGTGTTAACCTACTCATGGGTGTGATGTGACATGAATACGAAAAGATTCCTGAAAGATGTCATTTACTTTCTCTAGGTATCACAGCGAAACACTTTGATATAGAATTAGAGTGGACTGTGGCACAGTGAAAATGGCACTTCGTGTGTCATCATGCTGATGATTTGTCATGATCAAACCCAATATCTTCAATGTTAATTTTATTGAAGGATACTTATCCCACTTGTTGGTGACAGCCAAACGAAAGGATCATGTATCTGATTTTCACTCCAAAATTTATAATGAGAAGTCAAATGGCTTTCTCTTGATCATGACTAATCAAACAGCCTCTATGTTTCCCATGTTGAAAGTAGAGAAGATGACACTTCATTGGCTATCGTGAGTCACAAAGTGCCATTTTCACAGTGCCACAGTCCACTCTAATTCTATATCAAAGTTTTTCGTTGTTAAGTGCCACATGTGAATTTTGACATTAATTTTTTTATGGCGATTCATTTTATTAAGGTTTCGATTTACAGTTGCTTTTTACTGATCCAATTTGCTTGAAGGCTGTTCACAATTGCACCCTTGGCAGGCCTGTTCAAGCATGAATCTTCTTTAAATCATTTTCAATTTTCAGTCAATCATGGATCTTCCTGGAAAAGTATTTTCAGTCAATTTTAATGTTTGTGCATATACGCATTGAATTGCTTTTGATCGTCATAATTTAACCTCAATAAAGCTTATAACAGCCTTGAAGAATATCTTTTTATTGGTTATTTGAAAATAATCAATATATTGTGGTGACCTTACTTGGGTGCCTGGGATTTTTTCTTGATGGGAAAATTACTCATTCTCCGACCAGTATCGTGTCATCTTGCAATTTTGAAGAATCAACAAGGCAGATTAAGCATTGACATGGGGAATTAATTATTTGTCTTAGCTTGATCAAAGGACATAAAATAAATGAAAAGTTGCTGATCAATAGAATTTTGTCTGGTCTCCGTAACTTACGGTTCAATAACAGTGTATGCAAATGAAACATTAAGATCGCATGATATGAATGCAGTACGAAAAATTGTTTGCATCAATTCACATATAGGAAAGCCTACAGTAGGCCTTAAGTTTATGAAATAAATGCTGTATTAAATGTTTCTTTTATCAAATGACAACTATACTGCACTTGCAATGTAGTCAGCCTCCTTTACATTTCCATCTCCACTATGCATGCATGCTGCAACAGCAGAAACTGACTTCATGATTTTTTTTTTTTCAATCAATATATATCATATTTCGGTCACATTCAATGAATTCTTTTCACATTTGAAGTACTAGTGTTATTTTGGCAATTTCCTACTCACACCAAATTTTAGGGTGATCAGCGCAACTAATTTTTTTTACTTACAAGACATACCTCCAAATTTGTTTATAAAAACTGCCCACTAACCATTTTAAAAAGTTAACAAGAAATGGTTTTGCCATGCCAGATTGTTTTGATTTCAGACAACGAATTCTTGATTAAGAGTCACTTATTGCAACAAGAGTGTAGTTATAGATTTACAGATGTGCTTTAAAAGCATTATGTGACATAATTGAAAATCCAGCCTAAACGTAATTGGATTTTTCGTTATTATTATTTTCTAATCCATCCCATAATTTCTTCTTTTGTTCAGCGATGATCCACGATGCCGTATTGATGTGGGGCCTGGCAGTGAACAAGACCCTGTCCCAAGGTTACGAAGCCAATGATGGTTTTAAAATCACTGACAACATATACAACTTGACCTTCCGAGGTATGACCGGCGCCGTCATTATTGACGAAAACGGAGACCGCACGCCCAATTATCTGGTGAGTTTACATATATATCGCATACAAAATTACAAGAGAAAAAGATAACAAATTAACTGGTGTATGTTGCGGATACATGATGACTGGAACCAAACCATTTACCAAGAAATGTCAATGTTCATTTGTCTTTGAATTGGTAAGAACATACTCTATGTCTACAGAGCCAAAAAAGCTGAGGTACCTGACAAAGGACCTTGACATGATATTCATTGCTTCGTATTCCCACACTATACATGATTCACTGGAGGCGCCAGGTTCTCCCAACATCAGTGGCTCTTCCCTATTTCAGGGGCGGTGGAGCTGGGGGGCACTGGGGACACTTTTGGGTCCAAAAATACATAAAATTCCCCGTTTTTCTCCTTGAAATCACAGTAGACGAGCTGCCCCGGAGCCTGGTGCCCCCCCCCACTTTTCGAAGCGTTCCTCCATCTCTGCTCTATTTCATTACTCATTTTGACAAAATTTGATAAATTTCACAAAGTAGCACCGATGACTAAGCGATGCATAGTCAGAAAAGATTTCAAGCTCTATTGATGATCTAACTTTACTGTGTCCGAGTGTTGTTGGATTACGAAAAATGATCAGAGTCTGTGAACAATATGGAGAGCAGTACGGTATGCAATATAATCCTGTGAAGTCAATGTGTGTTATGTTCTCTAAACGGACAGGACCAGCATTGCATCCTGATATAATCTTAGCAGGG
This sequence comes from Platynereis dumerilii, assembly GCA_026936325.1. Taxonomy (NCBI): domain Eukaryota; kingdom Metazoa; phylum Annelida; class Polychaeta; order Phyllodocida; family Nereididae; genus Platynereis; species Platynereis dumerilii. The sequence goes on along the minus strand of JAPTHN010000022.1, from coordinate 7,867,335 downwards.
AGCATCTTAGCAGGGAGCAAATTATCATGGACATCACATGTGAAGCACCTGGGAAACACACTGTCAGCAGATCTTAGTGAAGCTAGGGAAATAAGTGTGAAGAAGGGAGACTTAATTGGTAGAACGAATACCCTAGTTGCAACATTGGGTTTGGCTTCAAAGGATGTGAAGATGCTCACATTCCGGTCTCAATGTTGTCACTTTTATGGTTGCCAGGCCTGGGATTTAAGTGACAAGGCCATCCCAGAATTCTTTCGAGTGTGGAACAGAGGAACATGTAGACTGTTGATGCTCCCATTCCAGACTCACACAAGGTTCCTTCCCCTTATTGCTGATGTGCCCCATTCAGAAACTGAGATATTCGGTCGGAGCTGCAAAATGCTGCAAACAATGATGAACAGTGCAAACGATCTGGTGAGGTACGTTGCCTTAAAAGGTTTAAAATGTGCAGACTGTATAATTGGCCGAAATGTGAGACTGATTAGTCGCTCGTGTGGGATTGATGTTTCGAAACTACCATTTGTGCAGACACTTGTTAGTCTCCAGCTGCGCTGTTCACAAGAGGACAGATGTACGGTCCAGGCAATCAAAGAATTAAAAGACAATTCAATTTTTTCTGAATTTTTTCAATATTTATGTGTTAAATAATCTTCTGTGACTTATGCAATTGCTTGTACACCATAATTTGCGTGTGAAATAAATGTATATATATATATATATATGAACGATGATTGCTTCATGAGCAACATATCGTACAAGACGTAACCTTTGTCCCGGAAGGTCATACTGCTGGCAAGAGAGGTTTGTCTCATTTTCAAGGTCTCGTGGCAGAGGGAGGCCATGTTAATGAGGTTATCTTTCCTAATGAGGTTATCTTTGCCAAGGATGCTTCATTAGGTAGGTTACGCCTATCCCTGTCATGAGATCGCGTTGAGAAGGAAAACCTTATGTACTCTTCTGGAGTTCTTCTCAACTGAGAGATTTTGCCAGCAATGTCAGGCCTTTCTTCATTTCTGAACGCTTTGCTAATCAAGTTACAGTCCTTGTCATACTTACGTGGAATCTCAAGTTTTTTTTCTATACTGTTGAACTGTGATGTCAGAGATGACTCTATTCTAGCATTGCAATATATGTAAATTAACTACAAGCTGTGATGTCATTTCAAACTGGGTCAGATTCCCCAGCTTCTAACCAATGCAAATCCACCAAACTGAGCATCACAGTTTCAACTCAGTGTCAGAGTTAAAATTGGGTCTGGGAAAACCCATGCAAGTTTTACATCACAGCCTATCAGCCAATGGGCTGCCAGAACAAATATACATAACATAAGCCATGTGTTTACAAACAAATTGTCAAAGCCTTCTGTTTATACCAACTTCCATCAAACTTTAAAGTTGTAAGTTAGCAAGTTTGTAGATTTATCAAACAACTCTGTGGGAATTATAACAGTTGTCTACTGTGAATGCTCACAAAGCTGCCATTTGGTAGGATTAGACTGGTGATTGCTGTGATAAATCATTGGGATCAAAAATGTAATGCTTACTTCAATATATCAATGTTTGAACTGTGATGAAGTAGTTTACGGTCAGCCCATTGGCTATCAAGCTGTGATGACGTAGTTGTAGGGGCTATCCCTGATAAAACTCTTACTCTGACACTGTGTTGAAACTGTGACGCTCAGTTCAGGAGGATCAACATTGGCTAGAAGCTGGAGAATCTGACCCAGTTTGAAATGACATCACAGCTTGTAGTTAATTTACATATATTGCAATGCTAGAATGGAGTCATCTCTGACATCACAGTTCAACAGCATAGAAAAAAAACTTGAGATTCCACGTAAGTATGACAAGGACTGTAAAGATGTGAATATCCCTTTAGGACAGTTGCCGTTGCTTTAGCTGTTAGGCAGTCTTTTGTGTTTTTGTTTGTTTTGTTTTTTTCCCGGAAAACTTTCTGGAAAAAAAGCCACCTTTGTTTATTTGCATGCAATTTTGAGTGAGTCCTGCCAAACAACTGTTTCCAAGAAAATCTCATGCAAAATAAGTTGGTGTTTGTCACTTAAAGGCTCATATTCAAGTTTAAGTTGCCAAAAGTCAATAAACTCAGGGCTCCCACAACACTTCCACCCAGCAGACATGCGCTCCCACAACACTTCCACCCAGCAGACATGCACCAGGTTAAAGTTCTATTGTTGTGCACATGTGTTGGTGACGTCATAAGGAGTTTCGACCTTTCATGTCCGAGAACTACTTTAAGTTACACTTGTATATATAAGCATAAGCCTTTGCTTGAACTTTTGAGTCTGCTCTGAGAAAACACCTATGCAGTCACTGTAGGCACAGATGATGTTTTTCAGATGGCAAATCTTTGTCTGAAAAACTTCGGCTGCAGGAAGAGAGATACTAGATTGATCTATGATGGCTCAGTGCTGTATCCAGTGGCGTAACTAGACGGTCTTGAGCCGGGGGGGGGGCACCTGGGGGGACACGCGATTCTCTTGGGGGAACCCTCTATACTAACTGTATATTTTAGCCCGAGTTGGAAAGTTCATATGGGGTGCCCCCCCCCCCCCCGTGCCAGGGATGCCACTTGCTGTATCCAACGAGCCTGTCTACAGAAGGTATTGTGTAAGAGCTGCTTGGATGCTCATTATGAAAGTGGCTTTGAACAATTTTTAAATTTGATGTCACTGGAGATCATAGCCAGCCTCTCGTTTAAGTGAAAAATCATTCGAATGACAGATTACCAATTCATCCTTATGCCTAGTCCTTCTGCGATATCTCCTTGTCATTCAGTATGTGCAGTGATAGATTAAAATCTGATTAGAGGATTTAAGTTTCTTTAATGTGAGAAGATGATATCAGATCCATAATGCCCATCGTGAGGTTAAAATTTTTTGACAGAACAATATTTGGTTCCAATCCGGAGACATCAGTGACATTGGCATTGAAATGTCAAATGTGGTTTATGCTGTTATCACTTCCGACAAAGCGGTTTGGCAGAAGATCGATGTCAGTAAAGCGTTTAGATTAGTTTAGCAGTGTATAATTTCACATGCCTAATTAGAAGTAGTCATGTTTGAACTGGTAAGCGAAATTAAACCCAAAACGGCGGTATAATACAATAAAATAATATCTTCAGTGAAATTCAATTAGGCCTATTGGATGGGTAAATTAGGCCCAACCTCCTGTACTACTTTACTTATACGCTCTGGTAATCTAAATAAGAAAGAAGGTGTCGATTTCTTTTGTCTGCATGGGTTCGACTCCCGGTTGGGGAACCCAAAATTTTCAGTGTACCTTTATGAGCAAAATCCCAGCTGGATGTCTTTCGGATGAGACGTTAAATTGGCAGCCCCTTGTATCAGTGTCTGCGCTGGGCAAGTAAAAGATCCCTCACATGGGGTAAATGTGTAACATGTTGAGGACTCCTGCTCTCTCTCTCTCATCTCATCAATCAACCCTCGTGAGCGCCCAGAACTGGGCTTAGAGGGCTGCACTTACCATATCTATCTATCTATCTATCTATCTATCTATCTATCTATCTATCTATCTATCTATCTATCACCAACATAGCTGAGGTTAAACCAGGTCTTAAGAATTTTTTTTACTAGGGGGTGCTGCCATTTCATCACTGAAATTGACATTAGGCCTACATTTTAATTTGGAACCACTTAGTCCAGTTCTTGGGTTCAGCGGTCAGAGTCAGTCAGACCTGGCTAAACTCTGTTGGTGAAATCAGACCAGAGAGAGCAGATTAATTATATATTGTAGATAAAGGATTATCAAAACTATTGTTCGCCTGACCATCTCATTCGTATATTTTTGATGTTTTCACTATTTAGAGGAGTCTCACTTCTTTTTTTGGAATTTAAAACTTACTTTTTGCGTGGTATGGCTTGAAGCCGCTTTCTTGATTTTCTGGCGACCAGGTTACTTTATGTCATTAACTTAAATATTGTATTACATGATTACTTCTTTCTAGCCGCAGGTAAAGAAAGAAAAGAAGGAAAGGCACTGTTTGATTTTCAAGTGTAATTGGATTTCAAATTGGTCCCAGGTAGTTTTACTGGCTCATGGAAAATGCTAGTGCTGTGATTAAAATCAATAAAAAAAATACATTGTTAATGAAAATGTTACATGAAACGTTTGAGCATCAGGTAAGGTAATTTAAGCAGCAAAACATTCTTAAGTTTCAATTCCTTTGACTTCATCTTGATCTAGAAATTCCACTCACCTCTCTTGATAAGCCAGTTTGGAAGATCATGTTGTAATTCAACCAGAGCAGACCCAGTGGGCATTTTGATGTCACCTGACATCACCTGATTTTACCTTACATCACCTGATATCACCTGGTGTTACCTGGCATCACCTGACATCACCTGATGTCGTCTGACATCACCTGACATTGCCTTATGTTACCATACACCACCTAATGTTACCTGACATCACCTGATGTTACTTGACATCACCTGACATCACCTGGTGTTTCTTGACATCACATGACATTATCTGATGTCACTTGACGTTACCTTACATCACCTGACATCACCTGATGTTACCTGATGTCACCTGATGTCACCTGATGTTACCTGAAGTCACCTGACATCACCTGATGTTACTTAACATCACCTGACATTATCTGATGTCACCTGATGTTACCCTACCTCACCAGATGTCACGTGACATCACCGCCATCACCTGACATCATCTGACATCACCTGATTTCATATGACATCACCTGACATCACCTGAAATCACCATCATCCCATGTCATACCATGACAAAGTGGCCCATAACCTTTGCTAATTCATGAATACTTAATTAACTGACCCAGTTTTGGCTCAGCCAATCAGGGACTGCTACATCACAGTTTGAAATTGTTGCTTCTGTTTCACACAGTTACAAATGGAGAAATTGTGTATTGTTGAAAGGTGCTATCACAGTTCTGAAAATTCCATTGAGGTTTATTCACGATTGACCATATGGCCAGACACCTTTTTGAGTTGTGTCACAGTTATTGCAATTTTATTGTATTTGACCACTGTTTGAAAACTCTCTTTTATTTTTGACCACTAGCAGTTTGGTGTACAGTCATGCCTGGTTACTTTAAAGATATAACCAAGAGACAGCGTGAATAACAGCCCAGATTTGTGTGATTGCCAAACCTCAAGGATTAGAACTAGCTTTTATTCAACATTCAGGGAGCACATTTCATATCAAGGGAGGGGGGCTTGGGAGTTGTTTTTTTTTAAATAAATACTTTCTGTTCAGTTTTCGTGTCCTGTCTGGACAACCAATGATGGATCTATAAATGTTCTGTCGGTACCAAGAGTGGTACATAACATCTTACTACTGTGTACTGCACCCTGCTGGTCCAATAAAATCAAGTAGTATACTGGGATGTCAAGGCCTATCAGTCTATCATCCATCCTACCCCAACCCCTATCGACAGCCCTCCTGGCAGGATTCACCCTCGTGCCGACATGCACACAGCTATTATTTCTGCGATGGCATCGTATGCGAGGCTGTTGCAACCCCAACTACCTCAGTGTGCACCAACTTGTGATGCTATTTAATTGACTTCCAATTCTGTCGCAGAACATCTAGCAGTGCTAGATATTCTGCGCTGCCGTCGCAGGTTTTAATGTACTTTTTATTACTTTTCTGGGGTTTTCTCAGTGTGCATAGACTTGCGATACTGTGGCAGACCAAAAAGGGGTTGAAACAACAAGGAGGTCTTGATTTTACCCCATTTTTAATTAGGGGCTGCCACAAGTTGGTAGGCAGGTAATACAGTGTGCACCAACTTACGATCCTGGGGTTGCAACAGCATCGCATCCGATGGGATCGCATGCGATTCTAGTGTGCATTGGGCATAATAGTGTAACTACTGTGTTGATGGGGTAACCAACGGTCGTTGAGGGATACAGAGGGTAAAGCGGGGGGTAGTTGAGTTGAGCTGAGTTTAGTTGAGTGAGGGACTAGTTTATGGTATTTGAGGCCAGGTGAGGGAATTTAAGGTAAGATGTGGGAATTTGAGGCTACGTGAGGATAATGACAATGACAATGACTAAAGTTTATTTAGGCCAAAATTTAGAAATTGCAGTTACAAAATTTGAGAAAATAAAATATAATTTCAGATTGAGGAAAAATTCCAAGGCCCTCTCCCCCTGAAAATCAGGATGTTCAGCTCAATTCCAATCAATGCCCACCATCCCATTGTAAGAAATTTGTTGTTTGTCATTGTTCTGTGACTGAAACAGAACTGAGCCAGAAGTGGTCAAATACAAAAGAAGAATTGAAGCTGTGAAGAGAACTGGCAGTTGATAACACCTGAAGTTGTGAATCTGTGTCTTGACCATATGGTCAATCGTGAATAAACCTCACTGAATTATGTATTTTCACAGTTCTGAAATGAAACTGTTTGAAAGTTTGCTTGTTTTACACTGTTTTTCTTAGTTGCCAGTAATCCTCTAAGTGTCCATAATCAGACTAAATCTGCCTGCAAAATGCTTATGACCTAAATTAGCAGCCAATCACAGAAGAGGTTGGAAATAGCAGAAAGCCCTGTCCATTTTAGCAGGGCTTGCGTAGGGAGGATGGAAATCACTTGATATTACCTTACATCACCTGATGTCAGGATAACGTCCTCGAAGTCAAACGAAATCCCCTGATGTCAAAGTAGGTCAAGTTGCTCCACAGGCATAAACAATCTGTTTCATGTGTGGTGTGTTCCATTCAACTGGTGGCTCTCTGATACGTATTACTATTAGAAAAGGTATGACAGCTTGCTTGGCAATGGTCCAACTTTCCAGACCGAACTGGTACGTTGTCACTGTAGCAGACGACAGAGGTAACTGTAAAATGCAATCAAAAGATTGTGAGAGCGGACCATGTAGGTGGACCTCCCCCTCTCATCCACTAATTAAATGCACAAATTGAATGACAAACTGAGCAGCAATGTTATTTTGTTCACTGTGATAAATAGTAGCATAACAGGCCTAGCTGTGAATTGAAAACAAAGGGATCATGCATCTATAACTTTACCCCTTCTAACTTCATGGTGTACCTGAATCCTTATTGGTTGTTTCTCTGGACATTATAAATTTACAATGTCTCACATGGTCAGGGTCATCAGAGCTTTCTTTCTATCTATCTATCTATCTATCTATCTATCTATCTATCTATCTATCTATCTATCTATCTATCTATCTATCTATCTATCTATCTATCTATCTATCAACCTAGCTGTCTATCTATCTATCTATCTATCTATCTATCTATCTATCTATCTATCTATCTGTTTATATGTCTATCTACCTATCTATCTATCTATCTAACTGTCTAACTGTCTGCCTATCTATCTATCTATCTATCTATCTATCCATCTGTCTATCTATCTATCTATCTATCTATCAATCTATCTATCTATCTATCTATCTATCTATCTATCTATCTATCCATCTACTATCAATCTATCTACTATCTATCTTTCTACAATCTATATCTCTACTATTTATCTCTCTAATATGAATCTCTCTATTATCTATCGCACAATATCTGAACAATAATTCACTTCACATTCACATTGGACATCACCATTTGTCATATGTTTCAGGGAAGTGAGGCCTGCAAACTTTATTATGTATAAATGCGATCTGAATTTGTCAAATTTGGTCCAAGTCACTCACTCCTGGGTTGGGTTATTCACTTAACAGTCTTGAGAAGCAACCAATCAGATCATATCTTATACAATTCGCTGATAATGATTGATAGCTACACAATACACATAGCACTTTTAAATTGTAAAACAATTAAAATACAAGCAGAAATAATAAAACATGAACATTGAACAACAGACAGATTTCTAATAACAATTTTGTGAAACATTTCACTTGCTGTCCACAGCTTGGAAAGTCCCCAAGTTTGTTTTGGCAGCTTTATAATTATAGTAGAAGAGTCAATCAGCTGTTCTTTTGTCTTCCTAAACCGAATTTTACTGATATCTGTATATTTCTTATTTATGTTGACATGCATGAATGCCCTCACTTCGATTTTTCTACCTCTTCTATACACTGCTACATTAATTAATTTAAGCTGAAAATTGTGCACTACAATAAACTTTTTGTTCTGCAACTTTTGAGGGTGAAATTAAAATTTGGGATGCAACAATTGATTTGACATGTTTTTATTATTGTTGGTGTGGTTTTCACACCCAATTGAACTTCCGTCCAGTTCAGTGTGGAACTCAGATTTTAGATTATTTTTTTTGCTAATTTTGCAATATTTAACAACTGTCAACACTACCAAGCATGTCTGATATTAAGAAAATATACCAAAGAAAGCAATCAAACCAATATTTGGGTGACCTCTTTGTGTTAAATATGAATTTAAAGGAATTATCCCTCTGACTCAGCCCATGGTCGTCTGCAATCAGAGTTCAGCTGTCATACCTTGTTATTATCTATAGATAATGAGTGGAGTGGACTGACCAAGTCAAAGCGTACGTGGATCACATTGTTTTTGCCTGTGGTTGCTCACAGGGTATGGACACATATGGACTACTCTTGTGGTTTTACAGTTAGTCACCAAACATTTGAATTCCTAGGTCTGAATTCCAAAATCTTGTCATCTCAATATCACCTAATTAAAAAATAAAAGCAATCTTTTCTTCCTTCAACTCATTATTACAGGTTGAAATTATCCAAAATGAAAAACGCGTCCCGTTCCTCGAGTGGAGGGCTGAGGAACAGCGAATGGCCAAACGGTACAAACCGGCGTACCCTAACGACTGGTCTGGGATCCTGTGGCCTGGAAACGGAACTAAGATTCCTCTGAATGCTCCAGTTTGTGGCTGGTCGGGTGAATTTTGCATCGAAGTTGTCGACTACACTCCCATGATAGCTGGGGCGTGCGCTGCGGCTGGTTTTGTGATCGTCATTGCGATAGTTGTGTCAGTGATCATGAGGAAATTGATGTGAGTATACAGTGTTAGATACAACTTATAAATAACAAGAACGACTTACCTACACCCACTTAAGAAACAGCATCATGCATCATGACTGCAGAAGGGACGGTCTTAGAAACATATATTAGTACAGTGAGCTTACTTCATGAGATATTCACTATCATGGGATATAGGAGTCCTCGGTAAAATATTTCATATCCAGATCAAGGTCACCGTATAATATATCATAATTATATATTTAGAATCATTTTACATGTTTTGTAATTATTTTGGATGTAAATGGAATCATGCTTCTTCAGTTCCATCTCACTTTGTGCAATTCTATACTAAAGAGTAAAAAAATAGATATGATCCTTGATTGTATACTGTACATGTATGAACATTTTCATTCATTTTATTTGCTCTTTACATCAATGAGTATTACCGTTCATACAAATGAAATTATTTTATGAGATTGAGCAGAGTGACCACCTGATATGATGCCAAGGCAACGCTGCTGAACAGAACATCTATGAATTCTATATCCCCTTTAATGAGAAAACACAGACTCAGACTATTCAATTTCTATTAAAAAAAGTTATGGAAAATATCGAAATACAAACATTAGACGAATCCAACAACAAAAGGGACAGTTAATCTCTGTTATGGCAGCTGGCTTGCTGAGCAGTTGTGGACCATGTAATTTTCCACAAGGACGAAGCCATCCCATAGCAAGGTCACAGTATAACAAATAATATGCAATACAATGATGTCTACAAGCCATCTTATTATTATATACTAATTGCAATTAACAGGCTAGAAGCAAAACTGAGAGACGCCATGTCGTACGTTCTACCCTGGGAGGATGTCAAACTTCAACCGAAAGGGACCGCACGAGTGATGAGCCGAATGACGATCCAATCAGAACAGACACTAGGGGTCTCTCACATTGAAACGGCAAACGTCAAGAACGACATCGCAGCCATCAAGTGGTTGGGGTCTCAGAGGATTGATGTGAGCGATCGAAGGGTACTAATCGATCTCAAGGTCATGAAGGATTTGAAGGTTGGTTTGCTGATACATATATTTCTTTTATTTTTTATACAATTTATACAATTAATTATAGATCTACTCATAAAGAAGAAGTCCATGACTGCAATTATGAATTGTAAATAAATTCCATATTACAGCGGTCCGTGCTTTATGATTAGTGTTGCGGAACAGACCACTTTTTGCATACACAACATACACAACTGCCTATACAATGCAAGGGGTGGTACTACTCTTACAATGCAGGTTGCATATATTAAATTACTGTAGGCCTATATCTTTCTTTTTTTTTTCAAACGATGCACACTGGTAGTATGTAATAACACGAGTAAGCATCATAAAAGTTACAATCCAATAAATGATCTTTCATTTCCCTTTCAGCATGACAACATCAATGGCTTCCTGGGGGTGTGTCTAGATCCCTCTCACGCCTGTATTCTTGTCCAGTATGCTCCCAGAGGAAGCCTTCAGGATATCCTGTCCCTTCAAGAGATCAAGTTAACAGGGGACTTCATTCTTTCTATTGCAAATGATATTGCGAACGGCATGAAGTTCCTGCATTCCAGTGAAATCGGTTTGTATTACAGGTGACGAAAAACAAGTGCTTACAGAAAAGCTGTTGGTTGCCATCAGTGACCTCACAAGGAACATTCCAGTTCTTTTTGTATGCACTTGAGTTTCATTTACTGTAAAGCTATCGGTGATCAGATTTCTTCGCTCAATGCACTCCTTTGTATCTCCATTTAAGTCAGCATTTGGCAGGAGCATTTTCTCGGTTTTTGAAACAGTTTTGTTCAAACTGCAGCTTCTTGTAAAATAAATGAATTTTTCCCATACCTCTTTCATGACACTAAAAATAAACTAAAATATACCAAATTAATGTTAATTAGTTGATTTTTTTAAATGTCCTGCCTATTACATGCAAAAGTTATCCAAAAAAAAACATGTCGGACTTCACAAACAATTTACACAATTATACGTTGTTGTTTTTTTCTTTAAACTGGTTATGATTTTGATAACCAAAATGCTGTGGCTGATATTGTTTTACGTAGAATGCTGTTGTTAAAATATAAGCTTAAAGCATTTATAGATTTTATTCATGAGTACCAGGAACCTTTTTTTTGCATCCAGAGGCACATTGAGACCTTCACAAAAATCCCAAGTTAATGATTTTGTTATCTACTAAATTATTGCAGGCTACCATGGACACCTAACGAGCAACAATTGTGTGGTGGACAGTCGATGGACGTGCAAAATCACCGACCATGGTTTGACATCGCTGAAAATGATGAGCAGAATATCGAACAAAACTAGCGAAAATATGTTTAACGAACTGTGGACAGCTCCGGAATTATTGAAAGAAAATTGGACTATAACCCGAGGGTCAAAAGAAGGAGACATCTACAGTTATGGGATCATAGTGCAAGAAATTCTCCTTGAAGGAAGTCCGTATTGTGAGAATTTTCCAGCCCTGGAAGCTGAAGAAATCATTGAAAAAGTCAAAGTGGGAAAGGAACCGTTTTACCGACCGTCACTTGATAAGTGTATGTACCTGTGATCCAGTTCTGTATAAAAAGAAGATAAGAAGAAGATAAAATTTTATTTAAAGTCGGTGGTGATAAGTCAAACGATTACAACATAAGCTTACAAGCTTTTTACCGACAGATAAAATAACAGAATAAACAAAATGAAGTTATTTACAAATGAGGCAAATGAGAATGATAATTTCATAAAATATAAATTATAAACATTTCATGTCTTATATATACATACAAAACATTGGAGACTACTTCAATGGAGCATCATTAACATCATTGCTAAGAATAGTATAAAATGAAAGTGCTGTCCTGGAATGCTCTGCATGACAGAAACTGCCAAATTACGTTTACTGCCCCGTTAATGTAATGTTACTATACTCGTAAACCCCATCAGCACCCTGACAATTCAGTTTTAGTCTTCTTCTTTTTTTTTGTGGGATTTGCTTATCATACCAACTTTAGCTGTGAGGCATGTGTGCAAAAATATATGTGGTCCTCTATTATACCAACCATGCAGCCATGTCTTTGAAATGCTGGTGTTTTCTGTTTTGGGAGAGGACTTTACCATGCTAGCAGATGCACATGATGCTGTGATTATGAACTCGACCAGCTTTAATTAATTTGAGACAAATTCCACAGATGCGTAATGCCTCCAAATAGCTCTTACTTGATTGGATCCATGTTCGCCATAACGACTTTTTTAGCTTAATAACTCATTCTTCATTTTCAGTTAACGGAGACAAAAGATGGGTCAGTCTAATGCAGTCCTGCTGGAGCGAAAAACCTTCGGAAAGACCAAACTTCTTTCTGATTTTGGGTCTGATAAAAGACTTGAACGGTGGCGCTAAACTGAGTTTGGTGGACAACATGGTCAAGAGGCTGGAAAAACATACGCAGAACCTGGAGGAGTTGGTTGGTGAAAGGTTGGAGTTTGCTTTCTTTGGTACTATATAAAACTAGGGTCTGCGTAGACTAATGCAATAAGCCCTTGTGCACAACCCATAGACTATGTACTGAAATTATAAAATCAATATAATTACAGGTGCTTTCATTACCACGCGATTCTTGTCATTCACAGTTGGCTGTTCGGAATCAATGCTAAACCAGCACTTACTACGTTTGATAAGTCAAATGTGTGACGTTCTGTTGTTTCTAAACCAATCATATGAACTAAAAATGGCATGTATTTGGTGGGTCTAGAACCTAAGAATCGCGTACTAATGAAATCACCCGTAAGACAACATACAGTACTGAGAAGTTAGAAGAAAAGGACACCCAGAAGAATTGGCCTACCATATTATTAAAAATGCCCCATTAGTAAAAATGCTTGTTCCAAGTACATTGTAGTGCCTTTGGATTGAAAATGTATCTAGGCCTATCTAAAATGTGATTCATTCTCCTTACTCTGATTGTTAATTTTGTTTCCAGGACACAAGCTCTCCAGGAAGAAAAACTGAAGGTTGAACAATTGTTACTAGAACTCCTGCCACGTAGCGTTGCCAACAAATTGAAAGCCGGCCACCAGATTGCACCCGAATCTTTCGACAACGTCACAATTTTCTTTTCTGACATTGTTTCGTTTACTCGCATATCTGCGGCTGGGACCCCGATTGATGTCATCAAGATGTTGAACCTTATGTACACTATGTTCGATGATATTGCTGTCAAATATGATGTCTACAAAGTGGCGACCATTGGTGATGCTTATTTCGTCGCGAGTGGGGTGCCGATACGTAATGGCGATAATCATGCCTCCGAGATATGCAGTATGGCTCTAGATCTAAACAATTCAATCGGTAATCTCTGCATCCCTCATATTCCGACCGAAACGCTTAAAATGAGGATTGGGCTGCATTCAGGGCCATGTGTTGCTGGTGTAGCTGGGGTAAAGATGCCGCGATACTTGCTCTTCGGCGACACGGTCGACATAGCATCGCGGATGGAAGCGCAAGGAGAGAGCATGAGGATCCATGTGAGCCTAGCGACGGCCGACTTGCTCCAGGAAAAAGGAGGATTCAATTTGGAGAAAAGGGAGAAGAGTGAAATCAAGGGCCTCGGACTGGTTCATACATACTGGCTGAATGATAAAGTCATGTAGAAATTCAGTAGAGCCAATGTAAAGAACGCATACAATGTATTGATCCCTCACTGCAAACTGTGAGTTAGTAGAATCGCGTTGTAATTAAATCACCTGCAACAGTTCGTTGTACATCTGAGTGCAAGGAAGGTTGATGAGTCTGGGTAATTTCCTTGAATCCAGGACCTTACTCCCCAATGGCACAACATTGCAGCAGGGTGGTCACTTAGGGTGGCCAATTATGGTCAATTACGGGCTTGCCTACCTTGGTGTGTCTGCACAAGTCATGAGAAGAAGCTCTTGTCTGGACAAGCACAAAGCCAAGCTCTCAGCAACATGTCACAGCTGAGGCAAAGTTCTGTCCATTGTACTTGTCTCCAATCACTATAGCCATTTCTGCATTAGACCTTATGATGGCCTATTCTTGTCAATTTATAAGTTGCTGAGTATATGTATCTTTTATATAAATCTGTAAAATTAAGTTGTGATGGACAGTTTGTAAGGTTTTATGTTGTTATTGTTTTTTTTTAAATGGTGTTCATAATCCAGATCTGTGTCATAATTCATTAAATCCATTGTCCATGTAATACTGTAGGCCTATGTATGACGATGATTCGCTGGAACTTGGCGTAATTTGATAATTTCCACTGGTGCACTGAAAAACCTTGATAAAATGAGAAGAAATCTTACTTCATATTTCCTATCCCTTACTGACGAAGACCGTATGTGATTGTAACGGTCCATAACCTGATTCTAAACTATGTACATTACATCAAAAGCCCAGGCCTGATAGTCTAGTCTTATTTGTCACTAGTTTATTCAAAGGTGCTTTGCTCTTTCTGGGCCTGCTTACTTCATCTGGACAGAAAATAGGTCACATTTTTGAAAGATAGTCCAATCACAGACATTCTTACAAGTGTGACCTTTGCAAAAACCTCTCCGATTAGTCGATTCCAAAATGACCTATATTCTGTCCAGAGGAAGTTAGCGGACCAGTAAGAGCATTTTACCTTTGAATACCTTAGTGAAAATTAAAGCAAAGACTCTGTTAAGCTTATGCTTTTTATTACGTATATAACACTAAGTTGCGAACTTAATTAATTTACCGTAATAAATTTTTGTCATTGAGGTAAAGATCTTTTTTGTATAGGGCCTATTGTTGATTGAGACTATCATGTAAGTTCTGATCTTCATTCAAAAGCTTTCAAATAAAATGCAATACTTGAATATGCACTGCTACACTAGTGCTACTGCAGTACACGTGGATACCTGAGCTTATTTATAAATGTCTTTTCTACCAATTTTAAGACATATCAGTTAGACATCTCTCATGAAGTTTTCCCCTCTTGTCAAAGTTTACTGTAACTTGGCAGATTGTGCTTGTTATTTTTGTAATTCAATGTACGCCATTCACAAATAGCAAACAGATACTCGCAGTGGACTCCATTGTGTGTTGGCAAATAAAGAAGTGCATAATATGTTTTTGTTCACTCTTTTGGATGCATTTATTCTTATTTCCTTTGTCGTCGATGCGTCGAAAGACATCTTTTGTATCATCGTATTTTAGTCCCTCAATTACAACGTAGGAGGTTTCTGAAGTTCCAATTGCTCGGTTGCGATTTTGCATGTCTCGGTGTAAGACGTAAATATTATGACGGAGTCTATAATCAGATTTGGACTTGAGTGCACTGGAGTCAAATATTTTGAGTTGAGATAAAAGAGACTGTCAAGTACTACTAAGGTGAGGTTACAACCATCTCAGCAAGAGAATGCCACTGGATGGAGGATGGATGGATGATTGGTGCATTACAGTTTGTCTCATCCAACATGCGAACTGGTGTTTGGCCTGATTGCTCAGTAAAAATCACAGTGGATTTACACAAACTCACAGGTAGATGAGCTGATTTGTAATCTGTCATATTTTTGCGATGTTTTGGTGCCGTTTTTTGGCAATTTTTGCCATCCGCAGTCCATTTCCACAAGTTTGTTGACATTTTCTATGCAAAAAGTGACACAATGGGCCATGACGTCACAAGAATACACTGCAGTGCCGCTCGTGGATTAGTTCCTGACAACTTGGTACCTGTGCCACCCCTCCAAGCCCATGCACTGGTTTTGTGCAGGCTGTCAGACCAGTGCTATATTTCAGTTCGCATGCTAGATGAGACACACTGTATGTCCTGTATATAAGCCAGGGGCAGATCCAGAAATTTTGATGTGTGGAGGCGTGTATTTGATTATCGCTTCTCAAAATGCAACACCCTCGAGTCCTCGACATAGTATAATTCATAATTATATTGTAGTATGTACTCTGAATGTTACAGTCCTTGTCATATTTACATGGAATCTCAAGTTTTTTTTCTATGCTGTTGAACTGTGATGTCAGAGATGACTCTATTCTAGCATTGCAATATATGTAAATTAACTACAAGCTGTGATGTCATTTCAAACTGGGTCAGATTCCCCAGCTTCTAACCAATGCGAATCCACCAAACTGAGCATCACAGTTTCAACTCAGTGTCAGAGTTAAAATTGGGTCTGGGAAAACCCATGCAAGTTTGACATCACAGCCTGTCAGCCAATGGGCTGCCAGAACAAATATACATAACATAAGCCATGTGTTTACAAACAAATTGTCAAAGCCTTCTGTTTATACCAAGTTCCATCAAAGTTTAAAGTTGTAAGTTAGCAAGTCTGTAGATTTATCAAACAACTCTGTGGGGATTACAACAGTTGTCTACTGTGAATGCTCACCAAGCTGCCATTTGGTAGGATTAGACTGGTGATTGCTGTGATAAATCATTGGGATCAAAAATGTAATGCTTCCTTCAATATATCAATGTTTGAACTGTGATGACGTAATTTAAGGTCAGCCTATTGGCTATCAAGCTGTGATGACGTAGTTGTAAGGGCTATCCCTGATAAAACTCTTACTCTGACACTGTGTTGAAACTGTGACGCTCAGTTCAGGAGGATCAACATTGGCTAGAAGCTGGGGAATCTGACCCAGTTTGAAATGACATCACAGCTTGTAGTTAATTTACATATATTGCAATGCTAGAATAGAGTCATCTCTGACATCACAGTTCAACAGCATAGAAAAAAAACTTGAGATTCCACGTAAATATGACAAGAACTGTAAAAGCACTTTGCTCAACTAATATGAATGGAAGGACCCAAAATCGATAGTATTTAATTATATTTATAAGGGGTTGGTGATTAGGACGTTCATCTATAAAAATAGATGGCAGTTTATTCTGCTGTTGAATTTTTATATCGTCATCTCAGATTTTCAGAACTCATTAGTTCATGCTATGATTGCATAAAGCAGTAATTAAAGAACCGGAAAAGCATCCAGACAGAAAATTTAAAGATCGTTGATTACAAAAATAGAAAATGTTGAAATTTGCATGCCACGCGCTGCTTTCAAACATACAGAACATTTTGCGGCTTTGACTAGAAGCAAGGATAGCCGAGCATTTCCAAGCGATACAGTTAATTAACAAAAACCACACACAGTCTACACGCACCAAGGAACAATTAGCAGATAATGAAATGATGGGAGGTCCATGTACTGGCACCAATTAGCTGCAGGTGCACGAGCAACTTGACTTACTTTACTTGAGTCACCAAACCTTCGCTCCATCAGGTGTAATCATGAAAGAATGGATATATATGCATCACATGTCACTCACAGGTTGAACAAACTGTAATACTTTCTTTTTTTTTAGTAGGCCATAGGGCAATGTAAATTGTAAATGCCCATATGATGTTGCACCACACATTGTCTGTGCGTGGCAAGTACATGTAATTGATGTAAAGGATCCCTCACATGGGACTCCCGCTATCTCTCCATCTCTCTCCACCATGTAATCTATCAACCGTTGTGGCTGCCAACTGCCCAGAGCGGTCTAGTTGACCAGTGATAAGTTTTTGTTTGCAGGCTAAGTTTTTTGTTTGAAGGCATACATATTATTATTCATCCACCAATTATGCATCTTTCAAATTTACTTTGCTGCATGGCACCTGAGGCTGGTTTGGGATCTGGATCAATAAGTGTGCTACTGTGTGAGTAATTGTTTTATTAGGCCAACAAGCCTCTTGCCTCTTGAGGTTGTATGTCAATTGTGTAATATACAGCTATATCACAATTTAATGAAAAATAAAATTTATTTAAAAAACGTATTGTTTGACACTTACAGTCTGTCACTTTTATATAGAAAAAGGGCGGACTGTTGCAATGTGAAGATGCCACTTTGTGTGTCATTATGCTGATGATTTGTCATGATCATACCCAATACTTTCAATGTTAATTTGACTTAAGGAGACTTATCACACTTGTTGGTGACACGGCCAAACAAAGTGATTATATATATATATATATGCATCTGATTATCAATGTAAAACAATTATGACAAATCAAATGGCCTTCTCTTGATCATGACTAATCAAACAGCCTCCATGTTTCCCATATTGTAGGGAAGATGACGCTTCATCGGCTATCATGAGTCACAAAGTGCATTTTTACAGTGAACTGGTCCTCATTTTTTCTATATCAAAGTGACCGACTGTAAAGATTATTCAGCAAAACTGCGGTAGTTCATCACATTCAAAGACTTATCTTGCCTCCATTCACATGTTGTTGTCAACCACAGCATGTTTAAGAAAAGGTCAATTCTTATAAAATCAAATTGCTGTCAGTTACAGATAACCATTAAAAACTGTGTAGGCCTATGTAATCAATGCGGACCAGACCAATGCAAAATATAACCTTAAAACATTACTGATATTTTATTAATTGCCTCCACAGTTTCAATGTGAGTTGGGAAAAATTCTGTGTTGACATGGCCATAGGAGAATTTGTCTTACCTTGTCTTGTAAATTAGGGTCCTCCGATTTGTCCTGTTAGTTATTCCATTTAAGAGTTATCCCGTGCATATTATTATAGTCCATGAACAATTCCTTGTGGATAAATGGATGCTCAAATGTTCCAATAATTATTAATTCTCAGACAATTAGTCCCTGGCTCTGCCACATATTCTTTTTTCCAACAGTTTTTAAGGGTTCCTGTTTCAAAATAGTAAGCTGGATTATCTTGTTTAGCAATTTTTGGCATTGATTGTTTGTTGCAATCACCTGTCACAAAACCTCAGGTCAGTAGAGTGCACCAATTTATTTGTGAATTCCATATCTATGGTTGTGGGACCACGACTTCAGTTTGGTGATCTTAAACCGTGAATTGCCAAATGCAAGGATGACACATGATTAGCCTTAACCTGACATAATACTCTCAGTGAATCAATGAAGCAAATTTGAAGGATACAGAGTTATTGGATGGATAATCAAATCTTTTTCCTTTCGCCAAAAAGTCTCACTGGTCAACACTGATGCACACCTGCGATTAGCGGATTAGGCCACACATAATTGATTCTTAGCTTCGCGGACCCCCCGACAAAAAAGATTTCCTGCCGATGGAAAAAAAATTTTTTTTTTTTTTGACATTATAAAAATTTTTTATTTTACCTTTTTTTTTTTGTCCTACCAACCGACCCAACAAAAAGTGCCTTGAGAGGATCCGAGAAGCTAAAGATCAATTATGTGTGGCCTTACTTAACATTACTGTCTTGTTGTTTGTAGTTTAATTTTTGAACACAATTACTTGCTGACCTGTGCTCCTTGTGAAAATATTGAACAGAGACTCGTCCTCCAGCTGTGTTTAATAAATGTTACAACTTCTTGAGATGATGCTTCTAAAAAGAAATCGGAATGTCTCACGAACTACAAATAAGATTGCGGACAACCAGCAGATGTCTCTTCGTCTTCAGTTTTGTCAACATCATTCATTGGTGCCCCCCAGTGGTTCAGGAGAATATGACCAGAATATTTTGTAGAACTTTGCGATTCTGGGACCATGGGATACCTGGTCGGACTATTTTGACCTGGTTAATCTGAGCGCCCTCTATCATAGATCTATTTCATTGCTATTTTTAGAATGAGGGAAGCCCTACATTCATATAAAGCACTATGTCAAAATAATTATTGTCAAGGTTATATTAAAACTATACAATTTTTTCCATATCTGGTGGCTTGCAATTAGCGGCATCTGCCTTCAGCAAGTCTCCACTTCACAAGTTATATCGCCTATCTAAAGAAATTATCCGTTGATATATTGAATGTATACCATTGTTTCAAGAATAAATGATATCTGTCTGTCTGTCTGTCGATGTTCCAGACTTAACGGATCAAATGTGACCATCTCATGTGAATGATCTCGTCCAGTTGAGACTTGCCAAATCAACGATCCGCAGTTGTTCAAGATTATCATAATTGACTCAGTGACAAGCTAAAGATCAATTAAATCCACTGTCTGGCTTTTAATGGTAATTCATTCTCGCAAATGTAGGCCGTTGCACACAAATAAGGTCCAAATACCAAGTACGTAACTCTAAATTCATTTTTTATTTTTCATGAGAATTACATAGAACTACTAAAAAGTAAAGGGAGCACAAGTTTAACAAACTTGTTCTTGCAAAATCATGTGTTTGTTGATCTTCTTTATTTTGCTGGTTTAATAAAATGCCATCTTTCCTTATTGTAAAAGATTCATGACCGTGCATTTTTTAACATACACTCCTGCTCATAAATATGGAATACTTTTTTGGAGAAAAAGTGTCAAATAAAAGTAAATTTCAGAGTGTGAATCCAAGTACGGTCCATTGTAAAGGTCAAGTCATCTTCTCTAGTCACTCTTTGAAAGCCTCAACTACATTTTTTGCAAGAATTTTTAATTTTTGGTTGAATGCACCTCACCCTAAAAAAACCTCCTGAAATTCTATATTTTGTACTGGTGTAACTTTTCCTGGGTCTAACGCTGCAGCATGCGTTTTACACAAGAGTATGTTCTTCCCTTTAGCAGTCATTGGAAGTAGTTACCATTGAATCAGACCATCATGTGCTCCAGCAGAAGTCGCTAAAGTGATCAATTTCAATGGAGAATGTTGAAGTATTCCATATTTATGAGCAACGGTGTAGTAACTGGGAGACCAGGTCAGATTTTCCAATTTTCCCAGAAACCCTCATAAATTTCACGTTTGGTTTGTCATTATTTGTAGTTCTTGGATGCATTTGACAGCGAGCTTCTTCTTTTAATATAAAACATTCTTCACAGTCTTTACGATTATGCAACAGCAATCTTTTTGTCTCCAATTTTCATAAATTAAACATTTTTCTGACTTCCTTGTAGATTAGTGGAAATCAGCCAAAATCCTAAATTTGCAGTCAGCTCAGTAAGTCAAAATGTCCTTTTGCAAGAATGTTGCTTGTGACAATGCCTCTACTGCCATTGTGTCTAATAGCAAAAAGTGCTTTTCAAAAGACTTTGGATATTCCAAATAGCACTATGAGGATATTTGAAAAGATCAAATATCCCCCAAGATGCTATTTGGATATTTCATCAGACCCTTTTTCATCAGATGATATTCCATCAGATGCTTTGCCTTACCATCTGAAGCTTTGGCTGACCGTATGGTACTTTGGCTGCTGCCAATTATTCTCTGAGTCCTATTGTGACGTTACCATGCTATGCAGTAGAGTTGCTGTTCTTTTTCAGGAAAAACGTGTGATGTTTGCAGCCCTGACACTCGCTTATGACTAGCAGGAAAATTATGAAACTTTGGGGATATGTCAGTCAATACCTGAATTTTTTCACCTGATTTTCAGAATTCATCTATGATTTTTTTAGGAGTCAATAAGGCCATTTTTTTAAACATAAAAGATCGCGATTTTCACGTGCGTCATGCTGCTAACTTTTTTGCGAAACATACAATGTTCAAAAACCTGACACTCAAATACCATGAGCAGGAAAATTATGAAAGTTGGAAAATATTTCAGTAAATACCTGAATTTTATCACCTGATTTTCAGAATTTATCTACGATTTTTTTAGCAGTCAATAAGGCCATTTATTTAAACATAAAAGATTGCAATTTTCATTTGCGTCATGCTGCTAACTTTTTTGCAAAACATACAATGTTTAGAGACCTGAAACTCAAATGCCATGAATCAGAAAACTACAAAAGTTGGCAAATATTTCAGTCAATACCTGAATTTGATCACCTGATTTTCAGAATTTATCTACGATTTTTGTAGCAGTCATTAGGGCCATTTCTTTAAACATAAAAGATCGCGATTTTCATGTGCGTCATGCTGCTAACTTTTTTGCAAAACATGCAATGATTAGAGACCTGACACTCAAATACTATGAGCACGAAAATTATGAAAGTTGGAAAATATTTCAATAAATATCTGAAGTTTATCACCTGCTTTTCAGAATTTATCTACGATTTTTTTGAGCAGTCAATAAGGCCGTTTCTGAAAACATAACAGATCGCGATTTTCATGTGCGTCATGCAGCTACCTTTTTTGCAAAACATACAATGTTCAGAGACCTGAAACTTAAATACTATGAATAGGAAAATTATGAAAGTTGGGAAATATTTCAGTCAATATCTGAAATTTATCACCTGGTTTTCAGAAATTTTCTACAATTTATTTTGTGGCCAAAAAGTCTAATGTCACAAATTTCAGATCCGAAACAGCTTATTTCTCTGTTACAAAACCTGCCATGTTTAGAGCCATGAAACTCACAGACTATCAATAGGAAAATCATGGAAGCAAGGGAATACTTCAGTCAATACTTGAATTTTGCCACCTGGTTTTCAGAATTTGTTTAAGAATTTTATAGCAGCCGAATACTTCATTAGTTTAAACACACAACATCGCAAATTTCAGATCTGAAAATGCTTATTTCTCTGTTGCAAAACATAGGCCTACCATGTTCAGAGCCATGGAACACAGACTATCAATAGGAAAATCATGAAAGCCAGGGAATACTTTGGAAATAATTTTTTGATGAATCTGGACATATATTATCAATATAGATCTACTCCAAGGCGAGGGGCCTGTGATTTCTGTACTAGATTGTATCTACCAGTGGGTTAACTCTAGCCTGTGTTAGCGAATTTCTGTGTTAACCGGATTTACAAAATTGGCTTGTGTTGTATCAACAAATAACTGGTTAAGGTCTTTTTATTGTTGTGAGGGACAATTAACCCAATTTTTACGGGGATTCCGGGGGGGAATCCCAAAAATATTAGCATCATTTGACATGGGAAAAAAAAGACGGAAAAAAGACTATTTCCATGACAGTAAAAATGACCTCGCTCCCTCAATTTTGCAGTTAAAGCCTTGTAATTGATAGAGCACCTTCCTGGGTACTTCTTGCGTCTTCGCTGAACACGACATTAATTTCGGGTAAACCGTTTTTACTATACAGCACTCGACCGTGGAAAAACAAATTTTTCACATGTCTAAATTTAGAGGGCTGGCGAATAAAATTTGTTCAATGTATCTTCACGCCCTTTACAGCGTAGATGCAGACATAACTTGGCTACATCGTGTAGCAGTTTCATGACAATTGCATTAAAATGCAATTTTTAAGAAATGATTTTCTGCACCAAGAATATTTTGGTTTTGCGACTTTTTGGCATACATGAACTGGCAAACCTGTGACGTCATCAAGTGACATCATCATGTGACGTCTTGGCCTGATGTCACTTCGTTTGCAATGACTGTTTCGTTTGCAAGCGTTTTCAGTGCCTTTTGTTTGCTTGCTGTTCAATATTATTGGATTAACATCCCCTTAAAAAAAAAAAATTTTCACGTCATTTGGGAAATAATTTTTAATGAATCTGGAGAGAAATTATCAATATCTGCTTCACTGAACTAGAACTCAACCCATCCCTGGCAGTTCAGATTGACAATGACTTGACTTCCTTTGAGAAAAGATCAGGAATTTCATGAGACAGGCTAATTTAAGTAAATGTGGCTAAATAGATGTCATTTCACCGCCTGTCACCAGGTGTCTCTCCTGTGCCTGCGCACTTCGGGAGTGCTGCCCCCTTGTGTAGTTAGAAGAGATGGCAGTGCTAGACAGCCATATCTTCTACAAATAGTGTCAAAATAGTTTCTAACCATGAGGCACTATTTGGTCACTATTTGATGTAGAAGAGATGGCTGTCAAATATATTAGGACAAAGTTTCTAACATAGCACATTAGAACTTATGGAAAAGTTCAGTAGAAAATGTGGCTTGGTTGCACTTTTTGGATATTTTGTAGGGATATTGGCAAAGCATGGTGAGGGGAGTAGATATTATGACAAAGACCTATTTTAGTGTCTGGCATGCAAAAGGCAGCCCGATTTGCAAATCGGGCATGTAGACCTATCGGCTGTAACAAATGTCATTACATAAGTATTTCTTATGAGTCTTTAGCCAATCCATAGATGTTGCTCATCGCGGCGTTATGATGGTGCGGTGGTCTCCCACTAGAAAATCCTTTGAAAATGCTCTGATTCATGATCGTATCTCAATTGTGCTGCTTAATGAATTTGACATTGACCACATTCCTTATGTTTTTTAACTCCCTGGGCTTTGTGCAACCTCTAAATATTAACTGAAAACCACCAAATGACTAGTTTCCTTTTGTTGTCTTAATTCTAATTTGTGTCCGTTTTATTCTTGTATCCTTGGCAACAACCAGATATATTGTTTGTTTTATTCTTGTATCCTTGGCAACCACATTAACAGTTTTGTTTTTTTGACAGTCCAGAAATGCAAGTTGTCGAAATTTTTTGAAACTGCTCTTCTGAATGTAAGTACTGAAAGCCATTAGTTCCGCCAATCAAAAAGACAGCATACATAATTAATTGAACCAACCTGGTGATCCATGGACAGTTGCTGAAGTGCCAACCGCTGGGATGACTCCTCCTGAAATGGAATCCATCGGGACGTGAATCAGTAAATCTGAAAAAGGAAGAAAAAAGACAGTGTTGTTTAAGTTACTTTTAAAAAAGTAGTCTAGTTACGTTTCAAATTACATGTGAGGTAACTAATAGTTTACAAGCTAGAATATATTTAGTTACTTTCATCTTTTGGAAAAATCTGTCATGAATACATACCAACAGCTGAGGTATTTCACGAATTTTCCTATGATTGATTGAGTTAAATAACGCATTTTGAGCACACAAATTTCAACCACAGCTGCAGCTGGATGCCACCTGGCAACCGTCACAACACACACAACAAAGATCACCCAGTTAGATTATTGATGATTGACAGATCATTTTGTGGTTAACGACACATAATTTTTTAAAAAGGAACTAACGGGTCCAACAAAAAAAGTCCCCCTTTACAAAAACTTGAATATCTCTAAGACCTCTTGACCGATTTCTGTTTTAGTTCTTGTATTTGTAGGCCTGCATATTGACATTATGCAGTTGTGATTGTGGCTCGATTGCTTCATTTTTGTCTGATCCAGCCAACCCAGAATTTGATGTTTTGACTTTTCCAAAAAAGAATTTCCCATAATGTGCTCAAACTCCACTCAAATTATTTTTAATGTGACCCAGGGAGCCTAAACTGTGAAAAGTTCACAAAAGAAGTCCTCATTTTTCCATTAAATATGATGGAGAAACAATTTTTCTCCATAATCATGATGGCACATGCCTCAGCAGGTGGCTCCCCCTCTTGGTCAAATTGTTCATATCCATTGGAAAAGCCACAGATTTTTGAAAACAGGGGTAGGCTCACTCTAAGGCTGCTGGGTCAGCCATGAATAATGCCACTAAACTACAAATACACACATTTAGGGTCGATATACAGGCCATTAATTTGATCCAACTTTCATAAAAATGGATAATTACTTTGCAATCGGATTACTAACAACACTGGAGAAAGATTGCAAATAGTCAAAAGGAGAACCAATGAGCCAAATATGATTTATTGTGTTTGTAACGCTAAGGTGTCACAAACAATATTCCAAATGATATCAAGTCCAAATATCCAATTTCTTGCAAAACAAATCATCCAGGAATACTCAGACACTTTGACTTAGAGGTCAGTGCAAAAATTGTTATTCAATATTCATGTCAAAAAACAAGATAAAAGTACACCGATCAACTAACCGATTCAATATAATAGTCATTGAATTAAGTGACACGAAAAACACAAACACGAAATTAATTCACAATTTATTAATTTCAGTATTTGGCATTTCATCACTTCAAGTTCCTATTTTTTACATTTCATTGTAAAGGTTCACTTCAAGCTCCTCTTTTTGGTATTTCATTGCAAAGGTACACTTCAAGCGCCTATTTCTCTTCAAGCATGGTGCGACAACGTGGCAGCACTGTGCATGTGGACATGACTTCCTGTTTGATCAAAACATTGGCTTGGAGAAAGCATGTGTTTCAGAAAAAGTCAACTCTTATAAAATCAAATTTCTGTCAGCTATAGAAAACCACTTGGAACTGTGTATGTAGTCACCGTGGACCTAATCTATGCAAAGTGTATCCTTGAAACATCTTTGATATTTAACTAACAGCCTCCAAACTTTCAATGTGAGTTGGCAAAAAATTCTGTGTTGACATAGCCATAGCAGAATTTTCTCTTACCTTTCTTGTCAATAAGTATCCTAGGATTTGTCCTGTTAGCCATTCCAAATAATAGATATCCCACGCAATATAAATATAGTCCATGAACAATTCCTTGCGGATAAGTGGATGCTCAAATGTTTCAATTATCTTTTCTCGGGCAAAAGGTCCCTAGCTCAGTCATATATTCTTATGCTCTGACAGTGTTTTGAGGGGCCCTGTTACAAAATAGCAAGCTGGATTATCTTGTTTAGCATTGTGTGGCATTGACTGTTTGTTGTAATCACCTGTTTCGAACCTCAGTTCAGTAGAGTGCACAAAGTCAACTGTGAATTTCATATGTGTGGTTGTGGGACCATGTTCAAGCTCCTCTTTTCTGGCATTTCATTGTAAAGCTTCACTTCAAGCTCCTATTTTGGGCCTTTCATTGTAAAGGTGCACTTGAAGCTCCTATTTCACTGCGAGATCCTATTTTTTTTTGCATCAATTTTCATTGTAAAGAATCACTTCAAGCTCCTATTCGGGTATTTCATTGTAAAGGTTCACTTCAAGCTCCTATTTTGGGAATTTCATTGTAAAGATACACTTCAAGCTCCTATTTCACTTCAAGCTCCTATTTTTGGGCAGATCAAGCAAACACAGATATGGAATTTACGATATAACGATATTGCATTATTTCTGATTTAACCCAACAATCAATCCAGGCTAAACCTAACAACATTTCCTGATCAAACCAATTAATGAGTTAGAATCATAATTCAGGAGGCCTAAAGAGTCGGAGTTGGAGGCGCTTTTGACAAAGTCAAAAGAGTCTGAAGTTGGAGTCGGTGGCAAATGAACCGACTCTGATGCCAGACTCCTTTGGCTTTTTGAAAAGGGACTCTAACACATACCTTCATTTATTTGCGCCGCAAAATCAGCTGCAGTGGTGGAGTAGAGAAGATGGTCGGGGGTGAAAGTTTGGAGGCTTGAATGTGGACAAGGTAAACACAGGGAACATGAGGTTGAAGATTTTGCGAAACCAAATCCCAAACAGGGTGCGTCCATTTTGGAACAGGTCTTAGCACAGGACAACTTCGACACGGCTTGGAGATTTTCAGTCAAAATGCAGTTGATGTGATCCATTCTTGTATAATTTGTTATTAAGTCAACACCAACTGAATATGATGGAAATGGACTGATGATGGCGACCAAAAGTAAATTGATGATGTCATCTCGGGAAATTTTTCTCATGAAATGAAGTTATTCTAGAAACAAACCAAAAATGAACCATCAAGTCAGTGCAAAACAACCATATATAGTAGTCAAGTGCTTAGAAAAAAACATAATTGCTTGTTTAAAAGTAATGACAGTAAGCAAATTTCTAACTACAGGCCCGTATCTATATTGCCAGTTTTGTCTAAAGTCTTTGAAAGATTGATGTATCACAGGTTGATATCATTTTTAAACAAACATGAACTACTGTACAAGTTCCAATTTTGATTTAGAAAAAATTACAGTACAAACATGGCTCTGATAATATTGATTGATAACATAACACGTATGTCTGCTTTAGACAATGGAGATATTGTTGTGGGGGTCTTCCTAGATTTCAGAAAGGCCTTCGATACACTAAATCACAAAATTTTGTTAGACAAATTGTATAAGATAGGTATTAGGGGTGTTGCTTTTGACTGGTTAAAGGACTACTGAACATTTAGACAATTTGTTTCATTTAACACTACAAATTCAGAAAAACAGACAATTACTTGTGGAGTACCACAAGGTTCCATTTTGAGGCAGCTTTTATTTTTATATATATTAATGATGTTGCCAATGTTTCAGATATATTATTGCGAATAATTTTGGCTGATGATACTAACATATTCTTAAGAGGTGAAAAAATATGAATAGAGAAATAGCCAAAATTGTAGAATGGCTTCATGCCAATAAGCTTTCTTTAAATGTTGAACAAAATTCATTTCATGATTTTTAGCTCTCCGAGAAGGACTTATACCAGGACCAAAGATGTCGAAATGTGCTCCAAAACAATCGAATATTGTGAACAGACGAAATTTATGGGTGTTATTCTTGATTCTAAACTGAAATGGGATAGGCATATTACAATGGTGAAGACTAAAATAGCAAGGGGAGTGGGAATTCTAACTAAAGCTCGGAAAACTCTTACACATCCGTTATTGGTAACATAATATTACAGCTTCATATATCCAAATTACACATATTGTATAAAAGTGTGGGGAAAGGGTGGGGAAACACATTTGATAGAAATTCAAATGAGAACTCCTAGATGTAGGCTAACTGCAATTAGAAAAAAACAAAAAAAATTCAAGGTGTGAAAGAATGGAATGATTTAGACGATGTTGTGGATCACAACTGTGGTATTCACACTTTTAAAAGAAGGATGAAACTATATTTTCTCAATAAGCAGTGATGTGAGAAATGTTGGCACGTCTTGCCTGGCCATGGGTGACTTCAGTTCTCCTGCATGCTGTGAGGGGGACAAAGTTATCCTTGGTCCAGCACGACGCTGCACTGCGTTAATATATAGCTATAAGTTAAATATTAATTCTAACAATGGTGATGAAGTCACAAAATTAATTGAACTCAAGATTGTCTATTTTTCCCATGCGTACACAAAATAAATCCAGGGGTCATTTAGGGCAATTGAAGTATCATTAGAGGCAGAAAATTATAATAACTTCAGATCTGATCCGAACTGATCTTTCATTCAGGGTAACTTTAATTAGATGAAATCATAGCAACAAAAATTACACTCACCCTGAACAGAACTATAACAGTAAAACTATGCCCAGTTTTGGTTGACACGCGCTGATGCAAGACAAAAAGATGACTGATGAAAATCAGCCTATTACTTGCAGAAATCAAAATATTTGGAAAGTTTGGTCAGACCTCAATAAGCCAATGCATTGGAGAAGGCTGCAGGCATAATGTAAAAAATGCACACAAAGATTTAAGCACTTGGACCTTCAGTGTCGTTCAAATGCAGAATTTATTCATCAATTGTACATAGTTTTTATCAGAAATGCACATAACTTGCTTTTAAAAGTGCCTTACCCCTAGGCTACGTTTTTAACAGCACATCCACTACCACACATGCGCAGAACAACAGCACGAATATATGCTCCTGGGTGTCTGTGCTCACAGTAGAGAAGAGAAGAAGTAAAATGAATAGATTTCTGTTTGCCAATCACTTTTGCCCTCCTGAGTCAACTTGAACAAATGCCAGCACCTGTTTAATGAGCTGTCTCAGAGAAAATCATGCAGAGCTGTTCGGATGACGTTCTCGGAATGGCCTAAAATTTTGCATAGGTACCAGACCACCTCTTAAACGAAGAAATCTGAAGTTGGAACTTCAAAACTCAGAATACTTTTCTCACAGGGGGGCCTCAAAATAGGGGTGTCGAGAAGCCATTTTTAACAGAAATCCTCATTTCGTCAAAAAAAAAGTGGCCGATGTTCAGACCTCTCTGGATGCTAGAAAAAATTAACAAGAACTATCCAAACTGGGTTTGGATGAAGGCTAGCATTGTTTTTAACAATAACTCACCTCTATTTATTAATTTCACTTAAAAAGGCTACTTTGGGGGGTCACTCCGAAACTGCAGATTTTGTGTTTTTCAAAATTTGAAAAACATGCCATGTTTCGAGGGCAATTTCTCAATCTTGTGCGGGTCTAGGATTGACAATATTTGGTTAGAAAATTAGCAGAATACTTGGATTTTAGATAACTTGTGAGAAAACCGTGGGAAAATTTGAATTTTCAGATAATTCAGCCATTTCAAAAACTGTAATTTTCCGAATTTCCGTAAAAAATCATGAAATTTCCATAGTCAAAAGGTCAAAGTAGTACCAACCCTATTATCATAATTTTGATTGAAATTAATGAAAATTACCTTTATTCAGTAAATTATTTAAGTTTCATCTGGAAAAAAATAAAATTTTGTATCACACTGCTAATTTTCAAAATTTAGTTTTTCACAAATTTTGATAAGTTTCTGGAAAGGAATCAATTTTGTGGGCCTATGTCTGACATAGTAACACTTCCATGTTAAACAATTTCCATAATCATTCATGGAAAAACACCTATATTTAGTAAATCAGGTGAGATAATTGTGGGAAATGGAGAAATTTTGAAAATATGGATACTCCAAGGGAGTCACTCCGAAACTGCAGATTTTGCTGTTTTTCAAAATTTGAAAAACATGCCATGTTTCGAGGGCAATTTCTCGAATATGTGAGCACTTACTTTGACCATATTTGGTTAGAAAATTGGCAAAACACTTGCGTTTTATATATCTGTTGAGAAATTTGAGTGAAAATGTGAAGATATTCAGTCATTTCAAAAACTGTAATTTTCCGAATTTCCGTAAAAAATCATGAAATTCCATAGTCAAAAGGTCAAAGTAGTACCGACCCTATTATCATAATTGTGATTGAAATTAATGAAAATTACAATTTTTCAGTAAATTAGTTAATTTTCATGTGGAAAAACCAATTATTTTGTATTGCACGGCTAATTTTCAAAATTTAGTTTTTTTCGTAAATTTCGATAAGTTCCGGGAAATGTATCAATTTTGTGAGCCTATGTCTTACATAGTAACACTTCCATGTTAACCAATTTCCACGATCATTCATGGAAAAACACCTATTTTTAGTAAATCAGGGGAGATAATTGTGGGAAACGAAGAAATTTTAAAAATATGGATACTCCAGGTGGGATCACTCCCTAACTGCAGATTTTGCTGTTTTTCAAAACTTGAAAAACATGCCATGTTAAGAGGGAAATTTCTCAAATTGGTGAGCACTAATATTAACCATATTTGGTTAGAAATTTGGCAGAACACTTGGATTTTATATATCTAGTGAAAAAACTATGGGAAGATGTCAATTCTAAAAAACTGAAATTTTCCGAATTTCCGTAAAAAATCATGAAATTTCCATAATCAGAAGGTCAAAGTATTACTGACCGCATTTCCAAATTTTTTTCACAAGTTACCGGAAATTCATCAGTTTGTCTGACATATTGATAATTTGATACTTCAGTAATCATTTATTCAACAAACTTTTTTTTCACCAAAAATCCATAGCCCCTTTAACCAAAAGATTATCCGCTTCTCCCCTAAATAGGGAGGTAATTGTGGGAAATCGTCTTATTTTCTAGGAGGTAGCACTATACCAAGGTCACAGAAATATGTCAGGCCTGATTCTGAGATTAGCCATTGAGCCTCATTCTGAGATTAGCAAGATGGCGGCCTGAGGACCCAGCAGGGTGGGCAGAAGGAGTGAGATTAAATGAGGATGAATAAGAAAGAACATATTAGAGAATGCGCTTTCTTGAATCTCCCCTTTCCAATGTATTCACAATTTTGTTAAAAAATAATAATTTTGGACTGGCTAAATGCTATGTGGCAACAGGCCTGGGGAGGGTGAGTGACACCAACGCCATCTGGTATATATCGGACATGCACATCAATGCACGGTTGCTGCTGATGCTCATCAAAACGCTATTTATTCCGCTGTTTCTGTCATCGTCAATGTTATGGTTTTTTGGGGTCATTTGATGGAACTTTTGCAAAGTGACCCTAGACAAAAAAAGGACTTTTAAAACAGGGTTGCATAATGGCAAATGTATGCAGTCAAGATTTAGGTGATTGTTTCATGAGTGTAAATGATGAGATTATTTATTTTGAATGTAGATTCTCGATCTCCGGGTCCGGATTCATTAGAGTGATGAATTTACATTCAGGAGAATTGGTATAAATTGTCAGAATTTTTGGCAACTTCGCATCGTCTTCATCGTGAATGTGACAGAGGACTAGAGCTCGCATGATGACTCAGCCCCACAGCACATTCACTGATGAAGACGATGAGAAATTGTCGAAAATTCTGACAATTTATATCAATTCTGCAGAAGGTAAATTTATCACTATAATTATTTATTTGTTTCATTAGCATTTCTTGATAGTTCTCCCCGGATCAAGCAGTTCATGTCTGATGACGTCACAATGATCATTGTCATAAATATATTGTTACAAGTTAACAATTTCTTACAGTGGTGATGATGTTATATAAGCTCACCTAGCACAAGAACAGCTCATTCTGTTTGGTGCTCCTGTCTCGGGCTGCTGGGTGGCCAAGTGGCTGAAGTGCCTGCCTGCTCCGCTGAAGGTCTTGGCTTGCATGGGTTCGAACCCCAGGTAGGGAGCCTAAAGTTTTTAGTGCACCTTCATGAGCCAAATCTCAGCTGGATGTCATTCGGATGAGACATTAAATTGGTGGCCCCTTGTATCAGTATCTAATATATACATTTGGTTTTATAAGTTTGTATTTTGTACAAATTCTATTTTAATCATTAAGGAATTGGAGGGATCAGACAGACAATCATTAAGTTAAAGGAGATGTAATATAACATATAGGATGTAGCTAACTTGTCAGAGAGGTACATGTATATTGATTGATTGATTGATTGATTGTAATGATTCAAAATTTGTTCTCTTCCTTTCATTTTAGTATGAAAGAGCTCAACATATGGTTTCATGCAGCTTATGTCTCAAACTGCATTCACTTCAGCAAAAAAAAACCACCAAAATTGATTATTCCATTTACGATTCTTTAATAAAAAGTGCAGGAAATCAGTAAAGAAGAAGTTTTGCAAACTTTTGAGTTGTAAGACTGAAGTAATAATATCTTCATGTCAATTTCAAAATATACAAATTATTTTATATTACAACTGTGGGCAAGAATGCGGGCTGCTTGCAGGCCAACATTGGACACTGCCAGCCCGCACCCACAGAGAGCCCGCACATTATCCAGCCCGACCAGGCCCGCCCTACAGCAACTCCAGCCCGCACCCGCCCTGCACCTGCAGAAGACTGATGCGGGCAGCCCGCGGGGTCCGCGGGCTGAGGGGCCCGCGGGTCGGGCCGGGTCAGCCCGCCCCGTGCAGAGCTTTAGTATCTATGCTGGGCAAGTAAAAGATCCCTCACATGGGGTATGTGTGTAGCATTTTAAGGAATCCTGCTCTCCCATCTCATCAATCAACCCTCGTGAGTGCCCAGAACGGCTTAGAGAGCTGCACTTACCATATCTATCTATCTATCTATCTATCTATCTATCTACTGTGACTGCCTAAACAGGAAGTGCCAATAGTTGCTACATAAAGTGGAGCTAATATTTAAGTCACAGTTAAGTTTAGTCATTTATTTAAATACCTAAAATACCTTCCAAAATAGCCTTACAATTTCAGTCTTGTCTATAACAACCTCTAATGACACATTTCAGGGATTTAAATCAACATATAAATGTATCCAACATTGAAAATAATCAATTCCATACCCCGTGATTGTAAGAAGTGAATAAAAATTAAAAGTTAATGACTGAAATGGATCACCCAAGTAAGAAATCATGACAACACTGCGTTGATAATCAAAATCGGATAAAAAATAAGAGTGATAAGCAAAATTGGTGGGAAATGAAGTGTTACTATATCAAACTTAGGCCCACAAAGTTGAAGCATTATTGGAACTCAATAACACTTCTGAAAATTTTATTTATAGAATTAGACCTGTGATACAAAATGATTATTTTTGTAGACAAAACTTTGACCTTTTAACTATGGATATTTCATGAATTTTTACAGAAATTTGGAAACTTACAGTTTTTGAAATGGCTGAATTTTTGAAAAATTCAAATTTTCCCACAAATTTCTCACCAGATATATGAAATCAAAGTATTCTGCCAATTTTCCCTAACAAATATAGTCAATAT
Source organism: Platynereis dumerilii (assembly GCA_026936325.1). Taxonomy (NCBI): domain Eukaryota; kingdom Metazoa; phylum Annelida; class Polychaeta; order Phyllodocida; family Nereididae; genus Platynereis; species Platynereis dumerilii. The sequence continues at coordinate 7,833,443 of JAPTHN010000022.1, read as the reverse complement.
GAGTGCTAACCAATTTGAGAAATTGCCCTCTAAACATGGGATGTTTTTCAAATTTTGAAAAACAGAAAAATCTGCGGTTTCGGAGTGACCCCCCTGGAGTATCCATATTATCAAAATATCTGCATTTCCAACAATTTTCTCCCCTGAGTTACTAAATATAGGTGTTTTTTCATGAGTGATCATGTGAAATGGCTAGAATGGAAGTGTTGCAATGTCAGACTTGGGCCCACAAAATTGATACATTTCCGCCAACTTATCAAAATTAGTGAAAAATTAAATTTTGAAAATTAGACCTATGATACAAATGAATTAATTTTTTCAGATGAAACTATAACTAATTTACTGTATAATCGTTTTTTTTATTAATTAAAATCAAATTATGAAAATAGGGTTGGTACTACATTGACCTTTCGCCTGTGGGAATTTCATGATTATTTATGGAAATTCGGAAAATTACAGTTTTTGAAATGACTGAATATCTGAAAATTCACATTTTCACACAAATTTCTCAACAGGTATATAAAATCCAAGTGTTTTGCCAATTTTCTAACAAAATATGGTCAATATAAGTGCTCACCAATTTGAGAAATTGCCCTCTTAACATGACATGTTTTTCAAATTTTGAAAAACAGCAAAATCTGCAGTTTCAGATTGACCCCCCCTGGAGTATTTCAAAATTTCTTCATTTCCCACAATTATCTCCCCTGATTTACTAAATATAGGTGTTTTTCCATGAATGATCATGGAAATTGTTTAACATAGAAGTGTTACTATGTCAGACATAGGCCCACAAAATTGACACATTTCCCGAAAATTATCAAAATTTGTGAAAAACTAAATTTTGAAAATTAGCCGTGCAATACAAAATAATTGTTCTTCCAGATGAAACTTAACTTAATTTACTGAATAATTGTGATTTTCATTAATTTCAATCCAAATTATGATAATAGGGTTGGTACAACTTTGACCTTTTGACTATGGAAATTTCGTGATTTTTTACGGAAATTCGGAAAATTACAGTTTTTGAATGGCTGAATTAACTGAAAATCCACATTTTCCCACAGTTTTCTCACCAGATATCTAAAATCCAAGTATTCTGCTAATTTTCTAACCAAATACTGTCAATCCTAGACCCGCACAAATTTGAGAAATTGCCCTCTTAACATGACATGTTTTTCAAATTTTGAAAAACAGCAAAATCTGCAGTTTCGGAGTGACCCCCCTGGAGTACCATATTTTCAAAATTTCTCCATTTCCCACAATTATCTCACCTGATTTACTAAATATAGGTGTTTTTCCATGAATGATAATGGAAATTGTTTAACATGGAAGTGTTACTATGTCAGACATAGGCCCACAAAATTGATTCCTTTCAAGAAACTTATCAAAATTTGTGAAAAACTAAATTTTGAAAATTAGCCGTTTGATACAAAATTTTATTTTTTTCCAGATGAAACTTAAATAATTTACTGAATAAAGGTAATTTTCATTAATTTCAATCAATATTATGATAATAGGGTTGGTACTACTTTGACCTTTTGACTATGGAAATTTCATGATTTTTTACGGAAATTCGGAAAATTACAGTTTTTGAAATGGCTGAATTATCTGAAAATTCAATTTTTCCCACGGTTTTCTCACAAGATATCTAAAATCCAAATATTCTGCTAATTTTCTAACCAAATATTGTCAATCCTAGACCCGCACAAGATTGAGAAATTGCCCTTGAAACATGGCATGTTTTTCAAATTTTGAAAAACACAAAATCTGCAGTTTCGGAGTGACCCCCCCAAAGTAGCCTTTTTAGTAAAATTAATAAATAGAGGTGATTTATTGTTAAAAACAATGCTAGCCTTCATCCAAACCCAGTTTGGATAGTTCTTGTTAATTTTTTGTAGCATTCAGAGAGGGCTGAACATCGACCACTTTTTTGTTGAAGAAATGAGGATTTTTGTGAAAAATGGCTTCCCGACACACCTATTTTGAGGCCCCCCCTGGAGAAAAGTATTCTGAGTTTTGAAGTTCCAACTTCAGATTTCTTCGTTTAAGAGGTGGTCTGGTCACTACGTAAAATTTCAGGCCATTCCGAGAACGTCATCCAAACAAATTCCCTGATATTTCATGATTTTCTCTGAGACAGCTCATTAACCTCAAATTATAACTAAGTAGCAATATAAAATAAAATAAAAGTGTTATTTCACCTATTGTTCTCTTTTTGGTGAAGCCTCAATTCCATCTGAACTTTCCCCGAGGGTGTTTTCAATAATCATAAATTGGGATTTATCAATCATTCAGTCGAATTATTCAGTCGAATCATTCATTGGAATTTGTCCGCAGGTATTTGGAGTTCAACCCAACATTATGAATTGCATGCTGCATCTCATGATGATTTGGTGATGAAAGATTTTGTCTTCTGATATCAAAAGTAATATTTTTGGTCATGATTAAGCTTACTTCAGTTGTCTTAGGTTGCTTCAAAGACCGCACCCTTAATAATTATTGTCCCTGATGTTTACAAAGTGATTTGGCTTCCTTCAGTATTTTTCTCTCAATGTTTTGTCGAAACAATTAAGCATCAATTGACTTGTATTTGCCTATAGATAAAGGTTGACAATGACTCAAGCTCTGACTAATTTTTTTGCAAAAGCCACACTGGACAATTTGTGACAGCTTTTGTTCTGTTCCATCGGTGGTCTTGACAAAAGAGCTATTACAGTCCTTGTCATATTTACGTGGAATCTCAAGTTTTTTTTCTATGCTGTTGAACTGTGATGTCAGAGATGACTCTATTCTAGCATTGCAATATATGTAAATTAACTACAAGCTGTGATGTCATTTCAGACTGGGTCAGATTCCCCAGCTTCTAGCCAATGTTGATCCTCCTGAACTGAGCGTCACAGTTTCAACACAGTGTCAGAGTAAGAGTTTTATCAGGGATAGCCCCTACAACTACGTCATCACAGCTTGATAGCCAATGGGCTGACCGTAAACTACGTCATCACAGTTCAAACATTGATATATTGAAGGAAGCTTTACATTTTTGATCCCAATGATTTATCACAGCAATCACCAGTCTAATCCTACCAAATGGCAGCTTTGTGAGAATTCACAGTAAACAACTGTTGTAATCCTCCCAGAGTTGTTTGATAAATCTACAAACTTGCTAACTTACAACTTTAAACTTTGATGGAAGTTGGTATAAACAGAAGGCTTTGACAATTTGTTCGTAAACACATGGCTTATGTTATGTATATTTGTTCTGGCAGCCCATTGGCTGAGAGGCTGTGATGTCAAACTTGCATGGGTTTTTCCCAGACGCAATTTTAACTCTGACACTGAGTTGAAACTGTGATGCTCAGTTTGGTGGATTCGGCATTGGTTAGAAGCTGGGGAATCTGACCCAGTTTGAAATGACATCACAGCTTGTAGTTAATTTACATATATTGCAATGCTAGAATAGAATCATCTCTGACATCACAGTTCAACAGCATGGAAAAAAAACTTGAGATTCCACGTAAGTATGACAAGGACTATAAATACTCATGCAGGGCTATACAACTGTTCAGGATGCAGTACATGGAAAGAGTATAACAGGAACCAACAATATATTTTTCGTGCCAAATTAATGAAATGAATTAACTTTTTTAGGGTATTTTGAAATTATATAAATGATGCTTAAAATAAATAAACATTGTCACCGTTACCATGAAATAATTTTCTTGTTGAGGAAAACACCAAGCTCACTCCCTTAACTCCTAGTGGTCTCTATCCAGAAGCTCTAGTTCTTAGATTTCCATTCCAGGGTTTTGTGTTGGAGGAGATCGAAGGTTGGATGTCCTTAAAGGCCTTAACATCACATGTGAGTCCTAAGTCTCACACCTCCTTACCCCCGACTCTGGTTTGTTTTGGCTTACTTCCTCTGCCCTTTGCTAGTTCAGGTTCTGTGATTCAACAATATGTAATGCACCAGACAATTTGTTATATCTTTTCTTTTCTTCTGCAATTTCATGTGTAATATAAGTTGTATTTAAAATGTCACTATTCCCTATAATGTCCTAGAAAAAAAATTCAAACCGCATGTCTACAATTAAGAAAACTGATGTAAGATTTTAGAAGATATTATTCTTTGATAATGATGGTTTCAAAAGTGTCATGCACAAATGGTGCACAGTCTGGACAGTGAACTTTGGATAAATATAACTTGCCCTCCTGAAATATCCATCTTACATTACAGCCGGTCTAGTAGTTTGGGGAAAAGAGAGGTCCATTTCAATGTGAAAAATGCTCTTTGTTACGATGACTCACAATGTGACATTTTCACACTGCAGCAGTCTACTCTTTCTGCATATCAGCTTGACCAGCTGTAAGTCCATTTTTCATGATGCCGCAACATGCATAATATTAAAAAAATTGTAACACCATATCTTTCGAGAACAAGTTGTCTTTTTCAGACAAGTTAGGAAAGGAAACTGTTCAAAGCGCTTTAAATAAATATTGCTTTCACAATTGACAACCACAGATTGTGACGTCATCAGGTATTTTTCTGTTTCATGAGATCAATTTCAAACTGGCAATGATCCAATGGGCATTTTAAACAAAGCTCAAATAACTTGCATAAACCATCTCCGTTGATGACGAGTCAGGGTCATTTGGTTCGAGCTGTCTAAGATTTTATTGTTGATTGCCAGCAGACTGTGACATTTCACCTTGGCTTATCCACAGCCACATGGAATGTGCTTAGAGTGCAAGTTGCCTAATGCAAAATATTATCTGTATAAGGGAGATAGGATGTGATGGTACCATTTGAGACATTATTGGTATATGATTAATCAGTGTGGTCCACATTTCAATGAGAAAAATAAAATCTCCTAAACCCCTAATTTGAAAGTAGAAATTGATGACCGCATAATTACGAAACGAACACATGCAGACTTTTGGCCAAATCGGTTAATATTTAGAGGTTGCACAAAGCCCAGGAAGTTAAAAATGTAATTCCCCATTCATGGGACTGTAAAATTGATGAATTTCCAGATCTTTATACAAAGTTAATTTTTTTTTTTTTTTTTTTTAGTATTTGATGAAATTAGCATTGCGTAGTAATATCTGGGGGTTATTCTTCATTTATTGTTCATAGTAAGTGAAATATGTGCCTGTTTATACGAAAAAATGCTTGGCAATTGACTATGCACTCTAAGAAAAAAAGGTGCGAGGGGAGAAGCGAAACACCTGCAAGGTGGCTGTAAAAACCTTTGGGGTGCACAAGGTTCATCATCATCGTTTTGGTGCATCATACAAGGGGTGCATGAAAAAAAGGTGCATCACACTTTATAGGGTGCATCACACGAGAGGCGCATCACACATTACAAGGTGCATGGGGTGCTTCACCATCCTTCCATGGTTTCTGAAACTGGATATGGAAAATTACCTGTCTACAAGTTGACCGGTATTTGCTGCCACCTAGGGTGCAAAATTCGCAAGCTCCTGTGAGCGGTCAACAGAATTTCGATCTCTGGAAGAAACCAGGACAGTGTGGAAGAAACCAGGACAGTTCCATCATTTAGTGATGGTCTAGTTAATTTCTAAAAACTCTGCAAGTGTCTAATCGGACTTTGGTTGGCTTCAATTTTAAGCAGACAGCTTGTAAATACCAAAATGAGGTTGAACTATTTTTTGTCATGGAGGATGTATACATTGTAGCTCACATATATTGCCAGTATAGAGGGGGCCACTTGTGGCATGGACAAGTCATTTTGCTGAGTGTAACACAGCTTTTATGAAATTGTGAACTATATTGTTGTCCTAGTTCATAAATCTCCAAAAAGTAACAGAATAAATACAATTGAGCATTTTTGATATCACAAAACAAAAAGATCCACTATGTATGGACACGTGAATAAGTGAGAATGCATTCTTTTTGGACCCTTTTCTGACCACAATTTAACATGCACTAAATGGCATAAGTAAATTGAATATCATCAAACTTCTGATGAGGAAAATCATCCCTTTCACAGGCAAGTGTATGCTAAAGTTTCAAAACTTTATTTTTGTCTCATGATTTCCAAACATTTTCATTCAAAGCAGTGGACTGGATATTTGCCAGCAACCATGCTTTGTGAAGTAGTTTGGCGTAGTAATATGGACAGCTGTTGTTCGACCTGATCTAGTACAGCAGACTGACTTGTCAAGAGGGGCAATGCTACATTAATTGAGGAACCGCCAGAAACCAGATGCCACACTGATTTACCAGCAGTTCAGAAAATCATGACCAAGAGTGGTTAATGTACTATTTACCAGCCTCAGTGCAATGGGCAGCCCATGCTAATGTAATCCTGAGAAACAAATCTGAATCAGGAATTTTGACTTGGTTGAGCAAACAGCAATTTCTTTGTCTGACTCAGGAAGTCTTGACTACAGTAAATAAGATTGCAGAATTGGTTAGAATATGCTGTTTAGGTTCATTGCACACCTTTATAAGCATTGTTTAATTAGGTAAGTAAAGTAATTGGGTTAATCTACGTCACGATAGGGACAAGTGGTGTCATCTATAATGCAAAGCTTTTGCAATAAATTCTCATTTGTTATGCATGTGGCCCCACCTATAACAGACGTGAACTCGTAAAATTTGTTTTTGCATAACTTTAATATTAAATTAACAAAATGTATCATAATGTTTATTTGAATATTTACTACACTCTTGAAAGAACATTTTCAATTACAATGCATGTGGCTTAAAGCTCATGTGTAATTGTTTCAGTCCTCTGAAATTCAGACACATTCTGACTAAAATGTTGCAAGCAGAATTTTTACATATACAGAATATCCAACTCACATGAGCATTCAATTATAAAGTGCTGAGTAGGTGAAGATGCCTCCTTTGCTTACCTCTCACAATGGTCATCAGTTATCTGAGGATGAATCTAATCTTCATACTGACAACCAACCGGAGGCAATTTGAAAGACGGTGAGATTGTCTTGCTGTGAACCGTATGGAACACCAATACGACGGGCGTTCAGAAAGTTCACGGCTTTTTTTTATATGGATACTTATATTCAATCTAGAACTATGAATTTTTTACAGGATAAAATTCAGCAGTTTTTGAATGGATTTCCAAAATTTTGGACAATTTGGACACTTTTAAGTCATTCTGCCGTTGCCATGGAAACAGAAAGTTTGGCTAGGTGGAGCAGGTAGTACGGAGATCAAGAAAATCAATGAATTACGGCTGAGAGAGATGCTTGAATACCTGCATGAATTTACTGGGGTGTATACAAGGTGATTGTTAGCTATTTTTAGACACACAACATATTCTGCACTGCAGTGTCACCCTTGCGAAAGCTGCAACTACATAACATTAGGATAATCTGGTCCATGCACCTAAAAGGATGGTACATCTTCAAATATTTCGAGATAAAACACTTCTCCATAATTTGGCTGACATCTGTTCTTTTTCTTTAAACGTCACTAATTGCAGCTGCAATTCAGATTTCTGGAGTTTGTGTCAGGTAATCTGACATAATTCTGTTCAACTTACATGACAGGATGTTACTTCTAAGCGCTGCATCCTAAACATTTGCCTGGTGTGGTGAGTAAATGTAGCTTTTTCATCAAAATTATGGACAGAACTAAACACTGTCACAAATTGTCAGAATTGTCAAGTATGGCTTTGTGAAAAGAAGGTGTCTGAGCACAAGTCATCGTTAACGTTATGGCAAAAAGACAAGTCAATTAATGCATGCGGCTTTGTCAGAACATTGCCAAATCATCTTTGCAATTACATCAGTTACAGTAAATATCAAGTACAGAGTGAGGTCATAAAATCAAAATTCAGACAAGTGAAGTTAGCTTATTTAAGTCAACAAATTTCCTTAAGTATCAGAGAGATATGACAGTTCCTATTGTTCATTTGAACTTAAGATATCTCCCGGCAAATTCCAATGAATGATTCCAATGAATGATTAATAAAGTGCAATTTATAATGAAAACACCCTAGGGGAAAGGTCAGACAGGATCACTGTGGCATCACCAACAAAAAGCCATGCATATTTATATAAGAGAACAATTGGTGAAATAACAAATTTCATTTTTTTATTATAACTTAGTTATAATTAGAGGTTAACCTGGTGCTGGCATTTGTGCAAGTTGTCTCAGGAGGGCACAAAATGATTGGCAAAGAAAATCTATTCATTTTGTTTGATAGCCCCCTCCAATAAATACAGTTAAATATGATTAAAGGTCAAATTACTGAAGGCCTAAGTGCACTCCTCTTTGTATGCATCCTTTTGCACTTTTTTTTTTTTTTCTCATTCTCTCAAATTTATTCCTTTTTTTTCTCTGTGTGTGCATATAAAACATCAATCATCAGTCGGGCCCGCAGCCTTCTCCAAGGAATTGAAGCTGATCCAACATTCTCAACATTTTGATTTTCTGCAAGTTATAGGCTGAGTTTCATCCATAAAAAAAGGTTTGTAAGATAAGGTATCTATATATCATCTCTTGGTTTGCATCAGGACACATCAGCCAATGCTGAGTATAGTTATACCATACAATTCTACTTGGAGGTCAGTATCCGTTTTGCAGAAATTGTTTATTTCAATTAGCACTTGCAATGTATTTCTGATGATGGACATTATTTTATGGAATGATGAAGTGTGATGTATTAATCCCAGGGTGTAGGCACTGATCTGACACACTGCCACAGGCTCAATTGCACGAAAATTGACTCAGGGACCTAAAAACTAAGTTGCAACACCAAGATGAAACATACGGTACTTAACCTAATCCGCATGAAAATGAGAGGAACTCAGGCATTTTTCCTGATCCCTCGTTCAAAGCGCCAGTCTTGGCAGACCTTTAAATTTAGTTACTCTGAACTACAAAATCGTTTGCTTAATATTGATGATTTATTTGTATTATGATATTTTGTTGAGCTCGGGGATATTTCCAACTAATTTGCAAAATGTTTCTTTGAAATTTTTAATTAAAATAATTATTCTTTAAAATTATTTCATTTTCAATTATTGATAGTTTCCAGCACCTTCAGCATGTCCATTCTTGATTAGGCCTATATCAAAATGACCATTGTTACACTATTTTGCTGCCTGTTACCTATTTTATCAATATGATGTTGTCACAAAGGTCTACTGAACAGAGGCTGGCTGTGTTTTGTTTTTAAGCTTGTACCATGAATAAATCAGGGGTCATTGAATTTTAGGGCAAAAAATAAAAATAAATCAACTTCCTTGCCCATCCAGAGATTCCAGACCAACAGAATTTGCATTTTGGATTTGATTTTGATCTTGAAATTGGTATTGCAGATTTCAGGAAGCAGCCAGCAGCCCTTTATTCTATGCAAACAAGTAGGGGAGAATGGGGCACTGTGAGTTATTTTTATTTTCTAGTGTTCCACAATGTTGGCAGTTAAGAGTGAAATGAGTTCAGGCCCACATTATAGTTAATGCAGCTGGGTATATTGTCCAATAGTTTCAATGACTAATGCTCAGACAATTTTTTTTCACAGAGCCAAACTTGACAATTTGTCAAAGAGTTTGGTTCTGTCTATATTTGATGACAGAGCTGCATGTACTCACTATTACCATCATGCAAATCAATGTGTTTAAAACAGGCGTTTCTTTTTAGAGTGCAGCTGGAATTCGTGCCCATCTACCTGTCTCAAAACGCGTTCTGTGCGAGCTAAGCCTTGTGAAGCAAAGTCTCTGAACTTCTGGCACCATACTTTTGTGGTACACCTCACTAACAACCAGGTTAGCGTTCAACAAAAGATAAGCTGCTCTATGTGAGCTGGTTGATGAAGAAATGTTAATCTTTTTTCTTCATTGTAAGTCTCTATTGCCTGCAAGGCCATACCACTGGGTGACCGAAGCTGTATTGCTTCAAGCATGATTCTCTCAATGTAGCTACCATTTAATTGAAGGAATCTCTGGCTCTTAACTTACGGAAAAAGTTGTATTGCCTCTGATGAATGTACCCTCTTGCACCAGGTTCCCCAGCTTCAACACATGCTAGGTCATTGCATGTGGTTACTCGGACACCCAACAGGCTCTTCAGTGCACTGTTGTATGCTATTTCAGCTTCACATACATGTAAGTCTCTGGCAAGCCAAGTCTCACATCCATAAAAAATAGCACTACATAGAGCACTGTCCCAAAGACGACGTTTAACAGCATATGGAGCATCAATGTTCATACGCAAGAAAGAATAATACTTTAGCAGCTGTCCGGACTTGGTATTCAGATGTGTCTTGACCTGACTAGCAATTGGAGATACTGTAATCAGTGATCCCAAGTAGCAATACTTGTTGGTGTGGCGAATTAAAATGCCATGTAAGTCAATGGAGTTTAAGTTATCCCCATTTAAACACAGAAACTGTGACTTGGCAGCATTGAAAACCATTCTAATATCATTAATACATACAGCAATGTTCTGCAGCTTTTTCATCACCTTTTCCCATGTCGTTGCAAAAATCACCGTGTCGTCCATCAATAGTAATCCGTGTAGATCACCCAGCCAATCATTTCTTTAGCTCTCTTTTTAAGGCATCAATTGTTGGCTCAATAAACAAGGTGAACAGTGAGCAACTGGTACTTGAGCCTTGCCGAACATAAGTTTATAGCATCAAAGTGACTGCTCCCTATTTTCCCAACTGTCACAGCATACATCCATCTTTCTTTGCTATTAATGAAAAGCATTTATATATTATACAATTTTAAGATATGCTTACCAGTTATAAGCCACTTCAGTGAAAACTTGAGTCGCAATGCATGCTTTCCAATTGTGTTATTATCATTTTCATATCTATGTGTTTTTCTGAAAACTTCGTTTTGCAGCAAAACTGTGACCTCATCAGGTATCTGTGAATGTGATTGGTCTATTCTTCAATCTGTGACACTCAGTTTAAAGTTTGACATCACGGTTAAACACAAAGAAATTCAAAACTGCCAGGCGATATTATTATTTTGGTACAACTGCAACAAACGACTTCTGTCCACGCTGAGTATTACACCTTACCAGAAGAGTATCTGTTTCAATGTTTTCCAAACAAGGTCTGTTTTTATCGTTTTTCATAAGACACTAGTTATCACAATTTCAAATCATTTGTTGTCAGTCAATGCACACTGCAGGCCAAAATGTTTGGAAATAGTATGTTTCTTGTCTTTAGATTAGTGTTACGCAAATTTGCTTGTGGGTGCAAGGTTTCTTATCTGATAACAAAATATGTCAAAATAGGAAGGGGGATTTTATGAGGTAGTTTCTACAGTGTATATGAATTGCATTCATTTCCTTTGTTGCTTTCAAAAATGCTGATGGCTCCAAGCAAGTGGGCATGCATATTGACGAAATAGCAATTGCCAATGCTGACTCACAATGACACATCCCAATTTTTTGAGAGCAACCTTTGAAATATAACCTTTTTTCATAAATTTATCTTCAATAATCCACTTCAATTTCGATATACCATTTTGTGCTTGCAACACTAATGCTATGGTGAGCACCTTATCCTTTCCTAACTTTTGCCCAACAATGTAACTCTCCTTTGAGAATAAGTAGTCTGTTTACTTCAGTTACAGTTCATTGAAGCATTCATCAACCAGTGTGGGTATCAAAGCCAAACAATCTAAATGTAGAGAATCCACGTGTGAATACATTTGGGCAGTTACTTGAAATATGTGCTTGTAATATACAAAGTTATGCAACTAAATTTGTGACATCACAGTTTGGTATGAAGAGAAGTGCATACTAGAAAAACATGTATCAATGAAAACGATAATAAGTACAGAAAGCTGTGAATTCATGGTTGGTTGCTTGTGATGCTGTTTCAAATTGTCTGCCTCCTTAAAGATTAACCCAATAAAGTGTTTATCCAGGAACTTGCCAAAACACCATGTGTTTAAAGGACTTTGAAATTTTCATTAAAAGAAATAAAACACATTTTATTTTGCACTTCGGAGCATTCAAACAAAGATAAAAGACATACTATGCTACCAAATGACATTTTATGGCATATTATCATTAAAATAACCAAAATTAATGGTTTAAACTAATCATTAATTTCTGAAACCGTACATGAGAAAAAAATTTTTAAGTTTAATAAACACTTAAATCTGTTAATGCTGATAGAAAGTGTTTATTTTCAAACATGTTTGTGTAATTTAACATTTAAATGTGTTTAAAACAGGCGTTTGTTTTTAGAGTGTAGCCGCAGACACTGCACATACAATTGTAAACATCACTAAAAACAGTTATAGAAAATAAAAGTTCTCATAGTGGAAAAGAGTGTGGGTGAATGTGCAACAATGCATTTTTGAAAAATTCATAAGCATGTTATTTTACTATGATAATTATTCTTCACTTACAATCACCAGTGCTGTTGTTGGCTTGCAGTTTGGCAGCATACTCAATAAATCAATAGTTAACACAACATAATGACTTTTTTTGTTTTGCACACGACATAATTATATTTCTTTAAATATTGACATAAGAATCTGTGGCTTCGCAACAGCGAAATACAACAAAATAGTTCCATCTGTGCTGTTCCAGAATGTTGATTTTCCAATTTATCAAAAGTCTTCTTTCATTTGCTGGGTCCATCAGAGGAGGTGAGGTCTTTCAACATTTTTCTTTTCTTCCAAAAGTTCAAAGTTTTTTTTTTAGAGATTTCTCAATCACATCATCAACAAGTCTGTGTCCAATGGCAAAACCTAGTAAGTAACACTATGGGCTAAATTGAGCTAGGGTCAAAAAATAGCTTTTGAGGTTATTAAAAGCCTCTTTCTTTTACCTGAGCTCAATTTGATCCAAAATGTGACTTACCATAGGTTTTGCCATTGGACGCTACAAGTCTATTTTACTTAAGGTGCATCAATACTTGTAAACTTTCCGAGACAGAATTTCTTCAAAATATTTCAAAGTTATCCCAAACATGGTATATAGCAAGTATATGTAAGGAAATTTGGTGTTCACCACCATTTATTTCATAATATTAGAAGTAATGTTCAAGATGTCAGTGCAGTTAAAACCTGAAAAAGACATTTTTTTCTTGATGTTGTTACAGGTAATTTCATTAGTACGCGATTCTTAGGTTCTAGACCCACCAAATACATGGCATTTTTAGTTAATCTGATTGGTTTAGAAACATCAGAACGTCACACATTTGATTTATCAAACGCAGTAGTAAGTGCTGGGTTAGCATTGATTCCTCACAGCCAAGTGTGAATGACAAGAATGGCATGGTAATGAAAGCACCTGTAATATGAGGTTCGTCTAGCCATTCATATGTTCATGAATCAAATGTTACTTAATGAAGCACGCAATTGCAGTTGGCAATTTCATGGAAACCTGATTACAAATGAGATGTATTGACACTCTTTAAGACTTACAGGTGATTTCATCACCGTGCGATTCTGGTCATCCAGCCCTGAATGTGTGAATGCAATGCACACAGCTGCTTGCCACGTTCAATCTGCCAAGTGTGTGACGTTTTTGGTGATCATAAACCAATCAGATTGGGCAAAAATGTCATGTAGCAAGTGTGATACAGACTGTAGAATCTCTTACTAATGAAATCGCCTGTAACAAAAATCTTTTATATGAAACCTTTAAGGGTTCTATATGCTGGTATATATGAGGTACCCTAAAAGGTTCATTATTCAACTTATAAAGTTCCAACAGCAAACAAAAAGAATGATAAGATAATCCAGCTGCACTGAACTCCAATGGAACCCCTTCCTCTCAAGTCGGGAACAATCCCAGACCCTATGATACATACTGCTCACATTATTCAAGGGAGCAAGAACAAGATGGCAATCAAAGTCAGTTCCAGGCTCTGTCAACTAAACACATAAATGAACTGTCAAAAAATAACAAACACGTAAGGATGTCTTTGACAGAAATTTAATGAATGACACAGGTTCAACACATCCGATGTGAAAACAGACTCGATGTCATTTTAGGGTTTATGGATAGGGTAATTGTTTGATTTTAAGGTAGAGCACTGTTTTTTCTTCAATTTTTGCAACTGATCTTCTCAGATAAGTGATGGAAATGGGGAGGGGGGAACTTAGGGGGAGCTGAGCTCCCTTGATCAGAAAACTGGGGGAGCTCTTCCCTGCAGTGCTGTAGCTCCCCCATTGATCACTTGTGATAATAAAATTTCCTGTTCACTTTTCCAGTCCTGTAGGTACTATCACCTAAAATTATACTGTGATGGCAGGAACGTTTTTCCTTTCGTTCGAAGAAGGTATTGTTATCACTTTGGTCAAAAGTTGTCCGTCCGTGCAGCGGGCGGATGGATAGTTTCCGGGCCAGTACTCAGCCCCTATTGAATGTACATGGATGAAATTTGGCACACATGTAGCCTGTATGGTCTAGTTGTGCCATTTGATGGTCTGATTGATGACACTTTTGTAATTTTTGAAAAATTGAGAAAAATATTTTAAAAAATATTTTTTTCGTTTCCGGGCTAGGACTCAGCCCATCTTGCATGCACACAGATAAGATTTGGTACACATGTAGCCTGGATGGTCTAGTTGTGCCTTTTGATGGTTTCATGGATGGACATTTTGTACTTTTTGATATATTGACAAAAATATTTAAAACTTTTTTTTTTCATTTCCAGGCTAGGACTCAGCCCCTGTTACATGTACATGGATCAAATTTTTCACACATGTAGCCTATATGGTCTAGTTGTTCCTTTTCATGGTCTGATTAATTGACATTCTATACCTTTTGAAATATTGAGAAAAACTTATTAATTTTTTTTTCATTTCGGGCCAAAACTTGGTCACAATTGCATGTACATGGATGAAATATGTTAAGCATGTCACCTATATGATAAATTTGTGTCTTTTGTGGGTGTGATTAATCGATATTCTAGACATCTTGAAATATTGACAAAAAATATTAAAATTATTATTTTTTGTTTCCAGGCCAAAACTTGGCCATCATTTTATGTCCATAGATGAAAGTTTATATACAGTCCCTATATAATATTTTAGTGTCCATTGTTGGTCTGCTTCATAGTTACTCTTAATGCTTTTTGAAATATTCTGACCCGTACCTCACACTTATTCCGTGTTTATGCATGAAACTGGTCCATAATCCATATTATGTGTATATTGGTCTAGTAAGGTCTTTCCATCGTTCCACATACCCTGGCATGCAGGTGGTATATGGCGGGGCATATAGATAATTTCAGACCCAGATCAGGCCACTATTGCAAATATTACATGCAATGTGGTTCACATAACTTTTATGGTGTAATGGTGTCCTTTTAAAATGTTGTTTTTTCGCTGAAGGTTTGCTGCTACGCAGCCTATGTTTAAAATATGGAATAGTGCGATGCTGCCGCGCAAGTCACACTCTCAATGCAAAATGTTCTTGATGGTATTATAAAGAACCCACAGTCGAAAAAACGTTCTAACTTTGAACTGCATTGAAAAGGTTCAATACTTGGTGAGAAGGCCTTATGATAGAACCCCAAGCTCCCAACTTGAGAGAAAGGGGCTCCATTGTGCGAGATCAGTTCTGCTGAATTATCTAAATGTTGTTTTTGTTTACTGTTGGAACCTTTTTAAAGTTAATTAATGAACCTTTTAGGGTTCCCTTAAAGGTTCCATATAAAACATTATTGCTAAGAGTGCAAGACCTCTCCCAATGAAAATTTTCCATTTCCCTCACTGCCTCAGATGACAATTTTCTCTGACATTGAAGTATCTCACTGAAACAGCCACAACTAGCAGCTGAATAACAAAAAAAACCCTTGCTCCTTTAATTTGCATGAGCAGTGTATGAACACCAACTGAATAACGAAAAAAACCCTTGCTCCTTTAATTTGCGTGAGCAGTGTATGAACACCAACTGAATAACGAAAAAAACCTTGCTCCTTTAATTTGCGTGAGCAGTGTATGAACACCAACTGAATAACAAAAAAAACCTTGCTCCTTTAATTTGCGTGAGCAGTGTATGAACACCAACTGAATAACGAAAAAAACCCTTGCTCCTTTAATTTGCGTGAGCAGTGTATGAATACCAACTGAATAATGAAAAAAAACCCTTGCTCCTTTAATTTGCATGAGCAGTGTATGAACACCAACTGAATAACGAAAAAAACCCTTGCTCCTTTAATTTGCGTGAGCAGTGTATGAACACCAACTGAATAACGAAAAAAACCCTTGCTCCTTTAATTTGCGTGAGCAGTGTATGAACACCAACTGAATAACGAAAAAAACCCTTGCTCCTTTAATTTGCGTGAGTTGTGTATGAACACCAACTGAATAACGAGAAAAACCCTTGCTCCTTTAATTTGCGTGAGTTGTGTATGAACACCAACTGAATAACGACAAAAACCCTTGCTCCTTTAATTTGCGTGAGTTGTGTATGAACAACAACTGAATAACGACAAAAACCCTTGCTCCTTTAATTTGCGTGAGTTGTGTATGAACACCAACTGAATAATGAAAAAAACCCTTGCTCCTTTAATTTGCGTGAGTTGTGTATGAACACCAACTGAATAACGACAAAAACCCTTGCTCCTTTAATTTGCGTGAGTAGTGTATGAACACCAATTGTCGATTATTAGGCAGTAGTGCTCCTATGTCATACGGTCACTGTACATGAAATACACAAGATGGAACCATAATATTTTTGCCATTTCCTTGATTACATGTCTACTGAAGCCTAATTGAGGTGGATATTCAAATTCAATAGTGAGGTAAATTGACAATGAGAGGTTTGGCTGTGACATTTACAGGGATAGAGACGGACAGACAGTTAGACAGACGGAGAGACCAGTAGACGCCCCTGGCCTCTGCAATACCCAGGCGATGTGAACATGGCCGAGGGTAAAAAAAATACAATATAATAAAATATTAACTCCGGATAAAGATCTGGCAAATTGACCAATTTTACAGTTCCGTGCAACCTCTAAATATTAATCGATTTGGTAGAAAGTTTGCATACATGTGTTCGTTTTAATTATGCGGTCATCAATTTCTACTTTCAAATTAGGGGTTTTAGGAGATTTGATTTTTCCCATTGAAATGTGGACCACACAAATGAATCATATACCAATAATGTTTCAAATGGTACCATCACATCCTGTCTCCCTTACAGATAATATTTTGCATCAGGCAACTTGCACTTCAAAGCACATTCCATGTGGCTGCGGATAAGCCAAGGTGAAATGTCACAGTCTGCTGGCAATCAACAATAAAACCTTAGACAGCTTGAACCAAATGACCCTGACTCATCATCAACGGAGATGGCTTATGCAAGTTATTTGAGCTTTGTTTAAAATGCCCATTGGACCATTGCCAGTTTGAAATTGATCTCATTAATCAGAAAAATGCCTGAGGACATTACCACTTTGGTTGAAAACAGTGAAAGTAATATCTATTTAAAGGCGCTTTGAACAGTTTCTTTTCCCAACTTGTCTGAAAAAAAAAACAACTTGTTCTTGAAAGATTGGTATTATGATATTTTCTATATATATGCATGTTGTGGCATCATCGAAAAATGTAGGGGAGAGGGGGGTCAGAAGTCACAAATTTAAAAAAAAGAAGCCCCAGAACAGAGCAGGTGCTTGTTAGATCTGAATGACACAATTATGCAGTATTTAGTTGACTATGTCTGTATCACATGATAGCTGCTGTGTTGTAAATAGGCTTTGGTCAGTTCACAATTATCAAGGCAAAGTCCGATGTGACTTTTTACCCCATGCCAGGGTCAAAAAGTACCAAGTCACATGCAGTTGTTGTGAACATACAGCATTTTATGAGGTAATATGCAGACCTAGACTTGATAGCCATCCTTGTGCATGAAATTTATAGTGAGCCTTCCAAAGCTATCTGCATGCAATTACAATGCACCATCAGCAATGCCTGCGTCAAAAAATGCCCAAAGTTTGCGAAATTAAAACTTACTGCAAAAATCTCTCAGATTTATTATTGATGATGGATGATGATAAGATTGTAAGCTAAAAGCCTCAAGTGTGGAATATTTTACTTTCCTTAGCAAAGAATATTGAATTCATGGTACCCTATGGTAAAATATCACAGTATCTCGGCTGTTTTTTAAATTCAACACATTATCAAAATGGTCAAAAATGGGTTCATAGTATGAAAGACTACTGTCCAAAAGACTTTGAAACAGTAGCACAACTTCCTATGTCACAGTAACCAGTCATTAATAGGGAAAGTTCAGAGTCTATAAAAAGTGTTTGGGACCCCAAAAATGCATGACTTGGGTAAAAACCCACTTTGCATAATGAGCATAATTTTCATATTCCCTACAGACCTTCTTCTCATAAAAGTGTAGTATATAATGATTTAAGCTTAATAATTAGGTCACTGCAAGTTGGTCAAAAAGGCCTGTGACTTTTTACCCCTGTGACTTTTGACCCCCTCTTCCCATACTTACAGCTGGTCAAGTTCATATGCAGAAAGAGAGGACTGTTGCAGTGTGAAAATGGCAATGAGTCATCATAACAAAGAGCATTTTTCGCAGTGAAATGGACCTCTCTTTTCCCCTGACTAGTAATAGACCGACTGTAATGTATGATAACAGATATTTCAGGAGGGCAAGTATATATTTATCCAAAGTTCACTGTCCACTGTCCAGACTGAGCACCATTTTTGCATGACACGTGGGAAACCATCATTATCAAAGATATAACATCTTCTAAAATCTTACATCCGTCTTTTTTATTGTAGACACGCAGTATGAATTTTTTTTTAGGACGTTATCGGGAATTACATTTAACAACTCATATTGCATATAAAATTACAGGAGAAAAGACAAAATATAAAAATTGTCTGGTGCATTACATAGTATTGAGATCACAGAACCTGAAAAGGCAAAGGACAGAGGAAATAAACCGAAACAAACCGGAGTCGGGGGTAAGGAGGTGTGATGTTAAGGCCTTTAAGGACGTCCAACGTTCCATCTCCTCCCACACAAGACCCTGGAATGGAAATCAAAGAACTAGAGCTCCTGGATGGGGACCAGCTCAGGCTGACTCATGTTAACTCCTGGAGAGATACAACATAGCCATCACAGCCATACATGTAGATATAGTGATCACAGAAATACTCTGAGTATTGTCATATTTGTAAGGGGTGACCATTAGGAATTATGGGTGAGAGCTTGGAGTTTTCCTCAACAAGAAAATCATTTCATGGTAACGGTGACAATGAATATTTATTTCAAGCATCATATATATAATTTCAAGATACCCAAAAATATTTAATTTATTTCATTATTAGTGCAAGAAAAATAGATTGTTGGTTCCTGTAATACTCTTTCCATGTACTGCATCCTAAACATTTGTAGGCCTATAGCCCTGCATGAGTAGCTCTTTCGTCAAGACCACAGACGGAGCAGAACAAAGGATGTGACAAATTGTCCATTGGCTTTTGCACAAAAATTAGTCAGAGCTTGAGTCATTGTCAACCTTTATAGGCAAATACAGGTCAATTGATGCTTAATTACTTCGACAAAACATTGAAAGAAAAATACTGAAGGATGCCAAATCACTTAGTCCATTGTAAACATCAGTGACAATGAATATTAAGGGTGTGGTCTTTGAAACAATTTCAGACAACTGAAGTAAGCTTAATTATGACTGAAAAAAAATTACTTTGACATCAGAAGACAAAAACCTGCATCACCAAATCATCATGAGATGCAGCAGTTCATAATGTTGGGTTGAACTCAAAATACCTGCGGGCAAATTCCAATGAATGATTCGACTGAATGATTCCAATGAATGATTGATAAATCACAATTTATGATTATTGAAAACACCCTCGGGGAAAGCTCAGATGGAATTGAGGTTTCACCAACAAGAGAACAACAGGTGAAAGAACAATTTTTTAAAATTTATATTGCTAATTAGTTATAATTTGAGGTTCAACAGGTGCAGGCATTTGCGAAAGTTGACTCGGGAGGGCACAAAGTGGTTGACAAACAGAAATCTATTCATTTTGTTTGATAGCCCCCTCCAATAAAATATATATGGCTAAATGTCAAATTACTTCTCTTCTTCACTGTGAGCACAGACACTCTGGGGCATATAATCGTGCTGTTGTCCTGTACGTGTCAGTGGATGTGCTGCTAAAAACGTAGCCTAGGGGTAAGGCACTTTTAAAAGCAAGTTATGTACACTTCTGATAAAAACAGTAGAGTTTAACTATGTACAATTGACTAATTAATTCTGCATTTGAACGATACTTTCCAAATATTTTGATTTCTGCAAGTAATAAGCTGATTTTCATCAGTCATCTTGCTGTCTTGAATCAGTATGCATCAACCAAACCTGGGCTTAGTTTTACTATTATACTTTTCTGTTGAGGGTGAGTGTCATTTACTATTATAGTTCTGTTGAGGGTGAGTGTCATTTACTATTATAGTTCTGTTAGGGTGAGTATTGTTTAGTACATAAATTTGAATTGTTTTTTTCGACCTCTAATGACACTTAAATTGCCCTAAATGACCCTTGGATTTATTATGGGTACGCATGGAAAAAATAGAAAATCTTAAGTTCAATTAACTTTGTGACGTCATCACCATTGTTAGAATTATTTAACTTATTGCTATATATTTCCCACTGTCTTTGTGACGTCATCTATAATGCATGTGCTGGAGGAGGGAGAAACTATAGAGATAAAAAAATATAAAATAACAAAATAATTTATTTAATCAAAGAAAGACTTAAATAAATTAGAATTTCGATCAACTAAATGATTTGAAAAAGTTGTCAAGAGTTTCATATGCAAAATTGAATATACATTGCATCATTTACATGCTTTACAGTGTAATGGCTTTTGAAAAAAAATTTTATTACTGGTCCTTATTGCATAATTCAGTTGTGCAAAAATAATGTTATTTTTTAAACTATGTATCCTTCAATTCTCGCTTTTCCAACCGTCCATTGTTCATTCCTTTTTTTCCTTTTTCTTCATTCCTTCCTTCTTTCTTCCTTATTTCTTTTCTTTCTTTTTGTCCTTCCTTCCTTTATTCAATTCTTTTTTCCTTCCATTCTTTCTTTATTTCTTAATTCCTTCTTTCCGTTCCTCTTTCATTCCCTTTTTTCTTTGTTCATTCCTTTTTTCTTTGTTTCTTCTTTCTTTATTTCCTCCCTTACACCCCTTTCTTCTTCCTTCAAGTTCCTTACTTCCTTCCTTCCTTCCTTGCTTCCCTGCTTCCTTCTTGCTTCTTATATAGATCATAGACCTATGTGTTTGCTCTTCATTTTCTAAAATCTGTCCGCAAGTTTACATTGAATTTCTTGAGAGTGCCCCCCCTTCACTCAGTCCTCAATGCTGCCCTAGTTAGTTTTTCTTTGAGATGAGCTTGGAGTGCCAGAAATAGTATCAGCAATCATAAAGAAAATAATGGTGCTGGTAGATCAAGAAATGGGTTTCTCACATCTTCAGAGGTCACACAATCAGCATGCAAAGTTACAGCCCCCAGTATGATGCCTAAGTGTGATTGAAAAGAGCTTATATATTTTCTGGCCAATCATTAAAGGAAGTGGCCAGGGAGAAACTTCCGAATTCGTGAGAAAATTAATAGTCACAAGTTTATGTCATACTGTGTGTAAAACAACTAATATTTACCCAAGTATGTTTATCATTCATGGAAACTTCAACACTTCCAGTGCATTTTTGATGATTGATATAATTGTATAGAATGATTAAGTATGATCCATTAATCCTGAGACACTGTAATCGGCTCAATTACACTTGATCACACAAAAGTTAACTTCCAGTCCTAAAAACTAATATCTAGATAATGACAATAGGTTCACAAAAATAATAGGTGCAATAGCCCTATGATTTCAACAGTATGCAAACAACTTGAATTCCTCGTAAATATTACAAGAGCAAACTTTCCGCGTCTGTGCAATTAATGCAATTATGTTTTTCGAAGCACTGGACTAGTGGACTACCATATATGGTTTCTTTGCAATGACTTGATGGTTTATTTTTGGCTTGCTTTCAGAATAACTTGATTTCTCGAGAAAAACTTGATTTCCTGAGATGACATCATCAGTTCTGTTTCTGGTCGCCATCTTTTTTCCACTGCCATCATATTCAGTTGGTGCTGACTCGATAACAAATTACACAAGAATGGATCACATCAACTGCAGTTTGACAGAAAACTACCAAGCAGCCTCAAAGTTGTCCTGTGCCAAGACTTGTTCCAAAATGGACGCAGCCTGTTTGGGATTTGGTTTCGCAAAATCTTCGACCTCATGTTCACTGTGTTTAGCTTGTCCGCATTCAACAAGCCTCCAAACTTTCACCCCCGACCATCTTCTCTACTCCACCAATGCAGCTGATTTTGCGGCGCAAATAAATGAAGGTACGTGTTAGAGTCGCTTTTCAAAAAGTCAAAGGAGTCTGGAATCAGAGTCGGTTCATTTGCCACCGACTCCAACTTCAGACTCTTTCGACTTTTTGAAAAGCAACTCCGACTCCTTAGGCCTCCTGAATTATGATTCCAACTCATAACTAGGTTTAATCAGGAATGGTAGTTAGGTTTAGCCAGGAATGGTAGGTAGGTTTAATCAGGAATGGTTGTCAGGTTCAGCCAAAAATGGCTATTAGTTTTAGCCAGGAATGGTTGTTAGGTTTAGCTAGGAATGGTTGTTAGGTTTAATCAGGAGTGGTAGTTAGGTTAACCAGCAACAGTTCTTAGATTTAACTGGGACTGGTTGATGGGCTTAACCAGGAATGGTTGTTAGGCTAAACTAGGAATGGTTTTAAGGCTTAACTGGGAATGGTTACCAGGCTTAACCAGGAATGGTTGTTAGGCATAACCAGGAATGGTCACTTGTGCTGTGAGTTTTTGAGAGTGGGCCCATGGTTGGCAGCGCCTTAATACCAGAATTCACCACAAAAGTGACGTATTTGTTTACTGTATAGTGGTCAATTTACCCAAACACAATTTGCTCTCTTTTGCGTATATAAATAATATTACCCAACAATGCGGCAGCACTTTACATGACTTCCTGTTTGATCAAAACATTGGCTTGGAGAAAGCACATTTTTCAGAAAAAGTCAATACATATAAAATCAAATGGCTGTCAGCTATAGAAAGAAGTGTGTAAGTAGTCACTATGTACCAAAGCCATGCAAAGTATAACCTCGAAAAATCTTTGATATTTGATTAACTGCCTCCACAGTTTCATTGCGAGTTGGCAAACAATTCAGTGTTGACATGGCCAAGAGAGAATTTGTCTTACCTTGGCTTGTAAATTAGTATCAATAAGCTGCCGTAGCTGAAAATGTTAAAAAAATTGGCGAAAAATGACCCCAAAACATCCTGAAAATGTGATATTCAGATTACAAAATCGCTCATCAGCACACAGGTAGAAGTATTTCTGCTGAACGACTTTTGGAGGATCAGAAAAAGTAACTTAAACAACACTGTCTTTTTTTCTTCCTTTTTCAGATTTACTGATTCACGTCGCGATGGATTCCATTTCAGGAGGAGTCATCCCGGCGGTTGGCACTTCAGCAACTGTCCATGGATCGCCAGGTTGGTTCAATTAATTATACACTCACCAGCAAAAGAAACGCAGCACTAGATTTTGGCTTATAATTTTGCAAAAAATTTTTTTTAGACAAAACTAATTATTTGGTATTGATCGTTAGATCAACAAGTGTCTTTGTGCCAAAAATCATTCAGCTGTGACCATTTCCTGTGGGCAAAACTCCAATTTTAAAATTGTCCTGTATTATTCGAAAATAGAGTTGCTGCGCTAATTTTTTGGCTATTATCATCTGTTTGGGCATTATTTAAAATGGCGCCTTTATTTTTGGTTTTACTTGTTGGTAAGGTCATATTTCATTACAATAACTGAAATGTGATAAACAAGTCTAAAAGCCCACAGGAAATGGTCAGCTGAATGATTTTTGGCACAAAGACACTTGTTGATCTAAGGATCAATACCACATAATTTGTTTTGTCTAAAAAAAATTCTTTGCAAACTTATGGCCATAATCAAGTGCAGCGTTTCTTTTGCTGGTGAGTGTATATACTGTCTTTTTGATTGGCAGAACTAACAGCTTTTAGACATCACCAAGATACTTATACCATTGGAAAAGCTGGTATCTAACTGACAATTTTGCATGTTAGCGCCCGGCTAGGGATTAACTCTGTTTACAACAGCAAACAAACAATCAGATTATTGTTTATTTTGCCAAAATTATAAATCAAAATGTATAATAGAAGGAGCATATGATGTCTAAGTCAGTTAGACACCTCTTTGTCGGGTCCTAACATGCATTTTTGTCAGTTAGATCCCTCCCTCCGGTCGGGATCTAACTGACAAAAATGCATGTTAGAACCCTCCAAATCGGTGTCTAACTAATACTTAGTACTCAAATTCAGAAGAGCAGTTTCAAAATCATTTAATTTTGTTTTTGCAGGCCCTTCTGTGACTCTTGGGAAACACAGCAACGCCATTTTTACTCCTAATCAGGCCAAATACGACACAAACTTCATCAGCCTGGGAAGTCATCCAAACGACTGCCTTGGAAACATATCTCTCTGCCCAAATGGAGTGACGTTTTCGCTGTGGTTCAAAGTCATATCAATGGTGACTGACTACTCTCACCCCTACAGTTCACCTTCATTCCTTGCTTATTTCGCAACTTTTGCCAGTAACTATGAACCTTCGTTCGGATTTTTTGATGAAACACATTATATAAAATACAAACTTAATGTGCCTCTGCTGCTCTCCTATGGGGAATGGCACCATGTGGGAATCACTTATGGTCGTGGCTCCGGGTTTGAAGTCTTCATTGACGGTTGCACCCCCGTTGGGTATACCGTGCAAAATACACCGTACACTTTCTTCTACAAGGATGACTTTGAAATTGGCTGTGATAGCGGCAACAAGTGCACGAGGGGTCATTTTGACGACTTTCGTTTCTGGACTGTCAAAAAAACAAAACTGTTCATGTGGTGGTTGCCAAGGATATAAGAAAAAAAAAACAGGGCCACAAATTAGAAGACAACAAAAGAAAACAGTTACTGTTCATTTGGTGGTTTCCAGGGATACAAGAATAAAACAGGGACACAAATTAGAAGACAACAAAAGAAGGCTGTTAATGTGGTGGTTTCCAAGGATACAAGAATAAAACAGGGACACAAATTAGAAGACAACAAAAGAAGGCTGTTAATGTGGTGGTTTCCAAGGATACAAGAATAAAACAGGGACACAAATTAGAAGACAACAAAAGAAGGCTGTTAATGTGGTGGTTTCCAAGGATACAAGAATAAAACAGGGACACAAATTAGAAGACAACAAAAGAAGGCTGTTAATGTGGTGGTTTCCAAGGATACAAGAATAAAACAGGGACACAAATTAGAAGACAACAAAAGAAGGCTGTTAATGTGGTGGTTTCCAAGGATACAAGAATAAAACTCGGACACAAATTAGATATTACACTGAAGAGTCAAGAAAATATCAAATTCCATCGACCAGCAGTTTAGTGGAGCAATTGACACATAGCTAAATCAATTAGCCTTTTCTGTGGTTATATAACGCACTTCTGGTTAATATCACGCAGATGTAGGTGTGATATGACGAAGGCTGAGCCTCGTTGGGCTATATAAAAAAATCGATGTTATGTTTATCAATTTCATTGTACCATATAATGTATGACTGCTCCTTCCTAGTTGTAGTTAGTTACTATCCCACTTTTGTACAAACAAATCTTATCTTATTTTATGTTTCTTTTTGTTTACTTATATGACACATGTATCATGATGATATTCAGATGTCGAATAAAATTCTATATATATATATATATATATTATGACTCAGATTGATTTCCTGCCTATGTATTCATCTATCCACCAATGTATCAATCAATTGTCTATTGGTGTTCCTGCCTGGCTGCTTATATGGCTGTCTATCTATCTATCTGTTTATCTATCTATCTATCCATAGGGGTAGAGACCTGGGAGGCAGGGGGGTAGCTGCCCCCTAAAATTATGGCTGCAATGTAAATTGGTATTGAATTCTGACAAAATGACTGCTCCCCAAATAAATCGCCTCTCATCTATCTATCTATCTATAAGAACAAAAGTTTTTATTAAAATATCTTTTTCAGATTTCGCACTCCGCATCCATCAAAGATGGACTTGGAGTATCAATATCATATTAAACAACTCTCCTTTTGTAAAATGAAATCTTGCATTTATGAAGTTGGGGAAATCTGAAAATTTCATATCAAAAGCAAAAATGTTTGTAATCCTTCAAAATAGGGTTATTAAGCAGGGCCATAGTCTGAGCAGAATCCTTGGCAAAGACTGGTCGAGAGGCATTCGCATCACCCCAAAAAATGTAGTAAAATATTAAAGTTTTACTTAATGCACTTTTTGGCCAAATAAAAGGGCTACGTTCCTGTAATTCTAGGACATATCAGAGCTATACAAAATTTCTGGACACTTTGAGGAAGTTATAAATATCCAGATTGTGTGCCCAGTAGGCAAATGCAAGGACCTTAGGGAACGGGGTGAATTTGCTAGAGAATCAGGGAAATTGTTTTTGCTTCATAGACAACTCTTCTACTAAAAGTTCCCTAAATTTGGAAAAAAAAATTGTCTTTCATTAGGGAGGGGTTTCCTTGTCAGACACTTTAAATAGCCCTATATCCTTCCTCATCTAATCAAATGCATCAAAGTTGATTTTTTCATGAAGGTCAGGTACAAATCCAGTTTTTCAATAAATTTGGTGTCAGAAATGTAAGACTTTATTTCGGCCTAATTTTTTTAATCAGAAAAATGTAGTGAGTGTGTGCAGCTTATCACATACCATAAGTCCATACTCAAGCTAAGAAATAACGAGGTGCAGTTGGTAAGAGGATATGCTATTGGAGGCCTCAATTGAATTGAAGGTTGGCTTTGGCTGCAGGGATCTTCACATTTCCATGCATTCAAGTGGCTTCTTCAATGCCAACACTCTATGTACATAATCATTTCTTGTAATCCTATGTCATGCATTTCACAGATCATGGGTCTCCATTGAGTGCATCATTGAAACAGCAGCTGCAATAATACATTATTTAGATTAGATTCAGGAAATTGTATCAAAATGGCATAAGTATTGGCAGAAAACACCTAAGTTGCTTTAAACCTGTCTAACATTTTCGCAGTGGCTCAGAGAAGTATGAGAGTTCATCAGGTGAAGTCACCTGATTGACGTGCAAATTTTTTCACCTAAAACGTTGGTGATTTCTTTTATAGCTGTTCTTTAAATAACCATTAAGTTAGGTGCGTGATATTACCCACGTGCGCATCTGCATATCTCACACAATCAGCATGGGGAGTTACACTTACAGACCCCAATATAGTTCATAAGTGTTATTGAAAAGCGATAATACATTTTCTCTGCAATCATTAGGGGTAGTTGCCAGGGGGCAACTAAACTTTGCTTTGCAGTTAAACCATGACATAATTAGGGTATCTGCGAATGTGATTGGTCTAATATTCAGTCTGTGACATATCAGTTCAGAGTTTGACATTACGGTTAACAAAGGAAATTAAAAATGCCAAGCAATTTGGGAAATAATTTTTTAATGAATCTGGACAGAAATTATCAATATCTGCTTCACTGAACTGGAACTCGATCCATCCCTGGCAGTTCAGACTGACAATGACTTTACTTCCTTTGAGAAAAGATCAGGAATTTCATGAGACAGGCTAATTTAAGTAAATTTGGCTAAATAGATGTCATTTCACCGCCTGTCACCAGGTGTCTCTCCTGTGCCTGCGCACTTCAGGAGTGCTGCCCCCTTGTGTAGTAGGAGATTTGTCAGTGCTTGACAGCCATCTCTTCTACATCAAATAGTGTCAAAATAGTTTCTAACCATGAGGCACTATTTGGTCACTATTTGATGTAGAAGAGATGGCTGTCAAATATATTATGACAAAGTTTCTACATAGCACATTAGAACTTATGGAAAAGTTCAGTAGAAAATGTGGCTTGGTTGCACTTTTTGAATATTTTGTAGGGATATTGGCAAAGCATGGTGAGGGGAGTAGATATTATGACAAAGACCTATTTTAGTGTCTGGCATGCAAAAGGCAGCCCGATTTGCAAATCGGGCATGTAGACCTATCGGCTGTAACATCTCCTGTTCTTATGTTTCTCTAGCGATATAAATTACGTTATCAAACATAGTATTATAAGTTTGTATGCAGATGACACAACAATTTTTTGAGAATGTAAAAGGTTAAATGACTGTAACTTACGTCAAATTGATATAGATAATGTATACACTGCTTCTCTTTGGTAATTAAAATTGAATCCTGATAAAACAAAACACTTAAAAATTGGACATTGTAAATACGATTTTACTTACTGTTTAAATTATGTCAATATCACAACTGTTGATTCAATTTGTGAGATTGGGGTAAACATACAATCAAATCTAACATTTACCACCCATTGTAACTTTCTAGTTAAAAGGGGTAATTTTAATATTAGAAACATTTTTAAAACCTTTAAAGGTCACTCTGTTGAATTTTATATCAGACCACTTTTAGAATCATCATGTCAAGTATGGTCACCTTACCTTAAAATATGTAACATTGACTGAGTAGAAAGGATTCAGCGATATTTCACAAGAAAATTGCCTGGTCTCTGTAACAAATTATGATACTCGCTTATATTGGAACTAAAAGTCTAGAACAGCGCAGGATCAAGGCTGATTTAGTGTTATACTCTAAATTTTTACCTTCAGCGAACGAAGTTCGAAGAAGGTATTGTAATCACTTGGGTAAAAATGCTGTCCGTCCGCCGGGCGGGCGGGCGGGCGGGCGGGCGGACTTTCGGGCGGCGGGCGGATAGATCGTTTCCGGCCCAGCACTCAGCCTCTATTGAATGTACGTGGATGAAATTTGGTACACATCTAGCCTGTATGGTCTAGTTGTGCCTTTTGATGGTCTGATGAATAGATCTTAAATACTTTTTGAAATAATTAACAAAATATAACAAAAAATTTTTTCGTTTCCGGGCCAAGGCTCGGTCATTATTGCGTGTGCATAAATGAAATTTGGTACACATGTGGCCTATATGGTCTAGTTGTGCCTTTTGATGGTCTCATTGACAGATATTCTATACTTTCTGAAAAAATGAGAAAAAATATAAAAACATATGTTTTTTTGTTATTTGGCCTAAGACTCGATCACTATTGCATGTACATGGAGAAAGTTTGGTACACGTATGGTCAATATGGTCCAGTTGTGCCTTTTGAAAGATCTGATGGAAAATATTATATACTTTTTGAAATATTGAAAAAAATAATAAAAATTTATTTTTTGTTTCTGGCCCAACATCCGGTCACTATTCCATATATATGGATGAAGTTTGGTACACGTGTGGCTTATATGGTCTATTTGTGCCTTTTCATGGTCTGACAGATGGCTATTCTATAGTGTAATATTGAGAAAAAATATTTAAGATAATTTTTTTTATATTGGAGCCAAAACGTGCCCACAATTGCATATACAGTAATGCAATTTTCTAAACAAGTCACCTATACAATGTAGCAGTGCTTTTTGATGCATATAACACTTTATGAATCATTGGAAAAACTTCAGAAAATTACAACAGAGTTATATTTTTTGGTTTTCAACCGACACCTCATAACCTATACTTTGTACATGCATGAAACTATACCATAATATGCGTAAATTAGTCTAATAAGGCCTTTTCCTGATTTGCAAATCCTGGCAAGCAGATGGGAAGATGGCAGGGCAGCGGGCAAATAGAGATAATTGAAGGCCACTACTCGACCGCTATTGCATACCTATAAGCAATTTCGTAAACACACCAATTTTATGATATTATTTTAATCTTCTAAAGGTGTTATTCGCTGAAGGTTTGCTGCTGCGCAGCCTATGTTTTAGAAGTGAAATTACTTTAAACATCGGAAATAGCATTAAAACATATCATAGCAGCAGAGGTCATAATAAGCACCTTTTTCATTTCTATAGTAGAACTGAAGCCAGAAAACATTTTTGGGCTAACAGAATTGTTAGAAGATGGAACAGCCTTAGTCCTGACATTGTAAATAGTATTTTTTTCTCTGTCAATAAATTCAAAAAAATTCAAACAACTTCAGTCTGAGCCGATTGTTACACCTTTCCAGAAGAGCCTCTGTTTTAATGTTTCCCAAGCAAAGCCTATTTTATTGTTTTGCACAAGACACTCATCTTCACAATTTCAAACCAATTTGTGACATTTGTTGTTAGTCATCGTACACTGCAGGCTAAAGGTTTGGAAACAGAATTTAGCTTTCCATCTGATCAGCGTTCCAGAAATTTGCATGTGGGTGCATGGATTCTTATCTGATCAGAAAAAATTTTCATGATTGGAAGAGGTATTATATGAGTAGTTTTCACAGTGTGCATGGATGACATTCAGTTTCCTTGTTGCTTTCAAAAATACTGATTGCCCCAAACAAGTGGCTAGGCATATCAATTAAATGGCAATGGCCAATGCTTACTCACTTTGACAAATCCCATTTTTGAGAGCAATCTTTGAAATTTAGTGCTATTTTCACAAATTTACCTTTTATAAACTATCAAAAGTATGAATAGAGAAATAGCCAAAATTGTAGAATGGCTTCATGCCAATAAGCCTCCTTTAAATGTTGAACACAATTCATTTCATGTTTTTTAGGTCTCCGAGAAAGACTTATACCAGGACCAAAGATGTCGAAATGTACTCCAAAACAATCGAATATTGTGAACAGACGAAATTTATTGGTGTTATTCTTGATTCTAAACTGTAATGGGATAGGCATATTACAATGTTGAATACTAAAATAGCAAGGGGAGTGGGAATTCTAACTAAAGCTCGGAAAACTCTTATACTAACTGTGAGTAGGCCTAGCTCTTTTGTCAAGACCACAGACGGAGCAGAACAAAGGCTGTAACAAAGTTCAGTATGGCTTTTCTTATTTGTACAAAAATTAGTCAGAGCTTGAGTCATTGTCAACCTTTATAGGCAAATACAAGTCAATTGCTGCAGCCAATCTCCAAATCCTGCCCAATTTTAAAATCGGGCATGATTATTTCTCCTATTGGCAAATTATTTCAACTATTGGCAAATTATTTCCCCTTTGGGCAAAATTCTTCAACTTTTCCCGAAGGAGCAATTTGCTATTCTAACTATTGGCACACTATTCTAACTATTGGCAAAATTTGCCCATCTCTAAGTATCTTTTCGGGCCACTTAGAACATTAACAAATAGTTAAATCCTGCCCATTCCTGCAATTATCGCCCACTTTCGTCATTAACATGCGGGACATAGCAGCGGAAATCCCGAAAATGCGGGATTCGGTTTTTTGCAATTTGCGCGACTTATAGTAAAGATACAGACTTTATTTTTTCACCATTAAATTCGGCGTTAAAAAAGCTATCTGACAATGTCAGTTTCATTGCCGTAGCTGGCTTAGAAAATTTTTCTTCTCGCTACCCATAACATTATAATTTTGACTTTATTTTCATAGATCCACAATTAAATACTGGCTAGAATTATTTCATTTTTACTTAATAAATATTCATAGGCCCAAATATATATTGGATCAAATTCTAATCTATAGGCCTGTGGCCAAATTGACAGCTCCAGATACTCCATTATGGACTTAACTAGAAAATTTCCTGTAATTCATTTTTTTTACTAAATATTATTCTAAGACACACATATAATAAAATGCTAATGTATAAACCTTAATTTATAGACGGCCCCATAATTACAGCCAGGTGAAAAGCTACCCTGTATGAAACAGCAATAGGCCAGTTACTGACAGGTAATGTACTTGCTTCCAAATCCAAGTAAGAGAATTTTATCAAAATTGCACAGATTATTTATTTTTAATTTTACTATTAACGAATATTTGGACATTTTCCAAGCTGTGAACTTGTAATCTGACTGAATGAACAAGTCTTTCCAAGACGCATCTTTTGGTGCAAAAATTACGCTTCTATCATTATTAGAAGTTCTTCAAGTGAAATATCCATCCTGGCCCAGTTATTTCACCCAGGAACCTGTTACTGAAGTGAGTTATTTCAGAAAAATAAAGAAAAAAGCAAATTCCGCGATCCCGCATCCCGCACCCGTATTCCGCATTTCAGAAAAGACATGTGGGCGATAATTGCAGAGATGGGCATTAGGCCTAACTGTTTGTGAATGTTCTAAGTGGCCCGAAAAGCCGTCAGTGTGCGATAATTGCAGAGATGGGCATGGTATTTTCTTTGCCAATATCTAAATCAAGTCTTTTTGACTATTTGAGATATTTGGAGATTGGCAATTTAGAGATTGGCTGACGCATCAATTGATGCTTAATTGCTTTGACAAAACATTAAAGGCCGTCTCTAAGGTTGGGGGTGTATTTTTCTAGATGTGTGGATTCTTATTTGAGAGATGGACCCAGACCATTCATTTAGTCATAACTGCCGAAAATGTTAGCAAAACTTCAGCTGTTCTGGCTGCTGCTGTCTCCCTGCCTGCTGCTTCTCCAAAAAAACTAAAACTAGGTCAACTAGTCGTGACGTAACAGCCAAGTGCAACTGATCAGTGCAGAAAAAACACTTGAGGTGGCTTATAATGACTAGGGTTTTTTCCATCAATATTTGAAAACCGAACCTGTCACTCCTGTATTAATGTCATTGAGGATGAGTTTCATGTCCTTTGTGAGTGCCCTTTATACAATAATTTACGATTAATTTTATTCCAAACTATACAATCTATTGATTCTGATTTCCAAAATGCGGATTTGTTTGATAAATTTATTTGTATTTGTAGTAATTTTCAAGTGCTGTTAGGTAAATTTCTTTTGAAAGCTTTAGCTTTAAGAACTGAACTATTATTTGCTTCGTCTCACTAGACTGTTGGTAACTTGTTTGTATCTAATCTACAATTTTCATTATGTTAAGTGTGTTTCGTACTGAGCTTCCTATTTTCAACAGATTTAAAATTGACTTATAAGCCTGTACGGCTGGGTGACAATAATACAGTTTATATTTGTATGAGAACCATGTCATGTCACAAGTCAATAAAGAATATCTAATCTAATCTCTAATCTAATCTATTAGCTCACAAAATACAGCATGGAGGCCCAGGCCTGGATTCATCTTCCCAGCAGCACCAGTGTGTGCTGTTAAGAGGCAAAAAAAAAAATAGGCCCTACCTCTTTCAGAATCTTTCCCAAATTCAATGTCAATTTTAAATGCAGATTTTTAGGGGGCAGCTGCCCCCCCCCCCCTCCCTTTCCCCTGGTTTGTACGCCTATGCTGTGCGCGAGCTGCACACAGATTCTTAATATCCGTAGATCTGCGTATTATCTGTCTGTCTTTCTCTATATGACTACATCTCTACATCTAGAGCTATCTCTCTATCTCTAGAGGCTTATCTATCTATCTATCTATCTATCTATCTATCTATCTATCTATCTATCTATCTATCTATCTACAAGTATCTATCTATCTATCTATCTATCTATCTATTTATGGCTTAAAATTGTCAGATGACAGATAGCAGTAATTATATTACAATAATACAAATTGATACACTGTTTGATGTTGGTTCATAAATTTAATGTTTTTAAAATGTACTGAATCAAAAGTGCAATATCCAGTCAAACTTGGCGGATACAATATATTTCCAAAAGTTCTGAGAGTATTAACAAGAAAATTTTTTTCGGAAAAAAATATAGCCGATATTTGTAGTTATAATTTGTTTTGCTAGATAATGGGACTTTTAAAAGAGATTTGTTGAGGAGTTGATGAGAATTCCATTGACAGCTTCAATTCAATGCTGCAAGTTCCTTCATGTCTGATCTCTTTCATAGCCTTTCTACCTATATACCTGTCTACAGATCTTCTGTCTGTCTATTATATTTATTTAACCATCTGACAGATGATCTGTGCTATTGGCAGCTCTAAAAGATCTCCTCTGATCCATGAAAAGAGCCAAAATGCAGTTGTGGCCTTTTCTGGGAATCTCAGCTGCAGCAAGGTCACACTGACATTTCCCCAACATGTCTAAATTTAGCCCAGGGTTTCCCCAAAAGTGCACAAACTTTGATGATGTGTCTTCACACATGTTTCCTTATTTCCATTGACAAATCCACCTGGTGGACTCTTGGTGGTGAACATATATCCGCCTATGGCAAGTAAGTTACTTCACATATCTTGTATTGCTAAGGGCCTGGGCATCGGCTAAAAAAAAAACTAGCATCTTTAGCATTGTAGGACTATCACACGACAATCAAGAATGACTATAGAATAGCGGTCAATGGATTTTTTTAACGGAATTGCTTGTTATGAAAATTAATGTTTCCATTAATTGGCCAATGAAAAAAATATATAATTATCCTAATCACTGAAGTTTTTGAAATTTGATCTTGACATTTGTCCTTTAAACTAAATTAAAGCCGTAACTCGTAATATAGGCCTCTAATCAGCTAATATAAGCCAACCTATAAAGTATAATAATAACATTATTATGACTTGTGCACACTGAAAACATTTTTTTAGGTTTTATATTTCGACATAAAGAAGCTGAGAAAATTATAGTTCTACATAGTAGATAGGCCTATTACAGTTTATTGGTGGGGAAGGACCAGAGCGTTGAAAAACAGAACTTTTTGAATTTTCAGTTTGATATAGTCTGATAATAAGTCTTTATACAGCTATCATGCGTTTTCCTCCCACCTCCAATCACCATGATTATGATACAGGCTTGTTAATCAACTGGTACTGACTGATCTTGCATCTTTGAGCTGGTGGCGTCATGATCTATTTATAGATCAAATCTTCACCCAGTCTGTGACGTCATGTGCTGGCAAGCTGTTTGGTCTCGTTTTCGTGCAGTATTTGACTAGCAAGAAATGCAACACATCAGAAGTCATTGACAGTGTATAGGGGGTGTCATAAATTCTGTTAATCATCTCAACTGTTATATGGGAACCTGTACAACTGATCTAAGACATAAACAGCTGTATTTTTGGTGCCAAGAGACCGCCTTTAATAAATATAAAGGGTGTTGTCTTTGAAGCAACCTAAGACAACTGAAGTAAGCTTAATTATGACCAAAAAAAATTACTATCAGATGACAAAATCCTGCATCACCAAATCATCATGAGATGCAGCAG
This sequence comes from Platynereis dumerilii, assembly GCA_026936325.1. Lineage (NCBI taxonomy): Eukaryota > Metazoa > Annelida > Polychaeta > Phyllodocida > Nereididae > Platynereis > Platynereis dumerilii. The sequence goes on along the minus strand of JAPTHN010000022.1, from coordinate 7,798,243 downwards.
TTCATAATGTTGGGTTGAACTCAAAATACCTGCGGGCAAATTCCAATGAATGATTCCACTGAATGATTCCAATGAATGATTAATAAATCACAATTTATGATTATTGAAAACCCCCTCGGGGAAAGGTCAGAGCGAATCATTGAGGCTTCAGCAACCTAAAAGAGAACAATGGGTGAAATAACAATTTTATTTTTTTATACTGCTACTTAGTTGTAATTTGAGGTTCAGCGGGTGCAGGCATTTGTGCAAGTTGTCTCAGGAGGGCACAAAATTATTGCCAAACAGAAATCTATTCATTTTGCCAGATAGCCCCCTCCCATAAATATGGCTAAATATGATTAAAGGTCAAGTTACTGAAGGCCCAAGTGCACAAATCTCTGTCTGCATTTTTTGCATTATGTATTATGCATATATAGGCCTATTATGTAAAACATCAGTCATCACTGCTGTCTGCAGCCTTCTCCAAGGCATTGCCTGAATGAGGTCTCACCGAACTTTCTAAAGTTTTGATTTCTGCAAGTAATAGGCTTATCTTCATTAGTCATCTTTTTGTCTTGCATCAGTACACATCAACCGATACTGGGCTTAGTTTTACTGTTATAGGTTTAAGGTGAGTATCATTTTTGTTGCTATGGGTACGTTCGTTTTGCTGCTCTGAAGTGCTCTCGGAATAATTCACTCAAGATCATTCATTTTGCCTTTTGGGAGTAGATCAGAGCAGCTGAGAGTAGATTGGAAGTACCCCAAGAATTTGGGGATATACCATGATGTACGATTGTTAGCATAAATAAATTACACTTCAGAAGCTTTGATTTAGTGTTAGATTGCTTTTTTCTGTTGGGGATATCTGCATTTCAGTTGAATCAATTAAGGGCCATTCCCAAATTTCGGCACAAAGTGCCCTGAAAAATGTGGTAACAGAGTGGACTTTTGATGCAAAAACCTGCTTTATGAGCAATTCAAAAATAGAAAAAAGGGGAAAAAAATGATGTAAGTCTTATTTTCAGAAGTACTTCATCTCAGATCAATCAGTTTTTTAATTAGATATCGATTTTTTTCCTAATTTGTGTAAACGGAGTGGACAGGAACGGTTTGGTTTTCTCTTAATAGTGCATTCTATTTGGGAGATACTAAACAATATATACATTCAATTTTGTTGAAAAAGTATCATTGGTAAGCTTGGATATGAAGGGAACGGAGTGGACATTTTAGTGGGACCTATGAAAATTATGCCTTAATTTGTTGAATACCTGTTTAATGAAATCTGCAAGGCTGTGGTAGTGCATGTGGTGCATGTTGACATTAAGTAGAAATTGCTCATTAAAAACAATAGCGAGCCGAGCTATGGCAAGAAATGGAGTAGACAAAAAAATAGACATGAAGTGGTGACAAGTCTTTTACATCAATTAATTCAATGAAATGAAACAAGGAAAAAAGTTAAATATGATGTATATATATTAATTCAACTTTATTTTCTCATGAATTGTGCAAAGAAACTTTGAAAATGATGGTACTTTAGGAGGAAAATTAACACTTGCTTATTTCAAGGGGCTTTCCCCACTGCTATGTCTCTGGGCTTGCTGTGGGCTTGCACTGAGCTACAGTCAGATCGCCAACCCACTGCGCTTGTTTAAAGGGGATCGCAAATTCCAAGTTGACAGGACAGAGATGTGAATTACGATTAAAACGTGAAGAACAATTAATTTTGAATGATTCTGCCTTTGATAGCAGTGACTGCAAGGCAATTCCAGGAAAATAGCCCTGTATATAGATAATTCTACATAGACAGAGAAAATGACAGACAGCTGACAGTCTGACACATTTCATTTTCAATCAAACAACATTAGCCTCAGGCTTCGCGCAGGGGGAGCAATGCATTGTTTAGTCAAATCTTGCGACGCTTAAAGTGCTTGTATGTTATTTTTAACTATACAGAAAGAAAAAAAATTGACTAGGTTTGGCTTTATAATGAAAACATTGTCTTGTCCTGATACTTTACTTAAACAATTGAATTAATATGAAGCAGATTCTTCTAACAGGTAATAAAATGTTAGCAGAGTATCATGCTGTAATAAAGTATCAAACTAAATAGTAGCAATAATACTGAGATCCGTCACTGACGTTAACCTTCACAAGATTATTGAATATCACATGTTAAACATCTGGGCCAGTGACTAAAATATTCTCTTCACGTATACATATATAATATAGGAATCAATATCTGGACACAAAAATATCTTAAAACCCCAGTCTTGACAATGCTTGCCTCAGAGGCTCGGAGGCCCCGCTCACAATGTCTTATCATTGAATGCAATGAAGAGATTGGTATAAGACTTTTTTGTGATCTCCTTCTGATTCATGAAGAAGCCTACCAAGTTTTTGGCAGATGAATTCAACACTTGCAACAGAGTGAAAATTCAAAGTTGTTTTCGGCATAGCTTGACTCCCGGGGCTTTACTAAGGGGACTTCGGAGAACAGAAGTCAGACTCTCATCTTCAATTATTCAACAGTCAAACACTAGGCCTATATATAATCGTGTAATGTAACAGCCTATACTAGGGGAAACATGAGATTATGCAAAATATGTTGGATCAACATTTTATAACCTCATACTGAAGATGGTGATGGGATAAATGAAGTGATGAAAAAGACAAAGACTGCGCGTCCTTTCTGACTGTACATGAAACTTGTGCAGAGAAAACTAAAATCCTTCTGCATATTTCCAGGATGCAGAGGTATGCGAACTAGTCCACTGCATATATCACTGTGGAGCATATCATGTTCTTCATCTTGGAAGACCTTAAATGATAACTAAGGCCTATTAATGAAATTTTTCCAAGCTTTGGGAATGAAATTACAGTAGACTGAGACTGCACTTTAAGGTGCAGCCCTCGCAGGTTTGGGCCTCCTTGTGGCGGTGGGTGGTAATACTAAGGTGAAGAACCCAACCTGGGAACCCAAACCTTAGCGGCCAAAATGAGGCAATAGGCCTACATGGTGTGTCACCTACAATGTTTGTATGCACACTTTTCAATTTAATAATTAAACGAAAATAAACTAATATCAAAATGCCATGGTTAATTGAACAAATGATAATTATAAATGTGATCAATTTCAATTCACTAATTCATTAAAATCACACTTTTTAGAATTAAGATAAGCCTGTGGACTAAACATCGTTTTCCGATTTCCGTAAAAGCGTCGATTCAACCAAACAAAGGTTAAAATGGAAACTTCTCTTGTTATGGTTAAAATAAGGCTAGAAACATAATTTAAAAACGTAGATATATCATTTAGAAATTGCTGCATACACTGGTGTAAGTAGAAATGCTGTATCTTTAACGATAAGGCCAGTATTTGTATGTAAGTTATGATGTTTTAATTTGCGTCAAAAGGTGTGAAAAAAGCAAATGGCGGCGGTGAGGTCAAATCACAATCAAATGGTGTATCCTTGGAGTGCTTCAAATATGATCAAATATATATGTTTTACTAAATAAATAATAAACTGAAATTGATTTGGAAAATATATATAAGCATTGTAGTTATATTGATGACAACAAAACATATTATGCAGACTTCAAATAAACAGCTTCGTTTTTTAAGTCTTAAGAGAGCTTTTTAGATAAATTACTCCAGGAGGGACCTGCAATGCCTCAAAAGTAAGCAAAATACTGTTTTACTATCAAAACAATTGATAGATGCTTTTGTAAAGAAATACTTTTCTGCATTTATGAAGAATAGCATTTTGTTAATGAATTGCAATTATCCAAACTGACATTATAGAACCACCCACTGCTGTTGAATCAGGTAATTGCATCATGTTGCAATAGATGGAGACACCAGCCAGTTACATGCTTGTTTGTTTGCTCAGGAGGGCAAGAGCATGCAAGTGAGAGCACAGTAGCTGATGTGCTGGGGTGTCTAAGTGAGTGCAAATGGGAGCTTCAGCTCGGAAAATTTATTGGGTTGTACTGTAACTTACAGGGGAATATCAATGTTTATGTCAAATACCACATTTCAAGACCGGATTATATGCCAACCGAGTAACCAAGATGCACATCCATCAGCGAGTAACCAAGCTGAGATCGAAAAGTTTGCGACTGGAATACCAAGATTTCAAAGGAAATGGATATCCTCGGATGACTTGATTGACCCTGACACCCCCCAACAACTGTTGAAAGGCTGAAAATGTGCTTGTTTTAAAAGCTGTCAAGAAATCACTGGAAGACCTGTCATCAGTTTCTCTTTACAAAACCATTGCCACTTGATTGTCGCCTTATACTATCTGCAACTGCCTTGTAGGAAACGTAAGCAATGGTTTTGTAAAGAGAAACTGATGACAGGTCTTCCAGCGATTTCTTGACAGCTTTTAAAACAAGCACATTTTCAGCCTCTGCACATTCCTCCTTTAACCAGCGACTTCAGAGAAAATGACAGACATCCATCTGATACCTGATGCCCAAGTCACCATTGAACCTTTTTAAAGACCAAGCAAAGACGTTATCTTCTCCAGAGAAAGCAAGCAGGCCTGATCGTGACCAAGATTCAAAGCCCTGCGGTGTATGATTGTGGAAGCAAGTCTTAGACATGCTCAGACAATGAACTTACGACTGAAAAACAAATATCATTCCCCGAACCCAGATAACTTGCAGAACAGGACATGGACAAAACTGAGTTTGACAATAAAGATTGATTTCTGAGAAGTACAGCTTCAATTTGAATAGTTTCCAGCGTGCTCTGAAATTTTCGTTTCAGTGCATGGCAAGAGATGTTATTATTTAACAAATTATTTTAGGCTTATGTGGTGTGGAAATAGTTTTCAGTATCATAAAAGACCACCTTGACGGATGTACAGTGCAGTTAGAATGAACACTACTTCCAATTTATTCACTTGTCGTACAGAAGTACATGTAATTTTTGATGAAAAACGACGTTAAATAAATATTTTCATACATACATACATACATAATTGAATATAATTTTCCTTTGAGAACAATGATATAAATAATCATTGTACAATCTATGTCAAATGATAAGCAAAACAAGACCACAATTATGCAAAACTGCTTTTTTTTTACCAAACTTAAACACTTTACGTTTTTCGAAGCACTGGATTACTTACTGCAGATTCAATTAGTATAAGTTTCTCTAGCTATGTTTCTCACTGTCTACGTAGCATTTCCAGATTTTCTGATTGGACCCTGAACAGCAAAACGTCCTCCAAATCTCTTAGTTGAACGTAGAATGCAATGAAATATGTATTATTCTGCTTCAGTGAGCTGTTGATTTTGACAGCTTGATTAGATTAGTAAGTTAATACACTGTTAATACAGGCAGTTATTGCCGTTTTCAGACACGTCAGCTGCAATTTTAATGCGTTTTATGCTATTCAAATGAGTTTTATGCCATGTATTTCAGTGCCTCAACCAATCACTGGATCTACATTTGCTACGTTTTTCTCCCAAGTGGTAGAAACTCATACTTATTGAAATTGCATTAACTGTTGTTTTGCATTGATGATTCCCTTTTGGCTTACTTTCAGAATAACTTCATTTCTCGAGAAAAACTTGACTTCTCGAGATGACGTCATCAATTCTACTCTTGGTCGCCATAATTTTTCCATCACCATCGTATTCATCTGGAGCTGACTTAATAACAAATTTTACAAGAACAGATCACATCAACTGCAGTTGGACTGAAGATCTCCAAGCTGCTTCAAAGTTGTCCTGTGCCAAGACCTGTTCCAAAATGGACGCACCCTGTTTGGGATTTAGGTTCGCTAAATCTTCAACCTCATGTTCACTTTGTTTACCTTGTCCACATTCAACAAGCCTGCAAACTTTCACCGCTGACCATCTTCTCTACTCCACCAAGGCAGCTGATTTTGCAGCGCAAATAAATGAAGGTTCGTGTTAGAGTCACTTTTCAAAAAGTCAAAGAAGTCTGAAGTCAGAGTCGGTTCATTTGCCACCTACTCTTTTGGCTTTTTGAAAAGTGACTCCCAACTCTTTAGGCCTCCTGAATTATGATTCCAACTCATAACTAGGTTTAATCAGGAATGGTTGTTAGGTTTAGCCAGGAATGGTTTCTAGGCTTAACCGGGAATGGTTGTTCGGTTTTACCAGGAATGGCAGTTAGGTTTAACCAGGAATGGTTATTAGGTTTAACTAGGAATGTAATTAGGCTTAGCCAGGAATGGTTGTTAGGTTTAATCAGGAATGATTGTTAGGTTTAACCAGGAGTTGTTGTTAGGCTTAACCAGGAATGGTTGTTACCTCTCTCATTGTCGTTGATGCACAGCATGCGCCAGATGGTGATATAAATTTTATGATATCACGATGAATTGTATATTCACAAGTGTCATTAATCTGTTTAAGTGATAAAGAAAACATTGTGATCGACTGAGGCCACAGTCTTCACACTACTGCAAGCAGCGAGACAGAGGACAGTCCTGGACAGATGACTGGTTGAAAACTCTGAAAATGTTAACACGGCTGTTTTTTAGCTGTGACAAGCTTACCAGAAAAGGGGGTTAAAGGGTTAACAAAAATAAGTCCCCCTTTACGAAAACTTGATTATCTCAAAGACCTCTTTTCCGATTTTCTGTTAAAGTTCTTGTATTTGTAGGCCTGCCTATTAACATTATGCCTGTGTAATTTTACTTCCATTGCTTCATTCTTGTCTGAGCCAGCCCAGCTTGAGTGCACATACCCCTCTTTTCAAAATTTTTTAGTTTTGACTTTTCCGAAAAAATTTTTTCCAAAATGTGCTCAAACTCCACTCAAATTATTTCTAATTTCACCCAGGGAACCTAAACTGTAAAAAGTTTACAAAAGAAGTCCTCATTCTCACACGAAATAGGATTGAGAAACAAATTTTCTCCATTATCATGATAAAGCATGGCCCAGCTGGTGGCTCCCCTGATTTGTCCGATTTTTGAAAACAGGGGTAGGCTCACTTGAAGACTGCTGGGTCAGCCAGGAATAATGCCACTAAACTACAAATACTCAAATTTACGGTCGATATTATACAAGCCAATAATTTGATCCAACTTTCATAAAAATCGGAGAAGGAATCTTTGAGATATTCCAGTTTATTTAAAGGGGGTCTTACTTTTGTTGAACTGCTTAGTAAAAATCAAATACAGGAAGCCATACCAGAAAACAAGATACAACTGTGGCACTGAAAGAAGTCCCTTGTGCTGAGAGTATTTGAGGGTGGGCCCATGGAGGGCAGCCTTAATACCACACAATTCACCCAAAAGAGATGTACTCATCCTCCCATAGCAGGGTTCGTTAACACTTACCCTGCCAACAAGCACTATAAAATGACGGAGTTTTATGAATATGCTTATCTTTTTACAGCTTTTTTCCGGCGTTTAAAATCCGTAATTTAAATAATTGTTAGTGGTTTTCTACAAAGAAAATACTTAAAGCAAAAAACAAGACAACAGTGACAACATTCAAACATTCATTCAGTCGCTCTTAACAACATCAAACTGTGAATTATATTGGTCACACCGGAGATTTGTTAATCTTTTAATGAATACTTCACTGAAACATGGTACATGTGGTCAGGGTAGGTTCACTAGCCTTACACTGAGAGGTGAGGATGGATGTACTTCTTGGTCCCATAACCATACATATGGAATTCACAGTTACATTGGCACACTCATCTGAACTGAGGTTCGAAACAGGTGATTACAACAAACAGTCAATGCTAAACAGTGCCAAATGATGCTAAACAACAAGAACACAATAAATCATATTGGGCTCATTCAGTCTTTACAGCTAACTTTGGGTATGACACAGTAAGGCATGGTGATCAGTTAAATTATTTTAAGGCAAATTTTGAAGCAATGAGGTCGGAGCTCAATTATATTGAGTGGGAAGGTAGATGGAATTCTAAGACAACTGAAGAAATGTGGAAGGATTTTTCTGAAATGTTAGATAGGCTGTCGAAAAAATATATTCCCTCAAAAAGGAATAAAAGTCGTAAAAGCCAGCCATGGGTAAATATGGAGGTAAAAGATAGTATTAAGGCCAAAAATAAAGCATGGAAGGAATACAAGAAGCATAGAAGTATTGAAAAATGGGAAAGCTTTAAAATGGTGCGTAACGAGGTCAACAGGCAGGTCCATCATAGCAAGAGTGAGTTTGAACTGAAGATAGCTAAAGAAATAAACAGCAACCCGAAACAGTTCTGGAGCTATATAAAGGCAAAAAGTAAGAAACAAAATGGCTTTCCAGATATGCAGGGTGTCAATGGGGAAACCTTAGCAGTGGATAAGGATAAAGCCAACTGTTTTAATGATTACTTTGCATCTGTATATACGGATGAAGACAAGAGAGATATACCCCATCTCCATAATAAAAACGGGGACAAATATTTGAATGACATCAGCATAACTACTGAAATAGTAGCTAAGCAATTAAAAGACTTGAACACATCCAAAGCATCTGGCCCTGATAAAATTCATGCCAAGGTCTTGAATGAATTAACACATCAGGTCAGTAAACCACTAAGTATGTTGTTCAGCAAGAGTTTAGCTGAAGGCAAGATACCTTCAGGTTGGAAAATTGCACATGTAAAGCCTTTACACAAAAAAGGTAGTAAGAAGTTGGTGTCCAACTATAGACCGGTTAGCCTAACTGCAGTATGTTGCAAGGTGATGGAAAGAATAGTCAGGAAGGAAATAATTAGTTATCTCGAAGGAAATGAATTACTGGCTAAAGATCAACATGGTTTCAGAGCAGGCAGATCCTGTACTACCCAGTTATTAGAAATTATGGAATTATGGACGAGGTTTATCGATAATGGGATGGCAGTGGATTGCATTTACTTAGATTTTGCTAAAGCGTTTGATAAGGTTCCACATGTAAGACTTATTAACAAACTAAACGCTTACGGTATTACTGGGAATTTAAACAAATGGTTACAGGACTTTTTAACAGACAGGCATCAGCGGGTCATCATCAATGGTACAATCTCAAACACAAAAGCAGTAACATCGGGGATACCTCAGGGAAGTGTTTTAGGCCCAACATTATTTGTTATTTATATAAATGATTTACCGGATGAAATCAGGGCGTATGTTAAGATATTTGCAGATGACACTAAGATATTCAATACTATAAACTCTAGTGAGGATGCGGACATCCTACAGGAGGATATTAATTACTTAGTTGACTGGACTATTAAATGGCAATTGCCGTTCAACATGGAAAAGAGCAAGGTTATTCATTATGGTAGGAATAATACGGAAAATGTATACTACATTACTGACAAAGTGATAGAAAAGGACCATATGGAAAAGGATTTAGGAGTCACGTTTGATAACAGTTTGAAATTTTCCCAGCACATCTCCCAAATTGTTAACAAGGCTAATTCTAGGTTGGGCATGATTAAAAGAAACATTGCCAACAGAGGCAAAGAGGTAATTTTACCCCTCTACAAGTCACTTGTCAGACCTATTCTAGAATATGGATCATGTGTATGGAATCCGTTATTAAAAACAGACTTGTTAGAAATTGAAAAAGTTCAGAGAAGAGCAACTAGACTCATTCCAAATATCTCACATCTGAATTACGAAGATAGGCTGAAGGCATTGAAATTAGACTCTTTGGCCTTTAGAAGAAGAAGATGCGATATCATTCAGGTGTATAAAATTGTGCATAAAATAGACAACATTGAATTGACGGACTTTTTTGAGTTAAATACTGACTCGCACACGAGAGGTCATAGCCTCAAGCTTAAGAAACTTAGAGTAAATGGGAGATTGAGACAGAATGTCTTTGCTCAAAGGGTAATTAACGACTGGAACCGACTAAAAGAAGAGACAGTGACCAGTTCCACTATCAACTCCTTCAAATCCAGACTAATAAATGAGTGGGCAAATCACCCAGAAAGATATTTTGAAAATTAACAGGACGTTAAGTGTACATTGATGGTCCTTTTGACATGTATACTATTAGAATCTTATTTATTTATTTATTTATTTATTTATTTATCTTAGCACTGTTTTGTTTATCTATGTGTCTGTTTTTTATTTTATTTTTTATTTTCCACAGATCTATTGAGAAGTGTATACCTTTTTATGTTTTTCACAGATCTATAGCAAGATTATAGCGGTACTGTAAGTAGAGGCACAATGAATTGTTTGATTGGTGACAGTAGGGCCGGGGGTATGAAGGAGGTTTTGCCAAGACTATTGGTGGAGGACGTTTGGGCACGCCCGGGTGGGAGAATAAGAATGATGAAGGGATTGATTGACGATCTTGTTATTTTACACCATGGAGAAAGTAATCAGAGACCACACTTCTACATTTGGGTAGGAATATGTGACTTGACCAGTAGATGGAGGGATGAGAAATATGATGAGGTAATATTTGACAAAGAGTACGCTGAGCAAAAAAGAGAGGCAGTTTTTGACGAGCTAGTGCAGTTGTCAGCGTACACATTCAATCAATATGCCATCCCTATATTCTGTCCAATTTTGCCTATGGACATTACAAGATGGAATAACCATCGACTTGAGAGAAGAAAGACCAGTCACCTACTCCACTTAGATCAATATGAAGATATGCAGAAGGATCTAGAGGAGGAAGTGGAAAGGTTTAATGAGAGGATCATTCAACTAAATCTTAGTAATGGAATGGCAACGCCAATGTTGCACAACGATTTTGTCCATAGAAGGGGAAAAGGTAGAGCGACGTACAGATATAATGGTTTAGCTGATGGTTGTCACCCCAATAAATCCCTGCGGTTGAAGTTTCGTAGGTCTTTGGTAGCAGCAATAAAAAGAAATCAGAATCATCATAAGAATTAATTGTGGTCGGTCCAGACCCGTTTAATTACGATGTTTCTGCACTAATTACCTGGCATCATTGCACGTTTGTCAATACGCACAGAAAAGATATATATATAAAAAAAATTAAAAAAAAAATTTTTTGTTGATAGTTCCTATTTGAAATTTTCGTTTATCCAGCAGTTAAATGTTACGAGCGTTGGCTAAATGGCTGCGGTCGGTCCAGACCCTCCAAATATTAAGCTAATGGCCGGGGCAAAAACTGTTGATGTTTTCGATTGAGCGCTAATCATCATTGAGTGAACAAACATTCATTTCATTTATTTATTTATTTATTTATTTTTGGTAGTTTTTATTCATGCATTTATTTATCTATGCATGTATGCATTTAATCGTATTCTCGTGCGACTTGCCAGGAATAGGGTTAATGTTAAAGTAAATAATGAAAAAGATGAAATATATATGTAATTTATGAAACTTTGTATGTTACTGAGTCACCAACTGTTGTTACGCACAGATCAAGCCTAAATAATCAATGCACTGCACCCTATCTTCAGTCAGTTCGACGCATGCAAGCAGCCAGAAGTAGCTTCAAGAGAGGTCACAACCAATTCGGTTAGACCTGAAACATCTACAAATCTACAAATCTACAAGTCTGGTGAAAATGAGAACTGCATGGCATGCTGCTGCCACCTGGCACAAACGTTGATTTCCTATGCTACAGCATTGCTGTCCCAAGAAATAGTTCCAATTTCATTGCACATTCACAAAATTTCTATTCAACATCGATGTATACCAGAGTCAGACTCAGCAATCACATTCTCTATGGAAGTAGACAAGGCCATCAACACACTCAGAAACAGCCCCGGTGTCTTCCTGACAAAATTGTGTGTGTTCCTCTGGTTGAAAGTTGGTGGACGCTCACAGGAGCTCGCGGAACAGCACACTAGTCACTAGGTGGCAACACAAGACAGCATATGTTCTGATCTGTGGTAATGCAAGAGCAGTCCACTTGTAGACAGGGGCTCATTGGTTCTCCTTTTGACAAAAAGTGGTCTTTTTCCAGCGTTGTTAGTAATCCGATTACAAAATAATCTGATTGCATATTGGGGTAACTTAGTAATCCATTCGATTTCTTACAAAAACTGTCATACTTGGATTGCAGTTACTTTTCTTTTTTGTGTTAGTTACTTTTCTAGTTACTTTCTAAATAATCATCTGTCGTTCACCACAAAATGATCTGTCAATCATCAATAATCAAACTGGGTGATCTTTGTAGTGTGTGTTGTGACTGTTGCCAGGTGGCGTCCAGCGGCAGCTGTGGTTAAAATGTGTGTGCTCTTTTGCTTATACATCATTCCTTATTCAAAATGTGTTATTTAACTCAATCAATCATAGAAAAATTCATCAATTAGGGGAGACCGGGGCTGGTTGTCACAGGGACAGGTTGTCACTCTTTTCACTGTGGAAAACTAGAGGTCACCACTGTCCAACCAGTCGTTGTTTATTCTAGAAATTATCACCAGAGGTCTCTGCACAATCATAGAAAAATTAGTGAAACACCTCAGCTGTTGGTTTGAATTCATGAGAGATTTTTCCAGAAGATAAAAGTAACTAAAAATAATCTAGCTTGTAATCTATTACAGCGGGCAGGTAAGTAAAAAAAATAGTGCATTTATACATAGAAGCATGAAACTTGGAGCACTCTTAAAAAACATCCAAATATAATTGGATAGGTAGCCACCTCAGATTTAGCATAGATGGCTACTGGCAGCCATTTTCCAAAATGACTGCCAATTCTTCCATTTTGCTGCTTTCTGTGTAGTTCCTATGAATAGAATGCATGCAAATAGTGTTTATTATTCCTTCTCTAGGTATTCAGAACATTACTACAACATTTTTAGTAGCCTCAACTATTTTTCAGGCTTTCTAGAATCCATTTTGGCAGAATTATCAACTCAAATATTGTATTTTCGCGGTTTTGCGTGGTTTCGCCAATTCTAAATGAATATAAAAGTTGCATATTTGAATTCCTTACAAAAAGAGCTTTCAAATGAGTACCCGCATGAATGGGTTTCGTAAATTTGGGGAGGAAATGGAAAAAATAAAAATTTTAAGTTTTTTGAGGATTTCGGTTCTGAGGTTCATTTTGACAAATAATAATGAATAAATATGAATTTAGATTCCATAGAATTATGGAAAACCACAAAAATGCTGCATTTTCTTCAACAGTTATAACAAAATGGACCCTGACCATCCCACCCTAAAATTCCTTAGTTCAACCCAGGAATCAATTGATAGTGTTTTTCAGATCTTTAGAAGAAATAGTGACCACTGTTTTCATATGGTCAAACTGTAGGCACTTCACAGAAAGCAGGAAAATGAGATAATTGGCCGCCATTTTGGAAAATGGCTGCCATGGGTCAATCCATAGCCCTAGAGATGACCCTGATGGCCAACAGGCCGCAACAAAGGGTCATATTCCAGGGCTAGGTCAACCAGGTCAAATCTGAAGTGGCTCCCTATCTAAATTTATTCTTTAAGATGTTTTTAAACGATGTGCCAAGTTTCATGCTTCTATGTATAAATGAAATATTACTCCCCTATTCATGACAAATCTGCCCCGCTATTAGTTACCTCACAAGTAACTTGTAACATAACTAGACTACTTTTTTCAAAAGTAATCTGTAATCAGTAATTAGATACTTTTTAAAGTAAGTTAAACAACACTGTCTTTTTTCTTCCTTTTTCAGATTTACTGATTCACGTCCCGATGGATTCAATTTCAGGAGGAGTCATCCCAGCGGTTGGCACTTCAGCAACTGTCCATGGATCGCCAGGTTGGTTCAATTAATAATGTAAACAGTTCAACAAAAGTAAGTTCCCTTTAAATAATCTGGAATATGTCAAAGATTCCTTCTGCGATTTTTATGAAAGTTGGATCGAATTATAGGCCTTTATATCGACCATAAGTGTGTGTATCTGTAGTTTAGAGACATTATTCCTGGCTGACCCAGCAGCCTTCGAGTGAGCCTACCCCTGTTTTCAAAAATCTGCGGGTTTTGCAAGGATATGAAAAATTTGAGCACATTTTGAAAAACTTTTTTTTTTTTTGGAAAAGTAAAAACCTAAAATTTTTGTTTCCTCTCAGGTCCTCCTTCACTGCCCTATCATATGGCAATAAAACTCCTCACTGCCAAATATAACTTCTCACTGCCCAATATAACTTTTTCTCTGCCTAATACAGCAAGGATATTATCCAAGAATACTCACTTGTGATTGGCTGACACAATCCAAGTGGAGAATACAAGTGCTAGTTATATCCCGCGTTTGAGGGAATATGTGATATATCCGAGGCGTCAGCCGAGGATTATCACATATTCACGAAAACAAGGGATATAACTGACTTATACCTCAAACAAAACAAAATCAAACAAAAACTTAAAGAGATTTAAAAAAGAAAATAAAACAAAAAAGATTTGAGAGAAAAAGAAACAGCTACAAACAATTTGTCATGTGGGATTAATTTAATAACATGGAAGCATAGATTTGAAAAGAATCACGTTTTATATACTGAAAATTCTTTTAATAAAAGAAATTTTTTTAAAAACGTAAAAGGTGGAAAAAATTCAGGAAAAAAATTTGAAAGAAATATTTGGGGGAAAAATGGCTACAAATTTTAGGGGAAAATGTCTGTGAAAAAAAATATTGGAAAATAATTGAGGGAGGGGAATGGAAAAAAAGTCTAGGCCTATAAAGAAAAAGATTAGAACAAATAATTTTGGGGGAGGCGAATTGGGGAAAAAAATATATGGGGAAAATTGTAGGCAAAAGATAAATTTTGGACATAAAATAAAAATAAAAAAACCCAGAAGAATATATACATTTGGATTGTTAGGTTGCAACCATCACATGAGAAAGGGGGGTTGGAGTTTTAATAGACACAAAATTATTTATTTCATGGAAACTACAGCAGTAATTGGGCCAATTTATTTTGGGTGTATGACGTCCTCAAATATTTGTTTCTAAATCAAACAAAATACCTCCACCAATTATTTCAAGACTACTTAAACGGAATTAATACCAAAACTAAACAGACAAGGAATTATTCATTAAAAAAAAAAGACAACTTCAAAGCTTCCTCCCCCTCCCTGAGATCTAATATGGTTGACCCCTTAGTTGTGTTATTGACATTAGAACCTAATTGTGGTCAAATTAAAGGATTAACAGTTTTGTCATAGGTGTTCCGTTTTTATAATACTTTTGTTTTATTTTTGTAGAACTTTTGTTGGTAATTCACTATTTTGTACAGTTTTGCTGTTTTTGTTATGAGCTTTGTTATACAGTGAGGCTTATATATCCTATATACTCCCATGGGCGTATAAGTGAACAACAAAGAATATATGATATATACCAGCCAAATACAGGCTTCTGATTGGCTGATGGCTCATAGGTATGGTATAATATTATATATATATTTACTTACTGTCTTTTTGGTTGGCGGAACTAATAACTTTTATTACTTAAATTCAGAAGAGCAGTTTCGAAATAATGACGAAGCTGATTGAATGTAACGTATTCACATTTGTTTTGCAGGTCCTTCTGTGAGTGTTGGGAAACACGGTAATGCCATTTTTACTCCTAATGTGGCCAGACAAGACACAAACATCATCAGGCTGGGAAGTCACGTGAACGACTGCCTTGGAAACATATCTCTCTGCCCAAATGGAATGACCTTTTCAATGTGGTTCAAAGTCATGTCAAGGCTGAGTGATTTCGCTCACCCTTTCAGGTCAACTGTATTCAATGTTTTTTTCCATTGCTTTGTCAGTAACTATGAAACCAAGTTCGAACTTTATAATGAAACTCATAAACGAAAATTCACA
Organism: Platynereis dumerilii; assembly: GCA_026936325.1. Classification (NCBI taxonomy): domain Eukaryota; kingdom Metazoa; phylum Annelida; class Polychaeta; order Phyllodocida; family Nereididae; genus Platynereis; species Platynereis dumerilii. The sequence goes on along the minus strand of JAPTHN010000022.1, from coordinate 7,782,549 downwards.
GATATGCCTCTGCTCCCCTATGGGGAATGGCACCACATGGGAATCACTTATGATCTTGGTTCTGGGTTTGAAGTTTTCATTGATGGTTGTATCCCCTTTGGCAATACCGTGCAAACTGCTCTGAAGCCTTTGGTCTACTTTGATGACTTTATTATAGGCTGTGACTACGGCAACAAGTGCATGAGGGGTCATTATGACGACTTGCGTTTCTGGACTGTCAAAAAAACAAAACTATTCATGTGGTGGTTGCCAAGGATACAAGAATAAAACAGGGACACAAATTAGAAGACAACAAAAGAAAACTATTCATGTGGTGGTTTCCAAGGATACAAGAATAAAGCAAACTATCTATCTGGTTGTTGCCAAGGATACAAGAATAAAACGGACACAAAATAGAAGACAGCAAAATAAAATTGTTCATGTTTGGGCTGCCAAGGATACAAGAATAAAACCAACTATCTATCGGGTAGTTGCCAAGGATACAAGAATAAAACAGGGACACAAATTAGAAGACAGCAAAAGAAAAATGTTTGTATTGTGGTGGCCAAGGATAAAGGAATAAAACAAACTAAACAGTTCAACAAAAGTAAGTCCCCCTATAAATAAACTTGAATATCTCAAAGATTCCTTTTCCGATTTTTATGAAAGTTGGATCGAATTATAGGCATGTATATCGATCCTAAATGTGTGTATTTGTAGTTTAGTGGCATTATTCCTGGCTCACCCAGCAGCCTTCGAGTCAGCCTACCCCTGTTTTCAAAAATCTGTGGCTTTTCCAATGGATATGAACAATTTGACCAAGCGGGGGAGCCACCAGCTGGGGCATACTTAATCATGATAATGGAGAAAATTTGTTTTACATTCATAATTAGTGGAAAAGTTAGGACTTCTTTTGTAAACTTTTCACAGTTTAGGTTCCCTGGGTGACATTAGAAATAATTTGAGTGGAGTTTGAGCACATTTTGCAAAAAAAAAAAATTTGGAAAAGTCAAAACTTCAAATTTTTGAAAAGAGGGGTATGTGCACTCAGGGTCTGATGGCTCAGTCACAAATGAATCAATCGAGCTGCAATTACACAGGCATAATGTCAATATGCAGGCCTACAAATACGAGAACTTTAACAGAAATCAGAAAAGAGGTCTTTGAGATATTCAAGTTTTCGTAAAGGGGGACTTATTTTTGTTGAACCCTTTATATCTCTCTGGTGGTTGCCAAGGATACAAGAATAAAACAGGGACACAAATTAGAAGACAGCAAAAGAAAAATGTTCACATGTTGGTTTCCAAGGATACAAGATTAAAACAGGGATACAAATCAGAGGACAACAAAAGAAGACTTTTCTTGTGGTTTTTTTCCATAGATACAAGAATAAAACAGGGACACATTTAAATTAAATGTCTACAGAGTTTCATTACAAGCTTGTTCCTTGCCCTTAAAAGACAGAAAACAAGATGTCAAGTTAGGTAATACAAGAAGTGATTGGTTAAATCTAAAAACTGGTGGTGTCCCCCAAGGCTCTATGATGGGCCCTCTCCTATTTAAAATATTTATAAATGATTTCTTGATTGAACAAAACAAATTATGTGAAGTATATAATTATGCAGACGACAATACTCTTTCCTTTTCTCATAATGACTTAGCAGTTGTCAAAGAAAAACTTGAGATCATGAAAACAAACCAAAACAAATCTGTATTAGCAGGAATAATTCTGACATTGAACTTGAAGTTGAAGAACAAGGCATTAATATTAAATCGGAGAACACTGTAAAATTGCTGGGCATTCATATTGACAGCAAACTGAATTTTAACGATCAAGTGTCATTTGTCTGCAAAAAAGGCAGTGAGACAGATCAATGCTCTTCAAAGAATATGTAAACATATAGACTATTAAGGCAGACCAAGAATTTACAAAGCATTTGTCGTCTCAAACTTTATATATATATTTTTCAGTTGCCAAGATAGAATATTTGAAAAGTTTGATGAAGAGCTTTAAGATTGGTTTGTAATGACTATGAAAGTAGATACAATGACGTACTACTAAAAACGAGGAAGAAGATGTTGCATGTCAACCGTAAAAATAACTTTTGTTCTCAAAGTCATGAATAACCTTGCATCACCTATTGATAGTTCACTCTTTGATAAACAAGTATCTACGTATTATATGAGAGATAGAAACAAGTTAGTTTTACCTCCGTTCAACACAATTCAATATGGAAAAACATCAATTCGGTAACAAGGTCACTCATTATGGAATAGTCTACCCGCTCATGTCAAATTTTCCCAAGGTGTATTTTCTTTCAAGTCAGCATTGAAAAATCAAAATTATCTCGATACCCCAGTCATCATGCCTGTGCGGTCCAACATCGGCCCAGCGTCAGTCCGATGTCAGCAGCGACGGACCAGCTTCGGGCCGACATTGGACCGCAGAGGCATGCTGATAGGGACATGTGAATGTGGAACATGTACATGTATTAGATGTCTTGTCCACTAAGTGTGGTTATGTTAACTGTTAAAGTTTGCTTTCATAAATAACATAGATGCTAATGAACTTATCTAATAGACTCATTTGTACATGTATATATTCAATTTCATATTATTGACCTTATTCTGTTATTGTAAACTTATCGGTAAAAAGTTTTATAGGTTGTGTTATTTGCTTTTACTGTCATCACCGAAATTAAATAAATTTTACTTTACTTTACTTTAACACAAATTGGAAAACCGCAAATTAAAACAGTTCATATGGGGATTGCCAAGGATACAGGAATAAAGCAAACTATCTGTCTGGTGCTTTCCAAGGATACAAGAATAAAACAGGGACACACATTATTAGAAGACAGCAAAATAAAACTGTTCATGTGGGGTTGCCAAAGATACAGGAATAAAACAAACTGTCTATCTGGAGGTTGCCAAGGATACAAGAATAAAACAGGGACAAAAATCAGAAGACAACAAAAGAAAACTGTTCATTTGGTTTTGCCAAAGATACAGGAATAAAACAAACTATCTATCTAGTGGTTGCCAAGGATACAAGAATAAAACAGGGATAGAAATGAGAAGACAACAAAAGTAATCTGTTTATTTGGGTGGTTTCCAAGGATACAAGAATAAAACAAACTATCTATCTGGTGGTTGCCAAGGAAACAAGAATAAAACAAAGACACAAATCAGAAGACTGCAAAATGGAACTGGTCATGTGGGGGTTGCCAAGGATACTTGATTGAATTAGGGTGAAAACATTACTTTTAATTAAGTGATATCATTAAGCGAAATAACACTCGATTATGCAATTTAAATTTGATTGAATTAGGGATATTAAATACCAACATGTACACAATGTACTACACATACAAGTATCATTGTAGCTAACTAATTATCAAGAAAAATAAGAATGAAGAAACCAGGTGACTAGCAAAATCTAATGTAATTGGGCAGCACCGTTCAACACTGTTCAATGGGAGTCGTGATTCAAGTTCAAGTTCAATATTGGAAAATAATTACTTTAATTTAATTTAATGTATACCGCACAGAGAGAGATAGTAGTTATATCACACAATCAGTTGGCTTCAAGTGAGGAACTTCCCCCGTTCCAGAATGACTCAGGAGCTGATTGTGCTGTTTCCAGAGGTCCTCCAGCATGGGGTTCACTCTAAAAAAAAATTGGATATTAGTGGTATTATGCAAAACCAGTGTGTACAATAAAAAACCAGTTTGGTATTTTTCTACTTTATTTGGTATTCTTCAGAGCAAGTGATATTTTTCATGAAAATTGGTTTTGGTCATGGGGAATTTTGGTTTTTATAAAAACCAAACTTCTGAAAAAGCACCTTTCTTATGATCCATTTTCAATATACTTGTGGAACAATGGTTTGAGATGTTTAAAATGTTAATGTTGTGGTTCATGTTTTTGAAATTCATGCATGTTACTTTATTAAGAAGTTTTGAGAGAGAGGGCAAACTATGCTGTATATCAGTCATGGCTACTGAAATATCCAATTTGGTATTTTACTAATCTCTCAGGGCTCACTCAGTGGTTGACCTCATCTCAAAACACAAAGCTGTTAACATGTTGCCTGACAAGAAAAGCTGTTTGTTTATCAATCAAGAATTAAGAATGCTTAAGGCAGAGTTTATCAATCTCAACACTGCACTGAAAGAGTGTGCATGTCAGTGAGCAGAAGATTGAGAAGAACTTGGTAAGTTTGTTTTAATTCCTCTATTTAACTCCTAAGTAATATGCATTCTGAATTTAATTGCGTTTATTAGGGCAAGGTGTACACAATGACAACCTTCATGTATGACATTATACGTAAATGAAACAAGTGGATAGTGTTGAGTCAATCTACTTGTTCTGATAATGCTTTCACTAAAATACTGCGAATATTGCATTATACCTGTATAAGGATTCATAATGATTTTATTATTTTTGCCAGTCTTCTGCTGCAGGTGAGACCGGGGTAATGGTATGGATAATTTGTGCCGTCAATTGTAGGATTGAATTAAATTTATGAAAAAAAAAGCTGCCAAATATTATAATGTGAAAAGCACCTATCATAAATTTAGTATTTTCGCTGGGATGCACTGTGAAGACAAGCATTAGTGTTACTCATTTGTGTAATTTGGCATTTAATGTGGTGACAGATAATCACAAAAAAACGTATTTTGAGCAAGTTGTGCATTGGTAAGTTGTGCCAATGGTATGATATGGGATTTTATTACATGACCACTATGCTAGAGTGATGCTGATTGGCCGAAATCAGTCACATGACGACATCATAAAAACTGCATGGCAATATGAGATTTTTTCCAAAAAAAATTTTAACATAGGATGTTATATAACCGAGGCATTGATTTCATTGAATAAGGTTATTTTATGTATTTTGGCGTTATCCTCCTTGCAAAAACTTAAGGATGCATCTATCTGCTATTTCAGATTAGATCAGGAAATGGTTACCTTGCCCCACCTGGAATACCAAAGGAAAATGTCTACTTCCTCTTTGCTATATTTAGGTGAGTGCGAACAGTATGAGATCTTTTGCCGGTAAAACAAACAGTGAGAAGACAAAAATAATTATTTAGACTTCATATTCTGCCATTGTTCCGGGAAACTATGAAATAATCGATGTTAGTCAGTAATGAAATGTGGAGTATAAACACGAAAAGTTCCAGGGAAGGTTTTGCAGATAAAGTTTTTGATGTGTAAATAATAACTGCCTTGACTGATTATTTTTTTTGCATAAAAGTGGTATTTTGGATCTTCACTTTCAGGATCCCAAAAGTGCAAACTGCAAGGTTCGATTCCAGAACAGTCGTTCACCTTCCATGCCTTCCATCCATCCAAATTGGCCTACTAGCGCATAAATAGTGATACGAGAAGGAAAACTTCAACCAACAAGGGTAGGGTTGGTCTAGAGGTAGCGTACCAGCTCTTGCCAGATCACCTTGGCCAATGTTGGACTGCTGGTTCAATCATCCTTCAACTCATTGCTTCGTCATCCTTCAACTCATTGCTTCGTCCTCCTTCTGTGCTACTTTGCGTACCAAGTGCATAAATACAGGATGTCAAGCCCCAATCATCCGTCAATCCATTCATCCTCTTGGCTACTGAAGACTTTTGATACAAACTAATGATACTGACATTTCGGTTGGCATTGCCATATTGACTTGCCCCTTTTGGAAATATAACCCTGATCCTGTACTATTTAATATTTTTCACATGACATAATTGTAATGTGTCTTTATTTTAACCATTTCATCTCTTTGTTAATCTCTGCTTTCCTGTCTTGTGATTATCGCTGAGTCACGCTGACTGCGGAGATGCTTTTATTTCCAGAGCAAAAGTGTGAAAAAGTGTGAAAATTGAGTGTCAATATTTTTCTTTTCAATGATCCAGTAATATGAACATTTACTATTATTACGAATTTGTGTGAATGTGTATGTATATGTGAAAATAAACATTTAAATTCGATTCATGAAATGTTTTTTTAATTCACTTTTAACTACATAATTTTTAAAGAAAAATTTTAAAAAATTCGGATCACAATAGATCAAATTTGTTATTTTCCATAATGATCTGCCTCGTCCTGTGGGATGGTTCTGATAACCTGATGTACATGTATCATATTTGATTCATTCAAGTACCTCGAATAGCACCAGTTGAATCAAACCAGGAACTTTGAAATACCATTTTCCTTGCAGTCTACAATTTATATTGGTATTAAGAAATTTCTATGAAATGATATCGAAAAACCTGCAATTGGGTACCAGTATGACCATTATTCACACCCCAACATTTATAAAGTACCTGTGGAGGCATAATAGGAGAATCTATTTTGATATTTGTAGTAATATGCTGGTTGTTGTAAATGCAGGAAGGGGTTTAATTTTAAATTGATGACAAATCCCAATGATTTCAAATGGCAAGCAATAAAAAACCTGCTGGGTTGTTCTAATGTATGCATGTAAGTATTAATGGATTTCTAAGACGGAATTACAGTATCTGCAATTTGAAACATGAATATCCACTACTGACATTCTGCAAATAAAACAAAAAACCAATACTGATATTTTCTTGTACAAATGCAACTGGTTTTTGAAAATACCAATTATTTATCGTTTTTTAAGAAATCAAAAGGTGTTCAAAATACGGGACAAGCTTATATATCAATATTGGTATCTTATTAGAACTTTAGTTTTTAGAGTGTTCTATGTCCAACCAGTGTAATGCTTGGAACTGGCCATGCAGGTCCTCTGCCTTCAGCTGTCCACAGTAACTGCAGCCAGGGTAAAGGAAGATCCAGAATCACTGTCTGGAATTGAAAAGGTAGAGAGTTGTAAGAAGCAGTAACAGACACACAGATGAAATACGGATTAAATATAGGATTAGTAAAGTAAAAAGTGAGAGACCAGGCCCAGAAAATTGCCAGGTCACCAAAATTATCAGCTTGTTCTTTTTACAGAACAGGCCAAGTCTCTCTGGTGATGCTGATGCACTCACCTTGGAGGGTGTCATGCATTTCCAGGATCAATATTTGTGGTCATGGAAGAAAATTTCTCTTAGCTGGCTGCCATAGATTCTTTCCTACACACTTTATTATAGTTTTCATAGATACGTGTTTTTCCAGTTTGTACTTAGCTTCATCTCAAAACTGTGATGTCACAGAAACAGTTGCATAACTTTGTGTATAACAAGCACACATTTCAAGAAACTGCCGAAATGCATTGACACATGGATAAGGTATGTTTAGCTGGTTTAGCCTTAATACCCGCAGTGGTTGAAAGATGCTTCAATAGAATGTCACTGAAGCAAACAAACCACTTAGGCCTATATTATTCTCAAAGGAAAAGTTACACTGCTGGCCAAAACTTTGGAAATGATAAGCTGCTCACCACCACCTTGAACTGAAAACCATTACTGTTAGGAACTTTTCCATTTACTTTCCAAATAAATAACTGCAAAAATTGTGCCACAGCACTGATTTATATGAAACCAGGCAGTCATTGGACATGCCATTTTCCCGGTTTTTGGCCATTCAACATGCAATTTACCCCAGTTGCCGTCACAAATTATATGAAGATTTTATATGACTATATTTCTATACAGGTTTTCTAAATAACTGCCAAATTTCAAATTGTAAAATGATTCTGCAGAAATGACAGCCAACAATCTTCAAATATCTTTTCTTTTAGGAATTTACCCATTTAACTGGGATTGCGCCAATGTTCTGTTTCCAAACTTTTGGCCTGCAGTGTGCAATGACTAACAATAAATGAGAGAAAGTGATTTGAAATTGTGATGACGAGTGTCTTGTGACAAACAATAAAACAGGGCTTTGTTTGGGAAACATAGAACAGCGACTCTTCTGGTAAGGTGTGACAATCAGCTTAGACATAAGTTGTTTGTTGTTGTTGTACACAAACGATAACATTGCCTGGCAGTTTTAATTTCCTTTGTCATAAACCGTGATGTCAAACTCTGAACTGATATGTCACAGATTGAAGATTAGACCAATCACATTCACAGATACCCTGATGAGGTCACGGTTTACCTGCAAAACGAAGTTTTCAAAAAACATGTAGCTATGAAAACGATAATAAGCAATTGATATCAATATCAATTAACATATTTACCTAGTGCCCAGGCACTGATACAACAAAAAGGGTTCAGTAAATATGTTATCTTTTAATTAATTATACATTTTTACACTCGATTGTAGTAAACATTTGGACTGAATGTGGAGCAAGTGCTGAGTGCAGGCCATTTGGACCACAACATATCAACTAGTATCTCAACCTTACCTCTTCATTACACAGTAATGTTAAAATGCTTACATTCTGACAAGGAAATGGGAAGTTTCCTCAGAAACGTTATGCTAACATTACCTGCTAATTATATGTTATAACATTATCCTAACATTAACTCTTCATTATGATGTAATATTATATGCTAACATTGTGAATTACATCGAGAAGTTTTCCTGGAAAAGGTTATGCCAATGATTAGCCACTAATATTATCACAACTTAGCACTGAAAATGTTATGCTAATATTACCTGAATATTGCACATATCATCTTATCTCTAACACTTCTTAAGATCCTGGTCAGGGTAATGTAACATTATAAGAATATCACCAGTGTCACATCAGTTCGGCAAAAGTCAAAATATGGCAACGCTGCCGTTTAAGGCATCCCCGCTGCTGTTTGAGGCATCCCCGCTGCTGTTAAAGGCAACGGTTGCCGTATTGTGACTCTCCCAGTGACAAAACAGTAAAATAAGACCAAAGCAAGTACTCTAAGATTGATCTTTGCTGTTGTTACTGTCAGGGAAGGTAAGACAAATGTGTTGAAGAGGTCACAGGGTACCCACTGAAATTTGGCGAGCAAATTCCCTGTATTTTCCCTGATTTTTCCCTGCTTCACCGGATGTTTTCCCTGACGTTATTTGGGCTTATCGTCGCGTTATCGCGGCATTAGCGTCGCAAATCGGAAACCAAAAACTGTTACTTTTATGCATTTTTGCTGAAAATAGAGGGCTTCTTTCATGCATTAACCGATATAAAACCAAATTCCCTGTGTTTTCCCTGAAATTGAGGTCAAAATTCAAATTCCCTGATATTTCCCTGCAGGGAATTTGTTTTCACCATTTTCCCTGTTTTCCCTGTTTTCCCTGTCCGGTGGGGACCCTGAGAGGACACAGTCACGTCAATCAGATATTGGCCTTAGGATTACGTAGACATGGGAGCCGCCGCTGATAGGCAGCCGAGCCATTAATTTGTTGCTTCAGTCAGCCACCTCTGGTCTTGTTGAATAGCCAGCCAGGCATCTCCTGTTTGATGCTGCTGGCTGCAGCCGCCGATTTTTGTCAATTTCAATCAACTAGAAACACTTTGACAAGCACCGAAGCAATCCAGAATTGCAATCATGACATCCCTGGTTGTCTAGTGACATCTTGGTGGCTTCACACTTTGAAGGCAGTTAATTGCAATTCACACCTTTTCCACAAACTTCTCTTAATACCAATAAAGTGTGCCCACTTTTGGGGAGATCTTTCATTAATTCCTAATTCAGTTAACTGTATATTTAAGTCTTTTTAATTCAATGTCTAGTCAGCATTTAATTTTATGCTGTGCAATGTAGGGGAGAGTGCCCTAAGAGGCACCGCTTCCTAAGAGGTGCACCCCTGTGTTTTGCGGCTAATAATAGGTTGGGTTGTTCCAAACCATATGATTAGTCAAAACTATTGATTATAGAATTATTTCATCACATTTTGTAGTACTGCTAAGCATAGGTGTCCAGAAACAAGGACCGGGTGAAAATGGCTCCATTTCTTATAACATTTCCATGATTTTGAGCCACTCTACCGGCTATAATTGTGGTGGTGATGGTGCGGAGAATACAACATGTCTTTTTCTTCACTATGGACTTCCAAAGGTCAGGATTAAGCTTACATAGTTATATGTCTTTTTCTGCTTTCTTTTCCATTGAATTTTAGAGAAAATTTCCAAAATCCAAAAAGCCCCATGGCTTTGGAGAAATGACAAAAATCAAAAAACATATACTTTAACCTGAGAGGCACACCCCAGTCTAAATTCTGCATTATAAGCCTCAGAATAAAAAACAGCCTTCCTCTGGGCCATCTTTTCCAATTACTGACCAAAAAATATTCTTGGTGCAAACAAATAATTTTTAATCAATAATAAACTGTAATTCATGTGAAATGTGAGGTATGAAGGGGTGTGCTTTTTAAGAACAAAGCAACTTATAGTAAAATATGGGGTGCCTTTTAGGAAACATAGGGGGTGTGCTTTTTAAGATATATATATAGGGGTGCCTTCAAGGCCCCTTTTTATCCCACAACTACTAATAAATGTATCAGTTAGCTACTAGATTGTGCGGTAAGACATTTTCTATCAAAATATGCCTAGGATACGAAATATTACACATTATTTATCTTTTTACAGGATGAAATACGATACATTTATTAGTGAACATCATCCTGATATTCAAGATCTCCCTTAGGGGGTGCGTTTTGGGGTACTCTCCCCTATACATAATTGTATAATTTCTCCATACTATGGGACTTGAACAAACTATAAACTCTTAACAAAAAGGTTTAATATGAAACCTTTAAGGGTTCTTTAAGCTGGCATAGATAAGGAACCTTGAAAGGTTCATTACTCAACTTTAAAAAGGTTCCAACAGCAAAAAAAACAAAACATTTAGATAATCCAGCTGCACTGAACTCCAACAATAGAACCCTTTTCTCTGAAGTTGGGAGCACCAAGTATTGAACATTTTCAATTCAATTGAACCCTAACAAATTTAGAACCTTTTTCAGCTGTTGGTTCTTTATATATATAGGCCTACCAATGTTATACCACAAAGAACCTTCTGCGTCAAGAGTGTATACAGCATACATGAAAAAAAAAAAAGTATACAAATCATGCTTCAGGATTGCATTTGAGGAAACAGATTTTTAAAAGCTGTTTTGGAAAGCTGGTATGAATTATGGCTAAAAATTGCAAGTGAACTTCAGTGGCTTAAAGTGGCGGTTTATTGCATATACTCTGACCGAGAAATCTTGGTTGTAGTGACCTCACTGGATCCCGAGACATGTATTTGGGGCACCCCAACAGAAACCCAGATACATGTATGATGTGCAAACAATTATGAAAAAATAACTTCAAAATTCATTATTATCATGGCAGCCAGCCAAAGCCAGCCACTAATTTGGCCAGCCAGTCACCTCCAGTGAATTGCCCAGCTAAGCAGCTAGCCAGCCGATTTCTCTGGCAGCCAGCTGATTTTCATACTTTATGTTGGGTCCCATGTCTAATTAGTTCCTGACAGCTGAAAGTGGCGTCCAGACCCCCTGCCTCATTGTACCCCCCTCTTTAAAAATCCTAGATAAGCCCCTGATAGCTCCTGATAATTCTGTCAATTTAAGTATACTTTTTTTTCGGCATCTACAGTGGTATGTTTCAAGTTTGGTGTATTTAACAAAGTCTAACAACCAAAATTAGTGGTCAAAAACCAAAACTTCCTGAGTTGCACTAAAAAACAGCAAAAAAAATCAAAAAGTCTGGGATAGATTCACATTTTCCTTGGATAGATTTCAAGAAATATATGTTAACTCAAGGTGGAGGCACATACGTCATCCCCGATCATTTGCGCCACCTGCCGAGATGCATCTGAATTACGGAGATGCCGAATTCGGCATCTCCCCGATGCCGTATAAGGCAACGGTTGCCGAAAATGGCATCGGGGGATGCCTTATAAAGCAGCGTTGCCGAATTTTGACGTTTGCCGAACTGACATTACCTGGTAACACCCTGCTGAGAAACTGGTGATGTTGCGGAAATATGAGCTGTTTGGTGGGATATTCTTGTATCCTTGGAAACCACCAAATGAACAGGTTTCTTTTGTTGTCTTCTGATTTGTGTCCCTGTTTTATTCCTGTTTCCTTTGCAACCCCAAGATGAACAGTTTTATTTTGTTGTCTTCTGATTTGTTTCCCTGTTTTATTTTTGTAACCCTGGAAACCACCACATGAACCGTCTTCTTTTGTTTCCTTCTAATTTGTGTCCCTGTTTTATTCTTGTATCCTTGGAAACCACCAGATAGATAGATTGCTTTATTCTTGTAACCCTGGAAACCACAATGTGAACATTCTACTTTTGTTGTCTTCTAATCTGTGTCCCTGTTTTATTCTTGTATCCTTGGAAACCCCCACATGAACAATTTTTTTTGCTGTCTTCTAATTTGTGTCCCTGTCTTATTCCTGTATCTTTGGCAACAGCCAGATAAATAGTTTGTTTTATTCTTGTATCCTTGGAAACCACCATAAGAACAGGTTTCTTTTGTTGTCTTCTTATTTGTGTCCCTGTTTTATACTTGTATCCTTGGCAACCACCACATGAACAGTTTTGTTTTTTTGACAGTCCAGAAACGCAAGTCATCATAATGACCCCTCATGCACTTACTGCCGTCATCACAGCCTATATAAAAGTCATCCCTGTTGATCAAAGGTCTCGGTGCAGTCTCCACGGTATTCCCAATGGGGGTACAACCATCGATGAAGACTTCAAACCCAGAACCAGGACCATAAGTGATTCCCACGTGGTGCCATTCCCCATAGGCCAGCAGAGGCATATCTGTGAATTTTTGTCTATGAGTTTCGTTAAAAAGGGAAAACTTGGCTTCATAGTTACTGGCGAAGCAATGGAAAAAAGCAAGAAATGAAGTTGAACTGAAGGGGTGAGAGAAATCAGTCACCCTTGACGTGACTTTGAACCACATAGAAAACGTCATTCCATTTTGGCAGAGAGATATGTTTCCGAGGCAGTCGTTCACGTGACTTCCCAAGGTGATGCTGTTTGTGTCGTGTTTGGCCACATTAGGAGTAAAAACGGCATTACTGTGTTTCCCAACAGTCACAGAAGGACCTGCAAAACAAACGTGAGTACGGAACATTCAGTTTGCGTCGTCATTATTTCGAAACTGCTCTTCGGAATTTAAGTACTGAAAGCTATTAGTTCCGCCAATCAAAAAGACAGTATATATAATTAATTTAACCAACCTGGCGATCCATGGACAACTGCTGATGTGCCAACCGCTGGGATGAGTCCTCCTGAAATTGAATCCATCGGGACGTGAATCAGTAAATCTGAAAAATGAAGAAAAAAGACAGTGTTGTTTAACTTACTTTTAAAAGTAACTACTTACTGATTACATATTACTTTTGAAAAAAGTAGTCTAGTTAGGTTACAAGTTACTTATGAGGTAACTAATAGATTACAAGTTAGATTGTTTTTAGTTACTTTTATCTTCTGGAAAAATCTGTCATGAATTCAAACCAACAGCTGAGGTATTTCACGAACTTTTCTATGATTGTGCAATGTGCATAGACCCCTGGCGATAATTTCTAGAATAAACAATGACTGGTTGGACAGTGCTGGCCCCTAGTTTTCCACAGTAAAAAGAATGACAACCTACCAATGTGACAACCAGCCCCGGTCTCCCCTAATTGACAAATTTTTCTATGATTTATTGAGCTAAATAACACACTTTGAATAAAGAATTTTGTATAAGAAAAAGAGCACACACATTTTAACCACGGCTGCAGCTGTACGCCACCTGGAAACAGTCACAACACACACAACAAAGATCACACAGTTAGATTATAGATGATTGACAGACCATTTTGTGGTGAATGACACATGATTATTTAGAAAGTAACTAGAAAAGTAACTAACACAAAAAAGAAAAGTAACTGCAATCCAAGTATGACAGTTTTTGTAAGTAATCGAATAGATTACTAAGTTACCCCAATATGCAATCAGATTATTTTGAAATCGGATTACTAACAACACTGAAAAAAGACCGCAATTAGTCAAAAGGAGAACCCATGAGCCGAATATGATTAATTGTGTTCGTAAAACGACGGTGTAACAAACAAATGATATCAAGTCCAAACCTCCAATTTCTTGCAAAACAAATCATCCAGGAAAATTCAGACACTTTGACTTAGCCAATAGGTCAGTACAAAAATTGTTATTCAATATTCATGTAAAAAAAACAAGACATAAGTACACAGATCAACTAACAGATTTCAATATAATAGTCATTGAATTAAGTGACACTTAACATGCAAAAAGAAAATGAATTCACAATTTATTAATTTCAGTATTTGGCATTTCATCACTTCAAGCTTTTTTTTTTCACATTTTATTGTAAAGGTTCACTTCAAGCTCCTCTTTTTTTTGGTCCATCATTGTAAAGGTGTAAAGTTTCACTTCAAGCTCCTATTGTGGGCATTTCATTGCAGAGGTATCCTATTTCACTTCAAGCTCCTATTTTAATATTTTAATGGCATTTCATTGTAAAGGTTCACTTCAAGCTCCTATTTTTGGGCATTTCATTTCAAGCTCCTATTCCAATTCAACCTCCTCTTTTTTGGGCATTTCATTTCAAGCTCCTATTTCAATTCAACCTCCTCATTTTTGGGCATTTCATTTCAAGCTCCTATTTCAATTCAACCTCCTCTTTTTTGGGCATTTCATTTCAAGCTCCTATTTCAATTCAACATCCTCATTTTTGAGCATTTCATTTCAAGCTCCTATTTCAATTCAACCTCCTCTTTTTTGGGCATTTCATTTCAAGCTCCTATTTCAATTCAACCTCCTCTTTTTTGGGCATTTCATTTCAAGCTCCTATTTCAATTCAACCTCCTCATTTTTGGGCATTTCATTTCAAGCTCCTAAACTGAACCAAATAAAAAACGCAAAACTATTGCCAGGGCTTTATTTTTCTGCATATGATTCAGATAGGCTGTTGATTTTATGCATATGTATAACCAGGTGTCAAAGGACTCAGTTCCATAAAATCACTCCAGTCTGACCTTTGTTTGCGCATCTGCGGCCTAGTTTATCACATTGGGGTATGGTGAGTGGAAAGGGGTATTACGCACATTGTAGGGCAAATCTAATGATTTCATGTGAAAGCTTGAAGAAAATGATGCAAAAGGCCATACAATTCACTTCCTTTACTGCCACCTGACTTGCTATAAAAAATTATTTTTGAGGAGTCAGGTGAAAGTTTTCCACACACAATGTTATTCCAATGGAACAATGCCACTACGGAAACAAGTCCTCAAACAGCCCAGACAATAGCTGCGGGTGAAAAAGGCTTAGGATCTTTCAGAAGGGCTTGGAACAACCTGTGTATCAGCTGCAGAGTTAAACATCACCACTTTTTGTGCCCTCCTTTTGCTATTCTCCCTACCGCACATCTTCCGCTGTAAGAAAAGCATAAAGAAAGCCCACATGGTACTGATGTTTGTCGTACGGCTGCTATTCAGTTCGATAGAGGTCTTTTTGATAGACCCTAAGCCTTTTCACTCTGTTTCATGTGTTTAGGTCATTCCTTGACCTGTTTCAATAGTTGAAGTGTTTCACTGCAATATCATTGTGTGTGACAAACTCTGACCTGACTTCTCAAACAACAACATTTTAACAAGTTAAGTGGCACCAACTGAAGCAAATTGTGTGGCCGTTTGCATCATCTTCTTCAAGCTTTCACATGAAAACATTAGATTTGCTCTGTCGAGTGCTTAATACCCCTGTCCAATGACCATACCCCAATGTGATAAACATTGTCGCAGATGCAGATGCAATGGTCAGAATTTAACGATTTTATGGAACTGAGTCCTTTGACACCTGATTATACATATGCATCAACTCAACAGCCTATCTTAATTATATACCGAAAAATAAAGCCCTGGAAATAGTTTTGCGTTTTTTATTTGGTTCAGTTTATTTCAATTCAACCTCCTCATTTTTGGGCATTTCATTTCAAGCTCCTATTTCAATTCAACCTCCTCTTTTTTGGGCATTTCATTTCAAGCTCCTATTTCAATTCAACCTCCTCATTTTTGGGCATTTCATTTCAAGCTCCTATTTCAATTCAACCTACTCTTTCTTGATATTTTATTGTGAAGGTTCACCTCAAGCTCCCAGTTTATCAGACAAACATTGACAGGAAATCTCATATTTTTATCATTACCATCTTATATCATGCAAACATGGGTATGGAATTCACTATTAAATTTGTGCAATTTACTGACCTGAGGTTAGAGACAGGTGATCACAACAAACAGTCAATGCCAAACAATACTAAACAAGATAATCCAGCCTGCTATTTTGTAAGAGGTCCCCTTAAAACACTGTCAGAATAGAAGAATATGTGGCTGAGCCAGGGACTAATCGCCTGAGAATTAGTAATTGGAACATGTTGGCATCCATTTATCCACATGGAATTGTTCATGGGAATATAACGATATTGCATTATTCCTGATTAAACCCAACAACCATTCCTGATTAAACTTAAGAACTATTCCTGGTTAAACCTAACAACCAATTCCTGATTAAACCCTAGAATCATTCCTGGTTAAACCTTACTGCCATTCCTGGTTAAACCGAACAACCATTCCTGGTCAAACCTAACTACCATTCCTGATTAAACTTAAGAACTATTCCTGGTTAAACCTAACAACCAATCCCTGATTAAACCTTAGAATCATTCCTGGTTAAACCTTACTGCCATTCCTGGTTAAACCTAACAACCATTCCTGGCTAAACTTAACAACCATTCCTGATTAACCTAAGAAACATTGCTGGTTAAACCTAGCAACCAATCCCTGATTTAACCTAAGAATCATTTCTGGTTAAACCTAACTGCCATGCCTGGTTAAACTGAACAACCATTCCTGGATAAACCTATTACCATTCCTGGTTAAACCTAACAACCATTCCTGGTTAAACCTAACAACCATTCTTGGCTAAACCTAACAACCATTCCTGGCTAAACCTAACAAGCATTCTTGATTAAACCTAGTTATGAGTTGGAATCATAATTCAGGAGGCCTAAAGAGTCAGAGTCGGAGTCGCCTTTCAAAAGTCAAAAGAGTCTGAAGTTGGAGTCGGTGGCGAATGAACCGACTCCAATTCCAGACTCCTTTTTACTTTTTGAAAGCGACTCCAACATGTACCTTCATTTATTTGCGCCACAAAATCAGTTGCTTTGGTGGAGTAGAGAAGATGGTCAGCGGTGAAAGTTTGGAGGCTTGTTGTATTTGGACAGGCTAAACACAGTGAACATGAGGTCGAAGATTTAGCGAACCCAAATCCCAAACAGGGTGCGTCCATTTTGGAACAGGTCTTGGCACAGGATAACTTTGAAGCAGCTTGGAGATTTCCAGTCAAACTGCAGTTGATGTGATCCATTCTTGTGTAATTTGTTATTAAGTCAGCACCAGCTGAACATGATGGAAATGACCTGATGATGGCGACCAAAACTAGAATTGATGATGTCATCTCGGGAAATCAAGTTTTTCTCGAGAAATCAAGTTATTCTGAAAGTAAGCCAAAAGGGAATCATCAATGCAAAACAACAGTTAAGTTATCCAGTGCTTCAAAAAACTAAATTGCAATTACCACTCTTGTCATATTTACGTGGAATTCAAGTTGTTTGCACTGTTGAAGTCATAGGGCTCTTGCAACTATAAAAGCCCCGGAAGTCAAGCTATGCCGAAAACAGCTTTGAATTTTCACTCTGGTGCAAGTGTTGATTATATCTGCCAAAAACTTGGTAGGCTTCTTCATGAATCAGACGGAGATTACACAAAAAAGTCTCATACCCTATCAGCTTGCCTCAGCGGTACAGCGTCGGCCCGAAGCTGGTCCGTCGCTGCTGACATCAGACTGACGCTGGGCCGATGTTGGACCGCCGAGGCATGCAGATAGGGTACTAATCTCTTCATTGCATCCAATGATAAGATATTGTGAGCGGGGCCTCTGAATCTCTGAGGCAAGCATTGTCAAGGCTGGGGTTTTAAGATATTTTTGTGTCCAGATATTGATTCCTGTATTATATATGTATACATGAAGAGAATATTTTAGTCACTGACCCAGATGTTTAACATGTAATATTCAATAATCTTGTGAAGGTTATCACCAGTGACGGATGTCAATATTATTTATTGCTACTATTCAGTTTGATACTTTATCACAGCATGATACTCTGCTAACATTTTATTACTTGTTAGAAGAATCTGCTTCATATCAATTCAATTGTCTAAGATCTCTTTATTATAAGTATCAGGACAAGACAATGTTTTCATTATAAAGCCAAACCTAGTCGATTTTGTTTTTCTTTCTTTATATTGTTAAAAATAATGTACAAGTACTTTAAGCGTCGCAAGATTTGGCTAAACAATGCACGGCCCCCCCGCCCGAAGCCTGAGGCTAATGTTGTTTGATTGAAAATGAAATGTCAGACTGTCAGCTGTCTGTCATTTTATCTGTCTATGTAGAATATCTATATAGAGGGCTATTACTGGAATTGCCTTGCAGTCACTGCCATCAAAGGCAGAATCATTCAAAATTAATGGCTCTTCACGTTTTAATCGAAATTCACATCTCTGTCCTGTCAATTTGGAATTTGCGATCCCCTTTAAACAAGCGCAGGGCGTTGGCGATCTGACTGGAGCTCAGTACAAGCCCACAGCAAGCCCACAGACATAGCAGTGGGGAAAGCCCCTTGAAATAAGCAAGTGTAAGCTCAGGCCACACTTAATTGATCTTTAGCTTCTCGAATCCGCTCAAGGAACTTTTTCTAGGGTCGGTTGGTAGGACAAAAAAAAAAATTTTTTTTTGACAATGTCAAAAAATTTTTTTTTTTCTTCAATTTTTTTTTTCCATCAGCAGGAAATATATAGTGTAGGCGGGTCCGCGAAGCTAAGAATAAATTATGTGTGGCTTCAGTACTAGCCCACAGCAAGCCCAGTGACATAGCAGTGGGGAAAGCCACTTGAAACACGCACCAGGAACCCATTGGAAACGTGGCAGAAACTGCAAGAACGTGGTAGCAACTCCAGTGTTATAAATTGTCTTATTTTAGACTTTTTTTTGCCGTTCTCACTTACTGCGTGTTTTAACTGTACAATGAATGCAGTATGGTTTCAGAGGAAGCCTGTATGTGTGACTGGGGTTTGCAAGTGGGCGTGGCATGTGAGTTTGAACTCTGACCCGTGAAAATCAGTCCGTTTGTTGTCTTTATTAATTTTTTTGTTATGGTGGACCACCAAAATCGACTGGCCTCAAGATAAAATTCCATTTAGACCGTATTTGAAATTTCAATGAGATTAGTGAGAAAGAGAAATCTCAGCAGTGCTAACAAGATCTGGCCAAAATGCCTGGGGTAAGAGCTGGCTGACACCGCTAAAAATATTTATTTTCCTGTCAAAAGTGTATATAATAATAATTCTTAAATTTGATCATTCAGACTACAATCTGAAAAATCAAATAAATTTTCTCAGTGAACCTGTCTGATAATTTACTTCCGCATTTCAAAATCTCCAGTGCCTGTTGTCTTGTTAATTTTCCTCCAAAAGTAGCCTACCATCATTTTCAAAGTTACTTTGTACGATTCATGAGAATATAGACTTGAATTAGTATATACATCATATTTAACTTTTTCCTTGTTTCATATTTCATTGAATTAATTAATGTAAAAGACGTGTCACTAGTTTATGTCTATTTTTTTGTCCACTCTGTTCCTTGTCATAGCTCGGATCACTTTTGTTTTTAATGAGCAATTTCTACTTTATGTCATAAGAAGCAATGCGCCACTCTACCACAGCTTTGCAGATTTCATTAAACAGGTATTCAACAAATTAAAGCATAATTTTCATAGGTCCCACTAAAATGTCCACTCAGTTCCCTTCATATCCGAGCTTACCAATGATACTTTTTCAACGAAATTGAATGTATATATTGTTTTGTATCTCCAAAATAGAATGCAACAGAAATGCAACAGAAATGCAGAACATTTTTTGGTCCCACTAGGATGTCCACTCCATTCCCTTCATTTCCGAGCTTACCAATGATACTTTTCAACGCAATTTAATGTATATATTGCTTAGGGTGACAGGATTCAATATACTGCAATAATAACTTTGTATCTCCCAAATAGAATGCACTATTAAAAGAAAACCAAAGCGTTCCTGTCCGCTGCGTTACTCCGATATTTAATTAAAAAAATAATTGATCTGAGATGAAGTACTCCTGAAAATAAGACTTACATAATTTTTATCCTTTTTTCATAAATTTGAATTGCTAAAAAAGCAGGTTTTTTCATCAAAAGTCCACTCCGTTACACATTTTCCAGGGCACCTTGTCGCGAAATTTGATAATGTTCCTTAATTGATTCAACTGAAATACAGAAATCCCCAACAGAAAAAAGCAATCTAGCACTAAATCAAAGCTTCTGAAGTGTAATTTATTTATGTTAACAATCATACGTCATGGTATATCCCAAATTCTTGGAGTACTTCCGATCTAGTCCAAGCTGCTCTGATCTACTCCCGGAAATGCAAAATGAACGATCTGGAGTGAATTATCCGAAGCACTTCAGAGCAGCGATAGGAATGTAACCATAGCAACAAAAATGATACTCACCCTCGACAGAACTATAACAGTAAAACTAAGCCAAATTTGGTTGATGTGTACTGGCGCAAGACAAAGAGATGACTGATGAAAATAAGCTTATTACTTGCAGAAATCAAAACATTTAGAAAGTTCGGTGATACCTCATTCAGGCAATGCCTTGGAGAAGGCTGCAGGCAGCAGTGATGACTGATGTTTTACATAATAGGCTATATATGCATAATACATAATGCAAAAAATGCAGACAGAGATTTGTGCACTTGGCCTTCAGTAATTTGACCTTTAATCATATTTAGCCATATTTATGGGAGGGGGCTATCTGGCAAAATGAATAGATTTCTGTTTGGCAATAATTTTGTGCCCTCCTGAGAAACTTGCACAAATGCCTGCACCCGCTGAACCTCAAATTATAACTAAGTAGCAATATAAAAAAATAAAATTGTTATTTAACCCGTTGTTCTCTTTTAGGTTGGTGAGGCTCAATGATTCAGTCTGACCTTTCCTCGAGGGTGTTTTCAATAATCATAAATTGTGATTTATTAATCATTTATCGAAATCATTCAGTGGAATCATTCATTGGAATTTGCCCGCAGGTATTTTGAGTTCAACCCAACATTATGAACTGCTGTATCTCATGATGATTTGGTGATGCAGGATTTTGTCTTCTGATATAAAAGTAATTTTTTTTGTCATAATTAAGCTTACTTCAGATGTCAAAGACAACACCCTTAATATTTATTAATGTTTTGTCGAAGCAATTTAACATCAATTGACTTGTATTTGCCTATAAAGGTTGACAATGACTCAAGCTCTGACTAATGTTTGTACACATGAGAAAAGCCATACTGAACTTTGTGACAGCCTTCGTTCTGCTCCGTCTGTGGTCTTGACAAAAGAGCTACTCCCGCAGGGCTATACAAATGTTCAGGATGCAGTACATGGAAGGAGTATTACAGGAACCAACAATCTATTTTTCTCATCTAACTAATGAAATGAATAAAATGTTTTTGGGTATCTTGAAATTATATAAATGATGCTTAAAATATATAACCATTGTCACCGTTACACCATGAAATAATTTTCTTGTTGAGGAAAACTCCAAGCTCTCTCCTTTAAGTCCTAATGGTCGCCCCTTATATGACAATATCTATGGCTGTGAAGGCTACAGTACAACCATCTGAAAATGGCTCAATATATCGATCTGTAGTGATAAAAAAATATCCATATACTAAGTGATATGGATTGATCTGAGATGACTAAAATACCAGAAAATCATTAATTGTCTTTTGTGCTACCTCATACAATTTAGTTCTTAGGTCTGTCCATCTGGGGCAAACTATTAGACAATGGAATTTATCCTCAACAAGATTTAGGTTACATTTATCATAGATACGATCCTCCGCAGGTATATACGGACGTTTATGTCTACCAATTTTGATATTAAGATTATGAGAACTTAGTCTAAAACGCGCAATACTGGTATAAACAGATTTAGGGAGATTGAAGTTAAGATATGGTTCTAATCGCATA
The DNA here is from genome assembly GCA_026936325.1 of Platynereis dumerilii. Lineage (NCBI taxonomy): Eukaryota > Metazoa > Annelida > Polychaeta > Phyllodocida > Nereididae > Platynereis > Platynereis dumerilii. The sequence goes on along the minus strand of JAPTHN010000022.1, from coordinate 7,760,514 downwards.
TCAGATTTGAAGGATTTGTACGTTCTTAGTTTTGGGTATTTAGTGTTATCATTTATATTACTCATCATCTTATCCTTAGCCTTGTCATACAGACACGCTATGGTTTTATTCATATTGCATTGCATAAGATCTATGTTTAACCTTTCAGAGACTTTGCTAAGTCTTGTGAGCCAACAAGGCACACCTTTCTCATGAAGTTTAATTTGAATGTCTAGACATTTGTGAAGAAGTATAGGACACGTTTTACTTTTTAGTCTATATAAGTATTTTAAGGCTGAGGACTGATGCCTTACAAGTAGAGGAAATCTACCTGTGTCTGCTAAAATAGCAGTGGTAGGCGTTTGACATCTAACACTAAGCATATTTTTGAGGAAGTTCAATTGTATCTTTTCAATGACATTATTTTCCTTGTCAGGGAACCACACTTCACTGTTGTATTAAAGTATCGGTAGTATATGGGTATTAAACATCTTAAGACTTAATTTTGGTGGAAGATAGCCTACAGTAGACCTTGTGTTTTCTTTGAGAGCGTACATAGCTTTCTGTGCTTGTGTCGCCAAATGTGTGTAAACATTACTTTACTTTTTTGAGAGTTAATTATAAGATGCCACTTCCTACAAAAAGACTCAACATTATTTAATAAAGTCTGCATTCCATTCTCAGTTTCAGAAACTAACACTAGATCATTGGCAAAAAGCAAATGTGTAAAAGTTGTTCCATCTATAGAGACACCACAAGTTTGGTCCAAAAATTCAGCCATTTCTGAAAGATACAGATTATTAAGCTTAGGACTGACAATGCCACCCTGGAGAACACCATGGGTAATAATAACGTCATGATTTGTGGATTCTATAGTGTCCCTGTTGTTGACGTTGTAAAGCCTTCGGCCTCGGTGAATATCACCGGTCAGGTCCGTAAAACCTGATATTGACGTCAACCGAAGTCCATAATTGTATATTAGTACTATTTATATTACACAACAGTGATAGGTGCAAAATCATCTATGCTACAGTTTGTCTCACAACATGCGAACTCGTGTTTGCCCTGATTGCTCCTCATCTACAGTTCATACAGTAGAAATACACATACACATGGACAGATGAGCTAATTTGCAATTTATTCATCACATTTTTGTGATGTCTTGGTCAGATTTTTGATGACGACCGCTCACTCTAGATGAGACAGACTTTAGCGACAGCATTGAGCCTGCATATAGATCTGTTTGGCTCTGTAGTGTGTTGTCTGGGCTTGTTACTGCAAGGTCAAACCATATCATATGGTGTCTGTTTTATTTCTTAATGGAGGTCTCATTATCCTCCCCTCACTGTTATTATAATGTGCACAAAAGGTTGAACAATTTCTAGTAACAGTAAAAGTATTCGAATCACGGGACAGCAAATCAAATTAGTATTTGGATACCCGTATTTCATATTCCAGATACCCATATCTTGACATATTTAATTTTGAATGCTAAATATTTCAACATATATTCTGTCATATTATTACAATCAAATTTAAATTTCAGAAAATTATCATTATAGGGGAAAGTCAGGTTTATTGGACCAGGCAGGTATATTGAACCATTACCTAAAAATTGTATTTGTCAGGTTCTGGCAATAAATAGACTAGTGACAGACTGGTCAGTGGTGAAATATTCATTACCATACTCAGGTTCTATATTGATCATCACTGTGCCTGAATAAACAGGAAAATTATACATCTCATATTTGTGTTTTCGGACTATTCCGGGCTGTTCTTATGTTATTTCTGACTTTTGATGATTGCATAACCCTGTGACGGTACTGGGTGCAATTCATTAACCAAACAATCTTATAAAAAGGTGTTAATGAGAGTAATCTTGTGATAAGGAAAACTGAAGTTACTGTCGTAAAAAAGAACAATTCTAGATTCTCAGGGAAATTCATTACATATTTATTTCCAAACAGATCTATTCCAAATGTTGAAATACCCGGTATATCTTCGCTAATAAGGAATAAATGCTCCTGAGGCTTACAAATAAGTCCAGTAATGAAAAGCCTAGAGCCGGGTCAGCCTTCAGCTACTACCCTCATCCCTCAGCTATTACACTCATCTTCACTTATTACCCTCATCCTTAGGGTCTTACCCTCAAAAGTTTATTATTGCCCTCATCCATCAGTTCCTACCCATATCCTTCAGTTATTACCCTCATCCGTCAGTTCTTACCCTCATCCCTCAGTTATTACCCTCATCCTTCAGTTCTTACTCTCATTCTTCAGTTCTTACCCTCATTTGACAATTACCCTCATCATTCAGTTTGTACCCTCATCATTCAGTTCTTACCCTCATCCCTCAGTTCTTACCCTCACCCTTCAGTTCTTACCCTCATCCCTCAGTTCTTACCCTCATCCTCCAGTTCTTACCCTCATCCTTCAGTTCTTACCCTCATTTGTCAATTACCCTCATCCTTCAGTTCTTACCCTCCTCAGTTCTTACCCTCATCCTTCAGTTCTTACCCTCATCATTCAGTTCTTACCCTCATTTGTCAATTACCCTCATCCCTAAGTTCATACCCTCATCATTCAGTTCTTACCCTCACCCTTCAGTTCTTACCCTCATTAGTCAATTACCCTCATCCCTAAGTTGGTACCCTCATCATTCAGTTCTTACCCTCATCTCTCAGTTCTTACCCTCATCACTAAGTTCTTACCCTCATCATTCAGTTCTTACCCTCATTTGTCAATTACCCTCATCCCTAAGTTCATACCCTCATCATTCAGTTCTTACCCTCACCCTTCAGTTCTTACCCTCATCCTTCAGTTCTTACCCTCATTTGTCAATTACCCTCATCCCTAAGTTCGTACCCTCATCATTCAGTTCTTACCCTCACCCTTCAGTTCTTACCCTCAACCTTCAGTTCTTACCCTCATCCCTCAGTTCTTACCCTCATCCCTCAGTTCTTACCCTCATTTGTCAATTACCGTCAAGACTCCAGACTCAAGGGCCCGATTTCACCAACTTGTGACAAGTCTAAATTTTTGAGACTGACAAAACAGACTGGTCTCAAATCCCACTCAATCTCTTCAATGTTATTCACACCTGAGTCACAAGTCTAAATCATAAAAACCGTTTCACCAACCAAAGTTTTGGAAGAATTAGCTGGGAGTCACAGTCTGAGAAGGCCAAAATAGAGACCTGCTCAGAGCTAGTCTCAACAGCAGTTCTCACAGGTGAGCGAGTCTAATTTGTCTTGAAAAATGACAGAACATGAGCCCTGCAATTGTAAACTTTTCAGGACAATGATTATTGTTTGAAAAGAATGGCTATAATTTCTGTTAATATACTTTTTGCAACTGATAAACCAATGAACCTGCATCATGAGATAGATAGGTAGATAGATAGATAGATAGATAGATAGATAGATAGATAGATAGATAGATAGATGGATAGATGGATAGATGGATAGATGGATAGGCAGATAGATAGATGCATGGATGGATGGATAGATAGATAGATAGATAGATAGATAGATAGATAGATAGATAGATAGATAGATAGATAGATAGATAGATAGATAGATAGATAGATAGATATGGTAAGCACTGCCCTCTAAGCCCAGTTCTTGGTGCTCACGAGGATTGATTCTTGAGATGGGAGAGAGAGCGGGAGTCCTTAACATGTTACACATTTACCCCATAAGAGGGATATTTTATTTGCCCATCACAGACACTGGTGCAAGGAGCAGCTGATTAACACCTCATCCGATGCAGAGGAGATCCAGAAAAACATCAGAAGGGGGAGGGCTGAGGAATGTAAAAGGTAATAATTATTTTAATTAAGTATTAAGGTCAATGCTGGGGTGGGGGGGGGGTTAGCAACCCCCTAACCCCCTCCCTCTTTGCCACTTGAAATTTCCTCCTCATCGAATGCACTAGGCAATCAGAGACTCAGCTTGCTTTACCATGTATAACAGGTCTTCAAAACAGTTAACAACAGTAAAAAACAGGCTTAAGTCCAAAGAATCACGCTAACAGCTGTCCAGTCTCTCTTGTTTCCAGACTGGTGTTCAAAAAGTTGGTGAAATGTGTTTGGACTCGAGTCTCTTCCACCTGTCTAATTGAGACTTGTCCCAATTTGGTTTTTATGCATTTTGACCATGAAAGTAAGCGAAAATAAATAAGGGATTATTTTTCCCGTATTTGCAGCTTCCCAATGGAAGTCATGCACCAATTTCCATTTGGAATATTGAAACTTAATTTTTAATTATAATTTTTTTTAAGTTATATTTTTACACATTACAACTCACTGAGAGTAGAAATTACCTATGCACTCAATGTATAGCAGTTGAAACTAAGTTACCTTTATTTATTGTATCTTTCAGGTCTTTAAAGATTGTACAACTAAGGTGTTGGTGAAATGTTTTTTTCACTTGAGACTGGTCTCTAACAGTTGGGACCAGTCCCAACATGTTGGTGAAATCGGGCCAAGAAGTTTATTTGTCATGAAATGCATGGAATATATATACAACATGATGTTTGATGGCAAAACAGAAAAAAATAGATAAAAACAAAAGCATTAGGCCTACATGAGTAGGACACCCCTAAGGCAGCTACTTGCCGCTGACGAGGTGTCCACCTAGAATTGTTAAGGAGAGGCTCAGGCAAGGAGAGGCAGTTCAACCAAAGAAATAGTAGCGGCATAACTCAATGAAGGTTTTTCCAGTTTCTTTTCTAATGAAGGAAACATTAAGGTAAAGTTTGTAGATCTGAAAAAGATGAAATTCACATGCACTTGAACAAACATTTTCATTTTCATTTGAACTAACGAATCAGAAAAGCAAAGGCATCCCCCCTTGTAAAAAAAAAAAAGAGCCATAAGACCCAAGATCAACTAAGTTATCTCACATGTATATTCTATTACATGTAAAAGATTTAAAAACATATATAATATATGTATATAAAACTTTATTAGATGAGAATCACATGCTGGGTTGCAGCAGTTTTGTTTTATGTAAACCCTACATATTAAATATATCATACTTAATATACTTAATATATTGAGATAGCTGAATCACAACCAGGGAGAGGGAGAGATTATTCTAATACCAGAGGCATTCAATTTACGAATATCCACCAGGACCAGATGATTATTATTAGTATGACCCAGAAACCAAAGGCTATCATCATTTGTTTGAGATTCACATGCTATCGCGATGAAACATTTTCCTAAATGACAGTAGCTGATAGTGTTGGCTAAGGATAATTTCTTAACAGACAACATTGATTTAATATACTATGGAATTTGATGAGCATAAAGTAAGCAGTTATGCACACACTGTGAACCAAATTTCATTCTTGAGCGGATAATGTCAATCTTAGATGATATTCACATGCTCGTCAGAGCATTTTAAAGATACTTATTGATGATCTAAAATGAAACCCAAGGCTGAATGCAGAAATAAGCCAATATACATAATACACATACTGTTGACTGACTTAGAGCATGTTGGGATATGACAAACAAACAGATACTGTATCAACCACTTTTATAAATTTCCAGCAAAAGCATAGCACCATCCATCATATGAGATTCACATGCTGTTTAGACGAAACAGTTTCCTAGTTGTCAGTGATGTGCTCAATCAGTCATTTTATCATCATGGATCAGTCATTTCATCATCATAGATGAGATTACCATGCTATGCAACAGCATAGGCATTTTCATATGTGTACGTTTCACATTATTGCTCGATTTATGGTGCCTCTGCCCTTTGGCAGATATAACAATTCGTAATCAGACATGTTTCATTATAACCATCAATAATATACTTTTTGACATAATTACTAAAACCTTGAAAGCTGTGCTTAAACATTTTTTGCTTTATCAATCCAGGCAAATTATTGTAAATATTAGGGATTCTATATGTGATACCATTACTCGTAAAAGAATACTTACTGGAAGGGACTCTTAGATCATTTCTATGTCGGGTTTCGTATTCATGAAATTGGGAATTGGCTGTAAGCATGTCTGCATTGAATTAATTGGGCAACAATCCATTGTGTAGTTTGTAAATAAATCTGATATCTTCTCTCTTCTGTATGTCATTTACTTTCAAGAGGTTCAGAAATTTCATAATGGGTTCAGTGTGTGCATTATATTTAGCTCCAACAACTAGACGAACTGATCTTTTTTGGAGCTTGTGTAGTTTTTGACTTTTGATTCCCCATACCAGAATACCATATGTTAAGTATGGCAAAACTAGCGAGCAATACAGGATTTGTAGGACATCTTTTGATAGAAAATGTTTTAGTCTACTCATAATTCCATTAGTCTTGGCGACCTTTTGTGATATCATGTTTCTGTGAGGTTTCCATGTATGATTACTATCTAGAATAATCCCTTGGTACATAAATTCTTTGACAATTCGATTACTTGGTCGTTTATCTTAAGTTCAATATCAGGTATTCTGCGGTTGGAAGAATGAAAGACCATAGCTTTATTTTTTTCGTTACTGAGAGAGAGCTTATTAAGATTGAACCAGTTGCATATGTGTATTAATTCATTGTTTAGATTACTTATATCTCATCGTTCAGTTCCTACCCTCATCATTCAGTTCTTACCCTCATCACTAAGTTCTTACCCTCGTCATTCAGTTCTTACCTTCATCATTCAGTTCTTTCCCTTATTTGTCAGTTATCATCCTCACCATTCAGTTCTTACCCTCATTTGTCAATTACCCTCATCCCTCAGTTCTTACCCTCACCCATCAGTTTGTACCCTCACCCTTAATGGTTTAATGGTTTATTGATTCAAACACTCCATTATAGAAATACTCATCAGTGTTTACAATTGAATATGAACATAAAATCATGTATATAAGAATGCAATAATTATAAAAGCACGTAAAAATCGATTATGATGTATAAATTTTAAAAAGTCATGTAAATGCAAGTTTAAAATAATGAGTCTTTAGAGTCCTTTTAAAATTATCAAGATTATCACAGTTTCTGATATGGCGAGGTAGGTCATTACATTCTTTTGGGGCTGCATATTGGAACGATCTTTTTCCAAAGGTTTCGGTCTTTACTTTCGGAATTGATAGGAGTAAGGAATCGGATGACGATCTTAGAGTTCTTGTTCTTGATGGTTTTTCCATTTTGGACCGGATCCATTAAGGCATTTGTAAACAAGTAAACTGATTTTAAACTTAATCCTATATCTCACAGGGAGCCAATGCAAGGTCTTCAAAATTGCTGATATACTGTCTTGTTTTGATTTACAAACAATTAATCGTGCTGCAGCATTTTGCAGCCTTTGTAATTTCTTAATGCTGCAGTGAGGTAATCCGTAAAACATGGCATTCCCATAATCAATCCTTGAAGTAATAAATGAATGGACAAGTCCTTCTATTGTTTTCTGCTTTAAACGATATAACTGATGAAATCCAAGTTGACAGACTTTGCCAATGTGATCTTTCATTGACATGGTTTCATCAAAGTACATTCCAAGATTGCGAACTTTCGACACAGGTCACTTATTTTTAATCTATGCTGCAACATCCACATCCGAACTGATTGCACACATTCATTCATTTTGTTAACAGCACTTAACTCAGACAATCCATTTACAGATGGCTTAAAAGAGATGTGAAGTTGACTATCGTCAGCGAACCCACCAATGTCAACATCAAAACCTTCGATGACATCATATAGAGAGGAAATATACCATAGAAATGTCACTGGACCGGCACAACTGCCCTGTGGAACGCCAAAGTTCAGTTCATATTCCTCTGAGAGTATTCCATCAATTGTGATTTCTTTAAGAACTGAATGAGGGTAAGAACTGAATGATGTTCTCAGTTCTTACCCTCATCATTCAGTTCTTACCCTCATTTGTCAATTACCCTCATCCCTTAGTTCTTACCCTCATCATTCAGTTCTTACCCTCATCCCTTAGTTCTTACCCTCATCCCTTAGTTCTTACCCTCATCCCTCAGTTCTTACCCTCATCATTCAGTTCTTACCCTCATCCCTTACTTCTTACCCTCATCCTTTACTTCTTACCCTCATCCTTTACTTCTTACCCTCATCCTTTACTTCTTACCCTCATCCTTTACTTCTTACCCTCATCATTCTGTTCTTACCCTCATCATTCTGTTCTTACCCTCATCATTCTGTTCTTACCCTCATCCCTTACTTCTTACCCTCATCCCTTACTTCTTACCCTCATCCTTTAGTACTTACCCTCATCATTCTGTTCTTACCCTCATTTGTCAATTACCCTCATCCCTCAGTTCTTACCCTCATCCCTTACTTCTTACCCTCATCCCTTACTTCTTACCCTCATCCTTTACTTCTTACCCTCATCCTTTACTTCTTACCCTCATCATTCAGTTCTTACCCTCATCATTCTGTTCTTACCCTCATATGTCAATTACCCTCATCCCTCAGTTCTTACCCTCATCATTCAGTTCTTACCCTCATTCGTCAATTACCCTCATCATTCAGTTCTTACCCTCATCATTCAGTTCTTACCCTCATCATTCTGTTCTTTCCCTCATTTGTCAATTACCCTCATCCCTCAGTTCTTACCCTCATCATTCAGTTCTTACCCTCATTTGTCAGTTATTATCCTCATCCATTATTACCCTCACCCCTCAGTTATTACCCTCATCTCTCATTTATTACCCTCATTCCTTAGTTTTTACTAGGGCTCTATATCGTTGCGGACATTCGATACGATACGTGGATATTTTCTGTTGAAACTCGACAATAAAACAACTTTTTTAGTTGGATGTTGCATTATTACACCGAACCGAAAGTGGTGCTATGAAAACCGGTACGGGAACCGGCCAGACTGTACCGGTACGGCCGGTATTTATCAAACCGGTGTTGACCCCTAGTTTTTACCCTCATCCTTCAGTTATCACCCTCATTCTTCAGTTCCTACACTTATCCTGGCAAACCGTCACTTCCCACTCCTAATGTAAATCAATTTAAATAAGCTAAAATATGGAAAATAAATATAAATCCCTTTTTTTATTATTGAAATGTCATTGCTACACGTCCATGTTAAAGCAATTTTGAGCATGATCTTTTGATTTATTTCTTGGAATTTACTGTTATAATTTTAGTGACATTTGCTGGAATTAACTGCGATATTTGCAGGAATTTTAAACTGTTATCATTTTAGTGGTAAGTTGATGAAAGGGAAAGCGAGGGTGTGACCAGGCATGGAAGTACTAGTTGAGCCTGTTGAGGAGCACACATGAAAGCATCTGCTTGGAAAATACATATTTTGTTATAATAATAAGTTATATTCCACTGAGATATTTTTCTGTCGAAAAGGTTTCAGGAGGCATATATGGAGTATAAATTGCACAAATCGCTGTTCATTGTAAAACAAAGCCCTCAGTGAATAAACTCCTGAAATGTTTGCTACACACCTCAACCTCATTGTAGAACCTTTACTTGTTCTGTAATGCATGTCATAGAATTTTATCATTAGTATTTTTTTGTATTTCACCATGTGTCTGTTTAATACTCAAATACTCGTCAACATTCTTTCTTAGTACATTCTTACCTTAAATTTTGATATCTAAAAGAACTTCCATTGGTTCTTCCAGCAATGGAGGTGATAAAGGAAAAGACAAAGACAAAGGAAAGGACAAAGACAAAGGAAAAGATAAAAACAAAGGAAAAGCGTCACTGGCGAGTCACATTTGTCCGAGGAATTTCAGTTCTCCAGCTCTTTCTCGGATTCTGCTGCATTGCGATTGCCATTGTTGGTCTGGCCGCAGCTTTTGATACAAAACAGAGGATCACACTGTGAGCTCTTTGTGACAGGAAGTGACATCACATGGCCATCACAACATTCCATCCACCATTTTGAATCAACATGAAACAGGGAAATTTAGAAGGTTGACATGAGGCCTTTTCTGTGAGCTTTCAATGTACGTATCACAGTGAGGTCAAATTGGTGACAGGAAAAACTGAAGATCAAGCTGCACATGGAAGGGCTGCCAAGCAACAGTTGGGCGCTGGTGGACAGTATGTATGAAAATATAATAGAAACGGTACGTTGGAAGGGCGGACACAGCCCCGCTTTTAAGGTAACTAAGGGAGTACGACAGGGAGCAGTTTTATCAACATCCCTATACAAATTATACATTAACGACCTTCTGAAAAACCTGGAAAAGGCCAATGTTGGAATGAATATTGGCACTACCTATATGGGATCGCCGACATGCGCAGATGACCAGCTACTCATTGCAAATACGGAAGAAGAGATGCAGGTGATGCTGGATGCAGTCAGCCAGTATGCGGACGAACATCTATACACAATACATCCCCAAAAAAGCTCCGTCACACTAATGACATCCCAGAGGAACATACAAATACAAGCCCTCAAGCTGGGAGACGAACAGCTTCCTGAGAGTAAATCATTCATCCATCTGGGCTTAGAGTGGCGAGCTGGGAAAATGGGTCCAAACATCACAGCCAGAGTCAACCAAGCTAGAAGAGCATCATATGCCCTCATGGGGGCTGGTCTACATGGAGGCAATGGTCTCAGCCCTGCCGTATCAAAGAAAATAATTGACACCTACATCATCCCAAGGCTCCTTTATGGACTCGATGCAGTTGTACTCCAGAAAAGCGAAGCTGATGAACTGAATTCCTACCACAAGCAGCTCCTCAGGCATATCCAGGGCCTGCCTAGCAACACGGCGAACGAGGCCATCTACCTCTTGGCAGGCGCGATTCCCTTAGAGGCAGAGCTCCATATAAGGGTGTTAAATTTGTTTGGCAGCGTCACAAGGTCAAAAAATAATAGCCTAAAGATTCTAGCAACTAGACAATTGAGTCTCGGCCTCCAGAACAGCTGGTTCAACTATGCCTTAAATATAGCCCTCCAATATAACATCGATACATTATCAACATTAGAGACTCCTTGGAGCAAAAACAACTGGAAAGAAATGATCCAAACCACCATCCATGGTAAATGGAGACAGATGCTTCTGGAAGGAAAATCGAAGAAACATACACTCTCAATGTTAGACCCCAGAGGGACATCGCCACATCCAATATGGACATCGTGCGCAGGTAGACCTAGCCTGGTTCCCGCAGCCTCCATCAGAGCCAAGTTCATCACAGGCACCTACCAGTCCCAACATAGGAAGGCAAAATGGGATAAAGACGTGAAGGACGCCACATGCAGGGTCTGTCATCAAGAAGCAGAGGACAGTAGTCACATCCTTCTAAGATGCCAAGGTATGACAACTCAAAGGAAGGAAGGGTTCAGCATGCTGAAGAACCACGGCTTCGATCTGAGAGGAAGTGACCACGAATCACTAAGAGACCTGCTCAATGGCCCAGGACTGGATGTAGAAGGAAAGTGCACGAGGAAAGCATGGCTGAATATACAAGGCTGCATTTCAAACCTGTGTTACAAAATACATGTCAGAAGGCTTGAGATTCTCAAGCAAGGTATCAATAACAAAAGTAGTCGTAGCAGTAGCAGTAGCAATAAACACACTAACAGACCTAGAGGTAGAGGCACGGACAGAGGTAGCGGTGAGGTAAGGGTATTGGGGATTGACCAAAGAGCTTGAAGCTCAATCCAAGACACAACCCTCATTAGGGGTGCTCCTAAAACAGGAGGAATATCCATTAAGAAGAAGAAGAAGAAGAAGGTGACTGAGTGCTCCACTGCATGAAATGAAATGACCCTGGAATAATTGTTATATTAAATAACATGGTTTTTAGAAATGAAGGCCTGCATTTAAAATTCAGAAAAACTTTTTTGCAGTTGAATGTGTGAAATATCTACTGAAATTTGATACAATTTAAAATTATTTTCCATTGACCGTATAGATTTAGGCAATTCCACCGTGAATTGATTTGGAACATGACCGAACTTGCTGAGAAGGAGAAGAAGAACATGACTAATTTCTACAGGGAATTGGTTAAGAACACGACTAAAATTGCCGAGAGAGATAGAAACGACATGTGGGAATTCCACCTGAGATTGCTTACGAACGTGACCATCACTGCCAAGAATGAGAAAAAGGCTCGAACAGTGCCAAAATCAAACAAAAAACAGGGCATCAGGCAACCCGAATGAGAAACAGTCAAACACAAGAAGATCCCTCGAAGCAGTAACAAGTAGACCGCACAAAGCAGAATCATCCACCACTGAGTCAGATTACTTCGCTTCGTCATCTCTCTATCCACGGCTTGAAGACCTGGACAAGTATGATGACCCCCCTGCATCACGTCTTAAATATTATCATGAGTGGGACTTTCCGAAGCTTAGCATAAGAAGAGATTTGGATTCTTCACCAACGTATTCTCCTGATTTTTGTGACAGACAAAATTACTTTTGTCACGAGTATACCATTGACAAGCAAATAAAGGAAGAAATACTGATCATGGATTATCTCTGCATACCGGCGTGGACCGGGATCATGGTATGTTGAGATTTGTTTTTGTTTTATCATCCCTTCATTTAGAAGAGATCAGCTGTCCTAAATAATTAGAGGGGGTAGGGTAGAGATCCGTAGATTTGAAAACTTGAACCTCGAAATTTGTTGTGTTTCATTTGTGTTGTTGTTATTTTTTTCACTGTCTTTTCTTACTCGTCATGAGTACCAATTTCAATTCAATTCAAATCAAAAGGACCAAAAAGGATGAGTTACTAAGTTTGCCAATTTGAATCTGCAGATTCTCGTTGTTTGATATTTCAGTACATCATCACTGGCTTGGTGGGACTGAGGATGACGGCATCCAAGAAGTCTGTGGTTTATTTGCAAGTGGTAAGTCATTATATCCCACAATAGGCAGTGACGTTCTGGCAAAATACCATGTGATTCACACCATGCACATGGTTCATCGTTGTGAACCACATGCATCTCATTATCTGACGTTGTTATGTAAACAATGGGCAGTGAAGTGATGACGTCACAATGTTTTGACGCTAAGATTGGTCGGTGTCGTTGCTAGGGATTTTTTGGCGGCCATTAAAACAAAATAGTGCCTCTTGAAATTATTAAATATTTTTACTGGCGGTCTATTTTTATTGTGGGATATAAATAAAACTTAATGGGAGTGTGGTTCACAGCAATGAACCTCACTCATGTCAGGTCTGCTGCAGAATAAACACTCGTCCTTCGGACTCGTGTTGTATTCTTCCGCGACCTGACATTCATGAGGTTCACTGCTGTGAACCACACTCCCATTAAGTTTTATTATAGAACAGCTACGAAATTCAGGGTTCCTGAATCCTTAAGAAATGTTCCAAGAAATTTCTGTATAAAGTTCTGAAAAATTAATGGAAACAGAAAAAATCTTGAATATACGTTGAAATAAGTAATTGAAAATCTGTTGTTGCATGCCTGATATCATACAATAGCTGTTGAATATACACTCACCAGCAAAAGAAACGCAACACTTGATTTTGGCTTATAATTTTGAAAAGAAATTTTTTTAGACAAAACAGATTATATGGCATTCATCTTTAGATCAACTTGTGTCTTTGTGTCAAAAATCATTCAGCTGTGACCATTTCCTGTTGGCTTTTAGACTTGTTTATCACATTTCAGTTTTTGTAATAAAATATGACCTTATCAACAAGTTACACCAAAAATAAAGGAGCCATTTTAAATAATGCCCAAAAAGACAATAAAAGCCGAAAAATTAGCGCAGCAGCTCTATTTTTGAATTTTACAGAACGATTTGAAAATTTTAGTTTTTAACATTTCAAAATGTAGCGGACAAAATCACTATCGTTCGGGTCCTTAGAATTGAGCTATTTTAATAAAATTTTCAGACAATTTCACTATGTTGTCTAAGAATTGCCACTATTTTTTTCAGAGCAATATTCACAGTTTAACACTATTTTTTGCGACGACTAAGGCAATATTCGTAAAATCACATTAACATGACTTGCACACAATTCTAAAATAAAAAAAACAATATATTCAACAGCTATTGTATGATATATGTCCAATCAAATGGCTGTCTAAATCAGACAATTGATTTGTTCAAAATGTCAAAGTGCTTGTGTGTTCCATTCTATTAATTTTCAAAACACCAGACAATTACATCAGGTGAAGTATTATCTGGATGTCTTGCTATGGGTTTCTATTCTATTGAGTTATTACAACAAAACAACCCAAGTCAGGTCCCTTTGTACATTATCACCTGGTTGGCTGTGAATATCACTGTTTACAGTCAAAATATCAGGGCCTATAATATTGTAAAAAATACCACCCTGCAAGGGCGATATTTTTTAACAATGGTTATGACATCACGAGCATTTCAGCTGCCTGATGATGTCACAAAGCAAACAAGGGCCAGAATAATGGGATTGTGACGTCATGTCCATTGTTGCTCCATGGTGACGTCACATTTTTGTAATGGCAGAAAATAGTCCCTCTTCATAACTGAAAATTTGAGGTAAAACCAGGTGATAAAAACAAAACAACCACGCGTCAGGGCACTTCGTACAATATCACTTGCTGTTGTGTGAATTAATATCACTCTCGCCCTGCGGGCTCGAGTGATATTAATTCACACAACAGCTCGTGATATTGTTACTCAGTGACCCTGACTTGGGTTGTTTTGTTATAATATCACAAGTTGTTGTGTGAATTTAGTCACTCAAGCCCAAAGGGTGAGAGTGATATTTATTCACACAACAGCTTGTGATATTGTACGAAGTGCCCTGATGTGTGGTTGTTTTGTTTTTACCACCTGGTTGTAACTCAAACTTTTAGTTGTAAACAGAAACTAATTTCTGCCATTACAAAAATGTGACATCACAGTGGAGCAACAATGGTCGTCATGTCGCAGTCCCATTGTTTATTTATTTATGATGTCGTGATGCAAATGCAAAGCTGGTGATGTCATAACCATTGTTTTATAACAAAACAACCCAAGTCAGGGTCACTGAGTAATAATATCACGAGCCTTCGGGCTCGAGTGAAATTAATTCACACAACAGTGAGTGATATTATACGAAGTTCCCTGACAAGTGATTGTTTTGTTTATATCACCTAGTTTTATCTCAAATTTTTAGTTATAAAGAGAGACTATTTTCTGTCATTACCAAAATAGGACGTCACCATGGAACAACAATGGATGTGATGTTACAATCCCATTGTTTTGGCCATTGTTTGGTTTGTGATGTCATCAGGCAGCTGAAATGCTGGTGATGTCATAACCATTTTTAAGAAATATCGCTCTTGAAGGGTGGTATTTTTTGCAATATCATAGGCCCTGATATTTTGACTATAAACAGTGATATTCACAGCCAACCAGGTGATAAAAGAATTTTACCTCAGCTGTGGAGGGTCATATTTTTGACAATATCATAGGCCCTGATATTTTGGCTTGAGATGGTGATATTCACAGCTACCAAGCTGATAAATTATAAATATTTAAAATCTAAATTTCAGAGCCATAGCGGCACTGTCTTTAATCTCCTGTGTACCATTTTGTCTGCTCCTGGAATGTTGGCTGTGAGAAATCTGCAATGGCACTTTGGTGACCGCCAGGTAAAGTATTATTTCTTTATACTAATATGATGATGCCAAAGAGCATAGGGAGACCGTTTGACATTTAGATATTTATTTTTGATGTTTTGGATAATAATTCTTTGTGGTGTTTTAGTTGATTTGTGGTGCTTTAGATAGGCCTATGTCTTATAGACAGATAAATATATAAATAAATAGATAAATAGATACTTTTATCTCCCAGACTTTAAATTTCGAATACTGTGTATTTTTCTTCTTTTTTTCATCTGAAGAAGTTTTTTTCTAAATTATTAACTCCCCTTGGTAAATAAACGTATTAATAGGCTGTTGTGCATGTATGTACATGTATATGAGTACAGACACAATGTTTTGATTAATTGAGGGTGATTTTACTTCAATCCACAGAATGCAATGCTGGTGCAGCATCTTCATCTTCAGCTATTGTGACGCAACAGAAATAGTAACGTCACAACTATCAAAATGAGGCTGAATGGTTCTGTTCATGACGCCACCTGTCATGCTGTTGTCAAGACAACTAGATTAGGTCATTATTAATGACGTCACATAAACGCCGACACTTTTTTTTGTTTGGCGCATGCAAAAGTTTTCCTTAGTATATCCCTGTGTGAGAAGCTCTGTCTCCTACCATTTGAAGACCTCTGGTCTCTGCCCGAAGGGCCCTTCGGGCCCTTCGGGCAGAGACCTGACGGTCTCCATAATAAAACTTAATGGGAGTGTGGTTCACAGCAATGAACCTCATGAATGTCAGGTCGCGGAAGAATACAACACGAGTCCGAACGACGAGTGTTTATTCTGCAGCAGACCTAGACCGAGGTCACTGTCTTCAAGTTGCTGTAGGCAACGTAGACTGAGGACATCGCATTGGTTGACCACTCCTGAAAAGTCAAGAACTGAAATCAGTTCTTGAACTGCAATAAACTAGGGGATTTGGTTGTCTCAAACGACAAAACGACGCCCTCAACAGTAAAAACAACAACTTTCAACCGGAGAAAAACAAAACAGCCTCCTCTCCT
Organism: Platynereis dumerilii; assembly: GCA_026936325.1. Taxonomy (NCBI): domain Eukaryota; kingdom Metazoa; phylum Annelida; class Polychaeta; order Phyllodocida; family Nereididae; genus Platynereis; species Platynereis dumerilii. The sequence continues at coordinate 7,743,966 of JAPTHN010000022.1, read as the reverse complement.
GCCCAATGAACTGAGTGGGACGGGCAACTTATGAAATGGTGGCAGCACCTTACAGTGCATTGTCATGATGCTGAGTAAATGATGTTTTAGAAATGATAAATGAATTGTGCACTTGGAAAGACAGCTACTCTGAAAACTTTAAGGCCTACATGATATCATGAGGTTCATTGCTGTGAACCACCCTCCCATTAAGTTTTTTTGGCTGTAACTAGCCCCATATACCTGCGACAAGAAAGCTTGTCGCAAGTGTTCAGCTCAGTGATGCCAATGTCTCCCACCCTCACAGCTGCACACTGTGAGGGGGGGGGGGGTCTTCCTATCTAGCGTTCAAGTATTGCCATGCAGTGGAATATGAACCCTTGCCCTGAAAATTACAAGGATAGTGTGCTATCCACTCAGCCACTGAGAAAGATGACACTGCAGTGGGAATTTTTTTTTTTTGCACCATTGTCCATCATAACATTTTGGAATCATCAATTGAGATTTCAGAGCAAGTCAGGAATTGGGGGCCATATGAAGTAACGTGATTGGTGAAGTCTAACTGAAATTGATGTCGACAGTTTGTTTATTTTTATGTTGCAATTTGTTCTCTTCCATGATCAGTATCATGAATTCCGGAAAGTCGTTGGCCAGATTACTGTGGGGTTTGCTGGAGCATGCCTCCTGGTCTCCGTTGTACTTTGCGTTGTTGGCTTTAGCTGCCGAGTTTCTTCTCATCTTCAAGACAACAACTACAAGGTGCGTCAAGATTGAGATCTATAGTGTAAAAAGCTAAGAGAGGAAAACAAAAATCACAAAATGTTTATTTGAAACTTTAATTGAAAGATGCTTAAAAATATAAAATATTTGCAATTTGATTGACTGGATAATCGGGATATGATGACATCCACTGGCCAGTAGCTCAAGAACTGTGACAGTTTGACTGACCCAAATTAAAATCAAAATTTTCTGTTGATTCAGATTTAAGAACCTGACAATAGCAGCTGGAGTAACCCTCTGAACTGCTATTAACCCTTCATTATTCAATTCCAGAGACTCTCAGAATCAACAGAGACACCTGCCGAAGAAAAACAGCTCGACGAGGTTGGGTTACCCTAATCAAAAGCGATCATTTTCTTTTGAATCAGATTTAAGAACTTACAACCCCAACTGGAGTAACCCTTACCCTCTGAACTGGTATTTATTAACCCTTCATTATTCAATTCCAGGGAATCTCAGAATCGACACGGACACTTGCTGAAGATAAACCACGCGACGAGGATAAGAACGAGATTATGACTGTTTGAAGTTTCCCTGAATCATAAAATTGGTTGTTAAATATCGTTGGTTTTCCATGCATTATGATATAAAATCTTTGTTATTAAACTTTCTGACGAATTGATTGTAGCCTCTCCTTGATTAAATAAATTAACCAGGTTTTTTGTATTATTTTTCTTGATAATTTCTCCCTTCTCCCGCTATCCATTTTCTGATGACGGCAAAATGACCTTTGTTTAAACTATATATTTATCACCTGGTTGGCTGTGAATATCACCGTTTATAGTCAAAATATCAGTGATGTCATATCCATTGTTGATCCATGGTGACTTCCTTTTTTTTTATAGCAGAAAATAGTCTCTCTTTATAACAAAAAAATTTAGGTAAAACAAGGTGATATAAACAAAACAACCACACGTCAGGGCACTTAGTACAATATCACGAGCTGTTGTGTGAATTAATATCACTCTCCCCCTGCGGGCTCGAGTGATATTAATTCACACAACAGCTCGTGATATTGTTACTCAGTGACCCTGACTTGGGTTGTTTTGTTATAGTATTTCTATGGTTGGCACAGTTGGTAATCGCTGAATCCCGGGTTCCATTCCAGCTCTAGCCAGAAAATCTGGACCTATGTTGGACCATGGATGGATGGATGGATGATTTGGGCTTTACATCCTGTATTTATGCACTTGGAAGGCTAATTAGGACAGGAGGAGGACTGTTGGGCCATGGACGCAGCAGCTTGAATCCCCCTTGGCTCCATTGCTGTGCCCTCTTTCTGTCATAATTAGTCTGCCATAAATACAGGACATAAAGCCCCAACCATCCATCCGTCAATGTTTGAGGAAAAGGAGCTCACTGTTAGTGTTACCACTAGATTGATAGGGATCATGGGGGTAAATCACTTATTTTTTTATCTGGTCACACCTTTAAAGATAATAGGGATTACTCAAAATGACACAATTCTTAAAATATAGGAAAATTCCAAGCAACACATGAAAAATTTATCAGTTTGTACAAATCAGTCTGGTTAATCACTCACAATAATCAGCCCTGTCTAGAGATATATTTCAAAGGTGCAACATTTCTTTAGCCCAGCAATGGCAAGGGAAAGATGTCCTCAAATCACAAGATTTTTGATGTTGCACGAAACTGCTATAGATACATAGGCGTACCCGGTGGGGAGGGAAACACCAAGATTCGAGACAAAAAGGTTTGGTTTCCACAATATTTCTTTTCAAATTGTATTCAATTATAATCATGGAAATTAGGGCAAATGGAGATCTCCCTAAAAAGTTCGGATGCAGGTGCGCCTATTACCAAAGAAAATAAAAAATTGTCAAATGTCTCAGAACTTTTTAAAGGGCAACTGTCTTTGTGGTGAGAATCAGGTATAAGTCAGCGACGGCTAAGTTCGCAAAGACGGACGTGCTCTGCTCAAATAATTTTTCAAATTTCTCAAATCTGAAATTGGGGGGCCAGTCATCCATTTGGGGGGGCCTTGGCCCCCCAGGCCCCCTCAGGCCCCCCATAGCTACGCCACTGATGGGGGTTGGCCGATTTCCGTAAAAGGAGCTCATAAGTTTATAAGAATAAATTCTACATGAGAGATAAAAAAGGAAGCAAAGACTATTATATCACATCAACCAAGTGTGAAGTCAATGAGAGTATCTTAAAAAGTTGGTCTCGCAGTGACACCGATAACAATGACTGGAAGACCAAATCTGTCCACTGGGGGATCAGGTGGTCTCCCATTTACTACATATGTTAGAAATAACTGACTTTAAAAAAGAACTTTTAAAAGGCTGCACATACCATATCTCGGTCATTCTCAAACTTCGGGGAAATTTATGTCACTCCTGAGTCCTGTGCCGTAACAATAATTTGAATGCAATTAATATCTGTAATGTCACTCCACATCTGTTAATCATGTTTCAATTTAGCCACAGTATTTGGAACAAAATTCATTTAGTGGGCCTTTATTTGGTGAATTGTGTCCAGTCGTCCATGCCAAATCAATGGTATTTCCATGTCACTGAACCTGATTTTAAAAAATCAAGTGTCATTTTTCTCCTAATAGTTTATATCAAAATTCCACGTGTGACGGAATGATGCTAAGAAGCAGTTTTTTGCTCTATAAGTCTCAGTTTAATCACTCTCAGTGCCAAGTATTACTTTTTATTTGTCTGACACTTAAGAGAACAATTCAAAAATCACCAACTGCTTAAGCTTTGATTTAAGAGTGTCTCCGCAATCAGGGGTCCATTTCTAATGTGACGGAATGATTCTTACCAATGTTGACTGATGGCGTGTTGACCAAGATATGTAAAGGAAATGAAGTATACACTTCGAATGAACCCCAAAAAAATGCATTGACAAGAGACAGTCATGAGGAATGGCATTTATTTATTATCCAATACATAATAAGCAAGACAATGTTGGAATTAATTTCTTATCTCATTAACATTTCAATCTTTTCATCATAACTTCAATGCTTCTATGATGTCTATGTCTGTTTTTTAGTGAATTTCAAAACACCATCTTGCTCCACGTTCAAACAGCATGTTTATATTGTACCCGTCTTGGCTCCAACAGCATGTTCTATTGTACACCACCAGTACCAGCGTAAGCTATGCCGTTCACCTCGAAAGCCTTCACCTCCGACATCCCTGGGATCTGACTGGTGATCGTTTCGTCGTCGCACTTGATGTGGATGATCACCAGACTGGGGAAGATGAACCTCTTGACTATTTCCAATTTGTCACCCCCGAGTTCTTCCAAATCTCTGATGAAGTCGTCAGCATATTCACGTTGTGCATCGCTGAAAATTAAAAACAAATATTGACCATTATTAACTATTATAAATATTCAGTATTTAACACTAATTTAAAGATCACACAGTGGCGTATTTATTTAGGGGAGCAAGAGCTATATATATATATATATCTCAATCGCCTTTGCGAAGGGAGCTGCATATTCATTTTTGGTGACAGCCTTACGACGATAAGATGAGAAGACTGGGAGTCTGCTACAAGCGCCATTCAACTATTATATTGATTCAGAGATACCCAGGGTCTTTTAGCTGCCACAGTCAGCTTAGATTATCATAATATTTTTATTGACAGTAAATATGAAATATTATGCAAATGTCATTTTGTTTTTACAGAGCACTGAGAACAACCTACCTCAATTTAGGCAAGAAATTATTTATTTTAAAAAATTGTTTAACCCCCCCCCCCTTCTTAAAATGTAATGATCGTCCACTTACGACCCTCCTGGAATCCTGTTCAGAGTTATGAGGTACTCGTGTTGGATGCTCTCCGCTTTCTTGGGTTTGTCATTATGAACTGGTACGCCAAATATGGTCTGGATTAACATTAATCCAACGCATAGGGATAATCCTTTCATATAACCCTCCATCGTCGTCTGTGTATAAAGACAGTATAACTATATTCATAACAATATTCATAACAATGAAGTGCTATCTTTGTTTTGGATTATCAAATAATGTTAATCGTATGTTAATGTCCTGTTTTCGGGGGTTTAGGTTACACACAGACTTAGGTCATATTACGACCTGAGATGAAAGTTGATTCGCTGTGACCGATAGAGTCATTGTTCTCAGTCAAATTTAAGATAAAAGGTGACCGCATTGGCGGATCCAGCCCGCTAAACAACCATGATAGACAGTAGCATTTTGAAGAAAAATGCAATAATGTGAGCTCGGGGCGGTCGAAACACATCCACCTCCCTCCTTAGACTATTGCGTCTGGATCTGCCACTGGATTGAGTGAACATTTTATTGTATTGTAATCTTAATGCTTTTCCACTAAATCAGTGACAGTGCAAAAATAGTAAAAGAAGGAAATTGATAGAGTAAAAAATAATTAAATGAGAAGAAATGCTAAAAAAAAATGAAGCGGGGCAGATATGTAAAAAAATTGTGCATTTATACATAGAAGCATGAAACTTGGCACACACTTCAAAAATATCTTCACAAAAATATTTGAATAGGGAGCCACCTCAGATTTAGCTTAGATGGCTACTGGCAGCCATTTTCCAAAATGACGGTCAATTCTTCTAATATGCCTCTTTCAGTGTAGTTTCTGCAAACATGATACTTGCAAATATTGGTTGTTTTTCTTTCTTGAGGTATATGGGACATTACTATAACATTTTTTAGCGGCGTGGACTATTTTCAGGCTTGCTGGAATCGATTTTGGCAGAAATATTGATTCAAATACTGGATTCTGCGGTTTCGAATTACTACGCCAATTCTTTATGTATCTCAAACTTAGTTACACATTTGAATTCATTACAAGAAGAGCTTTCAAGTGAGTAACCACATTGATGGGTTACATAAATTTGGTATAAAAATGGAAAAAAATGAAAATAAAATACTTTTTGGAAATTTTGGTATTGAGGTTCATTTTGACAAAGAATTCATAGAAACCTGTAATGCTACCATTCATTTGAATGCTCTCTTTACAAGGAATCCAAATATGTCTGTTTAAATATTAATTTACATTCCACTAAACTATGGGAAACCGCAAAAATGGTGAATTTTCTTCAACCGGTCTAACAAAACTGAACCTGACATTTCAGGTGAATTTTCCAATTATGCGCAAAGAAATATATCGTAAATCTTTTATGCCAAGTAGCTTATCACTGTGGAATTCCCTACGGGTCCAAACAAGGGCATCCAGTAGTCTCGCTTCCTTTAAGAAGATTGTCACCTCCACGCAAAATCTGAATGGCCCATCACTGTTGCCTGTTGAACTGTCACGCAAAGAGGAAGTTGTCATAAGTCAATTGAGGTTACAATTTAGTGATCTCTGTGCTCATTTGTTTAACAAAGGTAGCATTGATTCTCCCCGATGTAGATGTCAACATGACTCTGAGACCTTCCACCACTATCTGGCAGCTTGAGTGCCCTCTTTCTATTGCTAAAAGGCATAAATTAATAAGTGATATTAATTAATAACAGTTTAACTTCTTTGGAACCAACTGTGAATTTACTTTTATTTGGAGACAAGTCTCTGCAACTGGATGTCTCCCTTAATTAGCATTATTAAATGCACTGCTGGTTTCATTACTGCTTCAAGCAGATTCTAATTATTAGATTCTAATTTTCCTGATCTGGTACCATGCACTGCATGGTGTGGCTACCCATGGCACTGTAGGCAGCAAGAGCGGCTAACGGTGCTGTGGTATGGCCGCACCATTGCATGTGTAGAACAATTTAGTGAATTATTATGCTTGTGTGGGTGATGACCTAAGCCGGTAGCTGTGTGTTTTATTTTCAAGATTTATTACTAACACCTAAGCTTGTAATTGAGCCAATGGCTCGTTATTAGCAAAGGAATAAATATGTTTAAACCAAACCAAATTTCTTATTTCAATCGGGAAATCAATTGACAATTTTTTTAGATCTTTAAAAGGAATAATGAGCACTGCTTTCATACAGTCAAACTATAGGCACTTCACAGAAAGCAGGATATTGAGAGAATTAGCCGCCATCTTGGAAAATGGCTGCCACAGGTCGACCTGGTCAAATCTAAAGTGGCTCCCTATCTTAATATATTCCTAAAGATGATGTTAAACTGTGTGCCAAGTTTCATGCTTCTATGTATAAATGCACAATTATTTCCCTGTTCATGACAAATCTGCCCCGCTAATGTATTTGCTGCGCTTTGAGTTACTTCTGGAGAGAGTAGGACTTTAATTATACCAAAATAAAACATTACATTACATTACAAGCATATGTCAATCAAGTGGGAGATGAAAGAAGCACAGCCATTCTGCAAAAAACATACAAATGCAATGTACATACACATTATTACAAACAATGGTACATCTCACTTATTCTGGTCTGTCATATGCATATTTCTGAAGAACCACGTTTCTATCAGGAACCTGCTCAAAATCACATGATAAATTCCATTACAGATGCATTTTAGCTTGGAATTCAAAATTAAAATTCCAATATTTTCTCTAGTCTTGCTGCCAAAATATTCTCCATTCCCTTCCTGCCAATAATAATAAATACTGCTCAGTTGGGCAAGGTGAAAAAATGAGTTCCGAAATGCCTGTAATTATGAATTTCCAACACACAAATAGCGCTGCGGACATCAAACCATGAATTGATAGCACACCCTTCAATACTTTAGCGCATGCTCCACTACCATGCAAAGTCACTTTCCACTTACCTTCTTATGTGAGAAATATCTCAAATCTCAGACCTTTGAAGAATAACTGTTTGTGATAGATAACGCCTTCGTTTGTGATGATATGCAACTTATCGAGGCTAGCCGAGATTAATTGCATATCGTCACAAACAAGGGTGTTATCTAACTTATACCAAGAACAAATTCATTTTAAATCTCTTTGTTTGCTGTTGATACTTGTTGTTTGACAACATTTGATTATAACAGTTGGCAAATGAAAGTCCATCAGATCATAAGCTGAAAGACAGCCCTAGAGGCAACAGGTCAGAATTCATTTATTATTTTGAAATGTTATAATATTTTCATAAATATCCATTAAGATAGATAGATAGATCTATAGATGGATCGATAGATTTAGATAGATGCAGAGAGACATGCCCTTGCTTTATGCTGAAAATACAATACATGTATGCTTCATCAAATGTCTTTACCGAGTCATTCAGGTGTCCCTCAGTCTGGTGAAAATGAGAACTGCATGCTGCTGCCACCTGGCACAAAAGTTGATTTTGTGTGCTACAGCATTGCTGTCCCAAGAAATAGTTCCAATTTCATTGCACATTCAGAAAATTTCTATTCAATATTGATGTATACCAGAGTCCGACTTGGCAATCACATTCTCTAAGGAAGTAGACAAGGCCATCAGCACACTCAGAAACAGCCCCGGTTTCTTCCAAACAAAATTGTGTGAGTTCCTCAGACTGAAATGATGTGGACCGCTCGCAGGAGCTCGCGGTATAGCACGCTGGTCACTAGGTGGCAACACATGACAGCATTTGTTCTGATCTGCCAAGGCTGGAAAAAGAAGTGGCAATGTAACAGTGGTCCACTTGTAGACAGGGTGTCCCTCAAAGTTACCTTACAAATTTGTACAATCTGACATTTCAGAAATATTGCTTATTAGCATCTTGAGAAAGCCATTGATTCACTGCATGTGCCAAGTGATTCTCTTGGTCCCTGTTCTCCATGCAGTGTTCAACCTCCTGAAATCCAATTATACACCATACAGTCAATTTCCTGCTTGCAAGTGACAATCCACACTATCTCTAACATTTTCTGAGTACACCACATTTTCTAATTCATCTTAAACCTAATCTGATGATTAGGAGTAATTTCTGTCATAACTGTCAGTTCATCATTGATGACATTTTTTTCCATAAATGCAAAAAATAGAATGCAATGAATTCCCACTTGATATAAATGTCTCAGTTACACAAATTCCACAGGTAATAAGCATACTTTCATTTTTGCACCTGTCATTGAAAAACTCAATTGTATGAAGCATGCTTCGTATCAATGAGACAATGACGCAGGAAATATCAGCCTTGTTATAGCCATTGTCATGAGATGCATTTAACATAAAATTCTATGTCCAATCATTGAGTGGTGTATACTCACCCTCAATGGCAACTGTAGGCCACATGTATGTAATTAATATGATAATGCCACAGCATAGAAGATATTCAATTTTTTTTTCTTTCAAACATTTTTTTTTTGGGGGGGGGGAATTTTTTTGTTTTGTTTGAGAAATTGTTTTTCTGCAATTTTGTTTTTCGCAATTTTCTTTTTTTTCGAATTTTTTTTTTTTTTCGAAAATTTTTTTTTTTTTTTTACATTTTTTTTTTAAACATTTTTTTTTTGTTGAAACATTTATTTTTTTTTTTGAAAATTTTTTTGTTTTTGAAAAAAAAATTTTTTTTTTGGTAAAATTTTGGGTTCGCCTCATAAACAGGCGGAATGGTCAAACAAGAAGAAGAAGAAGAAGGTAGTCACGTTGTAGTCACGCGTGAAGAGAAGCAAATGCCAGGATCATATTATGGGATGTCTGAATTAAAATTTTTGATTGAACCATCTGGATCACTCCACTCACATGTTAGCCTTAAGGGACGAGACACCTCGCTTCGCTCGGTGAGCCGCTGGCTCTGTCCCGTCTATGAATGAATATATCTTATTCACACCAAGAGGTCACTACTGACCCATACATGTACTTCATTACAACAACATCAAATAGTAAGCTGCAATAACAGCCAGGAAATATGATATGCAAAAAGACTGGACTGCTGCACTGTGAAAATAGCACTTTGTGTGTCATTTTGCTGATGATTTGTCAAGATCATACAGAAAACTTTATATGTCAATTTGATTCGAGGAGACTTATCCCGCTTGTTGGTAACAGGCACAAGGAAGGATTAAAAAATGCATCTGAGTTTGGCTTTTACTCTAAAATCAGTTATGACAAATGGCCTTCTCTTGATCATGACTAATCAAACAGCCTCTATGTTTCCCATGTTGAATGAAGAGAAGATGACACTTCATCAGCTATCATGGGTCATGAAGTGCCATTTTCACACTGCAACAGTCCACTCTTTTTGCATATCAAATGTCCAGGCTGGGATACTACACACACTACAGAAAGACTACAATACCAAACTTTTATAACCAGTACAGTGTGGTCAAAAAAAAACTTTACAGTTGATATTTCATTTTCCAGGCTGCCATGATTGAGTCAGTGCCTGGGAACATATTGGGTAAACAAGCCAAGTATGTAAGATCTTTGGAAAATTGGTTAATAATTAAAACGGTCCATTACTCTTTTGATAGCAGACAAAATGGAAGTCGAGAATGATCCTGCGTTTTTACTACTCTGGGTTGATCATGGCCCATCAGCAATTTTGAAGCTACTGAGCTTCACAGGACAAAATAAATACAACATAAAATGAAATTGTGAAGACAGAGGCACAATTCAGCACAAACCAGAAGGTGCTAGAGCAAGTTCAGCCTACACTATGGCCATTATAAGATTTTAAAACTAAGCCGTCTGGAGGTTGATGATCACGTTTTTGAAATCACATGAAAAGTACATATTAACACCTTAAAAGAGCGTCTGAAGCCCTGGATAGATAACACATACAGTGCTACAGACAATTTGATCTTCAAACAAGACGGGGCATCAGCCACACTCCCTTGGAAAGCCCAGAACTGGATCAAGGTTCGCTCAGTCAAGTTTCTCGGCGGGAAAATATGACCCCTGTTATCAGAAGATCTCAATCAATGTGATTATTCTGGGTGGGCAAACTTAGAGGCAGATCCCTGCAAGACACCACAGACCTTAGTTGCCCAGTAAAGGCATCCATTACGTTTATATGGGAAAAACGGACACAAAGTTACATTTTCGACACCTCTGCATCATTTAGGTCCACAGCAGAAAAAGTCATTAGGCCAAAAGGACCTCCGAATGAATAAATTATCTCTAGAAGAGTTATTCTTTGCTATACAAGTTGTTTTTGCATTGAAAATTAAGTAATCATTACAATGAGCGTCATCCAAAAATTATTCATAAGTGTAAAGTTTTTTTTTGACCACCCTGTAAGTTACATACCAAACTTTTATAACCAGTATGTTGTTATGTGACTTATGTCAACCATTATTAACATTTCTTTAAAGTTTGAGAGTCAATTCCATCATTAAATTTTAAAATCATACAGGTCTACTCCTTCATCACCAGTTTACATCTAAAGAGTCAGCTTCTTTTCATTAGCTTACTGGAGGTCCATGAATTTTTTTTTTCGCTTTTAACACTCACTCATTTGCAATTAAGAAATACACCCCCATAAAATCAAGATATAAAATCAAAATATTATATTACCGTAATATTATATATGGGTCCGAATCTACTAATTGTGTCCAAAGTGTTACATGGGCAAAAATATTAGAACTAACACTAAAGTTATCATATTGGTAAAAACCTGCAGCTATAATTCTCTAGTTTACTGTTTTTAAAATTTTACAACAAATTGTCATTTCCTCTTCCTGTAATTGAATTTTTCTCAAACAAAGTCAGGTTTCTCACGTATGTGATGAAATTCGGATGGACATGGGAATTACTCTCTTATAGCATAGGTTATTTTCATATTTTATCACAAAAACAAAATAAATTAAGAAAAAACCACATTTCTGTAAGCAAAAAACTGACATGTATGGTAATCATACTAAGTGCAGCTTAATTGACGCAGCAGCAAAAATGGGCATTTTTGAGATAATTTTAAACATTTTTTGTCAGGAATATGATTTACATTGGCTAAATTATTCATTTATTAATATTAAACTACACTGATTCTCTAAATATTGCAAAAATATTTTAACACTCATTATCACCTGATGCTATACAATTCCACATCTTTGTTAACGTATGTGATGTTGACATTTGACTTCCATTTAACGTATGTGACTTTCTAACGTATGTGATGGTTTGACCTAAGCTTAAGCTCATTTAATTAGTTTTCAGCATGTCTCCTTAATAATGAGGTGTCATTGAATCAAAATGCATTGAATAGACTGACTATCATTCTAGTGTTGGGGATCCGTTCATTTGTGCAATTTCCCTTTCTTAAGCTGCGTTCAAGGCTTATCCATGATGCATAGTTTAACCTAAAATGTTCGTTTTCGATAATTGATACAGCAGATTTAATTGCCCTTGAATAAAATAATTTTGATTGCATATTTATCAAAGGATAATGTTATTTAACTATTGGTACTTATAACCAGTGTTGGTTAATATCTTATGCACAACTTTTCATATTAATTAAATTTTATGTCAATTTTGCCGTTCCTGTCAAATCGTCACATACAAACTTATTAAAGTATTCATATGTGTTAATGTAAAATAATATTATATGGATTTTTAAAGGAATGATTCAGAAAATCACATTTAGAGGTGGCGGTTGATATTTGATTATCTGCACTAATTTTAAATAAGAAAAAAGTGACAAATATTCTGACAAAATGTATGTGATTATTTGACATCCTTTGAAAATTGTCAAACATCACATACATGTCAATCATCAACATTCTGTTGGTATTATTGAATCACTTTATTGTTTCAAAATAACAGTAAACATCTTTAAACTATATAAAATCAATCTAGCTGCTTAACTTGTATGTGTTGTCCAGAGAATGTGCACCTCAGAAGTATGTGACAGTTGGACAATCGCCGGTCAACCATCACATACAACACATAAGTGTCAGTAAAAGGCATCAATGGGCATATAGCAAGTACAATATGCAGTTAACACAATACGTTTCAGCAACTTAGTTCACCTGGTGTTTACTGTAGTGAATTTAAATCAGTTCAGAAGGACAGGAAATGACCATGTTGTGTCAACCATCACATACATCACATGCGTGATTTTGACCACATGGCTGGAAACCACCCTATTTTACATCTGTTCTGACATGAAAGTTGGAGAAACAACACAAAATTTTTAAATTTAAAATATTTTCCTTTACTTTTCCTTCCAATTTCATTAAAATGGCTTAAAACCTCCCTATTATCTCACGTATGTGATGCATCTCACGTATGTGATGCACCACTTTTTTGCAGGAGAAAAATATTCAAGCGCCCCCTAGCTGTTAGGGTGTTGTTATAAACTCTCCAAAAAGGGCTAACAATGTAGTTCTCCTGGATATCTCCAGATGACACCATCATCCAGGCTATCTTTCCTGTAGAACTAATATATTTTTAGCCTCATTTTTCTGAAATACGTATGTGATGCTTTGATTTTTTCATACACCATCCTAGATTTTAAGGTTTTGATCATCAAATGTCACTCCAGCAAACTATTTTTGATTATAAATAGCAAACTTACTAAATTATCAATAACTTAGAACTCATACTTGTGTTGTATAGCCATTTTAAGGATTATTTATCTCATCTCGAAATTTAGGGAGAAATGTTTGACCAAAACATACAGAAATGGACCCTTTTTGAATGGGGTAAAAAATGAATACCAAATGGTTATGGACTAAAAATTAAATTTTTGTGACAAAGAAGAATATCTCTATTTCAGGTTACCACTTTGTTTTTGGTGGTTACACCATCTTGGTGCAACGATTTTATGGATTAAAGTTAGGCAAATGAAAAATGTAACGCTTTGACATGCCAAAAGCTGCCGTTTTTTGGGCTGAAATCATCAATAAAATAAAGACAAATTAATTTACAAACACAATTTTTTCACAAAAACTTAGCAAAAATTGTCTTTTTTGTGCTGCTAACATTTCAGGAAAATTTACTTAATATCCAGTCAGCTATAGACTCCAATGTGTGAAAAAGTCAGTTGGACACAGTTAGTAGATTCTTACCCATATAGGCTTGTCTGCCTCATTCTGACAACCAAAGCCAATCCCAGTTATAGTGTCCATTTATAAGACGCAATTACAGCTTATTATCCATCCAATAACTATGTATCCTTCAATTTATTTTCCTAGACTGAAAGCTTGATGTCATGCTGAGACTGGGTGGCTATTGGTGAGTTTAGGTGCGAGTCGAAAAACTGTATGTCATGCAAGGCTTTTTTGGTGATGTCAAGCTATATGAACTTTCTCGTTGGTCGGGAGAGTCAGCTGCATGACATCAAGCAGTTGCTCTAAAATTGTACTAAATTAAAATTGTGAAGGCTCCAGTGTCATTATAATCATTTAATCAATGGAGTACATGGATACTCAAAGCATGCCATGTGATGCCAGGGTGGCTTGATTTGGAATCTTATTGGAAGAAGGTGGGAAGTAAAAGAGGTGTTTTATAATATATAACAGAGGACATTTGCTCCCAATACATGTCCTAAATATGCATCAACTGAATGCATGTCAGCTGGGGAAGGAGTTCAGTGAAAAGCTGTAAAACACAAACAAGTCTTTCACTAAATCTTACAGCTGGTCGAATCCCAGCTTGAAGGTCAATGCAGTGTATCGCCATCATAGAAATACATAGAACGGACATGAGGCTGTATGAAGCCACCTCAAGATGAGGTCACCAAATCCGCCATATTGGAACTGCCCTGAGACATGATGTCACAATAGAATAATTATGATGTGACGTCATGCCATTGTTATAAGTGACATCACAGTTATTGGTGACGTCACAGTCCATTGTGCCAGTATTCAGGGCAGTTCCAAGATGGTGGATTTGGTTGCTTCATCTGCCAGAGCCTCATGTCCCTTCTATGTATTTCTATGATCGCCATGCTCCATCTCCAGGAACCGGAAACGATAACTGAAACTTGACCAACTGTTTGGATACTCAGGTGCAGTGAATAACAAAAACCAACAAAATTCCAATGACATGAAACTGTTAAGGATTTGCTTTAACTGTTTGTTGTTGCTAATTATACAAGACAATCTGATTGGCTTGTCAGCATGTTGTCATGCTCTTCAGCTGCACATCACAGAACAATAGCTATCCTAAACCAGCATGACCTCATGCTGTCGGTCTGTGGAAAAAAAATTGAAGGATACATAGTTATTGGATCAATAATAATAGATTTTGAATTTTTTATATTTTCCGTTGTCTGGTCAGGGATTTTATATTTGATACATATACTTTTTGCAAAGTAGCGTAGACATATGCTTCCACGGTACTTCGTGTTTATACTTTTCAATTTGGGCCTTCCATTCATATCATCTTATTGTTATTTTGATCCAATAATTTTCTTCAATTCATAAATCCAATTGTTGGTCTCAAAAAAGAAACCTCAATGCGATTTATCAATGTATGTAGCTGTTTATTTCAAAATAATCACGACATGGAAATATCGAAACAACAATGGAATTGTAAATTGTTA
This sequence comes from Platynereis dumerilii, assembly GCA_026936325.1. Taxonomy (NCBI): domain Eukaryota; kingdom Metazoa; phylum Annelida; class Polychaeta; order Phyllodocida; family Nereididae; genus Platynereis; species Platynereis dumerilii. The sequence goes on along the minus strand of JAPTHN010000022.1, from coordinate 7,728,866 downwards.
TTCTGATGAAGTGATTTAGCTCAATTCTCCACAGGATATTATGTCTGTATGAATATCGCCAAATGGCAAATATAACGGATAATCGTCAAATAACAATAAAATTCCACAAAATGGAATCTTGAATTACTGCACATTACTAATACATTGTATGTAATTTTGGGAGAAATTTGTATTTAAGTGGCGTTTTTATTGTGATATTTTACCGCTATAATCTGCCCCAATGCAACAGCTTGGTGTTGTCAAGTAATAAAATTATTTTGTTTGTGTAATTTTAAAGGCATTTTTGTGTAATGGCGGTTGCTAATTAGCATGTATTCACATTATTTTATGTGTTTAATTGGTTTTAAAATGTTGTTTGTTATTCCCAGGTCTTTAATAAAAGCATGATTGAACCACTTGGTTTGCATTCTTGACCTTTCTTAACATAAAGATAATGAAGGTTATGGTTTTGAAATTGCTAATTTGGCAGCCATTTTTATACGCAAATTAGTAGTTGAAGACCCGGGATATCGTTTGGCAACAGTTTTTTTTTCAGATTCTACATACCTAAAATGTGCAGAAAAAATGGATCCCGTCAGTCTAATAGGGTCATAATCTTGGCAGCAGGCCTTTCTTTGCAAAAATAATTGAGATCTGAAGGAACAGTGGAACACATTCGAAAAACTGCGCTCGAAAGTCTCTACTGGTAAATAATAAAATTGAACGAATTCCCAGCAGGCAAGCAGTGTAAATACAACTTCATTCTGAAGTCAGATTTTATGTTTCAATTACGTTAGTAAAGGTGGTTGAATTATGGACATCTGACTTGAGTATGACATCAGTAGAAGGTAGTCAAAAACCTGGCTCAAGGACAACCTATGTGACATAATTCTTTAGCATCATTGTGAGGTCCCTTTTTCACCACAGTCTGATGTTTGTAGGAGATATCATGCTGACATTGGCTTAAATTGACTTCTGTGTGTGGGGGAACAATAACATCACAATGACTTTATATTCAAGTCAAGGTCAGTCACACCATATACCGACATCACAATGCCCACTGGGGTACTTCTGAAGCAAACATTTCCTGTAGGGACACAATCTCCTTATTACAAGACTCAAGAGACTCAAGACTCACGAAGTTCATTTGACATGAGATATACACAATTTGATGGCTATTTAATAGATACATATAGGCCTATATAAAAAAAGAAAAAAAATGCATTACATGAGTAGGAGGACACCCCTAAGACAAAGTTCTACTTGCCGATGACGACGAGGTGCCCACCTAGAATTGTTAAGGAGAGGCTCAGGCAAGGAGAGGCAGTTCAACCAAACAAATATTAGCGGCATAACTCAATGAAGGTTCTTTTCCAGTTTCTTTTTCTAAAGTAAGCCGTTTTGCACACACTGTGAACCGAATTTCATTCTTAGATGATTAAAGGTATAGTGTGATACAAGGTGATACATACATTGTACATACCGCATTAGCTAGATCTATGACACACCGTATTAGCTAGATGAACGGGATCTATGTCCTCATTACTTGAGCCATGCGGGCAAATCTGATCACGAGGCCTTTGTTGTAGCCTTTCGAGTAGAAGAGTTTCATCCTCTCAACCAACTTATAGGAACCTTTAGGAATACAATGCTCCTTCTTAGGAATGGGTGTTTGCAGTTTTGCAATGGTGATTTTCTCACATGGAATTGTAACAGCCAAGGAAATATGAGTGATAACTGATGGGGTCTAAGCTAAACAGTTCAATAAAAATAAGTCCCCCTTTACAAAAACTTGAATATCTCAAAGATGTACACTCTAAAATATTTCAGACAAAATTGGTTTTTTAGATTCAAAATGGTTTTTTGAAAAACCAAATTTCAATGCAAAAAACCAACATGGATTTTTTTAAAAATCCATGTTGGTTTTGCATTGAAATTTGGTTTTTCAAAAAACCATTTTGAATCTAAAAAACCAATTTTGTCCCGACATTTTTTAGAGTGTATTTTCTGATTTGGATCAAAGTTCACCAATCTGTAGGCCTGCATATTGACATTGAGCCTCCTGTGTAATTGTAGCTCGATTGCTTAATTACCTATTGTCTGAGCCAGCTGACCCTGAGTGCACATACCCCTCTTTTCAAAAATTATTTCTAATGTCACCCAGGGAACCTAAATTATGAAGGCTCCATTTGATGTTGATATGACTCTGTATACAAAATAAAACATATAATAAAAGTCACATATAATATATATCTAAGGGACCGTTCAGAATTTATGACTGGGGGGGGGGGTTGGGAGTTTTGGCCGAGGGGGTACTAACTTTTCACACGTGTTTCAAGGGGGGGGTATTAATTTTTGACAACACTTCCAAGGGGGGTGTAAGAAATTTTAACATAGAGAAAATGTTAAAAAACACGCATAAACTCATTTAATTTGGACTTTTTTACGCGCGAAAGTCCGCGAAATGATGCGAATCTGTACGCATGGCCGTGTATAACAGTATATATATGTGTGTATTTCTTTGTATGGCAAGGGGGGGTACTAAAAATACGCATGAAACCTAAGGGTGGGGTACCAAAAAATACGAATGAAACTCAAGGGGGGTATCAATTTTTGACGGGAAGTTCCAGCAAAACTCCCACCCCCCCCCCCAGTCATAAATTCTGAACGGTCCCTAAGTCTTCTGAGACATCCTACAGGTAGGTTTGCAGTCCCTATTATCTGAAACACAGATACTGATATCCACTTTGCTAAATTTACATTCAACAACTTCAAAACAACTTCCAAATGGCTGCATATACATACCGAAACAAAGCTAACTATGTACACGTGCAATATTCGTATATATCCATGGTGCAATTATTATGACACAAAGAAGAAACTTTAGGTAAAAATGTGCTTTTTCACCCAACAAAGTTTGAAGAAGGTATTGCAAACTTGATAGCTTGATTTCTTGACATATCTTCCTGTCAGCCCATATTGCCAACTTATGAACTTTTACGATATATAGGCTAATATATTGTTCTGAGCACCTCTTCTGTGAGCGTAGGCAGCTCTGGGTAGGTCGTCTTGACCATTGTTGGACGGCTGTTTCAGTCATCCTTCACCTCATTGTTGTGTCCTCCTCCTGATTTTATCAACCTACCATGCATAAATACAGGACGTAAGTCCCCAATCAACCATCCAACAGAGAACATTTATGGAGTGGTCTATAAACTTCCCTGAGTGTGGTCTTTCTTTGGGGTGCATAGTGGAGGCCGGCCACATAATTATGACAAATCGTTCCTAATATGTAAATGGCACTGCCATGAAATTCACGTAGCACTTTATTTTTATTTCATATCCAATGTATAAAAGCAGTTATGTAACTGTTTCAAAATATTAGGAAGACAGATATGTTGAAAGACAGATAGAATAATAGAGATACAAAATATATAATAGATACAATGTAGACAAATAGATAGATAGATAGATAGATAGATAGATAGATAGATAGATAGATAGATAGATAGATAGATAGGCCTAATATTGATAGATTGATCAATAATCATCTCAATGGTAAAAGGCAGACAATACTGAAGGTTGCCAAATTAAGTCTAGGTTAGATTGTTGACGTTACTTAATAGCATAATAGTAATAAAAAATAACTTGCAAGGTCCAATGTCATGAGTTGGTTAAATTTCAGTTTTGACCTAATATGGTCATGCATTTCGGGTCATATTTCAGCTTTCGTATAGAATTTATGCATGTATTATGGATCACATGGAAGGCAGCGAAGTCCTCTTTCATGTGAATAGCAGCAAATGTATCCAATTCTCATAGCTTTTGATATATTAAATGGTATATGATTGCATAGGGATAATTTTTTGGCGTCATGCTGGACACTGCGTGAAAAAAATGCGAGTAAAACTTTACAATGCAAGCAAGTAAATGCAATTACAATAAAATTTTCAATTTGGTATTATGCCCTGGTTAGCTGAGCATCTTATGAATACTGAAAAAAGGCCATAATATGTTTCTGTATTTCAGAATGACATGTTTTGAAGTATAAGGCTGTCATGTCACACTCAAAGCCAAAATGGACAATGTAATTTTGTCTTAAATGACCAAAAATCCCAAATTTTACCAGCTTGTGACACTGGACCGCAAGCACTTTAAGCAGCACAGACAGTGCATGGTTCCAACACAGGCACACCAGTCACGGATGTACAGTACTAAGGAGAAGAAGAAGGCATGGTTGACCTTTGACCCATGGAATCCAGTCCATTTTAGTTTCTTTATAATTTTTTCCATCACAGAAGAGCGCAAAAAGTGATTGGTCGAAAGTTAAAAACCTACAGAGAATGTAGAGTAAGCTTGAATGAGATTGGTGAAAGAGAGTGACCTCCAGAATGCTGACGAGATTGCATGAAATTCTTGGGGTAAGAGCAGCTGTGCTGCTAAAAACAATAACATGATTTGCATGTAGATTTTAAAATTGCTCACTGTTACATAATCATCAGTTTATAATGATTATGTAACTTTAATTTTGTTTTGTTTTCTTGTTGTCTGTTCTGAAATTGAATGAATCACTTGTTAATAATTTAATTTAGCTTGTCAAGGCTAATAATTAGGTATTCCATAAAAATTATAGGTACAGGGAATATCACTGGAGAAAATTGAATTTTTAAGACAGTTTTGAAGATGAATATTATATTTTTTTTATATATGAAACTAAATCATTGATAAGAAGCTGGGCCCACTTGACCTAGTTTCCAACTGTGGACTGTTGATGTTGAGACCATCACTGCACAGATTTTTGATTCCTCTCCTGTGCTCAATTTCGCTTCGCAAAACGACCTGTGGCTGTTTCACTGCGCGAATATAACAGGAGCTTGCATCAATTGGCTAATTCTTAGAGCAACTGTATTGTCCAATACATTTCCCTCGTATTTCTAAGCTAAGTGTATTCACTCACTGCTCTTGCATAACTTTCAGAATCACTTACATTTATAAACGTCAAAAAGATTGAAATTGTTTTGTAGAATATAGTTTGAACAATGTCAGTGACATTTAAATGTTTCCACAAATGTCAATTTGTCTTAATGTATACTTGAATCAGATCAAAATATCTTTTGCACCAGACATGCAACTCACTTTTAAGATGACTTTTGTTTTCAAATCTGACATGGGCCTAATTCAGGCCACAAAAGAACAGTTTGCTGTAAGCGTTTCTCATTTGTCGGTTGTAACGTGGGACAGACCAGTGGAATTCTGTAATATGTGATATGTCATTTACAATGGAGGGCTAAAAATGCAATTTTCCCCTCTTTTTAGTAACTATTTAAAAAAAAACAAATATAGAACAAAATCGACACGGGAGAAGCACACCGTAGTTGAATGAATCTTAGAAAAACTGGATCTTAATTTTTCCAAAAAGTGTACACTGAGATTGGCTATATCTGAGATGAATGTCATCCACTGTATACCTTTAAGAGCCCGTTGATATACATAACTCACAAGTCATGATGTCAGCAAAAATGACGTCTTTACCAAATCCGGCTTTTGGTTAGTGCCTGAGTCTTTTCATAACAGGTCTCTAAACAGTAGAATTATCACAAAGAAACAATACTTCAGCATCTGTGGGCACTAAATTGTGATAATTGTTTTGTAAATTGACTTATGCCCAAGCTTCTTGGGAAGGCTATGTTTAGAATATTAATTAGAAAGTGTGATGTTACCTCACTAATGTCCAACGAGGGTCAGCACTAAATTGTGATAATTGTTTTGTAAATTGACTTATGCCCAAGCTTCTTGGGAAGGCTATGTTTAGAATATTAATTAGAAAGTGTGATGTTACCTCACTAATGTCCAACGAGGGTCAGCAGAAAGTCAGATGTTTACAAACTCTTACACTTGATAGCAAGTCTTGAAGGTAATCTACCAGATTATGAATTATAAATTAAATTGTGACTTTCCATATTCAACAGGCTTTTCCCGTTTGTAATTGCTTCAGAAAGGAAGGTACACTCTAAAAAATGTCGGGACAAAATTGGTTTTTTAGATTTTAAAAAAATCCATGTTGGTTTTTTGCATTGAAATTTGGTTTTTCAAAAAACCATTTGAATCTAAAAAACCAATTTTGTCTGGAATTTTTTAGAGTGTATACTTTACAAGTTGACATTTCAAGTTTCAATAACTTGAATAAGAAGAGCCAATCACACTTAGTTTGGAATTCCCTGAGGTTCACCCAAAGAATTCTAGATTGAAAATGGACTGATTTTATCTGCACAAGCACCTGCACAAGCGCACAAGGCCCGATAATACACCAGATGGTGGACTGGGCTTCACAGGAAGAAGAAGAAGAAAATAAGTGACCTTATAAAAAAAAGCCTCGAACTTTCTAAACGCCCCTGGTATATCTCCCAGATTTGAATTTTTTTCATTTAAAACCAAGACATATTCTGCAGAATCTCATTTATTGATATTCATTTTTTTTAAATAATACAAGACTAGCAACGTGACATAGACATCACGAACGCCTGTATTACCTTTCATCAACTCTCATATATGCATATAAAAATATTGTGCGCATATCCAAAATGCAAAAAAATTACAATGTCATCACGATATGATTATGAATACTTGTAAGTCAACAATATACTTTTGAGATATAACATCTTACATTGATATGTAAGCATGCTCACGAAATAGCTCAAAATTAAGAACATTTTCTCAATAGTTCCACATGTGTAAGCCAACAATGGATACAATGTATCATGTTATCAACATAATCATGCATCCATGAAACATTAACAAAATGAAACATGAGAACAATTACTTTTTAAAATGTCATTCATCAGTGTTCATGAGCATGCAATTACGCCCTCTGTTGGTTGGACGATCAAAGCACTCTTTTTAAAAATGGCCGACACAAGGTTGTGCTGCTTGTGCATCACAAACAATTTAATGCATCAAATGTCCGATTTTTAATCTCATACAAATGTCTTTTGTTTTTCAAAGCAGAACTGGTAGATGGATGTTCCAGGAGCCCCTGTTGTCTTGTCTGAGTCAATCGTTGTCATGGCGATTCATTGTCATTGCAAATCCAGATAGGCGTGGCGTTTACACACTAAAGAGGTGATTCAAGGACAAGTCACAACATTTTTTAAAAAGAAGGGCGATGTTACCGTGCTGAATGTCTACATATTTTTTACCTATGGTCGCGACCTCTAGTGGTCAATATATATATATACATTACGTTTCTGCTTTCTAAAAAAATATAGCACAAGTCTATATAGTGTATAGATGAACACTTGGTAATACTGAATAAACATTAAATATAATGAATGGTAAAGCGACAAGTTTTTGGCAGCTCATAACATAATACTGAAAATATAATTCTGTCCAGCAAAGTTGAGCACGGCATTTTTCAACGTATAAATTGAATTTTGTTTGTTGAGCAGCACTTCTAAACAGAGCCCACATGGTCACCATAATATAAATATGTGTATATTAAATGTATATTACAATAATAATACAGATAGGAAATATCACAATTTTGAACAAATACATCTTATACTGAATATTAAAAAATACAGAGTCAATCTCTTCAATCACCTATTATGTCTCTTTATCTGTCCAGCTGTCCACTCTCTGTCTCTCTGTCTATTCATCTAATGCTTCCTGTCTCGAAAAGATGGGAGATATTCTATTCCAATTAATACGGAATGTGTTTCGTAAAATCATGCGAAATTCCTGACTCCTATAGCGATATATGAATATATTGCCAACAGCGTTGATCGTGGGTAACATGACAATGGGAGCGATCTTGAAAGAATATAACTGCGGGTGGTATTTAGCGATGACTATCGTGAGAAGCAGGGGACACCAGGAGAGGATGAAGAGACCGCAGACCCCGGTGCCGAGCGTCGCGATCTTGGTGTTGTAGCGGATTCTTTTGAGAAGGAATGACGTCTGTCCGAGGTTTTCTGGGGTGATCTGTTTGCGCAAGTTCTTAATCCTGTAGGCGGCTGTTAGCGACGTGATGGCGTGGAGGAGCATGCTGACGCAGACCTCGAACAGAGCAACGGCCGTCACGACCAACAATTCGTTGCTTGTGAACATTTCCGGGGTCATGCAGGTCAGCGGTAACGTCTTGTAACCGCTCATGGTTGTGCCAACCGCCAGACTTCCCGAGACCAACCAACATCCGATGAGAATCAGGCAGATGACCCTCTTCCAAAGGAGGATGTTCCTGTCCTTCCACCCCGCTCCAAACGTGGTCACGATCAGCGTATCTACGGCTAACAGCAGTATGCCCTTAATTGACGATAGACTTGATACCGTTCCTAGTCCATTTGCGATTGCACATTTCAAGTTTGGATTGATTGGTAGCAAAACAAAAGCTCCTCGCCACACCGTACTAATCCCAAGCACTGTGTCTGCAACTGCGAGATTGATTAATAATGTCCTTGTCCCATAATTCAGCCTCTGCCATTTGTAGACACAATGTATAACTATAATGTTCAGCGCCACAACCATAATTCCGAAGAGTGTAGAAAATATCTGAACTGGCACGATGACATAATTCTCCCAAGAACTGTCAAGTGCCAAATCTGAGGAGTTATCTGACATGGTGGGTGCCGGTTGATGGATTAACAGCAAAAATAATCAATGTTTAATATCATATTATCTGAGTCAAAACTATATCTGTGGGGAAGTGCAGTCTTTCCAATATTGCTTTCATTGCACTGCCACAGAGAGTGGCATCAGGAAAAAGGGGGCTTGTGAAGTCTCGGGAAGGTGCAAATTCAATAATGTTGGGTAGCTGATGTTTTCAAAAACAGGCTGCTCAAGAAATAAACTGTTCAGAACATACTAGTTGAGGTTAAATCCTTGTAACTGCATGGAGCATATTCTTCAGATTTGTTAGATGACATTTAACAGCTGATTGGCAATTGAAAGATTTAATTGTCAGTTTCGTGTTGATGGAGATTGCTGTTCATGTCATGATGTTGTGATTACCTATTAGTAAGCCAATAGCAGGATGTATGTACCTGGTATATGTTGTTAATTAGTGTACATGGCGTGTTGTCACAAGATAGAATTACTTCAAATGATTAAATTTTCCAGAAAGTGCTGAGATTGGCTGTATCTCATATGACTACAAGTAATCCACTGCATCTTTAAGAGTCTTTTGACTCAGGCCTAGAAGTCATGTTAGCACAATTCACACCTTTTGCCATATCTGGCTTTTGGTTGGTGCCTGGGTCTCTTCATAACAGGTCTCTGAACAGTAGAGTTGTTACAATATATAATAGGTAATATTTCAGTCTGTGTTGGCACTAAATTGTGATAACCATTGTGTTAATTGACTTATGCCCAAGCTTCTTGGGAAAGCTGCGCGTAGAATATTAAAATGTAATGAGTTTACGAAGGTTTTGCTATCCGTCTAATGCGATTCATCTTCTTCCTTGCTTTGCTCAATTGGAAAATTAAGTTTCGTCCTTTACGATTTTTTTCTCATATGATATACCGTCTATACATAATTTAAACTACATTTCTCTAATACCGTCCTTGACTTAAAATAACTGACCATAACTGTGCATTTCCAAAGCTCATTGTTGGTGCATTTTTGATTGTACATAAGTAAGATCATAATTGTAAGATTTGTCACCAGCAGCTACAGCCAGATGAAGTTCTGGAAATCTTAGTTCATAGTTGTAATCATTAAAATTCCTCATATACTGCCAATTATAATCTGGTCGATTGATGAAGGTATAATGTACATATATATCTATAAATGAACCTGTGATGACGTCATGAAGATTGCAAAAATAAGGATTATAATGATAGAGAATAATGTCCGGAAGCCAAATCCATTAGTTTCTTTCACAGGACGACTAAGATGTCCTCATTTTTATGTTCAAGATTAGTCTGTGTGTAAGAAGATGCTAATAGGCCTTACGGCAATGCAATAAATGCAGTGCATTAATGTTCCATCTTTGGCCGCTAACTCCCAGCCGTGCCGCACGCCAGAAGAATTTGTAAAGGTGGGAGCAACAGGAAAAGGTGTGGCTTAAGGAGCTCCTGACATGATTGGCAATTTTGCATGCCACATAAGTAATGAATACTAATGACATAGAGTTACTGCAATTCCGTTAATAATGTCACAGCAGCATGCAATATTAAATGTCTTAATTGTCCTTAAGTCACAAGCCTCATCGAATTTCACAGATCTATGAATCGCCATGACAATGATTGACACAGACAAGGCGAAAATGGCTTCTGGAATATATTCTGTAACCACTTACCAATCAGTTATGCATTATAAATTAAAAAGACATTAAATTTTGTATGTGACTAAAAATCTGACATTTGACACATTTGTTTGTGAAGCACCACTTTGTGTCAGCCATCTTTAAAAGAGTGCTTCATCTAAACACCAGAGGGCGTGACTGCATCTGTATATATAAAAGATCAGAGATTCAGATGAGGGTATGAAACAGCAATTGTTCTTATTTTGAAGCTTTTGCTGATGTTTCGTCGGCTGCATGATTCTGTTGTGATGTGTTGCACAACCACTGGCTCTGAGCGCGTGGGTTCGAATCCCACCCCGGAACTCAATTTAGTCCGAGCCCATGGGACATTAAATGGAGGCGGGTTGTATCCAGTGTTCTATGCTGGGGCAACTGAAAGACCCTGGGCATCCCTGAATTAATAGGGTATGAGCCAGACTCACAGTCTTCTCATCTCATCATCATATGGCGATCGCCTGCCTCGATATAGCCCACTAAGGTGCTGCTGAGGTGTAAAACACAAACAAACAAACAAACAATCTGTTGTGATGTAATCAAAAGTAACATTATATCCAGCGTCCACATGTGGGTTTAATAAGAAAATGCTCTTCACTTTGAGCAATTTTGTGAGGATACATGTCCATTTAAGATCTCAAGAGTATAATGTTGCCTTGCAAGTATTCATATTGTGATGAGATTATAATTTTTAAAAATTTGCCCACACATAGGCCTACAGTATTTTGATATATATAAAATCTCTTGTGTATTAAATCTGTGTATAAAAAGCTACTCCATGTTGCCTTATAATATAATATAATAATAATATAATATAATAAGTTACTGAGAGCAGGTTTTAAAAACCTCTTTTCTCAGATCGTTACTGTTAATATAGTTCTTCCGTATGGGGGTTAGTCAATGGTGCGTTGTGTATATATATACAGTTAAATATTTGGAAACAGACGCCTGGTAATTCACTTGAGGATTTTGATCGTTTTCCTTATAGCAAAAACCCAATTAGCCCGGATGGCCGCCGAAACTGCCAAAATAGGTAAACTGGTGTTATCAGAACATCCCGGCCGCCGAGGCTGCCTTTAGGGTGCAAATATAAGCTCAGGTAAACGGGTGACGACTAGGAGGGAGCATCGCTGTACGGCGGTGGTAGTGTGGATCTTGACCCTTGTTGAGACTGCGGCTGCAGGTAACGCTCGATTCTGACAGGATACTGAAGGATATCTGCTGAAGGCCACCCCAAGTCTCCCCCAGAGAAGGCGTTGTTGACGGTCAGCAGACAGTTGGCCGCCGAAGCTGCCATGTACGTCTCATGATTCCAAAGTTGGGCCGCCGAGGCTGCCCTTGTGTGGCCGCCGAGGCTGCCAGAGTGCTGCAAAACGCCAGGAGACCTACTCTGGATCAAACTTGAGGTGGTGATTCCACCATTCTTTATCCAAGCGCGACATTCAGGGATGGTGCTGACACGGTATCCGAGGACAAGGAGTTCCATGGCTTTACTACTCTTGAGCGAAATGAAATAAAATGTTTACAAAAATTCATCTGGTTTAGTATGATTAAAAAAGATGAGTAACAATAAATGAGATTCAGCAGAATATATGCCTTTTGGCTTCCTACGAAAAATAATTTAAATTTAAAATTCTGCTTGACAAAATATAATAACTCACGGATACTTCCGGTTGCCACTTGGTGATTTGAAGAACACGAGTGACTACGCTAAAGATCACATGGTCGGCCAGTTACATTATATTTGAAGATCTTAATAACTTATAAAACAGACATTAAAATTAAATAAATCATCCATTTCCGATAACGTTAAATGGATGATTGGAGCTTTATGTCTTCTATTTATGCATCAGTGGCAGATGCAGACAAGACCATCTAGGGGGGGCCCGAGCGTTATTCGGCATTCGCGGGTCTGCGTCGCGGCGCATTTTCTTCAAAATACTATTATTAATCTTATTGGTCTAGGGGGGGCCCGTGCCCCCTAGGCCCCCCCCTGTATCCGCCACTGTGCATCGTGGTTAGCCCCTATCAGCATGCCTCGGCGGTCCAACGTCGGCCTGAAGCTGGTCCGATGCTGCTGACATCGGACTGACACTGGGCCGACGTTGGACCGCCGAGGCATGCTGATAGGGTTAGGGCTGAGGAAGACACAGCATTGAGGTGCGAAGGACGATTGAAACTCCTCCCCAACACAGGTCTGGATGACCAAGAGATTCAAACTTCGAGATGCAACAGACTATCCTGTTTTAAATGGCAGCCACCCGGCCCGACTCTTGAGGTATGCACGAATGTGACAGGTGACGGGACTTCTGTGAAAACAAATTATTATCATTAATTAATGAAATAATATAATCAGTATAGATACACAGAGCCATGTGACAGGTGACGTCCTGGCACTTCTGTGAAAACAAATAATTATCCTTAAATATAATTAGTATATATATAGATACAGTAGCGGATCCAGCGGGGGCCTCGGGGGCCCAGGCTTCCCCCCCCCCTCCCCAGACCACTGCATGAAATGGAAATTATATTTTGAAGAAAATATGGGCCAACATGGGTCTGCAAATGCCATAATAACGCCCACGTTGGCCTAGCCCTGGACCCGCATGGGTCCCAGGGCTAACGTTGGCAAACGAATGATAAAATGATGCCCAGGCCCCCCAAGACAACCATGTCTGGATCTGTCACTGAGATAAATATTGGGAGATAAAACAAGGTAATATCCAATATAAGAGACGGAAACTAGAAATTATTGAAAATAATTGCTAATTAAGTGACTGAACACAATATGATTTGATGATACCATACAATGTATGTTGTTAATTGACTAAGAGGTGTTTTTGGTAATAAAATTAGGGGAAATTGCATGACAAATTAATTTTCCTTCCAAATAATTCCATTGTAATCATAATGCTGGCAAACACGACACAAGCTTCTGATAAGATTTTTAATTATAATTCAACAAGACATCTTGCAGCTGTCTGTCTGTAGCTGTCTGTCTTTAGTTGTCTGTCTGTCACGTAGACAAATTGTTGTTGACAGGTTTCTCTGTTATTCTTTAATCAAGAGATCCTCATTTATAAATTAGTACAGACAAAATGGCAAGTAGATCTGCTTTGAAGATATGTGGCCGAGAGGTTAGAGGCTAGACCTGCTCCACTAGGCCTCATGACACGATACACCCCCCGCTCCCTTTTCTTATTCCCGAAATATCAGTTGTCCCCATTTTACCCCCCCCTTGCCCCCTGCTTCCCCCCTTTTCCCTCCACTTATCCGGCTTGCCACCCACTAGCCCCCACTTGCCCCCGCTTACCCCCCACTTGCCCCTGCTTACCCCCTCTTGCCCCCACTTACCTCCCGCTAGTCCCCGCTTACCCCTCACTTGCCCCCGCTTACCCCCTACTTACCCCCAATTGCCTCCAACTTGCCCAAAATTACCCCCTCTTGCCCCCCACTTGTCCCTTGCTCTCCGCTTCCCTCCACTTACCTCCACTTTTATTTCCAGCATAACCTCCTCCAATCCCTCCATTCCCCCACCTTTACCCCTCATAACATTTTCTTTTGCTTTGGATGGCCTTCATTCAAAAATATTTTGGGATCTCAGTGATATTTATGCTTGTCTGAATCTCCTTATCTTGGCCTTATTTACTCATTCATTGATTATGTACTAGGGGTTTGATTCGAGTGCCACGTTTTGCATAATATTTTTGCATAATTAATGATATTCAGGTATACCCAAATAACTTTAGGTTGTCAAACCTGTTATAAATAAAAAAATTGATGCCATAAGGTGGTTGGAAAATATTTTTAGTATTTTGGCTTTTTTTTGGTCATAGTGGTTGCCATGGTTACTGAAATATAAGCATTTGCAAAGGATATCATATATTGCATCAGTCAAAGACAAGAGAAAGTCACAGACAATCTAAAGGCACAATGAGGACAATGCCAAAATGTAGTTGGTGTGGCTAAACATTTATGTAACTGACATTCCACAAGTGTGACAATAATGTCATAGATGCTGTGCACCAAGTCATGTTTGACAAACTTGTACCATCAGCATCATCTGCAGTGATAACCATATATATGATGGGTGTAGAGTATTAGAGCTCTTAGTCTCTGCCAATTGCAAAAAGACTCATAAAATAAGGCCGGACATTGTTAATTGTTAGCTTCTTGGATCTTCATGAACCATTTTTTCCGAGGCCCGTTGGCAGGATGAATAAAGGCCGTGTATAATCGAAATTTTGATTGTGTTAGCCAACTAGGTAAATTGTGAGTATATCTTTTTTTCATCGGCAGAATACCTATTGTTTCAGTCAATCCAAGAAGCTAAAGATCAAATAGGTCTAGAATCTGCATTTGTCTCTAAATATCGGTAATTGGATTTTGAATTCATAATCATGCAACTGATGCAGGACAACACGAGAAAGCGCCTTAATGATGTTACGAGTGCAAGGTTATCACACATGACTTGGCGCGCAGTTTATAAAATGTAACATTGTTACCATACAGGGTGACCCAAAAAAACTTCTTTAAGTGGTCATAAGATAACATGACTTTGATTTATGGCTCATTTTGTTGGTAATCATCAACACATTGCGCATGAAAGGCAATACGACAGACATACCTGCATAGCCTTGCTGCTATAACAAAGTGTGAGTTGTCCCTGATTTTGGCTGTCCCGTGTTAAAGAGGATGCATAAATGAGGCTGTTAAAAATTTCAATATGAGTGGTCCGAGATATAATAAACTGATTGATATTAATTTTGTTGACTGATATATAAAGAAGCTGTGACACAGGATTGTTTGTTTGTTTGTTTGTTTGTTTGTGTTTTACGCCTCAGCAGCACCTTAGTGGGCTATATCGAGGCAGGCGATCGCCGTATGATGATGAGATGAGAAGGCTGTGAGTCTGGTACATACCCTATTAATTCAGGGATGCCCAGGGTCTTTCAGTTGCCCCAGCATAGAACACTGGATACAACCCGCCTCCATTTAATGTCCCATGGGCTCGGACTAAATTGAGTTCCGGGGTGGGATTCGAACCCACGCCCTCAGCCAGTGGTTGTGCAAACAAGTACTCTTAACCATTAGGCCACGGAGGAACTCAGCTGTGACACAGGAAAATGTGGTCCTGGAAACATCAGAACCTCTTAGAATAATGTTAAATGGTCACGAAAGGTAAATATGCCAGGTCTGGGAGAGATTATTTCACATTAGCAGAAAATATTTTAAAATTAAGGTAAAAAAGTGTCTTATATTGAAGTTATAATAAAGTATGGAGGCCTAACATACGCCTTGTTCCTTAAGAATGAATTACGTTATGTCTAACTCTGAAATCGTGGCACATGAAATGGAGATGTGAGGACTTGATTGGTCATTGTGTGCCACCAATCTCTCCTTGTGTAGATAATCACTGAGGATGCTTTAATCCAAGTATTGTCATGATATAGACAGAAAATGTAGTTGACATACTACAAAAATAAAAAAATGAGTTTTCAGGACAATTTACATTGTATTAATGGAATTTGGGCAATTATTACCCTGGTGGCTGACGGAGAGCCATATATTTCATTAATCATTATACACAAAGGAGCTGATAAAATATATAGTCAACCAGGATGAGTAATACATCAAATCACAGGTATAGAGGTGCACAGATGTTCTGAACATAAATAAACATTCCAACAGTTTAAACCTATATAGACGATCTCAAAAGTGGTCAGTCAAAATTTTGGTAAATTTCGATCAGAAGTAATCTGTTCCCTCCAAGGCTTGACTACCCTCGATATAACTAAATCACAACAGCAAGTATAGATGGCATTAACTTTAAGACAGTTAACGTATCAGCTGACTTAAAAAAAAGAAACAAACAAAAACTTCAAAGGACATCAATTTCATGGATATAGGTTATTAAGGATCATTGTGAGGTCAATTTTACAACTAGAACAAAATGACTTTAGCAATGTTTTGTCAATATATGAAGGAACATTCCTGTGTGTAATTTCATGAAGATTGTGTACTTTTCAGCTGCAGTGTACATTGCTAAAGTTCATTTTTGACCTCAAGACATTGGCAACAGGGAAGGGGATACAATGTAGCTCCTAGGGCTCTGTATCGTTGCCGACATTCGATACAATACGTACCATCGATACACTTGATCGATACACGATTCATACCGTCGGTCCGCAAATTCGGGCCGATCCGTATTTTACAGAATCTGTTTCCCGAAAATTTTTGGCTCGGAAAGTGAATCTCGCACTAGAGCAGACTTCAAGATGACGACGTGCTTGAGTTCATTTCATGATTTTGTGGAAATTTTCTATCAAATCTCGGCAATAAAACAACTTTCTTAGCTGGATATAGCATTATTGAACCGAACCGAAAGTGGTGCTTTGAAAACCGGTTCAGGAACCGGCCAGACTGTACCGGTACAGCCTGTATTTATCGAACCGGTGTAGTGCCCTAGTAGCTCCCCTAAGCCTAAATATATGTCAGTCAAAAAGGGAAAGAAGGCAGAAGAAATGGGACTGGAATACCCATTGGCCCTGATATGAGCATAGGCGTATGGCACACTGGTTGTTTTTGGGGGGAGGGGGTGACTTTTACTCAAATTTCAAGATCTAGATTTAATACTATTTCAATTTTTAAAAATAGCATGGAAATCATTCGTTTTCAATAGTGTTCATTGAATCATCTGCCCAATTGCTTAGCCTTTTTTCCCATACGCCTATGGATATGAGTCACAAAATTTGAGCAAAACAATGTATTGGCCATTCACATCCTCTTACCAAAGCCTGTGAGTCTATGACTAAGAGAAAGTGTGAGTCAGTTACTTGCAGTTTCACCTGTCAGCGATTATTCACAAGACATTCTCTTGAAGTAGAAAAAGACGAAATGGTGTGACGCACACTCGTGAATATTGCAACACTCCAACATAATCAATTATTACGTACACGATTAAATATCTCGACCTCCCTTTCTGTCTATTTGTCATACCATATTGTAGTCATGATGTTTCTGTAAAATTATTAGAAGACAAATCAACCACAGCTGAAACTTTTCTTGGAAGTGATAAGAAACTTTCGGTGGAGGATGTTAATTTGTCAAAGCATTACCAACTGGAAATGTCTTGCACCTTTCAACACCTGTTCCCTAATTTGGAAATATTAGGAACTGCACAATAGTTAGGTACAACACGGTTATTGAATGCAGGTTTATGCACATGTATGAGATGGCAGCATAGATATAATGATTGGGTAGCTTGTGCATGATGACTTCCAGGTAAAAGGAGCCTCCCAAACTTTTTGTAGTTTTATAACAGAACTTCTGTTCTGAGCGCTTTCTGATATAAAACAGCATTTCCGTTAATAATCAAATCTGAACTATCAGATGGATGGATGGATGATTGGGGCTCGATGTCCTGTATTTATGCACTTGATAGGCTAATTATCAACTGCTTTCAAGAACCAAGACGCAGCTGGATGTCTTTTGGATGAGAAGTTAAATTGGCAGCCTCTGTATCAGTGTCTTTGCCAGTGGCAGATACAGGGGGGGGGGCCCAAAATCAATAGTATATATAGCATTTTGAAGAAAAACTGAAATAACGCGGGCCCGCGAATCCCGAAACATGTCCGGGCCCCCAGCAGTATCTTGTCTGGATTTCCCACTGTTTGCTGAGGTATATATTTTTCAGTATTTTGCATGTGGACGAATTTGTAAACCTGCAAAAACGAACATTTACACAAATTTGGCATTCGTGGAAGTGACAAATATTGCCATTCACGAATTTGTGTTGGTGTAATCACGAATATTCTGTCCCTTACCTTGGCCAAAACTAACTCTAACCCTAATTTTAGGGGGGGTACTTCGCAAACTTTTGCATCTGGATGCGCCACGGTGATTTTGAAAACCAGAACCATTCTAATCCACACTCTAAACACAGGGTGGTCAAGATAACTCTAGGGTGGTAATTCCTGGTGCCTAAATTGACAACTCCTTGAGTCAAAATTACTAAAAGGTTGTCAATGTGACAAATATTGGATTAGTAAGCTGTACCACTCTGGTAATGAAACCTACCGGATGGTGATCAAATTTAATACCTTTCAGACACTTACATAGTCAACATAGTAATTTTGATTATGATAGAATAGTCAAAATGATTTTCCAGGAAGTCAGTACCAAATTTTTGTAACCATTACTACCCTAAAGTAGTCATAAACTACTCACAGTGACAACCAAATGTTTAGAGTGCAGAAACTACTCCAAAACCAGAAACCATTTTAATCCTTCAGGAAAATTTTTCGGAACCATTTAAATCTTTATGCTTTATAAACAATTTTAATCGTCTTTTCAAGCCGATTCTAATGATACCAAACATGATGGAGTTGCGAAAACTGGTACCAAATTAATCTGAATTGTCAAAAAACCAAAACCATCCTAATCCAAAAAGGCCAAAAACCGTAAACCATCCAGCGGCGTCTCTATACACCCTTTCTTAGTGAATACCCCCCCCCCCGGGGCATGTGCACGAATGAGTAATGAAGCATATTTACGAGTGTTAGGGGCCGACCAGATGATAGTTGGGGGGGGCTATGGACTTTACCCCCGGGACGAACTTTTTTTTCCGTTCGCGGCGCGTCAATGAACAATTTTTTCGCATGCGCACTCGCGACAAACTTTTTAATCGGAATTTTAACATTACGGTACCCTAGCTACAGGTGGAAACAAACTTTTTTTTTTATTTCCATGTGCTAAACAAACTTTTTTTTTCAGTGTCAAGTGGGAAACAATCTTTTTTTCTCACCAAATATCCATAGCCCCCCCCCAAAGGTCATCTGGTCGGCCCCTTAGTTGTTACATGTACACAAGTACTCATGCTCGTTTTTGCATGTCCACAAACTCGTACATGCTCGTTTTTACACCTCCAGGAATTCGTGAACATGCAAAACAATGAAAAATATATACATGATTTAATTGCTGGGAAAGCAAAGACCCCACACATGGAGTAAATGCATAACAAGTTGAGGACTTCTGATCATTTTTTTTCATCTCATCAGTCAACCCTCATCAGCACCAGAACCATTCTTGTTCTTGTAGTTCGTAGAGCTGCTTTTACATCAGCATGTATGGTCTCTTGCAGTTCGCTCTGGTAGATCTGTTCACAGCAATTTGACAGAGTAACCATCCTCAGAGCGTTGCATTGACCATTTCTATCTATCTATCTATCTATCTATCTATCTATCTATCTATCTATCTATCTATCTATCTATCTATCTATCTATCTATCTATACGTTCATAAGTTAACCAACCTATATGCCATAGTTATTGTTTTACCATAAAGCAAAGATACTTGTGCAAACAGTGCAAACCAGAGGGTCCCCATACAGACGGCTTGCAGTGTGAGATGCACTACAGCTGAGTGCAACTCTCCTCTCACGAATGACACAATAACTCATGGATTAGATTCACTGAGGCAAGAGGGAGTCAGACTGTGGAACAGCTTACCAGCACATATATATTTAAATTTATTTTTTCTCTTACACTTTTTAGATAGTGCCCCCATCATTCTATCAAAAATGTCTTTTCTGGGTAGTGCCTCCCCCCAGTTATAGGCTCCAGATGCAATGGTGCATGAAGTGGGTCTCCCTTGTGTAGGGGATGGCCAGTGCAGGAGTGAAGGCCAAGAGGGGGTGGACAGTGGAGAAAGAGGCAGAAAAATTACACTTTTTACCCATTTATGGAAAAGTGAGGTTACTGATAATGTATTTTAAGAGCCTACACATTAGGGGAAGGCATCTTGGGAGACATATTGAAAGGGGAACATTGGAAGTGAGTGCAGGGTGAAGCAGCACTGTCAAGAAATTTTGCAAGTGTGTAAGCTCCTTTCCAAGGAAACATATATGCACTGTTCAGCACAGCTGAACTGTAGTGCATAATAACATTTCAACTTCTGTACAAGAGCTACCTTCAGTTGGTTCCTTCCGGTGCACCAAATTGTAAGGGCAGGTGTATTATTTTTAGGCTACTATATTTAAATGGATACTAAACATTGCAACGATACTGTTTCTGGCATATTGTGCATATTTTTCCATTAAACCAATGTTATAGACTGACAGACAGACAAATTTAACCCAATTCTTTTTCTCCTCAGTATGAAAATGATTTGTGAATTTATCACCTGGTTTAGTGGTGAACGTTGGTTGTTGACACACCATTATTACTAATGCACTGTAGTAGTCAAAGCCATCAGATATGCATGTTTTATTTATCATTAGCCAATATGGTAAAATGCATTAAATTCTTATTGACTTGGCCATTGTGATTCGTTAGCCCAGTCTTGCACACACAGCAAACGCGACATACACATTCAGTGACTGTCTATCATCCTGTGCTTTCACGACTTTCGCTGTGGAAGAAATAGTCACCAAAATGAGGGAAAAACAAGAGATATTTGAAATGCTGCATATCTATGATGATGACCAGTGGATTAATGCGATCATGGAAAATAACGAGGATATCGTAGAGGCCATTTTGAATGCTACGTCTAAACCAAGAAAACAAAAGCTTCTGCGTGAACCACTTGACTTGAACCAAAACTCGGAGGATGAGAATCTCATGAAACAAAGAGAGGGATTCAACATAGAGCTGTCCGTTTGCTACGCTTTAGCTTACGCTGCTTTTGACGTACTCGAAGTGCTGTTGGAACACGGAGCAGAGATTGACGCCTGCGACCGTCACGGTAACAACGCTCTACACTGTCTGGCCTTGAGGAGCAATTTGTGTGGTCATGAAGCTGAGAAGGATTGTGTGAAAGGCTTTCAATGGATCTTGCAAAATATAGGGGAAGAGGGGGTGAAAAGTCACAGGGGTAAAAAGTCACAGGCCTTTTTGACCTACTTGCAGTGACCTAATTCTTAAGCTTAAATCATAATTTGGGACACTTTTATGAGAAGAAGGTCTGCAGGGAATATGAAAATTATACTCATTGCGCAAAGTGGGTTTTTACCCACCTCATGCATTTGTGGTGTCCCAAACAGGTTTTATTGATTCTGAACTTTCTCTATTAATGTCTGGTCACTGTGACATAGGAAGTTGTGCTAGTGTTTCAAGGTCTTGTGGATAATTGTCTTTCATGCTGTGAACCCATTTTTGGCCATTTGGTCACCAAGTTGCCATGATCATATGTTGAATTTAAAAAAACAGCTGAGGGGTGAAATGTCACACTGTGACATTTCACCCCAGCACTGTGATATTTTACCATAGGGTACCGGGAAGTCAGTATTCTGAGCTAAGGAAAATAAAATATTCCACACTAGAAGCTTTTAGCTTACAATCTTATCATCACCTAACATCAATAATACTGATGAGAGAGCATTACAGCAAAATTTCATTTAGCAAACTTTGGGCAATTTCTGATGCCGGCTTTACTGATGGTGCATTGTCATTGCATGCCGATAGCTTTTGGAGGCTCACTATCAATTTCATGCACAAGGATGACTATCAAGTCTAGGTCTGCATATTACCTCATATAGTGTTGTATGTTCACAAAAATTGCATGTGACTTGTTACCCCATGTTTGTGACTTCTTGACCCTGACATGGGGTAAAAAGTCACAGCGGACTTTGCCTCAAATAATTGTGAACTGACTAAAGCCTATTTACAGCACAGCAGCTATCATGTGACACAACTATAGTCAACTAAATACTGCATAATTGTGCCACAGGGCATTCAGATCTAACAAACACCTGCTCCGTTCTGGGGCTTTTTCTGAATTTTGTGACTTCTGACCCCCGCCTCCCCTACCCCAAGAAAAGGTGGATGTCATGCTGAATCAATCGAACAGCAGAAATTTCTATCCATTGGAATTGGCTGCACAGTTAGACGCTTGGAGTCTTGTTTCTGTCATGTTTGAAACTAAATTGATAGAAGAAAAGAAATCTGGAATGTATCAAACAAAAGTGTATGACATCACTGATTACGAAGGTGGCAACCGTAGAACCTACAACTTGGTTCACATGACTGCGTTCATGTCTGCGGACTGCGTAAATATTCCCAATGCAACCAAATTTGTTTGCTCTGATCTTATGAAAACATGGCTGAAGCAGAAACTACAATGTTCGTTACCATTTCTCTTCATTTGGGCAATTGTAAGGCACCTGCTTGTAGCTGCTCATGTATTCTACACCTTGGAAGGTCCTCTAGTATCTTACACTCCGGAAAAACACAACTGGACTTTAGCAGAAATCGAGACATTTCGTAACAAAATCCGTCCAACCAAGTTACAAGTCTGTGCCGCGATGTACATCATTTTCTATGCCATCAGTGCCATTGTGTTTGACGTAAGTGAGAACACTTATCTCTACAAGAAATGGCGCAATGTGGGCTTCACTCCAAAAGGAAGAAAGACTGACGCAGTTGTTCATCTAGGATTTTATCAACTTCTGCTGGAGATATTATATGTAGTTATGATTGTCGCATACGCAAATGAACTCGCAAAATATTTCTCTCACTCGTTTCTATCTCTTACATCAGAGAACTACCTATTTTTGATCATCGATTGTCTCATTCCTTGGCTTGTTTTATTTTTTCTTCAATTGTTGCCCCACATCGGACATTATGTCATCATTTTCCAACGACTTGCTCGGGAGTTCTTTAAATGCACTTTGATATCACTCATTATTGAAATGTCTTTTTGGTTGACCATCAAGAGAGCTGGGCACTCTATGCTTCTACCTGCATTTGGTAAATTCCATCCTTTGGGATTTGTGGAAACGCTGAATCTATTCTTCACGCTGAATCTATTCTTCACGCTGAATCTATTCTTCACGATGAATCTATTCTTCACGCTGAATCTATTCTTCACGCTGAATCTATTCTTCACGCTGAATCTATTCTTCACGCTGAATCTATTCTTCACGCTGAATCTATTCTTCACGCTGAATCTATTCTTCACGCTGAATCTATTCTTCACGCTGAATCTATTCTTCACGCTGAATCTATTCTTCACGCTGAATCTATTCTTCACGCTGAATCTATTCTTCACGCTGAATCTATTCTTCACGCTGAATCTATTCTTCACGCTGAATCTATTCTTCACGCTGAATCTATTCTTCACGCTGAATCTATTCTTCACGCTGAATCTATTCTTCACGCTGAATCTATTCTTCACGCTGAATCTATTCTTCACGCTGAATCTATTCTTCACGCTGAATCTATTCTTCACGCTGAATCTATTCTTCACGCTGAATCTATTCTTCACGCTGAATCTATTCTTCACGCTGAATCTATTCTTCACGCTGAATCTATTCTTCACGCTGAATCTATTCTTCACGCTGAATCTATTCTTCACGCTGAATCTATTCTTCACGCTGAATCTATTCTTCACGCTGAATCTATTCTTCACGCTGAATCTATTCTTCACGCTGAATCTATTCTTCACGCTGAATCTATTCTTCACGCTGAATCTATTCTTCACGCTGAATCTATTCTTCACGCTGAATCTATTCTTCACGCTGAATCTATTCTTCACGCTGAATCTATTCTTCACGCTGAATCTATTCTTCACGCTGAATCTATTCTTCACGCTGAATCTATTCTTCACGCTGAATCTATTCTTCACGCTGAATCTATTCTTCACGCTGAATCTATTCTTCACGCTGAATCTATTCTTCACGCTGAATCTATTCTTCACGCTGAATCTATTCTTCACGCTGAATCTATTCTTCACGCTGAATCTATTCTTCACGCTGAATCTATTCTTCACGCTGAATCTATTCTTCACGCTGAATCTATTCTTCACGCTGAATCTATTCTTCACGCTGAATCTATTCTTCACGCTGAATCTATTCTTCACGCTGAATCTATTCTTCACGCTGAATCTATTCTTCACGCTGAATCTATTCTTCACGCTGAATCTATTCTTCACGCTGAATCTATTCTTCACGCTGAATCTATTCTTCACGCTGAATCTATTCTTCACGCTGAATCTATTCTTCACGCTGAATCTATTCTTCACGCTGAATCTATTCTTCACGCTGAATCTATTCTTCACGCTGAATCTATTCTTCACGCTGAATCTATTCTTCACGCTGAATCTATTCTTCACGCTGAATCTATTCTTCACGCTGAATCTATTCTTCACGCTGAATCTATTCTTCACGCTGAATCTATTCTTCACGCTGAATCTATTCTTCACGCTGAATCTATTCTTCACGCTGAATCTATTCTTCACGCTGAATCTATTCTTCACGCTGAATCTATTCTTCACGCTGAATCTATTCTTCACGCTGAATCTATTCTTCACGCTGAATCTATTCTTCACGCTGAATCTATTCTTCACGCTGAATCTATTCTTCACGCTGAATCTATTCTTCACGCTGAATCTATTCTTCACGCTGAATCTATTCTTCACGCTGAATCTATTCTTCACGCTGAATCTATTCTTCACGCTGAATCTATTCTTCACGCTGAATCTATTCTTCACGCTGAATCTATTCTTCACGCTGAATCTATTCTTCACGCTGAATCTATTCTTCACGCTGAATCTATTCTTCACGCTGAATCTATTCTTCACGCTGAATCTATTCTTCACGCTGAATCTATTCTTCACGCTGAATCTATTCTTCACGCTGAATCTATTCTTCACGCTGAATCTATTCTTCACGCTGAATCTATTCTTCACGCTGAATCTATTCTTCACGCTGAATCTATTCTTCACGCTGAATCTATTCTTCACGCTGAATCTATTCTTCACGCTGAATCTATTCTTCACGCTGAATCTATTCTTCACGCTGAATCTATTCTTCACGCTGAATCTATTCTTCACGCTGAATCTATTCTTCACGCTGAATCTATTCTTCACGCTGAATCTATTCTTCACGCTGAATCTATTCTTCACGCTGAATCTATTCTTCACGCTGAATCTATTCTTCACGCTGAATCTATTCTTCACGCTGAATCTATTCTTCACGCTGAATCTATTCTTCACGCTGAATCTATTCTTCACGCTGAATCTATTCTTCACGCTGAATCTATTCTTCACGCTGAATCTATTCTTCACGCTGAATCTATTCTTCACGCTGAATCTATTCTTCACGCTGAATCTATTCTTCACGCTGAATCTATTCTTCACGCTGAATCTATTCTTCACGCTGAATCTATTCTTCACGCTGAATCTATTCTTCACGCTGAATCTATTCTTCACGCTGAATCTATCCTTCACGCTGAATCTATTCTTCACGCTGAATCTATTCTTCACGCTGAATCTATTCTTCACGCTGATGTCCGGCAACAGCCCCATTGACGCAGTAACAGCCAATCAGAATCAGTTCTTCATCTATCTGCAGATAACTATTCACGTCATTTGTCAAATCATCTTGCTGAATTTTGTGATCGCTTTGTTCTCTGACATAGTAGCTCATTTCAACAACAATGGCAGCATATTTGTCACTGCCCAAAGAGTTGGTGTAGTCTTTATGGTGGAAGAAAGACTGAGGAATTTCCCTGTCATTCGAAATGCGTACAAGCTTATGTCCGTTCTATGTATTTCTATGCTTATGGTGGACAGGAAGTTCAAAGTGAAGAATGGAAAGATGGTTATTGAAGTCTCTTGTTCGTCTTAGATAACAGACATCATCATTTTGCATGTTAATTATTTAATTGTAGGCCTAAGTTATAGCTTGCACAAAACATAATGTTAAACATGTAGTCTTAAATTATATTACTAATCTAGTACAATATATCAGATCTAATAGATAATGTTTTTGTAATTTTGTAACCTCCTTTGACCATGAATATTGTGGCATTACTTAACTTTTTTTTTCTTGCATTTCTATTTATACTTACAAGATACATAGAATACATTTTTTAACATTTTGATGTTGTTGTTTCCTCAATTAAATCAATTTATAAATTGTAGTTAATTTTTTTATGTTGGCAATTAACAATACGCTTTCAGGCCAAGTATCAAACTCATCTCAGGCAATAAACAACATCAACTAAATACCAAATGGGTGCTGGCATGCGCTCTATAAGAGTGCGTAACTTTTTATATATTGTTTTTATTGACATCAGTAAATAGCACGATTCATACAGATGTAAGACAGTCATTGGTGAATACTGTGCACAAATTTATGAAAATCAGTTAAATCACTCTGGATGAAACTTATGACATGAAGTTTCTTAAGGAGACTGAAATTTCTTCTTATAATATATGAAGCAGTGCGGATAGTTCAGACTTAATTATTAACGAAAATGCCGTCTTATGTCAGAGAAGAGAATTTTTGTTATAAAACTACAGAAAGTTTGGAAGGCTTCTTTTACTTAGAAGTCATTTTATATACAAGCTGCCCAATTATTATTTCCATGCTGCTTCTCATACAAATGCATAGCATACCTGAATTAGGGTGGTCCTCTACAGCATGCTAAAAAATAAAATGTAACTTTCTGAAGGTGCTTCCAAAAAAACTTGTTCATCTTGGTGAGAAAATATTTTGTGCAAAATTTTATTTCAATACAACAATTCTAACCACTGCCACACGCGGGTTGAAAATTAGAAAATTCAAACATATTGTTTAAATTAGCAATAATCTGGCAGCCAAAGGTGACTTTCTGGATGAAGTCTGGATAGATGGATGAAGCCTTTTTATTAATGGAATCCATGTTCCTAGATCTTATAGAAAACATATTCATGGCCGGCACCTACATGGTACCCTTTTGGGATTTGAGAAATCCAAGATGGCATATCCAGACGGGTTTTAACCCACGAATTCAATCCAAAGAAAACGACCACAGCCATTGCTTTCCAGTTCGTTCCTTTTATTATTCTACAACGTGACGTCATCGACGTGTCATCCTGGTGACGTCACCAAACGATCATCACCGGAGTTATTTACAACACCACATCCCTCCTCAACTTAGTTTTAAAATTTACTTTTACAATTTACAATAAAATTTACTTTTTCTATTACAAACTGTAAATTTAAACTGGTTTAACAATCAATCAGTAAATTCAAACTGTATTAACTGATAACTTTACAACAGCAGTACAATGGTACTATTCCATAAACAGTTAAAACTTCTTACACCTAAGAACCTCAATCAATTGATACAATGTTACAAAAGTATCCTTCAAATTGATTCACATGAAATCAAATTTAACTATCAAACTGTTTAACATGACTTAACCATTTTTAGCCAACTTTTATACAGTCAAGGTAATGTAGTCTAATTGAAATTATATCAAACTACTCCAAGCAATTCAAAATCTGTATACAACAATTCACGTAGATCACATGAGTACACACCGAAATCATTCACAATTCCACAAATTGTTCAACTTCTACTATCAAGTCAATTGTACCAAATTATCAATTGTCAGGTCACAATCAATTAAAACAAATCACCAATTTTATATGATCAGAATTCAAATCAAATTTTCACAAAATATTGTCATTCACATTCAGAATAATAATGTCAACATATTCAATCATCATATTATTGAGTGTCTTTTTTCACTGTGTCAAATAGTGTCCTTTCACAACATAATCAAAGAATAAGTGTCATTTCACAACGTAATCAAAAAGTGTCATTTCACAACGTAATCCAATAAAGTGTCATTTCACAACGTAATCCAATAAAGTGTCATTTCACAACGTAATCACTGGTCCACGCTGGAGCACGAACACTCCGGCTACTCCTACGAAGAGGAGTCTGTTCAGCAGTCTTCACTTGAATGTTAGCCTGCTTAGGCACACTCGGATTCGGACTAGAAACCGAATCATTACTGACACTTGGAGACTCCACACTTGGAGTACTTATATCAGGTGCCGGTTCGACGACCGGACTTTCAACAAATTTCTTGACATGCGCTGTGTTGCGCATTTTAACACCACTAGGAGTCTGCACAGTAACTGCATTCCCCTCTTTCTCTAACACAACACACGGCTCTTCTTCGAAGTTGCAAGACAACTTATTGTCTTTCTTCTGAGGTAGGAGAACTCTATCTCCTGGTCGTAGATCACTTGGCGCTGCGTGACGCCTCTTGTCTGCGTACAGTTTCGTCTGCATTTTACGTCTTGTGTCACGGCTGCGCACTAGACGTTGCCAATCTCCTTCTGTCGGTCTTGACATCAAAGGTAGCTTGTCCCTCAATTTTCGTCCCATCAGCAACTCGGAGGGAGCCACACCAGTAGTAGAGTGAGGAGTAGCTCGATATTGCAGAAGGAAATTTCCTAACTCATCTCTCAGGTCACGCTTCTCAACATTTGCAATCTTCACAATTTTTAACAATGTTTCGTTAAAGCGCTCCACTTCGCCGTTACTTTGCGGCCAATATGGAATTCCTTTCTGGTGGTCAATACCTAGGTAAGCACAAAATGCTGAAAATTCTTCAGATGCGAATTGAGGACCGTTGTCTGATCGGATTGTCTCTGGCAATCCATGGACCTGAAAAACCTTTTCCAGACATTTGATAATAGCCTTCGAAGTAGTGTTCTTCATCCAAATTACCTCTGGCCACCTTGAGTAGTAGTCGACGATTACGAACAACTGATCGCCACCTGGGAGTGGTCCACACAAATCAATGGCGATATCTGTCCAAGGTCCGGGGGGTAAGGGGGTGGACCTAATTGGTTCGGGGCGGGGACGTGAACCAACCAATTGACACGGATGACATGCCTTGATAAACTCCTCAACTTCTGAGTTCATACTTGGCCACCAAACTTTCTGTCGCAGTCTGGCCTTGGTACGAGTCATTCCCTGGTGTCCTTCATGTGCCAATGATAGAACCTGCTTGCGAAGCACATTTGGAATAACAATCCTGTCATCCCTCATTACAATGTTCTCCTGAGTCCACAGCTCATTTCGCACAGCATAATAACCAGTCCCACTGAGTGGTCCCCACACTCCACTTGAAACAGCCTCTCGAATCGCCTGCAAAGTGCGATCCTCAGCTGACAGTTCATCAATTTTCTCCAGCTTCAGTGCCGCTGGCACAGCTTCTGCAATCACAGAGAATGCATATTCTTCTGTCTGCTTGCAGCTTGGGTCTTCTTCTTCGATTGGTAATCTGCTCCAACCGTCTGCATGGTTCTTCTTTCCTGGAATGTGTTGTACATTGAATGAGTACGGCTGTAAGCCTAAGATCCAACGTTCCAAACGAGCATTAGGGGGTTTGTGCCTGCCGTTAAACACAGCCACCAGTGGCATGTGATCAGTCAAAATGTCAAAACAAGTCCCATAAATAAACAAATGGAACTTTTGGCAAGCCCACCTTACTGCCAAAGCCTCTCGCTCAAACTGGGAATATCTTGTCTCCACGCAGGAGAGCTTACGGCTCGCATAATAAACTGGACGGTACTGTCCGTCGTCCTGTTCCTGCTCTAGTACCGCGCCTAATCCCACCGGCGAAGCATCAGTTATAATCCTCGTATTTGCACCACTCTTGAAGTAGGCCATTACTGGGGCACTGATAAGGTGTTCTTTGATCTTCTCAAATGAGTTTTGCTCATGTTTCCCCCACTTCCAAATAGTTTCTGCTTGGGTTAATTTCCAGAGTGGCTCACTAATGATTCCAAAGTTCTTGATAAATTTGGCACAAAATTGCACTGAGCCAAGGAAGCTTCTGACTTCTTGCTTACTTACGGGCTCCGGTGCATTCACAATTGCCTTTACCTTTTCGTCTGAAACCTTGAGTCCACTGTCCGTTAAGATATGACCCATGTAGGTAATTGAACTCACTCCTATGTCACATTTCTTGTGATTCAACGTAAGGCCTCTTTCAAAAAGTCTCTTGATTACTGCCTTCAATCTCGCATCATGTTCTGCACGTGTCATTCCCACAACTACAATATCATCCGAGATGTTGTACGCCCCGTCACATCCTGCGATAGCCTGACTGATTAGGGCTTGAAATTTTTCGGAAGCCATGTTAACCCCGAATAACAATCTCTTGTAGCGATACAATCCATTTGGCCCCGCAAAAGTAGTAATGTTGCGTGAATCAGGCTCTAATTCAATCTGGTGATATCCCATGTTCAGATCTAACTTCGAAAAGTAGCGCCCACCAGACATTTCCTTCAATGTCTCCTCGACTGTGGGAATTGGATGTCTCTGCCTCAGAATCGCTGTGTTGGCCATTCGCATGTCCAAGCAAATCCTAACATCACCATTCGGCTTTTCCACAGCAACCAATGGATTAACCCAGGAGGATGGGCCATCCACCTTCTCAATCACATCTAAGGCTAACAGTTCATTCAGCTTCTCGGTAACTCTGTCTCGTCTACTAAACGGAATACGACGCACTGGTTGTGCTACAGGAACCACCGAATCATCAACATGCAATTTCAATTGACAATCTTTCAGTTTACCAAGTCCCTTAAACACACTCGGGAACTCATCTTTCAAACTTTCAATTGTAACATCACCAACATCATTGATCGCACAAGCATTCGCTCTAACACCAATTTGCAATACACCAAGCTTCATTGCAGTATTTCTGCCTAACAATGGCATGGGATTTCCCTTCACAACAGTTAATTGAGTTTTCACAGTTTCTTTAGTTTCAGGTTCACACACTGACACCTCAACTAGACCCAACACATCCAAAGGCACATCAGAATTGTATCCAAACACTCTCCGTTTTGAAATTACAAGCTTTTTGTTCAACAGTTTAAATACAGATTCAGGCACAATATCACAAGTAGAACCACTGTCCACAAGCATTTTCACAGGTTTTCCATCTAACAAAAATGTAAGAATTCCTACACCATCAGAGTCATTTCCATTGACAGACCACACATAATAACATTCATCGTCTTCGTAATCTTCTTGTTCCTCAATGCTGCGAACCGTCTGCGATTTTCCTCGGGAGCGACCCCGATTGTGTTGACCTTGACCTCTCGTCCGAGTTGATCCTCGACTCCGACCACGAAAGTTGGTGCTTTTCGTCCGACATCTCGCCGCTGCATGTCCCTTGTGACCACACTTTTCACACGTCTCGACAGAGCTGGGGCATTCTCGGGCAAAGTGACCTTTTTCGCCACATCGATAACAGCCTCGAAATCCACCAGTGGCGCCACCACGTGAGCGTCCACGACTGTACCCACTGGCACTGCGATGAGAAATCGCCTTGGCCTCGTCTTTCTTGCTGTCTGTCAAACTTGATTTACCGTCATTTTCGCCGACTGGCTTAATAATCAGGGCTTCTGGATATTCATAGGTGGACAATTTCTCCAACATAGTAGTTAAAGTTAATTCCTTGTCCCCTGTCAGCTTGCCTTTGAGCTTTTTGTCTGTGATTCCATTAATAGCCTTATCCTTGATCATACTGTCTTTAATGTCACCAAATTCACAATGTTCTGCCGCTGTTCTTAACCTCGTAATAAAATTGTTTACAGTCTCACCGTATGTGGGTTTGGTGTCCAAAAATTTCTGGTGCTCCTTGGTTACATTTTTAGATTCCTTGAAAACGTCATCCAGCTTTTCGATCGCCGTATTGAAAGCCGCATCATCCCCACGG
Organism: Platynereis dumerilii; assembly: GCA_026936325.1. Lineage (NCBI taxonomy): Eukaryota > Metazoa > Annelida > Polychaeta > Phyllodocida > Nereididae > Platynereis > Platynereis dumerilii. Next base: position 7,697,071 of record JAPTHN010000022.1, on the reverse strand, counting down.
TCATCTTCCGGGATTCCCTCAAATATTTCTCTGAGTCCGGGTCCGCCTTTGTGAAGCAATAATCCTCGCTTCTGGGTGTTATCAGTAACACCTGATGCTACAAGAAATATCATGAACTCCTTCTTCCACTTTTTCCAGCGCTGGGCCAGAGTAGTTATGTCGCCAGCAGTATTGAAATGCTGCACACCTTCGAGTCCACTTAAAGCCTGCATCTTCCTGCAGTGTTAAGGCACGTTTTTGCTTTATCCTCGTCGCCAAAATGTCATATCCAGACGGGTTTTAACCCACGAATTCAATCCAAAGAAAACGACCACAGCCATTGCTTTCCAGTTCGTTCCTTTTATTATTCTACAACGTGACGTCATCGACGTGTCATCCTGGTGACGTCACCAAACGATCATCACCGGAGTTATTTACAACACCACAGGTACCCTTTTGGGATTTGAGAAATCCAAGATGGCGGCAAGGAATCCGAAATTGCTCGAATGGAACAACTTAAAAACTTTTTGACCTAGAATCAAATGCAATACCTAGTTTTCAGACAAATCTGGTGTGGGAAATTCATTTCTTGGGTTGTTTTGGAGATTGGGAGTGACCCAAAGGTCAAAGAGTGCATTTTTCGTCCTAAACTGAAAAGCAGCTAATTCACGAAAAAATTTAGGCTAATATTGAGGAAATCTTTGTAACGATTGATTCCTTTTTCTTAGACAATTAAAAAAAAAAAAATGTGGTGGATATCAGGGTGATATCCTTTCATAAGAAAAAAAAAAGGAAAACACTCATTAAGTTAATACCACTTCTATTGTTTGGTTCAACTGCTTCTCCTTGCCTGAGCCCCTCTTTAACAATTTTAGGCAGTGCCTCATCAGTGGCAAATCGTTACCTTGGGGGCGTCCTCCTGCTCATCTAATGCTTGTCATATTGCGTACACTGTATAGATTACTGCTATCAAACATCAATTCGTATGTATCTCACTCACTTCATGATAAAATATTTAAAAATTCTTGAGTCTTGAACATTTTAGGAAAGATGACCTCTAAGATGGCTGAATTTTAGATCTGGCAACACAACATTCTTTGTATAGCATCTACACTCCGGTATGACATGTCTGTTTCAGCTGATTCTTGCAAGTTTTCCACAGATATTGATTCCCTATACATCAAATTTGACTGAAAAAAGAGGTATCACTTTTTAAAAAAATTGAAGTTGTGTCACCCCAAGCCATTTCAAATGCCTTGGCGGCCTTTTTGGTTGTAGCAGAGTGCATGCATCAAGTGCTGAGGCAGTATTACTGGATGTGGCACCAATGTTCATGCCAACCATTGTGTCTGATAACTTCCATTTCTTTAGAAAGTGAAGGACAGCAGTGGTTGTTGCATGGCCAGTTCCTGCAACTGGTTTTGGGCACAAAAGTAGCTTTGCACTGCACGCAGGGTCACAGGAAGACACTCAACTTTCTGATTCCATTATCTGGAAGCAGATCACATCCAAATTAACTACCAGACCAATATTGCTATCATCGTCCTCAGGATCTGTGACATCAGAACCAATCCCTCGTTGAGACATAATTTCAACTGTCTCCTCTCATGCAGCCCTTAGCACCATCGCAAGCTACACCCTTTCAGTATTCCCTTCCTTACAAAACTATGTCAACATCAACCTGGCTCTCAATGTGCTTCGTAAAATTCACAATCCTCTTGTATTTTAATCAACTGGATTGCTTGAACCTGAGCAATGTCAAACAAGTTATTGAAATTTGCCATGAAATCCTTCTCTTTAAAAAAATATCTTTCTTTATCTGAGAAGCAGATATTTCGGTTTTTCCCTCAGCAGATGAACTGTACAGTTCTACCTTCTTCTCCAGCTTTTGATGATGTTTCGCTCTTCAGCAGTCAGAATCCTTGCTTTTTCTCCCAGATGACTATATATCAACCTCACTAACATCATCACTCTCTGTCTCACCCTCTTTGTGTGTGTCCTTTTACATACAAAAAACTCTCTGGCAGGGGCATGGATTTTTCATTTCTGTAGAGGGGTTATTTGAGTGAACACAAACTTCGCACGAGGCTCAACAGGCCAAAAGTTGCACAGCGGTGGATTTCTGGGGCCACTAAAAGCTACTATATTTTAGATTAACTAAGGTAAGTACTGAGACACAGGCCTGTAGCTTGTATTTTCCACCTAAAGTCTCCTGGTATCAAGGGAAGAACAGATAAATATAACTAATAATTGTCAACAGACTCAACACCAAGAAGTCATAATTTGAAATTCTGGGGGGGGGGGAGATAATCATATGATCATCCCGCTAGGCTCGTCCTTGGGGGGGGATGCATCCCCCCCACCATTATCTACCCCCCTGCCTTCTCGAAAATTCCAGACGTATATGAGGAAGTTCTGCCTGGGTGAGGCAGGCCACTTATTCCATGGGCTGTTGACATCTTCCAGGACCCACATTGTGGCTTTTCTCTCAAGCCTAAATTGTGATTACTAATTATGTTCATCTGGTATCTATGTGATACTAACACAATGAAAAGACTCAAGTGATGGACTAAATTATGCAAATAGCACATGATATAAATATTGAGATGACTGAATTGTGTTTGGTCTTCTCTATGCTAAGTAGCAATGCATCGGTTCAAAAACTCGAAATTTTACTTGCGTGGTAAAAAAACAGGGGTCTGGTGGCAGTGGTTAATATGTATCAATTCCTGTGAAATTCAACTCAACTTATTTTTTGACCAAATGGAACAAGAAAATGAAGAAGCCCCTTGGAAAAGTTGAAATTTTTATTTTAGGACCACCCTAACCTGAATTCACCATTCAATCACAGTAATGTGAGTCTGTGACTATTCTCCAGTTCCCAATATTTCCAAATTAGGCAACAGGTGTTGAAAGGTGCAAGACGACATTTCCAGTTGGCAATGCTTTGACAAACTAACTGTGGTTGATTCGTCTTCTGTCACTTTTACAGAAACGTCATGTCTACAATATGGTATGATAAATGCACAGAATGAGAGGTCGGGATATTAAAATCGTCTACGTAATATGATTGATTATATTGGACTTTTGCAATATCCATGAGTGTGCGTCACACCATTTCCTCTTTTTATACTTTGAGAGAACGTCTCAAGTGTGAATCATCGCTGACAGGTGAAACTGCAAGTACCCAATTCACACTTTCTCATAGTGACAGGCTTTGGTAAGAGGATGTGAATGGCCGATAGGCAATACATCATTTAGCTCAAATAAGTCAAATTTCGAGACTCATATCCCTAGGCTTTTGGGAGGGGGGCGGGGGGGGGGTGGTCCCCAAAAGTTTGGGAAACAGTAAGATTCGGGCAAAAAGGCTAAACAATTCGAGCAGATGATTCAATAAACACTATTGAAAATTAATTACTTCCAGGCAATTTAATTTGAAATAGTATTAAATCTAGATCTTGAAATTTGGGTAAATGTCGCTGGCCCCCCAAACATCCAGCGATCCATATGCCTATGCTCATATCAGGGCCAATTTCAGCCCCATTTCTTCAGCCTTCTTTGTCCTGAGGTCAAAAACAATCTAAAGTCACACTTTGGACAATTGATGTGATTGTTGGTGGTCAAAATGTAGTTGGTATAGCTAAGCATTTACGTAATTGGTGCGGCTAAACATTCATGTAACAGTAACTGATATACTCAAGTATGACATCAATGTTATAGATGCTTTGCACTAAGTCATGTGTGAGAAACTTGAACCTAATATGAATGCAATAACACAATGTTTTGCAGCACCAACTACATCTTGACATTGTCCTATTGTGGCTAAGCTTGTCTTTTACGTTAGGGCCTTGGACAGAGGGAAGGGGGAGCTCCCCAAATATATGAAAGTTCAGCTCAAGTTAAGTATCCAACTGTTAGTGACCTCCCTGGACTGAATAAGCCACAGGATTATTCACAGTTGTTCACACCTTTTCAACCAATCCTGCCACTTATTCAGTCCAGGGGGGTCACTAATAGTTGGATACTTAACTTGAGCCGAAAGTTGAAAAGGCAGAAGAAATGGTGGTCTAACATGCATAGTAGTTAGATGGTAAATGCCTTACTTTACCCTCCAAATCGGTGTCTAACTAACACTTATCCACTGTGCCTATTAGAACTTAAAGGGGAAGGCCCGGAGGGGTACTTTCTTGAAATAGATATCAGTGAGGGGAGGATCAGATTCACCTGTAATTATAAGCTTGTCCTGATTGCAAGACACTCTTTAAGATGCAAATAACAATTGTTATGATTTATACTCATAAATACAATGTATGTTGTCAGTTGCCACATGCGTAGATTGAATTATCCCACATTTTGTACTGTCAATTTAGCACACAATATTATATAAACTTTTATTTTGACAAACTGAATATCAAAAAAGATACATGTGTCATCAATAATACAAAGCAAAATCATCAATAATACAAAGCAAAATCAAACTCTAAACTAGTCTACGGAAAGTTAAAAACATGGTTAAGTATATCATCATTACAATACTGGTCCCAGTTCTATTGATTAAAATGTAAATGTTGTTGTTGTTTTCCTTTTGTTTTTTCTTTCTTTCTTTAAAGAGTGTCCAATGTCAGTTTAGATTTATTTATCAAGTAAAACATAGTTTAAAAAATGTCCATATAGATGTAATATCAGTCCTTAAAACATTATACAAAAATATGTCGGATTGACCAGCAGCAACTGCTTAAAGGCCCTCAAACATAAAATTAGTCCTGTCGATATTCCTAAACAAAAACTACATCTAGTTAGCAATTTACATATCATTCAATGATTCAAACATTATAAGGTATACAGTTGTTAACAAACATTTAATATATTCTGAAAGATATGCCTTACACATATCTAGCATTCAAACATACATTTAGTACCAAAATTCATTTTGCAAACTCTTTACTCACTTCTAAAGGCCAAATATAAGATTCATAATATTAATTTACATGTTGTGATGTAAAATTCTATAGAAGATAAATCAACCACAGATGCTGAAACATTTCTCAGAGGTTTTTAAAAAACTGATTATTAGTTTGCAAAAACAAGTTTTCCACACCTGTCGCCCTATTTTATTTGGAAATGTCGTAAATTGGATTTTGACAATAACTGTGACAACACTGTTAAAAATTTTGCGTAGAGGTACGGAAAATTCTGTTAGGCTACAGAAAATTCTGTTTCACAACTGTAACTTGGGTAATGCTTACAGACGCCTCTCTGTTGGCACATTGCCAACAGAACATCTCTGTAATCAACTGTAAACTGTAATAGTACCGGCTTTTCAGAATATGTACAGACATGTCTGATATTCTTCATGCATTGTCACCAAAGTGTTGTTTTATCACAATTTGATAATTTCTCTCAGTTTTCATTCGCACCACTGAACAGAAACACTTAGAGGAATAGAACATAAAGTCAGTTTGAAGGGGACTTTGTATTTGCCAATCTAAACAGCAGAGAACAGAGAAAGGTAAGATGTATTTTTCTTAATTTTAGAGAGAGAAAAGGCAACTGCAGATTTGTAGTATCATGCAAGTGCAAATTTGTAGGCACAGGTGCTTAAAATGAAACTTTGAAAAATGATATGAAATATTATATCTGGCCAATGTACAAAAAGGGAGACTGGGGTAAGTTGTGCTACTCATACCCAATGTTGGAACAAAACTGATTTTAAAAAAACAGCAAAGAAGGTAATGACCACATTAAGAAGCATTACAAAAGCCAGTTATTATAGTACTGCTTCATTGAAAAATTAAATCTATTGTTGAAAATTTGATGTGCTGACGATAGACATTAATGTTTCTCAATTTGCACAATATTCAAAAAGGAGACAAATCTGGGGTTTTGTGTTGTCAGATTTGATCTAGGATTGGCATGATTTGGTAATCTACTTATTTAGTAGGTTATATGTTTTTTTGTTTTTTTTCCCACATATGTTTTGCTGTGGTTATGACTTACATGTTGTGAAATAACTGGGATTAAAAAAACATTGCATGTTATTCCTCCTTCCTAAGAAAATTATAATTTGGAATTTTTGTTTTGTATAGTTATGATATCAATGCTATATTTAGCCTTATGCAAGAAACATTAAACAAGTGATTGGTGTGAATAAGTGGTCGCCAATCACTGTGCCCATATTAGCCTCGGGCCTTCCTTCAGCCCACAATTACACTTTCAACTGAAACTTCCCACATTAACTTGCCAATTACTCCACTTCAGGAAAAGTTACACAGTGGTGGCCATCTATGCAACCATCTTTGCTTCCATCTTGAAATTGTTCATTACGCCACTTCAGGAAAACTTTCTATCTGTTTTCTCATCCATACTTTTTAGGCATCAAATTGCCACATTTTAATATGTTTACTGTGAGCTTAGTATTGGTTTAGAGATTTGGTTGTGTATTGGGAATATTTTGAGAAATCCAAGACAGCTGTCAAATTCCACCATCCTAATTTGCCCACTGTATTTCACTTAGAGCGTTGAAATTTGATAAGGAGAATCGCTTGATTGGATGGTTCAATAATATATGAGGAAATCCCAGATCTCTTCTACAAAATGGCCATCATTCTTGGTTTGATCATTCATTATGAACTTTGCCATACTTAGACTTGCTTGAGTGTCCTACCAGAGGGACATCATGTTATTACAAATACCAAATGAGGGAGAAACAAGGATGTCAGTCCTCAGCACATTAAGTTTTCAGCAGCAAAATTGAATTTATGAGTCTAGCTTTTCATGCCATTATATTTGGTAGTTTTTTTCTTGGTGCCTAATGATGTTGACCAAGTGGGTATATATGGGTGGCATTGCCTTCTTTACCCAGTTCTTCATTTCATCCCAATAGTGGGTAGCACAACCCCGTGGCAAAACTTCCCCCGGTCTCCCCTACTCTTTTTTCCTCTTGGAATCAATGTAGGCCTATTTCAAGCAATTAGGTTGGTGGATGAGAAAACAAAGATTTAACGTGCAACTCATTTTATAGATCATTTAGTATTATAAAATATGCGTCATACTTAGCAATTTCTCTTTTCAGAGTAACGTCAGAAATACCATGGATGATGGATGATTCAAGTTTTACGTTCGGTATTTATGCCATTGGAGCAGGATGCAAATGCTGGCCAACAGAGATTTACGTGACCCATTCAGTACGGGAGTCAAACGCGGGACCCAGTGCACTACTGACCTCCCAAGACCAAGAATGGCATGATCACAAAACAATAGAAAACGACAAATGACATGACAATGTTGTCCTATGTCTGTTTCAGAGTCTCAAATGAAATCTAATAATATGTAATTGGTAATTTTTATTGTTTGATTATTCAGAGTGAATGTGTACAATTATATTTCAAGTTTTTCTTATCCGATCATTTAAAAATATAGAATATGAGAATAGAAACTGTCCAAATATCAGGAATTCATGGTCAATTGTAGGACCTCTCTTCCAATGAAGTCAAACAATATTTTTGTGTGACATTTTTGAAGAATATATGTAATAAAGGTATAAACATGTGAATCTCTCTGAACTGTGATTTTATTTTATTTTTAACGCTACAGAGAATGTGAGTATCAGCAAAGGTAGTGTATACACATCAGTAAGTAATACACTGTCAGGAATTTGGCTTCCTGATTCTTGAACATATGAATTCCAATTATCATCAAACTTGGATCTGATGAATGGCAAGGCTGATGTCAATACTAGGAAAAGTAGGCTTGCAGCTGAACTCTAGGCTCTTCTTCAGCTTTAACATATATATTAGACATTTTGGCATTAGCAAATTTATAAGCTCTCATGGCGAAAACTCTGCCGACTATTTAAAAGGTATACAGTTTAAATGAGAATTTGAAAACTTATGCTGATTAAACATATTTTTTCAGTTCTATGATGAATTTTTGCTTGATATATATAACAAAGTTATCTAAAGTCGGTAGCTTAAGTGTTAAGTGCCAATGACCTGATTAAATGGTTGCAAACTTGGTTGACTGAGTGGTTACAGTCCCTTCCTCAAATGAAAGTCTGTCAAGGGTTATAAATATTTTTATAAACAAAAATCCATGCATCACTATGAACACTTAAAAATGGCCTTAGAGGGCAACACATGGCAACATCATATTATGCAAATTCAGTCAAATAAAGATCAAAAAATACTGGAAGAGCAGTCCCCCCCCCCCACCTCCTAATTTTTCCAAAAGGGGAGGGGGGAGCCCCCCTCCCTATAATATGGGAAGCACTAAGATATGGGGAAAAAATGCGGAACAATTTGGGCCGATGATGAGATAAACATTTTTGAAATTCAATGGTGTCCCATCAACTCCTTTATAATGGTATTAAATCCAGATCTTGAAATTCGGGCAATGGTCACTACACTACATTCATGGCAGGGACCACTGTACCCCATCCCCAAAAAAATGTTTTGGCCTGCGGAGGTGACCGTTTGCCCCATGCAGGGGACCATTTGGAAGACCCATTCTTTCCAGAAGGTGTCAATTTGCTCCAGTCTCCCCTGCAAGTGATTCAACCAGAAAAGGAATCAACCCCCCCTAACTTTATCAAGGTTTTTTGAAAATTGTTCAATCTTTTATCTTTTATTTTCCTTTAATATATACATTTACTTCTTTTGTTTGGATAGATTCTGATGAAGTTTTTTTGTTGCAAAGACAAAAAAAAAACTTTTTTTTTTCATGCCTCAATGGATTTTCTTGAAATCATTCACTGCTTTGCCCTGAAAGTCTAATATAGAGCCTATAAAATTCATTTTACAAGCAGATTGAAATTTGCTTTCATGCTTTCTGGAACAAACATGAAACTGTCAACCTCAGTTTCTATATTTGTGACACCTTTCACAAATCACTAATGTATGACTGATGCCATCTGTAATCCCACACAAAAGTACTACAAAAGCTGCATGTGTGATTACAGAAATCAAAAGGATACATACAAATGAATTTCTGTAACCTTACTGACACCTCTGGAAAAAAAATTTCCCGAAATATCTGTAATGTGACAATTATTTTTTAACAGTGAATATGTCACAATGCAAACATATTTGGAAATGGAAATATGTTTGTACAAGAGGGTTTATAACACGGAAATGAGATTGTGCAAGCTTGTAATGAATTCCAATTAAAGAAGTTTCCTGTGGTTTAAAACTCATTCATACCAAGAAAGACAGTTTTTAATCCATGACTATATATGATCAATATATATGAGATGGGACCAACTACCTTGACATAGAATTGGCGAACTGTCAATTTTGATAATCCAGTATGAAGACTTATCCACCCAGAGAAGCTGAAGTTGATTTATCATCTGTCCTCAGTGTTCGAAATAAGGGGGGTCAAGGGTGTTTGACGCCCCCGCAGGTCTCGGGCCTCCTCGTGGCGGTGGGTGGTAACACTAAGGTGAAGACCTCTATCCTTAGTGGCCAACATGAGACAGTGCGCATGCACGGTGTGTCCCCTACCTTACACGGGAATATCGATGAATATATCATTTACCATGATTCCAAACCGGATCGTACGTTAACTGGGTTACCAAGGTGCACGTCCCTCAGCGGGAAACCAGGCTGAGATCGAAAAATTTGCTACTGGACTACCAAGATTTCAACGGACAAGACCATCCTCGGATGACTTGATTGACCCTGACCGCCCCTCACACATGCCAAAAGATGAAAATTGCCTAGTGATAACTGGTATTGAAAAATCACTGGAGAACCTATCAGCAATCGCTGTGTACGAAATTGTTGCGGACATTTGTGACAACACAGTAGCAGATACAATAAAGCGTCAAGTCAATGTAACGTTTCTCATTCAACCGCAGAATGACACACAAAAAGAGAAATTGACATTTGTCAAAGAAATAGCGAATACACAAGTCTCCATTGAACCTTTCCAAAAACCAGGCAGAGGCATTATCTTCTCGAAAGAGAGCAAGACATGCTCTGACTCACAACTCACAAAGTGTTTCCAAAAACATGGTATTACCCAATTCAAACGGTTGTCCCAACGAAATGGTTATGAATCCATAAAACTGACATTCAAAAACGATAATGTACCCGAGAAAGTACCTGTGGCTTTTGAAAAGTGCAGAGTTTGCCCACTCTTTCCTCGACCAAAACGCTGTTTCAATTGCCAATTGTATGGCCATTTCAGCACAACATGTAGACGGTTCACAATTTGTGCCAATTGTGGTGATCGAGATCACACTCATTCGAGAGACAAACCATGTTTCAGGCCCTCGCATTGTGTCAATTACAGAGGGGACCACCCTGCGTTTAGCCACAACTGTGAAGTCTTCAAGAGAGAAAAGGAAATTGTACAATTTCAGATTGACACAGGATGTTCGTTTCCTGAAGCCAAGCGCATAGTTGAAGAGGACATGAACAAAATTTACCACTACGCAGATTACCCAAGAGTCCAAGACCAGTTCTACATTCGTCACCACGGAGAAGGATTCAACTTTTGGAGAACCATTTCAAGGACGTCTCTCGGACAACGCAGACCGACCAAAGACGGGAGAAACTGTGAAATATCCTGAATCTGATTTACGTACACCACCCAGTAAAAAGATTCAACAAAGTCAATAAAGGAGTTACAGCCATTTTTGTAGAAAATTGCAAATGGCCTTCTCACCCCACCCATCGGGCAAGAAGCCTCCTATAATAATCCAATCGCAATTTTTTTGCGAGCGCATTCAGCTTGAAAATTATTTCTTGGGGTTCTTCTATCATTTTTAAGGCATTCTATTTACTTTTTCTGAAATTCGCTTGGTCCCCCCTCTGGCCCTACAAATTTTAGCTTAAACTTACCCAGCTGACAAAAACTGGTGGTTAACTGAGAGTTATCACGTGAAATTGCCCCTCAGTTATCACGTGGAAAACTGATAGGTTTACCACGAGATTTTGTCACCAGTTAACCACTGATTTTCTGGGGGCAATCTTCACCAGTCAACCACGTTTTTTCTGTGGGACAATCTTCACCAGTCAAAAATTATTTGAGAAGAGGCAAAATCTGCCACAGGTTAACTTGGCTCTTCATCAAGCCAGTCAACTTAGACTGTTTCAAGCATTATCTTGGGCTTTCAACAGCTGTGGGGCTGAAGTAAAAGCCACAAGAACTTGCTGAAAATTTGCCACAGCCAGTGTGATGCTCTTTTCAGTCTTCTTAAGGGTTACCAGCATCAAGGATTGTAGTCATACATGATTCACATTGAATGGCCTGGCCCCCTTTGCCCCAACCAAAATAAAACCTGGCTGCAGCCCCCCCCCCTAAAAAAATTTGGAAAGTTGATTTTTCTTGCAGTTTCGGGTAGAACATTTTGAGAGAGTTTTTATATTTTGGGGGCAATTTGGGCCATATTTTTTGGAAAGCCCTCCGGAGGCCCCCAAAATTAATTGACCTCTACGCCTATGATCTAAACGTTGCCCCTTGGCCGAATTTGCCCCTTGGCCGAATTTGAACACATCCAAACGTTACACAATACACATATATATATATAAACTTTTAATGACAACAGAAATATCAAATACAGATACATGTGTCAATCAAGAATTGAAAATCGAAAAATCAAAAAATTCAAATCTACATCTACAGTATTCTATGTTACCAAACATAATCTAGTGTCATATCATAATAAATGACAGGTTTCACAGTTCATGTAGAATTGTCTCTCATAGTTCATAAAATATGCACATTGGTCCCAGTTTCATATGTGTTATTGCACAAAAGTCAATAAAAGCAAAGTGAGGATACATATCTCGACATAGACAGCAGCACCGGTGAAAGTAAAGTGCAAGGAGGCACAGGAGTTTTAGATTTTATTCACATTATTTTATTGAGAAAAGAACCCACAGCAAGTATTATGTCAGGGCTTTTATTTGACATGAGTATTTTAAACTGTTGTATGCTATCAAGATCACAGAAATTAGGGATTAAGCTGCTTGCTTTATTTAAAAGTTCTATTCTCTGAGCAGTGTTATTGTTGCACACTAAAAGGCAATGTATTTCATCTTCAATGTCACCTGTGTCACATTTGTCACATTTTCTAAGCTCTACAGGGGTCTTGGGTATATTATGTCTTCCTGTCTCAATTTTAAGATTGTGAGAACTTAATCTGAATCTTGCAATATTAGTGTATGTTTTCTTTGGGAGATTCAAATTTAGATATTGTTCCAGGCAGTAGCTTGTCTTAAAGAGTTTATATGTGCGAAGTTTAGGAAGCTTTTCAGAGTCAGTGAGTTCATTAAGAATTCTGTTCTGTTCTTTTGCGTATAGTTTTAGTTTCACTTCCTTTAATACTGAAGTGGGATCAGCTGTAAGCCAATTTGAGATGTCAGCTTCTGTCGTAGTTTTCTCTACCTTACTGTACCAGTTATTCTGACCTGTGTTATGTAAATCTTCCTGAATTTTAAGACATTTACTAAGGACATCATGATTTGGGAGATCTTTTAATTTGGCCCAATAGGTTATTGTGCTAAGTTGTTGCCTCAATCGAAGGGGGAATCTACCTGTTTCTGCATACACTGCTAATGTCGGCGTTTGTCGTCTAACATTAAGTATATGTTTTAGGTAACCAATCTGAACTTTCTCAATTTTAGAAATCTCCGAAGTACCCGACCAAAAGGTGCTATTGTATTCCAGTATAGGGAGGACATAGCTATCAAACATTTTAATTGCAAGTGATGGGGGTATATGACCAAGAGACGGTTTCATCCGTCCATGCAGAGCAAAAAGAGCCTTTTGGGCCTGGGTTGCTATGTAATCTGGCATCTCTTTATGTATCTTTTTATTGTTGCTAATTGTATGACCCAAATATTTAAACTTTTCTACATTTTCAATGGTTTTATTATCATATAGGAAATTAGCGTGGGTTTTGGATCCGATTTGCATTACTTTGGTTTTAGAGATATTAACAATAAGGTGCCACTTGGCACAAAACATGTGTAGAGAGTCAATGCTATTTTGTAGACCCTCTACAGATTCAGATATGAGAACGATGTCATCTGCATAGAGAAGGTGTGTAAATACTGTACTATTTATCTCTATTCCATCTGTTTCACTTAAATATAGTGGCAGATCAGAGAGGAATTCGTTAAACAATTTAGGGCTCAGGATGCCACCCTGAAGGACACCATAGATACTGTCTATTGGGGCACTTAGTTTGCCCAATTGATGTACTTTAGCTTCGGCCTTTTCAAACATACTCATGATAATCTTAAGCATTTTCGTACTCATTTTTTGTTTAAGTAGTTTATAGTAGAGAGCATTTCTATTAATATAGTCAAAAGCTTTAGTAAAATCTACAAAGCATAGATAAATAGGTTTCTTTCTAGATTGCTGATAGCTGACAATGGTGTCAAGTACGAATACACAGTCGGTCGTTCCACGAGAAGGTGTGAAGCCAAACTGGTAAGGGTCATCCAGTGACATTGCTTCATTTTTAAAGTATAGTCTGGCATTCAGAATAGAGTCAAATACTTTGGCCATAGCAACTGTAATAGTTATCTTCCTGTAATTATCAGGATCGGAAGAGTCCCCCTTTTTGTGTAATGCATTTATTATCCCTTCTGCCCAGTGTGTAGGGTATTCACCTTTATCAAATATGCAATTAAAGACGGCACAGAAAGGCGTTACCAACTCATCCGCAGCATATTTATAGAATTCTCCAGTTATACCATCTATGCCCGCTGCTTTGTTATTCTTAAGCTTAGCCAGGTGCAGCGCTACCTCAGATTCTGTGATGTGATTGTCACATATGTTATTACTAATGTCATCTAATATGTGATTATTTAAAGTATTTGTTTTAATTTGATTTATTTCGAGGTTAATGCCAGTCATGTGTTCCTGATCGAAATGAGAGCAGGGTGGTGGTTGTATTTGTTTGGTGAAATATTCATGGAATGTGTCTATGTCTGGTTGGTTAGATATTTTTGTGTGTGTGTTTGTGAGTTTATTCCAGAGTTTCCAGCACTCTGTTTGATTGGTTGTTTTCAACCTCTCCAGCTCATTTCTATTCATTTGCTGGTGTAATCTTTTCTTTCTTTGAATTGTATACTTGTACTTTTTGTGTAGAGCCTTATATTGCAAATTACATGGTTCTAAATTTAGATCATGGGTTTTAGCATAATCATTGGCCTTCTTTCGGGCCGATTTACATTCATCGTCATACCAGACATTAGTTGGGAATGAATTAGTTACTGGTTTGAAGTATTTCTTTTTAAATGTTGCTTGGATACTACTTTCTACATAGTCATAGGTGCATTTAATTATGTCATCTACATTACTTGCATGATTTAAAGTATCTGTGAGAATTAGGAGTTTATCTGTCGATAAGTCGGCCTTCAGATTTTCTTTATATAATGGAACCTTTTCTTTATCAAATATATATCGAAAACGCTTTTCATTGTTCCTATTATGGTTAGTTTTTGTGTGTGTAATACCCTTTGCTGGAATTTTAATATTTAGAGCAAAGGCTATTGGTAAGTGATCGGACTCAACCAGTTTCGGACATATTTCAAAATGTGCCAGTGTGTGAAAGAGTGTTTCTGTGCTAAGAAGATAGTCTACAGTACTCTTACCAAGGGGAGCATGACACGTGTAGTTATCAGTATTGTTCGCATTAAGGAAACCATTCATAATCCTCATGTTGCTATTTTTACACAGTTGCGTTAGGTCTTTCCCAAAATTATTATGTGTATTATCTGTCATGAGCCTATTTTTAGTACACCAATCTGAGTTATTGATACCCTGAGGATTAGCAATTACATCATTGAGATCAGCCATAATGTCAGCATCTTTACCATTTACATTTTCAATTATGTCACTAAGGCCTCCTGTACGGCTGTTGAAATCCCCACAGAGGGCAACAGAAGGAGTAGACAGAAGGAAACTGGCAATGTCTGTTTCGAGAGCCTGAAAGATGTCATTTATCCCATAATTAAGATATATTTTAGATCCAGCTGGTGGTATGTATGTCCCACCAACTATTAGTGAAGGTTGTTGCTTTTGCTTGAGGCTAAGCCAAATTACATGCTCATTTTGTTTCTCTACTTTAACTAGGTGTTTTACTCGATCTTTAATTAGGACACCTATGCCACCAGATGGCCTTCTAGCACGGGGGTGTTTATATCTGCGTTGGCAATGGATAAACTCAAAATTAGGAATCGATGGGTTGTAGGTGTCCAGCTTCATTGTTTCAAATAAGAATACTATATCATATTTTGAGACAAATTGCTTTACGCCATCTAGTTCAAATTTACTACCTATTCCTTGGATATTCCAGGAGAGGATCTGTATGTTATCATGTGTGTTGGGAAGAATTTCACATTCATTTCCATCACTGTTGACTCTCATTTCACTTGTATTAAATGTTAGATCATGATTGGATAAATCAAGGTTTTGAGTTGAGTTATTATGTATACAATTAGTAACATTGATACAAGTATTTGAACTGATTTTATTGCAATCATTTATATTCCTATCATTTATATTCCTATCATTTATATTCCTATCATTTATATTCCTATCATTTATATTCCTATCTTCACTTATACTCCTATCTTCATTTATACTCCTATCTTCACTTATACTCCTATCTTCACTTATATTCCTATCATTTATATTCCGATCATTTATGATATCATTATGAGTATGTGCCACCCTCCCAGCAGTAGGGCCGCCGGCACTGCTGTCTGTCATATTAACAGCGTTAGAGATGGAAACAGAGACCAGTTCATCAAAATTTCTGAAGGGCAGCAAGATGCGGCTTCTTGACTATTGTTGCGATCCGTTTCCCGAGCGCTTTTTTTGAGGGGTACGTAAGGTGGATGTCGTCTTTCAGTCGCGAGTTGTTGTTGTCGGTGAAAGTAGTCCGGCGTTCATAGGCAGCAATATGTCGCATCAGGGCGTTCAGTCGATGTATTGTCTGTTGTCTTTTCGTGTTTCCGGTTGTGGCGAGCCCAACAAGAATCAAGTGTGTCCAGGGATACACACGCCTGATCTCTCCTACTAGCTGCTCGTACTTTTTAAGTGCATATTCAGGTTCCATGCCATTCGCCGCCTCTATGTCACCTGCCATGACAACTATGTGGCTTGGATTGGTGCCATCACTGGTGTGGCGAATACGAGAGGCGATGAAGTCCATGCTACCACCGGGGTAGAAGAATGAACTGGCATTGACGGATTGTTCACGGAGTATGCCAGCCATCTGACGAACGTTCGAGTTTCCTAGAAACAACACTGGGGGACGGTCAGGTGCCGGCGAACGCCGAGCACCTGGGGGAGGGGTTGTTGTTTCGGGCGATGTCTTGGTCAGGGCAGGGTATTCATCTGTAGCGACAGGGACTTTGCCAGTTTGAGTTTGGATCTCACGGCATTTTGGTCGGTTGACGGATGACACAGAGGAACTTGGGGCGGGAGGAGTGTTGGCCTCTGTTCGTAGTTTGCCACGGAGTTCTTCCAGGAGGACTCCCATTTGGTTCTGGCCACGGAGGTCGGGACCACACCCCCAGAAACTGTCTGTGTCTATATTGTGGATCAGTTTCTTAGTGCCAGTTAGGAGCAGGGCCTTTTTGAAGGCGGGGCATTGGTCGGCCTTTACATGCAAGATGTCTGTCATGATTTCTGTTTTTGACTCGTGCCACGTCTGACATTTAGTAATGTCATTGGCCAGTTTCTTTGCTCGTGCTGCGTAGTTTGAGAAAAGTATCTGACGGGCAACGTCAGGACGACCGTGGAAAATTGCCATGCGGTGCTGGTACGCATGTTCAGCGCTTTTGAATGTTATGCCTCGGACATGAAGCTTGGACAGGTAGAAATTGGACAGAACACTTAGATTTCCGTTTGATCGAAAGAGTGCAACGTCACTATCATTCATTGAAGTCTGGCATTCTTTGCTGAGCATAGATTGTAGGCCGGTCTGAGTGGCACAATCTTCAGACTTCGGGGGCAGGGTCTGAGTGTCGCTGTCTTTGCTCTTTGGAGTGATTGTCTGGACATCACTGTCTTTAAACGGCAGGGAGACTGACTGGGCATCACCGTCTTTTTGCGGG
Organism: Platynereis dumerilii; assembly: GCA_026936325.1. Classification (NCBI taxonomy): domain Eukaryota; kingdom Metazoa; phylum Annelida; class Polychaeta; order Phyllodocida; family Nereididae; genus Platynereis; species Platynereis dumerilii. Next base: position 7,680,008 of record JAPTHN010000022.1, on the reverse strand, counting down.
GGGGCTGTTTGGGAGTCATTGTCTTTAAAAAGCAGAGGGGAGTTTGCCATAGCGCCAGAGTTGTAAAGTGGAGTTGACGACAACTGGGGAGCTGAACTTTCATATTCCACATTGAGGTCAGACATTGGCAGCAGCGACTGGGAAACATTGTCATCAAACATAGTAGCAGAACAATAAAATAATCAAATAAGCCTACCTGTATCCTTGCCTTGTTTGGAGTTGCAGATTTGGTTTTCAAGACTGTCGGCTGCTGGATTCGAACCCATGCACAGTGAGTTTGTCTCATAGAATTTATATTTCTATGGTTTGTCTCCCTGAATTAAGCCTCGCTCGTACCTAGCGTCATGTAGAACCGGGGAGACTGGGAACTAGTCAGTGAATTAAGCTTGCTGATTAAAGCACGAGATGGCGCCAAAGTCTAGTCCGCTTGAACCTTAGATCAGCAGAACACACTGGACTCCTTGAACCTGATTTCTCGGTCCACGAAGTTGTCTCTCTGAGAGCAAAATCTATTTTTAGCCTTGCGGAAGTCCGGATCCCAACAGTCGACATGGTGAGGCGCGCTTTACTAAACTTTCTCGAATAATTCATGAATTTGGTTGATTTCAAAAGATCTAATGGTGTTCGTTTGTTCATTCCAGTCTAGCCTCTCAGAAGATCAAATTTCAGGTCAGTGGCGTTTGTCTTTATTTCACAATCAGTCGTTGAAGTTTGGGAAGGTGGGCAAGTTGAAGTTGTGTGGCTCTGATTTTGGCAGTTGAGTCACTGAGTGGAACTGGCCTATGTGAGGCAAAAGAGTTATAACTTCCAAGACCATCTACCAGGCTGCCTCACATAGGCAGATAGGAGGGGGTGTACTAACCTGGCTATCAAGCTATAAATAACTCCCAGATTTATTCTGGTGCTGCAGGTGTATAATGTATATCAAGTCACAATATGAAAATTTCCATTTATCGTTAATAGGTAATTGGGTCCTAGGAATTGGGTATACCAGTAGCTACCCAGTATGCTGCATTGCTGCAGCTACCCAGAACTTCCAGAGGGGCATACAGTCTTTGTATGCATACAGTCTTTGAAGTTTGAGGGAAACAGTCATGCAATCGATCATAAATGTAGTAATTTTATTGTCAATTACGAATTGGTTTATCATATTTACACCTTTAATGTGTACGCTGTTTTATCAGCACTATCGTTGTAATTTATTTGAGAGTGATTGGGAGTCAGTGTTTAATCGGGAAAATATGGTATGCCAAAATAATGACTGCATTTTTCATATGGAACTCTCTATTATTAGATTACTTAAACATGTCCATGAAATTGCATGAATGATGTATTTAAGTTTAACAAAGTCTTTCTTTACAGGATCTCCTCGACAGCGGCATAATAAAATATTGCCTTTGAGGAGGTCCTGTAACTTGTTTTACAAAATATTGATATTATAATAAATGATGGTTTGATTTGAGCTACAAATACGAGATCTGAATCTTTAGAACTTAAAATTTATATTATTTTGAATATATAGATATCGAAGAAATCACAATCACTTTACTGACTTGAGTGTAAAACTGTGTCAACCCTAGTGGAAGCCACACAATAATCCCCTGAAAACTATTTGACAAAAAATATGACAAAAAATGATTTGGACATTTTTTGCTCTTTCCACTTTTTCCTTCTTTGAAGTATGCCAGGAATGTTGGCCCTCATTGTGCTATCAAACGGAACTCTTTATCAGGATTCCAGGATATTGAGATCTGTATTTGCCACAATTTGGCCGGTTCAACAGGTTGGCCTTGTATAGTGTGTTCACTGTGTTAAGGTCACACTGCTATGTTTTATGGTTGCACTATTTGTAAACATGGAAGAATGTACTGCAATTTACATACTTCCAGCAGACATTTACTGTGATTAAAATTGTAGTGATACTGTTATTTGGAGTATATATAATGAAATAACTGCAGTTCTTATGTATAATGTACATGACATTGTATAGTTAGAGGTATAAATATTAGCTCCTGCCAGTCCTGGTATAGGTTGCCTGTGGAATGCAAAAGAATTATTTTCGCAATAGGGATTGTTTTGATTATATTAAAATAAATTGAAAAGAAAATGAATTTTTGCTTCTTTTTGTTCTGTTTTGGAGTAAATTGTATCCAGAATAATTTGTATTTGTGCAGACTACACCCATGGATGCCTTTATTGTTGCCTTAGTATCAATTTTATCAGTAAAATGTTAATCACAATAAATGTTTACATCTTCCTTGACCAGTCAGTGGAATATTTAGCCTTTATCCAACATGAAGCATTACTGTTAACAGTTTGCCACTATAGAGTGCCTAGAACAGGTTTCAAAACTGGTGAATGATCACACAGAAATTTGACAATTCAATAGCACCATCAATGAATTGGTGTAACAATGGTCCCGAGGCAATGAATGTCAACTTGGTCAATTGTACATTTACACAGCATGATATCCTAAGGCTTATTGATCAGTTAAATGGAATTTACATGTAAAATATTAGATCTATGGATCATGGATTGGGTCCTGTCATTCCTATGTAAAAATTCGATAACATTGTTATTTGATTAATTTCATTACACATAGTGTGGGATAGTCATATACAATAATAAGAAATTTTAACATGTATAAGTGCACGTACCCCTCTTTTCAAAAATCCTAAGTTTTGGTTTTTCCAAAAAAACATTTACCAAAAGGTGTTTAAACTCCACTCAAATTACTTGTTATTGCATCCAAGGAACCTAAACTGTAAAACTGTTACAACAGAAGTCCTTAGTTATCTTCTAAATACGATTGAGAAACAAATTTTATCCAGAAACATGATGAGGTTTATCAAGCTGGTGGCTCCCTCGCATGGTGAAATTGTTCATATCCATTGGAAAAGCCATGGATTTTTGAAAACAGGGGTAGGCTCACTCGAAGGCTGCTGGCTCAGTGAGGAATAATGCCACTGAGCTATAAATACACACTTGTAAAGTCGATATATGGGGCTATAATTTAGCCAACTGTCATAAATATCAGCGAAGGAATCTTTGTGATATTCAAGTTTATCCAAAGGGGGACTTATTTTTGTTAAACTGTTTAGCTTAGTCTTTGTTGCTATTCTGGAGAAAAAGGTGTATTAAAGGCCTTTGTATACATCATACGCAATCATGGCACATGATAGTTTCTAGTTAGTCCATACAGCAGTTATCGAGCAGGCTTGGTCGGTTCACTGAGAAGATCGTTTAGACTGAAAGTTTGTTAATGTCCACCCTGACATCTGGGTAGACCCATAAACTGCTGTGCTGACCTTAAAAGTTGACCATTTGCTACCTAAAAACAAAGACATTTCTCCAAGGTCAACTAGTTGCAGTATCTTGACTGATCTTTTAATGTTATTTTAATAGTTGGTGAGTTGCTTGATGGCTTTAGTCTGGGCTATCTGAAAGTTTATGATCTGTATGGTCTTCTCAGTGAACCGACCAAGCCTGCTCGAAAACTGCTGTAATTTTGGAGGGAGATGTTACCCAGTATGCTTTTTGCTATGAAAGATTTTTACTAACTGAAAATAACTGTCAACTTCGATTTCAAGAAAGTAAAAACCGTTGCTCAAAGTGTTTTCCCCAACAGTCCATAACCTCCCATATTCCCATTTCCCAAAGGTCAATGACCCCAAAATCAAATTAAGGGGACTGGTCCGACCATTGAACCCCTATCATTTCACTGGCTTCATGTCTATTGGAGTATTGGTTATCGTATATTTCTACTCCTCATTTATTGAGTGCACTCTCTCTTTGTTTTAAGTAATATTTTTTCCTCTTTGTTTTCCGCAGAATACCAGGAGACCTTCTCCTTGTTCGACAACAAGGGCGATGGTAAGATCTTCGCTCACCAGTTGGGAGAGGTCCTCCGGGCCATGGGTCAGAACCCCACCGAGGCAGAGGTCAGGAAGTGCGGCTACCAGAACGATCTAGGTGTGTGTGGCTAAATGGAATTATTAGGGTTGTGGAAGTTACGTTTTGATGTCAGAACTGGTTTATAAATTTTGTGTAAAAAATGGTAAAGAATTTCATCTAAATTATGCAATTATTAATATTAGAATTGAGGAATAAAAATGATAGGACCGTACTTAACTTTTTTCGGCCAGAACTCTCAGCTGGGTTGTGCTAATCTTTACGAAAAAAAGAACTTCTGAATGTATTCATGAACTTCAAGAAGCATACTTATATGACAAGGATACGGATTGTGTAATACCATAATTTGGCAACATCGTTAAATTTGAAGTACAAGATTAGTTGGGTGATTGCCATAAATGCCTGACCTTACCAAATTCTTTATTTCTCCTCCAGACACGAGAATCAGTTTTGAGATGTTCCTTCCCATTCTCCAGACGGTCAGCAAGAACAGAGACCACCCCACGGCTGACGACTTCGTCGAGGGATTCCGAGTATTCGACAAAGATCAAAACGGCACGATCAGCAGCGCCGAGTTGAGGCATCTGTTGACTAGTTTGGGTGAGAACTTTTAAGATTGAAGGCTTGCAAAAATCTTAATTGCATGATTGTGATTATTGAGCCGCCTACAGTGGCTGATCCAGGCAAGCTGCAAATGTTTTGTAATATTTCTACAAAGTGTACTTTTGATTGTACATTTTCCGGCATGCGATCCATGAAATTCTGATGAGCTTTCCACAATGATCTTTCTGGTCTTGTCTGTAATAGGCTGTAGATATCAAAAGTTTGAAAATATAAAATTTATCATGGGGTAATGTTCTTTGAGTCGGACACTTCAGGGGTGACACCTTAAGTCGGACACTTTTAGTTGGGCTGTATTGGCCAATGGAGAGCTCCTACACCTATATATTTGGTACCAATCTTTGTCTCAGGACCTCCTTTATCTATACCCAAAATATCAGCATGATCCAAACAGGTATAGTGGGTTTTTATGGCTTTACAGATGGGGTTAAAAACCCGTTTTTATCTCAGTTCTGTGTCAGAAATTTATAAATTATAGTGGAAATTTGTCATGTTTGATGTATCTTTTTCTGGTCTATGGTATTGACCTAACGTTAGTATCTGAGTCAATCAGATAGAAGTAAGCTTAACCTATTTTTTGCTGTAATGTGGGCTATTTTGTTCAAAGGGAAGGCTCTAAAGCACATGTGTATTTGATATCATGTTTTTAGAACACGGCTGTCCGACTCAAAGATACCCTATGTCATATCTTATTTTAGAAATTTAACCACTAATTCAGTTCTTGTGTTGTGCCAATTGTTAATTTTCTGTTAGATTTGGTAAAAACGATTAATTTGAGGGCCTGGTTGACAATTAATAACTCATAGGCCAAACAAGATACCACTTTCTAAAATTTCTAGAATAAAAAGTGTCCGACTCAAAGAAAATTACCCTAAATAGAATTTTATTTAAAAATTTGTTTTCCCCAGGTGAACGTTTGACGGACGAAGAAGTCGAACAACTCTTGCAAGGACAGGAGGACGCCCAGGGAAATATTAACTATGAAGGTAAAAGGAATTTCTAGTAAGATTCTGGTCTATATAAGCGCTAAAGAAAAAAGAATGAAATTCATAAGATTGACTATCCTCCCACCTGGGGCAATTTAACTTTTAAACCTGCTTGTGTTCCATTTCTCATGATACTTTTCATACACTGGACATTGTATAAAATTAATGCGAGAAAAAGAGACTGCTCTTGTTTTGATAAGTTTGTATTGATAAGGTCTGTTGTGCTACTTAATATGCTTTTGATATGAGCTTGTCCCAGACTGTGTCTGTTTGTTTTATGAATTGTTTTCCCTGTACAAAAATCCTGTTTGTCTAGCATTAGTTACATCATCAAGTACAAGCTACATGCAGACCAAAAAATATTTGATTAAATTCTTGGGCTATCACGTACTTCATTTAATAGTTGCATGCCTATTCTGAGTGTTACCCACAGGCCCAAAGCCCCATGCCTGATAGTCTGGGCTTAGGCCTGTGATTAAGGGCTCTTCCATTTAAAACTCTGGGGGAGGGGGGGATGGTCGGGCTGGTTTATTTTTCGTATGATGTATGTACGGGTTAGCGATAATACATTGTAGATGCAAGGGGGGCACTCGCGGAATTCACTGTAGATGTATGGGGGGGGGGGGGCAGGGGCGGACTGGCAGCATTTTGGGCCCCGTGGCAAAATAAGTCTAGGGGCCCCGAAGTTCCTACCATCGGCATTATTTGGAAAGATAAAAGCAAAAAATACAATAGCATATATGGCTAGGTAAAGTTCTATTAAGATGGGGCCCCATGTGGCTTCTGTCCCATTCAATTAATCTTGTTTCATCGCAAAATCATAGACCTGAAGGCAAAGTTTTGCTAAATAGCTTTTTCTCTATTATAAAAATATTTTTTACATCTTGAATGGGCCCCCTTTTGTGGGTGGGCCCGTGGCAGCTGCCACTCTGCCACATAGGTCAGTCCGCCCCTGGGGGGGGGGGACTATCGGCTCTATTCAGGCCTACGCAATGTAATAATGAAAACTTTTTTTTATGTATGTACGGGGGGTGAAAAAATCAAAGTTAATGCATGGGGGGGTAGAAAAAAATCGTTTTAGATGCATGGGGGGGTCAAAATATAAGCCCGATCACCCCTCCCCCCCCCAGATTTTTAAATGGAATAGCCCTAACTAGAAAATAAAGGGACTCTGCAAGCAAAAAAGGAATGGCACATTTTCAAATTTTTGAACAGGGACATTCCAACTTTGTCCTTTATATATATCCCTGACTCTTTCATTGGTGAAAGTATCATGTTGAAGTCTTAATATTAATATTAAAATAAAAATTTTACAATTAAATATTTTTTTCAGACTTTGTCAAGAACGTGATGGTTGGTTGAAGAGTGACCCTTTGCCAAAGAGAAAACGTGGAAAAAAAGTTGTGAAAAAGTGTGCATATGTAATATTTATACCCCTTTGATTATGCTATATGAGGCAGTATATGCATTGAAGTACAATATGAGATACTGATCTAGCCAACATTAATATATTATGGTATAATCTTTTTTATCCTTAAGTATTTAAGTAAATGCATGTATAATCACTGTCAAAACCATCGGTTTATTAACTATAGACACTGTTAATAATTTGTAAAATTACTTTTAATTTGATATTTTAAAAATACTGTCTCTGTATATTTATGTCTTTCCATTTGAAATACTTGAAATGCAAAATTGGTATCCTGCAGTGAAGCGTTTTTGATTGTACAATATATTTGCCATTTTTGTTTGAATTGTTTCAAGATTTCTATTGCTGTTCTGTTTGATTGTTTGAACCAGCAAACTGACGTTTATGCAAGTATTAGGATAATTATGATAACAGTCTTCATATAGACCTATTTATAACTTTAGAATTTAGTCATCGAAGTGTTCATATATATGGGGCACTGTGAGCTTGTACACAATTAGTACACATTTATATAGGTCTATTATATAGGTCTATTACACATAAAATAAATTGTTTATTCTGAATCCACCAAAAAATTGCTGTCATTTTGAAATTTCTTTGGGAGTCTCTTTTGAGATTCATCTTGAATTAACTTTGTTTTCTGGAATTTCCTCCGTGTTTGTTTTGTTTGTGTGAGATCTGTCAAAGTGAATTTGAATCTGAAATCAAAAAATTTCAAAATTTGTTCTCTTCGTTTACACCTGAGAAACGTAAATTATTAACATCATGTAATCGCAAGCCATTTAATTTAGAAATAAATGGTAATTTTTTAAACTGAGTGTTTATCTTTCTTAATTAAATCTTTATATTTAATGGATGCTATGTAATTAAGTATTGTTTTGGATACTTATATTTGAGAAGTGAAAAAAAAAGCTTATATTTCCAGCTTTCAAGGATATGATTTTGTTTTGTGTGTCACTGTGACGAAATGTGCAGTTGTATATCACTGCTTCAGGGGCTAATCGAGATATAGGCGTACAAACCAGAAGGGCAGCTGCATGACCACCTAAAAGACTTTAAAAAGTGTGCAGTTGTACTTCAGGGGCTAATCTAGATTAAATTATAGGCCTATGCCATTATGAAGTCGTACAGTACTGTGACTTTGAGGTTTATTTATTTGTACAGACCTAGCTTGCAACACGGTTGTGAAAGGCTGTTGAACTTTTTTCCTGTCTGAACATCAATGCCTGTTACGACTATTGCCATTGGCACAGTATTGCCTATTGCCTATATTGGTAGGGCTTGAGCAGCTAATGGAAAGTAAGGCTGCTGTATTTGGTTAATTGGCTTGATTTCTGCTTGTTTTGCAAATGTGTAGTTAATTGCACTCCCTGGCTGACGTCACCTAAATTTGCATGAAAATTGAAAACGACCTTGGTGGGACTCGAACCCACAATCTTTGGCTCCGGAGGCCAACGCCTTATCCATTAGGCCACAAGGTCTTCCTGCGCGCGCAGGTGGCAAAAGTGGTATATAAATCATGCCCTCTTTCTGATTAATCAAATGATCGATTTTAGATCAGTATCTTGATTATGAATGATACGGTTGATTATGTGAATCCATTTTGTGTAATTCCGTGTCATTTGTGACGGAGATTTTAGCAGATAAACGCGTTTTTCGACGATTTTCAAAAATCGCCAGGTGGCGACACTTGAAAATGACTTCCCCAAAATTGAGGTCCCGCAATTCAGACAGATTTCTGCAAAAAGAAAACATCATCACTGAAGTGAGAAGCTCTCAAGAAATCTCCAATTTAAGCCGATTTTGGCAGAAAAACTACATTCCAATTGAAAATGGATCCCATGCAGGTAAGGTAGAACGATTAGAATGTATTGAAAATGGTGTAAAAGGCGTGTAATTGGTGATTTACCCTTATGCAATAGTTGAACATGGTGAGCTGTCAGATGGCAGCTTCTGCAGACTGATGCTGTCACATGATGCATGTGTCATACCTGTTTATAGTCTCAGAATAGAGCACCTTAGAAGCTCTGGATAGTTCCATAACTCCAGCTACAAAACATGGCAATGATCATGCCCTTTAGATTTGACCTTTTTTGTGTTGACCTTTTTTATGACAATTATTATATAGATATAGATTTTATTGACAACTGGATATCAAACAATGATACATGTGTCTTTCAATATATATGAAGCAGAAAATAGAACTACAGCTACAGACTACAAATATTGGTGTATAGAATATGGGTTTACTTAAAATAATGGTATGTTTTATGCAGTTCGGCAATGTTCAAGAGTCTTTGAGAGTCCATTCTAGAGATTCATTAATCATGTCCCTAATTTAGATAAATACACATGAAATGTTTGTAAAATGAGGTGAATTGTTAGAAACATTATTTATAGAGAATAAGCTTTGAAATTAGTTGAATATTACACGGTCCCAGCTTTGCGAGATACTCGGAGATAGGTGATAGCATATAAATATATACAGTAATACTGATAGTATAAAACCACATACTAATAATGTCTACAAGGTACAGAAACATATCTATGACTATTTGGCACATTTACTAAATAATTGACTGAACAAACAATTTTTAACATTAATGAAAACATACTGCATATAACAGATCATACATTAAATATACATTGCAATGCTTAAGTGACATCTCTTTGGGGCTCAGTGTGTTCAGCTGTGCTTGTTCGTTCTATCTTTTAAAATTGAATGCTAAGTTTTTTTCGTATTTTGGCATTAACGTTAAAGTGTAAGTTGCTATTTTCTCTATATTATTCATTAATTTATACGTGTTGGTTTTTTTTTACATTTATATATATATATATTCTTTAAGCAAGTTTTTCGGTTTAGATTACTTGATTCAGGAAATTGCCAAGGGCTTTTAGGATGATTGGATCCCTGGATCTCATAATGGTTACAAATTTGTCTTTTTGGTTAAGATTGTTAAAGTTGGGCAATATGCTAACAAAAAATTATTGATTTTTTTTGCCAGACATATTCCATATTTATTTGTACAGCTTGGTACAGATAAACTCTCAAATAAATATGATGGGGGGGGGAACATGGGGGCACTGCACAGGTCCAGTATGGGAGGGGGCAGCCAGTGGGTTAAGTGTCAACGTACCCTCCATACTACTGTGGCATTGGTATGGCGTGTATAATCAGTGGCGTAACGAGGGAGTCTTTGGCGGGGGGGGGGGGGCACGTGTGAGGGGGGCACAAGTGAGGGAAGGCACTAGCACTGGTCCTACAGTCTGTGTAAACAGACTGGCACTTAGCAGGCACCTCTGCAATCTGATTGCTTAATTACCGCATTGGTTCTTGGGATACGTGTATAGGCCACGAATTTCTGATTGGCTTGCTAGGTCATGTGATTGGATTGGCCAATCAGCATCATGTCAGGATCCTGACACATCCGGGACCTTCACCATTGTTCAAGATTGCTAGATGCCGACTCCAATGCATGCTGGAGGAGGTGGTCCAACTTAAGGAAGGCACATAATTCCATGGAGGGGCACCAACTGGTATACAAACTGTATATTTTAGCCAGAGTCAAGAAGTTCATATGGTTGGGAAGCACCTGGGGGGGGGGGCACAGGTCCAATATGGTAGTCATCTGTGAATTCCCTAGATATTTAAGTATTTATTTTTGTACCAATAGGCAATGCACTCAAAATGCAACAAAGCTTATGAATTTAGTTATGGATAGATTTAAGTATTGTGACATCATGAGACATGCGATTTTGTTTCTGTACCTGAAATTTCAACAATGAGTATTATAGTATTAACATCTATGATTTCTTGAATTTAAAGCCTCGCGATCAATGCTCAGTGACACTGTCAGACAAGCTGAACAATACTCATATGATACGCTGACGTGCCATGATGTATCTTGTAAATGATGTAGTTTTTGAGAAACAATACTACGATGTATTGAGTATAGTAAAACTTGTTTATCTACTCAATGAACATGATGAAGTTAATGCTAGCATCAATAGTTTTTTATGTCCCACATGTTATAACTACTTAAGCTGTATGTAGCCATATTTTATATGTATTTATTTATTATAAATCAAATGCATATAAAACCATAACATTGCGGAAGGAACATGTATTATTATTGGTCATTCCTCATACAACTTTTTTTTTTAATGCTGAAAAATCTTGCACTTAGATTGTTGGTGTATTAACAATCTGATTTCCGGAAAAGCTTGTATGAATAACCCCAAGTTGTGCTAAAGATAGCACAAATTCCAGTTGCTAGACCTATACCCCCGAGTATTGTGCTGCCTTATAAGTGTAGTTAGTGAAGAGCCAACTGAAGACTCTCTTCTGGGAAATATCTTTGTAAAAGTTTTCCTCCCAAGTTAATTCATAGCATCACTGTTTGTAGCAGGAACAGGGCAGACTTGAGAATTGATAGGATTTATATTTTATTTAATTCTGTTGAAAATTGTCTGGATTGAATGTACATATAAAAAGCTATGAATTGTACAAGTGAGGTGGGTGCAAACGTATTACTTTTAAAGCGTGTTGAATTAATCAATTACCTGAATTAAAAATTTACAAATTTTGCATGTTTTTAGGAATCATCTTGCACACCTTGAGAATTGAAATCAGAAAATATAGGTGTTCATTTACTTGTTTCGTCTGGGTGTAGGTGCTTGTTGGGGAATATGTAGTAAAATTAAGTTAGTGTGCATGAAAGAGTATGGTATAAATGCAAGAAAAGTACTAAATTAGTGTGGGGGGAAAGTGGTCTCAGAAGGCAAGTAGATCTTATAACAGAGGTTCTTATAACATGGGGACCACTGTAATGATGTCAAAACAGTCTGTCTAACCTTGCAGAACTTTTCATTATTTCAGCAGGGCTACCAGTATCCTTACCCCCCACCCCAAGGTCAAGCCCCGCCACCAGGGCCGCCACCACCAGGTCAAGGTCAATACACGACACCAGGGGGACAGCCATCGGCGCCACCTCCTGCTTACGAGCAGTACGCCAAAATGGATCCCGAATCTCGACCAATCACGAGCGACATGGATGAAGATACGTTTAATGACTACAGTAATTTCATGTTCAGTGAGCAGTCCGTCAGGAAAGGTAATTTATTAATTTTGTAAAAATGTCTCCAAGAAATAGCAGTTCATGAAATTCTGTCTTTTGCACTTTTATAAATCTTTTAAAAATTATGTATAAATATATATTAGTTTTATAATGTTTGATGATGTTAAAGGTATGTGCGTTTGCAGTTCGAAATTTTAAAATTAATTTTTAATTTCAGGATTTATCAGAAAAGTCTACTCCATACTGATGGGACAGTTGGCCATTACCATGGTTTTCATCATTCTATTTCTATATGTGTAAGTAGAATAAAAGTGAATGTCACAAAGGAATATCATAGAATTTGATATGTAAATCAAAGTTTAATTGCCATTAACATTTTGTAATCACAAGATTCTATTTAAAAGCAAACTATTTTTCTGAATAGGTTCAAAAATTCTATCTTGTTGATTCAAAAATAGATTGAATGTTTTTACTCTGTGTGTTTGATGCTGAAGTAAATTTGATAGTATATTAGTCTTCTACCTGAAAAAGTTCCTACTTTAATTTATCTATTGTAGATGTTTTGACTATGTATCAGTGTGTTCTTAAATGTTGTATGCAAAGTTGTTTTGTTCGTTGAAGCTGCAATTTTAAAATTCATGAAATTATTTTCAGAGCTCCTGTCCGGCAGTTCACTGCAGCCAACCCTTGGCTATGGATTCTTGCTTTGTAAGTAGAATTACCTTACTGGACGTTTGGATTCCTTTCCAAATTTCTATCTTGTGCACTCTGTCGCAAATTCAGCAAAGTGCTCATGGTTCATCTTGGACCTTAAATATTCTCAAAATTTAGAGTCCTCGAATTAGTATCTTATTTCTGAAAAAAAACCAAAAAAAAACCTTAAGTTGCATTTAGTTCTTCAAAGAAGTAATGCAGCAAGTCAGCAGTTAACACTAGTATACAGGTGTTTGTGTAGACTGTTTTAAAAGCTGTATTTTTAATTTTGATATGTTTATTTCAGAGTAATTACCTTCGTCCTTAAATATTCTCTAAATTTAGAGAGTCCTCAAATTTGTATTTTATTTCTGAAAAAAAAAACAACCCTTAAGTTGCTTTCAGTTCCCTCAAAGAAGTAATGCAGCAAGTTAAAAGTTAACACTAGTATACGGGTGTTTGTGTAGACTGTTTTAAAAGCTGTATTTGTAATGTTGATATATATCTATTTCAGCGTGATGACATTCGTCCTGATCATAGTCCTGGCGTGCTGTCCTGATGTCAGGAGGTCCCATCCAACGAACATTATTCTTCTCGGACTTTTTGTAAGTTCACTGTTTTGTAGATTTTACGCAGCTCTTTGACTTAGTTTAACATAATTTATGAGGTGTCGCAATTAGTGCTCTTCACAATTTGAATAAATATCAATTCAATAGTTGTGTGCATACAAAAATTTGAAGACATTTTATATAAACTGTAGGCCTATATCAAGTGTTAGTTTATGACTTAATGTTGTTAACTTGTCATAGCATTGTTTGTTAGGCCACACATAATTGATCTTTAGCTTCTCGGATCCTCTCGAGGCTCTTTTTCTAAGGTCGGTCGGTAGGACGAAAAAAAAAAAAAGAAATCTCAATTTTTTTTTTTGTTGCCTAAAATCAGAATTTTTATGGGTCGGTCGGTCAAAAAAAAAAAAAAAAATTGTCAAGTTCTGCATGCTGCCAATAGAAAGTTTTTTGTACAATGAACGTGGTTTTTAGGCACACAAGTTGGCTGGTGTCAATGAATTGTAGTTGGATGCACAGGGCGGGATCTTATATATCTTGCTTGGGGCCCAACAATGCCGGGAGTTGCTTGTGCAGCTTTTTATTTCCTCCTGCTGGCTAACCTTAGAAACACTGTCTTTGTAGCTCCATATGGAGCTAAAAAATGATGTCTGTCCTAGGTATTTGACAGGTGCTGGTATGTGCAGGCATCCACATTTTGACAAAAATAAGTCAAGAACATAGCCCCACTGATCAAAATCTGACCTGGTGATTCATGTAAACTTGATCAGGATCCTTTCAATGTGTGTCATAAAGTTTCATGAGTGAATTGTTAGATTAGGCTCCTCCCAGAGAGCTGAAAAGTCAAATGTGACATCGCACCATGCATACATGCATGCATGCTGCTGTGGCTGCAACTGACAATTGCTGCACTAACCTTTGGAATGTGTTTAACTGCTGATTGATTCATTAATTGCTTATAATTGCTTATTAGCAGGATTCACAGCATATCAACTTATCAAGGTAATCATATTAGCTTAAATAGGCCTACTGACAAACCCAAATTTGCCAATATTTTCTTTTTAAAAATCTAATTAGTTATCAAATGCTGGGTAACCTTTCCCCAAATAAACATATCTGATACAGTGTGTTGGGTATCAAATCACTTAATTTTGTAAGATATGAATACTGGTAAAATCTGCTGAACAAAATAAGCAATCTTCAAGTTATTTATCACAAAAGGTCAGATTATATGACATTCACTGGAAGACAATTGGCAACAATCAACAAGTCGTGGTTGACCCAGAGCCTGTCTGTGATCTCCCACTGCCCCACAGACCAGTATAAGTCTCAAAACAACAAGTTCTGACTAAAATATACTGGCCTCAGTTGACACCCCTTGCTCTGATATACATGCTGAATTATAGGGGGAGCCACTATGACTGTCATTGGCTCTCTGGACTGAGGTGCCACCAAGAGTTGAACTGTTCTGATTTTTAGTCATTTCACAAAGGAATATGATGTTCAAATTAGAATTAGCAGGCATTGCTTAGTATGAAATACCTTATTGATGAATAAAAAGTGAAATTTTGGCAAAAACCAGAGAAGAAATAATGATGCAAAAGTGACCTCAATATGGGTGAAATAACTGATGTGGGATGGAAATAAGACAGGTAAAGAAAAAAATTCTTTGCACTTTTTTTTCAAGTGCCAAACAGGTAAGTTGGTGTGGTGTCTGTGGCTGCTCACAATGCAAATCAGCTTCAGATCAGGTAAGGAGGGCGGTCGGCCAAATAAATAAATTGGTAAGTGGTGTTTTTTTGTTTGGTCGGCAGAAATTCTGTTGTGTCGGCGGGTCCGCGAAGCTAATGATCAATTATGTGTCGCCTTATAAGGGTTGTTTTTCAATCGGGGTACATAGTTTTGTCTCAAGGGGGTAAAAAAATAAAGGTCTTTTTTTTCAGGCCACTTAACTTTTTTCCGTTGCTATATACCATGCCTTGGATTTCTGAAAATTTTAGGGCTACAAGTATTCCAAATTTTTTTTTATTTGACTTTTTGATAATTTGACCGAAGTCAATACTCTGCTCATCCCTCTATTACTGGATGTATAGAACACCCAGTTGTATGGGCTTTTGCTGAGTGGATAGATATATATGACAATGAAAAATCATCTTACTTGCTTAATTTCGGCCAAGAACTTTGTGTGTATCAAGGAAAAAAGACATTTCAAACCAATTTCTTCATTATTCGGAGAGGACAAGATTTGACGCAAAGCTGTTTTCGGCGATTTCCGCGCTACGAGTATCGTGCAGTTGATACAGCTGAAGTGAAAAACTTTAAAAAACGTTGTCTAATCTATTGAAGGAGTATTTCTGTAAAATAAAAATACTCTTAATTTGATGTAATCACTGTTTTAGCCGACCCAATTTCGGAGAGGACAATATTTGACGGAAGTGACCTTTAGGTATTCAATGCAGGATTCTGAAGAGACTAATCGTAGTTGGTGCATGTAATTCTAACATTGAACTCTTGGGACCATGTTGAAAGCATATTCACATTGGTTTAAACATACTGTTAGGTCAGGACTGAAAAATCTGAAGCGATATTTGCCTAATTTGCAAATGAGACAGGCAATTTTGGTCAAAATGACACAAATAAATTTTTTTCGGGCAGTTATCAACCGATTTGAATAATTTTTTCGCTACTGTAGGTCCGTTTCAGTATGTTTAATCATTCTGTGTAACGTTTTTTCCACAAAAATTCATGGTATTTCTGGTATTTTGGATATCGTGTGACCTTCCAGAGCGTACCCCGATTGAAAAACAACTCATAAACCAAGTTCTTGGATGAATTGTAATTAAATCGGTTTTCTTAAATTTTTAGACGATTTGTGAAGGTTTCCTCCTGGGCGCAGTATCTGCGTAAGTACTTTTGCCAATCCAATATTTTGATTATTTCTCCTGCAATGAACTTTAAAAGGTGTTTTAACTTCTCTTGACAAACAAATACAAACCACTATTCACAATATGTTTCACATCATTATACCTTGTGTTGTGAAGAAACCTTGAAACTATGATAAGAAAATTAATACTAATTTCTTGTTTCAATACGGAAATTACACACACACATTGTGGGCTATCTTCAGAATGAACAAGTTAGTAAAAATTAAACTCTCGTTATCCAGATCATACAAAGCTGATGCCGTGCTGATGGCTGTTGGGATCACTGCGGCCGTTTGCTTGGCGTTGACACTCTTTGCATTCCAAACGAAGGTACGTAAGCAATTATGTTACTTTATCCGTCTGTCAAGTTGTGTGGGGGGAGGGTTGGTCTAGTGGTAGCGCGCTGGACTGCCAATCGCTGGGTCCCGGGTTCGAATCCAGCTCTTGCCGGGTCACCTGGGCCTATGTTGGACGTCTGTTTCAATCATCCCTCACCTCATTGCCGTGTCCTTCCCCTGTCCTAATTAGCCTACCAAGTGCATAAATACAGGACGTAAAGCCCCAATCATCCATCCATCCATCTGTCAAGTTGTGTAATTGTTGTTTTCCTATATTAGTCCGAGATGATTTAACAAACTGTAAATTCCTGGCGAAGCAATATGGAAGGTGGAATTTAATATGGCATAGATTTGGGACAAAGTCTTAATTGATACCTGTGTTATATTGGCAATATTAATAAACTAGAAAAGCCCACTGGGTCACACACTGTTGAGATCTAAATTCACATGTTTATCTAAGTAAAATTATCAAGTGATAATCTGGTGACAGACGGGCATCACAATGTTTAAATGTGGGGTAATTGTCATGTTCATCAATTTTACCCCCTTGTCCTTGTTAATCATGTGATCTTCATGTGCATTGTCAGCTGGGTGACTTGATGCAGTAACCTGAGTTGACTACTTAATTGAGTCGACTTTAATATAATTTAGCCAACATATTTTACTTGGATTAAAGCCCTTTCACAATGACGTAAAGGCAAGCAAGGAACGGCAGATTTGTGCACTGTTAAATCCGCCACATTTAGTATGCAAATGAACTGGAATTGGACTGCTGGTGACTGGTGGATGATTACTGGTTTCCAAAAAATCTAACATACATGTGACGTCACGCCAAGTGCTCTTTATCTCAATGACGTCATGCCCTATTAAGGTTGCTAGGCAACTCAACGTAGCATAACAGAGCCTCATGATGGCGACGGTTACCTGGTTACGACGCATGCGCATAACAGACTATCAACATGACGCTCAAGGCTGGATTTTCAAAACTGCTGCAGCACATGAAAAGATGGAAATAACAAATTTAGGGTCCGTTGAACTACCAAAAGTGCCTCTGGTGCCTCTTTGGGACAATGTAAGTACCCTGTGCGAATTTGGCAGTCGTAGGCCACCCAGATTCCTCAATCCTAAAGGTGAAAGATATGTGGCTCAAGAACATGAACTTTATTAAGATAGATATGTGAAGTCTTAAGATCATAACGCATGTCTTTTAACTGGTTCTTTTGATTAAACTATTATGAGAGTGTAACCTATTGGATCTGAGAACAAAAATAGAGAAGTGTCTACCCCGCTGTAGATAATATATGTTAGAATCTGGCACAGCAATGCCTCTCCTCTGTATAGACCAATCAAGTTCCAGACGTTTGACGTTTGTCCACCGCAAGATAGCTCTTAGACTAACCATATGGTGATTACTTGACGTTTGTGAAGTTGTGACTTGGACAAGATAGCTTTACAACGAAATGGTGGGCAAAATAACTCAAGGACTCATTATATATAGATCTTTAATAAGTTCTTTACAGCAATTAGAAAAAGTGAGTCGTTTGTTTCCTGGTTTGGCTCTAAATTGAAGTGCTTGTACTTGTCCTTGCTTGTACTTGTCCTTATTCTTGTATTTGTGCTTGTATCTCTCTTTCTTTCTTGTACTTATCCTTGCTTACTTATCATTGCTTATACCTGTACTTGCTTGTACTTGCTCTTGCTAGTACTTGTCCTTGTTAAAACTTATCATTTCTTGAACTTATCCTTGCTCATGCTTGTCTATACTTGTACTTACTTCTTGATTATTCCTTTGTGTATTTATTCTTGTATTTATTCTTTCTTGTACATATTTTTCTTGTACTTGTCCTTGCCTATATTTATTCTTTGTTATACTTGTCCTTGTCTGTACCTGTCCTTGTGCATTACTTGAACTTATCCTTGCTTGTACTTGTCCTTGCTCTTGCTTGTCCTTGCTTTTGCTTGTTGTTGCTTTTGTTTGTCCTTGCTTTTGCTTGTTGTTGCTTTTGTTTGTCCTTGCTTTTGCTTGTTCTTTCTTGTACTTATTTTTCTTGTACTTATAATCCTTTCTTGTGCATCTCCTTCCTTGTACTTGTCCCTGTTTGTACTTGTACTTGCCTGTTCTTAAACTTGCTTGTACTTTTCCTTTCTGTAATTGTCCTTGTTTGTACTTGTCCTTGTTTGTATATCTCCTTCGTTGCGCTTGTCCTTGCTTGTGATTGTCCTTTCTCATACTTGTCCAATACTTGTACTTGTCCAATACTTGTAGTAGTCCAATACTTGTACTTATCCTGTCTTTTACTTATACCTGCTCGTGCTTGTCCGTGCTTGTACTTATTCCTTTGTGTACTTATTCTTTTGTGTACTTATTCTTTTGTGTACTTATTCTTTTGTGTACTTATTCTTTTGTGTACTTATTCTTTTGTGTACTTATTCTTTTGTGTACTAAGTCTTATTCTTTCTTGTAGGGGAAGCTTGGGAGAGTTGGGCCGCAGGGAGGGTTGGGCCACCCTGATTTCTGAGGAAACTAAAAAATTTTTGAGAAAGCTGCAGCCACCAAAATTTTATAAAAATAAAAATCTTTCAATGGATGTAATATTTCTGGCTAATTTGCTTGTCACGATCTTTAGAGAGAAGAAAATTCAAATTTGGATGAAAAACGTAAAAACTGAGCCATGTTACGATTTTTTAATTGTCTGTCAGACAACAAGGACTGAGAAAATTTTCTATGGCATGCTTGGTAGGCTTAACTATTCAGTTGTTATTAACATATTTTGGAAAATTATCAGACTTCCGGTTTTGTCATAATTGGGATTTCGGGAAAAATGGTGGAATGGGGGAGAGTTGGGACAGTGCCAATACTCTCCCAACATGTGTTGCATTTACCAAGATTTATTTTTATTAAGTTAGAAGAACTTGTCTAGAGCAATTTTCAACAGAGATTGAATATTTTTAGGCCTTAATAATTATTCATGGTCTAATAAAATTAGATATCAGGAAATCTAGATAGGGAGAGTTGGGCCATCAGGCCGAGTCTTAAGTCTGACAGCAAACTAGAGTTGCAAGAGGCCTCAATTCAGGATTAATGACTTCTATGGCCACCACACTACAGGTTAAAAATATTATGGCCTCAAGGACAGCTTTACCGAACCTGATATATTGCAATGGCCCAAGTCTCCCCCCTGAATGGCCCAAGTCTCCCACTTGATGGGGAGAGTTGGGCCAGATTTTTTCCAATTTTCATAGGGCTGTAGCTCATATGTTCTTGGGCAAATATCAATGCAAACCTAGAGATATTTTCCTGAAATATTTCAAGATACAATACGAGCATTAAGCATGTTTATATAATCATTACTGTTAGCAGGAGGTGCAAGAATGTAAAAAGTGGCCCAACTCTCCCAAGCTTCCCCTACTTAATCTTGCATGTACCTTGACTTGCTTGAACCTGCCCTTGCTTGTATTGTCCTTGCATGTACTAATCCTTGCTTGTACTTATCCTTTCTTGCACTTATCCTTTCTTGTACTTTATCTTTTGCAGTATGACTTCACCATGTGCAGTGGGGGTCTCCTCGTTCTTCTAGTCGTTCTCATGATATTTGGAATCCTCTGCATCTTCATCCAGAACCAGGTAAGAAGCCATTTATTTCAACATTTATATTCATATGTAGGATAACCTCTCAGTCACATAGTATAGGAGAATCTGTGATTTGATAAGACAGCCTGCATTCTGATGTGAGAAGCTGGAAGTCAACAGAAGAACTCGAGTTCTCATACTTGTCCAAGATAATGGACTTCATCATTCCACATACGCATTGCCTAACCGGAACTTGATTAATACGAGTGTAACTGCAAGTAGGACAGCCTGTAAGTCAAGTAGGAGTCCCCAGTGGCGGATCCAGACACGGTGGTCTAGGGGGGGCCTGGACGTGTTTTGGCATACGCAGAACCCGCGTTATCGCAATTTTTCTTCAAAATGGTGCTATTAATCTTGGTGGTCTAGGGGGGGCCCGGGCCCCCTAGGCCCCCCCTGTATCCGCCACTGGTCCCGGTTAATCAAGTAGGAGAAACTGTTAGTCAAGAGCGAGAACTTGTTTGTCAAGAAGGAGAACATGTTATTCATTAGGAGAGCCTGCTGGTAAGTCAAGAAGGAGATCATGTTAGTCAAGAAGGCGACCCTTTGTCAATAGGAGAACCTGTAAGTAAAGTAGGAGAATTAAATATGTAAGTCAAGTAAGCCAAGCAAGTATAAGAACATTTAATTCAAGTAGGAGAACCTGTTAGTCAATGGGAGAACCCGTTAGTCTAGAAGGAGAACCTGGTAGTCAAGAGACAGAACATGTTAGTCAAAACAGAGTACCAGTTAGTCAAGTAGGAAAACCAGTTAGTCGAGTAGGAAAAACCAGTTAGTCAGGTAGGAGAACCTGGTAGTCAATGGGAGGACCTGTTAGTCTAGAAGGAGAACCTGTTAGTCAAGGAGAACCTGGTAGTCAAGTAGTAGACACCTGGTAGTCAATCAGAGAACCTGTTAGTCAAGAGGCAGAACATGTTAGTCAAGACAGAGAACCAGTTAGTCAAGTAGGAAAACCAGTTAGTCAAGTAGGAGAACCTAGTAGTCTAGTAGTAGATCCTGTTAGGCAGAAGAGAAACCTGGTAGTCAAGAAGGAGAACCTGTTAGTCAAGAAGGAGAACCTGTTAGTCAAGAAGGAGAACCTGTTAGTCAAGAAGGAGAACCTGTTAGTCAAGAAGGAGAACCTGTTAGTCTAGAAGGAGAATCTGGTAGACAAGTAGAAGACCCTGTGAGTCAATGAATGAACCTGTTAGTCAGAAGAAGAACCTGTCACTTGAGTAGAACCTGTTAGTCAAGAAAGGGATTCTGTTAGTCAAGGAGAACCTAAAAGTCAAGAAGTAGAACCTGTTAGTCAATTAGGAGACCATGTTAGTCAATTAGGAGAACAGGTAAGTCAGTGGAGAACCTGTTTATTTTTGGAGAAGCTGTAAGTCCAAGTAGAAGAACCTGCAAGTCAAGTTGGAGAACCTGTTAGTCAAATAGCAATAGGAGAACATGTTAGTCAAGTAGGAGAATCTCTTTGTCAAGTAAAAGAACCTGTTAGTCAAGTAGCAGAACATGTTAGTCAAGTTGGGAACCTGTTAGTCAAGTAGGGAAACCTGTCAGTCAAGTTGAGGAACCTGTAAGTCAAGGAGGAGAACCTGTTAGCCAATTAGAGAACCTGTAAGTCAATAGGGAGAATTTTTTATCAAGTTGGAGAAGCCGTTAGTCAGGAAGTTGAGCCTGTAAGTGAAGAAGAAGCAGTTGTTCAAGTGGGAGAACATTTTAGTCAAGTTGGTGAACCTATCAGTCATACAGGAGATCCTGTTTTAAGTAGGAGAACCTGTAAGTCATATGGAGGAGCCCGTTTGTCAAAAGTAGAACCTCCAAGAAAGAACCTTTCAGTCAAGTGTGAGGACCTCTCATTACATAAAGCTGTCAAAGGGTTGACATTTTCCAAGCTAGGCTTTTAAATTAATTGAATAATAGGTCTATTCTCTTTAATGTGTAATTAAATTGTGTTTGTCTTCTTCAGATTCTCCACATCGTCTATGCAAGTCTTGGAGCACTGGTGTTTTCATTGGTGAGTAGAGATTTCACTTTTTTGACCCTAAAACCTTTGTCACAATTTGATATTAGATTCCGTAGGTGCTGCAAACAGCTGTCCTTTAGATTTATGGTATTTTTTGCCATGTACCACCAGAGAATCTATTGACGTCATTGGATATGAAGCCCTGAGTTATGAGGATGGTTTGAATCATCCTTCACTTCATTGCTGGGCCATCCTCCTGTCCTAAGTAGGCTACTGAAGTGTATAAATACAGGATGTAATGCTCCAATCCTTGGCAGGCTATCTTTGGTCTTGCATTCTCTTTTAGGACAGCTATATTGGCCTACCCTGCATGATTACCACATGTCTTCCCATTTAAAAACATAGGCTGCGCAGCAGCAAACCTTCAGCGAATAACACCTTTAGAAGATTACAATAATATCATAAAATTGGTGCGTTTACGAAATTGCTTATAGGTATGCAATAGCGGTCGAGTAGTGGCCTTCCATTATCTCTATTTTTCCAATGATTCATAAAGTGTTATACGCATCAAAAAGCACTGCTAAATTAATTGCATAGGTGATTTGTTTAGAAAAATGCATTACTGTATATGCAATAGTGGGGAAGTTTTGGCTCCGATATAAAAAAAATTCTTTAAAATATTTTTTCTCAATATTACAAAAACTATAGAATAGCCATCTGTCAGACCATGAAAAGGCACAACTAGACCATACAAGCCATATGTGTACCAAACTTCATCCATTTATATGGAATAGTGACCGGATGTTGGGCCAGAAAGAAAAATAATAAATTTTATGTTTTTTTCAATATTTAAAAAAGTATATAATATTTTCCATCAGACCTTTCAAAAGGCACAACTAGACCATATTGACCATATGTGTACCAAAGTTTATCCATGTACATGCAATAGAGAGCGAGTCTTAGCCCAAAAAACAAAAAAAAAATGTTTTTATATCTTTTCTCATTTTTTCAGAAAGTATAGAATATCTGTCAATGAGACCATCAAAAGGCACAACTAGACCATATAGGCCACGTGTGTACCAAATTTCATCCATGCACATGCAATAGTGACCGAGCCTTGGCCCGGAAACGAAAAAAAAATTATTTTTATATTTTGTTAATTATTTCAAAAAGTATTTAAGATCTTTTCATCAGACCATCAAAAGGCACAACTAGACCATACAGGCTAGATGTGTACCAAATTTCATCCCCATACATTCAATAGAGGCCGAGTGCCGGGCCGGAAACGATCTATCCGCCCGCCGCCCGACCGCCCACCCGCCCGCCCGCCCGCCCGGCGGACGGACAGCATTTTTACCCAAGTGATTACAATACCTTCTTCGAACTTCGTTCGCTGAAGGTAAAAACAAATTCTCTACACGTCTTGTCATTTTACTTTCTTTCAGTACTTGGTGTTCGACACGCAGATGATGATGGGCGGCAAACACAAATATTCCCTCTCCCCGGAGGAGTACATCTTCGCTGCTCTTAACCTCTATCTGGATATCGTCAATCTCTTCCTCTTCATTCTCCAACTTGTTGGCGCTGCTCGCAATTAGAGAAAAAAATTAGAATATCTATCACTGTAGACGGCATACGAAGAGTCGTCTCTGTCATCTCAAGTTCTGGATATATCTATGGGTGGACCGGACATGTTGGTAGTATCGTTGGAATAGGAGCTGATAGGAGAATATCATTATGTACAGTTGTAAAACTTGTACTTAATTATTAACTGATTAAGACCGCCTTGAAGTCAATAATGAAGCTTCAAAATATTTTACATAGTTACATGATAGCTCATGATGTATCATGTACATTTTGGGGTCAAGGTTGTCTTAATTCAGAAAAATATTGTTAAAATAACTACTGTAATAACTATATATGTATAGATGAGCAGCCGAACGCCAGAATTAAGACCACGTTTGACCTGCTGAGAAGCTCTGAAATGGTCAAAATGTATATATATATATAGATTGTCTCAAGTCAGCAGTGAAGTTCAAACGTACAGTAGAACCTCAAAGAAATGGCAATGTTTCTGGAATGAGAAGGAGTCTTGAGTGTCTTATTCAGGTGGTCTTGATTCTGTAGTCATATATTTGAAATCCAGTGTATTAATATCTAGTCTTTACTGTATTAGTGTATGTTATTGTTTGTTTTGACTCTCACTTGATGTGTTGATCTGGCAGTTAGATTTTTAAAATTGTTTAGTCATAAAATACGGTTCATAATTAGACTACCAGGGCTAGTCTTTAGGGATACTAGGTGTCGTCCAGTTCCGAGTCTACCATCTCCATGGCAACCACAGTAGTAGTACTGTCTATTTACACAAGGTGGCTACACTTTCTTCTTCTTCTTATTGGGAGTTCTCTCCTGTGTTTTGGAGCTCCCCTATTGATAGTTATGATATGGTCAATGATGTCAATCAATGTTAGTCAGTGATGTCAGCCGGGATATCAACCAGTGATATCAACCAGTGATATCAACCAGTGATATCAACCAGTGATGTCAGGCGGTGATGTCAGCCGGTGATGTCAGCCACTGATGTCAGCCGGTGATGTCAGCCACTGATGTCAACCACTGATGTCAGCCACTGATGTCAGCCGGTGATGTCAGCCAGTGATGTCAGCCAGTGATGTCAACCACTGATGTCAGCCACTGATGTCAGCCACTGATGTCAACCACTGATGTCAGCCACTGATGTCAGCCGGTGATTTCAGCTGGTGATGTCAGCCGGTGATGTCAGCCACTGATGTCAACCACTGATGTCAGCCACTGATGTTGCCGGTGATGTCAGCCGGTGATGTCAGCCACTGATGTCAGCCACTGATGTCAGCCGGTGATGTCAACCACTGATGTCAGCCGGTGATGTCAGCCACTGATGTCAGCCGGTGATGTCAGCCGGTGATGTCAGCCACTGATGTCAGCCACTGATGTCAGCCGGTGATGTCAGCCACTGATGTCAGCCACTGATGTCAGCCGGTGATGTCAATCACTGATGTCAGCCACTGATGTCAGCCACTGATGTCAGCCACTGATGTTAGCCACTGATGTCAGCCACTGATGTCAGCCACTGATGTCAACCACTGATGTCAGCCGGTGATGTCAGCCACTGATGTCAGCCACTGATGTCAGCCACTGATGTCAACCACTGATGTCAGCCACTGATGTCAGCCGGTGATGTCAGCCGGTGATGTCAGCCACTGATGTCAACCACTGATGTCAGCCACTAATGTCAACCACTGATGTCAGCCAGTGATGTCAGCCGGTGATGTCAGCCGGTGATGTCAGCCGGTGATGTCAGCCGGTGATGTCAGCCGGTGATGTCAGCCACTGATGTCAGCCACTGATGTCAACCACTGATGTCAGCCACTGATGTCAACCACTGATGTCAGCCAGTGATGTCAGCCGGTGATGTCAGCCGGTGATGTCAGCTGGTGATGTCAGCCGGTGATGTCAGCCACTGATGTCAGCCACTGATGTCAGCCGGTGATGTCAGCCACTGATGTCAGCCACTGATGTCGCCGGTGATGTCAGCCACTGATGTCAGCCACTGATGTCAGCCACTGATGTCAGCCACTGATGTCAGCCACTGATGTCAGCCACTGATGTCAGCTGGTGGTCAGCCATTGATGTCAGCCACTGATGTCAGCCGGTGAGGTCAGCCATTGATGTCAGCTGGTGATGTCAGCCATTGATGTCAGCCATTGATGACAGCCACTGATGTCAGCCGGTGATGTCAGCCACTGATGTCAGCCACTGATGTCAGCCACTGATGTCAGCCACTGATGTCAGCCACTGATGTCAGCCACTGATGTCAGCCACTGATGTCAGCCACTGATGTCAGCCACTGATGTCAGCTGGTTATATGATGATGTCAGCTGATGAAGTCAGCCAATGATGTCAGCTGGTGATGTCAGCCGATGATGTCAGCCAGTAATGTCAGTCAGTGATGAGGTGAACAAACTGCTGATCGACCCCCTGCTAGTCTTGCATATATGCTCCCGTCTAGTATAATCTACGTTGATGCTATATTGTTGTATTAGTTTGTTAGTTGATTTGAACTCACTATCTTGCACTCTCCAGCCTGTAGGGGGCGTTGTGATCAATGTTTCTTATTAAACACAATTCAATTAACTACAGTGATTCCTTATTGGCTGAGACCAAATATATTAATCTCTGTTGTGTTTCAGGTACTAGATTTAGTAGATTCTAATACTCTGAATTGGTTATATTGTTTTTGTTTGGGGCGGTGTTTTAGCTTTGGACTTGGACATAGCGTTATTGTTTTATCAGGGTTTTGTTTTGTTAAGTTTTACTAATTTGTTAGTATGAAAGATTTATTGATTGCTTTGTAATATATGACTGAAAGTGGCTCTACAGCCTGTACTTCATATTTTGTTCATAATCTATGAAATAAACCATAATATGTTTGCCTTCAGGATGTTGAAGTTAAACAAGTTTAGGGCCTATATAAATATGTAAGTCATATAAAACATACTTCATAATATCACCTATGAAAATTTTGCTCATTGAATGTATACAGTTAACACTCGCTAACTAGATTTTTTGTTTTTGTTTGGTATGCATGCTAGTGATTCAATTTAAAGCGGAAAGGTGTTAGGGATTGTTTTGAGAAGTTGGATGATGAGTTATGTTAAAATAGGTGGATATCTTAATTGTTGGTGTTAAGCCCTATATATACATGAAGTATGTATGATGGCAAGCTCATAGTAATTTAATTGAGAGATATTGTTTGAAATTATGCTATATTATAAGATGCATAGTTAAAATAATTGAATATTATTCAATGTACATGTGTTCTCTTTATTCTAAGATTGTCTATAATATTCTATGTTGTATATATGGTATTTATAAACAAAATCCACTGGCCAAGAATCTGTGTATATCGTTAAAAATGCTATATATATCTAATTATCAATTGATCTATTAACGTTTTTAATGTACTTAATATTTTGCGATCTTTCTTTAATATTTATTCTGGGAAAGGAGTTTTAAATCTTATTTTGCTATCTTAGAATTTTTTGTCATTAATTGTTATTTGTTTTGAATATATAATATGATGTATAATATGATGGATGATAGCTTGATTTAAGAATCTTTGTCTCAGTTACTTGTTTTGGTGAACTTTGCATGGTTCATAACTTGGTATATTTATGGTTGTTTGATGTGTATAAGATTTAAATATTATTTACGTACTTACATTTATCCAAGAAGTTATTGATGATTTTTGTGTAGATACAACTTGATAAGTTAGTTTTAAAATTCCTATTGAAACCTATTTATTCTAGATTTTTTTTTTTCATTGTTTGTTATATATATAATGTTATATATTTACAGCATATGTTATGTTAAAACAATCAATCCATCAATCAATCAATCATCCAGTCAGGGGCAGATCTAGGTAAGAAATTGGGGGACCATCCGAAGAGAGATCGAGATGGGGGGGGTTAGATAACTTAAGATTATATTCATCTGGAATAGATATCTAGATTAGTTATTACAGGTTGGTCTATTAATATTCTAACAAGACATTTGTGTTAAACTAAGTTTAACTGCAATATTAGGTCTTCTATACAAGTATATTTTTGGAGATAAAAAAATCATTTTGAATGCCCCCCCCCCCCCGCTTAAAATCTCTTTGAATCAAACTTGATTTGCCCCTGATTACACTATTATAGAATAAGCAATATCAGATTTCAAGCTTTATGCAAATTTATGGTGAAGTCCCATTCTTCTAGCCAATGTCTGTATTATTCTGTGTTGTTGGCTGTAAAATAGCTAACTTATATTTCCTTGATAAATTATTATTGAGAGTTTAAGGTGTTATATATGTTGTACAAGTTCACAGTGGTTAAAAGGAAATGTATTCCTTAAAATTAGTCTTTATGTTACTTAGATTTATAATATATAGGTACATGTACTATACCATTTTTGGTTAGTTGTGAAAGTTGTTGGCGGTGATATTTTCTCAAATTTTTTCTGCCTTTTCAATTGTTATTGTGACATTTTATTTTCTGGTGCTGAGCACTAAAGCAGATGTTGTACTAATATAGAATTACATGTACCATATGTAAAGAACTAAAGATATATAACAATATATAGATAATTAGATATTACCATACTGCCTTTATGTCTATACATTGTGGTAGAAATCTGATGTCAAGAATAATGAGGGGAGTGATACAATTTGGAGATGCTATTCCGCAGTTAATGTTTTGTAAAATTCCTCACATGATGCATAATGTGTTTAGCCAGTTTTAGTCACATGACGTATAATATAAACTGTATATTTAGTCAGTTTAGTCACATGACCTAAAGTTAGAACATTCCACCAGTCACCCTTGCCCTTGATAGTAATGCCATTTAAAAATCTTTGTAGAAAGCAAGAGGCAATGCTGAAGCATAGACTTGTGATCT
The DNA here is from genome assembly GCA_026936325.1 of Platynereis dumerilii. Classification (NCBI taxonomy): domain Eukaryota; kingdom Metazoa; phylum Annelida; class Polychaeta; order Phyllodocida; family Nereididae; genus Platynereis; species Platynereis dumerilii. The sequence continues at coordinate 7,651,408 of JAPTHN010000022.1, read as the reverse complement.
TAACGTATACATTTCTGGCAAATAGAAACTATTTTGCCTAGTCTTATTTATTTGATGAATCTTGCAGATACAGCTGGTTTGTAGGCCTATGCATTTGTGCATTTTGTACACAGTATGTAATAATAATAGATAATAAATTTATTTTGTAGAGCGTAAAATTGAGAACCTGCTCAAAACGCTATACAATGAGATTATAAAAATATAAAGTATGTAGGCATTATCATAATGGATAGGGCTAGTTATTTGGTCCTTGGTTAGAATCAATGTCCCTCCCTTGAAAAGTAGGCGTAATGGTTAGCAGGTCAATGTTTCAGCTGCGAGAATGCAGGTTCAAATCTCGCTCTAGCCTCTCACTCTTGTATGTTGACTGAGAACTAGTCAGCCGACTGAGCCTACCTTCTATCTTAAATAAGATATGCACATCAACACCAGAATGTTGGCCAATATAGTTATAGCAGTACATATGGGTCAAGCCACAAAGGTGCTGCTCCTAGGCTGAAAACAGCTGTCAAAAATAAATCTTGTAATTTTGATACAACATTGTGAAATATATGCTCTGCAAACATGTACCCATACTAAAAATATGATGTCAAAGGATTAAACCTTCCACTTTTTTAGGAATGGCCATTGAAATGGGAAATTGAAAAAACGTAACATTTTCACATTTTTACATATTTAACTTTCCAGGTGCCTATTATCTTCAAAATCAAATGCATAGAATAAAATGTAACACCACTGGGTCACCTTATAATTGTTTTGAAAGCTCCCCATACACATAATTTAATATTCTGTTGATTCAAAATTTTAAAAAACGTAACAGGACAATTAGAGTTCTGAGCACTGTAGCTGTAGAAATAAGGATGAGATGTTAACTCTTCAGGTACTTATTACACATAGGACGTACATAGATATTTTCTATGCAATTTTTAACCGACCTTACGTCGGTTTTTCCAGGACCTGTAAAACGAATGTGGTAAAACCGTAAAGTGCAACCACGAACCTGCAACCACGATTCACGAACCAGCAACCACGAACCAGTGGTTCCTGAAGTTTGCCGATGACAGACGAAGTTTTCCAGACGAGTACGATGTTTTCGAGACATAATCGAATAAGAAATAAAGCAATGGAAGTGTCACTTTGGTCAGACCGTGTATTTCGGGTGTTCTAATGGCTATTTAACTGAAATAACTGCTTTCAATTTTTATTTTTGGCCGTGGTCGTGTTTTCGTCTGACCAATGTAAACACCGCGCGGTGCCTTCTGGGAAAACTCAGGTGAGTGAATTTCAGGGTCGCAGCGACTGGAATAATTCAGACATGTCTTGTTAACTGACTCAGATTTATCATCCGATGTGAATTATTGAATTTGTGTAAATTTAGTGAATATTTGCAGCTACAGGTGCCTTTATAAGGCTGTTAGAAGTATTAAAGTATTTTAAAACGACCGCAGCTGCAAACAAAATGGCGGCCGAGGTGACAACAAGAGAAGAAGCAGAAGTTTTTTTTGCAAATATCATCATGAAAAGTCGCATATATCCACTGTTTTCAATCGAGGATGATTATTTGTGGGTAGCCAGATAATGGCCAGGATTGAGGTGATCATTTATTTCATAATTGTGTCATAACTTGTTGAATCCTGTATTATCGGCGATCACAACAGCGTCGAGCGCCGAAGCGAAGAAGCCAATACATTACAATTAACAGGCTCTGGGGTTATCTTTATGTTCAACAGTCAATCAGGCAGTTTAGGCAATCAGGCAGCAGTTCACACCCCAGGTGTAGTGGAATCAGCCTGATTCCAATCAGGCCATGACAGTTCACTTTGGGTGGGTGTGAATGTGGATTGCAATCAGTGAGCTCCTGGGAGAGTGACAGCTGGCCTATTGTATTGACACTTGACAGTGTATAGGCCTACATTCAAATCAAGAAGTGGCAATCAACACTGTAATTCAGGAAGTGGTTATCTGCTCTGCTGCAGCTTTTGTTGACCAAAATACTTGCCAACATTTTTTAAATGAAAAATGGATGAATGAAGCCTTTTGATTGATAAATTCCATTTTTTTAAACCAAATTTAATGCACATAAGCTATTTTGAAATTACTGAGACAAGGAACAATGTAATGTAAAAGTTAATAGTCATCAATATAAAAAAAAAACAGAATGACAAATGGACCTGGTAACTTGCAATTTGCTAACTGCTGCTAGATATCAAAGTGCTAAGTTACATGTCGTTTTAAACATTTTTACCCAAGAAGTGTAACACATTTTAAAAGTGAATTTTCCATTTGTTTTTTTTTTTCAGTCAAGGAAACCTTTAACTTCATTTATGTCAAAAAGACTGCTATAATTTTTTTTAAATTATTGTTTTCAACAAGCTGGCAATTTCCTTTCAGTATAAAGAAAATTTTCTGATGTGTTCATGTATTTCCAATAATATTTGCTTGGTCTATAGCACTTTCTCAATGTGTAACAGTGACTGGGTTATGATCTATGATCTATCAAACTTTAAAAGTGCATGTTGAACCCCACTAAAATATTTTTCTGGAATATGGTTCTGCTTCATCCTTATTGTAATCGATAAGGTACTGTTAATACAATTAAAAAGAAATGAAAATAATATTTCAGTTGCAAAATAGTTAAAAAACAGGTTGACCCCAAATATTCATTCCGAAATGATAAATCAAGCAACACCTTGTTAAGAATAACCCAACTAGAAATTATTTATTTCGAGATTTCCCTGAAATTATTTATTTCACCAAAAATTAGCTTGAAATTATTATTTCACAAATACGCCAACCACTCTTGAGATTAAATGATCTTAACCCCCCCCCCACCAGCCTATTTCTCGAACAGTGTATGCCCTTAAAAAATTGTTACTATAAAAATGGAAGATTAAGTATATATCTAATTGTTGTGATAAGTGACATAATATATTTTATGTCATTGTAGGTATAACACTGGGTGACCAGAAAAATATTCTGCAGAATGAAGTTAATATTTTGTCAAATTTGTTTAAATTTCCAGTGGGAGCTACACCTTTGAAGACCTGCCTTTATTCTGCTTAAAATTATCATTGTGCTATTAAAAAAGAAATAAAACCAATTTCTTCTTAGTTTTTAATAGATCTATGACTTTTTTAGTTAAACCAAATAGTCAGTGTTTTTTCCATACAAGTTATCATTTTTGTGTTAGAGCTAGTGAAGATGTTTGATTTGAGGCCCTGTTCCCTAATCTATAACCCATAGGTCAACCCAGATATAATTTTTTTTTAATTGAAAATTTCTAGAATTCAGGTGTCTGTCTCCAAGAATCCTACCATACAGTAACTGAGCACTTCTGCTTTTGATTGCTCAATGTTTTAAATCATGTTTTTCTCTTTTTTTTGCAGACCACAAATATATGGCTACAAACAATTGAAGAAAAGGACGAACGTTGCAGGTAGAGTTATAATAAGCCAATCACAAGTACAATTTCCAATATGCTGGGGTAAATGTAGGCCTAGCATAGCATATCGTCATGACTGATCAACTTAATAAGGTTTTCCTCCTTTATTTGTTGCAGTATTAATGATAAGTATAGAAAAGAAATACTTTGATAAAAATGGTCCATTGACTTGTTGCTATATTAATGATAAGTATGGAGAAGAAATACTATGATAAAAATGGTCCATTGACTTGCAGATTTTGTAATTGAGTGGGCAGTTCTTGTAAATTGCAGTTCTGCTTGGAGCTTAATTAAGCGCTTTATTTTACTCCTATCTATCTACTACTTTGCAATTCCGTCCTTACTGAGTCCTCAATGACTCCTCATGCAGGTGCCCTTTGTTGATACTATTTGTTTTGTGTGCAATTTTGGTTTTTTTTTTTGTCAGGTTCCACTCAATAACGATTTGTCTTTAAGTGAGCCCTGGTCTTGAATATCATTAACTAGTATTATTTTATCTTGTGTTTCTCATTTATTTAACTACCGGTACTTTTCAAGACCAAATAATGAAATTCTTATTCTGATTCTTTACTTTATTTTAATTTTTCAGCCAATTATGTTGAAATTCCATAAAAAAGACAGGAAACCCTGCACATGAGTGAACAGGAAACAAATGAACCTATGTTTCAATTGGAGGAGGGAAATTCACAACCACTACTATATGGTGAGGATATTCAGAATGATTTTGTAAAATGAAAAATTAATGACGTTTTGCTCAAGAACTGAACAAGAAATATTTTATCGTAACCTTGGTCATTCAACTCAATATAATGTGAAAGATGAGCAGAATTCAGACATGAATATTAATGACTTGACCATAAATCTTCAGACTTGACCATACAAAATTATTCAGATTTCACCATAAACATTCAGATTTGATTTAACTATAGATCATCCACAAATCCAAGTTACCCAAACCGAAGAACTTAGAAGATATTGAAACTGAGACCACACTGCTGTTTTAAGACTTGACTTAACCATAAATCCAAGTCATCCATATCAATATAACATGGAACCATGTAAACAAAAATATCTACCAATTAACAATACAGATAATGATGTGTTAAAATTAGGGATGCACCAATACTACTTTTCCACTTCGATTACTGTATTTTGTTGCCGATACCACCGATATCTGATACCGATACCTTTGGTTAAATATGAAGCAGTGCCTCTGATACCGATACTTCTTATTGGGTGCTGAGACCACTGGTGTCTGTATCAGCACATCCCTAGTTAAAATGTTTACAGGCGATTTAATTACCACACGATTCTGGTCATTCACACTTTACAACGAGAAATCAATGCAAAACAAGTACTTATTAATTTTGATATATTAGATGTGTGACGTTCTGTTGCTTCTGAACCAATCAGATTTACCAACAATGCTATATATTTAGTGGCAAAGAAATTTAAAATGGCGTGCTAATTAAATGACCTGTTAAGGAAGGAACATTAATGGTTTTGACATTTTTTATTCAGTTGTCAGCATCTGAAAGTCACTATAAATTAATTGATTATTAGTAGACAAATAATTACAGTTTTGGACATTGAAAAGGTACATTAAGCGATCTTTTGTTGTTCATCATGTATTTTCATAATTTTTTAGTGAGTGAACCAGTTGCATGGGCTTGCCCTGTACTGACAGCCATCAAAAATGAATTTGTGCCAAATTTCATAACTCTATTAAAATATAATATTTGGGTAACAGCAGACAATCAAGAATGGCAGCCATTTTGTTGTGGCCATTTCGGCAGCTTTCTTCGGTTTTTAATTCAAGTCTATATTCTCATGAATCGTTCAAAGAAATTTTAGAAATAACATTGGTGTATTAGCAGAAAAATTAACACACAAAATTTATATCACATTTTAAAGCAATGACTTTTTGTTCCAAATACAATAGTTCTAAATACTGAATAACAGATGAAGAGTGACGCTACACATACTAATTGAATTTAAATTTATGTCACGGCACTGGAGTGACGTAATTGTCCTAAAATTTGAGAATGACCCATATATATACATGTACATGATAAAGATAGATAAAAGTTGATGAATCCAACAACAATTAAGCATTTATATTTCTTACAATGGTAACTGCTAAAATTCAAAACTTTATAGAAATGGCTAAATGCATGACTTTTCAATCCAGCTCACTGCAGTGTGTCAGTCATAGACAATGTTTTAAGTACTTACTTTTGTTACAGTGTAATAGGGAACCAGCAATCAAATGGTTATACTGTCCAATGGAGTGTCCATTGTACGTAAACATTTCACCATGTTACAATAGTTACATGTGACGGAAATGTGCATACCCAACATCTTTAAATGACAAATTTTAATAGCCTAATTAAATTAGGTCTCTTGGGAAAATGAGTTGCTGACAGAAAATTACTCATGTTATCTGAATCTCCCTTGCCATTGCAATATTTCAACAATTTTCTTTTTGTTTCAGTGATAAGGGCCCAGATCGCACAGCATGTGAAAGACAGAAATAAGCATATCCATCCATCCACAGATCAGTTACCTCTGGAAGCAGCTGCAATGGAGTGGCTCAAGACCTGTAGGAGTGAATAAATGATATATTATAATACTCAACAAAGAAATTCTGTTACAAGATAATTAGAATAGAAAATTGGCAATTATAGAGAATTTAAGTGCAATATCCATTAATAGTCTACTGGAAATGTCCCTTTTTGTTTAACTTGGAAAGTTATATTATTTTATTGCATTTTATTCAAATCATGATGGATCCCAGACAGCATGCACCGTCGGTCCGTCGACGGCAGTGGTCGGATGGTCGGCAGCGGCAAGCCTCCGCTCAGCCGCTGGCGGTCCATTGAAGGCAAGCCTATTATGTACCAAGATAACAGTGGTGCGTAAATGGCAAGCCATTGGAGGCCCGCCGATGGCATGCCACTGATACACCGCTGATGGCTAATCAAAGGCAAGCGATTATGTACTAAGGTAACGGTGGTGCGTAATCGGCAAGCCATTGGAGGCCTGCCAATGGCATGCCACTGATACACCGCTGATGGCTAATCAAAGGCAAGCAGATTATGTCACAATCTGATGTTGGTGTGCAATCGGCAAGTCATTGGAGGTCCGCCAATGGCGTGCCACAGTCACACCGCTGAGGGCTAATCAAAGGCAACCAGATTATGTAACAATCTGACGGTGGTGTGCAATTGGCAAGCCACTGCAGGTCCGGTGATGGCGCACCACTGACACACCATTGATGGCTCATCAAAGACAAGCCGACTATGTAACTCTATCTATTGGTGCTGCCCAATCGGCGAGCCATTGGAGGTCCTCCAATGGCCTACCACTGACACACCACTGAGGACTAGTCAAATTTATGATATCACACAATCGGCAAGCCATTGAAGGCCCACTGATGGCATGCCACTGACATACCGCTAGTGGCTAATTGAAGGGTAGCCAACAAACCGATAGTGGTACACAATTGGCCAGCCATTGGCGGTCCATTGACGGTAAGTCGGAAGACGAGGACTCAGGAGTCCAGGGAAAACCACATGCTACTTCTACAAAATGTCTGCCGCAATGAAGAGGCAAGAGGAAGTTTGTGACTTTGCGCGAATGAAAATCAACACTTTGAAGCTGAAAATGTCTTGTATTGTTAGGTAAGTAGTTTTACGAAACATCCAGGCATCCTAAGAAGCCAATTTCTAACTGTTTTTCATTTTGGTTATACTGCAGACTACAATCAGTCAATTCCATGTGGCAGATTCGTTTTCCCTCCATTTTCGCATGTGGTGCTCAGTCGGCAAGCCATTAGCGGCCCGCTGACGGCACCCACTTCAATATGACTGGGGCGCTAATTGAAGGCAAGCCAATATTGGTTGGCCTACCAATCGAGGGTTGTGCGAAATCGGCAAACCATTGGTGGCCCGCCGATGGCATGCTGCTAACGTACCGCTGAGTGTTAATTGAAGGCAAGCCGATATTGGTAAAAATCGATGGTGGGGCACAAGCGGCAATTCATTGGTGGCTCGCCAATGGCATGCCACTGATATATCACTCAGAGCAGCAATTAGATTTCCAGAGAGGGCCTTGGGCTTTCCTTTAAGAGAGAAACACCAGACATAGGCCACCGTGCAACATCCTAAAATATTCACACTTTTTTGTCTACATTTTAAAATTATTTAAGATTTAAAGCTGCAGTGATGGCATGTCTTGGCATATTGTTACATGTTAATTAGATATGAGTGAAGTTATATTGTCCTGCTGTACCTCCCCTTTTCTAAATTCTTTTCTTCCTCCTTCCTTGTTCTTGTCGTTTCTGACCATTTTTTTTTTTTCGTTAAGGGGGCGACCATTTCATAATCAGGGGGGCTTAGTGTTTTTCCTCGGCAGGAAATTATTTATTTCATTGTAAGGGGCGGCAGTAATTATTTATTTCAAGCGAGCAAAGTCCCCGAATATTCATTCCTAAATCACGCTACACTTGTTAAGAAAAACCCCCACCGGAAATTATTTATTTCAAGACTGCCCAGAAAGAAATAATTTTTTTCACCAAAACTGAACAAGAAATTATTTATTTAAAAGAAACTCCAAGCCCCCCCCCCCCTTGGATATTAAATGGTCTCCCCCAACGAGTACTCCTCTCCCTCCCTGCTTCTTCCCTCACTCTGGCTCCTCCATCTCTGCCTACTCTCTCTTATATATAATTGTATATATGATAAAAATGTTTCATCGTTTGCACAAGAAATGCAGTATTATGTGTTATAATATTTGGTTTTTACAGGTTCATTAATCTGCACAGCATTTTGAAGAAAATATGCAGTGCTATGGGCCAAAGGATGCCGAAATGATCCCCGGAGCCCCTTAACTACCGGTTTGGATTGGCCAATGCTCATATTCCCTGCTTTTAGTTTTTACAGTCTATATGTTTGTAAATGAATGATTTATATCAAAGAACACTTTAAAAGAGTTTTGTTGTATTACGCTATCTATAGGTGGCTTAATCCACACTCATTGTAAATCATAATCACTGTAGGATCACTATATAATTATTGATGCCCATTGGTGGGTTACTATGGTATGATGATTTGTTTGTTGAAGGTTTATCATTGGTCCGCAAGCAGGCCGACTACGGCCCACTGATGGTCCGATAATTGACAGGCCATTACTCAGCCAGCCCGCCTTAGATTTGCCATTCTGTCATTGATGATCCATCAACTGTCTGTCTACAGTTTGAAGGTTTGTATTATTGGCCCATCAGCGGTCCGAAGACGGCCCACGGATAGTCCGATTTTTGGCTCGCCGTGAGCAGTCCATCGATGGTCCAATCGACAGTCTGTGTCTGCTATATCATTTGTCAATTGGTGGCCCAATGACGGCCCATCAATGGTCTGATCATTGGCAAGCCATTCAAGGACCACAGTTGGGGTGCTGGCCAAAACAAACATGACCCGATCACTGGCAAGCCATTAGTGGTCCGTCAACAGTCCATCGACAGAAATAGAGGGTATAAAATTTGTCAATCAGTGGCCAAATGATGGCCCGTCAATGGCGTGATCATTGGCAAGCCATTCAAGGACCACAGTCGGGGTGCTGGCCAAAACGACCATGACCCGATCACTGGCAAGCCGTTAGTGGTCCGTCACCAGTCCATCGACAGAAATTAGAGGGTATAAAATTTGTCAATCAGTGGCCAAATGTTGGCCCGTCAATGGCTCGATCATTGGCAAGCCATTCAAGGACCACAGTCGGGGTGCTGGCCAAAACGACCATGACCCGATCACTGGCAAGCCATTAGTGGTCCGTCAACAGTCCATCGACAGAAATTAGAGGGTATATAATTTGTCAATCAGTGGCCGAATGATGGCCCGTCAATGGCTCGATCATTGGCAAGCCATTCAAGCACCACAGTCGGGGTGCTAGCCAAAACGACCATGACCCGATCACTGGCAAGCCAGTAGTGGTCCATCAACAGTCCATCGACAGAAATTAGAGGGTATATAATTTGTCAATCAGTGGCCAAATGATGGCCCGTCAATGTTTCCATCATTGGCAAGCCATTCAAGGACCACAGTCGGGGTGCTGGCCAAAACGACCATGACCCGATCATTGGCAAGCCATCAGTGGTCCATCGACGGTCCACCAACAGTTCTTTAAAGGGATATATAAGTTGTCAATCAGTGGCCCAATGGCGGCCCACTGATGGTTGCATTGTTGGCAAGCCGTCGGCGGTCCATCAATGGTCCATTGACAATTCTTTGCAGTGTGTATCATTTGTCGATCAGTGGCCCAATGTTGGTCCGTCAATGGTCCGATTGTTGGCAAGCCAGTGATGGACCGCAGTCGGGGTGCTGGCCAAAACGATGATGGGCCGTCGGTGGCTCTCTGCGATGGTCCGCCGATCCGGCATCGGCGGACCGCTGACGGTCCGTCGGTGCAGTGCTGTCTGGGATATGTGACTCTAAAGTTGTTAACTATACGTACATTCGCCGTCACTTCTGTAGGCCTACCTCTTCCATGCAACCACACTTCCAGTCCAAGGTCACCAATCAATCTCTCACTTCTTCAAAATATCAGTTGCTCAGTGGTTAGAGCAATGGCACCTTAAACTGCGTTAGGTCGGTTTTGAATCCGCGGATTCTTGTTGTAGGTACAACTACCTTTTTATAGCCACTATAAAGAATTCCAAATTCAAGCCAAACATACAGTAACAGGACAGTAACAGGACAGTAATTAACTGTGCAGTAACAGGACAGTAACAGGACAGTAACAGGACTTATTCAGATGTCTTTAAAACCCTGGAGGTTGAAGACTTTTAATAATTCAGCCATGCAATGGTTCAAAATATGTACCATGTGCCTTATGCAATCTATATCTGAGTTATATTGCTTATATTTCGTGTCATTGTTGACCAATTGAATGAAAATAACAAACAGTAACAGGACATCTGTGTAACAGGACAAGTAACAGGACATATATGGGTAACAGGACATGTAACAGGACGGGCATGTATTAATGGTGGCCTGTGAGCAGTTACCATAGTGGAAATGTGTATCTGTGTTTCTAGAATCTGTATGAAGCATTACAGTCAAGTACCACTAATTGGTTGTAGTTTGACAGGACAGGAATTGCTGTTGTCCTGTTACTGTCCTGTTACTGTGTTTTAATACAAAATACTCCGTCAAATATTGCCGACCTTTTCAAGAGTTACTTTACAATCGAGCTGCAATCTAACAAATCTGTTAGGTACGATTTAGTTCAAGGTTTCTTAAGTCATAGGGCAACTGTAACAACCATCAAAATTGTTAAAATGCTTTGTGACTGTTAAAAGCATAACAGGACATGTCCTTGTTACCTTAAACAAACAGGACAAAAAGTGGCTGTCCTGTTACATTTTTAGCATTTTAGGGGCGTAACATGATAGTAACAAGGACAAAAAAAGACAAATGCCCCTTTTTCTTCATGCCCTGGCCTTAATTGTTGTTCCCCAAACTTCCAAATTGGCATATTTCTTATTCCATCATTCTTCTGCACTCTTGTGAAATAAAAACTATCATAACAGTCTTTCAAAATGTGAAAGGACAGGGGGTAGAATTTTGGCCGTGTAACAGGGACACGTAAGGACATTATGCAAAATCCGTTTTTTCCTTATTTCTGCTTCAAAATATCCTCAAAACTGGATTGTATCCTGAAGGCATCACTTTGGCCGACGTATGTACACTGTTTTGAGTTAATTATTATTGTAAAATAAAAAAGTTATCACAATCTAATGGCGAGTAACGAAAAACAGTAAAAAATGTTACTCTGGAAGATTTACTTATATCTCATCAAATAAGTGGTTCCCAGGAGTTCACTGTGCATGAAATAAAAGTTCAAGACATGGGTTATCATTTTAAACTTTAAAAATGGACAAAGAAAGAATTTCCTTCAGCTAGTAAAGTCATATTTTGGCCATGACATGCCACAAACGCCAAAAAACGTCATTTTTGGCCTGTTTTCAGGACTAAAAATTGGTACAGCTTCTTTATTTTTTGTGGTAGGGGAAGAGGGGGTGAAAAGTCACAGGGGTAAAAAGTCACAGGCCTTTTTGACCAACTTGCAGTGACCTAATTATTAAGCTTAAATCAACATTTGGGACGCTTTTATGAGAAGAAGGACTGTAGGGAATATGAAAATTATGCTGATTATGCAAAGTGGGTTTTTACCCACCTCATGCATTTTCGGGGTCCCAAACAGGTTTTATCGACTTTGAACTTTCCCTATTAATGTTTGGTCACTGTGACAAAGAAAGTTGTACTACTGTTTCAAGGTCTTTTAGATAATAGTCTTTCATGCTGTGAACCCATTTTTGGCCGTATGGTCACCAAGTTGCCATGATCATGTGTTGAATTTTAAAAACAGCTGAGGGGTGAAATGTCACACTGTGACATTTCACCCCAGCACAGTGATATTTTACCATAGGGTACCGTGAATTCAATATTCTGTGTTAAGGAAATTGAAATATCCCACACTTGAGGCTTTTACCTTACAATCTTATCATCACTCATCATCAATAATACATCTGAGAGAGTATTGCAGCAAGTTTTCATTTCGCAAACTTTGGGCAATTTCTGACGCAGGCTTTGCTGATGGTGCCTTGTCATTGCATGCAGATAGCTTTGGAAGGCTCACTACAAATTTCATGCACAAGGATGACTATCCAGTCTAGGTCTGCATATTACCTCATATAGAGCTGTATGTTCACAACAATTGCATGTGACTTGTTACCCCACGGTTGTGACTTCTTGACCCTGGCATGGGGTAAAAAGTCACAGCTGACTTTGCCTTAAATAATTGTGAACTGACTGAAGCCTATTTACAATACAGCAGCTATCATGTGATACAAACATAGTCGACTAAATACTGCATAATTGTGCCAAAGGTCATTCAGATCTAACAAACACCTGCTCTGCTCTGGAGCTTTTTCTAAATTTTGTGACTTCTGACCCCCGCCTCCCCTATTTAGCTCAAATTTTCACACAATGTATTCTAATATGTATAGTTCAGTATGGCATTCATTAAAATTGCTTCAATTAAATTCCCTTCTAGCCAGCTACCTCTGAACTTAGAGGACATGTTTTACAGCTAGGAAGCAGCACCTTTATGGCTTGACCCATATACACTGAATGTTGCATTAATATCACGATAGAGTGTATAACATGGAATGTATGCAAGATTTACCACAGTGCAATTGACGCCCAACTCACTTAGCTTTATACTGGGATAGAGTAGAAGTGACACCCTAATTATCCCCCCCCCTCTCCATTCTCCAACCCAACTATTAAGTATTGTTAAAGTAGGTTAACGCTTTTATTGTGGTAGACAGGATTTATTGGAAATAATTTGTTGACATTACCACTCTATGCCAAACCTAGGTCTAGATTTTAAAAGAGAATTTGAAGCTCACAATTTTGTGCTACATATATATTTTGATTGCTCAGTATAATTTAAAGGAAGTGCTCATGATTGAAGTATTTTTATTTAATTGGAATGAAAATTGTCTTGTTTTAGTGCATATGATTAACTTGACATATTCCTAACCAAAATTCTCCCGATATGTTTTAAGCATGACCTAGCCAATGGTCAACTGTTATCGAATGTTCGTTATGTAAATGTGTTATTTTTCTCTCATTTCTGTGAAATTTTTATTGCTGTATTTCCTTGATTAGAAGCCTGGTCTTATGAGAAAGATATTTTGGACAAGTTTAGTCAAAAACAAAAAAGTAAAAGTTGCTTTGCCCGGATCTCAAAATGGCTTCGCTACTCTCAATATATTTATGACAGGCCTCTAATCCGGTAAATACAGTGACTCACAATCTTTGAAATATTGATGGTGTATTTTGTGCAAAAGTTTCAATATATTCATGAAATTGGACGGTTCTCAAAAGAATGTTATAATATCCTGTTTCTTATCTCAGATTGTTTCACTTTCGTTGTACAGCGCATTCATGAAAATAAATGCCTAGTATTAAAAATAATAAGAGTTATTTTATCGTCAAATAGAAATGACAAAGAAACCAATTTTGTAATAAATTTTTGGCGTAAATTTATTGGTAAACTATGTACATTGTCAACCCTCCGTGACTGACAACAGAAAAATCTTGTAGTTACAAATTTCTTCTCTCACTAGTTACTGATCACATTAACGGACATCACATAGTCACTGTTTCAAGTTTAACTAATTACGCAGGATTATAAAATTTACAATTAATTATTAGAAACAGCAGAGATGATTAATACAACAATCTTTTAAAAGTAACAAAACTATAGAACATTTCAACGATCAACATAATATCTTGATTATTAGAATAACAGCAAGTATCCTAAACATGCATCTTTACCAGAAATTGATCTTAAATTATCAGAAACATTTTCAATACACTTCATGACAACCCCAGTCATTGGTTAAATCACTTCGGGAGGTGAAGTTCAAAGCATTTATATAATGTTGTATTTATATTTATAAAGCATATTTTTCAAGCAGTTTGGATAAATACTTGTCATAGAAGTTAGCGATATATGCATGCAATCACCTTCGCTAGCCTACAAGTTTTGATATTAAAATCAACAAGAACGGTTGAATAAGTAATTGTATAAAATCGGCTTAGAACAAGTGAGTGATAAATTAATGATCAATTTGATCATATAATGCTGTTCTTTAAAAGCCCAAGTGATTACACAACAAGTTGTAACATTGTCAATCAATTTCGGTCTCTGCCGGCATTTTTAATGGAGGTGTGTACACATCTCCATTTATGCAGTCACACAAGAGAATGGGAAGTTTTGGCGGGAAATTTGAAATTTGAGCATTTTCAGAACGTCTTTTGGGCCCTGACTTAGCCATTTTGTTTGGAGGTGTTTGGTGTCAAGTCATGCACTTAGCTTGATTATAGAGCATGCATCTGGCACAGGAATGAATCGCAGACATGTTGTAATTTGGATGTGTCTTCCTTTACAACCTGCTTGGATCCACTGCAGGCAGCATCACACATAGCCGTATTGGCCACTGTGCCTAAACTCTGGTACTTGTGTATATGATATTTTGCACATGAATGGGTCTTATAGCATGTATGTGCCATTTGGTGTTCATATTTAAGCAATTGGTACAGTTTTTGTAAAATATTGAAAATTAAAAAAAAAATTTTTTTTTCGTTTCCCGAACAGAAATCCGAAATGGTTATACCTATGGGCATGAAAATCTACCAAAATATGCATTAAATACCCTCAATGTGCCTTTTGGGGGTCTAAATGCTTGTTCAAAAATTAATAACAGAAAATTCAGCAAAAATTTGGAAAAAATGTAATTTTTTTCAATGCTCCATAATTCCGTCTATTTTGAAGTTAGACCTCTGAAATTTTGCATTTAGATATCTTAATTATACCTCTTTAAAAAACTTAACTCATTTGGAGGGCCAATTTGATGAAATTTGAATAAAAACAAAAAAAAAGGAAAAATTAGAATTTCTGATATTTTTCTCAAATTTTGGCTTATCGCAAATTTATGCTAGTGAATAAATTGGTAGACTTAACAAATATTTTGGTTAAACATATTTCGGTAGGCCTAAGTTTTATAGCCATATGTAGTTTAGTGTTAACTTTTGTGTTGGAACTCAGTTTTGTCAGAGTCCATTCGATATTGATGGATGTCAGTAACAGTGTATCCAGTGTTCCATACTGAGACAACTAATTATCTGGACGCCTCTGGCGTCCAGATACTGTCTCACAACGGCCTACTTCCTGTCTTTTCTTGTGTTTTTCAGTTTCCTGTTGGCTGAACATAAGACATAGTGATGTACACAGTAAACCCATCAAACTTACTTTATGTTGCACACACGTGATCCAAGTGACTCAGACTGATATAGCAAACAGATAGTGGATAGATCTACAGATATCACCCGGTGAATTGGTCCTTAACACCGAGAATAGCTGGAAATCTGTGTTGCAATCATGGAAAATTGACTGGATTCTAAATAGGACAATGTACTAGAATTATAACTGATATACTGTCCCTATGGCACACCAGGGAGGGGGGACCAGTCTACCAGAATCTGATATGCTTCAGCACACACCCGTCATCAACACGCGGTAGCCACCTAGCATGCAAAATACGCACTAATGCTATTGGTTGAGAGAGCTATATAGATTTGCCGGTGTTCAACAACTAGATCATTAGATTGAAACTGGCATGCATAAACAATTTAAAAGGGGGTTAAAGAGCCCTAAAGCTATTGACCAACTTGTGACCGACTTATGCTCAGACAGGATGAACTGTTTTACAACCATGGCCTCATTCACACCTCCTTCTGACCTAAAGAATGGCTTTTTGAGGAAGCATACTACACTGGTCCATTTGTTTGACAATGTGTAGAAACAAAATAAAAAGAATTCTCCCATGATGCATATATGTTTTAATAAAGTAAAGTGTAGTATACATAATCAAATAAAAGTTTTACTTTTAATTTGAAGTTTATAAACTTTATACAGTGTACTTTTAGTAAATGCATGACAGTTACAAGGGTAACTGTCATGGTAAATGTAAGCTGCATATGCCTATACACATACACATACAGCAAGATTGTTGGGTAATTTGAAAGAGGTGTGAAAAGGGGTAAATACATTTACTCTGCCCTTGGTCCATTTTTCTAGGCCAATGTGCAATGAAGTAGGGCAATAGCCTCAGGGCTCTTTGACTTCGTTTAAATTATGTAATTGCTTTCTTTCTCGAACATCTCAGGTTTTATTGAAATCATAAAAGTGGGTCTGCTTCATGAAGATGAGCTGTATCTACCTTAGCTTAAGATGTCCAAAGCAATGATGAGCTGTGAGTGTGTATCTCCTCTGTCAGCTTAACACAACTATTTCAAGTTGTTAAACACACAACTCCATCACACACAATCAAAAAACTTCATGCATCGCTATGTAGCAATACATTTATTTCTCTCTCTTAAGGCCCATTGGCCACTATGCCCTGATAACTTCTGACTACTGCTATTATAATTCAGCCAACCAGACTACCAGACCAATATTATGTTACAATGTTCAGGTCAATTATCAGCGTCCAGATATGCAAATTGCAATTTGCCTTCTAGTTCTATTAGTGGATCGTGTATGTCTAAGATTCCCAGTCTTCTCATCTCATAATCACATGATGGTCTCCAAAATGATTGTGTAGCTTCTTCCACAAAAAGGAGGTTGAGCTACCTGGCAGATGAAAACATTTCCATGCATCATTTTAAAGCTCTTTCCAAGTTCTTTAATGAAATGTATTCAATTTTACGTATTAACTATGCCACATGGCCATTTTGTGGCTTGAAAATGGATTATCTGTAAAAATTCTGAAAATTAGCTCACAATATATATATAGGCCAATATATTGAGAAGAAAAGAGAAGAATATAATTTTTATTGGCAACCAAATAAATAGTTGGATTTGTTCAACAGCTCGTTCTTGGCACTGTTAATGTTCAACAGCTCGTTCTTGGCACTGAGGGAAATTGTCATTTTTTGGGGGATATGAACTTAAAGTCAAGACATTTTATTTTGGCAGTAAGTTTTTGGCTGATAATTAAAAACATACCTTAACCTTGACAAAAATACTTGTCTCCTCCTGTTCCTGACACCTTGACCAAACAGTTTCATAAACATTCGAAAGTATTGGCATGTTGTAGTCCTGGTTTTGAGGTAGTCCCATTAGAATAACATTGCTGTCAAAACAGCTCAAGAAGCCATTTTCTTCTGCTGCTTCTATTTCTGCTGTTATGACGTCACTATTGTTTCAGTGATGTCATAGAGCCAACAATGCTGATGACGTCACAACAGAAGGCTAAAAATAGCTCTAAATGTGCTGAAGAGCAGCAGTAATTTAGCATTGTAAGTGCCTGCATGATGGAGCTGGGGGTTCAGAGGACATAAATTTAGTCCAAATCATGCTTGGTCATGGTGTACTCACCCTGATAAACCAAAAATTAAACCTCAGATTTGATCATGTATTCTTTTATTGGCTAAAAACTTACTGCCAAAATAAAATGTCTTGACTTTAGGAAACTACTCCACCTCCATTTTGAACCCCTGGGTTCTTGTAACCAAATAGACTCTTGAAGATGTAGTACAAAATTGCATCATACAGAATGCCTTAATTGTTACAATGTTAATACTACGACACATGAATGTCTTTCACTACAGTACTTAGTAGTTTAGTGATGAAAATGTTTGTGTATATATATATGGTGAAGAGTTTGATGAGAGAGAGAGCCTATGTTAAAGCGCATAGGAGGCCTTTATAGACAAGTTAGCTCTATCATACGAGTCTGTCTAACTGACGAACAATCTGATTGACTCACAAACAATATGAGGCTCATTGTCAGTCAGTATCTTTAACAATAGTGAGTTATTAAAGTTTTAATCACATCACATGCATTTAATTCACATGCATTTTACAAATAAGTTTAACAATCGTCCAGCAATCATATGTACAGGCGACAGCTATTTTAAAAACACATTTGCATCATGCACCCTAATTGTAACGATACACAGTGTTCTCATTAACGCCGTCCCTATCGCAAATTTACGCACGTTTTTTCAAAAGGACGCACTTTTAAGACAGTCTGTGCGTCCCCAGGACGCACTGAGAATAGCATAAAGTGACTAGAAACATGCCCAGAGTAACAGGTAATCCAGAATTGCATGACATCTCAGCCAATTGTTCAACTTGACTTGACACCTCTGTGAGTCCCTCAATTGCAATTTACACTTCTAAGAGAAGGGGTAGACTTCTTTCACACCTACTTTACCCTAAATCCCTGATTGCAATTAACACCTTTTCATGTTATCAATAATGTCTCAGAACTGACTTTCCAGATGAAACCAGCTTAGATTTTGTTTAAACTTCTTTGAATGACTCGTCATTAGTAATGGAATATTGTGGTATGTTGGTATCTAGACATACTGTTTCCTGAAGTGACATTGTAATATGATGCTTTAACATTTCTTGATGTATCTAAAACACTTTAAGCTCACTACAATTGGCACTTGGAATGATAACTTTATTTGCAATCCAGAACATCACATTCAATGAATAGTGGAAAGATTTAAGTAAATTATTCCCTGACATCAAGTATATTGTTCATAATTACGTACTACAGGAATCTATTATCTCACAGTACAAATTCAATCAAATGAATATTTTAATCAAAATTCTGCACACAATATATTATGTAGAAAGTGTAAATGCAGGTGACCTAGTCAGTTGGACTGCTTATTGCAGTGGAGCACAGAGAAGTGCACACTTTCCTTTTATCAAGAAAACTTAGCTGAGTCATCCTGACCTGCACACTTGGCTACACTTGTGCATGTCTGATACATCAAATGCCTAGTCCAGAAGAGCACTGCCCTACAATAGACCATAAAGTATTTCTCTAAAAATTTACAATTAGGTGAATTATCTTACTCTTGAAATAGATTATAGTTCTTTGTAAAATTCATCACTTTATATACCGGTATATATATTTTTTCTCATTTAATTCCTTAAACCCTAAGTTTTGAAGGACGCATTGGATTAAAGAGGGGACGGATTTTCTTGGACCTCAATGCATCCCAGGGACTCTTTTTTCCTGAACCCTAATGAGAACACTGACGATACATATTGTATCCCTGATTAACACAGGGGAGCTTTAACAAATAAGTACACTTAAGTTCTGTTTCTGCCAGTTAAAGAACAGATCGGAAATGTGCAGTTACGTCTTTAAGCCAAGATCGGAGTTGCCTTACCCTTGAGAAACCTCTCAAACGAAATCAGACTGATTTCACTACAGAAAATATAACTCTAAATTAGCCTCTAATAGTTCATACAGAAAAGTTGCATCACAGATAAGTGTAGATATACAAAAGTTATGACTTATGAATGGCAAATCATCCTCACAGAACAATGTGTAGTTTGACATAAAAATATATAGGCTTACATTAGGTAATTTCAGTATAAAACTAGTAACATTTGCAAGACGCGATGACATTTCAGGGACTTCGGATTTATGACAAATAATTAAATCTTAAAACTGAGGCATTTAAAGGTTTAAAATAGCAAAATCATATATCTGGTGTAACCTGGATATTGAATCCCTGAAAATTCACTAAGTTCACAGGAACTATGTTGAATTAAACACTGAACAGCGCAGAAAATAACGGTATTCACGTAAAATCATGTTTGACAAGAACTACGTTCCTTCGACATATTCTATATTTGGTACAAAAATTATAGAAGTCCTACTTTAAAATAAATGTAACTGTAATACTACTAATAGATGTCTCAAAATCTTCTATCAAAACTTAACTACTACTTCACAAAAACTTATAACAAAGTACTTTATCTTGTCTCAGAATTGCAGACATTCTGAAGTTCAAGTTCTTTTGACAAAAACAAATTTTTGGACCTCAATATAATAAGGGAACTTTCTCAACATGTTTTGAAATAATATTTCGTAGAAAACAATCTATTTTCCGTCTACCACACGACGTAGCCACCATCGCCGGATCCTGAGAACCAATCAGACTTCTGTTGCGTGACGACCACATTGTGCCCCTGCGCTGCTGCCATCTGGGCCATGTTGGGTGCATGCCCTGGTGGTGGTGGCTGAAATTAAAATGGAACACATAAATTATTTATATCAAACCATAGAAATAATAATATACATGTACACCGCATAAATTCTATTGCTTGTGGTTAACGAAATATATGTCCCAAAATTAAATTGAGGAAGTTTATTATAAATTTATAAATTTGATGTCTGTATATCCTTTGTTGCGTGATTCTACACCAGATGACAGCACCTGCTAGTTGTGTTATATGCTCATGTATGTCTGTAGCCCTCTAGTGGGCAGTTGAGAAGCTGAGTATTAAAGATGTCAACCTAACTTCTGTGTCTCTACTCAATACAAGAACGAAACATGGTGGCAGCGGTGAAAAGACTGGCAAATCCCTACTCCTATGCTGAACTAAGGATCTCTGGAAGTTGCTGGTCGTCCTGCATGGCTGTCTGATGCGTCTGTGCTGGTGAGCTGTCTGTTTCTGGCCTCTGCATCTCTGACCACATGGTTTCATCTCGGAGCACATGGTTGCCTATTATCACCCACTCTCTGCTGAACTGATCTAACTGGATTCTCAAAGGTGATAATGGCTGTGAATAACCAACCCGTACTACCTGGTCTCAAACCTCCGCAACAGTTTGCGTTGGGCTCCAATCCTGTTGAAAACTGGAACTTATTCAAGCAACGTTGGACCTCTTATTCTGTCCTGGCAAGGGTGCCCAATCTGCAACGTGAGGAACAAGTGGCACTCCTGACCAACAGCCTGGCCGATGATGCGTTAAAGACTCTCAATGGATTTAAGTTTGAAACAGAGGATGATGCCCGTACAGTCACGGAAATCCTCGATAAGTTCCAGGAATTTGTAGTAGGTGAGCTGAATGAAACCTATGAACGTTACCAGTTTAACAGCAGAAATCAGACTGAATCTGAATCGTTTGATACTTATCTGGCAGATCTACGGACATTGATGAAAACCTGCAATTACTGTAATGATTGTGGTAACTCTTTGCTGCGTGACAGAATTGTCTTCGGAGTGAAATCGGAAGATGCACGCAGTGACCTCTTCAAGAAGCGTCCACTTGATCTTGCAACTGCCATTGATATCTGTCGCACTGTGGAGTGTGCAAACGCTCAGCAGAAATCTGTGAAACCAGACCCCGTGAACAAGGTGTTCTCCACAAGATCGAAGCACAAGGCTGACAGAAGACAAGAAAGTCGAATGGTAAAACATCTGTACCTAAGTCTGATGGTGCAGAAAAGATGTGCAAATTTTGTGGCAACATGCATCTCATGAAAAAGGAACTGTGTCCAGCCTGGGGCAAGACCTGCAGCAAATGCAAAGAGTCAAACCATTTCTCATCCAAGTGCCCTGGTGGTAAGAAAGTGCAAAAGAAAGGTCGAAGAGTACACAATGTGGTAGAAATGGAAGACTCTGATGACTCGGACGCAGAGTGGATCTATGCAGTTTCGCCCGGTGACAAGCAAGCTCGACAGCTGAAGTGTAAGCTGCTTGTAAACAACAACCCTGTTGTTTTCCAGCTGGACACCGGCGCATCAGTCAACATTCTGCCGTCTAAGTTCGCATCTCATGTCAATCCTACTCCTGGGAAGAAACTACAAATGTGGAACAACTCCACTACGGTGCCACTGGGCACATGCCGCGAAATTATCAGGAACCCCAAAAACAACAAGAAGTACAATGTGGAATTTACAGTAGTGGACCACGGTTTCATGCCACTGCTAGGCCTAAGTTCAGCTACTCAAATGGGCCTAATTAAAGTGGTCAAGAAAAATGTGGATCTTGTTGCTGCTGTCAAGCCACTGTCTGTGGTAGAAGGATTTCCCTCTGTGTTTAATGGTGAACTGGGGTCCCTTCCTGGAAAGGTCCATCTGAAACTAAAAGACGACACAATTCCTGTAGTCATGCGGATCGTCGAGTGGCAATTAGTCTCCGTCCAAAGCTGAAGGAGGAGCTTGACAGAATGGAAGACAATGGAGTCATTGTCAAGGTCACTGAGCCTACCCCCTGGGTCAATCAGATGGTTATCGTCCCAAAGAAGAGTGGAGAAATCCGGGTATGCATTGACCCCCGCGAGCTCAACAAAGTTCTTATTAGAGAGCACTTTACCATGCCTATCCTAGAAGATAAACTGCATGAAATGGGCAAGTCGAAGATTTTCAGCAAAGCCGATCTGAGAGCTGGATATTGGCACGTCTCGCTGGATGAGGAATCCAGTCTTCTTACTACGTTTCAAACGTTACATGGTCGATATCGCTGGAAACGCTTACCCTTTGGACTGTCTGTGTCCGCTGAGATCTTTCAGCGTAAACTTCTCGAAGTTCTGACTGGGCTGCAAGGTGTAGTCTGCATTGCTGATGATGTTGTCATTCATGGCAAAGACCAGACAGAACATGACAGGCATCTTGAAGCATTTCTGCAACGCTGTGCGGATGTTGGCTTAAAACTGAACAAGGACAAGTTGCACCTTAGGCAGTCAGAAGTGACATTCATGGGTCATGTAATGAGTGGTGACGGTCTACAGACGGATCCTGAGAAGGTGAAGGCCATAATCAACATGCCTGCACCGACCGATGTGCCATCACTGAGAAGATTTCTTGGCACGATCAACTACTAGGGAAATTCCTGCCAAATCTATCTGGGACTCTCACTCCATTGACAAACCTACTCAAAACAGATGTGCCGTTCAACTGGTCTAGTGCACAAAGGGAAGCGTTCGCCAAGGCAAAACAGCTGGTGACGTCAGCACCAGTTCTCTCTTTTTATGATGCGGATAAACCGCTGACTCTCGAGAATGATGCAAGCAGCTATGGGCTTGGAGCAGCTCTATATCAAGACGGGAAACCGATTGCGTTTGCCAGCCGAACGCTAACCCCAGCTGAAACTCGATATGCACAAATTGAAAGGAAATGTTGGCGGTGTGCTATGGGCTGACCAAGTTCCACCACTACACGTTTGGTCGAGATGTCACTGTGGTAACTGATCACAAACCCCTAGTATCCATAGTTGGGAAGCCTCTGGACAAGGCCCCAAAACGTTTACAAAACCTTCTTCTCCGCACTCTGGAATACAATTTCAATTTAGTGTACCGATCTGGGAAAGACATTCCTGTGGCAGACACCCTTTCTCGCAGTCCACTGCCTGGATGTGAAAATGGTAAAGAAATTGTGCATTCAGTTTTCTCTGCACCTGTCCGCAGAGAAAGCCTCTCTAAGATCAAGTCAGCCACGGCTCTGGACGAAGTGCTGATCACACTAAAGGAGGTGATCCTGAAAGGATGGCCTGAACACAAGCCGAAGTGGATGCCAAGGTCACCCCTTACTTCGACTACAGAGACGAGCTCTCTGTCCATGATGGAGTAATCCTGAGAGGGGAAAGGGTAGTAGTTCCCAAAACACTCAGGCCGGAAGTGACAGCGTCAGTGCACGCCGGTCATATGGGTATCAACTCCTGTCTGCGACGAGCAAGGGAGTCGATATACTGGCCCGGAATGTCGGCCGAAATTAGACAATTTGTTGAAAATGCCCAACCTGCTGCATGTACGCAACCAAGCAAACATCGGAGCCCTTGGTCTTAAAAGAGACTCCTGAGTTGCCTTTCAGCAGTGTGGCTACGGACCTATTCCACCTTGAAGGTCGTGAGTACTTGGTACTTGTTGACATGTACAGCAATTTCATCGAAGTGGACTACATGAAAACTGCCACAGCTGATGATGTGATCCACAAACTGAAACAGCACTTTGCCAGATATGGCATACCTGATGTGGTGTACAGTGACAATGGGCCCCAGTACTCATCAACACAATTTGCCAACTTCGCCAGGAACTGGGAATTCTCACATGTTACATCGAGCCCTGGTAATTCCCAATCAAATGGTGCCGCTGAGGCTGCAGTCAAGTCCATCAAGAACATGATGAAGAAAAGCCTCGAGTCAAAACAAGATCCATATCTTGGGCTGCTAAGTTTAAGGAACACTCCAACAGAAGGCACCAATGCAAGCCCAAGTCAGCGCTTATTGGGTCGCCGAACAAGAACATTGGTCCCTATAACCAGTGGTGCACTCAAGCCCAGAGTGCCATCAAGCGACAGAGCAGCAAAGGACAAGCGCAAAAACAAGTCCGCTCAGAGTCAAATCACCAATCGTAGTCTACGTCCGTTGAAACCTGGTGAGACAGTTCGAATTCAGCCAATACAACCTGGCAAGAAGACCTGGAAAAAGGCTACGGTGACACAACAACTGTCACAACGCTCCTATCAGGTGATCACTGACAGCGGCTCAGTGTTGCGACGCAACCGTCGTTTGTTGCGAGCAACAAAGGAAGGCAGTGCCCCCACACAAGAACCTGCCATTCCTCAAGCACCAGGTCCACCTGCACCACCAGTTGCTCCCCCTGGGTCCCCGCAGATCGAACGCCCAAACCCCCCAAACGTAATGGTGCAAGCCCCCATCCCGATGGTGGATCAAGGTGCAAATTCCCCTACAGTGCGTTCACGATCTGGTCGACAAATCAGGAAGCCTGCTCGATATGATGACTGAACGAAAAAAAAAAAAAAATCTGGACTCCGTAAATAATATAGTAATCACTGATTGGAATGATAAGAACACTAACTCAAATTTCTCAAATTTTGGACTTTTTAATGTAAACTGATATTTGATGTAAATTATAAAAATCAAAATTTGCATTTTTGTGATATACATGTATCCAATATTTGAACTTATTTTTCTGGTGCTAGTTTGGGTATGCTGTCAGTATAGAGTACCTGTAGTCATAACTGTGTGTAAACATTTAGTCAAGATATTAGCTTATTTAGCTAACATGTTTTAGGTTACAGTATTATCATTGTTACTCATGTACTTTCATTTTAATTTCTAGCTCTCTGTTAGGGTTAGTAAAACTTGATGTATTGAAACTTGATCTCTCATACTGAAAATTCACGTATGACGTATGATGATGAGTCTTGTAATAGATAATTAAGTGCAGTTATCCATGTATGAATATTCTCTTAGTTTGATAGTTTCTGACTAAAGTTCACTTGTGGATCTGTTTCTAATTTTAATGCCCTAGTCTATCAGGCTATTCTAGCTCATTATTATGCTTAGTGTTTAACTGTTTGTTACTAGTCAAGATACAAAAGGTTGCTCATTGATGATTCTATCTATGTTAACTATAATTACAACTGTGTGCTTTGTAATTGTAAAGTCTCCAAACAGAGGAGGATGTTGCGTGATTCTACACCAGATGACAGCACCTGCTAGTTGTGTTATATGCTCATGTATGTCTGTAGCCCTCTAGTGGGCAGTTGAGAAGCTGAGTATTAAAGATGTCAACCTAACTTCTGTGTCTCTACTCAATACAAGAACGAAACATCCTTCATGGCACTACAGGACCAACCTGCTGGGAGAGTCCCATGCCTGCAGAAAACAGGAACTAGAATTTAACCGAGTGGATCGCTCGTGAATTCATACGCAAATAGTTCTCAAAGTTTTCACTGCTACGGAATTAGCAACTGCTTGCCAGTTTAAGGCTTGTACACCGCTGTATTCAGCATGTAAAATAACATTATTTGGGGTACATGCAGCCTGGATTCGATCGGAAATTTCTGATACATGTGTGGATTACTAAAATCTAGTTTTGGCAGTGATACGGCCGACATTATCAACATGTCGACGCCATTTTGTACACTTTTGAAAATTGCTCACAAATA
Source organism: Platynereis dumerilii (assembly GCA_026936325.1). NCBI lineage: Eukaryota > Metazoa > Annelida > Polychaeta > Phyllodocida > Nereididae > Platynereis > Platynereis dumerilii. Next base: position 7,625,602 of record JAPTHN010000022.1, on the reverse strand, counting down.
GGAATAAATGCATTGACAGCACCAGTGTACAGTCGGGATTTATCAGGTAAACTTGCTTCATCAATTCTGTGCTACTTAGAACTTTGGCAAATCGTTTGATAATTTCAGACAACCAGTAGATTTTATTCACGTGTCTGTTGAATCCAAAATGGCGGCCCGACCACTAAATCCACTGCAGGATAAATTTTATGGACATGACAGTGCTAGAAGATAGTTGATATTTGCTAAATAGATCATTCCCGAGATTTTCGCATCATTGACACATTCAGCAATGTTTGAGGTAATTTGTGGCTGCCTGTTGAAGTTAGGCACATGTTTGTTTATCAAAGATGACAACGTCCTATTTTTGAGGATCGTTAGGCATTGACCAATCAGAGCAAGGGGCGGGGCATAGAATTTTAACACGCCGTCGAATGAGATCTGGGGGCTCGTCTGCATTTTTAATGTGCGGGCATGAGACCACTCATGCAGTTTGCTACAGGACATGATTTATGCGTTTGAAACTTCGATATCCTTGCAAAACAAAAGCTCATCATCACTCATACTGTAGTGCTCCGACGATTAATCAAATAATCGATTAATTGATCAATTATGGCCAAATTTCGACTATTCAATTGAGACCAAAAATAATCAATTATGTGTTTTCTGCATTTTCGAAAATATTTCGACAGATCCAGCCTGATCAATTTGGATTTTAAATTCCCTAATTCATCACAAAAAACACAATGCTAGCACAAAGGTGACAATTTTGCAAATTGTTTAGCATCTAGATTGCAAGGTTTAAAATGGTCCAGAAATAGTGAAAAGAATTGATCTTTCATACAGTATAATAATGATAATGTGGCCGAGGATAGTGCAAAAATAATTAAATAATTGATTATTGTGAAAGGAAAAAAGATAAATGATAATGAAAAAATAACACGGAGTCCTAGCTCATCACTCACAGGAATATTAGGCTGGGCTACTCCATCGAACCTTGCTCCCGCGTCAAACCCGCCTTGCACCATGTACGTATTTTGGACCGGTTGATACTGAGGTGGCGCCATTTGGGGTTGGGCCATGTGTGGCGCCGCACGTGGGTATGCAGCTGCAGGGTTGCTCTGAAAAGAGAACGAAGACATTTAGTAAGAAATAAATTCCAAGTACTAATTTGCCCTTTCAAATGACATCTACCTTTTTCACACTTTTTCTGACAAGGAAGGGATCCTTTAGTATAACGATTAATTGAACTTAAAGAAATAAGATAATTATTCTTCAAGGGTCTAATTAATAGAATGAATTCTTACCGTGTAGCCTGGTGGAGCATCAGGGTAGCCTGGAGGAGCCGCTGAAAATCAATAGTTCGATCAATTATCTATAGATATAAAATACAATCAAAAACTTGAAAAATCTAATCATAAAATCCAATAAAAATCTTTTACTGTGCCTCATTAAATTAAATATAATATTTATAATAGACTCACCATACTGTTGTGGAATTCCGGGATAGCCCCCTGCAAACCCACCGGGGGCCCCTGGTGGTGGGTGAGCACCAGGAGGTGGCGCCACTGCTCCTGGAGGGACTCCTACAGCGCCCCCTTGTGCGGGGTACGCCCCTTGGGTCGGGTATCCTTGAGTGGGGTAACCACTCTTCTCCTTTTTCTCCTCTGTGAAAGAAAAATTACAATTTAATTAAGTAAAGTATTTATTGACCATATTTACATATATATATACAATGCTATTTACATTTTCCATCAATAAAATACAATATGGCAGGCTGATGCCAATGCAGGTGTATTTGCCTTTATCAGTAAATATATGTAGAGTGAATATCATATTAAAACACAAAATATAACCAGTGAAGCATTATCCAAATTTTTTATCACAATATTAATAGAATAAATCAATTTAAACAGAAACTAGAAATACATCTAATTAACAAATTGACAGCCAAAATTATTGTTAGGTGCTTCCTCTGGTTGGCCCACATTTGAGGCTGCCAAATCACGTTTTCCCACCCCTCAGGGTGGATGGGGAAATCTGACCTGACAGCCCTGCAAAGGAGTCCAGAGACAGCTAAAAATGTAATTTAGGGTGGTTCATTTTTAGATGGGAAAAAATTATTTTGTGAATTTCACATCGCATACCCTCTTATTTGATGAGGTTAAGTATAAAACTGATGCATGTGAAATTTAATGAAAATCCAACAAGAGGAAGGGGTCCCCCAAAGGCCTTAAAGTTGCAATGTTTTTTTTATTTTCAACCATTTTCGCCAATCCGCGGTTCTCTATAACTTCGTCAGTATTAGTCATACAGCATTCTAATTGCTATGGTTGGGAGGCTCTCAAAAAGACCTATATTTTGAATACCAACATCAATGGTCTGGGACATCTTGACTCCCATTGACTCTTCGGCCTGCACTTTTTTGAATGAAAATGTCGCTGACTGTCTGATCCTATAAAAAAAAAGCTTTTGATGTTTTTTTCGCTGATAATTGCTGTGATTCACATTCTTCAAGTTCCAGAATAAGCAAACAAAATATTTTTTAAATTTTTGGTCATGGAAAATCCAGATTTATAAGCTTGGAAGTTTTAATGCAAAATTTCGTCGGAATTATTGAAACAATTCATGGAGGGGCTGTTATATTTCATATTTTAACTTCACAAGAATTAAATATAGGACTACATCATTGGTACCAGGAGAATGCTAAGAGTATTTCCTTTCATTTGGTACCACTCATGTTGCCCTGCAATAAATTCTGATGAAGATATTATATGAAATGCAACAGGCCCCATCTCACATTTTACGAGTTTTCAACTGACGTTAACATTAAAACTTCATCACTCACATGCCAGGCAATCCCATGGTAAAAATCAAAAAGTTTTTTGTATTTAGTCATTCTGGAACTATGATAATGCGAATCACAGTAATTATCATTGAAAAAAATTCCAAAGCCATGTTTTTAACAGGATTAGACAATCTGCGTCATTTTAATTCTAAAGAGTGCAGGCTGAAGGGCTAATGGGAATCAAGATATCGTCCTAGACCATTGATGTTGGTATGCAAATTGAAGGTCTTTTTGAGAGCTTTCCAACCATGGCAATTAGAATGTTGTATGACTAATACTGACGAAGTTATAGAGAACCGCGGATTGGCGAAAATGGTCGAAAATTTAAAAAACATTGCAACTTAAAGGCCTTTGGGGGACCCCTTCCTCTTGTTGGATTTTCATAAAATATAAGCTGCATTGTTTTTGCACCATTTCTCACAAAATAGGAGGGTATGCGAATTGATATTGACAAAAAAAGTTTTTTGGACCACCCTAATGTAATTATACAGTAACTCCTTCAAAATGTACATTTAATTGAAAACCATTAATTCAGAGATTGCATTAAATAAAGGAAGGGGGGTTGCAAACTGGTGCATCTGCACCATCCTAAAACAGGGGCGTCAGTTTCATTTTAAAGTGGTGGGGCAAATAGTGGTCACACCTTCGTGGAAGATGTCAGGGGAAAAATTACATTTTTTAAATTCAGAAACATAAATACTTTGGCAAAAAAGTGGTTGGCCATCTGCCCCACCAGCCCCATAGGAACTGACGCCACTGTCCAAAAACAGGCATACTTGGTCCCTTGAGATCTCCTTCTCAAAATATCTCTTTTTTAAAACTGAATCTCTTAATTAAAAACTCTTTTGTTTATATTATATTAATTAACAAATGTATTGCAATGCATGCGTTTTGTTAATGTGTCTGGCGGACATGGCTGTAGGCCTACCTGGTCAAAGTAAAAATGGGCCTGAATTTATATTTTGAATGAAAAAAACAATGATTTTTATGTCAAAATGGTTTAAAAAAAGTATTGATGCCAATTTGATGGTGATGCATATCGTCAACTTTATAACCATGATAAAAATTTGGAGTTAACATGAACAATGAACGTTGTAAAAAGATATAGGCCTATATAGGACAAAATGTAAGGTACGTCATGATTCATGGTTGATCGAACAAGGCCGATCTGTTCAGAATATTTTTAATACCCACTAAATGAACTAATACACATAATGATTGATATGGGGACCCATTTTGGAGTTCAAGTTCACTAATAATAGCAGCTCTTTTATCAAATAGGTCAAGAATACCTCTAGATAGGCTGTCTATAACCAATAGTCCAATACCTATTTATTATTGATCTGGCACAGTAAGCATTCACTTCCAACAACAATAGCACATGGACATGTAGTCCTGAGATAAAAATACTGATAAAGATTGATAAAGATATTAAAATGACAAGCAATATATCTTTGTATGATGAGTGCAATATAACAACATATCAACTTTGTTTATTGCATAGATCAGCAAAAAATAAATAAAAAGACAATTATGACTCAAGTGAGACTGAGAATGACCGAGAAGCACATTTTAAGAAACATGATAAAAGAAATCATTTACTTTTTGATAAAATCCCAATAAGATATGTATAATTTAGCCTCAATCAGGCATTGTCAGCTATGTCAACTGACGGAAAAAATAAGCAAAACAAAAACTAAAGACTTACATATCATATCATATCGCAATGGAATACCATAATTAAGGATCTCACTTACATCAACTAAGAGAAAATGTTATTAACCTCAATTAAATCAGCAATTATTCGTGCGATTTACATATAGAAATATTCTATCTAGTCCAAGTACCCCAATGTTATTATTTCTAAACCTTCGTTATTGTTTGTCAGATCAGGGGGGATCCAGAAAATTCCGGTGGCGGGGTCTATCGGGCTATCGCGTCACGGAACGCATAGTTAACGTGTAAAAATATATAAATTTTGGTCTGGTGGGGGGGGATGCATCCCCCCATCCCCCCCCCCTACGTCCGTCCCTGTTGGTCAGATATTATAGGACTTCTTTCATTTGTTTACAACTTTACAATCAGGTAGTTCTAAAGCTAAAGTCGGATTCTCAGTACGAACTGTATACGTACGTAGTACCTACCCTTTTTCTTCTTCCCGAACAGCGGCATTTTCTGAACTCTCTATTGGTTACCGTTCAACACAACAATCTGAAAAAGTAATGTGATTTGGTAATATACGCGTCCATCCGAGTCCCATTATAGGAAGATATTCAATATATATGACAACCCGCAAGCAATTGGTTGGATACTCAATCACAATAAACCGCTACAACTTGAATCCAAGCGAAAGCTGGTTGAGCCACAAATCTTGGTCAATTTCACAAAATAAGACAAGATAGCTAACATTTCATGTCAACAATTCACCATTATACTGAAGCCTTAGTAAAGATAAAAGTGAGTTAGCTGGTGACCATTGTTTACATTACCCGGTAGTCTCACAAGATGGCAGTATCAACATTGACATTACTCTTAAAGACCAGAAAGTTGCTCAAACGGAAGAAAAGAAACTCCTAGGAGTTGTCTTTGATCCAAAAATGTCTTTCAGAAAACATATTGAATACATTTGCTCCACGGGATTAAAAACCCTCAATACATTAAGTGGCATTTTATACAATGCCCCCATGACCACAGGAGTCCATTTATACAGGACACTTGTACGGCCACACCTTGAACGCACCTACCCACTGTGGTGCACTGCCGCAGCAAGAGACAAGGAAAAGGTAGAACGCGTCCATAGGTTGGCCCTTTTAAGAGCAACAAGAGCTATGAGCACCACAGCTACCAGTGCTCTGGAGATTATTTCTGGAACAATGCCGATACAATGCAGGCTAGATGTGGTCCTCGAAATGGAATTCTCAAAAATTTTGACTAAACCAAGAGATGACCATTTGAAGTTAGAGGTCACTGAAGGCCTGGGGAATCTTTTTATCCCTACGGCCAAAAGCATCACCCCCTTACACGTTCTTAACAACACCCTTGCCAGGTTCCCTCACAGAGATTATCTTGACAAAATTGAGGGAGCACCAACTGACTCTCTAGAAAGGCTCACACGGAAGGGTGCTTCAATGAATGCATACACCACTGGACTGGGTAGTGCAGGGGCCAGGTCCAAGACTCAAGCCTTACAAGCAAAAAGAGCTGCTGAGGACTTTATTAAAGAAATTCCCACAAATGCAGCAGTTGCATACACAGATGGCTCGGCCCTAAACAACCCAGGTCCATGCGGTGCTGCAGCTATCTGCTATCCCCAAGGAGTTAAATCAACTCCCGTGACTCTAACCCAGCCGGTGTCCAAAAGAAGCACCAGCTATCATGCAGAGTTAGTTGCAATTCTCCTCGCAGTAGAATTTTTCCACGATTGCAAAATTCAGGAATTTACAGACAAAGCCTTCATCCTCTCAGACTGCCAGTCTGCAATCATCAGTGTGTGCTCTGCAAATATTCACAAATCACACCAGTCTATGATTGACAAAATACGAGGACTTATTGACTCTCTCCTCTCCAAAGGAGTTCTCATAACCTTTAATTGGATAGCTGGCCATGTCAATTTAATTGGCAATGAGTTAGCTGACGCAGCAGCCAAGGCAGCTGCTGATGAAGCCATGAGACTCCAAAGCGATGAGGGTGAAGTTTCCCTATGCACATTAAAAAATGCCTTCAAAAGTCAGGCCAAATGCAGATGGCAAAACATGTGGAATCTTGCCTCAACAGCAAGAAATCTACACTCTTGGATTAACGAAGTCGGTAAATTCCGTCTTCCTAGGATTTCCAAACGCAACCTGGAGATTAAAATCATTAGACTAGCCACTGGCCAAACTAGACTAAATGAAAACATGTACAAGATGAAATTTGTTGACTCTCCCTTATGTGCATGCAACACGGCCTTACAAACAATTGACCATGTCATGACTGACTGTCCACTTTTATTTGACAAACTGGAACAGCTACACATGGGTCTGGATGCTATTTATTTTAAAAATGAAACCCCTTTGCATGAACGTTTCATTGGAGTTAACAATTTTACTATGCCAAAACAAAAAGACCTTTATCAGCTCCCTAGATGCTGATAATTTTAAAATTTAAGTCACTAACCATGAACCGGATGTTATTTTGTAATGTAATGTAATGTAATGTACATACTGAGCGCAGGTTGTAAAACCTCTATGCTCAGATCTTTATGGTAGAGTTGATACGGATGTGTCGGTGCTGGTGCAGTGAGGGTGTATAATACAGTCAGTTGGAATTGCTTCTTTTTCTTCACTTGTGGGGCTGGTTGCGGGACTCAGACCGGTGTCGACCTTTAGGCCGCCGAGGCTGCCACATGGTCTTAAAATTCTACCGCTTGGTGTCACTCGCAGGGTATGGTACGCGTCAGGCCGCCGAGGCTGCCATTTCACTTACCACCTCTGTGGGTATCACACTTGGGTATACATCAATCTGTGATTCTTCCAGAACTTGTCCAGTCTTCTTTTAAACGCTGCCATCGAAGGCGCATTTACTACGTCATGGGGTAGACTGTTCCATGGTTCTGCAACTCTGCATATGAATGCATATTTCCTTAAATCTGTGGCTGGTCTTGTGTGGAATATTTTGAATATATATTCAATGTGAACATTATACAAATGTGACATTTTATTGTTTCAAGGAGAGAACATTTGCAATTTTTTTCAGGGGGACTATTCAGACCACGCAATAGGGTCGTACAAGAAAACAACAACAACAACCGGTAGTCTTTTGTCTTTACCAGTTACCATGAATTTACAAAGTTGGGCAGTCAGTGTCACTGTGTACAAAATACTAATTGACAATTGACTGATTTGAAACTTATAAGCCTGATCAAACCTGAAAAGACTGGCAGCTTACCTGTGTATGTTTATCTTGTGGTTGTGACGAATCAACTGACAGAAGTTGCTCAACAACAGGGGTGTTTCCTTGATCTGTCACTGGAAAATGACGTCATCTGACAGGTGCTTTCTCATTTTTCGCGATTCCAAATCAATAGAGAGGAATTTGAGTGATTTTTCGATGCGAATACCTTCAAATTTGGATACATTTCGATCAACATTTGTGAACCGGGGATGACAATCAACAGAAGACAAGCAAATTGGTAAAATTGACAAGCTGTCAAAACAGATCTCGGTTCGGGGAATCCCCGCTAGGCGGACCGCGCAATGTCTCGCACAAAGACGAGAAAACCGAGAACAACAAATCCAGGAAAAACTGCTGGTAAAAGAAGGCTCGCTCCTCAATTAATTCACCGTATATCAGTCTGATTGTTGGTTTACTCGTAGGTAAGATGTTTTTGTCTTAATTGTGAATATTTGGGCGAATTTGGTGCTCGGGGTAAAGAGATTTCGCCCAGAAAATAAGAGCCTCAAATTTTGCTCCGCCATTTTGTCATGGATTCTCTTTCTCATGTAAAATGTCATGTTTGACATTTGTGGCAAAAAATGTTCGATCTGATCTCTCAAAACAGAAACAACTCCCCAGTTCAGATCATGAGACTTCAGTCCCCCAGTTTTACTGATCCTCAAGTGCCTGGGTCCAATTGTGAAAAAGGCATCTGGAGCAAAAAATAGAAAGTTGGTCATGGTTGTTTTGTTGTCAACATGCTCCACAACTTGGGTATTCATGTTCATTGTCTAGAGTGTGTTTATTCCAACCTGGAAATCTGCACGTTGTCGTTTACATCACCCATTTCACAAACTTCAAAAGCTCATTTACCGTACTTGAGGGTATTATCAGCACCTTAAGCAAAAGGGGGTCTCGGAAGTACCAAAATTAGGTCAAATGCCACCTTACAAGTATTCTGGGAACCAGCATAACCATTTTGCAAAATCCCATCAGACAACAACCCCAGTTAATCTAGTTCCGGTATCGGTGGGGACCTAAATGTAGATGCAGTCATTGGAGGGTATTATCAGCATAGTGAGGGTATTATCAGCACATGGATGGTATGTTATACAGTTTGGTGCTTAGTAGCATTGTTAAAAGTGCGAGATAGTGCAGCCAATGGACCCGCTGTGAGAAGAATCATTCTCTCACCACGCGAGGTGCCCTGTTACCCATACCTTGTCACGGCACAACTCAGGCCATAGGTCTGATTGTGCTGCTAATAAGACAGAAATGTGGAATTTATTCAAGTAAAACTAAATATATGGTGTAACATACTTGTGAGAATTTAATGCAATTGTAAGGGGTAAGATACCAAAATGCTAATACCGTTCCAATGCACTTGCCATATATACTCAAATAAAGGACCCCCCTCGAATAGAGGCCCCCCTCAAATAGAGGCCCAGGGTAGGTGCTGATAATACCCTCCATTCTACTTTTACAGGTTACATTTTCAACACCCCTCCCCCATTTGGACGGTGAAATGTGTAATAACTCAAAAATGGGCCTAATGCCTTGACAGGGATAGGAGCTAATGTTTGGGACCCATTTTCAGAGCCCTACTTCCTGTTACAGCTGATTGGGACGGTCAACACAACAAAACATCCTTTTATCTCGGGAGTTAAAAATGAAGTTTTAAACAATGAGGTGTTATTTCTTGTGCAGAAACATGTGATCTGAGGCCAGTTGGGCCCTTAGTTAGGTTGTGATGACTACCAAAATCCTTTAAGAATTGCTTCATGAAAATTTATGAGTTTCGGCACCAAGACATGTGTGCTTGACTAAGTTGTAAACAAGCAAAACCTTCCAGGGGTGCTGATAATACCCCCCTGCTGATAATACCCTCAATTACGGTATGTGGAAGACAATTTTGACAGGTGGTAAGGGTAATTGCCCAATGCAATTTCTAATTTTGACAGATCATGGATCTGTAATTCTGTTCTGACTTCTGTCAGTGCAATTACAATTTTTGACACTAGGAGTTTGAATTTCCCTAATCTTCCCTCTCACTGGGTAAAAGGCTCGCTAGCTCATTAAACCCAACTTCCAAACAACGAGGCTTTTTTTTAATCCTCAACCCACACTGGTCTTTTCAACGTCCAACATCTGACAGTTCAAGCGGCGGGAGGATTAGCTCAGTGGTAGCATGCTGGGCTGCCAATTGCTTGGTCAAGGGTTTGAATCAAGCTCTTGCTGGGCCTATGTTGGATGGCTGTTTCAATCATCTTTCGCCTCATTGTTGTGTCCTCCTCCTTTCATAATTACCCGACCAAGTGCATAGATACAGGGCATATAGCTCCGATCATCCATCGATCTATCTTACAGTTCTAAAGTATCCTATCCTATCCTATCCAAGTCTAATTTTGATGATACACTAAGCAACTGGATGAGTGATGAATTCTGGTTTTTTGCTCCAGGTGATCAATATTTAGTCTTAATGATGACTCCATTGTAAATCTAAGAGGCAGCTCAGTTTTAACTTAATAGGTTTAGCTTCTTGTTTGGCCTTTTCATCATATCAGACTTTTTTGTTTTATAGGTAAACAATGTACGAAACATTAAGTACCTTACACATGTCTTATTTTGCATTGATTTTTGGTTGATATTCATTAATTCAATATTTCATTTATCTTTGTTACAGATTCTCCCATTTCACGATGGTGACAATATGAATTGGGGTGACTCGGACCGTAATAGTTGCAGATTCGGCCTTTAAACAGCCAGCGACAGCGGCCAGTGAGGCCGAGTGAAGGTATCTAACACAAGAATAACATCAAAGAAATATGGCGGGCCGTTCTTCTAACCCCCATGGACTGAGGCAGATTGGCCTGGACCAGATCTGGGACGACCTCAGAGATGGAATCGTACACGTTTACCAATGGCAGATGATGGCCAAGAGCAGGTATGTTGGTTTTGTATTAATTAGTTTAATGGAATGCATTTGATATTGAATTGTTAGTTGTGATGGTACTTGTTTGGTTTATGTTGTCGTCAGACTGTTCTCCAAACGCCAAAAGGCTCTGCTCCTACTGTCCTATTCATTAGCCTACCATAGGGCACCATGCACATTCTGGTGGACAATGTTGCCTTTCTTTGGTCCCTTAAAGAGACAACTACTAGTGTCTGCAGGATTTACCATACACTGGATGATAGATTGAAATAGAAAATTTATGCTTTTGCTGGCTGTGGTCAACAGAAAAAAAAATTAAACTGATCTATCTACTACATTCTTGCTCCTTTTGCTTTTAAGAAAATTACCCAAGTTTGGTTCAGAACTTCAGACTTGATTATTGCTTCATGGGTATCTAGTTTGTCACAATGATTCAGTGATTTTCATTCATTCATGAATCTTAATATGCACCAGTCATGTACTTCAAGAGAGAAAGAAAACAGACAAAAAAAAATTGCTCCGAAAATATCCTGTGCTCTGTAATTTATCAGCATGGTCTCCAAGGATCAAACCAGACCACATTTTGAGTACTATTTTGGTGACATCATCTGCTGATGTCATCACGCTGCCCTGGTCAGTTTACAAGTTTGCAATAGTGAAGTTGGGTGCAATGCCATTTAGTTAATAATTACAACAGTGGTTCTTGCCTTTGGTACAAATTATACTAATGCATAATTGAAATGAATATTTTTAGCTGATTTGAAAGTTTGTGTTCATCTATCTTTTCATGTAAATTTTATGTGGAAATGATTAACAATTTAATTATTTTTTTCCACAGGTATATGGACCTCTACACGTATCCTTTTGGTAACAAAACTATTTGATTTAATTTGAAGCATTTTAATGTTATTCAGGGAAAATTTTATGATTTATTGTTTACAGATTCAAAGTGTTCTGATTGGTTTGTAAGTGTTGTGTCTCTTGGCCTGATCGTCTTAAGGTTTTGGGTTCAATTCTGGGTCAATGGACAGATTATTGGTGGACCTTCATGAGTACCATCCAGTTCATTGTCATCCAGTTGTGATTTTAAATTTTCAGTAATCCGTTCCTTACTAGTGTTAGTGTAAAGCTGGGATAGCTTTGTAACATTTGCGATCTTATAAATGTCTCAATTCCACTGACTCAGACGATTAGCTCAGTGGTAGTGTGCTGGGCTGCAAATCGCTGGGTGCAGGGTTCAAATCCAACTCTTTGCTGGATGACCTGGGCCTGTGTTGCACAGCTGTTTCAATCTTCCTTTGTCTCATCGCTGTGTCCTACTCGTTTCCCAAGACTCCCAATTAGCTAACCAAGTGCGTAAATACAGGCCGTAAAGCCCTAATCATCCTTCCATCATTCTCTTCTTCAACCCACTTTCCTTAACCAATGACCAGCCACGTTTATAACTACTGCACGAGCGTCCACCAGCCTCAGTCTGGTTCCTCCTCGAGCGTCAGGCGTGACGTGGGAAGGCGTCGGCCTCAGCCGTCGGGAGGAGCGCAATTTGTTGGCTTGGAGTTATACAAGAGGTTGAAGGAGTTTTTGAAGGCATATCTTGTGGAGCTGCTCAAGGTGAGTATAAGTATTAAGTTATCGATGTTGGTTGTTTGTTAGATAATTAGCTAATAATGACTTTACGCACAACCTGCAAACTACATGGTAGTGATGGTGTATGTTTGCAGTTACTGCTCAAGCTTTCCTCAGTTTTGAAGCCCTCAAATTGAGTGAAATGTTCCTTCAAATAAACAATGTTTACTCACTATTCAACCAAATATTAATTGTATTTCACTTCTGCTGTAAGTTCTTGCCTCTAAATGGCCCACACCGGTGCTGATGGGGCGTAAAACACAAACTCACTCACTCACTCTGCTGTTAGTTCTGTAGTCCTTGGAAAACTTGTAAAGCAGTAATTGTCGATAGTCAGATAGTGTGTGACCTGCCGTCAGACCAGCAACAATCAAATTTCTTTTTCGAAATGGTGCCCAAGACCTGGTCATTTTTTGCCAAAAATACTAGAAGATTCTTGTTCTTTATTCCGCACAGGGCGGGCAAGACCTGATGGACGAGAGCGTGCTCAAGTTCTACACCAAGCAGTGGGAGAAGTACCAGTTCAGCAGCAAGGTGTTGAACGGCGTCTGCATGTACCTCAACAGGCACTGGGTCCGCAGGGAGTGCGACGAGGGCCGCAAGGGCATCTATGAAATTTATTCCGTGAGTATCTTGGCTTTTTGCTGTGTCCTACATGTAGTCTTTCTCTCCTAATTAGCTTAATATGTATGGTTACAAAGTGTGCAAGTGCTGGTTGTAAATTCCCAATCATCCTTCTCCATCGGTGAACATTTGGGGAGTAAAATCATTGGTGAAGTAGAAGGGTCGAAGCTTTTAAATTTAAAGTCTATGTGAAATCTATAGTTTTGGCCAGATTGATTGGAGTGGTGTTTTAGTGAATGCATTTCTAGTTGTCTCTCTTTGAGAAGTTAGACATTTCTTTGGTCATTCGTTTTATGGTATACATTGTTATAATAATGTCTTCCACTTACTTGACAAAATTGTATATACGCTATAACCGAATTAGTGTTGTCATGGCTGATTGTTTGGTGAAACTAATTGACTTTTAAATTAAAATATTTGACTTTTTAAATTTCAGCTTGCCCTTGTGACCTGGAGAGACAACTTGTTCAAGCCTCTCAACAAACAAGTGACGAACGCCGTCCTCAAGTTCATTGAACGAGAGAGAAACGGGGAGACCATCAACACACGGCTCGTCAGCGGCGTCATCAACTGCTATGGTGAGAAATCAATCATAAATACCTTTTGTCATTATGTACTTGAAGTAATGTTTATTTATGTATTTGTGATTTCTCCAATCAAAGTCTCCCCCAGTCTTAGTCTGCTTAGTGAATGAATATTGGACATCACCTGACAAGTCCTAATCATTCATCTATCCTCGCCAGTTAAGGTGGCTCGATACTCGTGAACTTTCTAAGATAGGATTTCTTAAAAATAGTTTAGAATGATCCAAAATATAGTTTATAGCAAGGACATGTAAAAAAAAGTGGTCGCAACCAGCCTTTTTTTCAAAATATTTGAGGTTATGTACAAGAAAGTCAGTCCACGCAAACCTGAAAAACTCAATTTTTTTCTTAACTTTTTTATTGTGAATTTTGCCCTGCCATTCAGTGGTCAAGCATCCCATATTATGCAATGAAGGATGAAATTAAAGAAGACACTTTCATGGAAAAGCTGATTATAATTTCAAAGAGATATATTTAGTTTAAAGGGCTTTCCAAGGGGCTCGGAGTAAAAATATTGATTTTGACAATTTTAGCTTTTTTCATAAACCATGACGCAAAAAAAAATGGGCTAGATAGGATTTCTCATTTCTTTGTCATTTATTTCCAAATATTATGAGGGACAATAAATAATATAAGAGAAGGTTTCCTACCGCGATGGATTTTGATATAAAAATTTATTTGTATCTCAAAATCATTTTTGAGAAATTAGACCTGCTTGCCGAAAATCGCCTGTAAAAATTTTCTGTTTTGGGTATCAAGTTGAATCTTCGGCTGTATGTAGTACTCTTCATGGCGCATCTAATGCTCCAAACGAGGAGTCTCTAACCCAAATAGAAGTGGCGCAAATTGCAAACGAAGCGGCCGACGTATAAAATTCTCAAATTTAAAAAAAGACTTTGAAGCAGTGTCAGCACAGTGGTGACGTTACCGTAGATAGGGCCTGCCTAGCTGCGCGTGAATGTGCGTTAACAACCACTTTGCATGAGTAGCGAGCCACCTTAAGACTATTGTTCACTTGTTTAAACAAATGAACAGCAGTTTCCTTGGTATTTGGTTCATCTATCAAGACATAAAATGTCTCTGCTTGAGTTTGTGTAAGTTGAAACTTTCGGGGAAATATTTCTCGCCTAAAAGAGTTAACGATTACAAAAATGGAATTCTTGTCAGAATGCTTTGTCCTCTTCACTACTCTTGCCAGTCTTAGTGCTACCACAAAGTCCAAAATCTTGCAAATTCAAGGAGCCCTAATCATTATCCTTTATTTCTCTCATTTACAGTTGAGCTAGGGTTGAATGAAGATGACCCCACAGCCAAAGGCCCCACCCTGAGCGTGTACAAGGAGCACTTTGAAAGTCACTTCTTGGAAGACACAGAGAGGTTCTACACAAGGGAGAGCTCAGAGTTCTTGCGGCAGAACCCCGTCACTGAGTACATGAAGAAGGTGAGGCTTGAAACAAATGATAGATAGACAGATAGATAGATGGATAGGTCGATAGATAGAAGTTGGCAGTTTCAGTCATCCTTTACTTCATTGCTGTTTTCTCCTCCTGTCACAATTAGCCAAGCATGTCCAGAAATAGGATGTAAAGCCCCATCATCCATCGTATCACTATGCATTAGTAATTTACAATTCCCTCATCACATGCACTATAGATCTTGTATACATTTCTTCTTGGATTTCTTTCCAGGCTGAACAGAGACTCCAGGAGGAACAAAGGAGAGTCCAGGTGTACCTGCACGAGAGCACCCAGGACCCCCTGGACAGAGTCTGCGAGAAGGTCCTCATCCAGAAACATCTGGAAATATTTCACCACGAGTTCCAGAACTTATTGAACGACGACAAGAATGAAGGTGTGTGGAATTGCATGTGTTTAGATGCATTGTAACGTCAATGAATTGTGCTTTGAAGGAGATATTTCAAATATTATTTAAGATTAATTAATTAGTCTCATGAATCGATGGGAAAAGTCTGAAGGGACTTACATGATACTCGTGGTTATGACTAATATCACTATTTCTTGGATGTCTTGTAGAAGATGAGTTATGCTAAGTTCAGACATGCACTTTTACTGAATTATCTGCCAATTCTTGCTTGGCAGTAACAAAAGCTGACTCCACATTTCGCATCAATATAAGGAAAATTACTTCCTAGGTTTGATTGTGTGTCCACCTGTCCTTATAAGCATACCAAGTGCATTTAAATACAAAATGTAAAGCCCCATCCATCCATGGGTTGAATTTGGTCATTCTGTAGTACTTGACCCCAGAATTTTAGCTCTCTGTCCTGACTATCCCTGTTATGTTGTTATATAAATTATTCTTAATCATCTTCTTTCTCCCACAGATCTTGGCCGCATGTACCAGCTGGTCTCTCGCATCCAGGACGGACTCGGGGAACTGAAGACTTTGCTTGAATCTCACATCTTCCAGCAGGGACTGGCCGCCGTCGAGAGGGGCGGAGAGATGGCCCTCAATGTAAGAATTGAGCTTTTGTTAAGTTGCAGCCTTGATTTCAATAAATTTATCTCATCTCATGTTAAGTTGGCAGTGTTTAAAGCAATGATATTTGGAGAACAGTTTCTATCAGCATTCATCACCTCATTGCCTTATCCTACAGCTGTCCTAATCATAAATAAAATAGCTTCATTCTTATTGTAAATAAAATAATGTGTTTATATTTTCAGGATCCCAAAGTGTACGTCCAGACCATCCTTGATGTGCACAAGAAGTACAACGCGTTGGTCATGACAGCATTTAGTAATGACGCTGGGTTCGTTGCTGCACTTGACAAGGTAATGTATTCATTTCTGAGAGTTTGAAAGATCATTCTTGACTTGTTTTAGATGTTCAGACATGTCTAAGCTAGAAACGAGATCTTGTGATTGGGGAATTTCAGTCAGGAAAGTGTCAGAAGGAATTTAGTAAAATGCAAAAAAGTAATTTGTGACTCTTGCTCCTTGACAGGAATTTGGGGATTTTGTTGGGGTCGGTTTGCTGTAAATTATATCTGAACTGTTATGTTATGGATCGAATATCAACTATTTCTTATTGAAAATATGATGTATAAACTGTCAGGAAGCCCTTCTGTTAATTCTCAAGCTTTGCTGTGATCATCATGTGAACATGATAACTTGAAGTTTGTCAGCATTTTAAATAACAATCTTCTCCATATCCCCTTTCAGGCTTGTGGTAGGTTCATCAACTGCAATGCCATCACGAAGATGGCCAACTCCTCGAGCAAATCTCCCGAACTCCTGGCGAGATACTGCGACCTGTTGCTGAAGAAGAGCTCCAAGAACCCAGAGGAGGCCGAGTTGGAGGATACTCTCAACCAAGTCGTAAGTTGTTTCGTTGCTGTTTGTCTCTGGTGTTGTAAAGGTTAGATGGATATATGTAAATTACTAAATTGTGCGGAGTTTCTAAGCTTTCTATGGTATTGACAAGAGGAAAAGGTACGGAATTAGCAAGGATCATTATCAATGCCTAGAATAGAAGGAATATCAAAGAACTTTGCTTGGGTGAGTTTCACTTCAATCAGAGATTCCTAGGCATTAGGGGATGGTTACTCACCTTTCGTCTTATAAGATTCCTTCTGCGGGGAAGTCAATTGTGGGGTTCCATGTTCTGCACTCGATTCTCGGTCTGACCTGGTCACTTGGTCCTGGCTTGACTGACAGTTTTAATTCTAATTACCCAACCCAGTGTGCTGTTGTACTGTTTAATACTAAGCTATTTCTCAATAATTTTACACATCTTCACCAGAATTCTCTTCATCTATCATCTAAAATGTTCTTTCTTTCAGATGGTTGTATTCAAATACATTGAAGACAAGGACGTCTTCCAGAAATTCTACAGCAAAATGTTGGCCAAGCGGCTGGTGCAGCACATGTCAGCGTCAGATGACGCAGAGGCCAGCATGATCTCCAAACTCAAGGTGAGCTAATTATGATGATTTATACTCTATTTACTCATGTGTCATGCTTGAAGCTCCTGTGTTGGAAAATGGGTATAAGATATGCTTCAGTTGTTTGGAGGCCTGGTAGCCATGTATGATTTGATATGATCCTGGAGGCTGAATTTTACTTGATAAATTGACATTTTAACAACTCAGGAAAATGAATTGGACAAGAATATATTACATTTTAAAAAAATCTAAATCAGCAGTTATTATGCTGATTAATATTCTGTTTATTCACATGTTTATAGAAAAAAAATTGTATTGCATTTATGTATGCTCTGATTTTGTAGCAATAAGTCAATGAATTCCATGCTTTGTTATAGAATGCACTGATATAGGGATGCATATTTTAATGTCTCATTATCTGCATTTTACTTTCTATGAAATCTGATTGCATTTCTTAATGTCTTCTGATTACAGCAAGCATGTGGGTTCGAGTACACGTCCAAGCTGCAGCGCATGTTCCAGGACATCGGAGTGAGCAAGGACCTGAACGAGCAATTCCGGAACCATCTCGTGTCATCCAGTGACCCCCTGGACATCGACTTCTCCATCCAGGTCTTGAGTTCCGGATCTTGGCCCTTCCAGCAGTCCTGCACCTTCTCACTCCCTCTTGAGGTCAGTTTCTGAACTACTTTTTGACAGAAGTGCCCTCTGTTGATTTGTACACTGCTCAAAAATAATAAAGGAACACCTCTTCGAGGCAGATTTTTTTAAACCTCAAAAGTGGCAAATTGAGAAAAAAATTTGTGGCCCACTTCGCTCTGCCTTAAGTTTAAGACAAAACAGGGACTGAAACTCTTTTTATTTTGCCGTTGGTAATATTTTGTTCAGATCAGCAAGTTCAACGGAAATCAGTTTGATTTTTAGGGTCACCCAGGTCCCAGGACAAGACAACTTTTGACCTATATTACTTACTATTGATTTAATAAGTCGATCAAACATGAGCGCTGAGGTGAGGAGAGGAGAGCTGAGGAGAGGAAAGAGGAAAAGATAGGCGAGAAGAGTAGTGGGAGGAGAGGAGGAGAGGAGAGCTTGTGTGAGTTTTACTGATTGTACATTAATAAGTCCATCAATTTGGCCGTCCTCGTTCAAGCCTGTCTCTGTCATGTCTCTTAATAAATACATAAACAGAGACACTGACAAGGTCAATCGTTACTTTTCACTCTCTTCCCCCCCCCCCCCCCCCCCCCTAACATTCTTGCCCCATACTGTTAACCCTTACTGGACTGAGCAGTCCCCAAAAAACAATCCTGCAATTGTGACGTCATCAGGGACAACAGCAGATTTTAGGGACATAAATGGCCCTACAGGCAGTAAGCTGGGGATGCACATAAATGTCCCTTTAGTCCGATAAGGGTTAAGGTGTACCTTTGGTCATTTTAGATGACATCACTGCTCTCTTCTCCCCTCATTTACATATTTCATTCCTTTTCCTCAAATACCAGAACAAGGACTGCCTGGGAAACATCTTCCTGTCACAGTTTCCTCTTCGATTCACATCCCGTCCTGATCTAGTGTTTGATAACAGTCAGATGCTGGTGCTCGAAGTTGATTCACTGTTATGCCTTCCCCACCTTGGTGGGGGGAGGCATCATGTTGCTACATGAAGGTGTCCCGTCCAGTCCCATTATTCCATTGTGCATGCTGGACAAAGAAGCTCAAGTCTAATGTACAACAAGTAGTGACCTCCCTGGACTGTCTAAATGCACAGATCGCCTGGAAAGATGTGACAATCTTCTAATAAAGCGGTACTGTGGCTAATCTAGTCCAGTTGTATGGCGTTGGGAGCTGGCGGGTCACTACTTGTTGGACACTGCATTTTTCTCAGCAATTATGAGTTTTGCACAAGAACTGAGAACTAGAAAGATGGATTACATGACCTGTTTAACACTACCAGCAGTTGTGGCAAAGGAAACTGGTCTTTTTTAGAAGTACTCTTTACCCACTATTTTATTAATAGCAGCTCCAATATTTCATTTGTGGTAGCTCTAATATTCTGTCCCTTCCCTTTCAGTTGGAGAGAAGTTTCCAGCGTTTCACAACGTTCTACGGAAGTCAGCACAGCGGTCGCAAGTTGAACTGGTTGTACCACATGTCCAAGGGAGAACTCGTTACCAACTGCTTCAAGAACAGATACACGTTACAGGTGAGTAGTACTTCAATTAAAGTTACGAGCATTTTAGCCAATCAGCTGGTAGTATTTCTGTCCACTTGAAGTCGTCATAAGAAATATGTGTGAAAAATAATGCCTATGCAGAGACAAATTGCCTATCTCTATAAAGAGAGATCTGTCTACGCTGTAAGAATTTTGTCTCAGACTTAAGGGAGTATGTAAATCGGCCCCATTTGCATAACGTGTGTGAAGGCCTGTTCATTAGTCAGCTTTGGGGACGTGTCTGCCCTTTTCAGTGATGTGGATGTTGTCAAATTTCTCACCTTGTTGACTTTTACTCCGAATGCCCATAGAGATTTTGTTGGTAAAATCCTTCACACAACTCTTAATATGATGTGTGTATAACATAGTTATGTTTTTTGTTTTTAGGCGTCCACCTTCCAGATGGCGGTGCTCCTCCAGTACAACCATGGCGTGTCCTACACAGTACAACAGCTGCAGGAAAGCACTCAGATTAAAATGGTAAGTTCTGACTGTGTCCTTCACAACTTTGACAAATCCATGTTCTGACCATGATGTGCGGTGTTCAGCAGTGTTTGAAGTCTTTTGATAGTGCATATATCACATTCCCAAGCCTATAACAGTCTTTTCCTTTACTTGATACTAGTATATTCAAAGGTAAAACCTTGGACTGAACCTGCTAACTTCATCTGGACAGAAAGTAGGTCACTGGAGAATTCAGCCAATCTGAGATATTCTTACAAATTTGACATTTGTAAGAACTTTTCTGATTGGTGGAGTTAAAAAGTGACCTATTTTCTGACCATTTGAAGTCGCAGGCTCATTCAAAGTGTTATGCCTTTGAATATACTAGAGACAAAGAGAGCAATTCTCTATTTAGGCTTGTGCATATATAAGAAAAACGATTAGTTATTGGCTTTTTGAAGGGTCATATTATCTAATTCTTTCTGTTGTCTTTCCTCAGGACATGCTGACTCAAGTTCTCCAGATCCTCCTGAAATCAAAACTGCTGACGAGCGAAGATGACGACAACGAACTCGTCTCTTC
Source organism: Platynereis dumerilii (assembly GCA_026936325.1). Classification (NCBI taxonomy): domain Eukaryota; kingdom Metazoa; phylum Annelida; class Polychaeta; order Phyllodocida; family Nereididae; genus Platynereis; species Platynereis dumerilii. The sequence goes on along the minus strand of JAPTHN010000022.1, from coordinate 7,604,953 downwards.
CTCCGTCCTACAACTCTTCCTAGGATACAAAAAGTAGGTCCTGCTAATCTGCTTATTCAGTGGACAACTGTTTGAATAGGATTTACCTTGGCTTGTTGATGACAAATTCTCGCAGAAATTATTATTAGCAAAAATGTGATCTCGTATTGATTGGCAGATAGCCAGTATCTGTCCATGCATTAGTCGAATGATCTACCAGAGATCTATTATCCAACTTTAATTCACATCTAGGAATAGTAGTTTCCCAGCGATTTCACATAGTTATGGTCTTGTGGTTCTTCTATACATATATGAGTAAACCGTTCCAGAGAATGCACCTTAATCTAATGTATGTGAAATTGTGAATTAACTTCTCAAATTGTTTTCTTTCAGCAAAAAACTTAGAGTAAATATCAATGTTCCAATGAAGACAGAGGTGAAGGCCGAACAAGAGTCGACCCACAAACACATAGAAGAGGACAGGAAGCTGCTCATCCAGGTAACTAGGGCTGTTGCCTAGCAACTGTGTCAGGCTGTTGCGTAGCGAATGTGTTGCTAGAGATGTTGCTTAGAAACTGGTGAACAAGGACTATTGCTTCTCAACAACTGTAATTAGGGCAGTTGCTTAGCAACTGTTTACTGCTTGACTGTCTTACTAAGTCTGTTGCTTAGCAACTGTTACTTTGGCTGTTACTCAGCAGCTGTGTTGCTAGAGTAGTCGCTAGTAACTGTGTTAGTAACTGTCTTACTATAGGACAGTTGCTAAGCAACTAGATTGCTAGGGCGGTTGCTTTGCAACTACTGTAGCTGTTCTTGAGAACTGGAATACCAGCAACTGTGCTGTCGACACACCTTGAAATAATTAAATGTGAGTACTTGTTTCTGTTTATTAGTACTAGTAAATGATACGTTCTGACAAACCTTTTCTCTTCTTTTTGCAGGCGGCGATTGTCCGAATTATGAAAATGAGAAAGGTGCTGAAGCATCAACAACTCTTAGCCGAAGTTCTTAATCAGCTTTCTTCTAGATTCAAGCCAAGAGTGCCTGTAATTAAGGTGAGATGATTTAGAGTTAATTGATTGGTTTAAGTCTCCCATTATCCTCATATATTGACCTTATTCGTATTTATTTGGACCGTTGAAGCTGTCTCTCACTGATCTGCTAGACAGGACAATTGTCCAATAAACTGTGTCTACAAATTGTGTCCTAGTCCATAAATAATTAAGATATTAAGATTTGTATACAAGCCTGAAGGCTAACTGACCCACTTCCATTGTTTTATGAGCTGTTTCCTGTGATTTGATTTTGATTCTTCTTAAAAATGATTCAAAGAAATTAATAAATTTTAATGTTTGTCTTTCAGAAATGCATAGATATTTTAATAGAGAAAGAATATTTGGAACGAGTGGACGGTCAGAAGGACACTTACAGATACTTGGCATAGGTGAGAGTTAATTGGTGTATCTTATCTATCCCTCTGTCCTTCTATCTATCTTCCGATCATTTCTATTTCTGTTTATACTATCTTGTCTGCCATTATGTTTGGTAATTCTTTAGCCGTGACGTGACACCAAATGGTGCTACCTCTGTAGGTGTTGATTTTCTTTTTAGCCTATTTGGTTCTGTTGATAATTTAGCAACTAGGCCACTTAGAATTGTGAAATTAGGGCTAGCACTTGTATTTTTGGAAATGAAATTCATACATCTGCATTACATTTGTCACCATTTAGGTAAAGTGTTTTTAATTTTCATGAATATTGGTTAAAAGTTACTCCATACACACACAAAAAATTGCTTGTTGGGAGCTTTCAACTGTCTCTGGCAGTTTTCTCATGAAACTGTTCAACAGGGTTGTTGTCAGTGTTGTTGTCAGTGTTGTTGTCAGTGTTGTTGTCAGTGTTGTTGTCAGTGTTGTTGTCAGTGTTGTTGTCAGTGTTGTTGTCAGTGTTGTTGTCAGTGTTGTTTCACAGTTTGGTTGTGTGACAATGTATCACAGCTTCCTGAGTTTGAATCAGTCCGCTGAAGAAAAACCGTGACTGATGTTAGAAGCTCCAGACAAGCAAAAAACAAAAGATTTTGTGTATAGAATAACTTGTAAATAATATGAACTCCCAAAGATCAGACTCAAACCCCCTTGGATATAATATTTTTGAATGTTGAATGTCATTATTTGTTGGCAAAAAAAGTTGGCGAACGTTTTTTGCATGCATCTTCAGCATTGAAAGCCATTACTGGAATTACAAAAAAAAATCATCTTTTGGTTGCAGAGAAACTGTGATATCAATGATCCAGCCATCGCCTTATTTGGAGAAGATAATTCAGTTCGTCATCAAATAGAACGTTTGTCTTCTTACTGCCGCTTGTTTCGTTTTTCGTCTGCCATCCTGCACATTTTTTACTTTCGGATTTTCATTACAGACTGTATTTATATAAATGCCGTTAGCCAATAGGTCATTCAAATACTTTTGCGTTATGTAATATCATCATATTCTTACGTAATGTAATATCATATCCTCTGGAGCTTCTGCTTTTTCGTTTACTCGAAGATCTCATTTTGTCTTTATCGTTTGGAAAATCCACCAGATGTAGCTGCGCTTTAGTTGAAGTCGCTTCACACAAGGGGGAGGCACTGTACTGCAAAATTATTTGAATTTTGGTGTATTGAAGGAAGGTAATTTCATTTTTAGGCAAAATGAATAATAAGTAATACTACTTTGTGATTTCCGAAATTTGGTAATGTTATGATTTTATCTTCAATATCAAATTAGGAATTTTCCAGATTGGATCTTTTTTTTAAAAGAAGTTAATTGCATGTCACTCCCAATTGCTCCCCTAGTTGCTATCACATTTAAGAAATAATTGATTATAATTGAATATTCTCATAGATATCAGTTATTATTTTCATGAATTAGAAATTAGAAATTGGATTGTCTCGCAAGTAAATTCATAAGAGGTGGCTTAAAACGACCACTTGAAATGACAGCTCATTTTGTGAAAGTTCTGTGCAATGTGAATGTTTGTTTATTGTGATATTCTGAATTTTTAATAAGTAATTGCCATTAAGGCTGAGACTGAGGAGCATGGTACATTAGAAATTTTTCAAATATTAGTTGTGAAATATAATTTTGATTGCTGTAAATACAACTTCATTTTTGTCCCGCTTACTAAAACTGAAGTTGGCCCTTTCACTTATGCTTAAATAGACATTTTATTTGACCTAATAATTTTACAAGAATTTTCTGGCTAACTTGTTTCCGGTCGTCTCAGAAATTAAATAGCCCTTCAAAAATTGAAAGTTGTGAAGATTGTCACAGCTTTATTGAAATTAGCAGAAATTGTGAACTGTGCTTAATGAATGGATAATTGTGTTATGTTGCTATTTGTGTGAAAATTTACGAAGAAAATGTTTTAAAAAAGTTTAAATTGAACGACTTTGTCAAAAAAATAATTCAGATTCAAAGCAAGGACTGACAAATTTGACAACGATTTTTTGAAAAATCTGAATGGTTTAATTATTTTGTGATATGTCTTTCTCTTTGGTTTGTCTATCTTACATTTAACTGCAGGGGACGGACAAACAAACAATCAAATACTTCCTTTATGTCTCTTTCTGGTTTCGCTTGTTGCTGTGGCAACAATTTTATTTATATTTCTTTGTAGTATTTATTTCATTTCATATGTTGCGAGGTGTTCTTTGCAAGCAAAAAAACTTAGGAAAAAATAGAAATTGTGAATTGTAGAAAAAATTATTTCAGGAATAATTATTTTATACCATTGGTCATATTACGGAATTATATGATTCTTTCGTAACTCATCATCGAATAATTCAATAATTGTAATTTTCACGATTACCTGCGGCATTTAAACAATCGTTCATCGCTTTTTGTGTAAATGTAATTGACTGTGAAAAGATGTAACAAAACAATTCATGTATACCATATTTTTTTTGGTTGTATATGGTTTTCATACTGGAAAATGCTGTGAAGTAAACGTCGAAAGGCGTCACACTCATTACACTATAGGAAGTTAGCATGTGTCTGGTGTATGCCAATATATCAGAATTTTGTAATTTTTCAGTTAATCTCAACTTCTGACTGGTAGGAGCTATACTGAACTTTACAACTGAATTCTCGTCAAGAGAATTGATCCTAAATGTGACTATTAACGTCACAATCTCCCTTACAGTAAAGAAATTGTGTTGATATAATTGGTTTATATTAAATAAAGTGTTCTGCAAAGTTCTAATTGAGTATTAGATTACATGTTGGAGACTCCCCACTCTTCCTTTCATCTCATCAATCGACCCTTGTGAGTTCCAAGAACTTGGCTTAGAGGGCTGCACTTACCATATCTGCCACATCTATCAAATCAGCAAAATGTTTTTACAAATTTGGCAGTAACTTGATGGTAATATGGCACCCTTAGATTCATTAATTTTTTTGAAGTTTCAAAATTTTTTTAATCTTGGGATGAAGGCAACGTCGATTGGAATACAAGTCAGAATTGATAGAAAATCTTTTATGATTTTGTGAGAAACATGTTTCCATATTACATACTTAAATAAACATGAAAGTAGAAACTTAATTGAACATTTTCTTCCCAAATTTTTAACACTCATCACAGAACTTTGCAGAATACTTTCAAATAATAACCAATAAATATCAATACGATTCCTCTTTCGCCTATGATTGATGCGTTGTGCCATTTGAAACGTTTTGAGTTAAAGAGGGGAGAGTATGCAAAGATGACAAATGTCTGTAAATAGGGAATAATAATTGACTCGGAATTTGAAATGTCAACTGCTAATTAAGGAGCAGGTGATTAATATATATATATATAATATGTATACATATTACTATGTAATTCTGTTCTTGTGATATATATATATATATTGCAAGAATGCAACGCTTGTAAATATTAATTTTAAAGTATGAATAAAAAAATCATGTACGTTTTAAAATGATTTTGTAATTTTTCATTACACAATGTTAATGTTTATCTACTGTTTGATGAATTGCCTTAGAGTTCGAGTGTGAACAATTTTCGTGAACTTAGAGCTCTTTGCAAATTGGCAGTCCATTGGAAAAATTAATTTTCTTCTTTTCAATTTGTAATCTGGCTTTGCCACGTCATTGACAGTTTTCCGTTGGTTTCTAATCTTATTTTGATGAGCACTTAAATCGGTTTGTATATCGACACCTATGCTGCTTGATATATGCACTGAATCAACCAATTAAACCGAAACTCACACAAACCAGTCATAAATTAAAAAAACATTTCTAAGCCAGTGACATCACAAGACAAAATTGAATGTTAATTTTGAAACGTGACTGGACCGCCAATTTGCAAAGACCCAGCTTTTAGCTTCTAGGTTTCTGAGCTGAATCTCAATTCACATGTGCACTTGCGATATTTTTGGAACCCAAAAGAGTAGTCATACAGGACATAAAGGAGGACCTGTTATTGGATTTCTCGAGGCTTTGGAAACTTCACAACTGACTTAAAAGCAGTATTTTTCCCTGTTATTCTTACAACCTCAAATTTCAGTTGCCCGACTCTCTTATGAATGTTACTTGGAGTAAAAGAAGACATGATATTACATCATCATTAACTTTATTGTTTGAACATCAAAAAACATAATATAACAACCAAACTTCCCAAGAAACGACAATTATAACAGCTTTACATTCACTTCCACACAAGACACATTTATATAATCGTAACGAGAAAATAAAATTCATTTCAACCCTTTCTCTTACGATTATGATACAACCAACGTCATTCATGTACTAATTTTAAATCACTAAATCGCAAAACTTACAAATCATAAATCATTAGATATAAAGGAATGATCAGAATTATATAGCACACATTTGTGAATTCAAGAACTTCGGATATTTTACAATTTTTCTTAGGAATAAAAAAAGATTCTGGTTAAATAATCGTGAAAACAATAATACTCTTTAAATAATTACTAGCAGTGCATTAATAAGAACTAAGCACAAAACACAAATTCTATTCGGAATCTTTTGAGAATAAAAAATCGTCTAAAAGGAAGAAGAAGAATGTACAATCTTTAAAGTCCTTATACTAAATTAAGAAATTATGTAACTAACAGTTAAGTCATCAAAACTCAAGTTTAACGCTCTTAAAACTACAAGTTATCATTCGATCACTGATATCAGTTCTTAGGTCTTTTCACTTTAACAAACAATGTACAGCGAAATAATTCACAAAACAAGACTTATTAAGAACAGAAAAATAATACAAAGATGGCAGCCATTTACAACAGAGCAAATTAAGCCGGCAACAAAATCAACACAGTGAAAATTATCAAAGCAAAAATAATTAATAGTCATAACTAATAAAAGAATAGGCAAATTAAAGCACTCCGTGTATTGTATCGGGTAGAGAAAAGCGACGTTTCTGGTTATAAGGCCAATTTAAATTCTGTGCGTCGAATCACTGCAGATGGATTTCAAGGAATATTGCAGACTATTGGTAAATTTGAAGAGTTACTATGGCAACCACTAATTAATTTCTCATCCGCACTGCTCTGAAATCTAACATCTGATTCTCCCAAGTCCTTTTGTCCGATATAAAGCCCCAATCATCCGACATCCAAGAAGTCAAGATAAAATAATTTCGGAGAAAAACTTGGCAGAACAAATGCAATTTGATTATTTCAACCACATTTTTACAGAGGCCTCATAACCAGAAACCACCATTTTCCTTACCCATTGAAGCTGTTAGAAGCTCTATAGACAGATGTCGGGTATATTACACTCGTCACTCGAGTTCTAATAACCGAGGGTATTTTAAAGTTGAAGGTGGGAAACTAAAGATATCACAAAATATATATATATCAAGCTTTCCTATCATTCACAGCAGTTCGCGACTAGATGGTGTCATAGAAAGAGTCTCAATTCACTGAATTACTGTCGTTAAATTAAAGTCACAAGAACATTTGGAATTCGGACATTCCATATGCTAATTTGGACATTCCGTATGCAAATTCATCCATATGCTACCAAATATGGCATCATTTTGGTGGGATCAAGATATGTACACCTTACATACACACTTTTTACACTCATTAAATTGATAACGTTCATGTTTACATGAATACTGGATAAGTTGTCATTTGTTCGAACTCAATTGAACCTACCCATCACTTTAAACTGACGTAATAATATCAGTTACTCAAAAGATTTTTTGGTTATACATAATTGCTGTTCTCATAAACTCCTACTTCCATAACGGAACATTTTGCTTTGTAACACAATGAACACACTATGACTAATTCCCTTAACTTTTCTTGTAAATTTCTGTCATTAAATCATTTTCCCTTTAAACAGCACATCCTAATTTCACTGCATTTTTTAATACGTCATTTTTAACTTTCAAAGAAGAGAGAACCTTTGTTCCATTCGTTAATAGTTATTCTAGAAAACAAATCATTACAACCAAAATTTCATACACCCATCGACATACAAGAATAAATCATGCTGCTTTTTAAATGAATAATTAATATCAACAAAACCGTAGAGAGATCTTTTAAATTAATTAATATTTTGAATTAAGCGCAAATCCACTCACTCACATCATTCGTATTTTATCCATACAATACATGTTGTAATTGCTGTACATATTATTAATTAACTAACTAGAGATTTAACTTAATCACACTTTCAATGTTAATGTGTTATAATTTGTTAGTTAGGGGCTTGTTATATAAAAATATATTCCTATCATTATACAAAAACCCCCTATGATACATTATTTACAATTTAAAGCACAAAACAAGACATGATTATTAGTCCGAGGAACTGACTATCTCACTGACATTTTATCAACCCATTTTCTCTGAACTTCTCTTGACAGACACTTTGATAGACTTAGAAGATCTACACAGGTAGTTAGAGATATACAGATATAGATAATTTTCGTAGCTCAGGCATATTATTATCTACCGGTAATCAGAACATTCACATTTCACAAATGTCAGTAAAACAGTCAGTTGCTCGGGCTAATAACGACAAACATTTTCTTAGGTTTTGAAAAGATTAAAAACACTCAATTAACTAATCACTTTTGGAAGTGAAGTCTTCATTTTCATTCATCATTTGACCTTTAAAGGTCAAAATTTTACTCACATCTACTCATAACCCTTCCTTAAAGAGCAACTCTCTCATTAAATTACAAACTTCATTTCAATTCAAACATTCTGTCAACTTTTGATGAATTAATATTTTCCAATTTACTATTTATGAAATTCACTGTTGAAACAGTTTAATATTTTAGCTGTGAAATTTTTGCCTTTAAAATTTCAAATTTATGAGAGAAACAATCTTGAAATTAGCAGTCATGGTGTCATCCAAAATGATTAAGTCCTATTCAATCACACACCACTATGATATTTATGACAATAATGTGTGTTTTTAACACATAAATATGTCCTCAAACACATGAACATGGTCTTTGACACATTGACATAATATGCATAATCCTGCACTAACAGAGTCATTGGCATTAAAGTTTGAATCAAATATCTTAGAACACACTTATTTTGCGTATAATTTCAAAATTTTTCAACTTATTTTACACTTAATTATGAATCTATGACAGATTGAAATTGAACTTATGAACAGCGATTATGTTTCACAAGTGAACTAAATTTAACTTCAACTTGATTAATTGCAAGGTTGAGAATATCCAGTGCAGCCCTCGACGGCTGGTTCTTGTCATGTAGGTCAGGATATTACAGGAATAGTACAGTATAAAATATTACAGAAGAAAATTTAATATTACAGAATCCAGGCGTTAAAGGGAAATACCAACAAACAAACTAGAATGGAGTGCATGAGATGCACAAAAGTATCTCTGCTAGGAAAATAAATAGATTCTAATCATTCTATTTGACTCATCTTGAACTAAATAATTTTTGGTAGGGATCTCTGAACGAGGTGTTGCATGATTTAGGAATGACTATTTGGTGTGAAATAAACTAGATGGGAGCATTATGAGCAGGGGGTCAGCAGTGATTGCCAGACAGATAGTGTTTGCTGTAAGTCATAACAAGAACCCATGGATTCCAAACCGGCCTTTGGCAATTTTATATTAGGGATTGAAATCATGAAGAGGGTGATTTATATATTATTACATGGATAGTTTTGTATTGAGCAGTGATAGCCAGACTGATAGTGTTTGCTGCATGCCATTAAACTTTCAGGGGAACCCCTTAGCAAATGCCTATACCATATTTTAGAACTGCAAGTGAAATACTAAAGTCACAGTGGGCAATTTAAAATATGGTGGCCATTTTGGCAGCCATCTTGGATTTTTCCAAAAAATTTTGAGGGGAACCCGTTAGTGAATCCCCGTACCAAATTTCATAAATCTAAGTGAAATACTAAGGTCACAATGGGCAATTCAAAATATGGCGGCCATTTTGGCAGCCATCTTGGATTTGTCCAAAAATTTCTGAGGGGGACCCCTAAGTGAATCCCTATACCAAATTTTATAAATCAAAACGAAATACTAAAGTCACAGTGGGTATTTTAAAATATGGCGGCCATTTTGGATTTTTCCAAAAATTTTTGAGGGGAACCCTAAAGTGAATCCCTGTACCAAATTTCATAAATCTAAGTGAAATACTAAGGTCACAATGGGCAATTCAAAATATGGCGGCCATTTTGGCAGCCATCTTGGATTTTTTCAAAAATTTCTGAGGGGGACCCCTTAGTGAATCCCTATACCAAATTTCATAAATCTAAGTGTAATAGTTAAGTCGCAGTGGGCAATTCAAAATATGGCGGCCATTTTGGCAGCCATCTTGGATTTACCCAAAAATTTCTGAGGGGGACCCCTAAGTGAATCCCTGTACCAAATTTCATAAATCTAAATGAAATACAAAGGTCACTTTGGCAATTGCAAATATGGCGGCCATTTTGGCAGCCATCTTGGATTTTTCCAAAAATTTCTGAGGGAGACCCCAAAGTGAATCCCTGTACCAAATTTCATAAATCTAAATGAAATACAAAGGTCACAGTGGGCAATTGAAAATACGGCGGCCATTTTGGCAGCCATCTTGGATTTTTCCAAAAATTTCTGAGGGGGACCCCTAAGTGAATCCCTATACCAAATTTCATAAATCTAAGTGAAATAGTAAAGTCACAGTGGGCAATTCAAAATATGGCGGCCATTTTGGCAGCCATCTTAGATTTTTCCAAAAATTTCTGAGGGGGACCCCTAAGTGATTCCCTATACCAAATTTCATAAATCTAAGTGAAAAAGTAAAGTCACAGCGGGCAATTCAAAATTTGGCGGCCATTTTGGCAGCCATCTTGGATTTTTCCAAAAATTTCGGAGGGAGACCCCAAAGTGAATCCCTATTCCAAATTTCATAAATCCAAGTGAAATACTAAAGTCGCAATGGGCAATTCAAAATGTGTTGACAAGAAAAGTGGACAAGTGGACAAGAGTCCCATTTCACCTTAAGCCCTCCTCTTTTAACCGGCCTTTGGCCGGTTAAAAACTTTGACCCTAGGGTTAGCCCCAACCTACGGGTGTCCCCTGAGGTGCCCCCTCCCTTGGGGTTGTCCCACTGTCCCACCCTTAAGGAGTATCCCCACCCTACCCCTCAGGGTTACCCCAGCAGGGCACACCCTTATCTATCTACTTTTCTATAGATCTATCTATCTGTAACTGGTCCTCTCATGCCAATTGAAAGCTGGGGTAGCCAAGAGCCTTGAAGACTAACAAAATCTCTATCTCCCAGCACTGACAATAAATTCCTCCTCTGCCATCACCTAGTGGACATAAAGGAAACAAAGCATCTATACACCACCTAGCAGGAAAAGCAGGAACTACTCCAAAGTGTGATTGATCTTCAAAGTAAAATAAGCAAATAAGCTTGAAATAAAGTCAGATTTTATCAAGGGAAAGAGTCAAGTGCATGCAATTATGTATGATGGAGCACAACGGTACTCAGTTGAAGAAAAATGAATGAATGAATGAATGAATAAGTGGAGCAGAGTAAGTGTGACAGTGTGACAGTGTGACATGGGACGGGATTCTAGGAAGCCAGGACTAACAAGATCTCTGTCTCCTAGCAGAGATAATTATGGTCAACACATCATCATGAATAAAGGATATACAGTTATACATGAGACATATAACTAATAATATTAAATTATACTTAATGATATTTTCAGTAAAATTGTTCATAACAACTGAAAGTAACTACCAACATAGCTCTCTGATGTAAAGTATATATTGTCTTATGAGACTTGGATATCAAACAATTATAAATGAGAAACAATAAGCGATGGCTCGTATATAATAATGTAATAGACCTAGATTAGACTAAACCTATACGTTCCTCCTACTCGACTTCGTTCTCGGCTTCTTTCCTTTTACGATTTTAGGCTTGTGTTTTATTGATCCTCTCCTCTTCTTGCCCGTCTGAAAATAACAGAAAGATATAAATTAATTTAAATATCGAAGCTGAGTAAGTTTGTGTGTTTGTAAATTTATTAATAGGCTCCAGAAAAAGCGGAGGTTTATCTTGCGGGGGCCTTTGGTGCCAAAAGATAATACATAAATTTACAAGAATCCGGGGATTCAAAGCCTGGTCGAAGGATATTGTAATATAAAACGCAGAGAGCATGAAGCAGATGGGCATTTGTTTGTGATGATATCTGCCTACTTTGCCCTTACCAGTAAACAACTGAAGCATTTGTGTGAGGATGGAAGAAGAGTGCACTTAACCTTTAGCGCAAGACCAGAAAGTTGACAGCAGTGAATGCACTTTTATGAAATTTGCATGCTCCATGAATGAGCAATTTCAGATCGATAGAGGAAACAAGAATCCGAGGATTCAAACCCTGGGTTCTGTTGGGAATTCGCAATTAAGCATAAGATCCGTGGATACAAGATCAAAGTAGCACTGCACAACGAAGTGCAATCAGCTTTGACACCTGTCAGATTGACTTCAAGTGCTGTTTCTCAATGGCAATTTGGTAAACTGAGGGTGAAAAAACGCTTTAGAACTTGCAGAATTGCCATTAACATTGTTAGACTGCTTCTGATTATATATATATACACTGCAAAAAGCAATTGCCAAATGCATTATAGGCCTTCCTTGAATCGCATGGACGATCGTCACCTGGGTGACATTATAATGCAAAGTCAGCTTGAAAACAGCCCCTCAAGACTCAAACGATCTATTACTCAACAAACTACTAAAAAAAAAAAATTTTAAAAATTTTTTAAAAAAATTATTTTTTTTCAAATTAAAAAAAAAAAAAAAAAAAACCACAACAAACCATCCCCAATTCCACAACGCATTTTAGTTCACCTCTATATGAACACAAAATGGCCCACTTGACCACATCCACACCTGTAATATGTAAATGGCACTGCCATGAAATTCGCGCAGTGGTGTCATAGAACTACTGCATTATCTTCAACTTTCCATGCAGAAGGCCAATTTATCTTTCTAAAGGACTGGGCAAATGGCCAGATAGATAGAATAGATAGATCACATCTATAGATAAGATTAGATAGATAGATGGAGATAGATAGATAGACAGATACACAGATAGACAGATAGACAGATTGCACTGACAGCTGTGTAATGCAAATCTGTGTTAAATTTGCATCTATAAATTTGGATCTATTATGCTAAATTGTTGATGTTACTTAACCGAGATCAATAAAACCATAGCTATTCAGAGATGACTGTTTACTATTAGACTGTTACATAATTTGTTGATAGTTAATGAAGATTATGTAACCTTAAGTGTTGTTATGATTTCTTACTTGGTGAGCCATTTAAGTTAATATGTAGATGGCGATGCCATAGATTCGCGGAGCTCAAATTAACTGTTCTTATTTTGAAACCGTATTATAGTATACAAATATTGACTGATTTCGAGGGCATTAGTCAAATCTATTTCCCTCGAGGGTGTGTAAGTGAAAACTATTTCACAAGGCCGAAGGCCGAGGGAAATAGTTTTCCTTTCACACAGGAGAGTAGATAAGCAGACGCATAGCCTACATTGCACTATTATTACTAGTTTTGATGAGTTTTTTTTGGTCTTTACTAATTAATGCCCTAATTTTATTATTTTCCTGCACTATTGCAAATGTATGGAAAATTTTGAAAGACAAATGTTGAAAAAAAAAACATTTAGGGAAAGAAAATTTTAGAAAAAACAAATTTCGGAAAAAAAAAATTTTGGAAAAAAAAATTTTGGAAAAAAAAATTGGGAAAAAAAAAATTGGGAAAAAACAAATTGGGAAAAAAAAAATTTCGGAAAAAAAAAAATTTCGAAAAAAAAAAATTTTCAAAAAAAAAAATTCTGAAAATTTTTTTTTTTTCGGAAACAAATTTTGGAGGGCAATAGTCCTGGTCAATATACTAAAATTATGACTGACATGTGACCAGCTCTCAGCCAATGACAGCTCTGCTTACATGGTCGAGGTATAATTATGATAAACAAGAACACAATCAGTTGGGCCTAAATTAATTGATGCTATTTAAGTACAGTAATAGCAATCAGCTTTTAAAATTCACACCTCAAATAAACTTCACACATCACTGCTCACAAGCAGGCTGCTGATAGTTCAGTCATTTTCCCTGGGTGTGGCACTGCAAGCATGATGCTACACCGGTGGCGACACCTGTTAGCAAAATAAGCTTTTTTCATGCAGACGACATAAATGAGCATAAAAATGAAATTTTCAAAACAGAATAGGATAGTTAAGAACCAAATGGAATTTTTCAGACACTACTGCAGTATTGCAAGAGAAATTCAGGGATGTTTACTTTTACCGAAACTAACTGTTTAATCAGGGACCAACTCCATGGCAGGTACAGGCAGTCCTTCATTCTCACTCCACTGACAGATTCAAAATTTACTATGAGCTGTTGTTAAGCTAAGTTCGCTGACGCGACGGGCGGCTTTGCCGCCCGTCGCTACGCGAATATTACTTCTGTGTTGACTTTTAATTCTCAGTCACTTCAAACAATCAGGGGTATGGAAATAATATTTCCAACGTTGATACACATGTTGACTTAAATCCCTGAAATATGTCATTGGAGGTTGTTATACGACAAGACTGAAATTTTAAACCTATTTTGGAAGATATTTGAGGTATTTTAATTATTTACCAAACTAAACTCTGACTAAACTACTAGCTCCACTTTTATGGCAACTACAGGCACTTCCTGTCCAGGCAGTCACTGTAGACAGGAGCAGCAAACAGAATGAGCTGTCCTTGTGCTAAGTGAGCTTCGCTCATGGCTGCCTTCGGCAGCCATAAGCTGCGCTCATATTAAGGCTGGGAAAACTTTTTTCCAAAAATCTCTCAGACTGGTTTTTAGATAAAATTACCCTGGGGGAACCCAGGGTAAAAAGAAGGCATCATATAATATATTCTTTTTAAAAATTTATTTATATGTCTGAATATGCAATAGGCAATTGGTATGCACGAAAAAGCATTGAATGACCAATTGGTCAATGATATCTTCCAGGCACCAACAGCATGTGAATGTTACTGAGTGTTTATGAAAGGTAATTTTGCACAAGAATGCACATTGCCTCTTCTGTAAATATTATGGTCATCGATTGCCAATTCAAGTTTCCATAGTTATGAGGATAGAAACTCCATTGTCTGCGTGTGTGAACTTGCTTGTCAGATTGATCCGATTTCGGGTACATCTGGTCGTTGGGAATTGCGGATGTCCAGAGAGTATTCGAAATAGTTATGGAATAAAATGCAGAATACTTTATCTTCTTGGGAGGTTCTGTTGATATGCTGTAATGCTTGTGGCAATGGCGGGCAGTCTGCACAGCTGAAATGAGAGAGGATTTGAAGGATGACATGAAGGTTGGGTCCAATTGAAAAAGTCATGGCTTAGATAAGATTACTAAAACATGTAATGCATAGGCATTTAAAATCATCTTTACGAGTTGGGATTTTCAGAATTAAAGCATTATTTGTTTTATCTGTAATAATTATGCTCTCTCCTTGACGGCCGAGATGCAAATTTATATAAACTTTTGACAATATTCATGCAAGAACTCACATTTGATGTGTATGGAGGATGTTCAAAGCATTTCTTTGCAGTGGATTCAAGAACTGAAGTGGATATATCTGAAAGTTGAAATGGGCACATTTTGCATATAGTATTGGTTGAGAGGTATAATGAATGTTTGACAGGTGAGGCAAAATGGGTGAAATCAATGCATTCTTCTATGCAGTCTAACAATAAATCTTTGGTGGGGGTATTTCTTGACAGGCTGTTGTTTGATTTATAAACATATAATTTGGCCTCAAAAAAAAAAAAAATTTAGCACATAAAACTTGAAATAAATAGTTACTGTCATCTTTATATACTGTGCAATAAATAATTTTTGGTCAAGGAAATAGCTTAACTCTCTCCTAAGAACATGAAATTATTTGATTAATTTTTAATTTTTTCCTTTTTAGAAAAACTCTTATTTTCAAAAGTAATTGACATTCTATTAAAACAATCGCTGGCCACTGACAATTAGTAAAATTTTGTTTTAAAACTTTGGTCAATGAAACTGTCATTCAATGTCTGACTTGTAGTTCTGTCATTTCATTAAGTCACAATCAAGTGACATGTAAATTGAACCAATGAAGCTTAATTACAGGTTAATCACAGGTTGACATCAAATATCATATATTATATAGATAGTGGATGGTGAGGAGACCAATATTGAGTTTTATTGGCCGAAGCAGTAATATTGGTCGAGGCCGCAGGCCGAGACCAATATTATCTGCTGAGGCCAATAAAACTCAATATTGGTCGACTCAACATCCACTATTTGTTATATTCTGCTCCAAAATTTTCAGACTTATAGATATTTGTAAATAAAAGAAGTTGTCTGTTTTCAATTTGAAATTCTTCTATCTATCTATCTATCTATCTATCTATCTATCTATCTATCTATCTATCTATCTATCTATCTATCTATCTATCTATCTATCTACCTATCCATCTGTCTTTCTATCTATCTATCTATCCATCAATCTATTTATTTATCTATCCACTCAAAGAGACAGGCTTTATGGTTATCCTGATTTTATACTAATTTATAAATGCACTTCTATTCCTTATTGTAAAAAAATACATCTTTTTTTAATGAATGGCTTTAACTACTTTTATATATTTTCCTTTAATGCTTTTATTTTATTTTATTCTTTAAAAGATTATCTGTGTATTTCTATACAGCAGACAATTGTAGTATTCAGTGCATTGCATCTTGCTTTAATTGCTGCTTATTCTAATAGATTGATTTTAAACTGTTTAAAGTTTCAATCAAGAAGTGGCACAAGTTTTAATTGGAATTTGGTCAATTATCCTTGATAGCAATTAACGCCTTTGTACTATAGTGTTCCGTTCAATGACAATTGAGAATTTGATTAGAAAGTAAAAACAATCAAATCATTGATAAAGAGTTGTGTACTGCATTAACTCAAGTGCATGTGCACTGAGGACGCCAATATAGCTTTAAGGGCGCCAATAACACTTTCCACACGCCAATATCGTTATTTATTGGCGTGGCACGTGATCGATCTCGCATCATCTGATTGGCTTACAAATTTTGGTGCAGAATATAGGGCTATATAGACCACAGTGCAAATGTTGACAGTACCATGCATCATGACTGGTGGGACAGTAGACATATTTGTTGCATCTCAACAGCTAAAGCAGCCTATTTTTAGCACACAAATTCCAAGTATTGAAGTATTTTAATAAAACCTAGCACCTGAATCATTTTGTCAGTTGTGGACTTCTGGGAAAGGCAGAAATGTGCTGCAATTCCAGTGCTAAGTTTTGAAAACACAAACTTTTACAGTCAGTGAGGCAGGATCATTATGATTATAGCCTAATTTATAGGACTAAAAGCACTAAATAGCTCAAAACGTATCTCACTATCTGTGGACCAAATCAAACACACTATCATTATTGTACTGGTGTCTATCAATTAGATTATATAAAATGTTAACTCACCTTTGACAGTAAATATCCAGTAATTGAAAGATGTAATATTCATGACATGCCCATGTTGAGCAATGAATGCAGCAGTGCCCTGGGATCATCTGGAGCTATCTGGGGATTCCTGGCACAAAACACTGCCCAAAACTGAGTAAACTTCAGTTTAACTTCCTAAGGAAATCTTCCTTCAATTGATAAATACAGTCTGAGGTAATCCAGTGGCTTGTGCACAGCTAAAATAGTTCAATTTCCACAAAAAAACACAGCCACAAGTGCTCCCAGCAGGCATCCAGACACTGCTGAAAATGTAGGTCAGCAGAGATCATGTGACTACTAACTGACCCAGATCTCGTGGGACCACAGAGCCAGGCAGGTACAAATTAAATGCATGGCTGATAACAGATATTTTGACACATACCTGGCATGGCAGAGCATTTACTTTATAGAAAGTTAAAGAGGGAGACAACAGCAGGTTGCTCTCAAACAAATATACACAAATTAGGCCTCAAATACACTGTTTAGAGGCTTTTTTCCAGAGGCTGCAGGCTATTTTTAGATCTGGAGACCCATTTTACCGTAGCCCCCTAACGGCCTTGTCGGCGTAACCGACCAGGCCAAAAATGAAGTATGAAATATGATAACTGACTAAAAGTTATTTATAGAGGCAAATGTGAAACTCTTCAAATAAAGAAAAGTTCCGGAACTCCAAAACAGATTTCTTTGGGGGGGGGGGGGGGGGGGCATATCGCTAGAAACGAAAGTCTTTTCTCAAGAGATGCCCTCCTTACTTACTTTAACTTGATATATTTCAGGAAAAAGTAAATGTCTTAAGTCTTGAGTTTGAGTCTCTTTGCGAAACCTCGATGATGCTCAGCAATTCTCACGAAAGGTCTCCCACTTCAGCACAATACAAATTCTTCTTTACTCTTGACAGATACGTCACAATTCCAGCATTGTCTGCCAAGTCCTAAATCTTCTCATAATACCCCCTACCACCCTAAACAACTGTTCTAAAAATAACTTTAACCCCTCCTCACCTTTCTGGAGAGCCTCTTTCTGATGGGTTTCTTGGTGACGTTGACGCTCTTTTCCCTGTTGGACAAATCCTTCACTTTGTAGATCCTCACCAACCAGTGCTCCGTGGTGTACGCTTCTTCTAAATGAGTCAGTTTGAAATTCTTGTGGCCGATCTCCACGTTACGGGTGCGGTCAAAGCCTGGTGGGGTTCTGAAGTCCAGCTGAAGATTGAAGTAAAGATGAGTTATAACAGGTCAAATGATTACAGTATTAAAATCATTCAATGGGAACATAACCTAAACATCTGTTGATTGTTCTTAGCTCTCGTCGAATACAGAATATTTGGTAAATTGCTGAGTTCCAACTGGATGACGGCAATTCATTTTGAGGAGGCTTCACAATTTAGCTCGAGTGAGTGCTGCCAAGTAATGAAGTAAACCTTGAAAACTCCGCAAGAATTTTTCTCCACAAGCCTGCGAGCGGCTAATGGCAACTTCCTTGCCACCAATAATACTTGCATTAATTCCAAAAGAGTATCAACTTTCAGCGATCTCTTTTGGACTGACCTGCAGTTCTCCGAATCGGAAGTAGCTGAGCTTGTACATGAGACAGTGGAGCAAGGTCTGGGATCCCCCAGAGTCAACTCGGAACTCCCCTTGGGGGGTGAAGTAGTCGGATTCCTGGAAAAGAAAAGAAAATGAAGAAATAAAGAATATAATTGATTGATATTCACAGGGAAATAGTTGAACAGCAGAGCATGCTGATGGATGGATTGGCTTAACGTCCTGTATTTATGCACTTGGTAGGGTAAATGGGATAGGAGAAAGAGCACAGTGCAATGAAACAAACTAATAGGAACTGTTATCCGACATAGGCCCCAAGCGAGTTATTCAGAAGTTCAAATCGAACGAGCCCTAGCAATTGGAAGCCCAGAGCATTGCCAACCAACTGACCGAGTCCCTCTCCCCGGTTGTAAGTTAGATGAAACATGTGGACCACTCAAAGGACCAATGCATGCAGTTGAAGGGCACATTTAATTTTTTTCGTCACAGGGTTAGTAGGATAATTACCACTTACCCTAATATCCTTGGGATGTTCTCCTTCAGCGATTCTGACCATCCACAAGAATTTGTTGATGTCGTCTCCGGAATACCCGATGACTCCTCCAAAAATGACGAGGACGTAATCCACATCGAGGCTCCTCATGATCTCGTAGGCGGCCGTTTCGTTCGATGACATCGCTTTGCCAACCTGCAAATGGAATGGAACCACAAAACAGTTAGTATTCTATCAAAGAGGGCCTACCTGAAGACAAACAGCTCACTAAAATACACCAATCAATTCACGCCACCTTCAGGGCAAAATCAGTACTAAGACCTACTGGTATGATTTGAATTTCCAAGACTTTTTATAGGCATCAAAGTCAAAAGCATAGACTAAGTATTTCCCAAATATCAACACTCAAGACATTTTTATTCCTTTTTGACACATTGTGTTACAGATAACAAATAACCAAACAAATATGCATTCTCTAGCATAGGCAGATTTTCTCCTTCCTCGATATTCACCTGCTTATAAATCTATTTTAAAGAGAGTCGAATTCAAACCATATATATCCCTCTTACCAGTGCTATATGACTGTTATTCCACGTATTATTGTCCACTAAGGTCGTCCGATTGGCCATTCCCGCTATCTGGTACCCATAATCCCACCAAGACATCACTCGTGCGTTCTCGTCCGTGTTCTGTCTCAACCAATAGTACGCCTCTCGGAAGTCATCAAGGATGTTTCTCGTTCTGAAGGGAAAATAACAGATTGTTAAAAATTGAATACGGTACTTTACAATTTCTGATGCTATAGGGCCATTATCGAGGTGACGATAAAAAAAGGGAGGTTACTGCCAATACCACACAGGGAGATGCTGCAGGATCATCAGTCACTATTAGCTTTTGCAGAACACCGTCTACCAGAGAGTACAAGCCTGTGCCGTCACCTTGTGTAAATTAATCTAAAACTTGATCAAGGGCCAGTGAAAAGATGCGGGTTCATCCCTCCCTTCTCAGAGCCCAGGGAGCACAGTATAGGCCTACTTAATCACACATAACTGAGATCAATAAATTTAGCAAAATATGAGAATGTCACTAAGTACTGCAACTAACCCGTCATGTCCGTAGGAGGCCAGCACGATACTGGGACTGGAATAAGCGTTAGACGTGACCCAAGTACAATGCACAGCGAACAGCATAAGCATCATGAGCAGGGCCACTATGATTATGCTCTTGATGTTCATTCCGACCCCCTCTTCCGGCTTCGAGCTGTCTTCTTTGGACTTCTTGGCCTTTCCCACCTAACAAAAAAAGAAACAAATTCATTTATCAATTTAAATAAGTTAAATAAGTGAAACATTCAAGAAAATGAAGTGTAAACTTGCATTATTGGAGATTCATAACCATAAAGGGTAAATACTTAATTAAAACAAGGTAATTATTGTCTTGGGCAATTCCGAGAGCCGGATCTCTGAACATGTGGGTAGGTCGATTACAGCATGAAAATGCTAGTGACTGTCCCCACGAGGTAGAATGTTCTGTTTGTATTAATGTTCTGTTCCTCATGTATGTAACAAATTAGCTCTATATAACTGTTACCATTATAACTTGTCATGATATCTGTACATACATGTGTAAATTCTCAAATAAATTCAATTCAATTCAATTCAATTCAATGTACATTTCCCTATGCACCTACAACTAGTGTGGGGTCTCCAAGTGAGTGAGTTTGTGTTTTACGCCTCATCAGTGCCGGTGTGGGCTATTTAGAGGCTAGGGGTCTTTAACCAAACAAATTACTAATTATTCATTTGATCAACTAAGGCTGTGCTCTCTTGGTCAGAGGGGGTTTTAAATAGTTGATAGTTTTGCAGCTAACTTAGAACATTTAATTTTAGTAAAAAACGAATATTACTAACTTGAAATCAACGTCATATATACATGTAAATGTATTCTCCCAGACCTTTTTTATTACTTACATTTGGTTAAATTATTTTGAAGCCAAAAATAAATCAAAGGAACATTTCAGTCATAATAATTTTTATTATGAAACTAAAGTTTTGACAATATTAAATGAAATATTTCAATAAATTTCTATTTCAAAAACAGATCGTAAAAATCTGATATCAAAACTCTTTTAAATTACATTTAAGTTTTTCATTTAAATTACATTTAATTTTTTCACTGATCATTAAAGCAATCGTTTTGAAAAACCATGATATAATTTAGGAAAAACAGATGTAATACAAATAGATACATGAATATTCAAAATTGATAGTGAAGTAATCTTTTATGGATAAATTTAATTTAATGTCTACCTTAATTCATGATCACTGATTCATTTATAGATTGAATGGTAATGAGCTTAGTGTTATTTACAGCTAATCTTTCATTGTAAGTTTAGAAAGCTTACAGTTAAATTAATGAACTGCAATTTATTGTTAAATTCAACAAATATGTGGCAATGAAGTTCATTGGTCCCTGGTTTTCCAACCTCATACATGCACAGAATTAAGAAATGAGTCTTGAGGTTGCAGCTTTTGCCTAAAATACCAATGAATTGAGTGTATGAGTCAGACAGTCCCGTTGAAGATTAAATAAATAAAGTATAAACAAACTTTTATAATTCAACTGCAAAAAAAATCTAAATCTATATATCAAAGTTGCATTGATTTATTTTTTTATCAACCATAAATACCGCACTCCTTTGATGAACGACCAAACATAGATATTGATCTGAATTTGATATAGGACTTGTTAACACACAGGTTATACAGTCATATCAGTTTTTTGTGGATTTTTTTGAATATTTTGACAAAATTAATCGCCGCTGGTGTTTAGCTTTTACCAACAGCTGTGATATCAGATGTACGTTGAAAATGAAATGAGAAATTGGTGGAAATCTGATCGATTTAAGTTGCGAGTTATGTGTCACTATGCTTATAAGCAACGCTCAGAGCAAGAAGTCAGTTTTTAGAAGTGTCAGAAACGTTGTTTGTTAATTATCAATTTGACAGTGATTGATTTGATTCAAATGCATGTGAATGATGCAAAAAGGTTTCATATGACAATACTATAAAGGCCAGAATCTGCAAGATGATTATCAGTTACTCAATACACCTTAATATGTATACATAATGCCATGATCAATTGATCATACGTATTGCGGAGATTTCGTTAAGGTTAAATTTCAGCAGGCTGGACTCGTCATGTTTCAGGATATATTACTATATCATGAACTTAATCAAATCCTCAGTATAACAAATGATTTAAAGTGATTTGTTGTCCCAGTAATTCGAGGTATATCGGGACAAAGGGTCTGAACATATATATATATGGGCAATAATAATCAATTCTTGCAAAGTTTTTAAATATCAGCATTTTGCCAACTTATCTATAACATATATACACAAGCCAATAGAATACAATTTAGTGTGAAAAATTATGATCATCACAATTTACAGCGATTATACCATTACAGCAAATTTAAAACAGACGCCATTTTAAGCATTTTAAGCATAATACATATAATAAGTCATAAAATACGAACAGTTATAGACATTTCAAATGCATTACAACAGTCTGAGAACAGCCAACGAAACCGCTAGTCTACAAAAAACAGGAAAAGCGGGAATTAGATAAAAGGGGGTACACACGATGGCACACGTCTCTCTACAAAATACTAAAATGCGTTAGTAGTGATGTCGGGTAGTGATATTTTGTAGTGACATATGTGGTATTGTGTAGGGACATTCAAGAATTGCAGAATCTACATTCAAGAATGCAGAATACAAGTTTTGTAAAGGTGGAAATTGTGTTTTTCAATTCGGAAAAGAAGGGACGGGGCATGAAAGGAGTGGGCATGAATGGGGCAGGGCTAGAAGGGGGCAGGGCAGGGATAGTAAGGGGCAGGGCAAAAAAGGGACGTGGCTGCAAATAGGGGCAGGGGCCGCAGGGCGAAAAAGGGGCAGTGGCTCATAGGGGGGGAGAGGTACTACTATATAAGCTACCTTGTTAAATGTGAGTACGTAACATGTACATCATAGGTCATCCAAAGAAGATTTGATGTGATTTAAGTTCCAAAACAGCCAGGGGACGGTTGCGATGGTAACCAAGTAGCGGTAATATTAAAACTGGAAATTATATTAGGAAGCATTTAACAAGAAAAGCGGAAGGGAAGGGGGGAGGAAGGGAAAGGGGAGGAAAGGGGGAACAAGGGAAAGGGGAGCAAGGGAAGGGGTATGGAAGGGAAGGGGGATGGAAGGGAAGAGGGATGGAAGAGAAGGGGAGAGGAAGGAAAGGGGGAGGATGAAGGGAAGAGGAAGGGAGACAGAGATGTCAAGTATGGCGTGAGAAATAAGGTCAAACTAAATCATTATGTTGATAAAAGATTGAAATGCTAGCAAATTTATTTAAAACGAGGGATCACATAAAACTGCCAGGTGGCGTTAACAAAGAGTTTACAATTACGGACACATATTTCTTTGTGATTTTTTGTGTAAAGAAATGAAATTGTCAAAAGTAATGAATAATTATATAAATGTGTGACAGGTGTAAATTAAAATGGAGGAAAAATCAAACAATGAAAAAAGATTTAAACGGAAAATCATTGAACATATAACTGATAAAGGAACATGTGTGACTAACTGAAACGATGTTAGCGCAAGCCAAGTCATACACAAATAATATTAGCGAAAAACTCCACAGGAGGGCATACATATACATGGGGGAGAGGGGGGGGGGGGGATTCAGCACAAAGGAAACGCCAAAACATAACAGAAACGGTTGGAAAAGGAAACAAGTGGAAAACATTTGCAGCAAAGGTTTGAACAGGTTTGAACATATTGCAATCAAATTGCAAACAATTTTCAAAACACCAAACAATTGCAAGAAAGTTGCAAACACTTTTCGTGTACCTCCTTGGTGTCTCCGCTGGCCCCTGGGGATCCAGGGCTGCCCCCAATTTTCCCCTTTTTGCCTTTCAACTTTCGCCCCACGACCCCATCTCCTCCCCCCGCCCCTCCTGTTCCATTGGAAGTCTTCAAGCTCAGTGTCGCCACCTAGAGGGAATCGCAAAAACCAAAGGTGATCTTTAGCGACCTCTTAAATCTCTTCAATTAAATCAATTCATTACGTTAATCACTATAAAGACAGTATGTTCACACTTTGACAGTCACAGACAAACACCTGGAAAATAACATGTTTTTAATAATTGTTTTACCACTACCAACTCTTAATATTACACACTTAATCACATGACATTAATCGGAACAAATTCCAAATAATTGTCTAAATCAGTTGGCAATGCATGTGCCAGCCATCTTGTACATGAGGTGAACTTTAAATTTAACGTAAACCACAAAAAGACATTTAAAAAAAAAAAAAAAAAACCAAAATGACACAAACATTTGACACTCACCAGTTGACACAACTGATTCTATTAAACACATCAGCAAAAATTTCAGACTAAAATATTACAAAGTACATTGAACAAACAATTCAATTCAAACAATTGAAGCCATCAAATAATACAAAACAATACAAAAATGTCTCCTACCTTGTCGTAATATTTCTCGTTTTTCTCCTTTTCGTTTTCTGCTATTTTTGGTTTCGCTTGTTCGTCTTTCAAGTAGATCTGGAACGTCTTGGAGAATGCAATGGCAGCTAAGACGCAGACGACAGGGGTGAGGGTGAGCATGAGACGCACCATGACGCCAGCGAAGTAGACCGCGCTGATGGCGTACAGGATGACTAGAAAAGAAAAGGGGAAAATTTGGTCATATATTATGAGCAATTAGCATAGGTTTTTATGGTGATTTTGAACTCCAAAAATTTTGATTTCCGTTTATGTGATTAGTCCTGGACACAGATAGCAACAGCCCTAGCAAAAGCCCCAGCAACAACCCTCAGTAACAGCGTTAGCAACAGCGTCAGTAACAGCGTTAGTAACAGCGTTAGCAACAAACCTCAGCAACAGCCTTAGCAAAAACCTTAGCAACAGCTCTTATCAACAGTCCTCTCAACAACCTCTATCAACAGCCATGGCAACAGCCCTAGCAACAGCCCTAGAAGCAACTCTTCGCAACAGCCCTTAGCAGCAGCCCTTAGCAACAGCCCTTAGCAACAACCCTTAGAAACAATCCTTAGCAACAGCCCTAGAAGCAACTCTTATTAACCGCCCAACTTGCTCAGCAACAACCTTTAGAGTGCAAGCAACAATCCACTCTTATAGCCCTAGCAATTGCTCCAGCAACAGCCGTAA
The DNA here is from genome assembly GCA_026936325.1 of Platynereis dumerilii. Taxonomy (NCBI): domain Eukaryota; kingdom Metazoa; phylum Annelida; class Polychaeta; order Phyllodocida; family Nereididae; genus Platynereis; species Platynereis dumerilii. Next base: position 7,579,610 of record JAPTHN010000022.1, on the reverse strand, counting down.
CAACAGCCCTTAAGAGTCCTAGCAACTGCCCTAACAACAGCATACATAGCAACCAACCCCTAATAACAGTCCTCAGCAACAACCAATAACAACCTTTACAACAACCCTAGCAACCAATAACAACCATGGCAACACTCACTGAAGACTCTTTCATCGTTGATCTCCTTGACGACGAACCAGACTCCCGCGGGGAACACGGCAACGAGAATGTGAAGGTCAAAGAAGAAGGAGACCCAAGTGGTGGGCTGATGCTCCGACACAGACGCGATGATGGGGATGTGGATTTTGGCATAGCCCGTGTCCCAGAGGGCGTAGAACCTGCCGCTCCATGGCGCTATGTATCCTGGAGGGAAAAGGAAGAACCAAATCATTAGAATACACTAAGGAGGTTTCAATGATAAATAGAAGAAATGATTGAAACAGAAGAGGATAATATGTTGGTTAGTGTTATATGAGTCTAATATGAGAGTTGCCCAAAATTATCAACAGTTATAGCCATGTAGAAAACCCTACAATCTAAGTTTTTTCTGAACATTTATGGTGTATCTATTATGTCCCTTACCTCCCAGAAAATTGGGGGACTTACACAAAAATTGGCCAGAAAATGATACAGAAAATTATGCTGATATTTTGCAGAAATACTCACCAGCCCAGGTCAAGCCTACGACTCCTAAAAAGACAACACCGATGGCCAGAATCAAGGCTCCGATGAAGAACGTCTTGAACTGTTGCTTTGTTAAGAAGGACTGGACGTATTTCACCGCTCCATACGCGTTTAGTAACAAGAAAATACCTGTAATCAAAGCAAAGAGTCAATGACAAATTAGACTATGCAAATTAGTCCTAAACAATGCGAACATTTTCTGAAAATAGAGAACTACGTCCGTTCACGTTGTTTGCACAGGTTCCAATCATATTAAAACTTTTAGATCCACAAATTCTCAAGATGCTCTATAGATAGATTTCAGTCATGTCTAACATATTCTAAAGGTTAAATTGACTAAATTGCTGTGCTAAGTGAAATAATGTAAAGATACATTCCTTTAAAAGATGATCTTTAACTGCAAGTTGAATTTTACATCGAATCGGCTAATTTTATTGCCTTAAACATAAATCTACAGATGGTTCTCATTTAATGGCAAAATAATTAAATTTAAAGGGAAGTAATTGAAACGACATTCTTACCGGCAGCGGCCATATGTTCACTTGTTCTGATTGGTTGAAATCCTACAAACGGAACTTGCATTGATAGGACAAGCCCCAGTATATAGAACGATGTGTATGCTGCAAAACAAGAGAACATTTATCAGATTAGTGTCTGTTATTTCCAACAGGTGGCAGCACAAAGAGATTTCGGAATATTAAATATATTTCAAATTACACATGGTTCATAAACAAGAATCCATGGATTCAAAACCGGCCTTTGGTGATTATATATTCGGGATTGAAATCATGAACAGGGGGATTTATATATTATTACGTGGATTGTTTTGTATTAAGCAGTTATTGCCAGACTGATAGTGTTTGCTGCAAGCCATAAAAACTTTGTGGGGAACCTCTTAGCAAATGCCTATACCATATTTCAGAATTGTAAGTGAACTACTTAAGTCACAGTGGGCACTTCAAAATATGGTGTCCATTTCGGCAGCCATCATGGAAATTTTCTCATAATTTATGAAGGAACCCCTAAGCAAATCCCCAAACCAAATAATAAAGTCGCAGTGGGCAATTCAAAGTGAACCCCTATACCAAATTGCATAAATCTAGGTGAAATACTAAAGTCACCGTGGGCAATTCAAAATATGGTGGCCATTTTGGCAGCCATCTTGGATTTTTCCAAAAATTTCTGAGGGGAACCCCTAAGTGAATCCCTATACCAAATTGCATAAATCTAAGTGAAATACTAAAGTCACAGTGGGCAATTCAGAACATCCATTTTGGCAGGCACCTTGGATTTTTCCAAAAATTTTGAGGGGAACCCCTAAGTAAATCCCTGTACCAAGGTTCATAAATGTAAGTGAAATACCAAAGTTACTGTGGGTATTCTAAAATATGGTGGCCATTTTGGCAGCCATCTTGGATTTTTCCAAATTTTTTTTAAGGGAACCCCTAAGTGAATCCCTGTACCAAGTATCATAAATCTAAGGAAATACTAAGGTCACAGTGGGCAATTCAAAATATGGCGGCCATTTTGGCAGCCATCTTGGGTTTTTCCAAAAGATTTTGACGGAGACCCTAAAGTGAATCCCTATCCCAAATTTCATAAATCAAAGTGAAATACTAACAGCCTTAAAACTCGCTCTGACCTTTCACAAGGCATGTGGGCCGGTAAAAACTGGTTTACAGGACCGCCAGAATTTTTACAGGCCCGTTTATTTGTGGTGTCAAGCGTCTTTTTGCAACCTTTTCTGCAGACTATAATTAAAACACCACTTTAGTTTACAGTCTGTAAAACTGATATATATATATATATCCAAACAGAGTGGGCTGTTGCACTGTGAAAATGGCACTTCGTGAATCATCATATTGATGATTTGTCACGATAATTTTACTCTTAAGATCAGTCACATGACAAATCAAATAGCCTTCTATTCATCATGACTAATCAAACAGCCTCTATGTTTCCCATGGATGTTAAATTTGGGAAGATGACACTTCATCAGTTATTATGACTCACAGTCACAGAGTGCCAAAATCTGTGGGAAGCAACACTCATTTTATGCATATCAAATTTACAGGCTGTAATGATAAAGTTTGTCAAAGTATACTGTCAGAATGAGAAATGCACTGAGGAAGGCCCTGGTCTCTTGGGGGAGTTTAGTGGATGGGTGTTGATAGACATTGCTTGCAGGAATAATTTGGCAATGGTACATAACTACATCATAGCACTGTACAGAAAGCTGGTGAAGAAGTAGACAATGCCAAATGTTATAAACATAATGATCCACTGAGCAACCATGCTTCATCTAGGCATGAACAATTATTTTAAAACACAAGTACTTAAATGGTTTGACTCTCACAGTGCCTTGGAATTATAAGCAATCCTGACACAGGGGCAACTTCTCCAATGAGGCTCACAGTCCCACTGCTGGCTGCAGCTGTTCATTGCACCTGTAACCATGGTAACCCCTTACAGCTAACTGAATCCCCCATTCATAATGGGCAGGTCCATATCTGTCATTGGCCCCCATTGCTCACTGGGTTGCAGCACTGTGTTCAGAGGGGCAAGGAAAGTGGACAAGTGGACAAGTTGACACATGGACAATTGGACAAGTGGACAAGAGTCCCATTTCACTTAAGCCCTCCTCTATTAACCTGCCGGTTAAAAATACAACAAAAACATTAGGAATTCAACTTAAAAAACCTCATATTAAAACTTTGCAAATTGATGTGTGAAGTAACAATCAGTACGGAAACGAGCCTTGGTCTCTAAATAAGTAACATACAAACATTCTAATCTAAACAAATTTACTTATTTGTACAACTCACCTATATAAATTTTTCGGGAAAACCTTCCCATGAGCAAAAGCACAAAAATATGAAGAGGAATTAAATTGATGATAAAAACGTAGCCACCCCATGCTGAGACCTACAAAGTAAACATATTTATCGTATTATAAAATGACAACTTAAGTAAATGTTTACTTTTTAAAAAGTGACCTACTGGTACATTACTTGCATTAGGCAATTGCATATCAGAGAGAAACCAGTTTAGTTGTCCATAGCAACCACATAACAAAGCTGAAGTCGCCATATATGACCACATAATAATCACAAAATAGATATTGCTGATTGCCCGATATAATGTTTTCCCAATTTCAACCTCATATACAATTCATAAATGTACCATTTACAACTGTCTAAGTTATAGTAAGTCAGTTCACAAAGGCAATTCCGAAGCAATCCATGCTTGATCACAATATTTTGACTTTATCTGGCCTTCAGGTGCAGAAAGTCAAATAATAGTTATTAGAATTGTGAGTTACTGTTCTGCTAATACCAATTTAATGAATAGCTTGATACTTACCATGTAAAAGTATGATAGCGCTGTTAAACAACCCCAGTACAATGTGCCTGTTTTCACTGCTTTTATCTGAAAAGACAAAATAAAGACATTTCAATCATCTTGACTAAACACATAACACAACCCATGTTCATGATGTAGAATCTTTAAATACGAAGTTTGAGACATTGAAATGAGTCAATATTATTATATTCAGTTGAATTTTAATTTACTTCTGCACTACAATCACAGAACACATAGATATGAAGAAAGATGCCACAATTGATTTACAGTTCTTTCATTTTGACGAAAATAGAAGCTTCATCTTTTTTTTACTTACCCATAAATAATAAGTGAACATTAAGGCAAAAATAGCAATTCCCTCATTGTCATAACTGCCAGCGACTGACCGACTGATGTAACCAGGAACTGCAAAGAAAAATAATTGCATATAACTCATCAATAAGAAAATGTGAACTCCAAACTGTCTCGTGTAAACTTGTGGATTAAAGAAGTCAAAGTTTCAAATCATCAAACAGAGCACTTGGTAGGCTAATCATGCACTTGGTAGGCTAATTAGTACAGGGGGAGGACACAGCAATGAGGTGAAGGATGATTGAAACAGCCATCCAACATGGCCAAAGGTAGCAAAAGCTTTTTCTTTTGAGAGAGAGACAACACCAAGTCTTGCAGAAAACATTTATCACAATATCTACAGCCATCGTCAAAATGAAATTTTCTAAAATGTAAAAATCTTACCAATTGCTATGAAGCATGCGGCGAACAAGCCTGCTCCTGTGTTCCATAGTTCCTTGGTTAGAAAATAGGTGGCCAGGGAGGTCAGACCACTGGAAGAGACAACTTAAAATTTTGAGTAATAGTGAAAAGGGTCGATAAAAGAACTTGATTATAAGGCTTATCTACTGGGTAATATCTGCTCATATTAACATTATTAAATGCATTTATAGTCTGTTCTTTTATTGCATAAAATCGTATTAATTACGAGAGGAAATAGACAAGCAAGAAGGCCAAGGGCTCACTGAGAGCAACATTGGACACAAGGCCAGACATGCTTAAGGGCACACATGGGTCGAAAAATGGGCTTATGCTGTCGAGAAGAAAATGTTGCAGTTAGAGCTATGAAATTTTGCAGGGTTCTTCAGGACACAAAATTACAACCCTTCGGAAAATTTTAATTTGAAACGGCAACAACAAATTTTACATATTTTTAAGTTATATGGCCTTACAAAAAATTCATCTCAAGACTCAGGAATCAGAATAACCAGAACTCAATAATTTTCATAATTTGAGGTATTTAGATCTGCAATAAGGCCACTTTCAGGCTAAAAATCTATATTTATAACATTTTTCAGGGTTCGCGAACACAAGACTACAGAGCTAATTCACAATCTTTCAGATTTGAATCGCTGTCCCACCGCCTATGATCCAAATATAGTTCTGAAAATAGCCTTATTGCGGAAGCAAACTTCTCAGTAAGCAGTATGCCAAAATTCATTATGATGCCTTTAGCGGTTTTTGAGATGAATTTTTTGTAAGCCCTCGAAGTCAGTAAAATTCACAACTTGCAGAATATGGCACAAAAAAGGAAATCAATTCTTAATAAATTTAACTGTAAATGTAAGTTTGGCACGATTGTTTGAAGGGTTAGAACTGGAATTTTTGCAAAATTTTTGTTGCACTGGTTGTCTGGACATCCCTATCTATTGAAGCTGTGAAAATTAGAATTTCCATTTGTAAAAATTCTTCACCATTTTTCGCCCCATGTGTGCCCTTAATTTTTTAGCTTCTCGGATGAACTGACCCAACACATTTTCCGAGTACGAAAGAAATAATTTAGCTTACCCCCCGTTTTTGTTAAATTGACATATCAATATTGAGATTTAGCTTTTTCTTTTTGGCCTACCAATCCAGAAAAGCGCCTCGAGAAGATCCGAGAAGCTAAAGATCAATTATGTCTGGCAAGGAACTGTTAATTGTAAGATCGAAACAAACAGCTTTAACAGCAATTAATTTTCACACTTATATTACCTGAATACAGGAGCTAAAAATACACAGATATCTCGGATGTGAATTGGAATGTTGAGAGTGTGGAGGATGTAGTGGATCCCACCAGATGTCACCATCAGTCCGGGGTAGACCTATAAATAGAATACGAAAAAATTCAAATTGAGAAAACTCTATCATCATTCACATGTTTTTTCAAATAATCTTTAAAGATTATTTTTTGATTGATCACAGGATTGCGATTTTGATAAAAAATTAATTATTTAAATCAGATTTAAATTCAACGGGTCAATAATTTCTATATAATAAAAATCAAGGTTTAAATCATCTTGTTTTAAATCAAGCAACTCTGATCATTGGTTGATCTATTTAGAAATTAAAAGAGAGTTACAAAGTTAAATTGATGAATTGAAGATGTAACAATGGATGAAATTCTGAGAATTAAATTTCAAAACCAACCTTTCCTTTCAAAATAAAACTTTTATATCAATTTAAAACAAGGTAAAAGGCAAATGGTTTCATAACCTTTTTCTTTAGAAATTAAAACAATTGTGAATGTCTGCACAATCTACAAATTGTGTTTATTAATATTTTGATGAGACCAGGCAAGCCTATAAATTATTGATGTCATCACACATGTATGGCAGCAGTACACATCGGAGTGTAGACAAGTTGTCAAAAACCATTTATATCAGCAGTGCACACAGTTGAATGTCGCAATCTGTTCTACTTCATACAACATTTTATGTTGTCAATTTATCATCTATGGATCAATGAAGTCATTTTTTGCAGTGATATCATCAATCTTCAAATTTATGATTTATCATACATGGAGTTGGTGACTGAACAGCACGGATCACCACATATGATCACAGAGGGTCTGAACCAGTGCATTTATGCAAATCAGTGCCTTTATGCAAATTAGTACATGGAACATATTGCTCTCACTCTACACATACTCTGTGGATTAAATCTCATCAATTATTCATTATATGCAAATGAGTACCGTGGTGGGTAGCCCTGATTGGGCATTCATTAATTACATTATAATAGGCAGTTTCGTACTACCATGATTGAAACGTAACTTGAGCTGACTGCTTGTTAAATGATCATGCTCAAAATATTATTTATATATTATGTTGCTATTGATTACAGAAAGATTAATAAAAAAAGAAATACTTTTAAAACTTGTCTAAAATAATCTACAAATCTGCACACCATGGTGCACTATATCATATTGTTTTAAACGATTTCAGAATTGCACTTATCAAAAAGGAAGGTAATATTTCAACTCATTTGATGGGGAATGAAAGCTGAATGAAATATTTAATCAATAGTAATTTTTTAATACCATATTCCCTCGAAATGAAGCCTGGTCTCAAATAGAAGATTTTATCATCTAAAAGCCAGGGTCAGAGGCATAAACGCAGGTTTCAAATACACACCGGGGCAGCAACTGTGCCTACACCTAAATCATTTAATAGGCTAAATGATGCCTTGCATGCTGCCAAGGTGATTCTGTGCAAGGTTTACTTGCGTACCTACCACTTGCCACCAAGGCATACCCAGATGCTTGTCGATTACTATCTGGTTTTAAACAATAAATGGCAGCCTCGTAAAAATGCCACGGTAATTAGGCCTAACGAAAAACTAAATGCCCTGGCTCCTAATTAAGGAAATACGGTACTTCATTAAATTTCATACCAAAGCTTGAGTACATGGTTGTGTTGATGAAACGTGCAATTCACACCAGGTATTACAATTGAGCAGTTGAGATTTGAGACCAAATTGCTTTGGACAAAAATAATGGTAAATCAGTTGGGCAGTGAGTTCTGCACTTCACATTCCAGTGCTTTTCCTAGCCATTAGCCAAATTAGCACTGGCTAATGCATCCTCCATGTGGCTAATGAAAATTGCATATTTTGAATGGAAATTAGCCACACATCCATGCATTTCACTCAAAATCGGCCTTTGTGGCTAATTGCATTTGGGACCTAGGAAAAGCACTGCATTCTAATACAACATAGTTCTTAAACTTTAACCCTGGCAGGCAGCTAATAAGTTTTACCCTTTACCTACTACCACATCAATATGACAAGCAATTGTCTTGAGCCCACAAAGTCATGTTGAAGCAATTAGGAAGTCTAAACACCACATTGGTTTAATTGCAATTTAGAAGTCTGATTTGCCCATGTAGGCCTAAAGGGTAAATTGCAATTAGAGGGATGAAGCCAAGAGGGGTAATTAACTGAAGCTCAATTGCAGAAACCAATCAATTCCAATGACTGGACCAATTGAGAAGTCTACACCAGTTTGTATAGTAGTGTACAGAGAACTGAGGTTTAATTGATTGCAGTCCACCAATTTATAATTCTGACGTTTCATACAGAGCTGCATGAAGGATCTGAGTCTCTGAGATAAGTATGTTTTTCAATACTGATAATAAAGGTGCCCTTCAGACACGTTCTACTCTTCTCTTCTTATAGTGTTCAATGAAGACTTTAGTTGCACATCCATATAACATACTTATTACAATTACACAAATCTTACCGTTCCACCAACAATTCTTCCAAGGGGGTACCAAGCCCGCTCGTCAAACCAATTAAGAAAATTGTAGAATCCATTTTCAACCATGTGATGCGTGGATCTGTAGTTGAACCTGAAGAGATAAAACCAGTTGTTTCAGCATCACACATAGTTATTGTAAGTTATGAATCAATGCCGTAACAAATACAAAAGGCAAAGTGTGTATTTGCCTATTTGATACTTCTTTCGCGAGGACCAGACATTTCGGCAAACATTTTAACTGCATAGAAGCAAATTATGCATAATTAACCATACTCAATAGTAAAAGTCAACATCCACACAGAAGTGTAATTGACCTTGCAAACTTATAAATAATTCCATTGCTCATCTGCAGACAAGACTTGTTTAGGCCACTCCCCCACTGATTGTCATGATGGGGCCTGGTGCTTGTAACAGCATTGCACATGACATCCATAAAACCAGCACACTGTAAGTAATTAGCAATGCAGGAGGTAAATTATTGGGGAACCAAGTATACAGGTCAATGAATGCATCTGACATATTTTGACACAAGTTTGACAGGTGACAGCTTGGAATTGCAAACGCAATGTGTTGTCTGTCATTCCATGTTTGACACCGGTGACAAGCAGGTCACGAAAATACCCACCATGGATCGAATTCGTGGATTATGCTCTCAAATCGAATGACTGCAAAGAGTCGGGAACTGAAGCCAGCTATCCATGCCAAGGTGAGCACAAAAAATACAATCAAACTCTTCCAGCCGCCGGGATTTCCCAGAGCAGAACGTATATCTCCCTTTCCACCGGCGTCCGCCATCATGGCTTGTCAGAGTCGGCCACGTTTTTCCCATTAACCAATGAGAAGCCAGAGAACTGGGTCAATTTCTGCAATACACAAGAGGTCGCACTGATATTTTGCGCCCTCTTCCATAAAAATCCTGAACCACTACTCCAACCAATCAGAATGCAGAAAAATAGGACAAGCACCTGACCTTTGACCTTAAGCAAATAACACAAGAGGGTGCAGACATCTTTTTCGACCTGCGCGCCACCTCCAGTTTATCAAATTTCGTCTGCAAGTTTCCATATGTTGCGGTGAGTTGTTTTCTGTCAAAATTATGCCATTAAATCAATGTATCATTGTCAGTAAGGCACTAAATATGTTGACAATTCTTCTTGGCCAAGCTTCCAATCTAGTGAAGCAATGAAATCCAAATAAGTTGTCTGTGATGGGAGTCTTTCAAGTAAACATGATTATTTGTGTCAAATTTTGTGGAATGACAGTTCTGTCAATATGGTTGTGACAGCTGTCAAACTTGGAAACTGGAGAATTTGTTGCAAACTTTGACATTAAATGTATTTTTCAGATAGAACACTTGGAAGATGTCTGACCTACCCATTGATATTCATTACAACAAGCTGCTAGGTGGGCAAACCTCCTTATTCCTTATTACAATTTTAAAAGAAGAATTAAGTGATCTTATTTTCAAGAATTTTTTTAACGTGGCACTCCAGTGTTTGTTCTATTTCTTATGTGTTTTTTGTTTGAATATTCAGATTGGTTGGTGAACAGAAGACACTGTCAACAACAATGGCAGGACGAGGCGTTAATCGTCCGAGAGAAGATCAACAATGCAATTCAAGACATGCCGCCAGTCGAGGAACTGACTAAGCTGTTGACGGGCACATGTACGTCTCTTGCAAAAATGGCGCCCTGTTAAACTTTTTGTTTAGTCCCAAAGTGTATCACGTTCACCTTATTTGTTTTTAATTAGATCATTGGCGTCTTACATTTGCCATTATGCCATTTATGGTGCTAAGTATTCATTACTTACCTCTAATGTACCACTAATTAGGCCTGCTATTTATTTTCACTGTGTGATTTTAAAATTTGTCTCGCTTTTCAGATATAAATTATTTCCATTGCCTTCGCATCGTTGAATTGCTAAAGGACACAGAATCCGGCACCAAGAATATCTTTGGTCGCTATTCATCCCAACGAATGAAGGTACGTATTCTGAATATAATTACCTTTACAAGTCAAATATTGTTTTTTTTCATTACGTTGATGTGCCTGGATATACTATAGAAATTTTATTTTTGGATATCTTGACCTTACTTAGGTTGCTTCAAATCTTACTTTCATATTCAATGACTGATTGTTTGATCTCATTTTCAGGACTGGTTAGAAATCATCAAACTGTACGAAAGGAATGGAATAGGCCTAGGTATGTGTGATTTCTGTACCCTTATAAATCTGTCAAATCATTAATTCGTATGTGTGTTGGATTGGGTTCATATATTATTCTTTTTTTGAAAATTACCTAATCTGTCTATTTATGTCTTAAAATATATTATTTCAGCCGAAGCTGCTCAATTGTTGATGAGAAACGTCAATTATGAAATCCCCGCCTTGAAGAAACAGATGGCGAAATGCCAACAGACTGAGAAGGTAAAGAAATGAAAGATGTTTTTGACAGATTGTTTTAAAAAATTGAAAACTAGTTTGCTGTGAATTTTCTTGAAATTGTTGTGCCAATTTTGTAACGAATTAGGAAAGCTGAGTCTCATGTAGATGAAATTTATTTTTCAGGATTGCGGTCGAAAAGAGGGTGAATATGCCAGCAATTCCGCAGAGCTACGAGAAAAATATAAGCACTCATGTAGACAACTGGGAATAGAGGTAACCAATTCTTTAAAACAATAATTTAATTTTCAATATTTCAAAATTCAATTTTGCCGAGACGTTTGATTAGCATCATTCTCTCTAAGTAACCATTTATTTGTCAAGTACAGGGTAACTTAAGGTGGCTCGATACTCGTGAACTTTCTGAGATAGGATTTCTTAAAAATAGTTTAGAATGATCCTAAATATAGTTTATAGCAAGGATATGTAAAAAAAGGTGGTCGCAACCAGCCTTTTTTTAATATTATTTGAGGTTATGCACAAGAAAGTCAGTCCACGCAAACCTGAAAAACACTATTTTTTTCTTAACTTTTTTACTGTGAAGTTTGCCCTGTCATTCAGTGGTTATGCATCCCATATTATTCAATGAAGCATGAAATTAAGGTGGCTCGATACTCGTGAACTTTCCAAGATAGGATTTCTTAAAAACGGTTTAGAATGATCCAAAATATAGTTTATAGCAAGGATATGTAAACAAAAGTGGTCGCTACCAGCCTTTAAAAAAAATATTTGGGATTATGTACCAGAAAGTCAGTCCACGCAAACCTAAAACACTAAATTTTTTTCTTTTTTTTCTTACTGGGAAGTTTGTTCTGCCGTTCAGTCGTCATGCATCCCATATTATGCAATGAAGCATGAAATTAAAGAAGACACTTTCATGGAAAAGGTGATAACAATTTCAAAGAGATATATTTAGTTTAAAGGACTTTCCAAGGGGCTCGGAATATAAGTTTCGATTTTGACAATTTTAACTTTTTTTATAAACCATGGCGCTAAAAAAAATTGACGGGATAGGATTTTTCAATTCTTTGTCATTTATTTCCAAAAATAGTTGGGAGCAATATGATGATATAGACAAGCCTTCCTACCATGCTTGAAATTGATAAAAACATTTATTTATATCACAAAGTCATTTTTGAGAAATAAGACCTGCTTGCCAAAAATCGCCTGTAAAAAGTTTGTGTTTTGAGTATCAAGTTGAATCTCCGGCTGTATATAGTACTCTTCATGGCGCATCTAATGCTCCAAACGAGAAGTCTCTAACCCCAATAGAAGTGGCGCAAATCGCAAACGAAGCGGCCGACGCAGGAAATTCTTAAAATCAAAAAAAGATCTTGGAGCAGTCACAGCAGAATGGTGACGTTACCAAAGATAGGGCCTGTCTGGCTGCGCGGAAATGTGTGCAGGTGACGTAATTTCGTGGGTAGCGAGCCACCTTAAAGAAGATACTTTAATGGAAAAGCTGATTACAATTTCAAAGTGATATATTTAGTTTAAAGGGCTTTCCAATGGGCTCGGAATCAAAAAATTTATTTTGACAATTTTGACTTTAGGATTTCTCATTTCTTTGTCATTCGTTTCCAAATATTGTGAGGAACAATAAAATGCATAAGAGAAGGTTTGCTACCGCGATGGATTTTGCTATAAAAATTTACTTATATCTCCAAGTCAGTTTTGAGAAATAAGACTTGCTTGCCGAAAATCGCCATTAAAAATATTCCGTTTAGACTATAAAGCTGAAAGTCTCTCTGATTGCAGTCCTTTTCATAGCGCATCTAATGCTTTAAACCAGAAGTCTCTAACCCTGATAGAAAAGGCAATCGAAGCGGTCGTCGCACGAAATTATCAAAAACCAAAAAAGCAGCTCACATAGCTCAGAAGACTGCTGTTGCCATGGTGACGTCGCCTTTGCTGGACCATGAGTAGCGAGCCACCTTAAAAAATATGAAAGCAATAAAATAATGCGTGTCAATTTGTACCATATTTCCCAGCAAATTGAAAGATGTCCCCTCGACATTCTTTAACATAGACATCTTTTCTCATTTTCTCTCCAGGGCAAATCCATAAAGAGCGAGTTGCTTGCTCTTGTTAAAGATCTGCCCCAGACCTATGATTCAGTATCTTCCAGTATGGGACAACTCCAAATAAGGGCCGCTGCTGATTACTACAGGGATTTTCTCACATTTACCACCGGGTATGCAATATTGAACACTGAACTTAAATTTCTATGACATTCCTTTCTGTTTATTGCTGCGAAGAAATGCATTCACAATTTTCAGAGTTTTAGTCGACGACCTATTTTTATGATATAGAAAACAGTAAAATATAAAGTCATTTTGAAATTTAAAAATGAGGCCTATCCACAGAGACACAAACATGTATCCTTGTTACTGTGGTAAAATATTGAAAAATTATTTGAAGAATGAGGTGACTTATTGAGGTCTATTGGTAAAGGCACCATAATGATTTAATGTTCCCTTGTCACTGCCAGAGACACAAAGTCATGAGTGAATTTTCATACTTTTATTCCAATTGTCAAAATTTGGCCCTATGCTAATATAAATTAGCTAAATAGTTTTGATAAATTGAATATTGTTATAATGATTAGCCTTTCAAGTTTTCTCTAAATGCCATGGTAATAAGGAATCCTAATGTTGTGTTTCAGGGAAGAAACAGGAAATGAATGTGTCCCTGTACTCCGATACGTCCTTGTTAACGGTAACACAACTTGTTATCAATATCGGACGGGAAACGTTCCGAGCAAGGTGGAGCCACCGCAGCTAGATCTGACTTTTGCCGATGATGAAAATGAGGCTGAGGACAACGCAGAGGTGAGGAAAACAAAGTTTTGTGAAATTGTGGCTTCATTTATATTTTAAATTGTTTTGGATGAATATGGTTTTTGTCAGAAGTTATTTTAACTCTAAAGCTTTTGTTTTTCTTATTTACAGATCGATTGGGGAGCCCTGGATGATGAAGGGATAGACTACGGTGGTTCTGGAGATATTGATTTTGGTGAAACTGTAAGTTTACTCAATTTTCCCAAAAAATTGCTTCAAGCTCATTAATTTTCTTGTTTGTGGAATCTTGATAATTTGAAAAAAATGGCATATACCGGTACTTGTAGACAAAGCCCAAGTGTTTAATTAGACAATTGTTGCCAATTTGTTGAAGAGCATACCACATACCATCATCTGTCTGTCTACATTGTTCAGAATCTGCCTTTGGTTTTCAAATTAGACTTCTTAATTTCATTAAAACTTTAATTAAGCAATATTTCTCACTTTCCAGGACGTCAGCAATGAGATTGACTTTGGTCTAGAAGTGGTAGCCGATTGCGAGGACATAGTTATAGGTTAGTCGTTTTTGTTTCTTATTTAAAGTTGTTTGAAATTTAGGGGTTCTTCCCCCATTTTCAGATAATCAAAGTATTATTATGACAGTTACTTCTTGTTGTATTTATCATTTATAAGCTTCAAATTTCTGTAAAACTTGTCTTTCATTTTCACTTTCTTGTACACAGACCCAGCAACAACCCAACGAATCGCCAAGTTGAAGTGTATGTGACGCCAACAACATGTGGCGCTCCTGGTGGTGACCTCTTGCATTAATGTTGTTTCTTATTTTCAGAATCGGAAGAAGGAGTAGCGAAGGGCAATGATGCGTTATCCATTTTGGACAACCCGACGACCAGAGTGGACTTAGTCAATGAACTGATGGAGGTGATTAATTATGATTATGTGTCCATTAATTATGTAACTATGTCCATTATATGACCAACAGCAATGTAACCTATCAGTCTACATCAAAAGGGGGATAAATTTGGCTCAGTGGTAGAATACTGAGCTGCTAATCGCATCCAGGGTTCGAATCCAGCTCTTGCCAGTCACCTAGGCTTATGTTGGACGGCTGTTTCAACCATCCTTCGCCTCATTGATGTGTCTAGTTAGCCTACAAACTACAAAGTACATTTTAATTTAGGCTCATATAAAAGATCTTTATGATATCTAAAAGATGCAGCTTTTTGCTAGTCCATAAGATTTTTAACATTAATTTAATCTATTTTCAGCTGGAAGGATTTTTAATGCAGCGAATGTCGGAGTTATCAGATAAACCAGACGTCATTGCAAGCAGCTTGTTCCAGAATGCTCCAGCGTCAGTTCATGTTTCCAAGGATACCATGCAGAGCATGCTGGGAGATATTCGGAATATTCTTGAACAACTCAACTCTCAGAAGATGCAGGATTTGATCATGATCAGGAGTTCCCCAAAGTAAGTTATCACTTTCTTTCAAATGAAAATTTATGTGATCTACTTGTTTTATCAATATTATGACCAAAATATTTTTCACACATCAATTTTGTAATGTAAAAGACGTTTGTCACTGGAATGGAACAAAATTCTGTTATTTGTTCTTTATAGCTCAAATGGTAAATTTGTTATCATCAAAAATTTACATAAATCTGCAGGAAATTCAGGATTTAATGTCAACTAATTTTGATTCCAAAGTTAATTATCTACTTAAGACTATTTAGTTTCTGATAAATATGATTTTAATATTTTTTGCAGATACGTCAACCGCCTAGTGGAGAAGTTAAAAAAGATCCAAGAGAACTCGGAAAAAGCCATTTCCCTGTCACGACTGATGGTGACGAGGAGCCAAGAGTCACGAGAGGAGGCGAGGACGATCGTGCCCAAGATCGATCTTATTAGGGAGAAGACTATGTACCTCAAGAAACAGGTTAGTATTAGTATCATACTGTTTAGGCCACAAATAATTGATCTTTAGCTTCTCGGATCCTCTCAAGGCACTTTTTCTAGGGTCGGTCAGCTGGACCAAAAAAAAGAAGGTGAAATAATGTAAAAAAATATACTTTTTTTTTCCATAAGCAGGAAATCTATTTTGTCGGCGAGTCTGCAAAGCTAAGAATCATTTATGTGTGGCCTTATTTGAAAGTAAAATATATTCAGGATATATCTTTAAAATATTTTCAGGATGTATCTTAAATTGCTCTTCAAAAGTGTTTTGTTATTGCATGTAAATATAAATTATGTCACCAAAAGGATAAAGTCTCATAAATGCTCTTGTCTAGTCAAGGTGACCTAATAAGATTCAACTGGAAGAATTTGTGATATATATATATATTTGTTGTCAAAAATTTTAAGTTTAAAAACCCTGTGAAATGTCACAGAAAAATTATTTTAATCTTTCTTAAAAATTTTTAGATTCAATTTAAGGATCATGTGAAGAATAGCAATGAAAAGAGTCTGCGTTTCGCACACTTTAGTGTAATAAATGCGTGTAGGCCTACATGATTAAAAAAAATTCTTGTTTTAATTTCCAGATTGAGGGAGAAATTTCCAAAAAATACCAAAACAGACGAGTCAACATAATGGGAGAAATCAACACCGTTTAATTTAATTAATTCTATGTCAAAATATTCTCGTTATCAATTGATTAATTGCATTTAAATGAATTATTTTTTATTGCTTGATTGTTCCATGATACTTGAAAGTCAGTAACATGTTAATACTTTGTTATGTGCAATATTTCTTTATTTGTTGCTATATTTTGTTATGTGGTACGACTCATTGATGACAAAGATCATGTGCACGAGAAACTGATATGATTATAGAAGTGTATCTATTGTTGGTTAAGGGAATAAATATATTCTGATGTCATTATTAAATGCTCTTTTTATTTTTGGTTTGTATGAGACTTCAAGTCGAAGTATTTCCTCCCATCTTGCGAATTGGAATTTTCTTAAGAGAGGCATTTTAAAATATTTTGGGATTAAACTGGCCTTATGGTGAAGGCAATATATGTTATATCATAGTTTGAAGATTGGTCATTTCTTTCCATTCGTATGCTTTAAAAAACAATAATTCACACTCATTTAAAATCTTTATGATCTGAGAGTGTAGGTCATCGTTTTGGTTATCAGATAAATATTGACTTCATATATATTATATCTATTGTTCATTCATCTTGGTTGAACTGTGTCAAGTTATCCAGGGTTATCAGCTTGCGGGACTAGGGTTATCCTGGCCTCCTGGTGGACATATTGGTGAACTAGACAATCAATCTCTGGTGCTCTTCTGAACTGACTGCACTGTCTCCATTTATTTAGGACATTTATGGATTTTAGTTGTTCCATGTTGTTGGTCTAGTTGGCAGGTGGCTTGCTCAACTTCAAAAATCAGAAAAATGAGTTACAAATCCGTGCTGATCACGGGAGCCAACAGAGGTCTTGGATTTGAGATGGTGAGACAATTGCTGGCCAGGGAGTCAGGACCAGAGGTGGTGTTTGCAGGGTGCAGGCAGCCAGGCAATGCTCAGGTGGGTAGTACCAGGGTAGGGTATAGGGGGAGCCACATGTGGCAGCTCTGGGTTCAGTCTATTGAGCCACACCCAGAAAAAAAAGTACATTTGATGCGCTTGAATTATTTAAACTACCAAATGTACTCCGATTGTACGGCAAAAATGCCTCTACTTTATACAAGGGAGCGTATGGATTTGCGTATACATAGGGAGTATAAATGAAGCATAATTTAAATAATTTGAGTGCTTCAAATGTACTTTTTTTCTCTTGGCAGGCACCTGATAGCTTTGTGTTGTATTGTAGAGCTCTAGGTACACAATACAGACAGACAAACATAATCCTATCTCTAGTCTGTAATTGACCGGTGTCTATAGATTTTATTAAGTCGGCAGAGTAGTGGTTCTACAGGGGGGTCGGGGACCATGTCCCCCCCCCCCCACATATAGGCTTTGTACCCACTCCCTCAAATGAAAATTTTGACTCAGCTTAAAACATGAAATTAGATTCATATTTACAGTTTGCCAGTCTGGAATGTTAACTTCGTCCTTCGATATTGATAAAATGTGTTATGCTATTGTACAAATTACTTTTTATTTTGGATATTTTCATTGATTTTCAAACATTTGTATGAAACATCATGAGCTGGCAGTTGTTTTAATCCGGCTAAAATAATTAATCAAAACAATTTTTTCCTCAGAAGGACATAACATATATGCACTGATTTGAAAAATGTTGAACAGGCATTGATCAGCTATAACATACTCAGTAGTTACCAGTTAAGTCCACGATTCCATGTCATAATTATACATTATGTTACAATTATTATTTCATGTCTTCTCTAAGTTCTCTTAACCTCTTGCAGGAGCTGGGTGAATTGTCCGGAAAAGACCAAAGATTACACTTATTAAAAATAGGTATATATAGGCCTTTGATATAGCCTGAAAGATATTAGTCGATAGACGGATCTGTATAATAAAAAATATCTTTTTTAATTAAAAATATTCTCAGTAATGAAAAATATCTAGCAACTTGTGAGCTGGGTCAATAATTTTCAAATTCATCCTTTTTCTTTAAGACTGCAACGATCCTTCAACTTTTGAGGGAGCCATGAAAAATGTCAGGGCGAAAGTCGAGGATAATGGTTTGAACTTGCTGATCAACAATGCAGGGATATACCACCCCAGCTCACTGTCTGAAGTCACTTTGGAGGAACTCGAAGTCTCATTTCGCATCAATTCTATCGCTCCGTTATTGATGACAAAGGTTATTTTACATATTTAATTATTTTATAAAAAAATGGACCAAAAATGAAAAAAAAACGGTCTCAATTATTTTGTGTCCAGTAGGCTAGGAGTTTATCTCAGTGATCTTGTATGGATTTTTTTCAATACGGTGAAGATGAGAAGCCTTGATTTACTGTTGCACTCCAAGGGACACACAAAGTAAACACGACATTGCTAATTTGTGGAGGGCTTGTCTGTTGGTTACGTAAAAATGCATGGTAGAAGTCATATTGCCACAATGTGAACACTACATTGAGATTTTTTCACAAGCTTGTGAAAACATTGCCACAATGGCACATGCCAATGTCATATCTTTTGACGTTGTTTCACAACATTGTGACAACGTAATTTCTACCATACAATTCTACGCAATTTTCACGAACCTAACGACGTTGTCGCAACATTGCTGCAAAGTAGATGTGCCCATTTAACTGGGATTGTATACCATCAGCTGCATGATTATATTTTGGATCAGTATCTATAATTAAGTTTGCCCTACCCTCTATTTTAGGCATCCACTATTTTCTGATATTACTCTTCAAACCTAGCTTAACTTGAAAACTATCTTCATTATTATTTTCCATTTTCAGACTTTCCTACCCCTCCTCCGATCAGCTTCCAAGAAGGTCAGCGGCCCAATGAGCAGTTCCAGGGCAGCTGTTGTCAACATTTCCTCTGGAACTGGATCTACCGGAAATGGGGAAGGGAACTTCTATGCGTACAGGGCGTCTAAGGTAGGCTATACATAAGGGGTGGACCAGACAATAGTAATGTTGGGGGGGGGAGGGGTAGTATGGAATTTTCCACCAAGACAAACTCTTTTCTCGCTCTCAAAACGAATGTCGAAAAACAATTTTTTCCCCATTTGGATGCACGACAAACTTTTTTATTGTAGTCTTGACATTACGGTAGGGGGAACGGGGGCACATTGGGACGCTTTTAACATCTACTCATTTTGCTCAATGCTGAAAGCACTGAAGAACTCAGAAGTTTGCATGAATATCACCAATACTATTGAGCTTAAATGCAAGGCATAACAAACTAGACTGCACCTACCCTTTTGCAGCCAGAGAGTCATAAAAATGACTGTCCCAATGTCCCCCGGCTAAAACAGCCGGGGCACATTGGGACATCAATTAAAAAATCATTTTAACACTCCATGTGCAATAGATATCACATATAAGTAGTGCGTAAGACTATATACAGTGCATTAACACCTTGTAGTGCCAATAGTTCTTAACTTTAAACAGTTTTAAACATTCAACATAAACTGTCCTGGGTGCGGACATCTATGTAAGTAACACACAGTGCTTTGCGACAAATTTGTTCGCAGAGCATGGTAATCCACTGTACCTCTATTCACTGTGGCCTGAATACCTGTTGTGTGCTGTCCCAGGTCATTCAGTTGCCTTGGACACTTAAATTCTGCCATATTAAGTGCGTCCCAATGTGCCCCGAATTCACTGTCCCAATGAGCCCCGATATGACTTTTACACCAAAATGCTAATTTCTCGGACACCAGTGAATGTGTTTATCACGATAGCAATTCATAACTGTTCGTTACGATATAGAACATTCACACAAGCACCGAGAAAGCCTCATTGTTCATGGTTTGTCCACAGAATGGTTCCAATTGAACCCGTCCATATTTACTTTCGTGGTAGGAAAACAAACTTTTGCTCGCCATACTTCTACATGTGGCTGTAATTTGTCTATAAAACCAAGGAAACATCAGGATGTGAAACTTCAAGATATGGTGGCACTACCATATCATATACCTTGCCAGGATCCAAGAAAACCCACCGTCCCACAGTGCCCCGCGTCCCAATGTGCCCCCGTTCCCCCTACCCTAGCTACTGGACAAACTTTTTTTATATTTGCATGTCTGGCTGGCAGAGACCATGGCATATTTTCTTAAAAGGGGGAAGCTGTGGCACCTGTAGCCCACAAAGTGTTAAAGCTTTGGAAGCAATCTTTGTCAAATAAAATTTTTACAAATAATTAATCCGAAAATGGGGTGGGGAAGAACACACTCCTTTGGGGCCCCCACCCGTTCCCTGGTTTTCTATAGTGATATAACATTGATAAAATAATGCTGATATTATCATTTATGAAATTGTAAATGATTATTTTCAGGCCGCCTTGAACAACATAGCCCACACCCTAGCCTATGACCTAAAGAGCGAAGGTATAGCCGTGATAGGCATCTGCCCAGGTTGGGTGCGCACAGACATGGGAGGGCAAAATGCCAAGTTATCTCCCGAAGAAAGCATCAAGTCCGTTTTGAGCGTTGTTGACGGATTGTCTGAAGAACATACGGGAGGATTCTTCGATAGATCAGGACAAAGAATACCATTTTAGAATTGTTCTATTCATTGTGATGATATTAGTTTTTGACGTACAAAAATGCTTGGATCAAACCATTGAGGTTTCCTATCTTCTAGCATGCCCATGCAATTATATATTTGTATCAGGGGTCTTTGAGCACAAGTGATAGGGGTCAAAGTCTTGCGAAAGTACGTAAGTATACACTCCAAGATTGATTTCATATTCCAGTGAGGAAAAGGCTATCCATGCTTACTTTTATTTTCTATATTTTCTTAGGAGGCAAGGATCATTCCAAGCCTATTAGGCCTATTAAGTATGTCATTGGTGGTGTGGCGCGGATTTGGTGCAGGGACAATGTCATTTGCGCACAAGAATTTGTTAAAACTTACAGAAATGTATCGTTGCTTATGGCAATAAATATATTTTGAAATTATACGCCTATAAATATATTTTGAAATTATATGCCTATAATATATAGGTCTATTATTATTCAATTATAACTTTTATGTTTCATTTGAGACCTAATACAGCTTTAAATCAAATATTTTCATTCATCTGCTTAAATGAATTTTTTTTAGACATACGTACATTCATTTGAGCGATTAAAGTGGCCTAATGGTGAAGGCAATATATTTATTACAGATTAGGGATTTAATTTTGCTGGTCATTTAGTTTATACCATATATGATTACTCGGATTATTTCTCTCTCACAAATCAAAGCTTTAAAAGATCTGCTCTTCTTTGTTTGGTAGTTTGGGTTCATTGGTGTGCGGGACGGCTGTCTCGTGGGGTGGGGGGGGGGGGGGCTGTGACTATTTTGCCCTGAAAATTTAACATGGCGCGAATGTGAACAGGGTAGTGGATCTGCCCTGATACTAAGCAGGATTTGCCCTGATGAGCCATTTGCCCTAATGCTCCAGCCCCTCCTGACCCGCTGCTAAAAAATACGCCTATGTTTGGGTTACTGGGTTATCAGATATAATGTTGACTTTAGTTGATTAAGTTTAATTGATCTATTAGGGTTTCATCGGGTAAAATGTTGGTTTATCAGCTTATAGGCATTGTACCCGTCTGAAGACCAATATGACTGCTTTCAAGTGCTTTGGCAATAAACCTCAATATTGGTCTCCTAAACGTCCACTATCTATGATAGAAGTATATCTCTTGTTGGTTAAGGGAATAAATATAATCTCAATTTCTAATATCTTTATTAAATTCTCAGTTAACTTTTGTTCGTTTTTGAGACCTTAAGTCAAATAATTATTTCCTGGCAGTCATCTTGGTTATTGGAGTATTCTCAGTTTCAACACACAGCAAAGTCCTGGGATTTGAGCCCAGTTTATCCTGACTGGGAGCCTCCAAGTAAAGATAAACTGGTTTAAAGTTAGAGGTTCATCTGATAAACAGGTGGAACCTCAACTAATAGAAGAAGGGGTTGAAGTGGCCTCATGGTGAAGCCAATGTATTTTGTTTTGTTTTGAGGACATCATTCCAAATTTTGTCCTTTAACTTCAGTTCTGTGTGTGTTCCAGGGTGTGTTCGCTTCAGTTATTTCACTCTCATTTAAAATCTTTAAGATGCACGGGTGCAAGTCACTGTTCAGTTATCAGATAAATGTTGTCTATAAATGTTGATGCATGTGGGTTTAGCTTACAGTGTAAAAAATTCACAGTGTCAACTTGTCAAGTTATATTAGGGGTTATTAGCTTGTGGGGGCTATCCTGGGCCCCTGGTGGATATTTTGTGGTTCACTTAAAAATCTCCTTTTATTTAGGACATTTCATTATTTTGTTGGTTTGGCAAGTTGGCAGGTGGCTGTGCTCGACTTCAAAAATGAGTTACAAATCCGTGCTGATCACTGGAGCCAACAGAGGTCTGGGATTTGAGATGGTGAGACAACTGTTAGCCAGGGAGTCAGGTCCAGAGGTGGTGTTTGCAGGGTGCAGGCAGCCAGCCAATGCTCAGGTGGGTAGTACTAGGGTAGGGTATAGGGGGAGCCACATGTGGCAGGTCTTGGTTAAACTGTCAAGATCTTGTTGGACTTGTGTCTTCCCTCATATAAAAATTGTTACTCTGTTTAAAACAGAATTTGGTTCATACTGTAGTATAGCGAGTTGAGTATGTTGCTTATAAGCATATTTTGCATGTTGAAACTTTTCATCGATAAACATTTGTGTATAAAATTTTAGATTTAGATGGTAATTTTTTTTAATCTGGCCAAGAAATTCATAAAGGCCATTTTTGCCTCAGAACAACATATTATTAACATGTATGTATAAGAAATTGATTAAATGATGAACAGTATTGCAAATATCTCCTTTAGTACATGATATAATTGCCCATTAGGCCTGTTTATTATCATTATTACATTCATGTTTTCTTAATCTCTTATAGGAGCTGAGCGAATTGTCCAAAAAAGACCGAAGATTACACTTATTAAAAATAGGTATGCCAAAAGTATATATAGACTTATTATAGAGACCTAACAATATTATTATAATAGACAAATCTGTTATATTATGTAGCATGGCAACTTGTCAGCTTGGACACTAATTTTCAAAATTCTATATTTTTTTTCAGATTACAATGATCCGTCAACTTTTGAAGGTGCCATGAAAAATGTCGAGGAGA
Source organism: Platynereis dumerilii (assembly GCA_026936325.1). NCBI lineage: Eukaryota > Metazoa > Annelida > Polychaeta > Phyllodocida > Nereididae > Platynereis > Platynereis dumerilii. Next base: position 7,556,002 of record JAPTHN010000022.1, on the reverse strand, counting down.
AAGTCAAGGGTAATGGTTTGAACTTGTTGATCAACAATGCAGGGATCTTCGACACCAGTCCACTGTCCGAAGTCACTGCCGAGAAACTCGAAGTCTCGTTTCGGATCAATTCTATAGCACCGTTTTTGATGACAAAGGTAAATCCTATCTGTAAGACGTACATTTTGGAAAAGGACAAGCATGTTTCAACGCAGTGGAACAGTTTTGTTGACGAGCGAAGACCTCTTGATCTGACAACCGCTGTCCTGCGGATCCGCATTTTACTCATCACAGCGCTTATGCGCATGCGTCGCTTCTCTCTAAAAAATTTTCTGGAGAAGGCAGACGTGCGATCGACTTCTGTTAAATTATCAAGGTTTTTACACACTTACCAGTGTTTGAATACTTGTTCACAGTATATGCTGATTCTTGTGCATGCTTGGAAACACTTGGGCATCTTTCACTGTACTGTGGAAGCGTGGGAGACACGTTTTCTTGGTTCCAAAACGACATTGTCCCGACCACGTGGAAGAAGCAGTCATGGCGATGGACTTGCGGGACCTCGATTCGTATCCTAGCAACCTAAATAGATTTGCACTCATTCACCTCAAAGATCGTCAGTTGTGACGTCCTGTTCATCAAGGACCTACTCCAGATGTATAGTATCACAGATTCTTCGGTTTCCAACTTTTGGGCCTTCCACTGTTCCAGGCTAATCCACATCGATGTCCCTTGACACTTCACACAAGAGGGCGCCAAACCAAAGACTGGGCGAAGTTCATTGGAAGCTGCTGCCACCTAGAACTCCAATACTCAGCTGATCTCTCAAATCCTCTCCAACTTGGAGTCCAAGACACTTTATTTTCCAGCTCATTAGAGCAATCTGTCCCTATAGCTGTGGCACTACAGCTGTGGAGCATTAAAAAAAAAAAAAAAAAAAAACTCCACACAGAAGGAATAGGCCTTCTACGAATATCTAAATATTTAATTTAATAAGCAGGGATTTCTCATGGTGTAATGCCACAGACAATCCCTTTTAAAGAATAATCTTTCTATTTATCTCCCCATATTTTCAAACATCTATATATTTCTAAACTATCACTACTTCAATATTCTTGGTCATCATATGATCAACCAAAAACATTATTTTATAACTTAATCCATTCATGTTACTCAAAATATTATTCAATATTATTTGTATTAATTACTCCTAATAGCTCCCATAATTAACCTTCTCCAATTCTCTTCTTTAATTTAATATCCAAAATCATTTTTCTTCCTCAAACATTCTATACTCCTACACCACTATTTGTGGTCACTTATTTAGCCTATATTATATCACCACTACTTCAGTGATCAACTATGACTTATACCTGATCACTACATTTATTTTTAATTTATTCATATTTTTCTCCCTACCGATCACCACTAATTTTGTGATCAATTCTTATTCTATACCCGATCACCACTAATTTTGTGATCAATTTCTATATCCGATCACCACTAATTTTGTGATCAATTATTTTTATATATCAGATCACCACTCATTTTGGGATCAATTATTTTCTTTCCGATCACCACTAATTTTGTGATGAATTATTTCTCTTTGATCACCACTAATTTTTTCGTGATCACTAATTTTTTATTATCTCGTGCCTCAGGCCAATCCAATATTTTTTGAAATTACAGATGCCCAAAAACAAAGGTCAACGTGGAAAATCATCACCACGAGTCACGCCAAACCCATCACAGAGGCGGTCGCCATCAACATCCAATTGGGCGGTGTCCCCCGTACCAGCGGCTACCCATCGGGATACTCCGGTCGTATTTCAAAGGTCAGACCCCAACCAGGAGGAGAGCCACTATGATTATGGCCGCTCTCTGGAAGAGAGAGTAAGGGCTCTGGAATATGCAGCCATTGGGAAACAGCCTACTCCTGTGCAGCGGGGCCAGTACGACCAGCCGTCAGCGGGATCACTAATGGGCACTCCCTCCCTTCCCTTATTCACCTCCCTCACTAGGGAAGTGCAAGACAAAGTGTCGAAGGGGGAGTATGTGGATCTTAATGCTCTGACTTCATCGGACCCTATCCCTGAAGAGCAGAGGCCAGCCACAAAACGACTCACACCACTATCTTGGGCCAGAGCGTTTATGAGACTATCCAGTGAACTCATCCGCCAAGGAAAAGCTGATCCGCAGAGTTTACTCATTCACATGGACAATGTACTTGGCTTGGCGGAAGACAACCATGCCTGGCTGGACTACGATGTAAACTTCCGTTCCCAGCTTGTCAATGCCGGCTACAGTTTTGCCCACATGCGAGTGGAACTCTATGCTAAAGCGGTTTCCACAACCCAATACCTTAGTCAAGGAAGGAACAACCGACCTGACAGGCCAGTTTCAACGCCACCAGTGCCCTTCGGGTACTGCTACAAGTTCCACTCTGCAAGTCAAAGGTGCGAGGCCTCACCGTGCCTATTTTCACACAGTTGCCCATCCTGTGGAGCGCGTCACCCTATCTACCTCTGTGCCATGTCTAACCCACCGTCGCAAGACATCTCGTCTCACCAAAAGGGGCCAGCGGATCAAAAAGGCCAGAACCAGTCCACACCACAAGGCCAGTTTTCTTAAATTCCTGCAGTGGGTCGACACGAATTCTCATCAATATAACTTTGCCATTTCTTCAACTTGTTTTCTCATGGTGAAATGCCACAGGAACATGCTCCATACATTTATCCGTACCTTACCTTCCTCCATCCTCATGGTGTAATGCCACAGGAAAAAGGCCTTCAGTGTCCTCATGGTGTAAGGCCACAGGACCATATTACACCTATTTGTCATTAAATAACCCATTCATCCTCATGGTGTAATGCCACAGGAACATCTATGGGCCCTAACATATAATTATTCTCCCTCTATCCAGTTGGAAGGTTTGACCCTGACCTGTCGTTTATTGATAATATTTGTTCAGTGGTGGATCGATCGTTTACTATTCCTCTTCCTATCCCATGATTGAGGGCAATGGTGTAATACCATGTTCCTTCACTTACCCTGCTCCTCCTCTCTCCTCTTCTTCTTGGCGCAACCCACGTTGTGGGTTGTTTGGCTGATCACTTCGTTCTTCTCCAAGAAGTGAGGAGTTTCGGACTCTCCTGACCTAATTTCATGTTCTGACTGTTCTTGTTCCTAGCGTCTACATGTATTCAAGATACCTTATACTCGAACCCCAATTTTCTTCAATGATTTGTATTTATGTATTTACTCATCCAATTCAAGATGTTATTAAACAAACTATTAAACTCCATAACTGGTGTTCGGAGCGTATGTCAACAAAAGCATGTTTCAACGCAGTGGAACAGTTTTGTTGACGAGCGAAGACCTCTTGATCTGACAACCGCTGTCCTGCGGATCCGCATTTTACTCATCACAGCGCTTATGCGCATGCGTCGCTTCTCTCTAAAAAATTTTCTGGACCCACCATCCACCCCTACAACCGCCATTTCCTCAGATTTGTGATCTCGCCTCTTAGTGTAATACTACAGGCGTACTTTCTCATCCTGAGGTTTCGGATCGATCAGATAATAACACTGTGTGGCTGATCACTTCGTTCTTCTCCAAGAAGTGAGGAGTTTCGGACTCTCCTGACCTAATTTCATGTTCTGACTGTTCTTGTTCCTAGCGTCTACATGTATTCAAGATACCTTATACTCGAACCCCAATTTTCTTCAATGATTTGTATTTATGTATTTACTCATCCAATTCAAGATGTTATTAAACAAACTATTAAACTCCATAACTGGTGTTCGGAGCGTATGTCAACAAATGCAGGACCTTAGACTTTGAAGATGGACATCTGAGTGCTAGGCTGTTAATTCTATAGGCATACATAATTAGCAGTTTATTACATTTAGTGCTTACTGCCAATTCTCTAAATGGGGGATATCAGAAAACATTCTAGTGTACTAAGAGTTTTTTTTTTACAGAGTTTGTCTGATACAGCATGTGTACAGTGAAGATGAGATGCCTACACTGTTAACAACTAACCGTCCCACAGGACACACAACATACATTGCTAATAGCAGGCGTTAGTGGAACTCACCTTTTTCCAGCTCTCCGATGTCCCAACGCACAAAAAAACTATTTCCGGAAACAACTGCCATTTTGTATCATTGCTTAGTCGATAGACTGGCATTCCGGGCCTCATAACACTATTCTAATTCCGCAGGTATGTATCGTAAAAACTAGCGGATCAATGGATTAAGTCCAGAAGATGACTCGGTTGGGCTAACCCAGCATTGTCAGGCTGGTTAAACGATGTTATGGACCTCGGAAAACCCAGACCCATTGACAATGAACAAGCCGATGTTTTCGGAAGTAGTTTTTTTGTGTTCTGCAACGCCAGAGAGCTGGAAAAAGGAGAGTTCCACTAACGGGCCCTATTGGTGGAGGGCTCATCTATTAGACTGTTGGTCAGAATGTATGGTAGCAATTATGTTGCCACAACGGTACAACATGAACACAAAATTGAGACTCCTTCGCAACATTGTGAAAATGTTGCCACAACGTCGCATGCTAACGTCATGTCTTTGACGTTGCTTCACACAATTGTGGCAGTGTCATTTCTACCATCAAGTTTTAATTGCGTAATTTTCACCAATATTTTGCGGTGTTGTCACAGCATTGCTACACCAATATGTGCCCATAGCAATTAAGCATGTCTGATTACATTCTTAATTGGTATCTGTTTCCCTGCGCCTTATTTTAGGCCTCCAGCATTTTCTGATATGACTCTTTAAACCCTACCTTCAATATTTTTTTCATTATTTTTTTCCTTTCCAGACTTTTCTGCCCCTTCTCCAATTAGCTTCCGAAAAGGTTAACGGCCCAATGAGCAGTTCCAAGGCGGCAGTTGTCAACATTTCCTCTCTTTCTGGTTCAACCGGAAAAGGTGGAGGAAGCCACTATCCATACAGGGCTTCTAAGGTAGGCATAGATAATCCTAGAACAACAGGCCTATAATCCGTAGACCCGGCCGTCAGGGTGGGACACATTTTGGAAATCTTAGGCGGATCAAACCTGACCTCTGTTTTTGCAAGTGAGGTTGGCATATATAATATATAAGAGTGTGTGTGTAAAATTTCAGCTCATTCTATTAATATTTAGAGGTAGTGCATTTCACTTGAAGTTTATAATGTAAATCCTCATTGGCGAGACCTGAAAAAAAAAACAGAAAAAAGCATGATTTTCGACCATTCAAAGACTATGGGGGAGAGTTTTGGGAGGGCACTTCAGAACAGGCGTCCATTTTGCCATAAAATATATTGTTTGGCCACTATGAGGAGCTAAAATCTTGAAATTTAGGCGTTTTTTTAGTCATTTTCGTCATATTCAGCTGATATTGGACATTACATTGTGCAGAGATGAAGAGTGGAAAATGCAAAATTATGGCGGTTATGAACTGCCCTCCCAAAACCCTCCCCCATAGTTTTTGAATGGTCAAAAAATATTGATTCTAAGTCTCATTTTTGGAAAATCATGCTGTTTTGCAGGTTTTTTCAGGTCTCGCCAATGGGGATTTACATTATAAACTTCAAGTGAAATGTGCAACCTCTAAATATAAATAGAATGAGCTGAAATTTTACACACATATGCTCTGATATGCCAACCTCACTTGCAAAAAAAAGCCAGATTTGATCCGCAAACATTGCGGCGCCAGTCCCACCCTACAGGCCGTTCAATGTAATTTCCATCTCACTCAGAAGGCTTGTCACTAATTGATATTTAAACTCCACAGGGTGAACAGCTAGTCCAATTAACAGAGTCAGGCTGGCAGAGACCGGAGTAAATTTCTTCAAAAGGAGAAGGCCTGGTGCCCGTAATCTTTGTGAAAATAGAATTTATACAAATAATTAATCAAAAAACATGGGGGGGGGGCACCTGGGAAATGACACACCCCTTGCCCCCCCCCCCCCCCGGCACCGTTCCCAAGTTTCTATGGTAATTCAGAGTCATGTAGTGACTTAACATTGATAAATAATGTTGACATTATCAATTATAAAATTGCAAATTATTATTTTTTACGATTTTCAGTGTGCCTTGAACAACTTAGCCCACACCCTAGCCTATGACTTGAGGAGCGAAGGTATTGCCGTGATAGGCATCTGCCCTGGTTGGGTTCAAACGGATATGGGAGGGCAAAATGCCAAGTTATCTCCCGAAGAAAGCATCAAGTCTGTTTTGAACGTTGTTGACGGATTGTCTGAAGAACATACGGGAGGATTTTTTGATAGATCAGGACAAAGAATACCATTTTAGAATTATTTGATTCATTATGATAATATATAGATCATGACATTCAATGCTTGCAATATACCATTGAGGTTTCCTACTTACTATATCTACAAGCATGCATTTTCAATTAGAATGCATTTTGTGACGAGGCGTGAACAATGAATGTCATTGGTGGCACTGATTTGGTGCATGGACATGTTATGTGCAAGAGAAATTGTTAAAACTTACAGAAGTGTATTATTGGTTATGGTAATAAATATATTTTGAAATATATAGAGTCCTATTATTATTATTCAATTATAAATTGTATTTTTTTTTTTTTTTAAGTTTGAGACCTTAATTCAAAACATTTCCAATCATCTTGCGTTTTGGAATTTTCTTTCAACATATATATTTAATTACTGAGATTGAAGTGGCCTTATGGTGAAGGTATGCAAATTACAGGTTTTTGCTGGACGTTTTCTTCATCATATATATATTATGATTAAATTATTTCTCCCGCAAATCAAACCTGTAAAAGATCTTCTCATTGTTTGGGTTATTGGGTTATTATTATATATAATGTTGACTTTAATTGATTAAGTTTGATTTATTATATATATATATTGAAAAATTGGTACTACTTGTAATGTTTGTGTATGAAATTGGAAAAATTAACATCTATCTATTAGCACACTGTACAAACGGACAGACTCAACAGCAGTGATGTGACGATTATGGCAGTTAACCTAATATTTTCTTAAATATTATGCTTGGAAAACGTAATATTTGATACTAGAATAATCTAGATTGTTTCCTTGGTATTTCTTGATGATGCTGGGTGTACTACATATTCTCATTTTCATGGATTATCAAGTTATCAAAGAATAAAAAAACCTGGGAATTTTCTACACTGTGACACAATTTGTGGTCAATTACTTAATACTACGACGTTGGAAGTTACATTAACATGTTCCTAATATTGTTGGTCGTTTTATGCACACTATTTCATAAATATTTGACCAGTCAATCACATTTAAATAAACAAATACTGAAGGCACTATTGAAATGTTCCAGTTCAAGCCTGCCGCATTCAGCTGTCCTTTCAAGATTTGTGTGAAGAAGCAGATTTTAAAAAGCTAATCCAGTGTATTAATGAAGCATTTTGAAGCTTGCAACATATCTTATAAAATGCCTTATATTTTTAGCTTTTATCCTCCTTTTTTGTTTTTCCAGAATTTTCGCAGAAAATAACTAAAAAGTGAGTTACAAAGACAAAAGTGAGACATCAGTCAGTAAATATACCCCAAAATGTTTGTGGTTACTTCTGTTTGAATTTTTCGTTAGGATAAATGTTCTTGTGATCATTTCATTCATTTAGGATCATAATATCAAAGCTGTTACATGGACACTGTTATTTGTCTTCTTTTAAAATATGTTAACTGCCTTATTTGCCTGATAACTGCCGTTAAGTCTGTCCGTTTGTACAGCGTGATTAGTTGATTAAGTTTGATTTATCTATCAGAGTTTCATCTGATCAGGTAAAATGTTGGGTTATATCAGCTTATGGGTTGTCCTGGCCTCCTGGTGGATATCAAGTGAACTACTGGCAAGCCAAAGGTCTTTTTGTTTACAGCTGAGCCTCTCTTTCAATTTAGGACATTTGGTTGGTGCAGTTGGTACACAGCTTGCTCATAACCTTCAGAAGCTTCCAGAATGAGTTACAAATCCGTGCTGATCACAGGAGCCAACAGGGGTCTTGGATTTGAGATGGTGAGACAACTGTTAGCCAGGGAGTCAGGCCCAGAGGTGGTGTTTGCAGGGTGCAGGCAGCCAGCCAATGCTCAGGTGGGTAGTACTAGGGTAGTGTATAGGTGGAGCCACATGTGGCAGTTCTGGCCTAAGGTCCATAGACCTGTACAAGGGCCTTAACCGTAGACCTGTGGCATTAACACGATTGTTTTAAAAGCTCTGTTCTATTATGCTTGACAAAGAAAGGTATTTGTATTGTATTGTAATAATAAGAATAACAATGAGCATAAATAAATGTATGATTATCATCTTATACTAATTTAGAATACCAAAAATTAAAGCTAATTGATTTATATTATACCATATATACACTATCAGTATGGATTAAATTACAATTTGTCATAACCTGTGAATATACCTCATTGCTAAGCATTAATCTCTTGTTTAGTTCTAATGTATGACTGTCATTCTTATAACACATGCATTCTCTTTATTTTTTCCAGGAGCTAAATAAGTTGTCTGAAGAAGACCAAAGATTACATGTCTTAAAAATAGGTAAATTATTATATTACGACATATAGATTTATGTATCAACCATGGATTAAAAGTGTGTCCTATTCATATTCTCTTTTTAAATAGAATATATAATATTATATGAATGCATGTCAATCAAGCGACTAAGTTCATAATATTCAAAACTCAATTTTCTATCCACCAGATTGCGATGATCCTTCAACTTTCGAAGGTGCCATGAAAAATGTAGAGGCGAAAGTCGAGGACGATGGTTTGAACTTGCTAATCAACAATGCAGGGATCTTTGATACCAGTCCCCTTTCACAAGTCACTTTCGAGAAACTTGAAGCTTCATTTCGGATCAATTCTATCGCTCCATTGTTGATGACAAAGGTAATTTCTATAAATCTATAATTATAGTAAAGAGGTTATGACAAACAATTAGAAATTGAGATTTTGATGATATACTTTAAGAAGGAGTTACTTATCATTCAATTCTGTAGAATATGTTTTAATAATTTTTTTTGCCTACTTTTCAAGACATTTCTGCCCCTTCTCGAAGCTGCATCCAAAAAGGTCGGCGGCCCAATCAGCAGTTCAAGAGCGGTTGTGGTCAACATGTCATCTGGTTACGGATCAACAGGAGATGGTGAAGGAAGCATCTATCCATACAGGGCATCAAAGGTAGTTCCTATAGGCTATATATATATATATATATATATATATATATATATATATATGTATTTAAGTATGTTATAAGGATATAATAAAGCGTACAGTCTCAAAATTGTTAGTAAAGAAGGAAGAAGTAGCTCTGGAAGCTGCATATTCCAAGGAGACTTCTGGTAGGGAGAGTACAATGCATGGATGATTGGGGCTTCAAGCTAAGAATTGAAGGAACTGCTTTTATCATAGACGCAGGAGGTCAACAATTTTTTTGGGGGGAGGGGGCTGGCCAAAAAATGATTTCCAGATTGTCACAAAAATCTTAATTCAAGAAATTTTTGCCCCAAACTACTTGCAAAATTGCTTCCCCACATCTTTTTCTGGGAGTCTGCAGGCCAACCAGCCTACACCCATGACACCCATGACTGTTACCGCTGGAAGTAATCTTTCCCCAAATTGGAAATATACAAAAATTAATGTGAAAATATGGGGGGAGCAGGGGGGGGGGACTATCCTCCTCCCCCTCCCCTGAATTTTTCGGCAATTTCAGTCTAATGTGATAAAAAATTAAGCGTGTAAATTAGTATATATATTATATATTGTCATTATTTATCATTTATAAAATAATAATTTTGATTATTTCCAGGCTGCTTTAAACAACATAACTCACACTCTTGCCTATGACTTGAAGAGCGAAGGCATCGCCGTGATATGTATGGACCCAGGGTGGGTGCGCACAGATATGGGAGGGCCAAATGCCTCATTATCCCCCGAAGAAAGCATCAAATCAGTTTTGAGAATCGTTGACAGAATCTCAGAGAAACATACAGGAGGGTATTTTGATCGATCTGGACAAAGAATACCATTTTAGAATAGTTTCCATTATTTTAAATTATAGAGCTCTATGACATATCAATTTTTTGATATTTCAAAAGAATTGCATTTCTCATATCACAAGTGTTATTTACCTGTGGTACGGCATAAGTTGAAAAATGAATTTTGTTTATTTCATCAAAGATTTACTATCGCCGCATAACTATACTTTTCTCAGGGATTTTTTATAAAACTATCGAAAAAAGAAAAAGTTTTTTCTAAAAATGTGTGGTTGTAAAGGCTTATATGCCAATATGTGGTGTGCTGTACATAAGTCTTACGTGATTTGCTCATTTGAAGTTCTATGCTTGCGCATACAAAAATAAAATTAAAAAAATATTAAACCTGCCTTTGTGACCTTTCTCTTGTCTTCAGAAAATTGATTCATATATATTTTAGATTGAATAAGCAGGTACACTGTACCAAAATCTTGTTTTTTCTAATTCCATAGTCATTTGTCTAGCGGTCAAGACATCTGAAAAGACATTAACTGGACGACTCAGTTTTCAATGTTTCGTGTGGCAATTTCTAAAAATTTATTCCGGAAAAATGAAAAATAAAACCTCTACCATTTTTGCAGAAATACAAGATGATCTCATAAACTGCTAAAAATATAAATTTCAAGTTTCTATCACCTGTCCCACATGGCCATCTTTGCACTTGAAATTAGTCAATTTTAGGAATCGTCCTGTGATTTTCTTCATGTGCATAATATTAATAGTAGGTGGGTTAGGTCAAAGCTGACTTCACTTTCTGATGCAAAGGTCCCCTTTGGCACAGATGTACCTTGGGGTCATCGGAAAAGATTTATCCAAAGACACAAGTGAGATCACCCCCTGGATTGGAAATACAGCCATTTTCCAAAATGGCCGCCACATAGGCAAAAAGTCCAATATCTCCGCTTCTATTTCAGCTAGAGAGATAAAATTAGGGTCAAAATATATGTTTTTGGGGTCAGAGAATCCATTGAAATAGTTCCTAAGCGTGAAAAACCAATACTTACACATTTTATTGTAGCCCCTGCTTTAAAAATGGCCGCCAAGCAAGGTTGACAACACCAGGGCCACTGTTAGTGAACATTTTGTGTTACTTTGATACCATTAGGTTGCATCATCTGCCAAAAATGATGGAAAATCAATCTCTACTCAAAATCAACATCCTCTAACACAATTAAAAATAAGACATACTCAATATCAGCTCCATTGAACAATATTTATGTGGTCTTCAAAGCCTCCTAAGTTTCTTCACTTCGATCCATCACATTTTGGAATATGCTTTTCCTGATAATTTTGCCAAATCACAATCTAAATTTAGGACATTTACATTCCTGATATCAGCATTCAGCATCAACAGCCTATACATAAACAGCATCAAGCTGTGGCTCCATTTAATTTTAGTTATCTCGTCGTATCCTGACCTTGTAAACATTCTGTCAATTTACTAATTTTTCGTCATCACTTAGCTTTCAATTTAATTGTCCAGCAATTCAATCATGGTATGTTCAGTAAACGAAAAATGTGACAAATTGATTCTTTAATATGTATACACTGTGCCATGGTATTTGGCTGAATTTTCTTATGTGCATAGCTACAATAGTCACCAAGAAATAACCCAGCCACTGCAGTTTTTGTCAATAAGAGTGACAAAATGAGTGTCAGTAATTTTGAGATAAGAAAAAGTTTGACATGACTTTAATCAGTATTCATGAAAATTTGTAGACTGGTGGAGAACATTTATAGTGTGCTATGCTATATGACTTGTAAACAGAGGTGGCATGCATGACTTAGATGAGCTGAGGGATATTAACTTGAATATTTTGAAGATTTTCTACCCTTTCCTGCCAGTCATAACCATCTTTGAAGACCAATACTAAAGCTAGTAAGCAAAAAGTTAGAAAAATGTCCTTTTTTGGTGTAAGGAATTAATCAAAATGCGCATTGGAGGACATATGTTTAGATGATGCAGTTGTTCAAAGGGAGCCAAAATCTTACACCATGAGTATCCTCTGATGAAGCAGTCATTCATCAGTTCCCTTTCATCTTAAAGTGAGGCTGATTCATTCCTCCAGATGCTGCTTGAATAGTCTTGAAGAATACCATATACTGAGGACTCTTACGTCCTCAGCCTCACATGACTCTCAGTCTCAACCCAGCACTGTCTTCACTACCATGACCAGGACTCTTTCAGTGTGCAGTATCATCATTGACAAGCTAGTTAAAAAGATACATGTAGCTCTTGAAACTGCCTAAGGTGGCACGTAGTCTTATCAAGGTCTCAACTAATTTTGCCAGCCCACTCCATTTCATAACCAGGAAAAGAACCCATTAGTTCCAGAGAAAACAAGTGCACTGTCATGAGAGGCGATGACTCAATGAAATAGGGTAGAGTCAGTCCAGCTACTGATATGCTGGTGGGGGATGAGGATAGCTGCACAGAGGTCAGACTTTTTTTCTGACACCAGCCTGATCAACCCCACAAACTCAATCATCCTGTCAGGACCAGGACTTAACTAGAATTGCAATAGTCCCCACGTGACTTTAATCTCTCCAACTGTAAAAGGGTTAGGTACTGATCAGTCCCCTCTGGTCAAAAGATTATTCAAATTTCAACAAAACCTTAATGCAGATTCAACCATCATAGCTGTATTCCATACTAAAAAGGAGACAAAAAACCTGTTTTATGTGACAATGAAGCTGTATCTTCAATCTAGAAGTGCATTAGTCGTAAAAACCATCTATAGACAAGGGCTGTGTGTGTTATGTAGGCCTATATATGACAGATTGAAGACAATAAGCATAGATGTGGCTGATTTAGTGATCAGCCCCTCAGAAAAATTTGGAGTTATGGTACCACCTCAAGCAGCTCATGGAGTCTTTATCATAGTTGGTTACGATACAGCAATATTCATCACAACCCCTTATTCTCTACAGCTATGCGTACACATGTAATAGGCATTGAATCAGCTCTTCTGTACAAGTAACCAAACCACTAGAAGTAAAACATCCTTGATACAGTTGAAGTGGGAATAATGGCAAGTTAAAAGTTTGTGACATCTCTAAAAGGCTATGTACCATCCCTACAAGCTTTATGCCTAGTAACATTGGTCTTCCAAATGGCTCTGACTGGCTAGAAAGAGTAGAAAACAAAGACATGAGAGTGGTAAGTGGATATCCCGGGCACTGGGCCGGATAATTTGCTAATATTTCTTAGCATAATTCATATGCCTCAGCCAAGTCATACACGCTACTTATTGTACCTCCGTTCACTGAGTGTCTGAAATGTCTAACTATGGCATGGCATACAATGAATGTTCTGCACCAAACAATAAATTTCTTGAATCATCCACAAACACCTTACCAATATATTTTGCCCAAAACATATTTTCACAAAAGCAGTGGAAACTCATGAGTCTGGGCTTGGTGGGGTGCTCTCTTGGTGACTTTGCTAGCTTAGCATATGAGAAGATGCTGTGAAGTGTGTCTCGTGATTGACCCTACAGAAATGACTGGACAACAGCCATAAATAACACTATTATCTTAAATGTACAGCGAAATTAATTTGACATATATGATTTTTCACTCACTGAGCATAGATACGATGCTTGAATTACTAGACTACAAAAATGAAAGCTTGGCGATGATGAAAAAATTAGTAAATGGACACAATGTAAGATCAGAGAAAACTGAAATTACAGGTAGATAGAACACAGCTTGATGCTGTCTATATAAAAGCTGTTTCTTTCAGCTGATATCACAAATAACTTCTTCCTTGGCAATCTTTGAACATGTTGAAGTCATTACTTCAGTGCAGATATTTTTTAAACACTGTATATTTTTAATTCAGAAATAAATATTTTCAGTTGTCGCAGATGACACTCAAAATAAATGATTTTATTACATGACCACTATGCTAGAGTGATGCTGATTGGCCGAAGTCAGCTCAATGAAGACATCATAAAAACTCATATTGCATGGTTAGAGTGGATATAGAGTGCAATATTGAAGTTTTTCCCAAAAAAAAAAAGAAATTCCTTTTTTTTTTTTTGCCGAAATGGTTAGGGTGCAATAGCCAATTTAGTTTTCAACCAATTTATTATTATTTTTTCCAAAAATAGTTTTTTCTAAACATTTTTTTTATGGCTTAGTTTAGAACTAAGAGCGATTGAGTGAACCCAATCTGGCCAGTGCTATTCTTACCTTTACTTTCCTATTCATTCCGCTTGTGTTGCTACCACGTTTTCTGACTTTCCTGTTTGTGTCGGTTTAGCTTTCACACTTAACTCGTGTAAATCCTCTCCCTATAAATACACAGCGCGCCAATCTACTGCGTCGCATTTATTATTGTTTTGGCGCTATACACATGGGCCCCCTTGCTTCGTGGGTCATGTGTCATATTCCATATTGATAACTCTGTAACTTGCAATGTTTTGAACAAGGCCTACTCCCCGGTGAGGGAATTCATGATTTTCGTGAGGCATTGGTTCATGACAATAGAGTGTCATAACATTTCTATCACACCTGTATACATTTCGACTCATGATAACATTGATGCCGATGACCTGAGCAGGTTAAAGGTCAATGACTTCTTGCAGCGCCACCCCTCGGCCTCTAGAGCCATGACGTGGCCCGACGACGGCTTCATGAAATTTGATTATTAGCTAGTTGTTCTCGGTTTTCAGGTCTCGACGCCAGGGCATCTGCTCTCATTGCCTCTGGTTGGGCACCTCGTACAAGGGCAGCTTACTCTGCGGCCGTCTCCAGATATTGTAGATTCACCGACGCCTTCTCGCTCCGTCCTTTGCCTCTTCTGGAGAATAATTTACTCAGATACGTAGCTTACTTATCTTCACAGGGGCTTGCTAGTTTAACTATTTCTAATTACTTGTCGGCCTTAAGGGCCTGGGTCATTGCACTAGGGGGTATTGAACCCACAATCTGGACGCCAAGGCTCCGCCTGGCCGTGAAGGCAGTGTCACGTATTGATACGCCACCTAGGCAAGTTAGCCCCCTCACATTTCATTTACTTTCAAAGATTATTTATTCTCTGTCTAATTCTTATGACAGTCTGATGATTGCATCGGTTTTACTCTTGCATTATTTTGCTTGTCTCAGAGCTTCTGAGCTCTGCATCGATCCCACCACTGGGGTAGCTCCACTTAGATCTTCCGTCTCTTTCCCTGCTTCTGATAGGATGCTGTTTCGTGTTTCATCTTCTAAAACAGCCCACAGGGGCTTCTCTGTGTATGTTGGTTGCTCAGGGCACCCTGTTTGTGCACCTTGCACACTCAGGGCATTTATCCATCAGTTCCCTGCTCCTCTAAGCTCCTTCTTGTTTTCAACATCATCAGGGCTCCCCTTAGATTATCCCACTTATAATTCTATCATAAAAACTTGGGTTAGCAGGGTAGGTTTAGATCCCTCTCTTTATTCCACCCACTCACTCCGGGCGGGTGCAGCCACACAAGCAGCTCAGGCTGGCTTACCCGAGACCCAGATCCAAAGACTGGGCCGGTGGAGATCGGACGCATACAAAATTTACATGAGGCCGGACCCCTCATCTTACTCTCATCTTGCCCCTCACCTCGTTCACCATCACCCTTAGCCTAGCAGCATGGTCTCGTTTCTCGACCTTGCACCTGGGTCATTCCACACCAAATCAACCAAATTTCCGAAAATCTCCAGCATGACCGTCTTAGATTCCATTCAAACTTTCTACGTTTCAAGAACATTATCAGGAAAGAGCAAATCCAAATTGCAGGACGATAGCTCAAATATTTAAGGAGTTATGATCAAATTAATTGTGAAAATATGAAAAAAATGTAAAAAATTGTCAATTTTTAAATTGGCTATCAAACTTTCAATATTGCCCTAAACCTTTTGATTATTTTTTGCAATGCATAAGATACCCAAAAGTTATAAACAGAAGCAGAGAAATGGCTTTCCATGAAATTGCTTGTCCCACAGAAATTTTGAAACTTTACTGATTTATCACACTAAAATCCAATTTTCATGATTTTTTTTGGTAACCTTAAATACGTCCCAAATCTTTCATACTTTTTATGGTATTACTTTGCTACATAGAGCATACGTACAATAAGTATCAACGTTCCAAAAGCAGCATTTATTGAAATATGGTCTGCTTAATTTATGAATTTCACAAAACAACACATTTTCAAGCAAAAAAACGGCCATGTGGCGTAGGTGATACAGAAAAGACAACTACATGGCATAAAAGAACTTGGAATGACCTTTAAAGTGATGTATAGAAATATGTGTGTATTTGAGTCCTTCATTCTGAAGATGAGCACCTAAGTTTAGTGTTTTTTCAACTTTGATAATTTTTTGTTTATTTGCAAATTGAGAAAAAATTGTTTAAATAGATTGCAGTAGTCATGCAATAAGACAAATATCACTTCCTGCCATGTACTAAATTTAATAGTAAGAATTTGCTGTGTGAAATAACACTATCCAAACTTTTTAACTAGTTATCCACTGGGATGAACTTTTTCTCAGTACCTCAATCATCACACTATGATGAAAATTGAATAATAATAGGTGCCCAATTTGAAACACTATCAACTTAATATAGGATATTTAGGGCAGCAGTGGGTAAGCTATCAAACATATAACATATGAAACTGTTTTTAATTTGCTAAAATTGTATTTTTTGCCGGCAGCTCATGATCAGTCACTGATTTCATTAGTTGCTATATCATATGTATATATACGGTCAACAGGCACCCAACATTGATGTCTGGACCTTTTGACTTCAGAAAACATCCACACAATGCCATAAGATGTCTATTAAATTACCAAGTTACAATTCACCATTTTAACAACATAAATGCCATGTTTTGGTTTTCCTATCAAGATGTTTTGGTGTGCAACTGTGCATGATAGCACTTCGAGCGAACTATTTTTAAGCCACCTGAAAAATTTTGGGATGAAGTCTAATCCATTCGAAATATTATTAAAAAATGAGTAAATAAATGTGACAAACTTTCCCTGTAGTAAAGTATCATGTGGTATTTCTTGCTGCTAAATATATAATTGCATTAGCCAATGGATAAAGTCTCATTTACATGAGATGAATACGATTGTCACACGCCTTTCATCAATATATGATCTCTGCTAAACGATGAATTAATCTTTTATAATTTAGGCCCAATGAAACCTTATGAGAACATTGATTTGTTGACAATTTACTTAATCTATTTCTAAAAATTGTCATCCAGAACAAGTAGAACTCATTGAGAATGATTAATATAACAAGTACAATATGTAATATGCGATAAAATACTCAGCCATATATTTTTAAAAAGTTTGGTAATATTGAAAACTACTCAACTTGAGTGTGGATATTCAGTATGAAGAACTCAAATACACACACATTTCTATATATCATTTTAAAGCTCTTCCCAGGTTCTTTCATGCTGGGTATTTGTTTTTTCCATATCACCTACGCCACATGGCCATTTTGTGGCTTGAAAATGGGTTATTTTGTGAAATTCTAAATTTCAGAGTACAATATATTAATAACCAGTGGTTTTTGGACAATGATACTTATTTTACTCATGCACTATATGGCAAAGAACTACCACGTGAAATATGAAGATTTTGGGATGTGTTTAAGGTAGGCAAAAAAATTCATGAATATTGGATTTTAGTGTGATAAATCAGTCAACTTTGAAAATTTCTGTTTGACCGGCATTCGTGCGGAAAACCACTTTACTGCTTCTATTTATTAGTTTAGGGTGTCACTGGCATTGTATGAAAAAAACAAACAGTTCGGGTCCAAATTTGAAGTGTTATGACAATTTTACAAATAGACGTTTTTTAGTATTTTTTCCAATTTTTCAAACTTATTTTTATCATAACTCTAAAAATAATTGAGCTATCGCCCTGAAATTTTGGATTTGCTCTTTCCTAATTATGTTTTTGAAACGCAGAAAGTTTTAAAGAAATCGGAGGTGGTCATGCTGGAACCAATGGTTGATTTTGCATGGAATGACCCACCTCTCACCTCTCACCTCACTTGATGCTCTTGGGTATTTCACAGGCTCAATGTTTGGGCAACCCAGAGCATCCATAATCTACACTCAAATGTCACTTATCTATGTTGTTCTATCTGTGTGTCTGTCTCCTGTATGTCATGTCTATCCATGTGTGAATGTTTGTGTGTGACTGTCTACTGTGTGTCTTGAATTTGCCTAATTTCAATAAAGGCACTGCGGCCATGTTTACTTAACTTTCTTGTTTGTGGTTACTCAATCCCCAAAAGGGTTCTTTCCGATTTTTCTTGTTTTTTGTTTGTTTGTCAAAATGATTCCGTCAATTTATTTTTTCCAGAATTTTATTTTCTACAAATTTTTTTTTCACACGTTTGTTTCCCACTTTTATTTCTTCAACATATGCTTAAAAATATTTACAGTCATGTAAAAAGAAAAGAACATTTACTGTCATTTCTTTATCTGATAATGTCAGTAGTCATTTTTCTTTGGCAGATTTATTCCGCAAAAAAAAGTTTCTGCTGTTGCAGAACAGATGGGAGCGTAGTGGTCATGCGATAAAACAAACACGGCACTTATCATCTCGCCCTAGTGCAATATGAACCTCGTGCAAATAAGTTTTCACATTGTACTTATATCATGCCATATTTGTATAACATTGACACTATTACAATGACGTAAAGTCACCAAAAGAAGAGGGATTCTGTCTCATTTTGGTTATGTGACGTCACCACCAATTGTTTATGGAGGATGATGTCACAATCAAACAATGAGGTTGTGATGTCATTACTATTGTTGCTGAGGTGACGTCATCACAAACTTTTATAATCATAGGTGGAGCAGCAGTGTTCTGTGGGATTCAACTTTAACTTACCGCTTACTGATGGAAGAACACGAAGAAACACATCTGAGGGGCTCTGCCTTGTAGGTTTGATTATATTACGTCATTTACGAGAAAAAAAACTAAACTAAAGAAGACCATTGGGGGGGGGGGAGGTCAGTGTAAAATGCGTACCATGCAGACCATGCGGATCAGGACATTCTGGCAGCCAGCCTGTTGGTCCAAGCCTTGGACCAACACTGTCCATTCTGGATGGGGTTAAATCATGCGGACCAAGTGCAGACCATGTGGACCAACTTGAAAACAACTGGGATATGAACTAATTTAGAATATTCAGATCAATAAAAAAAAAAGAAACATTGTAAATATTTTCCCTTAAAATGGTAAAAATACTAAAAAATGGTCTGCATTCGGACCACATGGCCGTATTTATCCTAGGGTATGTATACCTTTACATGGGTTTTTTTGTAATTGATGGCTTGCTTTTTCTTCTTATACGGTAAGTAAATTCTGATTTTGACAACACAATTTTTTTAAATCATGCATTGTAAGTGAAGGCTTTAATCTAGAATGTCATCCAATTGAAGGTGTTTCTATTAATTGCATTTGAGCCATAATCAGTGAGTGACACTGTCAGTAATCCATTAATTACAATTTTAAAAGACCCTGCCATACATGATTTCAATATTAAATTTAATTGCACTCTAAATCATGTCTTTTCAATAAATATCCTTTTTGTTTCATTTTCATCAGGATATATTGGTTATAGTTATGTTATAAATATAAAAATTCCTATCATGCAGACAAAATGCAGACCAAAATTCGTACCATGCAGACCAAAATTCCAATCATGCGGACCAAATGCAGACCAGAATTGACACCATGCAGACCAAATGCAGACCAAAGTTTCTTTCAAGCCCTTTCAAGCAGAAGTTACTGTCATAGATCTACAGACCAAATTCAGACCAGAATTCTCATCATGCAGACCAAATGCAGACCAAAATTAATGCCTTTTAAACTTTGTTGTTGGACTTTTTGATGTTCTATGATCAAGATAATTGACAGCTGACAACATTTAACTTATAAATAAAAATTAAAACTTTGCATTAATTATTTGTTTGGTCTGCATCCTAGTCAGCCAACCGAGCTAAGAATATGGTCTGAATTATGTCTGCATAAATTGACACGTTCTGGTCTGCATTTTACTTTCATATAAATTTTATATCTTACACAGTGCTCCTGAATAAATTTCGAAATTAAAAAAATTCAACAAGAAAACCGAAAGCGCACGCTTATAGAGCAGGGTCAGGAGAACATTTTAAGACAAAAACCGAAAAATTTGGTTGGGAAAATTTTGAGTTATTGTCTTTTTTAATTTTTTGTTTATCACACTCATTTTTCTTGGTGACATGGGGGCAGAGAAAGTTGTTTAAGTCATTTATCATGTTTGGAGAGACACATGTTGTTGGTAGACATTATTGTTTAATTTACATGGTGATTGAATCTGTGTTAGATATGTATTGGCTAAAAATAGTGTGCAGAGTGTGATAAACACATGCAGATGCATATTTTATCTAAGAAGTGAATTTGTAGCCACTGTAAATTGATTCACGCGTTTGTTGTGAATGTTTCACCTACTTTTAGCTTTATTTGAATTTAATTTAGCCTTCCTTTTGAATTTTTGCGACTCTTTTCATCAAAATATGACATTTCAAACGAGTTCAATTTGTGGATCATTCTTACTAAGACTGAATGTGATTTATATAAATTGCCTCAATATATCATATAAATATTTCATAAATGTTAAGAAATAAACCCCAACTGTGGCTTCTTGTGATCCAAGAAGTGAGTTAATGAATATTACTGACGGCATTTTTTTGCAATAATTTCAGGATAAATAACCCATTTAATGGACTAGATTACTCATCCAAGCCATCATAATATGACCCTGGGATGCTAAATAGCTTGACAATTGATACTGAAACACAGCATGACATTGAAAGAGAGTCACTCATGTGCAAACAACAGCAAAGGTAGACAATTGAGCAATGATGGGTCAAATAATTAGAATAAAAGATATCTAATAGAGGCTATAAGCTGATTATTATGCAAAGGTATTGTTCTTTTAACTTCTGCATCTGCTGACATTTGAAGATATTGATAAACAAAATCTCACAGACATGTAATGATAACAAACAACACAAATTCTGTAATGAGAAAATGCATGAAATATTCATATATCATGTAATATAAATTTAATTTTGCTAAAAATGGCCAGAATACAATAAGTCAGTCAAGGGATTAACAGAGGCAATATACAGAAGCTGCAAACTTAAGTTTGCAGGTGTGTTAATTCCTATAACATGCAGTCACATGTGTTTATCACACCCTTCACAATATATATGGTCTAAACATATCTAACACGGATACAATGATAATGTAAATTAAAGAATAATGTCTTAACATCAACATTTGCCTCCTTAAACATCCTAAATGTCTTTAACAGCATTCTTTACCCCAATTTCAGCATGAAAATATGAGTGTGATAAACAAAAAATTTAAAATGAATATAACTCAAAATTTTCCCAACGGAATTTTTCGGTTTTTGTCTTAAAATGTGCTCCTGACCCTGTTCTATAAGCGTGCCCTTTCGGTTTTCTTGTTGAATTTTTTAAATCTTGAAATTTATTCAGGAGCGCTGTGCTTAGCAAGTATAATTAGTAATGACTTTTATATATAACTCCTTTTCATTGTGTTTCCATGGTTACAGTCATACACACAGCTCCCTACTGTATATTTTTATTATAAAAATGTTACTTTGCACCCTTTTCCTTGTTTCAAAATGTCTAATTTTACTTTAAATAGTACAAAAGGAGGATATTTAACTAAGGGATTTGATAAATACAAGTTTCTTATAAATACCAACTTAAATATTTTGCTAGGCATGTTACAGGGACGCAGGGGGGGATGGGGGGGATGCATCCCCCCAGTGGCGTAGCCAGGATTTTTTCCAGGGTGGGCAAACCATCAAGACATTTCCCCAAAATTTCATCGCTACCGACAGCTTATCGCATGTCCAAATTTTAACACACAGTTAAAAAATTATTTCAGAATCTCATTCCCTTTGTGGTGGTCCCTAAATTATTAATAACATTTAATATGTCGGAATAATATTGTGAAAATGCTGAAAAGTTAGGAAATGTAAAAAATAGCTAAAGAAATTACTTTCTTGGAACGCAATTCAGAGAAATTTACGGAAGATATAACTGAAAAAACTAGAAATTTCTTTGTGAAAATAGGGAAATCTAGGATCTAAAATCCAGTGAAATAGATGCTGCAAGGAAATTGTGAAATTTCTAAAAAAAAAATAAAAGAAACAGAGGAAGTTGATGGGTTCTCTTTTTGGTAATTGGTAACTTAAGATACATAACTGCAAAAGTTATGGAGAAAATTTCGTTTCAGAGAACCTTTTTGTTGTGGTTTAATTTTTTTTTTCTAGGAAATTTGAAATAACATTTTAGTTTTTTTTCTTTTTTATTTTGTAAATTTAAGGGAAATCAAGGGCGTCAGCTTCATTTTAAAGTGTCGGGGCAAATAATTGTCACACCTTCGTGGAAGATGTCAGGGGAAAAAATATGATTTTTTTTATTCAGAAACATGTATACTTTGGCCAAAAAGTGGTGGGGCAAATGCCCCACCAGCCCCACCTACACTGACGCCACTGAGGGAAATAATGTGCAAATTAGCAAAGATTCAAATTACAAGATCGAAAAACCTTGCAAATTTTGTTTTATAGATATTCTGATAAAAATATTTGAAAATACCTTAGGCCAGCACAATTTCCAAGAACACACATTCAAAAACTGTCCAATATACGTTAATTTGTGGAATTTTTCACGAAAGCATATCATTCGGGCCAGGCACAAAAAGGATATGGTGAAGACAAAATGGGGAAATTGTCAACAAAAAAGGGAAATTGTGAAGAAAAAATTGGGAAATCTGATAAAACTCTTCGTATAAATCGCCATTTCATTTGTATTAATTTCCCCATTATTCTCTACCATTTCCCCCAAATTTCTGGTCATTTCCCCATTTTGCTTACCATTTCCCCAATTTGCTCATCATTTCCCCATTTTGCTCATCATTTCCCCATTTTTCTTGCAATTTCCCCATTTTTTCCCCTATTTTTGGCAATATATCTGCAAAAATTTCCCCAAAATCTTTTCAGGGGGGGCAAGTTGCCCCCCCTGCCCCCCCGGTGGCTACGCTACTGCATCCCCCCCATCAGACCAAAATTTTATTATTTTTACATGTTAATTTTATCATCGCGCAGTCGCGTTATGTCGCTAACTATACATTTCACGACGCGATAGCCCGATAGACCCCCCCACCGGAATTTTCTGGATCCCCCCCCTGGCATGCTATGTGTTAGAATTTTAACAGCTTTGAAATGTCTGATTCTTGTTTATGCTGTCTTCTTACAGCGAAAATAGTGGCGTGTTTTGCAGTATCACAACACTACAGTGTTCTAATTTGGATTGATGACTTATTGTGATAAAGATGATGTCAAAGTTAGGGGCCGACCAGACGATAGTTGGGGGGGGGCTATGGACTTTACCCCCGGGACCAACTTTTATCTTCGTTCGCGACACGTTGACGAACAATTTTTTTCGCATGCGCACTCGCGACAAACTTTTTTATCGGAATTTTAACATTACGGTACCCTAGCTACAGGTGGAAACAAACTTTTTTTTTTTTCTATATGCTGAACAAACTTTTTTTTTCAGTGTCAAGTGGGAAACAATCTTTTTTTTTCACCAAATATCCATAGCCCCCCCCAAAGATCATCTGGTCGGCCCTTTACATCCATGAAGCAAATTGGCATCATGAGACTTCAAAGAATGAAGAACTAGGTCTATATAGTGTCGGATTGTAATTAGCTGTAACACTTGGTCATCTTCTTCTTCTTCTCTCGTTGTGCTGGTATACCGCGGGTCGCCGGCACTTTTACTGTTGTTGGTTCTGTAATAGAAAAATTTCATTGATAGTAGAAGTCACTGCTCTTTCTGTTTATGTTTGTTTTTGTTTTTATGTTTTTTAAATATTAGTTTGCACTATTATTTGTTAGTGGTTCATTTCTCTAGGGTTTGCATGAGTATTTTTATTTTTTCTGCTTGTTTTTTAATTACTGTGGTGCTTCTTGCAAATAGCAGGTCTTTGTCTATGCGTATGTTCATCCTTTTGTTTCTTCACATTCTTAGTCAGGGAGTCAGCCCTATTGATCCATTACATAAGGTGTGACATAGGGTATGATTACAGTTTTTTTTGCATAGAATGATGCATGGGGTGCCCCAGATTAAGAATCAGGCGGGTGCCGCTCCGGCACCCTTGGGCATTCCATTCTGGCGGCCATTTTCCAAAAAGAAGGTGACTGAAATCGACAAGATAGCAGAGAATGTTGCGAGAATTAATGCCACATTTGAGTTTCGATGGCAGCCATCTTGCATTAAGGAGAGGGTTAAAGGACAAACTATTGCATTGATGTCCTCAAAAAACTTTCATTGAATTCCCCATTCCAGAAAACCTAGGTTTAGACCCAAATATCATGGTCCTATGAAAACTATATCAGAAGATATAGCAAAAAATATGGTTTTGGCGGCCATTTTCCAAAATGGCTGCCAGAATATTGAACTGGCATAATCAAAACCACTTTCATTGAATTCCTTATACCAGAAAACCTAGGTTTAGACCCAAAAATCATGGTCCTATGACAATTATATGAGGATATATGGCGAAAAATAGGGTTCTGGCGGCCATTTTGGAAAATGGCCGCTAGAATGGAATGCCCAAGGGTGCCGGAGCGGCACCCGCCTGATTCTTGTTCTGGGGTGCCCCATCCATCATAATATGCAATAAAACTGTAATCATACCCTATGTCACACCTCCCCTCTGTGACTCCCTGACTATCTGAGAATACATGTTCTTGTGTTTCTTCTTCTTGTTTACATAGTCTGCATGTTAGGTCATTTTTATATTTGTTTCTATAGTTGGTTTTAATGTCCAGCATTCTTGTTCTTGCTTTGAATATTAAGCTGGTTGTTTCCCTATTCAAGTCGTTTGTGAAGTTGGCTTTTTCATTTCCTATATATCCTCCTGTTAGATATTTAATTTTGTTTTTTTGTTCCGTGTTACTGAATAAGCTTGTTCTGAATTCTCTATGTACTGCTTTCCTTATATATTTCTTTGCTCTGGTTTCTTTCATTGCAATAAGTTCCTGTTTGTTGATGTTGTACTTCTGTATTAGTTTCTCTGTGTTCTGCAGCCATGCCGTCTTGTCCCCTTCGTTTGTCAGGAAGTTGTTGATTTTGTTTTTGTTGTTCTTAATCCTGTAGTACATGTTTAGTTTCTTCTTCTCTATTATACTGTCGATATCCATCATGTTTGTTTCTATATATATTGCTTCTCTTGGGGTGCTTCTAGGGACCATTAGTATTCTTTTGATTGTGTTATCGAGTATGCCATTTAGGGTTTTCCTGTCCTTTTTACTCGGATTCCATGTTTCGCTAGCATATATTATTACAGGAATACAGTAGGATACACGTACTCTGTCCAAAATTGCAATTAGGTCAATTGAGGGTCAAAAGAAGCTGAGCACAGACAGAATTGCAATTTAATTACCTGCAATTTGGCTGACTTAAAACAACTCCAAATTGCCATCTACACTGTTATTGAAAGACTTGCTAATTGTCCAACAGAGCCTTTGTACTGCCAACAGCAGTAACTGTCGGATTTTTTGTCTGACATGGACATGAGACAACTAGGTCGGACATTTGTAAATAGTCTGCAAAAGCCGATTGTCCGACAGTTTTTGAGCGCACTGCTCACCTTATATATCACAAACTGTAGGACTTACATAATATGCAAATATTGTGCTTGGCGGTGATTTGAATTGGATTTTTTTTCTCAAACTTCATAGCAGACTTTAAACATCTGAAAACAAAAATGTCTCCAAAAAAAGTTGAAAATTGGCAAGACTCAAAATATATAAATTTAGACTTTTAGAATCTGCAGGAATAGTCCTTGATTTTTTTTTCTCAAACTTTATAGCAGACTTTTAAGCTCTCAACACAAGAATTTATAAAAAAAGGCAAAAATTGGCATTCTGACGTCAAAACTCTGTTTGCGCATGTTAAATTGTATCTGATCATAAATCGGCAACTATTGGACTCACAAAACATTTTTTTTAATTTTTGGAATCTGCAAGTATAGTCCTTGATGATAGATTCAGTTTGGGATTTTTTTGAAACTTTATGGTAGACTTTTATCCTTTGAACAAAATAACCTGGCAAAAAACCTAAAAAATTTGCACTTTTGGGTGACTTGAGGCTAAGTCTTGAAGACACCAATACAGATAGCTAGGAGCATGAAATGTCTAATTAATATTGCCCTTTAATATAGGCATCTTTTTACATAAAAACCATCGGTCTAACTTTAATCATTTCAGAGCATTTTTTACTAACAAGAAAATATGCTTAATTAAAGTTCCCACGCTGAATGCGCCACAGATTTTGTAGAAGCAACAAGTTTGATGAGTCTAGAAAATATAGTTTCCTCAATGAACCTTTTAAAATTTTGTATATAAAACAAATTTTAAAGTCTGTAGGCCCGCTTTTGTCTTGAAAACCATGCAACAGCATGCTTTTCAGTTGTGGCTGTAGGCCTCAAAATGGTGGCGCCACCGTAGTGGAAAAGCACAGAACTACAATTCGACAGGCCCTATTTAATCTATCTATCTATCTATCTATCTACAGATCTGTCTATCTAGTTATTCAAATGGCAGATAATAGGCAGTTATCTGAATTGCGAAAAAATTTTCACCTATATTTTACACCTAAGATCATCTGATTTTAGCTAATTAAGCTTATCATGCTCTAAATGATAAGCTTAATCAGCTAAAATCAGGTGATTTAGGTGTAAAATTCAAGCCACAAAGGGAAATTCTAAGGCGATGTTCAAACTTCTAAACTCTCGCCTCAACAGAAAATAAGATTTGCCTCTTCCCCATCACACAAGTGAAACAGAACTAGCGAATGACTTCAACAAATTCTTTGATGAGAAGATCAAAATCATCTAAATTAGATTCAGGGCCTCATGACAGGATACATCCCCCAAAACCTCTCATAAACTCGGCACCCTCAACTTAACCTCTTTTACCCTCAACTTACCCCTTTTCACTTCCGCCACCCTCAACTACCCTCAGCTTCCCTCAATCAACTCAACTAAACTCAAGTAACCTCAACTAAACTCAACTTACCTCAACTAAACTCGACTTACCTCAACTAAACTCGCCTCCCCTCAACTAAACTGGGCTGCCCTCAACTAAACTCGGCACCCCTCAACTAAACTCGGCTGCCCTCAAGTAAACTCGGCTGCCCTCAAGTAAACTCACCTCCCCTCAAGTAAACTCACCTCCCCTCAAGTAAACTCGGCTCCCCTCAAGTAAACTCGGCTGCCCTCAACTAAACTCGCCTCCCCTCAACTAAACTCGGCTGCCCTCAACTAAACTCGCCTCCCCTCAACTAAACTCGGCTGCCCTCAACTAAACTCACCTCCCCTCAAGTAAACTCGGCTGCCCTCTAGTAAACTTGGCTGCCCTCAAGTAAACTCGGCTCCCTCAAGTAAACTCACCTCCCCTCAAGTAAACTAACCTCCCCTCAAGTAAACTCACCTCCCCTCAAGTAAACTCGGCTTCCCTCAAGTAAACTCACATCCCCTCAAGTAAACTCACTTCCCCTCAAGTAAGCTCGGATGCCCTCAAGTAAACTCACCTCCCCTCAGCTAAATTCGCCTCCCCTCAAGTAAACTCGCATCCCCTCGCATCCCCTCAAACGAACTCGCCTCCCCTCAACCAAATTCGCCATCCCTCAACTACCCTCAGTTACCCCATGATAAAACAGTAGTAACCCCAGGGGGTTGAGGGTGTATCCTGCCATGAGGCCTGATTCAGGAATGAAGAACACAACTGATGAATCTCAAACCAACCTCAGTCACAATTTACATCAGTTTAAGGCCATATCAGAACAAGAAGTTAAGAAACTTATCACTGAAATGCCTGTCAGACACTGCCAACTTGATCCAATGCCAACATGGCTACTGCTTGAATGTGTCGATGGATTTCTGCCAATCATGACAAAAATTGTTAATATGTCATTAACACTTGGAGAAATGTCCCTCGGACTGCCAACCATATCCGCAACTTAGGCGTGCTCTTTGACAAAAATATGACCATGGAGAAGTAGATCAACAAAATGTGTCGTAGCGCATATTTCAATTTGAGAAACTTATCGAAACTCCGAAAAAACCTAGACAAGGAAATAGTTAAAACTGCTGTCAATGCACTTGTCACGCCTCATTTGGACTACGGAAATGGGCTGTTGTATGGCGCTGTCACCCGATTGTTAAATAAACTTTTGGTTGCTCAAAACTCGGCAGTTCGATTAATTGAGAGATTGAAAAAACATGACAGTGTCAGCCATAGTAGGAAACAACTGCACTGGTTACCAATCACAGCAAGAATCCAATTCAAATTGATGACGACTACATGGAAGTCAATCAACAATCAGGCGCCAAAATGCATCCAAAATCTTCTTCAAGTCAAATCACAACAGAAACATAACCTGAGAAGTAACCACAAGCTGCTGTTAGCAGAACCTGCTCCATGCAACAAAAATAAGTTTGAGGATCGGACATTTTCCTATGCAGCACCAAAACTCTCACAATTATATTGTGTGTCTACGCCTCTATGAGTGGGTAATGGCTTTTAAAGTAAAAATGCTGTCTCTACGACTTGGTAGATAGCTCTAAAACATGTCTACGACTATGTGTGTCTACGACTTGGCGTGTCTACGACTTGTATTCGTGGTAGGCCTTAAAAGTGACAGTGGAATTATCAGGGCTATGATAGGAAACGAAACTGCAGGCAAGGAACTTAGAATTACTGAGGTAATATTATTATATCGATAGATTGTTTTGAAATTTTGCATGTACGAGGGGCGTTTAGAAAGTTTGAGGCTTTTCTTCATATGGATACTTATTTTCAATCTAGAACTATGAATTTTTCACAGGATAAAATTCAGCATATTTGGAATGGATTTCCAAAATTTTGGACAATTTGAAAATTTTTAAGTCATTCTGTGGTTGCCATGGAAACTGAAAGTTCAGCTTCTTGGGGCAGGTCACTCTGAAATTGTGACTGTGAGAGACTTCTCTCTGTCACTTGTATTAGTGAGACTGACAATATTTGACATAAGAAATATGGTATTAGCTTCTAAATATGCTTTCAAGCACACCAAATGTGTGTATTCTTACACTGAACCCATGTATAAAAGCACTCCTGCATGCCAGATTTGGCAAGGGAAATTCAAGAGGCAAAGGTGTGTTTCCCTGACTACATAAGAACTTGTGAAAGCATGGATTCACTGGTATGAACAAGAGACCAAAATTGACAGCATTATCCATCCTAGCTATTCCTGTGACTATAGTAAGTCCTGGTTTTCTCTTACCTTAGTCCATGGGGGCTATAGTTTCAGGCACTGGACGTGAAAAGGCTTTGGATGACTGAAATTCTTCACAGAACTTTGCAAGGAACATTTACTTCAATGGGTCAGGTGCATTAATCAATGCTTTTGGTGAGCTTGGGATTATTTTCTGAGGCTAATATTATATTTCTTGTGTCAAATATTGTCAATCTCACTTATGCAAGTGATAGAGAGAGGTCTCTCACTGCCAAAATTCATTGGCTTTAGTGGTTTCAGTATTATCTGCCTCAAGAAGCTGAACTTTCAGTTTCAATGGCAACCACAGAATGACTTTAAAATGTCCAAATTGTCCAAAATTTTGGAAATCCATTCCAAATAAGCAGAATTTTATCCAGTGAAAAATTCATAGTTCTAGATTGAAAGTAGGCCTAAGTGTCCATATAAAAACAAGCCTCAAACTTTCTGAAAGCCCCTCCTACCTGTTTTTTTAAATTTTTATGTGGTCATCATTTGTCAAATTGGGGTTTTAGGAGATTTTAATTTTTTGCGTACAATTTTGGACCACCCTGATGGCCTGTTGTTTTGCTTGATTTATTGATTGGATGATGATGGATTGACTAATTGAGAGACATTTAATATGGATGTCTTTTAAAAGTCAACCTCATTATTGTCTTAAGGCCACACATAATTGATCTTTAGCTTCTCGGATCCTCTCAAGGCACTTTTTCTAGGGTCGGTCGGTAGGACAACAAAAAAAGGTAAAAAAATTTTTTTTTTTAATTTTTTTTTTTCCATCGGCAGGAAATCTATTGTGCCGGCGGGTCCGCGAAGCTAGGAATCAATTATGTGTGGCCTAATTATGTCATGTGTTATTGGATGTCTTTTCATTTTTGGCACTTTGTTTTCGTTTCCAAGGTCATCTAGAGCGTGGAGGTCATGAAAGTCCAGCTATTGCAGACCTTGTCCCTGATATTCTGTCTGACACTCCAACGATGCTTCGCAGGTAGGAGACATTTACTTTTGATGGGTTCAGAACAGGTCTGATGGAATCCCCTTTGCCTTTCAACAAGGTTATTGGTGTTGTTGAGTCATGTTGACCAAGCCAAGGAGTCTGACTTAATGAGTGTCTTTGTTGAATGTTTGATTATTTACAGCTACACTGTATTGATTGTGTTCTGAAAACAGCAGTTCAACAGAAAAGAGTGCTGTTATCATCCCGGGGGTTGTTCATTGCAGGTACCATTTAAAGATGGTCTGTTGTCAGAGTGCATCGATTTTATTGACAGCATTGAATTGTCATCAATTAGCAGATTAGGAATGATTTTTGCTCTTCCGGCTGGTGCATCGTAATAAAAAAAGGCACAAATAAAAATCCATCCTAATGTATGAATGTACAAAAGCATAAAGACACTAGGCCTAGAGAATCATAATAATTTTCGTAAACTGAAGCAAGTGAAAACAAGAATAAACCTGTAAATTACAGGTTTATTCTTGTTTTCATTAAATGTTGTTTGCAATTGCATGTTTTTAGAACCTTCATTACAAGGCTGTATAATTTGTCCAGATCAGTGTATAGACCCTCAAAAATAAGAAAATACTGTGGTTATATATATATGAATTATGTAGATATGGCTAATTGTAATGAGAAACAACAAAGAGTTGTCATTTTCCAATGTTGAAAGCATCCAATTTAGCAAGATTTAACCATTCATAGGTTTCGCGATTGTATTGTTCCGCCATATATCAACCTCTGATAAATGTCCATAGAGTAAATTTACAAAAGACATAAATGTCTGACAAACAGATACTGTCAGACTTTTAAAATAAACTAACTAAATTGGAATGAGTTAACACAGTTGCACAGAAATTGACAATACAGGCACAAAGTTGCAGAATTTCTGTGATTTTCGACATTTTGCAGATGCCATGTTTGACCTACTTGGGCTTTAAAACTCAATTTTATGTTTGCTAATTGTATGTTTGTTAACAACACTATTATATTCATTCATAAAATGGATATTTAGTTGGGAAAAAAGATTTACTTGCGACCACACTACGTATCATTTTCATCAAGGAGCTAGATTTATGCACATTTTTAACCTTTTGGCAAGAATCCGAATCAGCCTTTCCGGTTTCCAACTGTTTAAAAACCATTTAAAACTGAAAAATATGTTTTAAAATGGACACTTGTAATGCAATAAATACATTATAACTTTGTGATTATGTGTTTCTTTGAATATAATCAACAACAAACCAGATTGAGTCAGAAAACTGCATTGTAGGAGGAAATTTGAAAAAATCTAAATTTCTGCGATTTGCACCCTAGCATTGATTTAGGGCAGATTTCACGAAAAGTGCTCTTAAAAGGTACCTTAAACTTTCTAACCCTTTTGTAATCTCTCTGTTGCTTCCCGAAGCAAGTAAATCTATTACTAAGTACATCTGTGAGGTAATGAATAAATATCAATAAGATATTCCTCAAATATGTAGCTTTTTCCTCTTAAAAAGATATTCTTTTATGCCTCATGAGGACAATTTTGGACGACCAAACTTACTGGTGATCAGACATGCTTACTTTGGCGCTCTGTGGTATCTGCTAAAACCAATTCAGGAAAATGTAATGGTATGTGATTGATAAAAAACATCTTGAAAATTATTTTGGAACCATTTTTAATTGTCTTGGTCATTATAAAACTGAAAAAAAAATGAAAAATAAAAAAGGACTGCTAATGTAACTCCATTCCGTCTCAGGGCACTGAGGTTACATTAGCAACTTTTACATGGAAATTTTTCTGCGTTCTCGCTACTTATGCCAATTTCAAACATGAAATTATAATATTTTATTGAAAAACGATTTTTATTTGCCTATATGCATCACCAAAAACATAAGCGACTGGGTGTGGTAACTGTTTCTTTATTGCTAATGTAACTGCAATTTTGCATCCGTCCATTTCATAGTGTTACATTAGCAAAATGTGTACATAAAAATTACGTTAAAAAACACATGATTATATCTCAATTTTTTTCTTAACTGAAAGCCAGGTCTCCCAAGAGCAGGCCAGTGGTGGTACCCTGCTGGTGACTTCATTTATAATGCAGTAGGATCAGCATAAAAAATTCCGTCCTCCATCGTTCATCGTGGTTACATTAGCACAAGGCCATATTTTTAGCCACTCTGACCTACCAATCCAACAGAAAAGATTGTTTACCCATGATTTTATTTAATGGATTGACCCAATAAAAGATTTAGGTTTCAGTTTTTTTTTGTCCTGCCAGCTATCCTCAGGAGATGCGCCCTGAGAAAATCTGAAAATCTATGAATCGATTATGTCTGGCCTTATCAGTATTGTGCTAATGTAACTTGTGGACAAGTTGTGGTAAGTCATTTTGCAGCTTTTTCGTGAAATCTGCCTTAGGCTCCATTTTGACCCCTTAACTTAAAAAATTTAAATCAAATAGATGTACAGCAGCCTGGAATTATACTGGTGTGGTGATATGAATGATTTAGGGATGATTTATAACACAAATGAGTTGGTTTTGTAGTACCAGAACTAACACTTTTGATTATTTGTTGACCATTTTGTTTTCCAGGCTGTTGAACCCCTAAAAACGACAACTAGTACACCAAATGTTACTGAAATAATTCCAACAACCTCTGTTTTACTAGAATTAATGAAAATGGTTGGTCATAAGGAGCTATTATGACAAAACAACCAAAGTCAGGGTCACTGAGTAACAATGTCATGAGCTGTTGTGTGAATTAATATAACTCGAGCCCGCAGGGCGAGAGTGATATTAATTCACACAACGGCGAGTGATATTGTACGAAGTGCCCTGACGCGTGGTTGTTTTGTTTTTATCACCTGGTTTTACCTCAAATTTTCAGTTATAAAGAGGGACTATTTTCTGCCATTACAAAAATGTGACGTCACCATGGAGCAACAATGGACATGACGTCACAATCCCATTATTCTGGCCCTTGTTTGGTTTGTGACATCACCAGGCAGCTGAAATGCTGGTGATGTCATAAACATTGCTAAAAAATATCACCCTTGAAGGTTGGTATTTTTTACAATATCATAGGCCCTGATATTTTGACTGTAAACGGTGATATTCACAGCATAGAAATACATAGAACGGACATGAGGCTCTGGCAGATGAAGCAACCAAATCCACCATCTTGAACTGCCCTGTATCCTGACACAATGTAACCCTGACGTCATCAATAACAGTGATGTCACTTATAACAATGGCATGACGTCACATCATAATTAGTCTATTGTGACGTGATGTCTCTGGGCAGTTCCAATATGGCAGATTTGGTGAACTCATCTTGAGGTGGCTTCATACAGCCTCATGTCCGTTCTATGTATTTCTATGATTCACAGTCAACCAGGTGATAATTGCAACAAAAAGCTGAATGTTTGGTTGATATTGTCATATTTCTGAAAATTTTTGGCATTTTGGCGGCCATTTTGATTTGCCTTTTTTACCCCTTATATGATAAAACTTAATGGGAGTGTGGTTCACGGCAATGAACCTCACTCGTGTCAGGTCGCGGAAGAATACAACACGAGTACGAAGGACGAGTGTTTATTCTGCAGCAGACCTGAAATGAGTGAGATTCATTGCTGTGAACCACACTCCCATTAAGTTTTATTTATATCCCACAATAAAAATTGACCTCCAGTCGAAAAAAACAATTTTCAAGAGGCACTATTTTGTTTAAATGGCCACAAAAAGAGCCCTAGAATGAAGGATTCATAATGCATGTTGGTATGTATGCAATAGTACTAAAAGCCATTTTGGTTCACATCACTTTAATGGTATAATTGTGTCCTTTAATGGTGTTGTTTGTTCGCTAAAGGTTTGCTGCTATGCAGCCTATGTTTTCAATCCTCAAATTGCACTGGTACAATTTTCTGGTGCACAATGTTCTCGAACCACAGACCTGTACATTAGGCTAACAATCTAACTTATATTTTTCTTGGCAGTTCATAGACAAGAAAAAATTGGCTATGGAACAAACACAAATTGCAGATGCCTGCCCTCTCTTTCCCTCCTGAGTCAGTTTAGCAGGCCATGTCTGTGCTTTTTTGGTTTTAATTATCAACTGGCAACTGGTATATGTTTAAACATTATGGTTAAAGGTCTTTTGAGGTCTGTTACTTCTCCAGCCGAGATTTCACATGCTTTGCATGGTATTTTCCTTTCTTCATTCCTTCCTTCATTCCTTCATTCATTCCTTCCTTCATTCCTTCCTTCATTCCTTCCTTCCTTACTTCCTTCCTTCCTTCTTTCATCCTTTCCTTCGTTCTTTCTTCCTTTCCTTCATTCTTTCTATTGAATCTGCAAACACTGGATCTGACTGCTGCTGTTGGTGCTGGTTTCATGGAGCTGCATGGTCATTTGAAGTTCGCACCAAAAACGAAAATTTTAGTTTCGTAAATAAAAATTTAATGTCACAGAAGTTTGCCAAAAAGTTGATGGAATCAAGATAAAATCATATTGAGACTGTACATGCTGAGTTTCAAAGGGATA
Organism: Platynereis dumerilii; assembly: GCA_026936325.1. Lineage (NCBI taxonomy): Eukaryota > Metazoa > Annelida > Polychaeta > Phyllodocida > Nereididae > Platynereis > Platynereis dumerilii. The sequence goes on along the minus strand of JAPTHN010000022.1, from coordinate 7,521,021 downwards.
GGTGAAATAGTGCGACTTCCTATATGGTCAGAGGCTTACCGAAAATCCCTCCTGCAATAGAGGCTGCAAGCAGCTCTGTAAAAATCACGCATAAATCATAAGAGGTTGTTGTTTGCTGATTAGGCTTTACTTGCTTAATCTTTGCCTATTCCTCTGTATTCAGTATTTGGGGGGGGGGCTGACCCCTCTGGGTCCTTCTGAAAAATGTATTTGAGCATTCTGAAGGGCTCACAAGAGCATTTGGGAGGTCAAAACCCCCTTGCCCTTAACCCCCCCCTTTATTTCAGCCACTAGTAATTAAGTTTATACTGTAACATGAGTTTTTTGAGAGAAAGTGTTTCTGATAATTTAATTGTAATCATTCATAAAAGTTACAATACAATTGCAACTGAGTCGGATCATCATTGGCCTGAAGCCGGAGTCCAATTTTCAAAATTTTGATCTATGTTGCAGGACGACAATATACCTGCAAGCAAAACTGGGTCTACCCTGGAAGGGATATTCAGAAATTTAAAACAACCCTCACCCTTGAAGACTGTAAAGCAAAATGTGATAAACAGCCCTGGTGTATGACTGTGGAATTTACTGCAGTTTCCAAGAAAATGTGTTCGCTGTCCGACAGACCTTTCCCAGATGCCTTGACCTATGCACCAAATTGGGTCTATTGTTACATTGGAGGTAAGTTATTTACAAAAGAGGCAATTCAAAAGTAAATGGAAAAATTTACAAAATCCTATCCAGAGCCTCGTAAATGGTTGCAGACAATCTGGAATCCATGGTCATTTATGACCTTAGGTAGCTACTAGCTAGTATATATAATGCTTTAGTTGTACCTCGATTAAATTATGGTTCCACACTTTGGGGAAATGACCATTCAAGTGTCATAAAATTACAAAAAAGGCTATAGGGGCAATTTCAAGTCAGTGGCGTAACTGGGCGGTCTCGAATGGGGGAGCACCTGGGGGGCACACGATTCTCTGGGGGGGCACCCACTATACTATTTGTATATTTTAGCCGGAGTTGGAAAGTTCATATGGGGGGGGGCCTGGGGGGCACAGGTCCAATATGGGGGGCACGTGCCCCCCATAGGGACGCCACTGATTTCAAGCACTAAATATAATGCACATGTATACCAACACGATATTCAAAAATCTTAAGAAGCTGTTGAATATGGACCCCAACATCTCCAGACGAACTCCCAAAATCTGATTGCAATTTTGGGGAAATGTCCTGGTGGTTTGCCCCCCTGGAAAAAATCCTGGATACGCCACTGATCTAACTCATGTTCAGCATTGACACATTTATGGTTAAATGACTTAACCACTTTAGGATAACCTTCGTTAAGAGTATGCCGGCATGATATAGTCTACGGAAAACCCCTGGCCAGCTTCCCGCCAAACACGAACCCTTCCATCAGCCTTGTGGAACGTAATACCAGACTGGGAAGATTGTTGGAAGTGCTTAATTAAGGATAATGCATACAATTATTTAATTCATTTAATAGAATAACATGATTCTCCCTTTGAGCTTTAAATTAGTGTTTTACATGGGCGAGATCATTTGGCAACCGAAACAGAATGTTAGACCTTGTGCACTGTTAACTCACAATATTTGGTACAGTTTTCTGCAAGTTAGAGAGCAGTGTCTCATCCTCTTCTTTCACAGAAAAAAATGAATCTAATAAAAATTTACAGCAAAAGAGCTTTTGAACTAATAACTTTATACCAAAAATGTGCTGAAGACATGTTGTGGTCGTCATTCAATATCTCACAAACATGAAAAGAAGCAATGTAAGGACTTGCACTTTAAACACAATGGCCACCATTATAGGGCTCTGGTTGCCATGGTGACCATTTTATATACATATATAATGCATACAATTATTTAATTCATTTAATAGAATAACATGATTCTCCCTTTGAGCTTTAAATTAGTGTTTTACATGGGCGAGATCATTTGGCAACCGAAACAGAATGTTAGACCTTGTGCACTGTTAACTCACAATATTTGGTACAGTTTTCTGCAAGTTAGAGAGCAGTGTCTCATCCTCTTCTTTCACAGAAAAAAATGAATCTAATAAAAATTTACAGCAAAAGAGCTTTTGAACTAATAACTTTATACCAAAAATGTGCTGAAGACATGTTGTGGTCGTCATTCAATATCTCACAAACATGAAAAGAAGCAATGTAAGGACTTGCACTTTAAACACAATGGCCACCATTATAGGGCTCTGGTTGCCATGGTGACCATTTTATATACATATGTGAACTCACCTTTTCCAAAGCTTCCAAACGATATGTCACACTTGGGGGTAACAACCACACTTGGGGGTAACAACCACACTTGGGGGTAACAACCACACTTGGGGGTAACAACCACACTTGGGGGTAACAACCACACTTGGGGGTAACAACCACACTTGGGGGTAACAACCACACTTTGATCGCAGTATGCTCACACTCGGGAACTTGTTGCGTAAACAGGCTGTAATGTGTAATGAATCACTCAAATACAGTACAACCCGAAATAAAGTACGATTACCCCAGCAGGAAGGAAGAAGCAGCCACTACTTTACCCTTTCACACCTCAAATATACTGTACCCAATTGCTATGACCATATTTGGCAATGTTGCTATGGAGATGCGGAATCCAGATTAATCAGTGTACTTTACATCAAATCGGCAGAGAATTAACATTCTATACACATTTTGTCACCCTACATTGTGTAGTTTGGACAGACGTCAAACAAATAACAAATGTGGTTTCCATGGCCACCAAATTCCTTCAATGAGCATTTTTGACCCCCTAAGATTTACAGTCAATTTATTTATCTGTATGGCCCAAATTCTGTCACTGTATGAGATGCTATACCTGTTTTGTGCCAAGGAACTTGTTATTTATCATAAAAGTGAATTTCGTCATTGGTTGATATGGTGGCCATTCAGTTCACAAAAGTTGCCATGGTGCCTGCTAATTTGGTTGTTTTGATAAGCAGGCAGGATATGTATTTCACCAAGACTGATTTAGTGCCAGCTAACCTTTATTTGGGACCACAACAGCAACTGGAAAACTGATTCTTGAAAAAATAAGTAAATTAAAAAAAAAACAAGCATTTTTTAAAACCCTTTTATGACCATAATTATGGTCATGTTAATTTTTTTTGTCAGAAGGGTCTCATTTCCCTACATGTACATAAACTGGTATTTCATTTTCTTGCATCAAAGGTGTCTCAAGTTATGCAACTTCAAATTTATTTATGGCAGTTTTCAATTTTACTGCTTTTTTCTGAAAACTGTCCGAATCGATTTCTCTTCAATCCATATATCTGAAAACTACAGAAAATTCTGAACAATACACATTCATTAGTTTGCTTGGCGCTAAAAACATAAATAAAAGTGTGTCAGCTCTTGGCCTATATAAGTCACCATGGGAAGTCTATTAATTTTTAGAGTTTTTCAGCTTTTTCTCTATATAATAATACTGAAGTCTGAAAGAAGGTAAAAATCTATCCTCAGAATCTCTCAGCTCTCATTTCCAGCAATGTACAATCCGTTGGCTTCTGGGGCCTAAAGCGGCCCCCCAGAATCCCCGGCCTATTGGCCTTCGGCCCTTCGGGCGTTGCTCTTGTGCCCCCCTTGCAGTCACTCTTCTGGATCCGCCCCTGTAACTACTTCATTGTTTGCACCCACTATTGCTGTATTGATGTTCTGTGCTTGCTTTAAAATGATAAGTAGCGTCTGCCAGTCACGTGGGGCCTCAGGAATCAAGGGTGGTGCAATGCCTGTGCATCCACACTTGTGGTGGGCTTTTCAAAGCCTGTTTGTGATTGATAAGCAGGCTAAAGCAGCCCAAGTGGGAATGTCTTTTGGAGACAGATCACCATCAGAGATTAGCAGCACAGTTCAAGAATTCAGCAGAGCCAGGTCTTTGAGGGCCAAGGGTTGCATATTTGTGAGGGTTTCATACACTTGATCAGTGATGTCAAAATCCTGCAGATGGCCTACTTCTGATTTTGCTGCCACTTATTTATTATGTAGCCAATTAAAAAATATGACATTTTGCCTTGTAGCTCAGCTCCTATTGCATTTGGAGCTTTAGTTGATGGCTTGTCTGATAGGGAAGAGCGGGGCACAGTGAGACGGCAGGCACAGTGAGACAGTGCCCCTAGCATCAAAGTGGTAGTGTTTACAGAACTACCATCTCTTATGTTGAACAAAAATTACATAAGTGAAAGGTAACCTAAATTTGGAAAAGTTTTGAAGCAAAGGGTGAGCGAAATTTAAATTTTTTGGTTTTTAGCCTCGATAAGTAAATAATTTTGCCTAATGACTTTTTGTTCTGATGCCTAAGCATTAGGAGTTTAATGCAAATCAATCACCAGGGATGAAGCTATGGCTTTTTGACTTAATATGCTGGCGATCCCCAATTTGGCATGTGTCTCCACGGAATTTTCAAATTTAATAAAGAATGATGTACGGGGCACAGTGAGACAGGGCACAGTGAGAAACCAAAGAATAGAGTAGAAACAGCTTGAATTCAGGGTATTACTCATAATTCATAATCTTCAAAGCGATGCCTGTCATTTAGCTTCAGGGAAGAATTTTGATTAGTAAGGCATAATTAAGTAACAGGTGCGGCTGGTTAAATATGTTATGCACATGTCCACCGACATGAATTTGTCATACCTGCTCAAAAAAGGAACTAGAAACTCTCCCCACCAACTTTTCATTATGAAATATATAGATATTCATAATATCCATTTACTAAGTTATTCTGCATGCCTAGAGGATTTGCAATTGTGGTAGCAGACTTCCCTGTCTCACTGTGCCCCACCTGCTGTCTCACTGTGCCCCACCTATGGGGCACAGTGAGACACTTTTCCAGCATGGACTTAACATGATGTATCTCCAAACATGTAATAGTTGGGAAACAAAAACTACCGGACAATATATCCAACTTCATTACCTACAATGTGGGTCTAAATTGGTTTTACTGTTGACTGCCAACATTTTGCTACACTTAAAAATAAAAAAAGGGTCTCACTGTACACAAGCTGCTAAAGTGTCAAATCTGTAAATCTGACTTTACGGAATTGCCCCTATACCGGAAACTAAAACCACAAATTGATGCAGATAATACGCTGGAAATGTTTTTTAGGGCATTCTGATTCCCAACATCTACCTAGAAATGGCTACATCTTTAATATTAGCGACCTGTTTATGGTGTTTCATATCCGGAATGGCCTTCAAAGAGATTTAAGTATGCCATTGAGCCTTCTGAAACCAGGGAAGCTGACTCAGGCCAAAAAATAGTCTAAAGAAGCATGCGAAATTGCTGAAAAAATGCATTTTCATTAAAGCAGGAGTGGCCCGGCACAAGTCACATGGGATTGCCACAAAATTTTTTTTGCACCAATTTTCATTTTTTGGCCATATTGAAATTCCGAAAAAAAAGTTTTTTTACAGCCTACCCTAATCCCTACGCGAAACATTTCCAAACCCTGAAAATCTATGAACAAAGACATAGTAAAAACTGCAGTAAATGCTTTGGTCACACCCCTACTGGACTATGGTAATGGTCTTTTGTGTGGCATATCTCAGCATCTAGTGAACAAACTTCAGGTAGCCTAAAACTCAGAAGTTTGTCTCATAGAGAGGTTACAACGACATGACAGCGTGGTACCACACAGAAAGAAACTTCATAGGCTGCCAATTCCTGCCAGAATACAGTTCAAACTGCTGACCACAACTTGGACAGCATTGAACAGCCAAGCACCAACATACATTCAGCAACTTGTCCAACTCAAACCCAACCCAAACCCAACCTGGGCCATAACCTAAGGAGCAACAGCAAGCTTTTGTTGATGGAACCAACTTCAAGCACCCACAATAAATTTGAAGATAGAGCTTTCTCTTTTGCAGCACCAAAACTCTGGAACAAGCTACCAGGAAGTGTCATGGCTGCAGAGACTCTGGATTCATTCAAGATAAAACTAAAAACCCACTTGTTTGAAACATTTTACAAATAACAGCCAACTCACACAAGTGCTTTTGAGCAGTTTACTGGAAAAGGCGCTATATAAATTACTATTATTATTATTTATTATTATTGTTATGTTCATGTTTCCTTGTTGGTCACATTCTCGGCATGTGGACCCTGCCCAAAATTAGGCAAAAGTTTGACTCTTTAGTCAAGTGGTGCTGGACTGTCTCGAGATGTTGCCCCATCGTTTCAGAGGGAAAAAGAGCAGAGTGATCTCTAAATGACTGTCGAAGCAGCAGAGAAACATTCAACGGTCAGCACACCAGTGACATAGATGAGGATAGGTAGATCTGAGGCTCAGGAAGAACCGAGGCAGAAGCCACTGAGACTGAGGCCGAGGCCATCGAGATGAGGCCTTGAGGCCGGTCTCGAGGCCTTCAAAACTGGCCCAAAGACACCCATGACCGAGACAAGGTCATGGATTTTGCAAGGCCTTACCTCGAGACCTTCAACACTGCAGCAGACCAATCGCGAATATGGTTGTCGATGTCAAGTGGCGAAGATATCAGGAAGCCAAGCAGTTCACATAACAATGATTATGGAGAAATTGAAGGATACTCCCAGCAAGAGTTCTGACTGGTCAAATGATATGGCGTGTTAGTTGTTATTCACTCTAATTATGACAATCGAGTATATTGATGTGACCACATGATTCTTTGCACCATTGCCTGGATGATCAATCATTTTGGTTAGCATAAGTCACACATATTTATTGAAGACAACGTACACTTTAAATCCAAATATTGGATCAACAGTGTTTTAACAATGTATCAAACAAACTACAATTGTTAGTTAGGAAAGCTGCATATTGCATAAGTACGATGCACCAGATCATTTCAACACTCTCTTAAGGTGACTCAACCGTGGTACACTGCACATACTTCTGAGCAGCCTGGTTGCCTAACAACATAGCGTCACCACTGCTGCAGGCCCTGAAAAGTTGTGACGTTACCATTTTCTGCTCTCTTTTTTTTTAACAGCATCACAGCCAGTAATTTGCTATTTAAGTGAGATCTAATGCAGATAGAAGCATAATTATTTCTTTATTGAATGCAGTAACACCTATTCTATGCTAATTCAAAGTTTCAGCTTCTCGTCTTTATCAAAAGAATTTTCTCAACTAATTTCAGTCAACTGTGTCTAAAATTGTCTTTATTTCTTTAAATTGACATTGGCATAGTCATGATACTGCAGTTAAAAAAGGACTCGGTGAAATTTTTTTATTTTTGGACATTTGTTTGACAATAACCTGTTTATAATATATGCAAATTTAAAAAAAAATCTATATGATCGTTTTCCTAAAATTTGATTACTGCCAAAATTGATGCATGCAAAATCTGCAATTAATTAGTGTTTTGTGCCCTTTGAGCTCTTACAGAAAAAAGTATTTTAACCTTTTTCTTCAAATTTGTGGCAAATGTATTGGTTTACATCCGTGGGAAGACATTTCTGACATTTTTGTGTGACAAATGCATGTAATGCTTTATTCTGTGGTACATAACCAAAAACTCAATTTACAACTTTTAAGCAGTCATCAGGCCAAATATGCTGTTACCATGGCAACCAAACGAGTCGGTGAAATTTTTTTATTTTTCATTGTTGGAATGTATGTGTCCCATAGACTACCTGTGCAAAATTTTAGAAAAATCTGTATGATCAAACTACCACGCTTGAGTCACCTTAAAAGACTTGAGTCCCTGTCATAAGTGGTCCATAAAGCCAACCTTAGTTCAAACATTTCACAATTCTAAATTAAATTATAAAGTAACTAAATATCTGTTGTTTTGTGGCAAAAATCAAATTGCATTTTGCCCTTGGAACCCTAAAAATGGTGGACATCCTTGCTTGGGAATAAATTTCAGTGTCATCTGGTAAATAGGGACTGAGAATAAAAGAAATAACCAACACAGAGTCAGTAGACGTGTGTCACCTAGTGAGCAGTTAAATCTGGACTTTATCGGTATTTCGCCATTGTTTTGGCTCATTCATGGACTGAAATGAAGGATTTTATTACCTGGATTTCACCGAGTGACTTGGATTTGGAGATATATTAACGTTTTTGTGACATTCACTGTCTGAACTTTGAGTCACCCAGGTGGCAGTTGGCAACTTTTGTTATTGACGCCATCTGTTGTTTTGCCAAGACGACGGCTGAATCAACCAATCAGCGTCAGCTATTTGGAGGCGTGGTTCACGTTACATTACTACCCACGTGGATTTGACAGCTGTCAAAACAAACTTTCCTGGATCAGCAAGCTGTCAAATAAAACAAAAAATACATTGCTCAGCTGTCAAAAATACATTGTTCAGCTGTTGGAAAACTGCTAAGAACCCTGTGACTTTTAAAGAACTATCCAAAACTGGATCTACCTTGAGTTTAGAAAGATGGAGTCAGTATCGAATGGTGACAGATCTATATAGACTCGTAGTATGACTTTAACCAGGATCAATCCTCCACAAAGATACAACGGTTTTCTTTGTTTAAATGCAACAAGAGATGATTCAGTGGACAGTATTGAAATAGTTGATGAAACAATTGACAGTCAATTCAGTCAGTTAGACATGGATATTGATAACAGACAGATTGAAGACTCTTTCAGCCTTTCTGGCTTTAGTATGGACAGTGTCAGTCAATTAAATTCAAGAGAAGATGAAAGCTTTGTGATTGACAATGAGCAAACTTGTGTAAAAAGAGTTTCTTTTGGAACCAATGACATTGTATTCTGCCCATCTGCAGTCAGTACACAGGTTGAAACACAAAGTGACTGTCGTGCTGGATCAATTCAATATGATGAAAAGCTAGATGAGAGAATGACACGAATTGAAAATCATGTTGACCATATCTGCTCTACTTTAAAGGAAAGATGGGATGATAAAAATGACAAAAATCAATTAGAAATAAAGTTACTAGAAGCTAATGTAGAGATTAATTTGCACAAAGGCAAAGTAGGAGAGGTCAAACAGCATGTGTTAAAGTTGGAATCTGATCTCCAGGCTGCGCAGGAAATGAATGATAAGAACAGTAAGCAGATCAAGGATATGCAGGACCTTGAGATAAAGCTTAAAGAAGCCTTGGAAGTTGCACAATTGAAATATTGTGAATTGCAAAGAACTTTTGATAGTTTGCAGCTGAAAACAATGAATTAAGAAGAACAATCAAGATGGGATCTGTGGATCCTGTGTTTACCACACCAAAGGCACTTTTTGATGACACTGCCTTTTACAACATGGAAACAGGAACCCCTTCTTCGTCTGTCTTTCGAGAATCACTGTCAGACTTATCGACCATCTCGGAAACACAAGAAATGTCATCTCCATCGACACTCACTGATTTGTCATTTGGCACTCCATCACTTCTTGCCCTGGGCACTGATCATTCTATAGCCGATCAGCTGTCTATCCTTGTTAAGTCAGCTATGCACCCTACCGAAAATCCCAGCGCAATCCACAAACGGACTATGTGTGCCATGATTGTTGCAAATCAGCGATTTGACAGCTTGCTTAAGGAGGTTGCTGAGTTGAAAGCCAGCAAAATCGCCTCGTCTAATCAGCAGTCACTCGACCCCCTTGCACCTGCAGATCAACCTTGTACCGCCAGGTCTATTACAACCCCTGTAGAGAACCACTGTAGAGAAATGCTGCTTTTTCGAGCAGACGGACGTTTGATGGTCCTGTCTAACTTCTTTGAGTGTAAACTTCTGGTGGAGGGAGTGGCCTTCAAAAGCGCAGAACATGCCTACCAGTACAAGAAGGCAATGTTCCACGGAAGAAGGGACATTGCAGAACGTGTTCTGCGCTCGCGAACGCCACACCTCGCCAAACAGACTGTGAAACTCATCACTCAGTGCAGGGCCTGGCTTGAATGCAAGGAAGATGTGATGGAAAAGATTCTAGAAGCCAAAGCTGAGCTATGTGTGATCTTCCGCAAAGCACTCCAGAACACTGGCACCAAACGGCTGGTGCACAACATGGAGACAGACAGTTTCTGGGGAAGTGGCGAGGACTTTCATGGCCGCAACATGTTAGGCAGCCAGCTTGAATACCTTCGTCGATGCTTGCTCCTTGACTCTGCGGAAACCTGTGTTGACCCGTCCAGCTCTTCGAAACACACACTCTAAGAACGAAAAGGGATTAGAACAACCAAATAAGGAAGCACCTTTTCATAGGGTGCTTGGGAAGCACCCTAGGTCAAAGAACCCTGGGGAGTTTACAAGAACCCTACAAGGTTCTTCATGGCAAGTGGTTTGTAGAACCTTTTGGGGCTCATGGCATGAGCAAATTTAGGAACGGGGCCTCTTATATGATGCTTACAAGTGGCCCCTCGAGGTATATTGTTTATAATTTTCATGTATTATATTGGTGTTACATACGGTTCACAGCGAGACAATCTCACCGTCTTTCAAATTGCCTCCTGTTGGTCGTCAGTCTGAAGATTACGATTCATCCTCAGAAAACTGATGACCATTGTGAGAGGTAAGCAAAGGAGGCGTCTTCACCTTCTCAGCATCTCAGCACTTTATAATTGATTGCTCATGTGAGTTGGACATTCTGTATATGTGAAAATTCTGCTTGCTACATTTTAGTCAGAATGTGTCTGAATTTCAGAAGACTGAAACAATTAGATATGAGCTTTAAGCCACATGCTTTGCAATTGAAACTGTCCTTTCATGAGTGTTGTGCATCTTCAAGTAAACATTAAGAGATGTTTTGTTAATATAATATTAATATTATGCAAAAACAAACATCAGGAGTTCACGTCTGTTATAGACGGAGCCACATGTATAACAATTGACATTTTCTGCAAAAAGCTCTGTATTAAAGATGGCACGACACGTTCCTTGTAAGAAATAATCAGAAACCAGTTTCATAAAAAAATTTTTAGGGTGTAATTTTAGCCAATTACTTCAGTCTACTGATTAAAAAACCCATGCAAAGGTGTAAAATAAACCGAAAGTATATATCCTAATAATTTGTGCAATCTGATTTGTTGTAGGTAAGCGTTTGTATGTTAAACAAAAGATCTTGTTTTGCTTCTACGTAAATCAAAATCCCGGATTCCTGTTTTGGTTGAAGTTGCTCAGTCTGACACAACCATTTAAGCAGGTGCTAACTGTTGCACTGAGGCTAATGCATGGTAAATTTACCAGTCTTGGCCACAATTTTCTGAACTGCTCGTAAATCAGTATGGTATCTGGTTTTCGGTAGTTCTTCAATTAATGTAGCACTGCCCCTGACTGACAAGTTGGTATGCTGTAAAGGCAACGGTGAGTAGCCAGGCTGCAGACTGGCGAATATCAGTATGAGCCTGCAAAGAGACTGGTATCTGGGCAACCAGGACAGCTCCTAGAGATCAGGTTGGTGCACAGCAGAAATGCACCGGATTTTCCCAGCATTGTACTTGCTGATGTGAAAACGAGTAGCTCCAGTGGAATAGTTGGCAGCATGCCAGTGTTGGCGGAAATGGGGTACCTGAAGGAGATGGGGGTGATTAGAGGTGCACTTGGGTGTCTTGTAAATGTCACTGACTATACTAATTGGACTGGCTTCAACCCCCTCCTCCAGACATGCATATTCATGACACGCAAGACTTTTGGTGCCTGATGAGCAGACTTTGAGTCAAGTCGAGCTCTGCTCCAGGAGAGTGATGCAGCCTGACATTGCCTCACTCACCAGCATATTTGACTGGAGGCAGGTCACTGCCTTCGCCAGCCCACAGCAGAGAAGCTTGTCAGTTTGGCACTGCCCCACAATTTATGCAATAACCAAGCCACCCAATTTTTCCATTGTTTTGCAAATCGAATCAAGCATCCATGAACTGTATATTGCACATTTGTAGGGTGCATCAGAGTGACACAGGGTGCTTCAAGGGCTGAAGCACCCTGCATCAATCCGATGCACCCTACAAATGTGTGATTCACCCCTTGCTCTTGTGTGATGCACCTCACTCCTTGTCTCCTCTGGTGCACCCTTTAAGTTCTTACATCCACCCTACAGGTGCTTCACTCCACGCTATGAACGTTTTTTTCTTAGAGCGCAGGTGAAAATGTCGCTTCTTGTCCAGTCGCTCCTGCACGCTCCGCCCCTGGTACTCTAACACAACCGTCAGTCGCTTCTACGGTTGCTACAACTGTTCCTTTCAATCGCTTGAAGGTCCTTGTACTTGGTAACTCTAATTCCCGTGGTGTGGCACAGGGCCTTATCGAAAGGGGCTTGGATGCTTGTGGCTATGCTTTCCCTGGAGGCACCATCTCACATATTACCTCCCGCGCTTGTCATTTGAGAACTCCTATAACTCCAAACTTTGTAGTCCTCATGGCAGGAGACATTGAGGCATCTGAGGGCCTCCCAGCAGAAACAATTTGCGCCCGTTATGAACACTTGCTGAAGGAAGCTCGACGCAACTTTCCCTGGGCTCGTCTCATCCTCTCCGGTCTCCCTCAATCTGGAAGCAACCATCGTCAGGAAATCATTCGCAAGGTTAACACCTATCTCGAGGCGGTGGCTCTTGAGGAGAGGCTAGTTGAGTATGTCTCCAACTCGAAAGCAAAGCTGCGTGACAATATCCACCTTTCGCGAGCTTCTAAAGAGAGACTATGTTTTTGTATTTCTTCTGTGGTTAAGGGTTTTCTGTAAATAGGTCCCAGTCACAATTACCAACTGTAACTGTTCCTAATGTAAGCTTGTCATGTGTGTATACTAATTCAGAATCTATGAACACATTACCTGTAAATGTTGAAATTAGTAGTGATATAACTGTTCTTAGTGTTGATAATAGTAGTGATGTAGCTGTTAATTTTGACTTGTCAAAAAATTACTATGTAGATGATAGTGTGAATGTGGAAGACGCTCTTGTAAATATGATAAACTCCCCAAAAATTTGTTATCCGAAAGGCCTCCCGATAATTAATTCTAGAAATAAGGCAGGACAGAATAACCTTAGGGATAACATAGAGTATGCTAACAAAGATAAAGATATCACAAGCAGAGAAAACTTTAGCAGGTCAAATGACGCTGTGCTCAAAATTTTCTCGTGGAACATTCAAGGTATAGGTCAGAAATTAGAACTAGATGAAATAAGAACTATGTTTTTAACTTACGATATTATCTTTTTGTATGAAACTATGAAGCTTGATAGTTTTGATCCACAGATTGATGGATACCATTATCTGCATTGTCAAAGAAAATATAAACATCCAAAAGCTAGGAGGCCATCTGGTGGTATAGCTGTACTTATCAAATTAGGTCTTTACAAATCTAAAGTAGTCACTGTTGAAAAATTAAAAGAACATATCATTTGGCTTAAGATTCAAAGGTCACTGCTTGATAATGTAATATTCTTAGGTGGTGCCTATATTCCACCGCAGGGGAGTACAATTTATATGAATAACAACTGTAGTACAGATATCTTTAATGAAATAAGGCAGGATCTAGCTCATTTCCTGGATAAAACTCCACATGTATCTTTTTGAGGTGATCTGAATTTTCGGACAGGTGTCATGAATGACTTTGAAGAAATTGTAAATGGTAAAAACTGTTCGTCAATTTCTAGCCTAAATTTAAATTTGACAACCAGTTGTGAGGCTTCTGAAGCAAAACTGAACTGGTCAAGCAGGCAGAGACAATCTAAAGAAAGAACAGTTAATACCTATGGAAAGGAACTTGTAAATCTTTGTAAGGCTAGTAATATTAGAATTATGAATGGCTTCTTCTCTGAGAGCCAAACAAGTAACTATACTTGCTATAGTTCAATGGGCCAGAGTGTGATAGATTATCTTCTTTGTAGTGAAGTGGTATTTAACAACATTGAAGATTTTGTCATTAAGGATAAACTTGCTGAGTCAGATCATACTCCACTTCACTTTTCACCTAAGTTTTCTAAAGTGCAGAGTCCAGAGTTGATCTCCAAACCTAGACTGGAATCGTTCAAATATGTCTTTGACAAGAACAAAATAAATGAATACCTTGCTAACTTTGAAAGTGACAATGCTCAAAACATGTTGTACAAGTTGAGTTGCGATATTGAGAGTGATCAGAACAGTGATAAAGTTATTGAAACTATGTACGAGTATGTAACTGACAGGATTAAACCCACTTTTAAACAAAAGAAATCTAAATCATCAAAAAACACCTTCCCAACCAATGAATGGTTTGATGATGATTGTAAAAATCTCAGAAAATCACTTAACATTTTTGCTAAAGAAAATGATATCTCAATTGTCCAAAATAGATTAAATTATGAAATGCTCCGCAAAACTTACAAGCAGCTAATTCAAAAGAAAAAAAGGAAATACCAGGAGTCCAATAGAAATGAAATGGAAAGCCTTGGTGGTAAAAACCAAGCTGACTGCTGGAAGTACTGGAATAGATTGAAGTCCGTAGGGAAAAAGCAAGTAAACCTTCCTGACTTAAGCACTTTTCACAATTACTTTGAACAACAATCGAATTTACCAATGCGTGATTACTTCGATAAGCAATACATAGATACCATAACTAACTCTGTGCAAAATTCGATCTACACTTGTAACAATGAATTAGCTAATGATATTTGTGATAGTGTCATAACTGAAGAAGAAGTGGTCTTACTCCTTAGGAAACTAAAGAACAATAAAGCTGCAGGTATTGATGGAATCATGGGGGAATTTTATAAATATGCGAGTGAAAAGCTGATCACCCCATTCTGTGCTGTATTTAATCATATTTTTGAAAAAGGAGAATATCCCTCACAATAGTCTGAAGGGCTCATTAATGCTCTTCATAAAAAAGGAGATCGCTCTGATCCAGATAACTACAGAAAGATAACTATAAATGTAGTAATGGGGAAAATATTTGATTCAATTTTAAATAGCAGACTATACTATAAAAATGAAGCTTTAGATCTTGATGACCCCTGTCAATTTGGCTTCACTCCTAGTGCCAACACTACTGCTTGTGTCTTTGTTTTGGATACTGTGATAAGCTACCATAGATTTAAACATAAACCAGTGTATTTGTGTTTCGTTGATTTCACTAAAGCATTTGATTATATAAACCGAAATGCCCTATACTACAAACTAATGCAGCAAAAAATAGGCCCTAAAATGCTTAAGATTATTGTAAATATGTATGACAAGGCCAAAGCCAGAGTCCATCAGAATGGTTGTACAGGGGTTTCAATAGACAGTAAGTGTGGAGTGCTGCAAGGTGGAATCCTTAGCCCAAAACTTTTCAATGATTTTTTGTTTGATCTCCCCAAATATTTAAACAAAGCTGATGGAGTGACTCTTGGTAACTTGACTTTGACTCACATTCTCTATGCTGATGACATAGTTCTTTTAGCTGACTCACCAAAATGTCTTCAGAATAGCATTAATTTGTTGCACAACTTCTGTAAAAAATGGCACGTAATTGTAAACGTAAATAAAACAAAAGTAATGCAGATAGGCAACAAAACCGTTAGTAACTGGATTTACAATGGTGAAAATATTGAAAATGTAGATTGTTTCAAATATTTAGGTCATATGCTCAGTAATAAACGGAACACACATGGAAAAATGATGAATTATCTTATGACACAAGGTCTGAAAGCCCTATTTGCATTACAAGGAGATACAAAGCAGGCATTAGGGCACATAAATCCCCAACTATCCATAAAAATGTTTGATGCATATATTCTTCCTATCCTTGAGTACAACTGTGAAATCTGGACGAGTGAAAAATCTGTAAGTGAATTAGAGAACTTACAACTTGGCTATCTTAAGAATGTTTTAGGAGTAAGAAAACAAACTCCATCTCTTGCAGTGTATGGTGAGACTGGTAGATTCCCTCTACATATTAGGCATAAAGTAAGGATGATAAACTATTGGGTTAGGTAAGAGAATATGGCCGATCATAAAATACTTAAGAGATGTTTATATATTCAAAAAGACATGCATAGTGATGGCAACTGTAAAACCTGGCTTGATAAAGTATCCCAGATTTTACAAAACTGTGATATTCATTATAACATTTATGACACTGGAAGACATAACCTTGAATGCGTGGGCAGCCGCGTTAAATTGAAATTGTATGAAATTGAACAGGCTAAGTTAATGGAGTCCATAAATGACAGTACACAGCAACCTGAATTAAGAACATATAAACTCTTTAAAACTGATTGTAGATTAGAACCTTACCTACTTTTAAGACATAGCAGTAAAATCATAACTAAAATTGCCAGATTTAGAACAAGTTCATATAGTCTACGTATAGAAACTGGTCGCCATCAAAGGCCAAAAATTCCAGTAGCTGATAGAATCTGTGAGAAATGTAGCTTAAATGTGACCGAAGATGAAAGACACTGTCTGATTATTTGTCCAAATCATCAAACCTATCGGAATGAACTCTTTCAAACAGCAGAAAATTTGATAAATAATTTTAGATCACTTGATGACACTGGTAAATTTGTAGCAATAATGGGTTGCAAAGAGGCCAAAATGCATATCGGTCTTGGAAAATTTCTACAACAAGCTGATGTATAAATGAAAATCTTCTAGTTTAACAAGAATTATGTTAAAATACAATGTATGTATTGTTAATACAATGTATTTATAGTTAATATAAAAAGTTGATCTATAAATTTATCTGTTAATATGTTTTTAATGAAATTTAGCAATTTTATGTTTACAAGGTTGTCATTAAAATATTATAATTTTTTCATTGGTTTTGTATGTTATACTGAAAATTCAACGTTTAGTCTGAAGTTGACGACTTGTACCTGAAACTGTAAAGTAACATCTATTCTAAAAAGTCAACAATTTCATTATTTGGTAAACTTTTATCTTTTGTAGAAATAACTTGTGTATCAAATGTTTGAATGCTACATATGTGTATGTATAAAAAAGATATATTTTAAATTATTAATAATCTAATATGATTTTGACACTCTGAATTTGGGACTGAACTGGGACCAGAATTTTAAAATAATATATACTTAATAATTGCATTTTTAAACTTTATATATAGATTAGTGTAGACATTAATTTTGCTTGTTACTTTGTTGTTGTTGTTGTTTATTAAATAATTTGGATGACACATGTATCTCCTTTGATATCTAGTTTGTCAAATAAAAGTTTATATATATAGTAAGATTTGAAAAACTTGTGAAGCTACCACTTGCATGCCCTTGAAAATGTTGACGTCACCATCTATTCATAGATTCAGATGCTCATGGTTGCTAGGCAGCATGAGTCATGATGTCATCACACGGCTGACAATACCATTATCGGCCCTGAAAATCATTGTCGGCCCTCAAAACCATTATTGGCCCTGCTAATGAGTGCGTTATGGGTGGTTGTTGCATGGGTCATCTACTGACAATACCCTACTTATCGCATGGTTGAGGTGATGATAATGTAACAAAAACATGACCTGTGGAGGGCGTTATCGGTGGTTGACAGCCCAGGGGCTTGCTTGTCAGCCCTACGATTTCTTGTCAGAAAAAAAAAAAGCTCAAAGGGAGAATCATTATTGTTATTGCAATAACTAACCTAGAATATACTATTCTACACCCATTGGCAACAGTTAGGACCATTTTGGAGAATTCGACTTTCATAGGGGAGCCCAGATAGGCTGAAAAGTGATCTTAAACAACAGACTTTACATCAGATATATGCTCTTTTGAACATGTCAGACCCTTTTAAATCACCACAACCATCCTTTTTAGATCCCAGACAATCTTCTACACAAGATGGTATAGGTTGTGCTTTGTTATACCTTCGGTTAGGGTATCTTCCAAATGTGCTCCGTTGCCACAGCAGAGTGTCACTTCGATTGAGATTTTGGAGTGGTAACTCCAAAACTGCCATTAGTATCACTAATTGTTTATTAAAAACATGTTCGTTGAGGACACGTGACGTTAATGACAATTTAAAACAAATATTTCCTTGAACCACTGAATACATTAAATGATATCAATCTTGGCTTACATTAAAACTTGTGTATGCACAAGCAAAGTTCCACAGTGATCTTTGTCCTGATATACATTGCAAAAATTAACCAGGAAAGCATTTGTTAATGACAAATCAAGGTAGGACAACTGACATGTTGCTATAAGTAGTGTAATTATCTATATTTTCGTGCAGTTTATATCGGTAAAAAAAATCCCTTGCGGATTTATGTTTCTTTTGTAAATCCGACTCAAAATAAATATTACTTACTTACTTACTTAGTTTATGGACTTGCAGATAATTCAGTCAGTTGCTAGGGTTCCTAAAAGTTATCAAAATTCAAGTTGTATAAAAAAATGTTTGTCGGTTGATTTTTTGTGAGAAAAATCACTTGACGCGACGTTAATGACATGAAATTGGAGACAAAGACATAAGAGGCCCCTGTTGTTGGGTAACAATATTAGTCAAGCCATTGGTTTTGGAATTTGAAAGGGTGTCGGTCAAGGTCCAGTTTGAGGTACAAAAGAGGTAGATAAAGGTAACAAGGAAAATTGTTTGTGGTGATTTGTCAAGGAAAATGCTAGTGGAGACAGGCCATTTTCAGGGGGTAGGGCACTTTCATTCAATTTTTGGAAGGGATAGAATTTAGCTGCCACACATTTCCTGTGTATTTTTTGCTGATATGTTGCTCTAAAACAATTGACAATCATGAACCTTCTATGTACATTTGTGTCCGTGTGAATTGCTCTAAGACACTGGAGACAAGAATTTCAGCTTTACCAAATTTTGACCCATATATATTTATTTTTCATTATAGTTACAACCACTACTAAGCGAACTACAACCACTACTACGCCAACTACAACCACTACTACGCCAACTACAACCACTACTACGCCAACTACAACCACTGCTACGCCAACTACAACCACTACTACACCAACTACAACCACTACTACGCCAACTACAACCACTACTACGCCAACTACAACCACTACTACGCCAACTACAACCACTACTACCCCAACTACAACCACTACTACACCAACTACAACCACTACTACGCCAACTACAACCACTACTACGCGAACTACTACCACTACTACGCCAACTACAACCACTACGCCAACTACAACCACTACTACGCCAGCTACAACCACTACGCGAGCTACAACCACTACTACGCGAGCTACAACCACTACGCGAGCTACAACCACTACGCGAGCTACAACCACTACGCGAGCTACAACCACTAGGCGAGCTACAACCACTACAACCACTAGTTCCAGCGGCGGAGATGGCGGAGATGGCGGAGATGGCGGAGATGGCGGAGATGGCGGAGATGGCGGAGATGACGGAGATGACGGAGATGACGGAGATGACGGAGATGGACCTGCAGGAAGTGAGTTATTTGATGAATCGAGTGGGGGAGGTAGATGCCACGGAGGGGGAGGTGGTAAATTAAAATTGTTTATTCTCGGGATGAATAGTTTTGTTATTATCTTGGGAAGATGATAATAAACTTTTTTTAACTAATGTTTCTCGTTTAAAAATGTTCATTACAATTAAACTATGCAGAATAAATTCAGAAAGCAAACATTTTCATGATCAAAAATTGCTTATTACATTTGTTGTATAGGACTTTCATGTGAAGTCTGGTGATTACAGTACAGAAAATTATAACATAAAATCAATAAAAAACACCAATTGTGACAGTAATGGCACTTTGTACCAGAATAAGTTTTTGAAATTACCATCTCATCAATTTTGGTTTGTACTTTTGTGGGTAGACCCCAGAGCCAGTCAAGTCATGCTCAGATGACTGACTTGATGTTCAATGAGTCGACTTGATTGACTAAGTTGACTTGGTCATCCTTTGTGACTTCACTTGACTTACTATGAAATTGGCTGGCTTAGTCAGCTTGGTTAACTAAAACAGTAAATAGACATTGTAAATACCCAGAATATTATTTTTAATTATGGTCATTGGATGGGCTTAGCTGGTGTGACTAATTTATCCAAATTTTACATAAATATTTCGTCTTAAAATGCAATCAATGTAGTGATACTGATAATCTTGAATGCAATGTTGAAGACACAAACAATACTATTAATACAGGTGATAATGGTCATTGTGATATAAATGAAAGCAGTGGTACTGCAGAATATAAACTCAAGTTGGGTAACCTTAATGTTAGAAGTTTGTATAAAAAGATGGAACAATTTACATTATTTCTTGAACAGAACTGTTTGGATATTATTGGTGTAAATGAAACGTGGTTGGACAATTCTATTGATGATACTGAAATCAAAATACCAGGTTTTACAATTGTAAGGAAAGATAGAAATAGACATGGCAGTGGAGTATGTTTTTATGTTAGAAATACTATTCAATATTGTATACAGAAGAATGTTGGCAATGGAATTGAAAGTCTATGGTTGTCAATCAAACAGAAAGACAAACAAAACATTTTGATAGGCACTATTTATAGGCCACCAAATTCCAACCAAGATTATTACGAAAACATATTTAATGAAATTCAGAGGGCAAAAGACATTTCTGATAATGTTATTATAAGGCCACACATAATTGATTCTTAGCTTCGCGGACCCGCCGACACAATAGATATGCTGCCGATGGAAAAAAAAAATTGAAAAAAAAAAAAATTTTTTTTTTGACATTATAAAAATTTTTTTTTTTAACTTTTTTTTTTTTGTCCTACCGACCGACCCTAGAAAAAGTGCCTTGAGAGGATCCGAGAAGCTAAAGATCAATTATGTGTGGCCTAATGGGTGACATGAATTATGATTATTCTTTAAAACATAATTTAACACAAAGTCCAATATTTTGTTTGGAATCAATGTTTGATCTGACACAAATTATTAAAATGCCAACCAGAGTCATTCTGAAAACTAAGTCATTACTCGATGTTATCCTAACAACTGATTGTGAACAACATTCTAACACTTGTGTGATTGATGTCTCTATGAGTGATCATTGTTGTGTTTATACGGAGTATAACACAATAGTAGAGCAGCTTCGCGCAAAAAATGGCCAAAATAGTTACGAGCCGGACAAAAGCGTGAAATTTTCGGCATGTGTACTTTGGGACTTGCCGGACAAGAATTGCCTAAGCTCCAAAAAAACAAACCTAGGGAAATGCATTTAAATTGGTTTCCATGGCAACAAGTACCTATTTCAAAAATCCTTCCCAAAATATGATTAAAGTGATGCTATATCAAGGATATTGAGCTATTGCGATATTTTTTGGCAAAATGAAGGACAATGAAATGTTGCATTACACATGATATGAAATATCTTTATTTACCCAGGTGTGTTACCATGGTAACCACAGTTCATATGAAAATGCTCTTAATATCTGCTTCATAAGATTGAAAGTTTTGTATTTCAGTCAAATTTGGGTCTAGTAAAATGATTTTTGTGTCAAATTGTCGGTCATAATGTCTTCTGAAGAAATGTAAAAAAGTAAGGTGATAACTCTGTTTGTCTTGTCACCATGGCAGCAGATATCCAATATTCCAAAGTAACTTTTTGTTACTACGTGAACATGAGCAGTGCTAATAGAGGCATACTTATAATTTTTGTCCTCAATCATGCATCAGCTTGAAGCATTGAATGTCAGATATCCTCATGGGGGTTTACATATGGACAATTTTGAAGTGTGTTGTCATGGCAACCAAAGATAAACAATTATAATATTTTGTTGTATGTCACACTTTAGGGGGTATTCACAGGAGTTGCAGTGGAACAATTTTTATGAAACTTGGCAGAAACAAGCACAGTATCTTCAGTGTGTGTGTAGCAGTGTATTTTTGCAGCTTTGTTAACCCCTTTTGACTATGGTGCCATCTACTCGCAAAAAACATGTGTTTTGGTATATTCTCATAAATCCCTTCATTTCATATTTACACAATAAATGGAAGAATGGATTTTTAACATTAGATCATGATTATGATACCTCCAACCATCAAAATAAATTGTTTGTCATGCTTAAATCATGAAAGTTACAGAATATATCACATAACATGAATATAAGAGAGGGGTAAAATGCAGAAATATCAAATGTAGTAAAATTTAGGTATATTTTTACGAAGTTATCTTCCATAAAAGTACAAATATTTCATGAGAGAACCCCATTCCCTGCTATTTGGAAAGCATTCAATCAAGCCATTATTTTAATGTAAATTTTGCTTACAAATATATGGGTGTTGGTTGCTATGGCAACCAAGTTTGAATTTGTCTGATTTTGCTATAATTGGGCAAAAGTCATTTTTTATGGAATATACTTTAACCAACTTTATCAAAAGTGTACAAAAACATTTATTGAAATGTCTTTTTGAAGATAAGGGTTAGTAATTTCAGGTCACTTGACCAAAAAAGGTTGTTGCCATGACAAACATGT
This sequence comes from Platynereis dumerilii, assembly GCA_026936325.1. Taxonomy (NCBI): domain Eukaryota; kingdom Metazoa; phylum Annelida; class Polychaeta; order Phyllodocida; family Nereididae; genus Platynereis; species Platynereis dumerilii. The sequence continues at coordinate 7,498,652 of JAPTHN010000022.1, read as the reverse complement.
TCAAATTTGACATGAATTGAATCATTTTTTCAAGTAAATCAATGTGTAACCCTATTTATCTTTCAGGAGGAAGCTTCATTTTTACTCTTTAAGAGAGCTCTTGATTAGTTCTTTCATGTTGAATAACATTTATGTTGAAATTTGCTTTTATCAGTTGCTATGGCAACAGATTTGAATTTGTTGACATTTCTCATAGTGTGATATAAATGGCAGTTTATCACTGTTTAGTGAATCTATATATGGTTAAAATGGATGAAACTCGAGAGAATAGTGCTCTGGAATGCAGGGTTTACAATTTTTTGGAAATATTTTAGGTAAGAGGACTTTTTGTTGACTAACCAGGCTACAATGGCTGAATTATTAAATATTTTAAGCGCACAATTTCGCTAAGTTTGAATTTTATCCCATTGAAATGTCTTTAAATATAAATGAATATAAATTTATTTAGCTTTGCAAAAACGTCCCTTTCTCAAGACCTTTAAACAAAGTATATTTTACATGGCATCCAACTGTTATTTGGTTGCCATGGCAACCCAGCCTAAGTTTATCTTTGTAGCAAAAGTATGAGAATGGTGATTGTTATTGCCACGCACCACTGAAAAATGTTGCATGAATTAACACCTTTGCGCATATATCATATTGAAAATGTCATACCCATTGGTGTCTAAGGTCACTTGATCTATTAAGAGGGTAAAAACCTCCAAAATAATAGTCTAACATTGTCATTAGCCAAGAACATGTCAGATTTTTTCCCAAATCAATCCGAGCTAAGGTTTATGTTGTAACTCATATCTTCCAGATGTGTGTGTATGCCTGTTAAACAATTGAATCACTTTTATCATAATGTTACCATGACCATAATGAAAAAAGAAAATGCATTATGGATACTGATAAGTGAGAAACCTAAACCATTGACTTTTTATTGCATCTCGAAGATGCGTATCTCTCAGAAAAAAAGTAAACTTCAGATCTTAGCTACTTCGGCCTTCAAGTAGGATACTTCTTATATTCAAAAAACTATTGAAGGAGCCAATAAAGGGTGGCTCCTCCTAATGTTAGACTAAATTATTTTGGGTGTTTCTTATGAATAACATATTTACCACTATAATAGATCATGTGACCTAAGAAACCAATAGGTGTAACATTGTCAGTATGATATGAAATAATGTCAAAAATCAATATTAAAATTCATGTAACATCTATCTTTTCCTACTAGTATACACCACTACAGTAACTTATCTTTGGACCACAATGAAAAACTTAGGCTGGGTTGCCATGGCAACATATGACAATTGCTTTCCATGTTAATAAACATGGTTTCAAAGACTTGACATAGGGACTTATTGTAAAGCAGAATATATTTATATTGATTGACACATAAATGGGATAAAATTCAAACTTAGCAAAATCAATTAGTGAAAAAATCTCACAATTCAGCCATTTTAGTCTGGTTACCCTAAATTTAGGTCACATGACCTAATAGATTTCCGAAGAGTTGTAAAATCTGCATTCCAGAGCACTATTCTCTCGAGTTTCACCTAGTGTGAACATGCATAAAAACACTAGAATGCCAATTATATCACATTATAAGAAATGTCAACAAATTCAAATCTGTTGCCATAGCAACTGATAAAAGCAAATTTCAACATGAATATTATTCAATATGAAAGAACTAATCAAGAGCTCTCTTAAAGAGTAAAAATCAAGCTTCCTCCTGGAAGATAAATAGGGTTACACATCGATTTACTTGAAAAAATGATTCAATTCATGTCAAATTTGAACATGTTTGTCATGACAACAACCTTATTTGGTCATGTGACCTGAAATTACTAACCCTTATCTTCAAAAAGACATTTCAATAAATGTTTTTGTTCACTTTTGATAAAGTTGGTTAAAGTATATTCCATAAAAAATGACTTTTGCCCAATTATAGCAAAATCAGACAAATTCAAACTTGGTTGCCATAGCAACCAACACCCATATATTTGTAAACAAAATTTACATTAAAATAATGGCTTGATTGAATGCTTTCCAAATAGACGGGGAATAGGGTTCTAACATGAAATATTTGTACTTTTATGGAAGATAACTTCGTAAAAATATACTTAAATTTTACTACATTTGATATTTCTGCATTTTACCCCTCTCTTATATTCATGTTATGTGGTATATTCTTTAACTTTCATGATTTAAGCATGACAAACAATTTATTTTGATGGTTGGAGGTATCATAATCATGATCTAATGTTAAAAATCCATTCTTCCATTTATTGTGTAAATATGAAATGAAGGGATTTATGAGAATATACCAAAACACATGTTTTTTGCGAGTAGATGGCACCATAGTCAAAAGGGGTTAACAAAGCTGCAAAAATACACTGCTACACACACACTGAAGATACTGTGCTTGTTTCTGCCAAGTTTCATAAAAATTTTTCCACTGCAACTCCTGTGAATACCCCCTAAAGTGTGACATACAACAAAATATTATAAGTGTTTATCTTTGGTTATCATGACAACACACTTCAAAATTGTCCGTATGTGAACCCCTGTGAGGATATCTGACATTCAATGCTTCAAGCTGATGCATGATTGAGGACAAAAATTATAAGTATGCCTCTATTAGCACTGCTCATGTTCACGTAGTAACAAAAAGTTACTTTGGAATATTGGATATCTGTTGCCATGGTGACAAGACAAACAGAGTTATCACCTTACTTTTTTACATTTCTTCAGAAGACATTATGACCGACAATTTGACACAAAAATCATTTTACTAGACCCAAATTTGACTGAAATATAAAACTTTCAATCTTATGAAGCAGATATTAAGAGTATTTTCATATGAACTGTGGTTACCATGGTAACACACCTGGGTAAATAAAGATATATCATATCATGTGTGATGCAACATTTCATTGTCCTTCATTTTGCCAAAAAATATCGCAATAGCATCAATATCCTTGATATAGCATCACTTTAATCATATTTTGGGAAGGATCTTCGAAATAGGTACTTGTTGCCATGGAAACCAATTTAAATGCATTTCCCTAGGTTTGTTTTTTTGGAGCTTAGGCAATTCTTGTCCGGCAAGTCCCAAAGTACACATGCCGAAAATTTCACGCTTTTGTCCGGCTCGTAACTATTTTGGCCATTTTTTGCGCGAAGCTGCTCTACTACAACAATTAACTTAAGAAAGAACTGTCACAATGAAATCACTTTCAAAGACAATAAACACTTCAATGCAGAAGCTTTTAAGAAAGAGCTCAGCAATTCTCAGGTTATCACTGATACTAATTTTGCAAACAATGAACTTGAGAAACGATGGAATCTGTTTATGTCAACATTTCTTGAAATAAGTTCAAGGCATGTTCCCTGTAAGACAGTTAGACTAAAAGATAGGTATAATCCTTGGATTTCCAATGAAACTCTGAACATGATTTATAAAAGAGAATATCTTAAGGTGGCTCGATACTCGTGAACTTTCTAAGATAGGATTTCTCAAAAATAGTTTAGAATGATCCAAAATATATTTTATAGCAAGGATATGTAAAAAAAAGTGGTCGTAACCAGCCTTTTTTCCAAAATATTTGAGGTTATGTACAAGAAAGTCAGTCCACGCAAACCTGAAAAACTCAATTTTTTTCTTATCTTTCTTTCTGTGAAATTTGTCCTGCCATTCAGTGGTCATGCATCCCATATTATGAAATGAAGCATGAAATTGAAGAAGAAACTTCAATGGAACTGCTGATTACAATTTCAAAAAGATATATTTAGTTTAAAGGACTTTCCAAGGGGCTCGGAATAAAAGTTTTGATTTTTACTATTTTAATTTTTTTTATAAACCATGGCGCTAAAAAAAATTGACGGGATTGGATTTCTCATTTCTTTGTCATTAATTTCCAAATATTGTTAGAAGCAATAAAATGCATATGAGAATGTTTCCTACCGCGATAGAAATTGAGATAAAAATTTATTTATATCTCAAAGTCAATTCTTAGAAATTAGACCTGCTTGCCGAAAATCGCGTGTAAAAAGTTTCTATTCAGACCATAAAGCTGAATCTCCAGCATGTTATAGTGCTGTTCATAGCGCATCCAATGCTCCAAACCAGAAGTTTCTAACCCCAATAGAAGTGACGCAAATGGCAAACGAAGCGGCAGTCGCACAGAATTATAAAATTCCAAAAAAACCAGTCCACAGAGCTCAGCAGACTGTTGTTGCTATGGTGACGCCGCCATTGCTGCACCATGAGTAGCGAGCCACCTTAAATGCAAAGCTGTTAAAAACAATGATGATTTATTGTGGAAAAGCTACAGAAGTCTAAGAAATTCTATTACCAAGAAAATAAAGTCTGATAAAAAGGAATATTATAAAGAAAAAATTGGATGAATGTGGAAATAACCCAAACAAAGTATGGAAATTGATTAATAAAATCACAAATTCTAAGAACAGTGACAATCCCCCAGATGAATCGAATGCCAATATTTTTAATGAATATTTTAGCACTATTGGGAAGAAGATTATTGGAGCAAACAACAGTAAACCATCCAATCTACCTTGGAAACATCCGCCTTGTACTTTTAATTTTAAATTTGTCCCAGTAAGTCAAGAATGGGTATGTAAAGCTCTAATGAAGTTAAGTAATGATTCAAATACAGATGTCTTAGGTCTTGATTGTAAACTTCTTAGACTCAGTTCTGAAATTATTGCTCCAGTATTATGTAAATTTTTCAATGCTTCGCTGATGACTTCTGTTGTAGTTAGTGATTAGAAGATGGCAAGAGTCACCCCTGTTTTCAAAGGGGAGAGAAGGAGGACAAGAGCAACTATAGGCCAATATCTGTCATAGCCCATATTGCTAAAATATTTGAAATGGTTATTCATTGTCAGCTTTTGGCATATTTTCATGAAAACAATCTGATTAGTCTTGACCAGTCTGCGTATCTCAGAAATCATAACGCGCAAACAGCTTTACACAGAGTCATAGATGATTGGACAGATAATGTTTGTAATAATACTTACACGGGAATTTGCTCTTTCGATATTAAGAAATGCTTTGACACAATAGATCATAAATTGTTATTAAGAAAAATGTATCATTATGGAATTAGAAAAAGTGAATTGGAGTGGTTTAAGTCCTATTTATCAAGTCGAAGCCAAATTGTCAAATGTAATAACAAGCTATCAGATAAAAGATATACTCCAGTAGGTGTTCCCCAGGGGTCCACTCTAGGACCGCTTTTATTTATAAGTTTTATTAATGATATAAGTCAGAATGTCGGTATCGGTACAGCAAATCTGTTTGCAGATGATACGTTAATCTATTGTGATGCTTCTAATGTATTAGAACTCAATGAAAACTTGCAGAATTGTATTAATGATGTTGTTGATTGGTATAAGAGAAATAATATTGTAATAAATGCTGACAAGTCATGTTTCATGGTTGTACGCACTAAAAAGAAACCTGTGAATGATGGGTTTAAAATTTTTGTGGAAAATTGCGAAATTGCTTGTGTTGAATCTATGAACTATTTGGGTTTGGAACTAGAAGAAACTCTCAGTTGGAACATCTATGTACGTAAATTGTGTAAGAAACTTGCTTTTAAGATTTCTAACTTATGTAGATTAAGTAACTCGCTGCCAAAAGTTTTATTGCTAAAAATCTATAATTCCATGATTCAGCCTAGTATTGACTATGCTATTCCAGTTTGGGGATGCACTAGTCAAGCTAATTTAGACCAAATACAGAGATTGCAAAATTATGCTGCAAGAATCATTGAAAGAAATTTTGATTATATTAACTTTCGCGGTTTACATCTTGTTCATAAATTAGGATGGATGGATGTCAGAGAACGATTCTTTTATTTCCAAACCCTCCTTATTTTTAAGTGCATACATGGACTTGCACCTGATTATCTAATGAATAACCTAATTATGGATATTGACATTAATAATGTTGAAACGAGAAAGCATCCAATGAATTTATATTTACCCTTACCAAATAATGAATATCACAAGAGTATGTTATTTTATAGAGGAGCATCAGATTTGAATAAGTTACCAGATTATTTAAAGGATTGTTATAGCATTGATACATTAAAAAAACTGTTAAAGAAACATGTGAAAGATAAAAGAGTTAGTTTATGATTGTTTTAGCTGCCTTGTTGTTAATGGTTTTTACGTTTCATTGTCATTATTTTGGAACATCAGAGTAAACTGTTTGTTGTTTTTAAGTGGTTGTAAAACTATGATTTATTGATTTTATCATTGTTATTAATATACCTGTTTAATAAGGGCATTGTTTAAAAACAGTTTTTAACTGAACAAATCAACCTTGTAAAATATTTTTGAAAAATAAATAAATAAATAAATAAAATAGTATAGTTCGGTCCAGATTTATCCAATCTTGACAATTGTGGTACAATTGGGATCGTCTTTCCAAATCCAACGATACCAAATATGTTGGGGTTCAAATCGGCGGCGGCTCACTAATAACGTCAGTGACGGCTTGGATTGTCAGTGACTTGACTTGACTTTTCTATGCATTGACTGACGGCGACAGCTTATGTCGACGGCTCCGGGGTCTATTTGTGGGGGGGGGGGTATTGAATCTGTTGAAATCATGAAATGCGCTTTCGGCTGCCCAACCAGATAATGGAGGAGCCACCCCTCAGCCCCCCCCCAACAAATAAATCCTGGAGCCGCCACTGATGAACTGCCACCAACTCCTGAAGAGAAACAATGATGATGATAAAATAATATACTGCTATCATCTCCTGAAGAGAAACATAATGGTGATAAAATAATATACTTTCCGAGTGCTGATGAACCGCCACCAACTCCTGGCAGCAAGTAGGGCTCTGTATTGATACTTTTTTCTGATATGATATGTGTCATGATAGGCTACATTTGATTCAATACACGATACGTATCACTATACACCACGTGTCTCTAAAGCTATTAACGAGGGACGTTCAGAAAGTTCACGGCTTTTTTTTTTAATGGACACTTATTTTCAATGTGGAACTATCAATTTTTTACAGAATAAAAATCAGCTGTTTTGGAATGGATTAACAAAATTTTGGGCAATTTGGACATTTTTAAGTCATTCTGTGGTTGCCATGGAAACCGAAAGATCAGCTAGGTGGAGCAGGTAATATTGAGACAAGGAAAGCCAATAAATTGCGGCTGGTAAAGACTTCTCTCTATCACTTGTATTAGTGAGATTGAAAATATTTGACACAAGAAATATGATATTAGCTTCCAAATATACTTTCAAACACACCAAATGTTTGTATTCTCACTCTGAACCCTTGTTGTACAGCACTCCTGCATGCCAGATTTTGCAAGAGAGTTTCACGCCGTAGGATGCGGGTCCTCTACTACATGAAGACTTATGGCAATGAATGGATTCACTGGTATGAACAAGAGACCTAAATAGACAGCATTATCCATCCCAGCTATTCCTATGACATACAGCTTTACATAAGTCCTGGTTTTCCCTTACTTTAGTCACTGGGGGCTTAGTCTGATAGCTACAGACACCGGAGAGGAAAAGGCTTTGGATGACCGTAATTTGTTCACAAAACTTTGTCTTGACGGCTTCAAGGAACATTTCTGGTGTACTTGGGAGTATTTTTAAAAGCTAGTATTATATTTCTTGTGTCAATTATTGTCAATCTCACTAATACAAGTGATAGAGCGAGGTTGCTCCCAGTCACAATTGTCAAGATGGCTGATTGTGCAGGTGTGGTGGTGAAGGAGCTCTGACAAAAAATCAGAAATTTACTTGTTATGAAGGCACTCTGGCTTTGGAATTTACAACAAAAGCACCAGGACACACTGGGAGTAACTTACAACCAGAATTTGAAACATATGGAATATAATTAAGTGACAATTTTAGTAAAAAATTTATATTCACCATATGCCAATGAAAATTATGATCATTGATGCATGAATAACATCCATCATGGAGTACTTGCTAACATGTAAGCTTCGGATTACATGCTAGGCTTTGACTTGTATAATGTAAACCTGTCTCAAACACTTGTAAGGATTGGGCAAAAACAGAAGGATTGGCAACATGATTTTTTACATTGCTGACAAGCTCTTAACTTGCTGCAACATCCCTGCACACTGATTTATACATGAAAACGATCACAAATATAGTCTTATGAGACTTTCTACAGGTGAGAAAAGACTTTTCAAATTGTACAAATGTATGGGAAGAAAGGAAAATCTTATAGACAATTGAGAAGTGCGACTATGTCCCTAGATGGAAAAGATGAACTGGTTGGTGCTACCAGCAATGAGATTGTTGGAAATGATGACAAAGCTGAAAGTTTGGAGTTTGATATTACATGTATGTCTCAAAAAAGTGAAATTGATGATGAATCTGACTCTGAACAAGTGATTGCTGATATCGATGAAAGCCAAATGAACCCTGGCCAATTGGAGTTATTGAAATATTTGCAAGGGATCAATGAAAAAGTCGTGAGGCTAGAGAAAAGTTTGCCTAAAGTCAAGAGCTTAGAAAGGAAAATCACTCACTTAGAAAACCAGATCGAGAGAAATGAAAATGAAATTGCAAAGCTCAAAATTGAGGCAGATGTAGCTGAAACAAGGTATCAATCCCTCTATGAAAAACACTTATCCCTTGACACATACATACGGAAAGAGAATCTCACTTTTCATGGAGTTCCACAGAGTCAAAATGAAAAATGCCGTGATGTAATCAAAGACATTCTCCTGAATAAAATGAAAATTCCCTCAGCAGGAGCTATAAAATTCCAACGCTGCCACCGCCTTCAAGGCCGTGTTCAAAATTCTCCCATTATGTGTCGTTTTGTGGATTTTTCTGATCGTGAAAAGGTGTGGGACAAGAGATACTTACTGAAGGGCTCAAATATATTTGTAGCCGAAAACGTCCAGCTGAAATAGAGGAAAGACGACGAGTACTCTACCCTGTTCTCAAAGCAGCAAAGAAGCAGAAGCTAAAAGCCACCATGAAACAAGATAAACTTATTGTTGAAGGGAATACCTACACCACCGATCCAGAATCTCTCGAGAAACTTCCCTCTCACCTGAATCCCTCAAAGCTTGCTACTGTCACCACAAATGACATGACGTGCTTCTTCGGAGGCTCATCACCACTGTCAAATTTCCACATTATCAAGGATGGCATCATAATTGATGACCTGACATATGATTGTGTTGAACGGTACTTTCAATCCAGACGTGCTATTTATGCCCAGAAGCCTGACATCGCAAGAAAAATCTACTCTGCCAGAGGCCCCCTCCAAAGCAAAATTCTTGGCGACTCCATTACACTCAATGAAGTTGAATGGTTGCCTGATGCGAAAGAAGCCATGTACAAAGCTTGCAAGAGCAAATTCGAACAACATCTCCCCTCGCGAGACTTTTTCCTAAATACGAAAGGTACTGAACTGGTTGAGGCAGGACCAAATAAAGTCTGGGGCATTCGCATCAAAAAAGACAACCGGGATGCCTTTGATAAAAGTAAATGGGAACAAGGACAAAATTTGTTTGGTACTATTCTCGGCAGAATTCGCGAAGAACTTGATACATCAGCGTTGAGCTTTGATTCTGAGTCTAAACTTTAGTGCACAAAATTGTGCTGAATGGACACCCACTAAAATCATTGTTTCACTGCTGACATTTCACTGGTATTTCCCTGTGTAATCCATAAACATTGACTGTCACTGTTGTCATTTGTTGCTATGTTTTGTTCTGTCTGAAGCTGCTTGTCAAACTTTGAACCTCAGAGGGTAAAATGATTGTTATTTTACTATTTTTTATTAAACTTCATGAGTGGCCTAGAATGCACATTCGTAAATAGTTGAATGTATCTCATTAACAACCTTGTTTTATTGACTGCATAATACTTGGAAATATGATAAACATATAATTTGTGTTTCTTCTAATAACTATAAACATATGATTTGTGTTTCTTCAATAACTATGCGATTCTGGCAGAAATGAAAGACCATGAAATGGTGTGGCACGCTGCTCACAGATTGTATATATATATGAATGATTTAAGACAATGAAGTGATATGGAGTTCGTCCGTGGCCTAATGGTTAGGAGTGCTTGTTTACACAACCACTGGCTCTGAGGGCATGGGTTCGAATCCCACCCCGGAACTCAATTTAGTCCGAGCCCATGGGACATTAAATGAAGGTGGGTTGTATCCAGTGTTCTATGCTGGGGCAACTGAAAGACCCTGGGCATCCCTGAATTAATAGGGTATGTACCAGACTCACAGTCTTGTCATCTCATCATTATACGGTGATCGCCTGCCTCGATATAGCCCACTAAGGTGCTGCTGAGGCGTAAAACGCAAACAAACAAACAAACAAAACAATGAAGTGATATTTTTAACAATTTTTATGTACCTATGTTTGGCATATCATTAGTCTCTTTCGTTTTTATTACTATACTTTTCTTTTCACTAAACTGGGTATACAGTAAGAAATTGTTGATGGACTATGTCATGATGCTGACTACCTAACTTTACTAATTTCAACGTATCTTACAAACACCAAATTTAAATTTATTGGCTGCATTTGAATTTTGATTAAGAGATCTATGTTCGGCACATATCTTCTTTATTGTACTAAAATGATTATTTTTCTCTCTTGTTTACTTATTAGCTTGGTTACGCTGAAAGCAGCTGTTTCTTGATTGTGATGACGCATTGTTGACGAACTAGTAAGCTGTTGTTGAGTGCCATTTTTAATTGTGGTTGTATATAACGAACTATAAGTTACACTACAATACCTGTTTGCATAATATCCAGACTGCAATTACTTACTTTTAAATGTATGGACTGCAGTACTTGTTTATATGTTATTTGAAAATATTATGTAATTTTGGTATACACAGAGAAGCTGTTTCAACCATAATAACAATGTGAGACATTGCTACACTGTACAATATTTTGTTTGAAACTTTGAAATGAAGCTCGAAATTTTAAATTATTAACTCAATCACATTGATATATGATGCTTTTCGAAGTTTGATCCATAAAGATTGATATTATCATCTAATTTCTGGCACAAAACTTGATATGACCGATGTTGTCAGGATATACCAAAACAGTGAACTGTGCAGGTGAAATTGTGATTGAAACATGTTCTGTTGCATAAGGTGTCTGCAAGTTTAGTATCTTGAAACTTTCTACCATATTACATATGTAAAGCTTTATAGCTAGTATTGCTATAGCCTGTATTATAACTAGTATTGCTATAGCCTCTGAATATGCAAAATATATAGATATAAATTTGACCGACGTGCCTCAAAACTCCCACTCCAAATGTTACATTGTCTCCCCAGAAAGTGTGTAAATTAGCTTTGCTTGCTTGATATACTTCTAACACTCTAATTGCTTTCATTTGAGTATTGTTGTGCCAGATATGACAGTTTGCTCTCAGAAACAAACAATTTGGTAAAGCTCCCTGTTGTAGTTAGATGACCAACTCAAACAATCAACCGACCTATATACACAGTCAGCTGTTATCTCCCAACTCTCATTGATGCCACAGAATGCAGCTGGAATTTGCAGGTTAGCATTTCATTTATTACCCAATTGCCTCATTAGATACATTGAAATTGTTGAGAGCAGTATTCCCCTAAACTCCCCCCCCCCCGGCCCCCGGCCCCTCCTTTTCGTAGATGCCCAGTTTTTGTTAAGGCGATATATATTCTAAAGCATAAATAATTTTCAAATTAATCTAAATTTAGCATATCTCTCCATGATGCACCATAGCACCCATCATTAGCTTCTTAGCACCGTACGTTATGTAATGTATTCCTTGGACAGATGATCTTTCTTATCTCTTGTAAATGCGACGTCACATATTCGCCTCCACCAATCACGCTCCAGAAAAATCAGTTGATCACGTCACTTTGGCGCCAACCTTCGTACGGGCAGGACGCAATGGCGGCAGTCATTTGACGTGGATGTACTTTATTGGTTGAAGTTGACCGAAATAGTTCGCCAGGATATTCGCCACTGTGGTAGGTGTATTTGGGCCATAAGGCCACACATAATTGATTCTTAGCTTCGGGGACCCACCGACACAATAGATTTCCTGCCGATGGAAAAAAAAAATGTATTATTTTTTTTACAGAGAGAGAGAGAGAGAGAAAATTCTTTTATTGGTGAATGGGCTCATAGCTACCGCTTTACATTATAAAAAAATTTTTTTTTGTCGTACCGACCGCCCCTAGAAAAAGTGCCTTGAGAGGATCCGAGAAGCTAAAGATAAATTATGTGGCCTAAATGCCCCAATCTTCACTGCAATTAACATATATATTTTGAAGGCAACAGTGAACATTTCCAAAAAGTTGGCACCCAGCCAAAGCCTCAGACTTGTGTTCTCACACTGGTCGCAATAGTAGGTGACTCTGAAGACTAGTTCTCTCATAACAGATATTCATACAGATTGATATGCCAGCTAAAAACTATTAAAACTGCTTTTATGACCTTTTGTCTTGTCTTCAGAAAATCGATTCATAATTGACATTCTAGATTGAATAAGCAGGTACCTACACTGTACCAAAATCTTTTTTTTCTAATTCCATAGTCATTTGTCTAGCGGTCAAGACATCTGAAAGACATTATCTGCCCAACTGGACGACTCAGTTTTCAATGTTTCATGGCAATTCATGCAGTGTTCTTCACAATGAGTCAAATCTCTTTGATCTAAAAAATCTTTTTTTCTATAAATGATAAATGACTAATATCATTGAATTATTGTTTTCTGTTTTGTTTGTTTGAGACCTTTTGAAAGTTGAGACATTTGTAAACATTCATCTTGCTTATTGGAATTTTCTCAGTTGCGACACACATCAAGGTCCTGGCATTTTATCACAGTTTTATCCTTACTACAAGTTACTTGAAGGTTTGTCTGATAAAGAGACGTAAAATCAACTAGAAGAATGGATTAGTAGCCTTATGGCCAAGGCAATATGTTTTTCATTACATTTTTCCATTTACTTCAGTTCAGTGCATGTTCTTTCAATAACTCACTCCCATTTGGAATCTTTACGATCTGCGAGTTCTTGTCATTGTTTTGGTTATCAGATAAATGATGACATATTCTACGTTTAGTAGAATTTTAAGTTATAACCTTTTTTTTTGGAGAATTAGCAGTTATTCTTTAGCTGTTGTTGCCATTGTACCAATTGCATGTCATGTAAAATAAAACCTGGCTCGAGGATGCTCAGATTTCACCTCAGATAAAGTAAAGTTAATTAATTTCTGGTCGTTAAGTGGCCTGCGAACGCCTCTTGTGTGACTGAAATCATCCCCTGGCAGACTGGCCCCCCCTCCTTACAAAAATAAAAAATCTATGCCCTTGATCCTGCCTCCTGGTGGATATTTCTTAAAATGTCTGATATTCCTCTGAACTATCTGTCCTTTTATTTAGGACATTTTTTTGAGTGGTTGATACAGTTGGCAAGTAAAAACTTTATCAGAGCATAGAGGTTTTATAACCTGTGCTCAGTAGGAACATTACAAGTAGCTCACTCAACTTAAGAATAAAATATGAGTTACAAATCTGTGCTGATCACAGGAGCCAACAGGGGTCTGGGATTTGAGATGGTGAGACAACTGCTGGCCAGGGAGTCAGGACCAGAGGTGGTGTTTGCAGGGTGCAGGCAGCCAGCCAATGCTCAGGTGGGTACTACCAGGGTAGTATTTGAGTAATTCCGTAAATTCAAACATACAGATTAGACACCCTGACAGCTTGTGTAGCCCAACCAATACACATTAGTTATGCGATTGTTAAACAGGTATGAGTCATAACCTGTGTAATAAACATATATCCCTCATTGTAAAGGATTAATCCCTTGGTTTAGTTATAATAAAATTACTGTTATTATTATCACACATGCATTCTCCTTAATATTGTTTTCAGGAGCTTAACAAGTTGTCAGAAGAAGACCAAAGATTGCATGTTTTAAAAATAGGTTAAGTAATGATAAATACTTTTAAATATTTGCATATATATATATATATATATATTAGATATATTAACATCATTTATTAATTTTTTTTCACTGATAGTTTTACCTACATTTTTCAAAACTCAATATTTTTTCCAGATTGCGATGACCCTTCAACTTTTGAAGGTGCCATGAGAAATGTTGAGGCGAAAGTCGAGGATAATGGTTTGAACTTGCTAATCAACAATGCAGGGATCTTCAACACCAGTCCACTGTCCGAAGTCACTTTCGAAAAACTCGAAGCCTCATTTCGGATTAATTCTATTTCTCCGTTATTGATGACGAAGGTAATTTATGATCAAAATTTGAACACCTTGAAATTTCGGCGGAAAATATATAAAATTTCTCAAAAAAATGTTAATGACTGTGTCGTAAATGACAATCTGGCTAAAAAAATTTATATGGGCCCGTGCAGAAGTAGCACTTTGGTGTTCATTAGTCTGTTGCATGCACATATCACCAAAAGGATGCCACTGCGATCTTGGTTTTTTTAAATATACAAAGTCAAAATATTACAGGAAGGTGTTTGTGAATGACAAATTCAGTTAGGACAATTAACTGACATGCCACCAGACCTAGAATATTTTGCTTTACATGATTAAGTTTCAGGAATGTGGTTAGCAGCAACCTGTTCTTGTCTTCCTGGACTAATCCACTACACCATGTAGGTGCATTTTTCATGTGTTTTCGGGCAAAAAAAAAATTATTTTTACATTTTTGTGGCAATTTGGGCAATGTTTTTTCGGCAGGACCCCTAAAATTTATTGACCTCCTACGCCTATGCTCTACACTACATTAATTATGAGTCTCAAAATCTTGCCTTTAGTTCTAGAATTGTTCATTCATTATTTTTTGGAATTTTTCCCCTTTTTTCCAGACATTTCTGCCCCTTCTCGAAGCAGCATCCAAAAAGGTCGGCGGCCCAATGAGCAGTTCCGGGCGGCGGTTGTCAACATGTCGTCTGCTTACGCCTCAACAGGAGGTGACGATTCTGTTGGTGAAGGAAGCTTCTATCCATACAGGGCATCTAAGGTACATGGCACTGTATATAATAATTGATATGATTTCACACAGTAGATCTATATCGTTAGTCAAGAAGGACGAATGAACTCTGAAGGGTGCATCAGACTGCATCTTGAGCCATCTTGCAAGGAGGCTGCACGTTGGCTGCTTGTTGTGAGGGTTCCTGAACCTGGGGAAAATGGACAGTTGAATGGGGTTTTACTTCCTGTATTCATGCACTGTAGTAAGCTAAGACCAGAATCACTGACCTTTACCGTAGGCATAGAGTGAGGCTCTGGATGGGGGGTTAAGGGGGACAGGGAATTCAAAAGCAATATAGCCAAGAGACATGGGGGACACAAAACCCTTTCTAGAGCTGAGGGACAGGGAATTCATAAGTCAATTAGAAAAATTTCAAAGGGACAGGGAATTCAAAAGTAAAATGTCCAAGGGACAAGGGGACATAAAACCCCATCCAGAGCCTCTAGAATGGCAAAATAATTTGCCCCAAGCTGCCCGAAAAACTGCTTTTCCAGTATTGCTTTGGGAGGGGGGTCTGTTATTATACCCCGTGCCATTACTAGGGATATTTTTCTGAATAAAATTTATGAAAATTAATCTAAAACTATGGGGGAGGGGATGTGGAGCACATCCCCCCCACCCCCTTGGATTGTACAGTACTTCTAGTCTCTAGTGATCAAGCAAGTATATTAAATTAATTATGATACATTGGGTATTTTAGTTATTTATCATTCATATATCAATTAATTATTTTTTATTAATTCCAGGCCGCTTTAAACAATATAGCCCACACCCTGGCCTATGATTTGAAGAGTCAAGGTATCGCTGTGATATGCATTGACCCAGGGTGGGTGCGCACAGATATGGGAGGGCCAGACGCCACGTTGTCCCCTGAAGAAAGCATCAAATCAGTTTTGAGTGTTGTCAACTGCATTTCTGAGAAGCATACTGGAGGATATTTTGATAGATCGGGACAAATAATGGCATTTTAGAATTGTTTCCATTATTGTACGTTACTGAGCTCTATGATATACATATCATTTTTTGATATTTCAAATTTATTGCATTCCTCATATTATTTGTGGTATTTCTATGTTGTACTGTAAAAATTGAAGAATGACTTTTGTACATTACATTAAAGTGCTACTTTTGCTGCATAGCTACTTTTTTGTGATTTTTAAAATTAAAACTACATGCACCTGCATGCATAAAAAATTAATCCATATCAATACAGCCACTGAAAATGTTTTGAAACATATTAGAGACGTCATTCCATGGAAAACTACAGAAAATTTGCTGAGGTTGATGTATAATGCCATGTTTTATGCGTACATTTCTATAAACTTCAATCTCTATTATTCGCGCAGTGAAACGGCCATTTTGCGAAGCGAATTGAGCACAAGAGAGGTTTCAAAAATCTGCAGTGATGGCCTCAACATCAATGGTCGACAGTAGGAAATTAGGTAAAGTGGGTCCAGCTTCTTATCAATGATTTAATTTCGAATTAAACAAGATGTGACATATATTCATATTCTAAAGTGTCGTAAAAATTCAAATTTCTCCAATAGTATTCCCTGTACCAATAATGTTTATAGAATAGTTCATTATTAGCCTTGACAAGCTAAATTAAATTATCAACATAATGTGATTTATTTCATTTTTAACAGACGGCAGATAACGTAACAGAATTAAAGTTACATTATCTTTACAAACTGGTGATTAACAGTGAGCAATTAATCTACAAGCAAATCACATTATTGTTTTTTATTACTATTATACTATTATGTAATATCAACAATCTAGCATGGACTTAAATTTGGCAGCTAACACTCAGCCTCACAGTGTTGTTTACCTTTTCACAGTTTAGCTGATTATCTATCAATCCTATTTATCTATAATCCTATTTAGCTATTATCATATTTATCTATCTATTAGGGGTCTACACCGGTTTGATAAATACCGGCCGTACCGGTACAGTCTGGTTGGTCCCGAACCGGTTTTCAAAGTAGCACTTTCGGTTCGGTTCAATAACGCTATATCCAGCTCAAAAAGTCGTTTTATTACCGAGATTCATACATTGAATATGAAATAAAATGAAAGTTATGGTAACATTAACAAGTTTGACAAGTTTGACAAGTTTTATTGGGAAAACCAAGTCAGCGATACATGCTGTTTTAAGTTTGGTGCCCGCACTAGCATATATGTAAACAATGAAAAGAAATAGATAAAATTAACTATAAGTCCTACAAACAATGTAAGTGCTGCGCGAATTTCATGGCTGTGCCATTTACATATTAACAAAGAGAAAAGACACCTTTCAGACCCATGACTTCAGCAGTAGGTACTGATGATTATATGCATACAGTGCCATACGCGTCAGTCTCCTGCTTAGAAAATGTAAGCTTTCAACAATTAAATTAATGAACAAAATAAAATTACATTGCTTACCTTCATGGTGAACTAAAAATGAATGAAGTGTCTGTAACAGAATTAACATCCTCAAGTGTCGAAATTCTTATTATGATAACATACACCTGACTACGAAGTAAATATATCAAAAAACTTTTAATGTCGATCTGGTGTCAACTGTGGTATAAATATATTGCATAACCAACTTTTAAAACTCTTTGACAAAATAAATATACATATTTTGACTTGGATAATTGCTTTTAAAATTTCGATCTTGCAGGGGGTTCCACCTAAGAGGCTTAGTAAGAGCTATACAGGTACTTTTTAATGTTACTCAGTTCAGTCAATTGGCTATAGAGGGTGAAATGCATTCCAATGTCTTATGGCATTTTGCACAATAGACCTGCTGGGCACTGCACCCCATAGCACAATTGCTCCACCAAAGGGTGTGGGCCTCTGGCCTTAATAACTGCTGCGCTCTTATTGGTCAATTCGCTCAATGCTGCATTCTGATTGGTCGGTTTTTCATGGCCACTTGTAGGGCATGCACGCAGTATAATATCAGACATTGTGGCTGGCAGAATATCAGCATGCATTGACCGAGCTACACGAGTAGTGACTGTTGTCACACTTGAGTTTAACAGAATGCTGATTGCTGAAGTGGGCTTCATATCAGCTCATAATCCTCGATCATATCAAACTCATGTTTGCACTTGTCAATATACATCCATGGGTGACAGGTATACCTGTAGACTAGCAGCAGTCCATAGCAGTTCAATGCGGTTTTAGACCATGGATGGAACAGTTACAATGACATGAATTTATACCACACTGCATCAATGCAAATTCCAAGTGATTATGATGATTCAGCTCTGACCTGGATGTCAAACAACATTAGAAAGTGAGTATATACTATGTATTACTGTTCTATAAGTTTTACTATTCTGTAATTCTACTTAAATACTAAATTAGTGCATGTATACTGAAACTGGAGCTAACAGGAACCTGTGTACTGCAAAGCCAATAGTGGAGGATGCCTTTATAATTGGTGAGGGTCCTATTCAGGATATAGCCCTTCAGATGTTTTCAATTAAATTGATTCTGATTCTATGCGGTCACTAGATATATTATAGCATTCTGGAGATGGACTGGCCAACATTTAACCAATTATATGATACAGAAAAAAGAAAACTTCACATCAAATGATAAAAAGAAGGGGTCTCTTTAAGAGTGCCCTGAGGTGCTCAGTAGATTGTGATTTATTTGAGAAGTCACAGCCTATTATTAGTCCCCCCCCCCTAGACCACTGGGATAAAAGGTGTTTGAAGACATGCCCGCCCCTGTAATTTAGAATAGTATAGAATGCGCAGCCTACCGACAGTGAAGTGTGGGGACATTTACATTTTGTGACATAGCATGTACATGGCATGATCATAATTATGCCATAATGACCCGCAGGCTGAGTAAACCAGACAAATTATCTGAACTATGTAGATCAGAAAAATAAAACAAAATTGTACTGAATATATGCATTCGTGTACATCCAGAACTCGAAATATGGCTAAATATGTACACTGCTGGCCATTATAGCAATTGATTTTCTAAATTTTACGTACAATGTACATATATATAGACACTTTATCTATATACCTTTCAGTCAATTAAAGATATGAGATAAAGTGTAAAAGGTCGTAAATGTAGCAAAATTAGGACATTTTAAAATGCTCTCCCAGCAGTGGCGGATCCAGACAGGGTAGTTTGGAGGGGGGGGCCTAGACGTGTTTCGGCATTAGCGAGCCCGTGTCAGTGCGTATTACTATTATTAATCTCGGGGGGGGGGGGGGGGCGGGCGCCCTAGCCAGGCCCTCCTCCTGTATGCCCCCCCCTAGCTAGGCCCTCCCCCCTGTATCCGCCACTGCCCAGGGACAACCTATGATCAAATGATATATAAGATAGTAGGTATTGATTAGGCCTATCTATATTTACTAACGTTTTCATTATCAGATAAGACTTTCGCAGGTCAACAGCTAAAATTTATAGAAATACTGATCTTTTATAATTTCACCATTATCATAGTATTTACAGCAATTTCACAATTCTAAATTGGTGACTTAGTACAAAATCAGAATTGTGTGCTTGGTCTATTTTTTTACTCACCAAGAGCTTTAGACTCCATATCAGGTGAAAGGTCAATTTGATAAGAATAATTTGCTCATGAAACATGTTTTAACTGCATGGAAACTATACACAGGCAGCACTGAACGGAAATTAGATCTTGATACTAGGTGGAATATCATGCAGGGCCAGACAACCACTAAAAAATTTAAAAATCCTATTAATTGTGCCTACAATCATGCTATATAATCTCCAGCTACTTATAGATTTTGCTTGTTCTCCAGCTGCATGCACAGGAATTTTGTGGACTTTGTTATATCAATTCAGTCTTATTCGGACACTATTGGGAAGTATCATTGCTGATAGGAAATATATGTGTTTGATGGAAAACGAAAAAAATAACAAAGCTGCAAATGATGTGAGCATTCAAAAAGATCAGGTAAATTGTGTCTCTCAAACAATTGACTGTGTTGCCTGATAGCTGTTATTGGCAGTTCATTGTTGCTTAAAGTTTATACAGCTTTATATTTGAGTCTGTTAACCCCCCCCCCCCCAATTTAAATTTTATAAAAGTGTTGAACAGCAGAACAGCTTGCCTGACCACTGGTCCGGATTTCAGCCTGACTGTCGCAACTCAGTATTGTTTGTTTGTGTTTTATGCCTCTGCAGCACTTCGCAACTCAGTAAAGTTCACCAGAAGAAGCATGCTAGCTAATTAGAGAAATAGACGAAACATCTGGTAAGCTTAAACTTTAATTGATTCTGAGAGAACTATTAACATTATATTTTCTTTGTTCTTTTTTGGCCATCAATCTCGAAATAGCTCGCAATGCAATTCGTATGGGAACCATGCAGAAATGAACGTTTTGACTCAAATTCAAATATATATTGTATGGTGTGTAAAAGAAAACCTCTTGATTAAATCATTTAGCATATTGCGATCAATAAAGTGTCATGATATAATGGTACGTCCTATTAAAAATCATTGCTATGTACATTGTACACATATGCATAGAACGTTAAGGACATTCTTTCGTGCATTGTAATATCTAAGGCAAGAAAATAATCTTTTAATGCAAGACATTTCAGTTTATTAAAGTAAGGTCTCAAAAATTATCTAGGCGTCCACCAAAAGAATCAGGCTGTCATGCTCTTGCAGATCTATTTCTATAAATTGTAAGTAGCCAGCATATTTTATAAAGAATTTTCAGGTTTTTTAGTGAACTTCATGACATTTCTAAAAAAAAAATCTATAATTAAAAGCTATATAATAATAATTATATAGGTTTAAGTTTGTGGATTTATTTTTAAAGTACACCTATACTACACCATTCCCTGGGGCCAGCTAAGCTTATGGTGTGTATGCAGTACTATGCACCAGTGATTGCTTTGATAAATTTAGGACTATAGCAATATAAAAAAATATTTTGTGACGTCAGCTAGACTGTCTAAGCTTGTCTGGGAATATAAAAACATCTGCTCTCCTCCACTGAAAATTGGAAAGCAGAAACGACAAGAAGCAGTGATAGGCTAGCTAGTGGCAATAGGATCACGATCTATCATAAGACCTGGGTAGAAGGGGAATGGAGGGGAAGCCCCTTTGCTGAAACAGAAACCGAAACCAAAACCTCATGCTGCAATGCAGTTATCGTGGCCCAGGGACAGATTCTGAATTTTGGTAAGGGGGGGGGCTGTCTGGAGGGGGAGGGGCTGTCGAATATTGACAGAATTCAATAATACCTTGATTCCCCAATTTTATATGTCCTTTATATATCTTTTTTCATTTTTCATATACTCATATATGACACAACTGCAGGTCTTCAGATAATTTGCAAACTACATTGTTGTCAAACTATTACTAGAGCCTGGGCACTTAAGTAGAATTCTTTAATGAAACCTCTGTACCATAGGTTGCTATTATGCAATAGGCAGCTGCCGAAATTTGTAACTTTTAATAATCAGTTGGGCAGTAATTATATGAATTTGATGAACTGAATATACATAAATCTGTCTCCAGGATATAAATCAGGTGACCCCCCCCCCTTTCTGTCCTGGATCCGTCACTGGTGGTTGAAGGTTATCCCCCCCCCCTCATGCCATTTCTAGACACGCCCCTGTTATCAGCTCCAGCCTATATTTATCAGGGAAGTCCAGCAGTTGCACTCTCACAAAGCTACCCATAGACAGCTTTGGACTCCCCCAGACAGCCATGAAATACCAAGCAGCTAACTCCATACAAACTATTGCAGCACAGCCTATGGCAGGTTTCAGGCACTTTCAGGTTGATGTTCAGCTGGGCAACGCAGCATCTGAGGTATGCTTTTGATTTAGTGAACTTTACATTGCATTATATTAGTCTGTTTAAGAAAAAGGGGAAGGGCCGAAGGGGCGTATTTGGGGGGGGGGGGGGTTATTAGCCACAACCCCCCCCCCCAAATGAGAAAGGGCACTAAAAGGATATGCACGAAGATTCAGGCAGATGACCAAAATCACCATTATTGTGAATCAACGTTTTCCAAGCCAAGTTGTTAGTGATGTAATGTCATAATGCTTTCAATGTGCAATTGTGGCACATATGGTCAACGTTTAATTATTATACATCCTTGTTGTCAGGATCTAGATATTTCAAAGTGATAGATTGGCTAATACTGCATAGTTTAGTCAATGTTAATGGTATTACTGTCTGTCACTTTGATATGGAAAAAGAGTGGACTGTTGCACTGTGAAAATGGCACTTCGTGTGTCATCATGCTGATGATTTGTCATCATTATACCCAATACTTTCAATGTTAATTTGATTTTAAGAAAACTAATCCTGCTTGTTGGTGACAGCCAAACGAAAGGATTATTCTTCTGATTTTCACTCTAAAATCAGTTGTGACAAGTCAAATGGCATTCTCTAGATCATGACTTATCAAACAGCCTCTATATTTCCCATGTTGAAAGTAGAGAAGATGACACTTCATCTGCTATCATGAGTCACGAAGTGCATTTTTCACAGTGAACTAGTCCTTTTTTTTTTCTTTATCAAAGTGAAAGGCTGTAAGCTGTTTGAAATGATACCAAAACCATTTCTGTGAAATGAAAATTGAAAATTGCCTCCCCTTAAATACGCCACTGGACCAGCCACTTTTATGTAGTTTAAAAATACCGTGCAAGCACGTAAACAACTCGGTTGCAAAGTGCGACAGACAACTCCAGTATCCCGGCATGGCTGGGAGTGCAATACACATGAAGTAAAGACATCACCAAAAGTCCCAGAATGCACTTTAATTTGGGCGATTTACCCTGAAACCATTATAAAATGTGCTAGCAGTTGTTTTTCATGACGGCCAAGAATTTTGTTCACTTGGGACCATGAATGAAGTGGAGAAAGTATGAAGGTTTTGTAGACTTGTTAAAATTTACCAGGCTGCATTGTGTCTTGTGACAACTCATTGAATGATTCATTTGGTACATAGGTCCATGGATGCAGAATTGCAGATCTATGCATCACCTCTGCTCTGTTACTTCAAAGGAGGCTGAATACTTCCCATTTGAACTGTTTAAAGTGTTTTTGCAAGCAATAATAATGCACTGCTCTTTTTTTATTGTCTATGGTAATTATTTTTCCTGACTTGTTCTAAACAATGGGGCCTTAAACAAAACAAACTGCACCATGCAACCTCTTATCTCAGTGTTGACAGGTCATGCTTAACAGGATTTGAAGGGTATTTTTACCCAACTCTCCACAGCTCAAGAACACATGTGCAATGTCACTGGCACCTCAGATTGACAATTCATTGGTTTGTGTTCCCACATCATGACACATGACAGATAAGCATGTGCACTGTGAAGGATTTGCTGTAAAAACGTACTTGTTCTTGTTTACTGTGACTGTTCACATTGCCTAAGGTGGAGATCCACATTTCTGTAGTCTTTCTGAACTGACAGCTTATACAGTCTGTCTTGAGATTACATATACTGGATACATGGTGACTGATAGGCCTGCAGGAGCATGTTTAAGCTATTTAGTACTTGCAGATCACTCTGCTGGTCATTTTGTCAGTAACTGGATATTGGGCCCTCCTACAATAAATTCTAAAAAAGAGAGTAAGAGCAACACGCAGAATGTCTGGTGAAATGGATTATTTAACGGATTCTTCAGATTCTGACAGGTCTGAAGATTTTATTGACACTGACATCACTATTTTGGAGCATGTAGAAGAAATAATGTAAGATATTTAGAAGTCAAAGATAGTTTTGAGAAAACAATTCCAGTAATTTTTGACAGTGTACATGAGATTCTTGGTAGCAATAACTTGGAGTACACATGTTAAAAAGGTTTATTTCAAAGCATCGTTTCGTGTGGATTTCAGAAATGCACATGACTGAACTTCTGTCATTCCCGAAATTAGGCAGAAATAAAGAAACATGTGTAGTTTGACAGCAGCAGGTGCGACATGCGATGAGTTGTGCTAGGACAAAGATTGTATGCAGCCGTGTGGGCAAATGCAAGTTTTGGCCATGTGCCTCTGCAACACAACGATTACCTCGTTGTAAAAACTTCTGGTCTTTAGAGTTAAAAGCACTAGCTTCTGAAACTTTTTTTTGCTCAGGAAAATCTTGCAAATTCGGCTGCATTTCAGAAGCTGTAAAACAAGTGGTATTTTCAAGGAACATGCCCTAAACTGAATAATTATCGTGCCCCGACCCTGGGGCACCATGAGCCATCCACTATCTATCTATCTATTATATCTATCTTATATGAAGTGGGCATGGTCTTATACACAAAGGGACAAGCTAAAGACTGAACAAGTCAAATGCTTTTCTCTAAACTTCAGTGCAAGAAAGTGCCCACAGGTGTGCTTAAAGCTGCTGGAGCAGACTTTTGTTGAATCAGCACCAAGACTCGCATTTGATTATGTTCTGCATGCATCAATGAATCTTGCATAATATTTACTGTGTGTGGCTAAATGGGTCAGGTACTACTGGTTCGCCATTCAGTTGACAACTGAGCTTGTGAGTGGGTGCATGCATTATTGGCCTGGTGAGTAATGGCAGAAAAGTATTCACAACTGTTATGTGGATATATATCATGTGTATGCAAGGATTGAGAACAATAGCATACATGTAGTGCATACTGCTATATATTGCTCACTGATTGCTATATATCACAGTGTAGTGAATGTGGAGCTGTTTAAATGTCTGGAAATCAGAAGTCAGTTATGTTGCTCACTGCTTACTAGCTCATTCACTTGCACTTTTGTCTCGACCAAGCAGACCAGGTGACCACTGACCAGGCTACCAGGCCAGGTAAATCACTGCATATATGTCCACAGGTACATGTAAATTGTATAGGCTACAATACATTCAGTGAACATGTGGACATAAATATTTTTGTCAAGGGGCATCATGGTTTAAAAATATATATTTGCCATAGTCATTTAATTAAAATGAATGAATAATATATCAAACTAAAAATTACCAATTATGATCCCTTGCCCTTATGATATAAGAGGAAATGACAGGAATGACATTTGAATGGACCAGGGTGGCACTGTAGAAGAATGAGAGAATTGAATGAAAAGAAAGTAAAGTGCAGTTGACGGTTGAGGGAGGCTATTTAGAAAAA
This sequence comes from Platynereis dumerilii, assembly GCA_026936325.1. Lineage (NCBI taxonomy): Eukaryota > Metazoa > Annelida > Polychaeta > Phyllodocida > Nereididae > Platynereis > Platynereis dumerilii. The sequence continues at coordinate 7,473,453 of JAPTHN010000022.1, read as the reverse complement.
AGGCAGTTGCAGGAGAATATTAAATTTTAGATACTGAAATAGGAATGTTAGATCTAAATAGGTAAGTAACACGTCATTAGCAATACGACCAAAGTAGAATGGCCGTCAATTTGACAGTTGACAGTGAGAGTATTTATGAGTGGTGACTCAAGTCACAAGAGGCAAGCTGGCTACTCATTACCCAAGTGCCTATTACCCCACCCAAAGACAATGAACTCACCAGGCGGCCAAAAATAATCCCGTGGATAAGAGAACAAGGCCACCTGGGTCCCCTAAAAATGACTATTTCAAGGCAACTGGGACTTAGTGCCCAAATTGGCCTTGGGCCTTCGGCCCAAAATGATACTCTCATCACCTGGTTGTTATAGATGGAAACATACTTTCCTGGTGGTTGGAAGAGGAACTACAATGACATGATCACAGAAAAGTAGATGGGACTGGGCATGTTCATCACAGTTTAATGTAAGATACAATGGAAGTAGGTTTGTTTGAGAAAGGTAGGTCATCTGTAAAATATGTAGGGGAAAGGAAAACGATCTCTGTGTGATAGGTGGGGAGGAGGATTGGCAGGGCTGGCAAACAACTGAGAACCACATAGGCCTACATTGCCTCCAGACTGTACCTGTCCCTCTGCATATTAAGCCTCCACCATCGGTGGAGGGACAGTATGATTTGGAAAAGCAAATAGACTGACATATCACTGATAAAAATTACTACACAATTGTCCATAAATGATGAGGACATGATCAGGCAGTAAAAGCCAGACACATGAAAATTTCACGATCAGCTGGTACACTGTCTTGACAGAATTATAAACATATTCCTCAAATCAATCATTTTGACTAGCGTGTGAGCAATTTTCAATTTTCGTCCCACATCAGAGAGGTTCTATAATGTTTTACAGCTGAAGTAGATGATTGCAATGGTGTATCACCATGAAATGTTTAATTTGATATAAGTCCAGTATTTATATTTCTTTCACATAAATTGTAGGAAGAGTTTTGAATAAAGGCTGTGCAGAGTCACTCTTGTCAAACGTGCCACATGTGGCGACATCTATAAGCTGACATGCAGGATTCAAACATTTAACTGCCACTGAGGGTTTTTATTATTACACCCAATCAAATAGTCCCAACTTCTATACCTCAGAGTAGATTGTTTCCAAAAGAAATTGGTAGGGATATACAGAGTGTGTAGTAATTTAGTCATTCTTTATTATCACTTTCTATCTCCCCCACTATGATTCTAATTCATGCTGAAATCAATCTGACTGCCCGCACAGCTCACAAAATATTCTGGTGGAGCTTCTTCTTCTTCTCATTGGACTTCCCTTCTGCGTTAGGAGCACCCCAAATGAAGGGGGCGAGGGGAAGGAAACAGTCTGGTCTCAAACTGCATTGCCGCTTTAAAACATCTCCATTTTGCAAGAAGGTAAAACTTCATTGGCTTGTGTATGGGACAACATTCTATATCACAGGCCCACCCCTTATATCATTTTCTAATTCTTGACACTAGCACAGAATGTATTAGATACAAGTGGGAGTAGATTAGGCTTAGGCCTGTGTTCTGTATGAATAAATTAAAAATGCAACATGTAATATATAATATACAAATTTGGCGCCTTTCCGGAGAAGTTATGTTAATGACATTTTCCTAATAGGATTACATAACTTACATGATTTTATCCAGAAGTTAGGTAGTGCTGGTGAACATTGACTTTTAGGAAGCCCAGTGCTATGTGGGCCTTTCTGATTATAATATATTCATTATATTGCTCAGTTACTTGAATGAATGTGCTGCAAGGATTCATTGTTAATGGCAGTTGGATTCGAAATCAATTTCAGAATATGCCAAAGGAGCTTCAGGAAAGTCTGTTGAAGATATTCAAATAATCAGAGATTCTATTGATGTCTGGACGAAATTTGATCAGTCCGAAAACCAAGAACCCAGAGTTCCTCCGTGGCCTAAAGGTTAAGAGTGCTTGTTTGCACAACCACTGGCTCTGAGGGCGTGGGTTCGAATCCCACCCCGGAACTCAATTTAGTCCGAGCCCATGGGACCTTAAATGGAGGCGGGTTGTATCCAGTGTTCTATGCTGGGGCAACTGAAAGACCCTGGGCATCCCTGAATTAATAGGGTATGTACCAGACTCACAGTCTTCTCATATCATCATATGGCGATCGCCTGCCTCGATATAGCCCACTAAGGTGCTGCTGAGGCGTAAAACACAAACAAACAAACAACAACAAACAAACAAAACCAAGAACCAAGGGTTCTTGAATGGTACTGACAATCGCTGGTTCCCGGGTTCCTCCAGCTCTTGCCGGGTTACCTGAGCTTATAAATGTTGGATGGCTACTTCAATCATCCTTTGCCCTCCTGTCCTAATTAATTAGCCTACCAAGTGCAGGACATACAATCCCGATCATCCATCCATCCATTTACATAGGCTTCCAGCAAGTCTCTGAAGGATCTGTATTGCATTTAATACAGTAATATTTTTATGCTTGTTGCTGGCTTGCTCGGAGCTCGTTGTGACTGACGACAAACAAAACTGGTTAGGTTGAAAATGTCATTTAATGTTTAAATGACGAATGTAAACAAGTCACACAAAAAGTTCGTAACACAAACAAACATATTTACAACAGCAGTCACAAGGTGGGGGAGAGAAACAGCCCCAGCACTACAAATGTATACAAATACATCAAAGGCATGACAGATATATTCTTAGAAGGTTACAAGAGAATATATATGAACAGTTAAAATACAGCAGAAAAAGTAAGTAGGATACATTTAAAATTTGGGGGTTGGTGGGTGGGAAAAACTTTCCAAGCAAAAATGTTCTTTCACTGCTGGCACTCTGCTGACCACTACTGATGCGCATGTGCAGAATGCAGACTGAAGCGCCACCACCACATAAACAGATTTATTTCGCGGCAATAAATCTTCATTTTATATTAATTTTTTTTTGCAGATCCTGGAGGGTCCATGGCCTACATCTTGCAACTCTGACTGTGATCCGATAAGATCAAGAATGAGGTTATGAAGATAACAGACAATTTAAGAACATGGACAGCCATGACAGACCATGAAGATCAACCGCTCCATTTCTAGTGTTGACGTCTACGGGATATCTACATTGAAGATCCACGGCTACATCTGTATGGCTGAATAAGTAGGTCAAATTCATTTAAGTTCTATTAATTGTCCATTGTTCGTAGTTTATACCATTCTTTCTTGGCAGAATTTGAGAATCTTAGACACAGATTATTTCAAGCCTCGATTGTCTGCTGGTTTGGATTTTATCTGAGTAAGGGGGCGGCCATCAGATAATCTAGAGAAGAATGTGGAGGGGCTTGGAGGTTTCTTTGGTTGGAAATTATTATTTCAACATCTTTAAATATCTGTTTCTAAATCGCACAACACTGATAAGTTATCCATCCCCTAGCAAAATGATTTATTTCATGACTGCCAGAAAGAAAATGTTTCACCAAAACTGGGCGAGCAATCATTAATTAATTTAAGCAAATTTTCTGGACTTCCCCCCCCCCCCCCCGTAAATCTGATGGTTGCCCCCTTTTAATGCAGGAAGTATCCTGTTCTTTTAGATTTTAAATGAATTATATTGCAATTTCTGTGCCTAAAGCGTTTATTATCCTGAATTGAATAAGTGTCACACACCGGGTGTAGGTGATAAGGCCCTAACGTCTGTACCAGAGAAGCTCAGAGAGAAACCAAAAAAACTTGGAACATTTCATACAATAACTCGAAACAAAATTCGTAGAAACCTAAAACCCTGTAAAGGGTCAATACGTAGCCAGTCCACCCCGAAAATCCAGCTGGTATTCTGAATTGACTGTTAACTGTTCACTGTCCTAACACTATTCTATTCTTCTCTCCTCTTTTGTCTTGTCTTGTCTAACATACATGTAACTGTAAGCTTTGGCTGCTTTTATACTAACCAGCTCTCAGTGGCCCAATTACATCATGTGCCAAAATATTCAGTCAAGATCACTTCTGTCACTATGAAACAGCATGAGTCATTCACTCATGGCCAATGTTGTAATTTTGAAGGACTAATCTCTAATTCCTGGAATCACACCCTGACTTGTTTATTTTATTAATATCATGTGTTGCAAAATGATTTTTCATTAAGTAATACAATTCAATTTAATTTTAAACTATCTCTATACAATATGACCCTCCTTTAAAATAAATTTGAGTCATTAATCAGGAATATATGACTCAAATTTATCTGCTAATTAACTTTAAACTATCTCTGTGCAATTAATATTGTTCAATATCTATTAACTTCATGGTTAAACTTTAAATCAAGATAATTCAATTTAATTTTAAACTATCTCTATACAATATGACCCTCCTTTAAAATAAATTTGAGTCATTAATCAGAAATATATGACTCAAATTTATCTGCTAATTAACTTTAAACTGTGTCTGTGCAATTAATATTGTTCAATATCTATTAAGTTCATGGTTAAACTTTAAATCAAGATAATTGTAATCAATCGGCATTAATATAGATTCAATCACAATTAGGTACAATGCACAATGCATTTCATCATCAAAACATTACAACATATGTGAAAAGATATATCACTTAAATACTAGAGTCCTTTTTGTTTGTTTGTTTTTCTTTCATTTTTAAAGTCCAATATATATTATACATAAATTCATATTTCTGAAGAGAAAATCACAAGTACCAAAAGCTTTGAAATCAACGCAATTCCTGTCACAAACTCAGAGCAAGAGTAAGATAATCCATAATAAAGTAATTAATAATCCATGTATTGTTCAATTATAATGTCATTAATAACTCATTAATCAGTTCAACTTCAAAAGCTTTCATAATGTCTTGAAAAGCACTTGTTAAGTTGTCAAAGTAAGTCATAATGTTCGATCCAATTTTGAATCCAGGGATTCTTCTTGCACAAAATCATGACTAGACTAAAGTTGCCCCTGCGACCACCACTGGCTCTATTCTAACGTAGCGATATAACCAAAGCAAATCACTTTCGTTGCTGGTAGTCAGTCGGCTCATAAGGAGATCGTGTTGTTGTTCTGATAGTGTTTGGTGTGTTTTGAGAGTTCTCAATTCATTTAGTAAGAGAGCGAATGGAAGATCTTCTTTTTGTCGCATTATCTCTTCTTCACCGTGGCATGTCCTTCCTTGGCTGTGTGCTCGGAACTTTGGGCATCAGGAAATCCTCTGTCTGCATCCCTCACTTCAAGGCATGCCTCTTGGTGTGGAACTGCTTGACATGCTGCGATTCCACAATAATTTATCTGAAAGATATGAGAGCTGTGTGCTTCACACAGCACAATCAATGGTTTTTTTCCTACCATTTCCATGAGGAGTTGCAAATTCTCTGCAGAATGTCTACCAGCTTTCTATGGCAGATGTTGAGCAGTGTTGCCTTGGTCTTTTGCATCAACCAAATTGGTAGTTCTCAAGATGTTGATGTGCTAGTTGTTCAGTTAATTTGATGTCATGTACTTCACGGTAGATTCTGTCTAAACTGTCTGATGTTGGTATGCCAATCGTTTGTGAAGATTCTTCAAAGAGGAGATCAGAACTGCTTGAATAGAACTATTCTTTTTAAATTTTGATTCAACTCATATTAATACATGACATTATATAAATAATGATGATGCAGATGAGGCTGTAGTGTTAAAGGCTAGAAGCAAAAGTGCCGTTATAAATGACAAGTGGCCTATTTAGAGGATGTATAATAATTGGATGTATGACGTATAATAAAATGGATATCTAATTTATTATATAAGAACATCTTTGACAACATAATAATTATTAAAATGTGGGAATTAAAAATGTACTTATATAATAAATTAGATATCCATATAATCAATTAGATATCCATTACATCTCTAGACTCTGAATATTATCCAATATAGTATCTCCTTACAAATAAAATGACAATACAACTGTCTTCACCTTCGCATACGAATAGCCAAGGATATGCTAATGCAGCACATCACAAAAGTGTGCCAGGTGCTCTGCTTCTGGCAGCAAAAGGTTGCAGGATACCATTATCTTGCCATAGGCAATTAGGCATTTGTTTGAAGTCTCTATGTTGAAAGTGTGTTCCGTACACACATCATGACATCGTGGGGTATTCATTGTTTGCAAATGCTCATGCACATCTTCAGAACAGAAGATCGGTGCTTGTCAAACTGAGAGTTTCATAATTGTGCTCTTCCTGAAGCATATTTCAACCCTTATTGTGCTCGACATATTTGTCAATTGTCATTGAGTTTTGTGTATTGTGCAAGTGTTATAGAGGAAACTCTCCTGGTGTAGTGGCGAGTTGTCCATAATGTCCCACTCTTGATCACAAATGGTATTGGACTAGTATGCTAGAAGGGTTGCCTTCAAATTCTTTCTTTTGAGGTGTTTTAGTGATGACCAGTAACATTGTCTGAACCTATTGTCAATTTATTGTTCAATCTACGATTCTACATGGTCAACTGACCAGATAACTGTCAATGAACTTTTAAATGTAAACTGAACTTGAACAAAGAATCTGTCATCTAGTGGAAGCATAAATGATTCTTGCATATCATCAGATTTTTTTTTTAATGACTTACAAAAAACCATGTCTGTGATAAGCTAAAGCTCTGAATAAAAAGGAATTGTCTCTGAAATAATTTCTATCAACATCCTGTCCTAAGGGAACTCTGATTTACTTTTTAGCTGTGTAACTAGGAAAGAATCCATTTCCTAGAAAAAAACTAGTCGATGTGGAATAATATCTCACATTTGTTATTAACACTAATTTCCACTTGGTGTTTGGATTTTGTTATTGAAGCTATGAGATCCATTTCACTCAAAAGTTCTCTAAATTTTCCTATGTAATTTCTTTAAGAAATGATAACTGGAGATTGAAATGCAGGGTTATTGCTATCTGCTTTGAAATATCTATATTCCCGAGTTTCATTATTCTGTAGTATAGATCCAAAATAAAGGTTGATTTTGAATGAATTTTATTGATTGTCGTAGATATGGTCAATGTGTAATAACAAATCGTGTTATGAAAAATCTGCCGAGAGTGGAAAATTGTAAACGATTGCGGTTGTCCAATTTCATGATGATCATGGATGTAGCTCCTGTATTTTTCATAGCATTCTCATAATTCTTGATTATCTAATTGTGAGGGAGCAGCCTCCTCCCTCTTTGCAGGTGTTTTTCACGAATGTGAAGGTTTAATTTGTGTCTGTTTTGACAATGAAGAAGACATCTTCGACATCTTATTCCAGAACTGGTTGTGTATTTATGGGTTTCAAATGCTAGTTCATTGGAGTATGATTTCTTACACGAAACACACTTCAAACTGCCTAAGCATCTTGCGACTCATCTAGATACTTAATCACAATCGAAACAATGTTTAAGAAAAGAAGCATACTATCACATAATACACGTTCATATCTCAATCTTTACACAAGACAGTTTAGCTTGTGTCAATAAAGATAACATCACAAACATAATGCTGTCAGACTCATGAGGGTAATGACTAAAGTTAAAAGTAAACAGTGGCTGATGGTCTTGATCTGTGGGCCTTTCAAAGCTTATTTATGTCTTGATAACTTAATTAACCTCCTATGCTATGTTAACCATTGTTAACTAATATGTTGGTAGTTGTTCTATTTGTGATCCAACACACTGGCCCCCAAAATATGTCATGTGATCAGAAGGTTGTGTGTTCATATCACGTCACCAATATGGCAGTTTCTCATATCCAAGGTAATATTGCTGATCTTCGCACTCTCTATCCATGGCCGTGCTTCCCAATATGTTGCTTCTGGTTCACTTGACCATTAACCATAGACCTAGAGTTCAAAACCAGTCACTTAACTCTGTTGATATAAAAGTAACAATTAAGTTCCAAGCAAGTAGTACTTTTCAGTAGAAGGATTTATCAAGATTAAAACTTTATTCAATACAATTCAGCAATTCCAATCTGGCCCCTGGCAGCCAGGCCCTCTCCTCTCTCCACCAATTACAAGCCAGTATACGCTCATTGAGTATCTGATTGACAGGTTTGGGCTATGCCCCAGCATAGACACAAGTTAATACAATTATCAATAGGGGTCTCTACCAGCTTCTCCCTAGTAACACTACGCATTTGTGATTCCTACAATTAACTATAGGGTGCACATTGTGCTTCCCTAGCAACCATATACATGCAATCTTCAAATAATTGAAGTACACAACTGCCACTCTGGTGGTCCTTCAGCTGCTGAATCCTTTGAAATTTGAAGCCCTTAATTTCCCTGTGACCAAATTTGATAAGATTCGAACGGCAGAAGTGTCTGTAGTCAGCACATATATTGCAGATGAAAGTCCATTTTACTATTTTCCCATGTTCTGTTCCATGCTCAATGCAAAATTGGGGTACCACATTGCTTATTTCATGTTGGGAATAGTACCGTGCAGCTATATTTCCAATCTTCAATGGGCGGTATAATACTGCAACAAATGCATGTACTTTGTCTACGATTAAATTGTGTGTGGTTCCAAAACCAGTTGTGTCCTCCTGTGAATCTTAAAATATTTCCTTCAAATATGACTCAGAATCCTCTTTATTAGTAAACTGCCTGACAGGAAATAATCCCAATGTGTTGGTTAGCTTCCCACTCTTCGCCTTTTGATACCACTGAGGCACTTCTTCATTAGCATATGTTTAAATGTTTCGCTAGGAATAAATTCTGATGGCAACTTTAATTTTTGACCAGTCTTGCTTCTGCTGATACTGAAAAGAACATAACAATGTTTTATATTACACATTTTGTTAAAGTGCTGAGTTGGGAAATGGTAGATGGGGCCAAACATAGAAATAGTAAGAACAATATTTGACTTATAACAAAAAAAAAGCAACTTTGGGAGGGTTCATAACACCTGTCACAGGGGTCAAGGAAAATCATGACCCACAAACTAAAAGTGTAATGTTGGAAATCAGGACTCAACGGATGGATATAGTTTAAATGGTTTATTGAAGCGAATAGTGAAACTCCAATATTCCAATCCAAGAAATACGGCCAACAATAGATAAAACAAACCCAACATATAATAAACAGCAATGTATGAATAGTCTATGAAGGTAATAAATATACGCTTTGTACAACAATAGATGTACCATATAAATATATATAACATAAAGTAGAAATAATATAGAATGATTAAACCCACCCTGGTTGGGCTGACTTCTTTCATACTTGAACAAATGCAATCTGACAAAACATGTGCCCACCAACAGTGTTCCCTTGCAAGTGGCACTGAATCACTCAAATATGAGTGAGCAGCATGGCCCAATTGGTGCTGATCCTCTCTGGACTGAGAGGCACTAGAAATACAGGGAATCTCGACCAGCACTACAAAATTTCATTGTGAATATTAGTGTTATCTTTCCCAATAAATAGTTGAGATTTCTATCTTGTGCTTTCTCATATTTTTATTTAATTATATTGAAAGATGAATCAAAACATCTTGTATCACAACAATCATAGACATAATTAAGTCCTTATAGCTATTTTAGAATTTAGTTAATTTCTCGTTTGGTAGAGGATAATCCAAGCGAATGCCAGTGGCAGGTTGTGCAGGACGTCCTATTCATGTCTGATGTCCTATTCATTGTTTGCAAATATTTATGCACATCTTCAGAACTGAAGATTGGTGCTTGTCAAGCTGAGAGTTTCATAATTGTACTCTTCCTTAAGCATATGTCTAGCCATAATTTTCCGCGACATATTTGTCAACGTAATTCCTTGAGTTTTGTGTATTGTGCAAGCAATAGACATAGACATAGACATAGACAATTTTTTTTTTAAATTGGTTTTTGATACATAAAACTTTAGTTTGAAACTAGTGTCACCGATTTGTGACAGGAAACTCTCCTGATGTAGCGGCGAGTTGTCCATAATGTCCCATTCTTGCTTACAAACAGTGTTGGACATGTATGCTGGGAGAAAATTTTCGATTATTCTGAAGTTTAATGAGATGTCTGGGAACCCTTGTAAAAATAGAGCCATATTTGTCTTTTTTTCTGAAAAATCATCTTATAGAAAAGACATTTCACACCAGGTTGTACTTGAACAAAGAATCTGTCACCCAACGGAAGTATGAATGATTCTTTCAGATTATCAGATTTTCAATCATTCACTGCTCTTCTTATATCATCAAAGAATTTGCACATGACTTTCACGCTGGATGGTTTGATGCTAATAGTGCTATCATTTTTTCTTCTACCAGGTCTGTTTTCTTCTTCTTCAAGTGTAAATCTGTTGATAATGATAATGATGTCCGTAAACTTCAAATCTTGAATTGGAAAAGATCCAATTTTCGGGACCATGATTTGCCTATTGACAACTGTACCTTATTCATTATGTTCTCTGGAGTCATATTGTGTAGGATGTCCCACTCATGTTTGAATATTGTGGGTGCAGGTGGCAGATAATTGCTTCCGGATTCTTCCACATCAAGTGTTCCAGTTTTTGATGACTGAGAGCTTCTTCTGTCTTGACAGGCAGACAGTTGTGAATGTCCTTACGAATAAAATGGCAATGCAGCTGTCTTCACCTTCGCAGATGAATATCCAAGGAGGGCAACTGAAACACATCGCAACAATTGCGTTTTAGGCCCACTGGATCTTTCAGCAAAAGGTTGCAGGACATCATTATCTTTCCTTTGGGGTTTGTTTCAAGTCTTTTTGCTGAAAGTGTATTCCTGCATACATTATGACATTGTTGAGTATTCTCTGTTTGCAGATGTTAATTCACATCTTCAGAGTGGTTCTGCCAAACTCAGTGATTCGTAACAGTGCTTTTCTTGAAGCTGATATCGAGCCGTAATTATCTCCGACATATTCGTCGACTATCATTCCTTAAGTTTTGTGTATTGTACAAGAGTATTCCCAGATGAATATCCAAGGACTGCAACTGAAGCACATCGCAACAGAAACATGCCAGGTGCTGCTTCTAGCAGCGAAAGACAACGGAATGCCTTTACCTTGTCTTCGGCATTTGTTTTAAGTCTCTTTGTTGAAGTCGTATTCCGTACACACATCATGAAATGGTCGGGAATTCATTGTTTGCAAATTTTGATGGCCATCTTCAGAGTAGAAGATCGGTGCTTGTCAAACTAAGTGTCTCACAATTGCGCTCTTCTTTTTATCTAGCCCTACTTATATGCGACATATTTATCAACAGTCATTCCTTGAGTTTTGTGTATTGTGCAAGTGTTATAGAGGAAAGGAAACTCTCCTGGTGTGGTGACGAGTTGTCCATAATGTCCCATTCTTGATCATAAACAGTATCGATATGTCTGCTAGGATTGTTGCCTTCGAATCATTCAATTTGAGGTTTTCAGCGATGAGCAGTAACATTGTCTGAAGCTGTTGTCAATTTATTGTTCAATCTACGATTGTACATTGTCAACTGACCAGATAACTATCAATGAACTTTTAGAAGTAAACTACCTTCTGTTGTTTCTCAACTCAAAAGTGGAGTGTTACCTAGTTTAAAATTGTTTATCATATCTATTGCTATCTCATTTTTCGATGTAATAACGTTTTAGTAATTAATAAAAGCATTTCCTACGTATATCAGAATTATCATATAAATTTAATCTACTCTTTGTAGTTATTCTAGAATTAATATATAATTGGTAGATGTTAATACAATTGAATGCTAAAAATCTTGAGATGAAAATATCACTGTTACCCAGTGGCAAGTTGTCCAGGATATCCAATTCATGTCTGCAATGGTTTGCAACATATCCTTCTTCACAAGCTTCCACTTCAGGAGTTCTTGTCTCAGGTGGCCAGGAGCATCTCCTGATCTTTGGCGGCTCCCATTATTCTTTGTAACTTGTTACGAGATGGCAGGTTGTTCAGAATGTCAAATTCGAACATGCATACAGTGTTGACCATCTATGGTAGGCCTGTTGCCTCCAAATCCTTCCACTTCATGTGATTCTGAGTCGGATGACCGGAACATTGTCTGACTCTGTTGTCATCTGACCAGATAACTACCAATGAATCTTTGAAAGTGAACTACCTTCAGTTGTTTCTAGATTCAATAGTGTTATGCTATCTAATATAAAGTAATATATCATATCTTGTGCTTTCTCATATTTCAAAAATTATTTTAAAAGATGAATCAAAACATCTTACATCAGAAGAATCATATGAATAATTTAAAGTCTTTGTAGCTATTTTAGAATTTAGTTAATTTCTCAATTGGCAGAGGATAATCCAAGCGGATGCCAGTGGGAGGTTGTGAAGAATGTCCTATTCATGTCTGCAATACGCAGCAGTTTTATTGCTCCTTTAAGCTTCCAGTTGAAGTGGTCTCGTCTCTTATGACCAGAAGCTCTTCTGAACCTGTCTTGATATATCCAGTGTCTGTGCGGTACTTAACACAGAAATATAAAAAACGCAAAGGGCATGGCACTACTTATCAGGCAGATAGATTTCAAATTTTGAATCTAAAAAGTTTCCATTTTGTGGAGCATGATTTGAGATGAAGATATCACCGTTGCCTGGTGGCATGTTATGAAGGATGTCCAATTCATGTCTGCAATGCGTGGCAGTTTTATTGCTTACTCATAATTCCACTTCAAGGGTTTAGAAGTCTTGACAGGCAAATGAAGAAATATAGAATAAATATACAAAGGTCTACCACTACTTGTGTCTTGAGCGATAAATTTCAAATTTTGAATCTGAAATGTTTCCGTTATGTGGAGCATTATTTATCTTGACAACTTTACCTTCTTCTCAAAAATTGTCATATGAATAATTAAAAGTCTTTATAGTTATTCTAGAATTTAATTAATTGGTTGATGTTAATACAAGTCAATGCTGAAAATGTCACTGTTGCCCAGTGGCAGGTTGGCCAGGATATCCAATTCATGTCTGCAATGGTTTGCAACATATCCTTCTTCATAAGCTTCCATTTCTGGAATTCTTGTCTCAGGTGGCCAGGAGCATCTCCTGATCTTTGACGGCTCCCATTATTCTTGGTTACTTCTTACAAGATGACAGGTTGTTCAGAATGTCCAATTTGAACATGCATACAGTGTTGATCATCTCTGGTAGGCCTGTTACCTCCAAATCCTTCCACTTCATGTGTTTCTGAGTCGGATGAGCAGGAACATTGAATGAATATGTAGTCAACTGACCAGATAACTACCGATGAATCTTTAAAAGTGATCTACCTTCAGTTGTTTCTAGATTAAATAGAGTACTGCTATCAATTTGTAATTATTTTAAAAGATGAATCAAAACATCTTACATCAGAAGAATCATATGAATAATTTAAAGTCTTTGTAGCTATTTTAGAATTTAGTTAATTTCTCAATTGGCAGAGGATAATCCAAGCGGATGCCAGTGGGAGGTTATGAAGAATGTCCTATTCATGTCTGCAATAGCGGCAGTTTTATTGCTCCTTTAAGCTTCCAGTTGAAGTGGTCTCGTCTCTTATGACCAGAAGCTCTTCTGAACCTGTCTTTATAGGGAACCAGATGATAGATCAAGTGTCTGTGCGGTACTTAACAAAGAAATATAAAATACGCAAATGGCATGGCACTACTTATCAGGAAGATAAATTTCAAATTTTGAATCTAAAAAGTTTACATTTTGTGGAGCATGATTTGGGATGAAAATATCACTGTTATCCTGTGGCATGTTGTGAAGGATGTCCAATTCATGTCTGCAATAAGTGGCAGTTTTATTGCTTTCTTATGCTTTCACTTACAAGTGTTCAGAACTCTTGTCTGGCAAATGGAGAAATATAGAATAAATATACCATATATAAAGGTCTACCACTGCTTGTGCCTAGGGCGATAAATTTCAAATTTTGAATCAAAGATGTTTCCATTACGTGGAGCATGATTTGTCTTGACAACTTTACCTTCTTCACAAAAATTGTCATATGAATAATTAAAAGTCTTTATAGTTATTCTAGAATTGAATTATTTTGGAATTGGTGGATGTTAATACAAGTGAATGCTGAAAATGTCACGGTTACCCAGTGGCATGTTGTCCAGGATATCCAATTCATGTCTGCAATGGTTTGCAGCTTACCCTTCTTCATAAGCTTCCACTTAAGGAGTTCTTGTCTCAGGTGGCCAGGAACATCTAGTGTATAGTGTAATGCTATCTTACATAAAGTAATATCATATCTTGTGCTTTCTCATATTTTTATTGAATTATTTTGATAAATCAAAACATCTTCTATCATAATCATATACATAATTGAAAGTCCTTATAGCTATTATAGAATTTAGTTAATTTCTCAATTGGCAGAGGATAATCCAAGCGGATGCCAGTGGGAGGTTGTGAAGAATGTCCTATTCATGTGTCCAATACGCGGCAGTTTTAATGCTTCCTTAAGCTTCCAGTTTAAGTGTTCTTGTCTCTTATTACCAGAAGCTCTTCTGAACCTGTCTTGATAGGGATACAGATGATATTGTCCAGTGTCTGGTCTTTGCTTAACAAAGAAATATACAATATGCAAAGGGCATAGCACTACTTATCAGGTAGATAAATTTCAAATCTTGAATCTAAAAAGTTTACATTTTGTGGAGCATAACTTGAGATGAAGATATCACTGTGATCCATTGGCATGTTATGAAGGATGTCCAATTCATGTCTGCAATGTGTGGCAATTTTATTGCTTACTTATGGTTCCACTTCAAGTGGAAGTCTTGACAGGCAAATGGAGAAATGTAGAATAAATATACCTTATACTTAGGTTTACCACCACTTGTAGGGGAGATAAATTTCAAATTTTGAATCTAAAATGTTTCCATTGTGTGGACCATGATTTGTCTTGACAACTGTACCTTCTTCACAGCCTTACAGTTTTTCCCCACACTGGTAGGTTGTCAAAGATGTCATTCAAATATACATACAGTGTTGGAATCATGTTCCCCCAGATGTTCCATTCATATCTGTATTTCGTGGTTAAGGCAGTTCCTTTTGTTCAGGATATCCCATTCATGCCTGCATTATGTTGCATCGCTTCCTTTTTCCTCCACTTGAGGTCTGATGACCAGGAGTGTCATCTTATAAAAATAAGTTAGTTGGTATCACTCCTATGATATTCGTAAATGCATGGAGATCATACCAACTGGCTCTGTTCAACTTCTTAATATGTAGAAAATGCTAGGTCTCTTGTAGATGCATAAATAGTGAAATAAAGAGAGAAGAATAACATTTGTTAGGCCAGCACAAAAATTAATGAAAAATTTGAACTAGCTAGATATAAAGGAAATATATATTTATATCAAAATTGTCATACGAATAATTGAAAGTCTTTATAGTTATTCTAGAATTGAATTATTTTAGAATTGGAGGATGTTAATACAAGTGAATGCTGAAAATGTCACTGTTGCCCAGTGGCAGGTTGGCCAGGATATCCAATTCATGCCTGCAACTGTTTGCAGTTTATCCTTCTTCATAAGCTTCCATTTCTGGAATTCTTGTCTCTGGTGACCAGGAATATCTCCTGATCTTAGTAACTTGTTACAAGATGGCAGGCTGTTCCGAATGTCCAATTCGAACATGCATACAGTGTTGATCATCTATGGTAGGTCTGTTGCCTCCAAATCCTTCCATTTCATGTGTTTCTGAGGCGGATGAGCAGGAACATTGTCTGAACCTGTTGTAAACTGACCAGATAACTACCGATGAATCTTTCTGCCTTCTGTTGTTTCTAAACTCAATAGTGTAATGCTATCTAATTTAAAGTTATATGTTATTTTGTGCTTCTCATATTTTAAAATAATTATTTTAAAAAGATCTTGCATCAGAATAATCATATGAATAATTGAAAGTCTTTATAAATATTTTAGAATTTAGTTAATTTCTCAATTGGCAGAGGATAATCCAAGCGGATGCCAGTGGAAGGTTGTGGAGAATGTCCTATTCATGTGTCCAATACGCGGCAGTTTTATTGCTTCTTTAAGCTTCCTGTTTAAGTGTTCTTGTTTTTTATAACCAGAAGCTCTTCTGAACCTGTCTTGATATATCCAGTGTCTGTGCTGTACTTAACAAAGAAATATACAATACGCAAAGGGCATAGCACTAATTATCAGGTAGATAAATTTCAAGTTATGAATCTAAAAAGTTTCCGTTTTTTGGAGCATGATTTGAGATGAAGATATCACTGTTATCCATTGGCATGTTGTGAAGGATGTCCAATTCATGTCTGCAATGTGTGGCAGTTTTATTGGTTACTTATGCTTCCACTTCAAGTGGAAGTCTTGACAGGCAAATGGAGAAATGTAGAATAAATATACCTTATACTTAGGTTTACCACCACTTGTAGGGGAGATAAATTTCAAATTTTGAATCTAAAATGTTTCCATTGTGTGGACCATGATTTGTCTTGACAACTGTACCTTCTTCACAGCCTTACAGTTTTTCCCCACACTGGTAGGTTGTCAAAGATGTCATTCAAATATACATACAGTGTTGGAATCATGTTCTCCAAGATGTTCCATTCATATCTGTATTTGGTGGTTAAGGCAGTTCCTTTTGTTCAGGATATCCCATTCATGCCTGCATTATGTTGCATCGCTTCCTTTTTCCTCCACTTGAGGTCTGATGACCAGGAGTGTCATCTTATAAAAATAAGTAAGTTGGTATCACCTCTAAGATATTCGTAAATGCCTGGAGATCATACCTACTGGCACTGTTCTACTTCTTAATATGTAGAAAATGCTAGGGCTCTTGTAGATGCATAAACAGTGAAATGAAGAGAGAACATTTGTTTGGCCAACACAAAAATAATGAAACATTTGAACTAGCCAGATGTAAAGGATAATATTTATATCAAAATTGTAATATGATTAATTACAAGTCTTTATAGTTATTCTAGAATTTAATTAATAATTGGATGTTAATACAAGTGAATGCTGAAAATGTCACTGTTGCCCTTTGGCAGGTTGGCCAGGATATCCAATTCATGTCTGCAATGGTTTGCAGCACATCCTTCTTCATATGCTTCCTCTTCAGGAATTCTTGCCTCAGGTGGCCAGGAGCATTTTCTTATCTTTGGCGGCTCCAATTATTCTTTGTAACTTCTTACAAGATGGTAGGTTGTTCAGAATGTCCAATTCGAAGATGCATACAGTGTTGACCGTCTATGGTAGGCCTGTTGCCTCCAAATCCTTCCATTTCATGTGTTTCTGAGCCGGATGAGCAGGAACATTGAATCTGTAGTCAACTGACCAGATAACTACCATGAATCTTCAGTTGTTTCTAGATTAAATAGAGTACTGCTATCAATTTGTAATTATTTTAAAAAATGATTCAAAACATCTTACATCAGAATATTCATATGAATAATTTAAAATCTTTATAGCCATTTTAGAATTTAGTCATTTTCTCAATTGGCAGAGGATAATCCATGCGGATGCCAGTGGGAGGTTGTGAAGAACGTCCTATTCATGTCTGCAATATGTGGCAGTTTTATTGCTCCTTTAAGCTTCCAGTTTAAGTGGTCTCCAAGATGTTCCATTCATATCTGTATTTGGTGGTTAAGGCAGTTCCTTTTGTTCAGGATATCCCATTCATGCCTGCATTATGTTGCATCCCTTCTTTTTTCCTCCACTTGAGGTCTGATGACCAGGAGTGTCATGTTATTAAAATAAGTCAGTTGGTATTACTCCTAAGATATTCGTAAATGCCTGGAGATCATACCAACTGGCTCTGTTCAACTTCTTAATATGTAGAAAATGCTAGGGCTCTTGTAGATGTATAAATAGTGAAATAAAGAGAAAGGAATAACATTTGTATGGCCAGCACAAAAATTAATGAAAAATTTGAACTAGCTAGATATAAAGGAAATATATATTGATATGAAAATTGTAATATAAATAATTAAAAGTCTTTATAGTTATTCTAGAATTTAATTAATTGGTGGATGTTAATACAAGTGAATGCTGAAAATGTCACTGTTGCCCAGTGGCAGGTTGGCCAGGATATCCAATTCATGTCTGCAATGGTTTGCAGCACATCCTTCTTCATAAGCTTCCTCTTCAGGAATTCTTGTCTCAGGTGGCCAGGAGCATCTCCTGATCTTTGGCGGCTCCCATTATTCTTTGTAACTTGTTACGAGATGGCAGGCTGTTCAGAATGTCCAATTTGAACATGCATACAGTGTTGACCATCTATGGTAGGTCTGTTGCCTCCAAATCCTTCCACTTCATGTGTTTCTGAGTTGGATGACCAGGAACATTGTCTGAATCTGTTGTCAAATGACCAGATAACTACCAATGAACTTTAAAAGTAAACTACCTTCTGTTGTTTCTAGACTCAATAATGTAATGCTATATAATTTAAAGTTATCTTTTGCTTTATTTTTTTCATTGAATTATTTTAAAAGATGAATCAAACCATCTTATATCAGAATAACCGTATGAATAATATGAAGTCTTTATAGCTATTTTAGAATTTAGTTAATTTCTCAATTGGCTGAGGATAATCCAAGCGGATGCCAGTGGGAGGTTGTGAAGAATGTCCTATTCATGTCTTCAATACGTGGCAGTTTTATTGCTTCCTTATGCTTCCAATTTAAGTATTCTCGTCTCTTATGACCAGAAGCTCTTCTGAACCTGTCTTGATATATCCAGTGTCTGTGTCGTACTTAACAAAGAAATATAAAAAACACAAAGGGCGTGGCACTACTTATCAGGCAGATAAATTTCAAACTTTGAATGTAAAAAGTTTTCCTTTTGTGGAGCATGATTTGAGATGAAGATAGCACCGTTGCCTGGTGGCATGTTATGAAGGATGTCCAATTCATGTCTGCAATGCGTGGCAGTTTATTGCTTACTCTTAATTCCACTTCAAGGGTTTAAAAGTCTTGACAGGCAAATGAAGAAATATAGAATAAATATACAAAGGTCTACCACTACTTGTGTCTTGAGCGATAAATTTCAAATTTTGAATCTGAAATGTTTCCATCATGTGGAGCATTATTTGTCTTGACAACTGTACCTTCTTCTCAAAAATTGTCATATGAATAATTAAAAGTCTTTATAGTTGTTCTAGAATTTAATTAATTGGTGGATGTTAATACAAGTGAATGCTGAAAATGTCACTGTTGCCCAGTGGCAGGTTGGCCAGGATATCCAATTCATGTCTGCAATGGTTTGCAGCTTATCCTTCTTCATAGGCATCCACTTCAGGAGTTCTTGCCTCAGGTGGCCAGGAGCATCTCCTGATCTTTGACCGCTCCCATTATTCTTTTTAACTTCTTACAAGATGACAGGTTGTTCAGAATGTCCAATTCGAACATGCATACAGTGTTGACCATCTATGGTACAGCAGGCCTGTTACCTCCAAATCCTTCCACTTCATGTGTTTCTGAGCAGGATGAGCAGGAACATTGTCTGAATCTGTAGTCAACTGACCAGATAACTACCGATGAATCTTTAAAAGTGAACTACCTTCAGTTGTTTCTAGATTAAATAGAGTACTGCTATCAATTTGTAATTATTTTAAAAGATGAATCAAAACATCTTAAATCAGAATATTCATATGAATAATTTAAAGTCTTTATAGCTATTTTAGAATTTAGTTAGTTTCTCAAATGGCAGAGGGAAATCCAAGCGGATGCCAGTGGGAGGTTGTGAAGAATGTCCTATTCATGTCTTCAATACATGGCAGTTTTATTGCTTCCTTATGCTTCCACTTTAAGTGTTCTTGTCTCTTATGACCAGAAGCTCTTCTGAACCTGTCTTGATATATCCAGTGTCTGTGCTGTACTTAACAAAGAAATATACAATACGCAAAGGGCATAGCAGTACTTATCAGCTAGATAAATTTCAAGTTATGAATCTAAAAAGTTTCCGTTTTGTGGAGCATGATTTGAGGTGAAGATATCACTGTTATCCGGTGGCATTTTGTGAAGGATGTCCAATTCATGTCTGCAATAAGTGGCAGTTTTATTGCTTTCTTATGCTTTCACTTCCAAGTGTTCAGAAGTCTTGCCTGGCAAATGGAGAAATATAGAATAAATATACCATATATAAAGGTCTACCACTACTTGTGCCTAGGGCGATAAATTTCAAATTTTGAATCTGAAATGTTTCCGTTATGTGGAGCATTATTTGTCTTGACAACTTTACCTTCTTCTCAAAAATTGTCATATTAAATAATTAAAAGTCTTTATAGTTATTCTAGAATTTAATTAATTGGAGGATGTTAATACAAGTGAATGCTGAAAATGTCACTGTTGCCCAGTGGCAGGTTGGCCAGGATATCCAATTCATGTCTGCAATGGTTTTCAGCATATCCTTCTTCATAAGCTTCCACTCCAGGAATTCTTGTCTCAGGTGGCCAGGAGCATCTCCTGATCTTTCTCCAGTTGTTTTTAGATTCAATAGTGTAATGCCTAGGGCGATAAATTTCAAATATTGAATCTAAAATGTTTCGGATTGTTTCCATTATGTGAAGCATGATTTGTCTTGACAACTTTACCTTCTTCACAACAATTTTCATATTAATAATTAAGTCTTTATAGTTATTCTAGAATTGAATTATTTTAGAATTGTTGGATGTTTTACAAGTGAATGCTGAAAAAATCACTGTCACCCAGTGGCAGGTTGTCCAGGATATCCAATTCATGCCTGCAATGGTTTGCAGCTTATCCTTCTTCATGAGCTTCCATTTCAGGAATTCTTGTCTCCGGTGGCCAGGAACATCTCCTAATCTTAGTAACTTGTTACGAGATGGCAGGTTGTTCCGAATGTCCAATTTTGAACATGCATACAGTGTTGACCGTCTATGGTAGGCCTGTTGCCTCCAAATCCTTCCATTTCATGTGTTCCTGAGTTGGATGAGCAGGAATATTTTCTGAATCTTTTCACAACTGACCAGATAACTACCAACGAATCTTTGAAAGTAAACTTTCTTCTGTTGTTTAGATTCAATAGTGTAATGCTATCTAATAAAAAGTAATGTATCACATCTTGTGCTTTCTCATATTTCAAAAATTATTTTAAAAGATGAATCAAAAAATCTTACATCAGAATAATCATATGAATAATTGAAAGTCTTTATTGCTATTTTAGAATTTAGTTAGTTTCTCAATTGGCAGAGGATAATCCAAGCGGATACCAGTGGAAGGTTGTGAAGAATGTCCTATTCATGTCTGGAATATGCGGCAGTTTTATTGCTCCTTTAAGCTTCCAGTTGAAGTGGTCTCGTCTCTTATGACCAGAAGCTCTTCTGAACCTGTCTTGATATATCCAGTGTCTGTGTGGTACTTAACAAAGAAATATAAAAAACGCAAAGGGCATGGCACTACTTATCAGGCAGATAAATTTCAAACTTTGAATATAAAAAGTTTCCATTTTGTGGAGCATGATTTGAGATGAAGATATCACCGTTGCCCTTTAAGTGGTGTTATCTCTTATAGCTATTCTAAAATTTAGTTTATTTCTCAATTGGCAGAGGACAATCCTAGCGGATGCAGTGGCAGGTTGTGAAGAATGTCCTATTCATGTCTGCAATAGGTGGCTGTTTTATTGCTTCCTTAAGCTCCCACTTTAAGTGGTGTTATCTCTTATAGCTATGTTAAAATTTAGTTAATTTCTCAATTGGCAGAGGACAATCCTAGCGGATGCAGTGGCAGGTTGTGAAGAATGTCCTATTCATGTCTGCAATAGGTGGCTGTTTTATTGCTTCCTTAAGCTCCCACTTTAAGTGGTGTAATCTCTTATAGCTATTTTAGAATTTAGTTAATTTCTCAATTGGCAGAGGACAATCCTAGCAGATGGCAGTGGAAGGTTATGAAGAATGTCCTATTCATGTCTGCAATAGGCCGCAGTTCTATTGCTTCTTTTAGCTTCCAGTTTAAGTGTTCTCGTCTCTTATGACCAGAAGCTCTTCTGAACCTGTCTTGATAGGGAAACGGATGATATATCCAGTGTCTGGTCTTTGCTTAACAAAGAAATATACAATACGCAAAGGGCATAGCACTACTTATCAGGTAGATAAATTTCAAATTTTTAATCTAAAAAGTTTCCATTTTGAGGAGCATTATTTGGGATGAAGATATCACTGTTTTCCGGTGGCATATTATGAAGGATGTCCAATTCATGTCTGCATTGAGTGGCAGTTTTATTGCTTACTTATGATTCCACTTCAAGTGGAAGTCTTGACAGGCAAATGGAGAAATGTAGAATAAATATACCTTATACTTAGGTTTACCACCACTTGTAGGGGAGATAAATTTCAAATTTTGAATCTAAAATGTTTCCATTATGTGGACCATGATCTGTCTTGACAACTTTACCTTCCTCACAGCCTTACAGTTTTTCCCCACACTGGTAGGTTGTCAAAGATGTCGCATTCAAATATACATACAGTGTTGGAAGCATGTTCTCCAAGATGTTCCATTCGTATCTGTATTTGGTGGTTAAGGCAGTTCCTTTTGTTCAGGATATCCCATTCATGCCTGCATTATGTTGCATCGCTTCCTTTTTCCTCCACTTGTGGTCTGATGACCAGGAGTGTCATCTTATTAAAATAAGTCAGTTGGTATCACTCCTAAGATATTCGTAAATGCATGGAGATCATACCAACTGGCAGTGTTCAACTTCTTAATATGTAGAAAATGCTAGGTCCCTCGTAGATGCATAAATAGTGAAATAAAGAGAGAAGAATAACATTTGTTTGGGCAACACCAAAATAATGAAACATTAGATATAAAGGAAATATATATTTATATCAAAATTGTCATATGAATAATTAAAAGTTATATAGTTATTCTAGAATTGGATAATTTTAAAATTGGTGGATGTTGATACAAGTGAATGCTGAAAATGTCACTGTTGCCCAGTGGCAGGTTGGCCAGGATATCCAATTCATGTCTGCAATTGTTTGCAGCTTATCCTTCTTCATAAGCTTCCATTTCAGGAGCTCTTGTTTCAGGTGGCCAGGAGCATCTCCTGATCTTAGTAACTTGTTACGAGATGGCAGGTTGTTCAGAATGTAAAATTCCAACATGCATACAGTGTTGACCATCTATGGTAGGCCTGTTGCCTCCAAATCCTTCCATTTCATGTGTTTCTGAGTCGGGTGACCAGGAACATTGTCTGAATCTGTTGTCAACTGACCAGATAACTACCAATGAACTTTAAAAGTAAACTACCTTCTGTTGTTTCTAGACTCAATAATGTAATGCTATCTAATTTAAAGTTATCTTTTGCTTTCTCATTTTGTTTATTGAATTATTTTAAAAGCTGAATCAAACCATCTTATATTTTAATAATCGTATGAATAATTTAAAGTCTTTATAGCTATTTTAGAATTTAGTTATTTTTGCATTGGCAGAGGACAATCCAAGCGGATGCCAGTGGGAGGTTGTGAAGAATGTCCTATTCATGTGTCCAATACGCGGCAGTTTCATTGCTTCTTTAAGCTTCCAGCTTATGTGGTCTTACTCTTATGACCAGAAGCTTTTCTAAAGCTGTCTGGATTGGGAAACGCATTATACATCCAGTGTCTGTGTGGTACTTAACAAAGAAATATGTACAATACGCAATGGGCATTACTTATCATTTAGGTAAATTTCAAGTTATGAATCTAAAAAGTTTCCGTTTTGTGGAGCATGATTTGAGATGAAGATATCACTGTTATCCAGTGGCGTGTTTTGAAGGATGAATAAAATTTGTTCGGCCAACACCTTAATAATGCAACATTGAACTAGCCAGATGTAAAGGATATATATATTTATATCAAAATTGTAATATGAATGATTAGAAGTCTTTATAGTTATTCTAGAATTGAATCATTTTAGAATTGGTGGATGTTGATACAAGTGAATGCTGAAAAAATCACTGTCACCCAGTGGCAGGTTGGTCAGGATATCCAATTCATGTCTGCAATGGTTTGCAGCTTATCCTTCTTCATAAGCTTCCATTTCAGGAGGTCTTGTCTCAGGTGGCCAGGAGCATCTCCTGATCTTTGATAGGCTCCCGTTATTCTTTGTAACTTCTTACAAGATGGCAGGTTGTTCAGAATGTCCAATTCAAACATGCATACAGTGTTAACCATCTATGGTAGGCCTGTTGCCTCCAAATCCTTCCATTTCATGTGTTTCTGAGTCGGATGAGCAGGAACATTGTCTGACTCTGTTGTCAACTGGTCAGATAACTACCAATGAATCCTTAAAAGTGAATTTCCTTCTGTTGTTTCTAGATTTTATAGCGTAAGGCTATTTAATTTGAAATTGTATGTTATCTTGTGCTTTCTCATATTTTGTATAACTATTTTGAAAGATAAATCAAAACAACTTTTATCATAATCATATAAATAATTTAAAGTCCTTATAGCTAGTTTAGAATTTAGTTAATTTCTCAATTGGCAGAGGATAATCCAAGCGGATGCCAGTGGAAGGTTGTGAAGAATGTCCTATTCTTGTGTCCAATATGCGGCAGTTTTATTGCTTCTTTAAGCTTCCACTTTAATTGTTTCTGTCTCTTATAGCTGTTTTAGAATTTATTTAATTTCTCAATTGGCAGAGGATAATTCAAGCGGATGCCAGTGGGAGGTTGTGAAGAATGTCCTATTCTTGTGTCCAATACGCGGCAGTTTTATTGCTTCTTTAAGCTTCCACTTTAATTGTTTCTGTCTCTTATAGCTGTTTTAGAATTTATTTAATTTCTCAATTGGCAGAGGATAATTCAAGCGGATGCCAGTGGGAGGTTGTGAAGAATGTCCTATTCTTGTGTCCAATACGCGGCAGTTTTAGTGCTTCTTTAAGCTTCCACTTTAATTGTTGTTGTCTCTTATAGCTGTTTTAGAATTTATTTAATTTCTGCATTGGCAGAGGATAATCCAAGCGGATGCCAGTGGCAGGTTGTGAAGAATGTCCTATTCATGTCTGCAATACTCGCAGTTTCATTGCTTCTTTAAGCTTCCAGTTTAAGTGTTCTCGTCTCTTATGACCAGAAGCTCTTCTGAACCTGTCTTGATAGGCAAACGGATGACATATCCAGTGTCTTTGCTGTACTTAACAAAGAAATATGCAATACGCAAAGGGCATAGCACTACTTATCAGGTAGATAAATTTCAAATTTTGAATCTAAAAAGTTTCCATTCTGTGGAGCATGATTTTAGATGAAGATATCACCGTTGTCCCGTGGCATGTTATGAAGGATGTCCAATTCATGTCTGCAATGTGTGGCAGTTTTATTGCTTACTTATGCTTCCACTTCAAGTGGAAGTCTTGACAGGCAAATGGAGAAATGTAGAATAAATATACCATATATAAAGGTCTACCACTATTTGTGCCTAGGGCGATAAATTTAAAAATTTTGAATCTAAAATGTTTCCATTATGTGGAGCATGATTTGTCTTGACAACTTTATCTTCTTCACAAAAATTGTCATATGAATAATTAAAAGTCTTTATAGTTATTCTAGAATTGAATTATTTTAGAACTGGTGGATTTTAATACAAATGAATACTGAAAATGTCACTGTTACCCAGTGGCATGTTGTCCAGGATATCCAGTTCATGTCTGCAATAGTTTTCAGCTTATCCTTCTTCATAAGCTTCCACTTCAGGAATTCTTGTCTCAGATGGCCAGGAACATCTAGCGTATAGTGTAATGCTATCTAATATAAAATAATATCATATCTTGCGCTTTGTCATATATTTATTGAATTTTGAAAGATGAATCAAAACATCTTTTATCAAAATCGTATAAATAATTAAGAGTCTGTATAGCTATTTTAGAATTCTGTTAATTTCTCAATTGGCAGAGAATAATCCAAGCGGATGCCAGTGGCAGGTTGTCAAGGACGTCCTATTCATGTCTGCAATCACATGAAATGTGGGTAATGGCAGTACTGGGTTGATCAGAGTTTCCACATATAAATCTTCAATGGGGGCAGTATCGGCGGGCTTTATGCGCGGCAGAACGTCAGACACTTTCTCCAATTTAACAAACATGCTAAAGTTAGAATGGCTCGTGACCCGAACGAAAGGAAGGACATAGTGTGTCTACACAAGTTATAGTAAAATCTTTGCCAGCCAAGGTACATGGTTCTAAGCAAGTGACGTTGTGTGTACCACAAGCTAGTGTGATGTGTCTTTCTTGCGTACCAGGGTAATGACAGGCAATATCTGTGCCATCAGTGGAAATGGCATATTGGTTAATGTCTAGGGTCGTTATAACAGGTTCATGGGCGAAGGCCTATAAGGTCACTCTGCATGAGTTGACAAGCTCCGATCTATTGTTGAGGAGTCCCCTGATACAATTTTATATTAAAGTACAGGAAGGGCTACGATGTGATAGAGAAGAAAGGTACGAGGGTCTATCAAGGACAGTTCGGTCTTATAGAGCAAGGGGCGCTCGTCAGCCTGAAAGGAGGAACAGAGAGGAATTGATAATACCAAGCTAAAGAATCGATTACCTTGTGCTGTGACGCTGCCTGTTTCAGGATGTCCTTCAGCTGCTGTTTTTTAAGAAGCACCCGAGTCAGGTGACCAAGCACTGGACCTCTATTGGTTGAAGAGGGCCATTTGCTCAAGGTAGTGTTGTGGCGCAGTATCCAGAGTGTCGGAGTAGCGATCGAGGTTCATGACCCTCGTCAGTCGTTGTACTTGTCAAGCCTGTTATTGCGCAGCCGTGTGGAGGGCACTGGAGGGCGATGATCGCTGAATCCAGCCTGATCACTTGGTCTCTCAGATGAAGTGTCTCCAAGGTCAGTTTCTTCGTGTAGGCCCTGGTGTGGTTGACAATTGTGGCCAGACTTGTTCTGAGCAACTGCAGGCTATATTACTAATACAATGATGAATGTGGCTTAACTGAATTATGGACTGTAAGTTCATTCTTGATAACTAAAGCATAACTAAAAACATGTTGGTGGTTCTAGGGTTACATAGATGTCCCAGATGGCTACGATCATCTGAGCCTGTCTTGACAGGTGAATGGACGATAATCTTCTAACGAATACATCGTTGATACAATTGCCTTCTTCTTCACATATGAATATCCATGGATTGGCAACTGAAGCACAATTCAAAGGTCGTGTTGGTGGTTCTAGGGTTACGTAGATGTCCCAGATGGTAATGATCACCTGAGCCTGTCTGAACAGGTGAATGGACGATAATCTTCTAACAAATACATCGTTGATACAATTGCCTTCTTCTTCACATATGAATATCCAGGGATTTCCAACTGAAGCACATCGCAAAGATCGTGTTGGTGGTTCTAGGGTTACGTAGATGTCCCAGGTGGCTATGATCACCTGAACCTGTCTTAATGGGCGAATGGACGATAATCTCCTAATAAATACATCGTTGATACAATTGCCTTCTTCTTCGCATAGGAATATCAAGGAATTGGCAACTGAAGCACAATTCAAAGGTCGTGTTGGTGGTTCTAGGGTTACGTAGATGTCCCAGGTGGCTATGATCACCTGAACCTGTCTTAACAGGCGAATTGACAATAATCTCCTAATAAATACATCGTTGATACAATTGCCTTCTTCTTCGCATAGGAATATCCAGGAATTGGCAACTGAAGCACAATTCAAAGGTCGTGTTGGTGGTTCTAGGGTTACGTAGATGTCCCAGGTGGCTATGATCACCTGAACCTGTCTTAACAGGCGAATTGACAATAATCTCCTAATAAATACATCGTTGATACAATTGCCTTCTTCTTCGCATAGGAATATCCAGGAATTGGCAACTGAAGCACAATTCAAAGGTCGTGTTGGTGGTTCTAGGGTTACGTAGATGTCCCAGATGGCAATGATCACCTGAGCCTGTCTGAACAGGTGAATGGACGATAATCTTCTAACAAATACATCGTTGATACAATTGCCTTCTTCTTCACATATGAATATCCAGGGATTTCCAACTGAAGCACATCGCAAAGATCGTGTTGGTGGTTCTAGGGTTACGTAGATGTCCCAGGTGGCTATGATCACCTGAACCTGTCTTAATGGGCGAATGGACGATAATCTCCTAATAAATACATCGTTGATACAATTGCCTTCTTCTTCGCATAGGAATATCCAGGAATTGGCAACTGAAGCACAATTCAAAGGTCGTGTTGGTGGTTCTAGGGTTACGTAGATGTCCCAGGTGGCTATGATCACCTGAACCTGTCTTAACAGGCGAATTGACAATAATCTCCTAATAAATACATCGTTGATACAATTGCCTTCTTCTTCGCATAGGAATAGCCAGGAATTGGCAACTGAAGCACAATTCAAAGGTCGTGTTGGTGGTTCTAGGATTACGTAGATGTCCCAGGTGGCTATGATCACCTGAACCTGTCTTAACAGGCGAATTGACGATAATCTCCTAATAAATACATCGTTGATACAATTGCCTTCTTCTTCGCATAGGAATATCCAGGGATTTCCAACTGAAGCACATCGCAAAGATCGTGTTGGTGGTTCTAGGGTTACGTAGATGTCCCAGGTTGCTACGATCTGTCTCAGTAGCTCATTCCATGACTCTCCTCAACAACATTGTCTCTCTTACTTCCTTGTGTTCAGGTTTAAATGGGTGATCGGAATGGAGATTGTGGCAATTGGTAGGATATGCAATTCTGCTTCTTATACATAAATTATGTGAAATATTAAAAAGTCTGGTCATTGCAATTTGTTGGACTGATGACCGGTTAAATCGTTCTGATGGTTAAAGTTGAGACATTGCAAATCCATAAAGATTATTAATGTACATAAGGTAGCTGCTATGATTCAGTTAACAAATTGAGTTTCGTTTGAATACCAGGATTGTGTGAGCTATATCAGGGAGGGAGGAGGTTAATGGGCATGTGCCATTTCTTGCACTGACTTTTATCTGATATTAGGAAAAGTAAGTAAATATAAGTCATCCATTAATAACAAATGATCCTAAATTATAAATAAACTGCACTGTAAGAAGCAATGTCAATATCAAATGTTTTAAAGACATTCATGAAACCCAGCCGCAAGTCATTGGCCTATGTAGTGACTTGTAGTAAACAATGATCCCTGCTCAGAATTTCTTCCAGTTAAGTTCAGCATGATCTATCGCAAATGGTCTTTTCTGGCTTGTCTTTCCTCAAACACTTTCAGGAATGTATTGTTGATTCTCAGATCTAGAAGAAAATCCATCTGCTTTATCAGTTCTGTGGTCTTAGCTTTTTTAGTACAGATCCTGTGATCACAAAAAGTATCCCATTTGCTTAATCATTTCTGTAGGTTTTGCCTTTTTAGCAGAAATTCTGAAATCATGAAAAGTATCCATTTGTTTGATCAATTCTGTTGCTTTGCCATTATGGCAGATAACTGCAATGTTTTATTGCTCTCGAGTTATTTCTTCTATGCTTAACATGCCCAATTTATGCAATTCTAAAATGTTATCAAATATAACTCCATTGTGCAGTCATAATCCATAGTTATCACTGTTGAATGTTTGGCAGGTTCCTTTACTTACCCACATAAGGGTACAGACTTGTAAATTAAAAAAAGAAATCTTCTCATTTTCCTTAGCCAGCGATGAAATACGGAGATGAAAAGGTGGAACAGTCTGCTTTTGCTTGATAGCAACACAGTGTTTTTAGATGAAGTAGAGTATCTGCTGCTGCTCATTGTTGAGCATTTTGAGCGTTACTCTTACTTCTTCACCTGTATGGTCAACAGAGGCAAGCGATAATGGTTTCTCCTTTTCCTCACTAGGATTTTACTGGCGATCTGAATGACAACTGGAGCAACGTCAAATGCAGCAATGTTTCGCTCTTGCTCAAATGGGGAGGGAAAACAGGGAGGGTATATGGGGGAGGGGAATTCATATTTCATATCTTAAAATTGCTGTGCAACTTCAATCATTCTCTAGTTTTTTTAATAGAAAATCTTCTCATCTTTCTTAGCCCTGTAATGGAATTTGATGGAATTTACTCTTCCACGTAGGAAGGCATCTTTGATCTTTTTTAAAATGGTCAAGATTAAATCTGGTTGTTTTAATCCAACAAAGCATGTATCAAAATCCATAATCAATCATCTAGGCAGCGAAAGAAAGAAATAAAAAACTGTTTATGATAACAAATCTAGTATTTGATTCACCAGATCCATCTCCCCCTGTCCTAATTAGCCCATCTAGTGCATAAATACAGGATGCAAAACCCGCAATCATCCATCCATCCATCACCAGATCCATCTTCTCCTTCTTTGAAGGCTCATCCATCTTCATGTCCATGTTTTTCATATTCACCAGAAGTCAAATAGGCAGGTTTGCTTCTAGCTCAATCAGCATTCACTTACATATTCATATCACAGTTCTAGACCAATCACAGAGAGGCTAGTCTGCAAAGTTTCTCACATCATAAAATTTATTTAAAGTTGACTTGGCAGTGACTGGCTGGGTCCATGTTTGGGGTTCTTAAAGTGTTACTAGATCTGGTCCATGTCACTTGGAAAAATTTCATTGTTTAGCAGGTAATTTTGGATGAATATGTAGTCATATCCTCTTCCATTGTGTGCAATACATGATGCTCCTTTGTGGTTCTGAGCAGTCACTTTTCAAATATATCTAGTGTCAAACTTTTCGACATCTTCCCACCTTTCTCCTTTTGCATGGAAAGTGCACTTTATGATGGGAGATCTTAATGTCCTGTTACTGGCGTAGTTTATTCAATATTTAGAGCATCTTTCAGGGCTGTATTTTGAGTACATTTGAGGTTTTTTTCAATTTAAGATTTACCAGAGTTCATTGAATGAACAATGAAAATGTTCTTCACAAACGTTACTACAAAGATCATGTGAATTTCATTTAACTAGTAAGTAATAATCATTTTTTAGTGGTTCAGGAAGTTATTGCTTTTGTGTTATAATTGTTTGGAGTGGTTTCAAATGTGTGATTGTGCAACTGCTTCATACAGATGAGTGACAAAATGTTGCTTATATATTGCAGGTCGAATGCTCAACCTCTAATTATTCTCAATCTCTAATTATTCTCAATCTGTCTTTAATTGATTGGATTGCAATATGGCAATGCATCCTGGAGAAGGAATGAAAATGTTTATAGAATTTTACTAGAAACATGTGAATCTCATTAAAAGTACTAAATGTACAACAGTGGTGGAAATATGGTACAAAATTGAATCAGTTGGGAATGCTTGCAAATGGTACAATGAATATGATCTTTTTTCAACTAATGGAATTTCTGTGTATATCATGCTATGCATTTCTTGTTTGAGAGGGGTCACAGTAGGATATAATATAATGTCAATCAAGTTCACTTACCACATGATGTTTGGAGCTAGCTGTTTGACGTCCTGTTTTTCCTCACCTAGAAAGTTGATCCAATTGAGATTTACTTGAATGTACAATGAAAATGTTCTTTACAAGCCTTATGCCAACAAAGATCATGTGAATTTCATAAAAGACAAGAGTACATTTTTATGGTTCAGTCGTTGTCTTGAAGTTTCTGTTTCTGCTAATGTTGACCAATATGCAGCTATTTCATAATTTACAAAACAAGTGTTGCATAATGTATTTTTTCCATCCAAACATTGAAAATTACGCAAACTCTCTTTATTTCTATGATTTAATTACAAAAATTGTTTTTGCCATTTTCCAAGAGCATTGAAAATGTTTCGTACAGTTTGACTACAAACATGTGAATTTCATTAAAAGTACTGAGTACAACAGTGGTGAAAAAAATATGGTGAAAAATGGTCAAGGAGTGTATCTGCGATGGCAATTCTTATTTCATAATATTTTTTCAAAATGGCAAGAACTGAATCTGTTCTCGGATAAGAGTGAGAAAATTAATATCTCGGAAGTTTTCTGTTAATCTTAATGCCTCTAATAGTTCACTCTGATTCTGATTGAGCGCAATGCACAACCTTACTTCTGCTCATCTGCAATGTAAATACCATCATATTATAAGATTTTACATAAGACAATGAAAATGTTCACCCAAATGACATGTGAATTTCATTAAAATGTACTTCGTTCTTAAGACACAATTAACGTTTTCTTGGTTGTTTACGGGAGTCTGGAATTCAGGCAAATGGTACAAGTATGGCCTTATTTTTATCAATCGAATTTCTGTGTTTATCATTTGTTATTTAAGAGTAGTCGCAGTAAGATGCCTCTAAATGGCCCACACCGATGCTGATGGGGTGTAAAACACAAACTCACTCACTCAGTCACAGTAAGATATGAATGGCACCAATCAAGCACACTTACCATGTTGTGTTTGGAGCTGGCCTGTCTGAGGATGTCTTTTAATACAAATTCTGGTAGTAAGTCTCTGGTCAGTTTTAAAACTGGTGTAACCTGTATTTACTGGCATTTAAATAGTCCCAATTGTTCTTGGTATTGTGCTGTTGCTAGCATTAGAATGTCAACGTAGCGGTCTTACTTGGTGATGACTTCCAAAGGCAGCTGTTCTTTAACCTTCAGAGTTGACCTCGGTCACGATCTTGTATACTGATGATAGTGTTGGTGATGTCCTGGTTGGACCCTAGCTTCCTGACGTTTGACCTGGTTTGAGTACTGTGGCCAGCAGGTTGTCGACATGGGATATGTCATTATTGGTCAGCTTGAAACCCTTTTGTGAAATTGTGAGACATTTGACTGGCGTACCGATGGTCAGGTGGCAATACTAAACTAAGTGTTGAATTGCCAAAATCCAGCAGTCCATGCTTGATTCGCGATGCTGGTTTTCGTCTGAGCTGTGTGACCATGTGTTGTTTGATCTTTGTGTGTGCAGGTTGAAATTGAGTCCTTGTTTTCCCAGATTTTCCATAGTGTTAACAGTGTCCAGCAGGTCTGCTACTTGCTTATCCAGCTCCACTGGGAACAACTGTGGTAGTGAGGTGGTTTTACTTTACATGGTGGGCACGGACCGGGCCTCTATTGATTAAACTCTTGGGTCCCAAGTTAATTTCTTGTCCAGGACCAAAATTAGTGGTGCACTGACAAAAGCTGACAAATCTGACGTCTCAAGAATTGTATACTTGCATGTACATAATCTTCGATCCGGTCCTTGCCACTTGGGTGCATTCCATTGTTCAGCAAGTAGTTTATACTAAATATATATTTAGTGATATCCTCTTCCATCATGTGCAATACATGTCAGACATGGGTTAATCGTAATTGTTAATTCTGCTGATGCTCCGCTCTCAGGTTTGACAGAAGGGTCCGTCATTACATGTCGCTGCTTTATGGCTATGAATAGCCACTTCCCAAATTTACCCAGTGTCAAGCTCTTCAACATCTTCACAACTTTTCCGTTTGTGTGCGAAGTGCAATGCATTCGATTGATCTTAATGTTTTGTTACTGGTGTAATTTGTACAATATTTGGAGAATCTTGGAAGTCCATTGCCACCTAAATTTTATATAAATTCAAGAGGTTCTGGTGTTCATTGACTGTAGAATGAAAATATTCATCACAAACTAAGTACGGCGAGCAAATTTCATTAAACTTGTGTGCGTAGTTGTACTTCTTTTTGTGGTTCAGCCATCATCTTGCATTTGTGTGTGTTACCATTGTTGAAATGCTTGACAGTGTTGATGTTTCATAAAAGGAAAAACAAATGCTCAACTTGTTAATCTCTATCCGTCTTTTCTGTCTTTAACCTCTATAAATTTAATTGCGATGTGGCATTGCCATTTCTTCAGAGAAGCAATGAAAATGTCTTGTACAATGATTTAACTACAAGCATGTGAATTTCATTAAAGTACTCAGTGTACAACAGTGGTGAAAATAATTATGTTACAGAATTGGATAGTGAATCTTTGAAAATATTTTGTACTATTTTACTAGAAACATGTGAATTTCATTAAAAGTACTAAATGTACAACAGTGGTGAAAAAATATGGTGCAAAATGGTCAATGAATGTATCTGCAATTGCAATTCTTAATGACTTCAGACTTCAAATTGGCAAGAACTAAATTTGTTCAAAACTTTGAGTGTCCTTGAAGGCTGTACTTTAAATTGTGAATTTGTCACCAGGATTTTTCAAATCAATTCAAAAGATGTCGGAGTTAATTGGATGTACAATAAAAATGTTCTTCAAAAACCTCAGTACAAAGAGCATGTGAATTTCATTAAACCAATGTGTATGTGAACATTATGGTTCATTCATTGTCTAGAAAGTTATTACTGTTGTGCTGAATTTGTTAGAGGCGTTACTAATTCAAAATTGAGGGGATTTTTCATAAAAAGACGAAACAAATGTTGCGGTGTTATATTTGCATCTCCAAACACTCAACTTATCTGTCTCAATCTGCCTCCAACCTCAATAACTTTATTGCAATATAGCATTGCCAGTTTTTCAGAGAACCAATGAAAATGTTTTGTACATAATTAAACTACGAGCATGTGAATTTCATTAAAGTACTCATTGTACAACAGTGGTGAAAATATAAAATCAACTAGTGAATGTGTTATGGAAATACTTATCACATATTCAAAATGCAAGGACTAAATCAGTTCTTTAAAAAGATCTCTGAATTTTATCTCGACATGAGTCCCGGCTGAGGTGTTCATTCCAGTTTCTTTCAGTCTGAATGCCTTTAAATAGCTCACACTGGTTCTGATGGTGTGCAAAGCACAACCTCACTTCTGATTATCTTAAAGCTATTTGTCTTCTGTGTTGTAAATCTGGTCATCTAACAAGAATTCATTTAAGAGAACAGTGAAAATGTTATGACAATATGGCATGTGAATTTAATTTGAAGGTGCTGCGACACTAACTTTGGAGGTTTGGCAATCTACTTTTCCATCTTGTATGCCATTGATGGCAAATATGCATTTCTGGGGATGCCATTAAATGAGTTATGAACACATCATTTCAGTTCAACTTTTAATTTCTTTTCAATTGTACAAGACCCATTGGAGTAGCTACCACATCTGCAAGTATGGCAGTGCTTTCTATTTCATATTTCACAGGCATTTAATGCTTTTTGATAATGTAAGGATTTTTGAGACTAATCGTGTTGGAAGATTTTGAAGTGAAACATGTGAAGGAAATATCTGTGGTTCCTGACTCATAAGAGAAAACCAATGCTGCCCGTAATTATGCAGCTCACACACACAACATTTTGCTCAGTATCTTACATTCTGTAAATTTTTTAATACTTTTATTTCTCTACATTCAGTACATAATAACAGTGCCATTCTAATTGAATCAGTGAAAATAAAAATGTACCATAAAATCTTAATGGAGACATGTGAATTTCATTAAAGTACTACTAGTACAAAAGTGGTTAAAAAAAGTACAAAATAAATTTATTGGAAGCTTGTGCCCAACCCTGCAAGGAAGCAATGTATAGTGGATGCCAATTCTTATTGCATATTTCAAATCGCAAGAAGTCATGCTGTTTGATAATTTTGGCATGCATCGATATTTTGATGGTTATCAGTTGAAGGATGAAGAAATTGCTTTGTACAAAAAGGATCAATTGTGGGAGAATGCTGTGTACAGAAGCATGTGAATTTCATGAAACAGTGTTGTATTCATCTGGTGTACGTTGCGTCCTCCTGGATATCATCACCCTCATGGCAAGCAAGAACATCCTGGCCAGGTC
This sequence comes from Platynereis dumerilii, assembly GCA_026936325.1. NCBI lineage: Eukaryota > Metazoa > Annelida > Polychaeta > Phyllodocida > Nereididae > Platynereis > Platynereis dumerilii. The sequence goes on along the minus strand of JAPTHN010000022.1, from coordinate 7,437,855 downwards.
TTCGGCTCCAGAGCCCGAGTTGTAACGTGCGCCACCTGGTGCATATGCATCTTCTCGGGATAGAGGAGTCGTTGTCTGGTGGGATGCCCTTTACTGAAGAAGAAGATGTCTCCCCTCACTGCTGCTCCATTGTCCGCGAGATACCCTGTGAGAACCTTCTGAAGCAACACAAATAAACCACTCTCTGAAGAAAATTTCTGGACTATAGAGAACCTACATGATTAAGAGGATGGAGAAGAGCTTCCAGGTTCCATGTAAGGTTAACTTCTAGACCATAGAGACGTACATGACTGAGGAGGTGAAGAGGAGTCATCCCGGCCATAGTCATTGAGGTGCATCCCTTTCCCATGTCACTGCTGCTTGGCTTGTGTTTCATCAATTTTGTGTTGGAAATCAGCCAACTTGTTTCTTATGATTAAAATATTTTGGTTGCGAACTCCACTTCGGGTGCTGCTGTTTACGGTCAGCTACACATTATTGCTTTAGCTAATTCAATGTGGTGCATTTATTTAAGAATGTCTTCCAAGAAAAAAGGAGAATTGAAAATGTTCTGTCCAAACAAACATGTGAATTTCATCCAAAGTGTGTGAACAAAATTTTTTTCGTCAATAATTCTTTCATATCATGAGATGTCATTTTGATATTTATTCCTGCTGTCACAGGACCTATGAAGAAGCTTGGTAGAAGCTGTTTGCATATTTTTGTAATTGTTGCGAGTCATTCTAGTTCAGCTGCAAGGTGACGCAGGACCAAATTGTGCCGTTGGTCATTTTTAAATTTGTTTTTCTGTTCATATACTCCACATAAGTGTATCCTAGAAACTTAAAAAAAAAAACGCATTTCCTATATAATGAGATGGTAGTTCATTGCTGACTATGTCTTTCTGCAAACCACAAAAATTGTCAACATCCCCATATACATTTGTCTGTGATGACAGCTAATTAGCATACCCGCTGCCAACAAATACACGATAGTGTTGGGTCAAAAAGGGCACTATTTTTTCACTTTTCCATGCACAAGCTGTTCTGATGTTGGCAAAGCAGGCCTCAGGGACATTAGGCAATAGATCAAAGCTCGGGAGATACTCTTGTTTATCACAAACTTGCAGGAATAGGAAGTAAGAATGCTTGGCCAAAAACAATGTCTTTCTCAGAACAGTCTTTTACCTTTATGGTTTTTTCATGATGTAAAAATTGTGCTGGTTATACCAAAAATGCCATTGTTCATTAGCTTAAAGAAGTCTTTCTCAAAATCATCATGTTGTTTTTTCATTAAGCTATAACAAGTGAGGTGGTTTTCCAAGAACACTATTATTCACAAGCTTTAAGAAGTCTTTCTCAAAATCATCTCAGTTGTTTTTTTTTCAACTCTGTGAGAACTGAACAGGTTTTGCCAAAAACAATATTATTCATGAGCTTAAAGAAGTCTTTCTCATAATCCTCGTTATTCTTTTTTAATTATTGTGTATGAAGTGAGCAGGTTTTGCCAAAAAAGCTATTGTTCATGAGTTTTCAGAAGTCTTTCTCAAAATCATCATGTTTGCTTTTTTCATTATTCTATAAGAAATGAGCTGGTTTTGCCAAAAACGCTATTGTTCATTAGCTTAAAGAAGTCTTTCTCAAACTTATTTTGTTATTTCATTATGAAGCAACAGGTTTTACCAAAGACATTATTGTTCATGAGCTTAAAGAAGTCTTTCTCAAAATCATCATGTTGCTTTTTCATTTCATTATGCTATAAGAAATGATCAGTTTTTGCCAAAAACACTATTGCTCATGAGCTTATATAAGTCTTTCTCAAAATCATCATGTTTGTTTTTTTCATTATTGTATAAGAAATGGGCTGGTTTTGCCAAAAACGCTATTATTCATTAGCTTAAAGAAGTCTTTCTCAAACTCATGTTGTTCTTTCATTATGAAGCATCAGGTTTTACCAATGACATTATTGTTCATGAGCTTAAAGAAGTCTTTCTCAAAATTATCATGTTGCTTTTTCATTTCATTATGCTATAAGAAATGATCAGTTTTTGCCAAAAACACTATTGCTCATGAGCTTATATAAGTCTTTCTCAAAATTTTCATGTTTGTTTTTTTCATTATTGTATAAGAAATGGGCTGGTTTTGCCAAAAACTCTATTATTCATTAGCTTAAAGAAGTCTTTCTCAAACTCATGTTGTTCTTTCATTATGAAGCAACAGGTTTTACCAAAAACAGGTTTTACCAAAGACATTATTGTTCATGAGCTTAAAGAAGTCTTTCTCTAAATCATCATGTTGTTTTTTCATTATGCTATAAGAAATGATCAGGTTTTGCCAAAAATACTATTGTTCATGACCTTATATAAGTCTTTCTCAAAATCATCATGTTAGTTTTTTTTCATTATTCTATAAGAAAGGAGCTGGTTTTGCCAAAAATGCTATTATTCATAAGCCTAAAGAAGTCTTTCTCAAAATGATCATGCTGTTTTTTCATTATGAAGCAACAGGTTGACCAAAAATGGTTTACCAAAAACATTATTGTTCGTGAGCTGAAAGAAGTCTTTCTCAAAATCATCTTGTTTTTTCAATTATTCTGTGAGAACTTTAACAAGTTTTGCCAAAAATGATATTATTCATTAGCTTAAAGAAGTCTTTCTCAAGATCATCTTTGTTTTTTAATTATTCTGTATGAATTAAGCAGATTTTGCCAAAAATGCTATTGATCATGAGTTTTAAGTCTTTCTCGTAATCATCATGTTTGTTTTTTCATTATGAAGTGACAGTTTTTACCAAAAACAGGTTTTACCAAAAGCATTATTGTCCATGAGCTTAAAGAAGTCTTTCTCAAAATCATTTTGATTGTTTTTTTCAATTATTCTGTGGGAACTGAACAGGTTTTCCCAAAAACGATATTATTCATAAGTTCTCAGAAGTCTTTCTCAAAATTATCATGTTTGTTTTTTTCATTTTTCTATAAGAAATGAGCTAGTTTTGCCAAAAATGCTATTATTAATTAGCATAAGGAAGTCTTTCTCAAACTCCTGTTGTTCTTTCATTATGAAGCAACAGGTTTTGCCAAAGCATGTTTTACCAAAAAAATTATTTTTCATGAGCTTAAAGAAGTCTTTCTCAAAATTATAATGTTTGCTTTTTTCATTGTGCTATAAGAAATGATCAGGTTTTGCCATAAACGCTATTATTCATAAGCTTAAAGAAGTCTTTCTCAAAATCATCATGGTGCTTTTTCATTATGCTAGAAGAATTGAGGTGGTTTTGCCAAAAACACTATTATTCATTAGCTTAAAGAAGTCTTTCTCAAAGTCATCATGTTGCTTTTTCATTATGCTAGAAGAAATGAAGTGGTTTTGCCAAAAACACTATTGTTCATTAGCTTAAAGAAGTCTTTCTCAAAGTCATCATGTTGTTTTTTCATTATGCTATGAGAAATGAGGTGGTTTTGCCAAAAAAACTATTATTCATTAGCTTAAAGAAGTCTTTCTCAAAATCATCATGTTGCTTTTTCATTATGCTAGAAGAATTGAGGTGGTTTTGCCAAAAACACTATTATTCATTAGCTTAAAGAAGTCTTTCTCAAAGTCATCATGTTGCTTTTTCATTATGCTAGAAGAAATGAAGTGGTTTTGCCAAAAACACTATTGTTCATTAGCTTAAAGAAGTCTTTCTCAAAGTCATCATGTTGTTTTTTCATTATGCTATGAGAAATGAGGTGGTTTTGCCAAAAACACTATTGTTCATTAGCTTAAAGAAGTCTTTCTAGAAATCATCATGCTGTTTTTATTATGCTAGAAGAAATGAGATGGTTTTGCCAAGAACACTATTGTTCATTCGCTGAAAGAAATCTTTCTCAAAGTCATCATGTTGTTTTTTCATTATGCTATGAGAAATGAGGTGGTTTTGCAAGAGCACCAGACATCCCAAAAGTTCATTGTATAGTTACTTAGAGAGGGTTATGGCTTTCCAATCAGTTGCAGGTTCTGATGACTCTTCTCTGATTCACGAGTATTCTGCTCACCCATTGACGAGAATTTCTGCTGTATGTCTGCTGCAACACAATTGTTGGTGAAAGTTCATAATTTCAGATGCCATGCTACCACACAGGCCACTGCAAGGTCTTAATCCATCAAAAAGTAACTGAATCTCTTCAGAGTTGAAACAAAGAGTTTCAGAAAAGTAAGTAACTGTGTTAACAACAGTTATTTCAAGCCTGTTGACTTCAATGTTACTTCCCTGGTGGAAGATAAAGCTGTATCTTAAATTGCCCTCCATTAATGTGTCAATATAGGCAATCCTTGTCTTGGTTGAAATGAAATCGGACATCTTTGCATAAAACTATTTGTATTTCAGTCAGTGATAGAACAAATAATCTGTTTTTTAATTATTGCATAAGAACCGACCAGGTTTTGCCAGACACACAATTGTTCATCAATTTATAGAAATCTTTCTCAAACTGCCTTTGTTTTTTTCTTCATTATCTTGAATGAAGTGAGCACATTTTGCCAAAAACACTTTGTTGATGAGTTTATGTGAGTCTTTCTCAAAATCACCATTATTGCTTTTTCATTATTCTGTTAGCTTTAAAAGTCTTTCTCAAAACTATTTTTATGTGTTTTTTTTTTTACAATAATCCTGAGTAGGAGTGTCCTTGGTGTACGAAAGCTCCTGGAGCATATCGACGCAATGCCTCGTGAAAGACTACCACCTTTTAGCCATATACTCCATGGCTGTTGTCTTTCCGTGGCGACACTGCAGTAAACCAATAGCAGAATAAACAGCTGAAGTTCCATGACCAGTTGCCTTGAGGAAACGGCAAACGAGATGAGCAACACATGTCTTGAAACTGGACTGACGACACTTCAACCACGATGAGCGACAGATGAGGAGTGATCATCCACGATTCCAGAGCTTGTTCTGCTAGCTTTGAAAGTCTTTCTCTAAACTAGCTGTATTTTTTTAAAACAATAATCCTGAGTACGAGTGATATTGACCAGTTGCCTTGAGAACACGGCAAACGAGATGAGCGACACTTGTCTTGAAACTGGATTGACGACACTTCAACCACGATGAGCGGCAGATGAGGAGTGATCATCCAGGATTCCAGAGCTTGTTCTGCTAGCTTTGAAAGTCTTTCTCAAAACTATCTGTATTTTTTTTTTTTTTACAATAATCCTGAGTACGAGTGTCCTTGGTAAATGAAAGTTCCTGGAGTATATCGGCGCAATGTCTCCAGATAGACTGCCGCCTTTCAGCCATATACTCCATGGCTGTTGTCTTTCCGTCCTCTCCCCATCGAAAGAATGCCTCGATCTTTCCATGAACAAATTCATGACCAGGTTCACGCAGAGTGTCCTGGGTAGAGCTCCTCATGCTGGTGATTTCCATGACATACAACTCCTCTCTTACGAACTGTAATGTATCGGATACTAAAGAACAAGCAACTGCTTGCAACTTTGTCATATATTCCAACATCATTTGAACTTATTGTTCTTGATTTTCTTCTACTATGCAATGCGTCTGTGTGAAATCCGGAATATTGCTACATATACTCACTGAAATCGCACTGTATTTGCAGGTTCATACGGAATTTTCTTCAAATATGACTCAAAAACGTATACAACGAAATATTGGTCAATTGATCTTTAGGATCAACATAAATTCCAATTTCTTCCATATTGGTCAATTGATCTTTAGGATCAACATAAATTCCAATTTCTTCCATATCGGTCAATTGATCTTTAGGATCAACATAAATTCCAATTTCTTCCAACTCATCGAAAATTGTTTTCTGACCCTGAAAAAATCCACTAGGGAACTCGTATTTTGTTGCAGTAGAGCAAATTCTTGAATGCTTTTTCATTTCAGAAAAGGTTTTAAACATCCTTTTGCAATTTTGACATTGAAATTTCTTTGAATCATTTTTTATGTATTTTCTATTGACGTAGGAAATATGATTATTGTATAAATTGGCATTTATAGAATCACAATATCTCATTCCAGATTTAAAGACTGAATGAACGCTATCATCAGGTTGTAGCGAAAATATGTCTACATTTATGTTGAAGCAAGACTCACAATCAGGAATTAGTTCCAGTTCAACACCATGAGACACATCTTGATGGTGATATTCTGTGAATTTGTTTCTATATTCTAAAACTTTATCTTTAAATGACTTACAAAAACCATGTCTGTGATAAGCTAAAGTTCTGAATAAGCAAGAATTGTCCTTGAAATAATCATAATTATCATCCCAAACTAAGGGAACTGTGCTCCTCTTTTTAGATATGTAACTGGGAATTGAACCGTTTCCCAATGGAAAACCAGTTTAAGTGACATAATACCTCACATTTGTAACTAATTTCCATTTGGGGTTTGGTCTAGATTTTGTTATCGAAGCAATGAGGTCAGTTTCACTCAAAAGTTGTCTAAATATTCTATGTCATTTCTTTTAGAAATGATAACTGGAAATTGAAGTGCTGGATTATTGCTATAAGCTTTAAAATATCTATATTCCTGAGTTTCGGTATTTCGTGGGATAGATCCGAAAGAAAGGTTGATCTTGAATGAATCATATTGATTGTCATACATATGATCAATGATCACCCACTTCTTCTTGCCCATAGGCCCCACAATCGATGGGTGTGTCCCATTCGTCTTAAGAGAGTCTCTCCCTGCATGTGAGAGAGCGCTTGGGGACAGAGTCGATGATTTTGTGTCCATCTGGTGTACATCCCATCTGGTGATTAGTGAGAGCAGGGAATGAGTGAAGCCCTCCAGCTCAACTCAGTACAGAGTGAATGGGCCCTGTCTCTTCGCGCTGTCAATGTATTGTCCATTTTCGACAATCTGTAGGTAAAACCCATCATTATACTTTACACCTTTCTGTGCAAATACTAGATATCTGCCACATCCATCCAGTCAACACAAATCTTGAACATTGGACAGTTAATAAATTTCAAGCAGATGCTAAAGCCAATATTCTCGAAACAAAGTGTGGTATACTGATAATTTGCTGCCCAAACAGGAAATAGGGAGTCCCCTGCTGCAGAGGATGATAGTGAATAAATATGATTATATTGTGTTTCCACATGGGTGACCCTCTTGACATTGTCGACTAAAAAGTCCAACAAGTCTTTCCTACACAACTTGTCATATGGATTGCCCGCACATATAAAAATGTTTGCTCCTGGGCGGTCAGTAGAAGTTCCTTCCTCAATTCCGACCTCTCCATCGAGACAAAATTCGAAAGCAGATTCATTAAAATACTTGTCATTCTCGAGTTGTGAAGAAGTAATCATTTCAAAATAATCGCCAGTAAAAACGGTCTTCCAGTTATTTTCCTTGTATCCGTGAACCAGTGAGGCAAACTGCTTCAGCACAGTGCATGGAGGGCGGCAGGCTTCTCACTTGGGTGTTGTTGTGAATCTCTTCCTTGGTGTAACCACGTACTGGCCCTGTGCCAATGTGTACTAGGTGAACTCCAAGTTCTTGAACCTGGAGACAGCACTCACATGAAGGTAACACCCTAGATGTATGTCCTGCAGGGAGGGCGGCAGGCCTCTCACTCGGGTGTTCTCGTACATTTCATCAGCAGTATTGTCCCGCACAGATCCTGTCAGAGAGTTGCCCAACTTCTCTGCCACTTCTTCCTGTGCAATCAATCTACAGTTCTATATATATGTATATCTACTAATATTTCCACTATAGCATGACTGAAGTATAAATCTGACGAGATGAACCTGCAGATACGTGTTAGATTAAACAGAAACCAAGCCCAATACGGTACACACGGTAGCTGAGCTAACAACTGCTAACCAATGCAGTAATTTGACCACCTTTCAAATACGAAATTGAATTTTTTTGTTTCACAACCCTGTTACCTGACAGAGAGTGGAATAAGACATCTAATTAAAAAAAACAATCTTTTCACAACCTGCATTGGCATAAATACTTTGTGCTCTAATTTATGAAAATGTTCTTTGACAGTTTTAGATACAATCAGGAATTCACATATAGTACATTCATTACAGACAGTGTTTTTAACATTTAGACATATGTAGTGGCTGAATAGCACTCATCAATGAGAAATTGAAATAGTCTTTCTTTGACAAGCATGACAGTTCATTCAGTTCTGTCAAGGCGCAGTAGTATGGAGAGGCAGGTGTCATGTCCCCCACCATGTCGACCATACAGTTTAAGATGACACAGTTCACATTGTGATTCATACCCTGCAAAATCATTCAGGGTATTTTGGATGAAATGAGTTTGGTCTTTCAATTTGGAGAAAGCCAACTCACCAGCTTCTTAATTATAGGCTAGTGAGTTTTGACTGCTGGCTTTAACAATTTCTTTAACATAAAGTTGCTTAATGAGAAAATGGCATACCTTTCGTAGAGACGGACGGGGGGCAGACAGAAGGGTAATGTGATGCGTGAAATGGGGCTCCTGGGTCTCCTGGATCTCCTAAGACTACTGGGTCTCCTGGATCTCTTAAGTCTTCTGGGTCTCCTGGGTCTCCTGGATCTCCTGGATCTCCTAAGTCTCCTGGTTCTCCTAAGTCTCCTGGATCTCATGGATCTCCTTGGTCTCCTAAGTCTCCTGGGGCTCCTTAGTCTACTGGGTCTCCTGGATCCCCTAAGTCTCCTGGGTCTTTTGGATCTCCTGGATCTCCTAAGTCTCCTGGGTCTCCTGGGGCTCCTGGGGCTCCTGGATCTCCTAAGTCTCCTGGATCTCCTAAGTCTCCTGGATCTCCTAAGTCTCCTGGATCTCATGGATCTCATGGGTCTCCTTGGTCTCCTAAGTCTCCTGGGGCTCCTAAGTCTACTGGGTCTCCTGGATCTCCTAAGTCTCCTGGGTCTTTTGGATCTCCTGGATCTCCTAAGTCTCCTGGGTCTCCTGGGGCTCCTGGGGCTCCTGGGGCTCCTGGATCTCCTAAGTCTCCTGGATCTCCTAAGTCTCATGGATCTCATGGGTCTCCTTGGTCTCCTAAGTCTCCTGGGGCTCCTAAGTCTACTGGGTCTCCTGGATCTCCTGGATCTCCTAAGTCTCCTGGGTCTTTTAGATCTCCTGGATCTCCTAAGTCTCCTGGATCTCCTAAGTCTCCTGGATCTCATGGATCTCATGGGTCTCCTAAGTCTCCTGGGGCTCCTAAGTCTACTGGGTCTCCTGGATCTCCTAAGTCTCCTGGGTCTTTTGGATCTCCTGGATCTCCTAAGTCTCCTGGGTCTCCTGGGGCTCCTGGGGCTCCTGGATCTCCTAAGTCTCCTGGATCTCCTAAGTCTCCTGGATCTCATGGATCTCATGGGTCTCCTTGGTCTCCTAAGGGTTGTTTTTCAATCGGGGTACGCTTTGGAAAGTCACACGAGATCCAAAATACCAGAAATACCATGAATATATGCGGAAAAAACGTTAAACAGAATGATTAAACATGCTGAGACGGACCTACAGTAGCGAAAAAATGATTCAAATCGGTTGATAACTGCCCGAAAAAAAATTATTTGTGTCATTTTGACCAAAATTGACTGTCTCATTTGCAAATTAGGCAAATATCGCTTCAGATTTTTCAGTCCTGACCTAACAGTAAGTTTAAACCAATGTGAATATGCTTTCAATATGGTCCCAAGAGTTCAATGTTAGAATTACATGCAACAACTATGATTAGTCTCTTCATAATCCTGCATTGAATACTTAAAGGTCACTTCCGTCAAATATTGTCCTCTCCGATATTGGGTCGGCTAAAACAGTGATAACATCAAATTAAGAGTATTTTTATTTCACAGAAATACTCCTTCAATAGATTAGACAACGTTTTTTTGAGTTTTTCACTTCAGTTGTACCAGCTGCGCGATACTCGTAGCGCGGAAAACGCCGAAAATAGCTTTCCGTCAAATCTTGTCCTCTCCGAATAATGAGAAAAAATGGCTGTTATTTCCTTTATAGTTAGGTCATTCAAATTAATTTAATCACTACCTGGTACACCCTAACATATGAATGAAGCCATTCTACTCTTTAAGGGCAGAGAGGACAAATGTTTGACAAGAAAAGCAATTGTAGTTTTTTGCTTGTCTTTGCCTTAAACAATATTGCTCCGTTAACTGGATAGACACTAATGAGAAATGTTAATGTGTCTGAATGAAAAGGCAATGCATATGTAATATATGCCTCACAAATTTCTGGAGAAATGACAACTCTATAGTGCCAATAAGAACTATTGTATTTGCCAACATATAAAGCTTTTATTAAAATTAAGAAAACAAAACGGCATCCTCAGTCTCCTAATTCTATGACGAAAATTGTGTTTCAAGGTCTGATTCATCTATAACTGTGAGAAGTATACCACAGAGACTTTGTATTATAAACATTGCCAAGTCAACATAAGTGTCCTCTCCGAATGAATTTATGTTGTCGTATTTGTTAAATTCAGCGGGTCATACCATGACTATCGGTATGAATAAACTGTTGAAATTTGGTGGAGTTGTTCTAATTTTTCTTGCAGAGCAGTCAGTCTGTGAAAATGTTGGGTCAGTGGCAAATAGGAGTTGCTATGTAGAAGATATAGTATTGTTATCGGAAAATTGGTTACCAAAATGTTTGTTTTACTTGGTATAGACAAAGTGCTTGGTTAAAATTAAGCAAGTAAAATTATTTTTCATTGCCATATGTCTATCTACCAAATCAGCGTAAGCCCATACAACTTGGAACGCCATAAACCGGTAATAGAGGGATGGGCATGATAGTTGTTTTTGGTCAAATTTATCAATACAACAACACAAAATGTCAAATTAAAAAAAATTCAGAATACTTGTAGCCCTAAAATTTTCAGAAATTCAAGGCAAGATATATTGCAATAGAAAAAAGTTAATATGGTGAAAAAAAAAAGAGCCTTATTTTTGACCCCCTTGAGACAAAACCATGTACCCCGATTGAAAAACAACCCCTAAGTCTCCTGGGGCTCCTAAGTCTACTGGGTCTCCTGGGTGTTTTGGATCTCCTGGATCTCCTGGGTCTCCTGGGGCTCCTGGATCCTTTATGCAAATACAATGGAGATCAGTAGTTGACCTATAGCTTGGGTTGCTAGCCAAGCAGTTATATAACAATTAGAGGTCACTACAATTGAGGGGGTATAGCAGGTCCAATGCCTTTCAGTCTAATGACATAAGTGTGATGATATGTGTTCATTAATACAGATGATTATGATCATCTAGTTTGCACCTTGTATCACATATCATATAGGCAGCAAGCACAGCCTCCTCCATGGTCAAGTTATAGGAGTAGTTTTCACTCTCAACTTGCAACGGAGACTCCCTCCTGAAGAGTCTAACGATGGGATCACCCGCAGGGAAATGTGTGGTCTTCCAGTGATGTTGGCAGTCAATCCTTCGGTCTATGGTGTGGGGAGGAGTAGTGGAAATGCCGTCCACTGAAGCATTGGCCCCCTGCTAGGTCCAACCCTGCTTCAGCATGCAAAATCTGTGGAGCAAAGTCATCCTGGGCAAAATCTTGGCTTTCACTTGCTCCAGATTGTTCTGTACTCCTGCAAAAAGCCCTGATGCAGTAATTAGGGCTGAGATCTCGTCAGCTTTTACATAAATGCATAGAGGCTCTCTCTTGGTATTATCAATTGCAGAGATCTCTAGAAGGTTGTTGGAGACCTCCTTGCCAATGCTGTAAGTCACATGGAAGACAGACAAATTCTCGGTTAAAGTTTTGCAGAAGGCAATCCTTGTCTTGGTACAAAAGAAATCCAACATTGTTATTGAGTAGAGTAGAGTAGAGTAGAGTAGAGTAACAAATGGAGTATTCCGACTGAATGTTCAGAAACAGAATGACTGTGGATAGTTCAGATTTAGGTCTTATTCTACCGAGTGAAAGCTCATTTGCATATAAATGCATGTTTCACAAGAGGGTATTGTTCACAGGTCTGGGAAGAAGCTGAGAATAAGGAAAAAAAGGTTAGGGATACAAAAAAAGCCCATTCCCCTACAGGTACATAGGATAATAGAATGAATGGAAAATGTGTGCAACTATTGGAGATAAGATAATCACTTGGCATGTGAATACTAGGTCCAAGGACAATGGTCAGTGTTGAAGTGAATAATAAGGACTCTCAGTTCGTCAAACATTCCTTATGGTGTGTAATGGTGGGGGGTTGAAAGAGTGAGATAATAAAATGGCCATTATCTTCCAGGTGCAACTGAGTGTGGGGTTGAGTTTTGCTAGGTTGTTTCACTTATTGTAAGGTACTCTTACACGCATGAACTACGGTATCTTTTAAAAAAAGGGGGATGTCAGTGTTGTTGGGCTGGGGAGGTTTTGGCTAAATTTAAAAAAAAAGACCTCTAGATCCCCTCTTTGTGAACTATTTGACACTCTGAGAGCAGTACCACCTTAAATTGAAATATATACTGACATCCCTGAAAATACCCCTCTTTCACCCCTCGTTGGCCCAAATTTATTATAATTTCGAGAAATCTGATTTTTGTATTTTCTTTTTCAGCAAATTATCGTTTGATGGGGCGGACTGGCACCCTTCTGGGATGAAAAGAGAACATTATCCATCATGGCCAGGGTGCCCACTTTAGTGGTGACCCAAGGTTATTTTTAAAAACTGCTCCCCTCCTACTGCTTCATGCCAGTCCGCCCCGGAACGTTGATCGTCCAGAAGATGTCGTCGATTGTCGGACTCCAACGTTCTTCGCTAACAGGAGATACCCTGGATGCATTGGACCGTCTACGCCCGAATGTTGACGACTTTACATTCTTCAGCTTACTGCAACACCAACCTGAGCTGTGACAACACAACTGATGGGCATGCTAAAATGTTTTGAGGCGAAGTTACCCAAATCTGCAAGACTCATTAACTCTTTGATCAAAATATTGACTTCTTGAAGACACATTTATATTTTGTTGAAACAGAAAGCAACATATATGTTGAAGGTGTCATATGTCATATCTTATCACTATTACATTTTTGTTTAATTGACTATATACTGCTAGTTCGTAATTTTATGCTTTTGGACCCACACAAAAAACAGTATGTATTTAATGTATGTTCTATTTTTGAATAACCAATGAATGTTTCGGCATTTACATAATAAATGTTTAAAATGTATGTTTCCTGTTTGGTATTTTCTAAGCCTAATTAGTAGCCAGTAGATAACTTCCTTTCGTAGTTTATCAGGTCTCAGTTTAAAGTACAGTAGCTAGGAGTTGGCAAACAAGTCAATCAGCCAATTAACTATGACAAGCAAGTCAAACCAACCCAGTAACTATGGCAAGCAATTCAAACCAACCCAGTAACTGTGGCAAGCAAGTCAAATCATCCAATTAACTCTAGCAAACAAGTCAAACCAGCCGATTAACTATGGCGAACAAGCCAAATCATCAAATAAGCTATGGCAAACAAGTCAAATCAGCCAATTAACTATGGTAAACAATTCAAATCATTCAATTAACTATGGCAAGCAAGTCAAATCAGCCAATTAACCATGGCAAGCAAGTCAAATCAGCCAGTTAATTATTTCAAACAAGACAAATCAGCCAATTAACTACGGCAAGCAAGTCAAATCAGCCAATTAACTATGGCAAGCAAGTCGAATCAGCCAATTAACTATGGCAAAAAAGTCAAATCATCAAATTAACTATGGCAAGGAAATCAAATCAGCCAATTTTAAACTATGGCAAACAAGTCAATGGGGATTACTATGATGTAAAGTTGTCAGCCAATGACATGGAGTGTATTGAAGTATATATCCTAAGTGTAGGTTACTCAATTACAGCACTCGAGTAACTATCAATCAATTATACAATAGGTAATTAAGGAGGTAGATTCGCAGCACCCTAATTCAATTGGTTCATGCAAATAGATTACCATCCTGGTCTTCTTACTTGCTAAGTTATGAAAGATCAGTTTTTATTTTTTTAGAGTAAAGTATGTGGAACTGGGGTACTAATTCTGGTAATTAGCCTAAGGCTGCTATACGATGCAATGTCTAAATCTTTTGAAACCTGTCGGAGAGATGCCAATATCCTTCATGGACTGATGAGCAACTTTTATTTAAAGAGGTGGCATATGCATCTAGAGGTAAAATTATTTCTGACATTAACACAAAATACACATAAATGCGCCCGAAAGTCATTTGAAATTCTTCTGAGGTTATCCAAAATTCCAAAAAAGCCACAAAAGTTACACACGACCATAAATATATGCTTATGCTTAGTATTGCTTACCTCAATTCCATTTCTCCCCATTTGTGTCCCTCTTGTTCAAGATGATTGCCAATGATTGTTGGTTGTCTATGATTGCAACAGTTTTCTTCTCTGTCTTCTGATCATGAGAGTGATGCATTGAAAATCTCACATTCTACTCCAGGCCTTTCAATCCCAAATAATGCTGGATGTGTAGCTATGCCATGTTACTTCTTAGCAAATATTTCTTAAAATGTCAGAATTCCTAATTTCCAAGAGTTTTATATAGTCAGTTGAAATGCAATTAAGTTTTAACTTAGCATTTTTAACTCTTTTAAAAACTGTTTACTTTGTATCAGCATTTAAACAGATATTTATAACAAAAAACTAATTATTTTGCTCTGTTACACTATTCTATTGTCTGTCAGACAGCATGATATAGGGGTCAGCATGCCTTCTAAATTTTAAATACCCTCATTAATGGAGAGTCACACCCCCCCCCCCCCAGCCACCTGCAACAAGCAGATTATTAGTTTGGTGGCTGTCAAAGTGACCAGTATGTTTCCTCTTTTTACTTCTTGCTTAGCTGTTATCAGTACCTCAGTTAACAAATTGAGTATAAGTGAAATAATTGCTTGATACAACACCTGGAAAATTTTTAAAACGCATTCATATAATATAGGCCTACATTTGCTTAACATAGACAATTCTAGGCAATACTGCCCTGTGATTTCAAAACACAGTAATTGCCATTTCAGTGATTTTGAGAAAAACGCATTTATTTGTTTGTAACATTGTGACTTCTATATCTTAATCTCCAGATGAAGCAGCCTCAAGTCAATGCTTCAAATATGAAGAAATATAATCAAAGTGTATGTGTCTATATCATTTGTCACTCAAAATGACTTCTTATAGATATATTAGACAACATTGTGCTTTTTAATGACTTACTGTGTTTTGAATGAGAAACCTTTGATTTTTTATTTAGGTCATTGCTGAAGATGTCTGCTCAGTTGAAGTGAAAAAACAGTATCTCCTGGTTTGTGTCATGTCAAAACACAGTAACTAAAAAAGAAGCCAAAGAGATACTGTGTTTCAAAACAAAATGAGTAAATTACTGTGTTTTGGCCTGACATGACTGGTCCATTTTGATGTAAACAGTTGATACTGTGTTTGTTTATCATGGATTTGTGAGGTAACTAGAGGTGATACAGGCATGAAATTTGGCATGAAGGTAGATATTATTAATAGGATTGAGAAGTTCTGCTCAACTCAGTTACTGTTTTTTGGTCACTTACTGTGTTTCCATTTCACAGGGCAGAATAACTTCTGAAACTTACTTACAGGTTAATCTCCTCTAATCACTTAAATAAAATCAATTTATAAATAAACTTGAAACAAAAATAGATGCACAGTGCAGTGCTTAGAAAGAGTTTTTTCTTTTGTGGAGGTCTGTAGACCTATTTCATTGAGTCATCCAATCATTGTCACAACCAGCTTTTTGTTATTCAATGATTCCTTATTTCCTTTCAAAACTTGGGAGATGCATACAGGCTTTATCTAAAAATATAACTTTTGAAAATTAATCTTAAAAAAATAAAAGCAAAAATGCCAAAAACAAAACGACGGAGATTTTAAGCCTCAGATTATAATATACTGAATATAATTTTATGAAAAAAAAAACACAAAAAAGCTTCAAAGAACCGCCTGTCAAGATGTTCAAAACTATATTATATTATGCATGATTATAAAATCCACAATCATATAGAATCTTGAAGTATGTGTCCTTTATTTTGCAAAAATAATACAAATATACCGTTTCTGACAATTGAAGATCTCTGTACATGCACATTTTTCAAAAATTGTCTCTGTTGATTAAATGCAGTTATTTTTGAAAATATTTTTTGTACTTTTCAAGAAATAGATGTCTTATTTTTCTGGAATCTATAACAAATTTGCTTCCAAATATAACATTTAGCAGAATAAATCTGCAATGCAGTGAAATTTCCCAGTACAATGAAAATTCCACCCACTGTTTGGATTGCAGAGATCTATGAACAATCCCCATTGTCTCTGTAAAAAACAGAAACAGCTCAATTAAATTTGAAATTTGAAATAATTTTCGATGACATTGTCTAGTATCGTGGCGTAAATACGATCTTGTGCTTCGGAGGACTGCGGAAGAGGTTGTCGGAGTAATCCGGTTCAAAATTTGTCACTTTAGTGTCTTCTGAAAACTTCAATTCGAATTTTTGCACCAGGCCAGCGATGTAATAGAAAATTTGGCTCTTCACTAGACTCTCTCCGACACATTTTCTTGGACCTGAAAATATCAATTGATGAATGGGTAAGTAGGGTTTTATGTCCTGTATTTACGCATTTAATGGGCAAGAACGAATTACAGGGTGGTCAAGAAAAAACTTTACACACTTTCCATGGCATAGTTCTATAAATTTGTCTGTAATTACTATCCAATCTTTTCTAATGTAAAGAGGATAGTCATGGCAATATATTATCTTTAGTTTGTTCCCCAGGGACATGATGTGTGAACTTGAGCTCTGATTTTGCAGAAATAAAAAAAAGGCCATTTTCACACTTTTTTCTGTCCCGAATGCAAGGCATTGCCATCAATTCAATTATTGTACAATTGCTTTCATATTCTTACGGTAACTTAAAGTTCTTGAGAGGGTGTGGTCCCAGGATTTCAGCTCTCTTTGATTGAAAATCAATCCTGTGGGGAGCTTGAAAGAGCAGAAGGTTGATAGAAATTGCACTCTACCATGGTTTTTAAAAATGTGCCTCCTGTCGTAACGGCTCCTCAAAATTAGATCCAAGAGTAGAAATATAATACTGAGATCCCTACCTGAACTTCATGCAAAAATGAGACCGATTGGATAAGAACTCACTGAGTTGTGCCTCATGAGTTAAAGACTGTAAAGTTTGACCACCCTGTACATTGGATCATAAAGGACCAAGTCTGAGGCATGTGGGATACAAATGGCTGCCAATTTGCTTTTCTCCACAGTCAGTTATATATGGTTCAAAATCTTTGCTAAGTAAGTGAACCCATTGGAGTCCCCATTGAACTTGCATTGGCCTTCGATTTCACTTACTTATAAATTTTATCAAAGACTGTACTTACCAACATTAAAAGGTATCACATTTTCAACGCCAGTCAGCTTTCCATCTTTTGAAATAAATCTCTCTGGTTTGAATTTTTCTGGTTCCGGAAATGTTTTCTCATCATAGTGGACTGCATAGATGTTTGCTTGCACCCGGGTATTTCTGAAATGCAATCGTACTAAATTGATTTTTCATAGTATTTTGAAAATTAAATGTTTAATTCTTGAGTCTTGCCAAGTGGGCAATTGAACTGTCAAAAGACTGCTCTTGACTGATGAAGGGGCTGATTTATGTACATCAAAATTAAGGACCATAGCAATCTGTAGTGACTGTGGTCCTGTGGGTGTGGTGCTGGACTCACATTCGACAGGCTGCTAGCTGTACAGGCCAAGTGGTTAAGGTTCCCGCCTGCTCCCCTGAAGGTCTTTGCCTGCATGGGTTCGAACCCCGGGTGGGGAACCCAAAATTTTCGGTGTACCTAAATCCCAGCTGGATGTCGTTCGATGATGTTAAATTGGTGGCCCCTTGTATCAGTGTCTATGCTGGGCAAGTAAAGGATCCTTCACATGGGGTAAATGTGTAACATGTTGAGGACTCCCGCTCTCTCTCCCATCTCATCAATCAACCCTCGTGAGCGCCCAGAACTGGGCTTAGAGGGCTGCACTTACCATATCTATCTACATATCTATCTATCTATCTATCTATCTATCTATCTATCTATCTATCTATCTATCTATCAATGCTTAACATGGGTTATCCTAAAGTGGTCAAGTCATTTTACTGATATTGTGTCAATGCTTGGTATGAGATAGATAACTAGTTTTCATAAACTGAACTCATGCTACAACTTGACAATTTTATTTAGGTGAGGTGGAGAAAGGTACACTTGAGGACAAAATTATTAGTCTGCTTCCTCGATCAATTTTGACATTTTTGGAAGAATTAACCTTTTGTAATAGAAAAACAATATTTTTTAGAAATGCAGTTCAGGTGAAAATATGGTTGGTCTGAGATACTTCAATTTGGAGAAAAATATGATTAAGAGGGTACCCAGAGGGGGCCTAATAATTTTGTCCTCAAGTGTACATGATTGTTCAGCATGTACCCCAGGGGAGTGAGAAAGATCAAGAATGATCAGTGAGCCAGTCAACCGAAGTTACTGTGTAAAGTTGGCTGAACACGCATTTGCAATTTCCAGTGTGGAAGCAGACTATAAACACCCACTTTTACTTTAATGCAACAAAGGGGCTTTACTCACTTGGGAATGAAGTAGCCATTGAGGTAGACATCCTCCGTGTTAAAGTGAGGTCCCGACAGAGCTGCGAGTGAACTGATGCGCATACTCTCCAGCATCACAGCCTCGCAGTAAGGCAGTCGAGTGCGGTCCTGTTATCAATATAATTTTCAAGATAATCAATAGATCTGTTCAAGATGGTATAAACGCTTCTTAACTAAAAAAATTCTGTTACTAATTTAAGTTGTAAAAACATGTTCAGTCCAGACAAAGACTGTTGTTATTTGTGGCTCAATAACTTTTGAATTTCCAAGTTCTGAGTGGATCGCACGGGAAACTCTCCACTCAGTGGCAGTTGCCATGGGCCTAGCCATTCAGGGGGGCCCATATATAAGATGCCAAAAAAAAAAGGGAAATAAAATACAAATCGAGAAAAAAAGCCGAAGAGTCAAAGTTAGTGATTTTGAAACGCAATCAACTTTTAAGGTAAGGGCGCAATGAGAGGCCCCATATAGGAAGGGGCCCTCCCACATCCGTATAAATGGAGTAATGCAGAAAATAGGGATGTGGGGGCATTGACTTGTTTTGCTACAGACCAAAAACAGCTCGTCCATTACTACACTGTTGCTCATAAATATGGAATACTTCAACATTCTCCATTGAAATTGACAACTTTAGCACTTTCTGCTGTTGCAAATGATAGTCTTATTCAATGGTAACTACCTCCAATGACCACTGAAGGGAAGAACATGTTGTTGTTTAAAACGCATGCTGCAGCGTTAACCCCAGGAAAAGTTACAGCAGCACGAAATATGGAAATTTAGGGGTTTTTTTAGGTTGAGGTTCATTCAACCAAAAATTTAAAATTCTTGCAAAAACTGTAGTTGAGGCTTTCAAAGAGTGATTAGAGAAGATGACTTTACCTTTACAATGGACCTTGCTTGCATTCACACTCTGAAATTTAATTATATTTGAGACGCTTTTCCAAAAAAAGTATTCCATATTTATGTGCAGGAGTGCAATAATAGACATCAATTGTATTTCTTCATCAGTCACATTTATTCACCTTGAATCCTGGCATGTCATCCCCACACACTGCCTTGATCTCTTCATTCAACTTCTTCTGAGACTCCGGGGACCAACAGAGGAAGAACAGTGGCCAGAGCATTTGGTGACCTGAAATAAATGAAGTACTTGATATATTAATAATATTATGTAATTCATATAGCAAAAACAAAGAGAAAAACCTATGTGGCTCAAAGTTTTTGATCACAAAGGAAGAGTTGTTAGTCGAAATGTGACAGTAGCAACTGAAAGCCCAGGTTCGATACCCGTTCAGAGAAAAAATAATCAATGGAAATTATTCATGAGTATCGTGCACGGAGGCAATTTTCTAATTATCAATAAAAATATTCAATATACAGAGAAAATCGGAGTCTCATTACATATTTACCCCATGCGAGGGATATTTCGCTAGCCCAGCACAGACACTGATGAAAACTTTCCACTCAAACAATAAGCAGAGGCAGATTTGCTCAGAGAAAATTTTGGGTTCTCCAGACTAAGGAACTGAACCCTTTAAAAAAATCGAGGTAGGTACAGACCTTTAGCAGAGCAAGCAGGATTACAATAAACGTGTAACCGCTCAACCACAAGCAGAGGACAAGAAGTGCAATCCCAATGGGCATAGCATCTAACGCATCTGACAACATTTGACGACGTCAAACTGACGTCAACATAAATCTGTGAGGTGAAGTTACATCATCCTGATGTCAAAATTAAAGAGATTCTAAAGGGGTTACATACAATTATTGCAGTGACATCTTCTTTTACCTTACAAAATACCAAAGACTATAACTTACTAGTCGTAACCACTGCATCAGGGGTAAGAAACATTATTGTATCCAACAACTGTGGTTCGCTCAAAGCTTGCGTTTTGGAGTTCATCACAAGGAAGTCGTCCATGAAATCCCTGGTGTTGTGTGGGTCCAGACTGGCTTGGTGTTCCTGTTAGATTAAATATATAAAAATTTTACATTACAAGTCAACATTCAAAAGGAAATTCATTGTGATAGGGTTGGTGGATGGATGGATGATTGAACTTAATTGAAGCTCTAGATCTTGAAATTATAGACACTATAGTGTACACTGAGTATTACAGAATAGAATCCTCACCAAGAAGGTTTTGAGAAAATTTGGTTTTGAAGAATTGGCTGACTCTTTTGTGTTTTTTTAATCTAGGATTTGAATATGAATCTTTTATGTTATCATCATTCTGCCGTTGAACCATTTGAACATTGATGAAGTATGTTGAAGTAGAAGAATAAGAAGATTAAGAGGAGCAATGAAAGGTGGAAGAAGAAGAACAAGAAGAAGAACAAGAAGAAGAGGAAGAAGAAGAACAAGAATAAGAACAAGAAGAAGAACAAGAAGAAGAACAAGAAGAAGAACAAGAAGAAGAACAAGAAGAAGAACAAGAAGCAGAGAAAGAATAAGAACAAGAAGAAGAGGAAGAACAAGAATAAGAAGAAGAACAAGAAGAATTACTACAGGGAATCAAGAAGTGCAACGAATTGACAATGTGTTTGGTGTTCAAGTGGCTTTGCCACGTCACAAATTGTTATGTTCCTTGAGTACAGAGAGTGTCTCACACTTGATATTTTCATCAAGTGAAACAGCAACCTGATAAATGGAATTACACTTCAAAAATCGCTAGGAGATAATGCTTTACCATGTCAATTTATATTTGATTATTAAAAGCATAATATTATTCTGAGGACTTCCAGTGGAGGGATTGCATGAAATATCAATTGGATGGCAGATCCTAAGGGGATATTTTGCAGATTGGCAGGCAGGCAGGCAGGCAGGCAGGCAGGCAGGCAGGCAGGCAGGCAGACAGGCAGGCAGACAGGCAGGCAGACAGGCAGGCAGGCCGATTGACTGATTGATTGACTGATTACCGATTGATATAAAGATAGAAGAGACAGAGATAAAGATCGGGTGACAGACATATAGAGAGAGCCCAGCAAGCACTATAATTTAAAAAACCTTGAGTCAATGTTACATAATATAAAAACGTTTAAAAACCAAAGTAACTTTTTAAAATGTGAAAGTGCTTGCTATGAGATGATGTGGTAGAGAGATAATGATTGATTGAATGAGAGATAACGATTGATTGAGTGGATGGATGATTGGGGCTTTACATCCCGTATTCATACACTTGATCAGGAGCAACTCGGGCCCGCAAATGCCAAAACAACACCCATGCGGGCCCGTGAGTGCCCAAACAACACTAATGGTCTTGGGCCCCCCCTAGACCACCCCTGTCTGGATCCAGTACATTTAAATTTCTTCCTGCACCTGCATATTCTGCAATAAATTCTGCAGTTTGGGAGTGAAATTGCAGAATTCTGCAATTCTGCAATAAATTCTGCAGTTTGGCAGGAAACTGCAGAATTCTGCAATTCTGCAATAAATTCTGCAGTTTGGAAGGAAACTGCAGAATTCTGCAATTCTGCAATAAATTCTGCAGTTTGGAAGGAAACAACAGAATTCTGCAATTCTGCAATAAATTCTGCTGTTCGGCAGCTTCGTGCAGTATTTGTGAACCTCTGGTATTAATCCAGCTTATCAATTGCAATGCATCTGCTAAGTTTAGACCTCTTCGACAAGGGTCTTGCCACCACCCAGGAAACGTTGGCTGGGGGGGGGGGAAGTAGCGGTTTGGGGGTCGGGTGGGAGGTCTGGGGTTTTGATGCTCGTCTGTCCCTGTAGCCTTTCTGAAAAGTTTCTGCAGCAGAATCTGTAGTTCTGTAGGAATTCTGCAGCCTAGGAGGTTTTATGCACTTCTGCAGGTAGGAAGCTGCATATTCTGCAGTTTCAAATAAACCTGCAGAATTCAGAATTCTGCAATAAATTCTGCAGTTTGGGTGGAAACTGCAGAATTCTGCAATTCTGCAATAAATTCTGCAGTTTAGTAGGAAACTGCAGAATTCTGCAATTCTGCAATAAAATTTCAACACAACAACAGCTGCAAAGTTCAAAGTGAACTGCTATGGACTTCTTCTTCTTCTTCTTTTGGTGTCCATTTTCCTTGGTCGCCACTCTTGTGGGGAGCTGCACGGGACGACACGGGACGCCCGGGACGAACTAATTGCGACAGCATCCCGGGACAGCCTTTGCTGACTGTAAATGGTTATAGTTTGATAGCTATTTAATGTACAGAAATGGCAGACCACTTTTTTAGAAAGCTGAGATGATTGCCTGTCGATGTGAATTTAAAAAAAAGCATGACAAACTTTTTTCCACGAAAATATGACAAGTTTTCACAAAGTTACATCAAAAATTATTTCGAAAAGGTGAAGAAACATGATATCTTAAATATCTAATATGACTAATTTCCCCACCTTTGGCATTGATGAAACATGGCATATCATTTAGTATGAATGTCATCTTATACTAGGTACTGATATTGATAGCTATTTAATGTACAGAAATTGCAGACCACTTTTTAGAAACGTTACTGGATCTCCCTAACACAACAAGATCGGTTTTGCTTCCTCATTTACTCAATTGTGAGAATTTGAAACTTCAATGGAGTCGCGGATTTGTTAAACTGTTAAAAACGATTGAGACCAGCAAGAATGTGAAATGCCAAATGATCTTAAAAACAGATCAAAAATTGGCAAAATACACAAGAATATTTTGGAGGTAGCTAGAATGTACTGTGCAAATGAGAAAGACATTGTCGCAGGTAGGACGCCCCATATCAGTGCCGCCAACAATTCTGAAGTAAGACAAAGAGCTGGAGCAATATGTGACTTCATCGATGTGGCTAATTGTGACTGTGAAGACAAAGATAATTATTAATTGTTAGGCCTAGATCAGTTATTAGATAGCTATATATATAGCTAGATAGACAGATAGATCGATTGACCGACAGATAGATAGATAGTTAGATAGATAAAAATATAATAGCATACACAGGCAAATCACACAAGATTGTGATGTAAATGTCAACTTGAAACACACAAAAAGTTGCTTAAATCAACTCAATGACAAATAAGGTTGATTATCTATAAAAAGTAACATGAAAATTGACCATTAAAGTTTCTCTGGACATAGAGCATGACACCAGCTTTCTAAAAAGGTGGTCTGCCGTTTCTGTATCTCAAATGGTTGTCCCTCTATCACCTAAATCTCATTAGATGTACATATTGTCCCGGAGCTCTTGTCACGGCAATTAGTTCGTCCCGGGCGTCCCGTGTCGTCCCGGGTGCTTATCCCGGCTTTTAGGTTCTCCCGAGCTGCACTTGCATGTTTTGTTTTCTTGTGGATTGGCAAAACGTCCATAGCAGTTTATTTTGAAGCAGCAGCTTGTAAAAGAACTGCTCCCTTGGGGGGGGGGGACCCGAATGGTACGTACCCGTGGGATACCGGTACAGGGGTTCACCGCCTGAGGTAACCGAAAGAGGGTTTACCAAAACCACCAACCCATCCCAAACTGCCCAAAACCAACATTTCCTTTGTAGTGGCACGACCCAAGTCAATGAGGTCTGATCTTTGCAGATGCATTGCAATAAGCTGGAGGAAGTAACAAAGGTTCAGAAATCATGCAGGGAGCTGGAGAACTGAAGAATTCTGCAGCTTCTTGCATATATTTTTTTTGAAACTGCAGAATTCTGCACTTTTGTTTTGAAACTGCAGAATTCTGCACTTTTTTTGCAGAATTGCAGAATTCTGCAATTTTTTTTGCAGAACTGCAGAATTCTGCACTTTTTTTGAAAACTGCAGAATTCTGCACTTTTTTTTGCAGAACTGAAGAATTCTGCACTTTTTTTGAAAACTGCAGAATTCTGCAATTTTTTTGCAGAACTGAAGAATTCTGCACTTTTTTTGGAAACTGCAGAATTCTGCAGTTTTTTTCTGCAGAACTGCAGAATTGCAGAACTGCAGAAAGAAATTATACACTCCTCTCTGGATCCGCCACTGTTGATAGGCTAATCAGGACAAGAGGAGGACATGGCAATGATGTGAAGGGTGATTGAAACTAAACTGTCATGCAAAGTTATGACCAGGCGACCCACAAGAGCTGAACTTTAACCCTGGACCCAGCAATTGGCAGGCCAGCATACTACCACTTGGATAACCCTACCCCTATTGTTTTAGTCACTTACTCAGAGATTTTGTCAGTCGATGGTGCTGGTGACAGGTATTTTTAGTTAGGCCTAATGTATGTTGAAAAAATACTTTAAAAATCGAAAATATTTTACCATAATTATTAGTAATCTTCCTTTTTTGTTAATTTTTTTAAACAATACTGAAATCCCACAAGTAACCTGTGTGAAACTACTGGGTATGCACTATGCACATAGATGTCAAACTTGAATTTACTGAACATGTTACTGTATTATGTAAAAGAGCAAGCAGAAACCTTAAAATACTTTTAAGACTTTAAAAGAAGGTAAAAAACATAAAGGATAGATGTTGCGTTATGGAAAGTTTTGTCTTATCATGTTTTAATTACTGCCAGATAGTGTGGCATTTCTGTAATAAGGTTCTATGTAACAAAATTGAGAAATTGTATGAGTGAGGGAAAAGATTTGTTGAAAATGACTATGAAATGAAATATGACAAACTTTTGTATAGGACCAACCAAAGCACATATTTGTCAACAATTGTACTCATGGGATAAATCCTGAATATTTTTTAAGCAAATTGTATAAGGTACATGTAAAGGAAAGAGCTTATGGAATGAGAGATCATCACATTTTGGATGTGACAAGATTTAACACTGTGAAATACGGTAAACAATCCCTGAAGTATACAGGGTCGAAAATGTGGAGGTATATTTTTATCCAAATTTGACATATCCACGCATGTTCCAGAGCGCACATACACGCTTTTAGGACGCGTGAATGTGCATGATTTGACACATACACGCGCGTGGATGTGTCAAATAGCGCAGGCGTGAAAAATATACGCGCATGGACATGCTTTACAGCGCATTAATGGACATGCTATACAGCGCATGAGTGTACATGCCATACAGCGCATGAGTGGACATGCTTTACAGCGCACATCCAAATTAGTGAGAGGACCCAGGGGCGGATCCAGGAATTTGGGAAGGGGGGGGTTCCTCTATCTGGGCACACACTGATACCTTGGCCTTATGATACCCTTCCAAGACCCCTCCTCCACCTCCCAGGGCTACGCCACTGCTGGAGGAGCTCCTGTGTTCTGACAAAAAAACTGCGCTGGATGGCATGTCCAAGCTTGCGCTGGATGGCATGTCCACGACCGCACATACACGCATGCGCGGCAATCCAGGTCCACACATGCGCTGGATGACATGTCCACAGGTGATCGTGAACGCACATACACGCATACCTATGCGCGCAATTACATGTACACGCGCGTGTATGTGCGCTCACTACCATGCGTGTATGTGTCATATTGGGATAAAAATATATATGAAATGTGGAACTCATTGCCACAAAAAATTAAATGTCTAGAAACTAAAGAATCTTTTAAGGATATGTTACATAAGGAATGGCAGTGCAGAGAGGGTCACTGTGAAATGTGTGTGAATAGTGCTTATCACTAAAGTTGAGGACTCCTAACCTGTTATAACTTGTTACTGTAAATATTACTGTACATATTTTTGTTAAATTTTTTAATTGTTTTTAACTCGAATACCAGCTTTCAGCTGATGTTATATCTTTGTTAAACCAGAATCGAGACTAAATAAAACTTATTCTATTCTATTCTATTCTATTCTATTCTATTCTATTCTAGGACTGAAGACAGTGCATTGTTGGGCAATGTCAGATTGGCACATTATCCTAACTGTGAGAAACTATGTAATGTTTGCTTTGTTGAACTTGATCACTTATTTATTGTCAAATGAAAAAGTGCTAATCAGTTGTTGTCTTCACTTTGGCAGATATTTACATTCAGTGCTCAATGGTGCATAGAAAAATCACTCGTCACAAGACCACCTGAGCCATAAATCATATGATCCGTTCGTTGCACTGCTTGTTTCCCTATAGTAAGGAAGAAAAGGGGAAAGAGAAGTGAAGTAGAGGAAGGAAGAAGTAGTAGACATCAACATGATAGGGGCATTTTTACCCTCGGCAGTGTATACATTGCCGACGGGTATTGTAGTTACTTTGGGATAATTTGTCCGTCCGGCGGGCGGGCGTCCGGATAACGGGCGTCCCGCTTGTCTATTGGGAGTAATGCTAAAACTATTGGATGTTTACTTTTTATTTTTTGGACATTATCGTATCTTATATCCTAGTTGTGCCTTTTAGGGGTTTAATCCACATGAGATTAATACTTTTCTCACAATTATTGAAAAATGTGAAAAAATATTTTTTTTGTGTATTGGGTGTCAAGCCAAAACTATAGCATGCATATTCATCATTTTTGGATAAATATGGTATCTTTTATCCCAGTTAAAGGTAAGGTAAAGTAAGGTATAACTTTATGTAACGTCGGCGGCGACAATAAAACAATAAACACAAGCTATAAGCTTTTTACCGACAAGTTAAAGCAACAGAACAAATGATGAAGTTATGTACAAATGAAAGTGATGAGTGAAATAAATTTACATTTGTGTTCTTACTTTGACACATATTTGTGTAACATTACTCATATCGTGACATATATGTATGACAAAGAATTTCTGAGACATACTAAACATGTTCCACATTCGCATTGATTGAAGTAGTTATTTCTCCGCAAGTCTGACTTGAAAGATCCTAAGTCATCTGAACATTTCAAATGAGAGGGCAGAATATTGCATAATGAGGGATCTTGGTAACTAATTGGCCTTTTACCATATTGCATTTGTTCCCCCGTGGCCTAATTGATAAGTGTGCTTGTCAACTGGCTTTGAGGGCGTGGGTTCGAATCTCACCCCGGGAACTCACTTTAGTCCGAGCCCATGGGACATTAAATGGAGGCGGGTTGTATCCAGTGTTCTATGCTGGGGCAACTGAAAGACCCTGGGCATCCCTGAATTAATAGGGTATGTGCCAGACTCACAGTCTTCTCATCTCATCATCATACGGCGATCGCCTGCCTTGATATAGCCCACTAAGGTGCTGCAGAGGCGTAAAACACAAACAAACAAACCAAACAACCATATTGCATTGTATTACAAGTGGGTAGGACAAGTTTGTCACTGTCCCACATAATTATTATATGGAGAAACTTGTTACTCAAAAAATGAACTTTCCAACGGCGGTGCAAGGCCATGAAGTATCTTATATATGAATTCAACTAAGTTATTTTTATGTGAAGCATTTTTTTACCTGTTTTTGTGAGTAGATCATTATATGTGCTCTCATAGTCATTGCAAACAAGTATTAATGCTCTTTCATTTAGTTTTTCAATTTTCCGATCATGTCCTGGAGTGTAAGTCTGATAGGCAATAGAACAATAAATAAAATTTGAAGCTACAAATGCCTAAAGTTGTGCCTTTCATAGGTCTAATCCCCATGACATTAATACTATCATTGAAAAATGTGGAAAATATTCTTTTGTTTTGTTTCTAGGACAGAACTGAAAAACTGTTGTACTTTTGACACTGAAATTTGCATATTGTATATCCAAGATGTGTTTTTGGGGGATCTAAATACTCTGAGAAAGTTGAACTGACGAAAATTTACAAAAATATGAAAGAATACTATTATTTCAAACCTGCATGATTCAGTCAATTTGAGTTAAATCTATTAAATTTCCCAATTAGGTGTCTAATTTATGTCTCTTTGAATATCTCAACTCAGGTTGAATGTTGGTCCTATGAATTTTAATAAAAACACAAAAATTAGAAAAAAATCCCAATTGTCCAACATTTCTGTGTGAAAAGCCAACATTGTAAAGGTTAAATTAATTCAACTTAAAGCTTATTGTGGTTAGACACACTATTGATTAATATTCACAGCCATTGCATGAGTTATTGCAAATTTTTCCATTGAAATTTATGATTTAAAATGCAAAAAATTGTTAAAATGTCTATTTACTCCCCATCTTCATTTCTGATTTCATACCAGTCTTTGATACTCTTTTTCGAAATAAACCTGACATGCTTCACATCATCATCATGCTAATTTCGAGCAATATGAACATTTTATTCACAGCTGAGGTCAATATTGGCAAAATTAAATAAATATTAAGGATTTTCAGATAATCATATATCAGTTAATATTTGGGCTAACCAGCCACCCTGCGGAATAGCCTGCTGAATTAGCCGAGGGTATGCTGCTGCGCAGCTTATTTTTTTTATTTATAGGAGGAGTGTTTGCAATACTCCGGGCCTGATGAACACACATTTCAGGGAATACAAACTGCTGGCAGTGTGTAACATACTGCAGCAGCTGCTTTACATGCCTTTAGAAACCACTAGACCAAATAAAATAACGAAAAAGGGCAAATCATATTCGTGCCAATTTCGCATGACAAAATTGAAATAGTCAATAATAGTTTTGAATTTATACTTTGTCCCTAGAATTAGTAAAATTGGGCCTAATGTTTTCCTCTTAAAGATCTAAAGGGCACACTTGTCTCCCCCTGCCCCCCTTGGACAAGGGCAGGAGGGGCAATTGCCTCCTGCCCCCCCCTGTTATGGCACCCCTTAAAAAATTGTATTGCTTGCATTGGGCTTGTAATGGTCATTACAAAAAATCTACAGTTAAAAGTAAAATATGACCCTAATTTTGTTTTAAAGAATGAATTAAATTTCAATTTGTTTATGAATAAAAATGAGGGTCTGACACTAAAAAAGACATTCTACAACTCTTGAATTGTTTTCTTCACCCGGTTAAGGATAGATCTTTGGAATTACAGCCTAGTGCTTTTGAAAAAGCCCCCCCCCCCCAGCCCCCATTATTTTAATCAAGTGGATCAGGTAATCACCTCAGCTGAGCCAAGTTATTGGGGACTATCTCAAAAGAAAGTCTGAACCCATGTATCGCATAACTATGAATGATACAGTATTTCCATGATGAGATGGCCCAGAATTATTTTAAGGGCTCTTTCTGTCTATGCCTTTATTAGAGCTTTTTTTCCTCGGTGATTATGAGTTGTAATCTCTTCAAATGGCGACTATGGCTACTAAGGGGATTACTGACCATTTAGGAAAACAGTGTTAAACAAGCAAACCCTGGCAACAGTTACATTTCTAAGAACTGTGAAGATTTGTAAAATAATGCACTCTTTTCTCTTGACATGAGTTCCCTCTCCTGAAACAACCTTGTGAAAAACAGTCAATCAAAACAAATTTCACACTTCAACCAATTTAACAATGCAGTTATTTTAAAGTGGTTGTAATTTCGAACTTATTCATTTCATTCCAAAGTAAACAAAACTAAGTCCAGGTATGGCCTATGGTGCAGCCCTTCACATGTAATGCATATTATATACATATATTTTACATATATTTTACTTGTTCAGCATAGACATTGATACAAAGGACCCTCAAAGCATTTTGTAATAGGAATCAAAAGGCCATAAATTTCACAGATTAATTAGATATAATAAATCATAAAAGTCAATCCGAACAAATTCGTGATTTTTTTTATAGGAAATAAATTATGCTACTAAATTGTGACTTCAGCAGTGAAATACACATAAGTCTGTGGGATCAGTTGCAATACCATAGTCACCTAATAGTCAATTGCTTTATTTCAGTCTCAGTCCCATAGTCGCCAACAGGTATTATAAGCTAAAAGAATCAATCATTCACTTTCACCGCATAATTTGGATTTTTTTTTATTGCCTGGCATAGACACTGACACAAAGGACTTACTAACTGACAGGGCCTCAGAGATGGGTCACGAGGTGAGAGCATGACTATAAGTCCATGCATGGTCGTGACAAAACGAAAATATAGGTTATTTTCTCTAATTGAATGTAAGCTACGCCATGTTTGTATCCAGTTTTTTCCTTAATTCAATTAGTTAAAATCAATGAAATCACAACTGTGAATTGCAGGCTTTTGGCAACATCTCAGTCACCTGGAGTCACCTTCGTATTATGATAAATAATGTTCTCAAATTCATAATCACTCCATAGTCGCCTCTGAGGCTACTGGGTGACTGACACTTCTATAATCACTTGTATAACCAAACCATGGTCGACTTACAGTCAAATTCTTAATCTTAGTCGCCAATAAGTGTTGAGGTGTGAAACCCTCCCCCTCTCCTTCTTGTTTCTCACTGTTACACATCGTTTTGCATTGGAAGCAGGCTTTCTCAATGAGGTTTATTCACGATTGACCATATGGTCAAGACACAGATTCACAGCTTCAGGTGTTATCAACTGCCAGTTCACTCCACAGCTTCAATTCTTCTTTTGTATTTGACCACTTTTGGTTCAGTTTTGTTTCAGTCACAGAACAATGACAAACAACAATTTTCTTACAATGGGATGGTGTGCATTGATTGAAATTGAGCTGAACATCCAGATTTTCAGGGGGGAGGGCCTTGGAATTTTTCCTCAATGGGAAATTATATTTTATTTTGTGGCAACAGCGGCATTAATTATTTATTTTTCAAGCATCCCATATCCCAAAATGTTCATTTCTAAATCAAGCAACACCCCGTTTATAAAAACCCCACCAGAAATATTTATTTTAAGATTGCCCAGAAAGAGTTTTTTCATTTTTTATTAAAAAAAAAAAAAAAACCAAACCAGAGCTTGTCACAAAAAAATAAGAATAAAAATTCATATGAACTGATTCTCTCTTTTCATAATCATAATATATTTTCATTCAGTAGCAACCTGCATGAATGCTGGGACTTGCCAAAAATTACTCATAGTTCATGTGAGGCAAAATATGCATTGATTAAAATTAAGTTTTCCCATATTATGCCCTGTATGTTAGAAACAATTAAGAGACCTCATAGTAGGATAGGCCTACACCGCCACAAACTCACCAATCCACAAATTCCTTAACCTAAACCCCTCTTATCCTCCCAAAGCCTCAAATTCCCTTATCTTACCTTAAATTCCCCCCACCTGGCCTCAAATACCATCAACAAGCCTCTCACTCAACTAAACTCAGCTCAACTCAACTACCCCCAGCTTTACCCTCTGTATCCCTCAACGACCGTTGGTTACCCGTTCATCACAGTGGTTACCCTGTTGGACTATGTCGGCACAAGGGTCAATTTTGCCAGGAGGGCTGTTGAGAGGGGTCGGGCAGGATGGGTGATAGATAGATAGATAGATAGATAGATAGATAGATAGATAGATAGATAGATAGATAGATAGATAGATAGATAGATAGATAGATAGATAGATAGATAGATAGATAGATAGATAGATAGATAGATAGATATGGGAAGTGCAGCCCTCTAAGCCCAGTTCTGGGCGCTTACGAGGGTTGATTTATGAGATGGGAGAGAGAGCGGGAGTCCTCACACATTTATCCCATGTGAGGAACTTTTACTTGCCCAGCATAGACACTGATACTATAGGGAAACCCTACGAGTCAGTGATCTGTTTGGTCAGATCAGACGAGGTGGGCGCGTAGCGCCCTCCGAGTCTGATCTGACCAAACAGATCACTGACGAGTTTGGTTTCCCTTTTATCCCTCAGCCACACTTTAACAATGTAAGCAAAGATAGGCACGGGAATCAATTTCTATATATTATAGTATGATAAAATGTTAATTTCAACTTAATCTAACTTAAATTGGCCTATACTTTGGCCAATTTGCTGCGCCAAAGTTTGTTTTTATGAGATTTGTTTTTCTCGACTTCATAGAGGTGTAGCACATCAGAAAATTACTCTGTGAATATGAAACCTTCACATATTTTGTAAAATATATTTGTCTTGCAGAATGCAAAACATTGAGGTACTATATTTATATGTGAGAGAAAGAGAATTTTTTTAGTGAACCAGAAACTATCATTTTTGCGCTTTTTGCAGATTTTTCACCCTCGCAACTTTGAAGAGGCATCATTCAAAATAAGTGAATAATAGAATGATGAAACTTTCAGATGTTTTTGCTATAGTAGTTTCCTGGAGGCTCAGCAAGTTTGATGTTTATAGACTAAACACTTTTAGCACAAAAAAATTAAAACCGCAACAACCTTTTTTGCTTTAAAGTTGCATTTTTGAACTTTAAAAGTTCATTCCCATTTGTTACTCACATCGCCGGTACAAAAAAGCTGTTCCATGTATAGTACTGTACTTTTCACACAATGTCTTACATATATCTGGTAACACTCATGCCAATTTTTAAGGTTCTATGTTCTACTAGAGCAATGCAATCAATTTTTAGCCAAAACAGAAACAACAATTTTCAGGTCAATTTTCATGACTTTTTCCATACTTTTAACTGCTTTTTGCTACTTTTCTTTACTAATACCTCTGTAACTTTGTATCAGTAGGCCAGAAAACCATACCATTTGAAGACTACACCCGATATACATTGTTAAAGGATTCCTGAAAGTTTGATGGTGCTAAGATGATCATTGCCTGAATAAATATCCTTCAATCATAGTCATGTTGTTTGAATATTACGCACAGTTTTCACTGCTCAGCAGGCAGCAAGGTGCTGTGTTATGCTGTGTTGCTATGGTAACTAAGGTGTGTGATCTGAGCAGGCAGATCACACACCACAGATCACACTCTGTGGTGGCTGATAATGCACTTGATGGGGGATAAAAGGGGCCGCCAATTTAACGTCTCATCCGAGCGACATCCAGCTGGGAATTTTGCTCATGAAGGTCCCCTGAAAATTTTGGGTCCCCCATCCGGGGATCGAACCCATTCAGGCAAAGACCTTCAGTGGAGCAGGCGGGCACCTAAGCCACTTGGCCACCCAGCTGCTAAAACTGATTGGCCTTGACATCCGGTACTACTTGATTTTATTAGACCAGCAGGGTGCAGTACACAGTAGTAAGATGTTATGTACCACTCTTGGTACCGATGGAACTTTTATAGATCGATCATGGGTTGTCCAGACAGGACACGAAAACTGAACAGAAATTATTTATTTAAGAAAAAAAACAAACTCCCAAGCCCCCCCCCCCACCTTTGAAATGAAATTTGCTCCCTGAATGTTGAATAAAAGCAAGTTCTGATCCTTGAGGTTTGGCAGTCAACTCTGGGTTGTTATTCACACTGTCTCTTGGTTATACCTTTAAAGTAACCAGGCATGACTGTACACCAAACTGCTAGTGGTCAAAAATAAAAGAGAGTTTTCAAACAGTGGTCAAATACAATAAAATTGCAGTAACTGTGACACAACTCAAAAAGGTGTCTGGCCATATGGTCAATCGTGAATAAACCTCATTGAGGTTTATTCACGATTGACCATATGGCCAGACACCTTTTTGAGTTGTGTCACAGTTATAGCAATTTTATTTTATTTGACCACTGTTTGAAAACTCTCTTTTATTTTTGACCACTAGCAGTTTGGTGAACAGTCATGCCTGGTTACTTTAAAGGTATAACCAAGAGACAGCGTTAATAACAGCCCAGATTTGTGTGATTGCCAAAGCTCAAGGATTAGAACTTGCTTTTATTCAACATTCAGGGAGCACATTTCATACCTAGGGTGGGGGGGCTTGGGAGTTGTTTTTGTTTTAAATAAATAATTTCAGTTCAGTTTTCGTGTCCTGTCTGGACAACCAATGATCGATCTATAAAAGTTCCATCGGTACCCAGAGTGGTAAATAACATCTTACCCCTGTGTACTGCACCCTGCTGGTCCACTAAAATCAAGTAGTACCGGATGTCAAGGCCCTCAATAGCCCTCCTGGCAGGATTCACCCTGGTGCCGACATAGTCCAGCAAGGTAACCACTGTGATGGGTACAGGGCATAATATGAGAAAATTTAATTTTAATCATTGCTCATTTTGCCTCACATGAACTATGAGTAATTTTTGGCAAGTCCCAGCATTCATGCAGGGTGCTCCTGAATGAAAATATATTATGATCTGTGATTATGAAAAGAGAGAATCAGTTCATATGATTTTTTTTTTTGTGACAAGCTCTGGTTTGGATTTTTTAAAAATAAAAAATGAATAGGCCTAAACTCTTTCTGGGCAGTCTTAAGATAAAGATTTCCGGTGGGGTTTTTATTAACGGGGTTGATTTAAACTCATCAACATTAAAAACGCACACATTTTCAAAGTATCATAACTTTTGAAGCACCACATTTATCTTAATGTCACTTGGCAAATTTGCCTATTAGCTTCTCAACTAAAGATTGTGAACATTTGAACAGGTTGCATGGATATTTCTAAGAACCAGACATGCTTTAGTGACATAATGTCTAATTTGAAATTTGCAAAATTGAAAAAGGGACAGGGAAGTAGAGTACAGATGCTTTCACTTTATTATTGCTTTCAAATGGTCAAAACAGGTGTCCATCAAGATATCAGGTCTAAATTTGACCAAAAACGGGATAATTTCTGATGCTTATGATGAAAAAGTGTTCAAAATGATGCGACAAACAAATGTGAAAAACACCAGCTTGACAGAAAAATCAACAAAAAACTCACAAAACCCCATAAAAAGCGTGAGTGACCACCTTGATTATTTCCACACTCCAAATATTGAGCTGTCATACACTTTGCATGCAATCAATTTTCGACCAATTTGCATTGGTTGTGATTTTGGTTTTTGGACATGATGCACTAAAAGTGGCCTAATCCAGCCGTTTCGCTTGCCTTCTTTATGAAATTTTCTGGACTACCACAAGAGATATTACAGACATCAGTGTAAAGTTTCATGAAAATATCTATTTTACAAGTTAGTTTTTAAGCTGTTCAAAAATGTGTGCGTTTTTAATGTTGCTGACTTTAGAAATTAAAATTTTGGGATATGGGATGCTTGAAAAATAAATAATTAATGTCGCTGTTACCACAAAATAAAATATAATTTCCCATTGAGGAAAAATTCCAAGGCCCTCCCCCCTGAAAATCTGGATGTTCAGCTCAATTCCAATCAATGCACACCATCCCATTGTAAGAAAATGTGTTGTTTGTCATTGTTCTGTGACTGAAACAAAACTGCGCCAGAAGCGGTCAAATACAAAAGAAGAATTGATGCTGTGAAGTGAACTGGCAGTTGATAACACCCGAAGCTGTGAATCTGTGTCTTGACCATATGGTCAATCGTGAATAAACCTCAATGCAAAGTTAATCCATGTATAACTGAATGAAACAGAAATAACAGCTTAGAAACTGCTATCAACTGTTTCTGGCGACTAAAGTCATTTTGGAGATTACAGAGATTACAGTTTATAATCACCGAGGAAAAAAAGCTCTACTAGCTCCAGAAACCATTCCTACCAGTATCAATTCTCAAAATCATTAAGTGGCAAGTGATCAAACATAAAACATATTATGATTGTAAATAATTTTGCTTCATAAAAATTGTCATCACCAGGCCACTTAATGTGAAAAGTGGAGCTAAAAAACAGACTGAATTTTGAGATTTACAGACCATGCAGGAGTCTGTATGATGTCTCTTTTTTAGTTATCCAGACGTCTGCAAGACAGAATTTCTAGCTTTTTACAGACTATCTGGATGCTATCAATTTATATATCATTCAGACGTCTGTAGAAGTATATTTCTGACTTAAAACAGACGTCTGCTAGATGAAATTTCCTGCTCTTTACAGACTGTCTGTATACTATCAATTTTTCATTCTTACAGACACAATTCTGATAATCATACTCATCCTAAAGAACATCTACAGACGTGCATTGTTTCTAAAACCAACCATTTACAGACCAACGAATATATATGGTGATCCAGACGTCTGCATCACTTGTATTTCGGATAATCCAGACGGGATCATATGACATGAGAAGTCCATTTGAGAGCCCTTACAGATGTCTATCATTGTTCAAATTGTTATATACACAGACCATCTTTTATTTCCTTTAAACGAACTTTCACAGATGTCTCCAGATGATGAAAACTCAATCATAACTACAAAATGTCTCTTAGGAGTTCACATTGTCTGTATCTAGCTTAAAAAGATTCAGAGCAGACGTCTGTGGTTAGAAATGCAAATTAAGTTGGTTGACTTTATTTTTTAAATTTCTCGTCCGGAGGAGGTTGAAATTATCATAGTAGAGACGTCAGTAATAGGCAGAAATTGAAGCCCACACACATCTCCAAAAAGGCTAGAAATACAGCATACAGATGTCTGGAAACGGGCTAAATATATAGCCTACAGATGTCTTAAAATAGCCAGTGTCCCCTCCACTTCTGGTCTGTAAGTGGTTGAAATGGTCACATTAGAGACGTCTGTAAAAAGGTTAAAATTAAAGCCTACAGACGTCTCCAAAAAGGCAGAAAACACATTTTACAGATGTCTGGAAGCAGGCAAAATATATGGCCTACAGACGTCTGCATGGTCCGTAAATCTCAAAAATGGCCCCTTTTTTTTTACATGGAAAAGTGTCATGCTTTAAGAGACTTTCATGGAATTTATGAAACTGCAAACACGAATTCAAAATCAAGTTTCACTTCCAATTTACTGTTGGATTCAGTAGTGATATCATCACTAAGTCTTGGTCTACCTATGCTATTCATAATTCACACAGTCTACAACTAGTACATATGACTACAATAATGTAAGACCTTACTTCATTGATATACTAATGTTTTCTCAAGTGCCTATGCCCTTTTAAAATTAAACAGAAGCGGTAAGCTCTCATATTGTCACGCTTGGTGCACATGAGGTGGCAAAAAGAGGGGGGAGAGCAAATTGAGGGGGTGGCCAAAACTGGCAGAACAAAGTTGACAGATTGGAAATGAGAGAAAAATTAGCAGTTTTTGCATCCTAATGACAAAACTGGGGAGTGAATAAGAAATCGAAAGATGTTACACATTAGGAAATGATGGTAAGTTGGTGGTGTGCAAAGAAGAACATTAGAGGTGGTCTAAGGAGATAGCACCAGGCAATATAAAATTGGGCAAAGTGCGTAAGGAATCATAGATGAACTGTAGATACTGCAGCAAGCAGGAGCTGCTGCAGTATAATGAGAAGTGAAAAGACCGTTCTTAGAAGAAAAAGAGAGGTTAAGGAGTAGGAAAAGATAAAGAAGAAACGAGGGAAAAAAGGATGAAAGGAAAACCTTTGGGGGCATCTTACCTCCATTTGAGCTTTGAGGAAATCGCGGTACCTCTTTATTGCAGCATGACATGCCCTAGTAGCCGGCCATCGTATGACTGCTTCAGCAAATTCAGGGAGAAAATCAAATAAGAAAATCCACAGAAAAGTGCTCATGAAGTCATTGAGGAGTGTGAGTAATTCTTCCAAGTCTTTATCTTCATATTCGTAATCTCCATTTATCACGATCTTCATAATGACGCACGTTGCCGCTTTCATAACCAACTTATGCAAGTCTTTCGTGTCTATGGTGTTAGCCGGCTGCGACTGCAAGTGATTTATTAGTCTCGTCAATTGCAGTTTCATGTTCTCTTCAGATTTGATTGTTCCAAAGCCATGGGTTTTCAAGCTGCTCATCATGAAACTCTTCAACTTCTTCCAGTCGTCCGTGTAGGATTCGGTTAAGAGCACTGCGGAAAAAATATCATTTTTGAAGGATATTATATTATGAAAGATAATAAGACAATGATCTCATACATGGCCAATTGTGCAGCGTAAACATACAAAGCTCTTTCTTGCGTATTTCGTATGTAAAGCGGTTCTTTTCCGGTATGAAATACGAACGAAAAATTTATGTACGTAAAACATACGTATATTTTAGTATGAATTTCATACATGTCATGTTGGTTTTTTGGCCTTAACTTGATTTGTTTGTTGATTTTTTTATAGGCCAATGCATGGTCTAAACTTAAACCATTCGTGATAACCATATTGCACTTAAATGGCTAAAGTAACTGAAAAGTACCTGTGTGAAATTTGCATTAATTCATATGAAATTTGCACGATAATTAATGTACCTACGTACTACGGATCGAATCTTTTTTGTGAGTTCCGCACGTAGAATTTACATACGTAATTCGTAAGCTGCACAATTGCTAGTGTAGTATTCAAGTTGATAATTTCATAATATTCAGATTAATTATGACAATGGATGGATCATTGCGGTTTTACTTCCTGAATTCATGAATAGGACAATTCCGTAAAGTCCGATTTACAGATTTGACACTTTAGCGGCTTGTGTAGTCCTACCACCATATACCTTACCTATTTCATTGTTATCCAGGCATGAGGCTAGGTAATAGGGGTATCAAACAAGCTGTCAACCAAAGCTCCAAGTGCAACAGGAGCTGAGCTACAAGGCAAAATGTCGTCATGTTGGACGTACTCACACCATGTACATCTTACACAATGATATTTTGATGTAGCTCAGCTCCTGTTGCACTTGAACTTTGGTTGGTTGCCTGTCTGATACCCCCTATTGCCTGGCCTCATCCCTATTTAACAATGAAATAGCTGAGATATAATGTTAGTGCTACACAAGCTGCTAGAGTGTCAAATCTGTAAATCAGACTTTACGTAATTACTTAATAGTCCAATTATAATTCTTTAAAAATCTAAGAAAATTGCCTTATGATAAATGTGATAATTAATCCTAAATGACACACTAATCAAGGTGATAATTGAGGATTATAAGTTTAGAAAATGAGAGACAAAAATTCACACAGAATTTAAACATAGTCAGTTTAACAGTCCAAATAACTGTTTATTAAAAACAAGACAAAACATTATTGTTATTTTTGATTGTAATAATCCGGTTTATGTTTGTAAATAAGAGCTAAATAAGAACTAAACATATCTATTGTGGTTTCAAATGGCCTTACTTTCATGAAAATCAAAGCCTTTTTTCATGTCCGGATTGCGATGGGTGAAAACATCAGTTTTGACGAAGGCGGTTTTCACTGCTTCAGCACTGTTCAAGATTACATTTAACCTGAAACGAAGCAAAAGCCAGTCTGAGAGGGCTGCACTTTCCATGGTTATCTATTTCTTGATGGCTAACTGTGTGAAAATCTGATGAAGTGGTGAAAAAAGAATACCATTTAATTTCCATTTTGCAAGTTTCAAAATGTTTGGTGTACATATTTGACTAAAAAGGCATATTTTGAAAAATGTGCCTGTTGAAATTATTTTTGTTTTTATTGCAAAAGAAACGGATGAATTTCATGACTACATGCATGGACATGAGCCCAGTGAATTTGCAACCAACAGACCTATCCTCAACATTTGACGGCTTTGATTATGACACAGTTTGATAAGGTTGAGAGACAAATATGATAGATGGCTCTGTTCTAAAGTGGTTCAATTCATACAATGTACATCACCAACAGATTTCGATCTGTACTCATATGGCTCACAATTTCAACTGAGGACACATGTCGTCAGTCAGTACGTATGGACAACCTTGAAATCAAGGCAACAGATCATGGCAGAAATTTCAGTGTATGCTTTGATGACTACATGTCGAAGTATAAAAAAGTGAGCAATACCTGTCAACATGCTCATTTAAACCTTCGGAGCATCTCAAAACTAGAAATCTATGAGCAAAGAATCAAACGAATCAGCGACTATCAGCCATCAATGTATAATGTATAAGTCCTCATTTAGACAGCGGCAATGGATTGCTCTGTGGTTCACCATAGCAAGTGAAAAAAAAAAACTCCAGGTGACAAATTAACTCCTTTGAAGGACTGATTGAAAAGCCTAAAAAGACAACATAATATTATGTAATGCATACCTTTTCCCAACATATAAGGAAATGATATCTGATTTGTACTTCTTCGACAGTTTCATACAGTTCTGCGGGTAATCCTCAGTGACTTCAGTGAATGATCCAATGATAGGATATCCAATTGGGCCGGGCGGAAGATTCCTAAAAATATAAAATATCATGTTGACGTACGTAAAAGCAACACGGCTTGGAATTTAGATGCAAATATCATTCCGGGAGACAATATTTCGAATGTGCTGCAATTCTAGCGCCCAGATTATAAATTGAGCCTGCCGTCAAATGGGCTCATTACAACCATGGAATCGCCATGTACTAGAAGTTATGCTCCTTTGAAGTTATTTCCCTACACTTGATAATTATGTGTTGTGCAAAATGATTTATGCACATCAGGTAAGTCCAGTCATATTACAGTACTAGAAAAGCCCATTGGGGCATATGTAATTTAATTGATGCGTAAAGCTTTGCAGGCTGTTCTAAAGGCTTGCTACCCTGCAATTTTTTTTTTGGTAACTGCAATCATGTACAGTGTATACATGTGGGTTAATGAAGTTTGCGAGTATGTGAGATATGAAAATTATGAGGGATTATAGGGGGAACGGGGACACAGTGAATCAGCAAAGTTTAGTTTTACCGTATCTCAATGAGTTACAATTTCAGTCCGAAAATGAATGGCATCAATGAAAGGTACAGATCTCCACTACACATGCACACTGTTAAAAGAAAAACGCTACTTTAGATCTTCGAGATATTGAGTGGAAAAGGTCGAGTGATTTACTGTGCCCCGCACAAACAAAAAAATTTAAATTTTAAGAAGTTCAGCACTCAAGATATTTGTAGTCGCTGGTGCGTAACCAAAGTTTGGCTCAAAATCAGACTTTAACTCGTAATGACAAAACAATCATGCTTCATCAAATTTCTTTACAGATTCATTTATGTGTCCCTCATAGTAATCATACAAATCTGAAATTTCAGAAATACTGCTTATCAGCATCCTGTGAAATCCACCGATTCACGGTGGCAAGCGACTCACTTTGTCCCCGTTCCCCCTAAATATACTCAAGACATCCAACTCAAGTAGATCTGTTTAAAATGGCGTGCAATAGTACCATTATTTATGAGAAAGAGAAGACCTTTTTAAGTAATCTTTAATTAATAAAGATGATTTTCTCTCCGTCTGGGATCGAGGAGGTTGTTTTATTAGAGATAACCATTCTTGAGAAAGCCTTTCGCTGTATCACAATTGTTGCCATTGCTCAGTGATTTAGTGCTGACCTGTCAGTGAAAAATCAAATGCTGAGGGTTTGCAGCCACACAACATCAATGAACACCTCCAAAAGTGGAGAGTTAAGAATTCCTCATCTGTGAATCTAGTTACTTTCCACATGATTCTGAAACTCATCTCTTTTATTTATTACTTTATATGCATATCTATGCATTTCCTAGCTGCTTAAAATGTCTCTGTTTCACATTATCAACGGCGGTGTCCCTATGATTAGCAAGGGGGGGGGGGAGTATGTGGCCCCCCAGGTGCCCCTCACATGAAAACTGTCATCTATGCAGCAGGTGCACCTCCAGAATAGCTTCTTTAATTTTATCATATTGTGCTAGGCATGCATATGCCCCAATGGTTCAGTTCAAAGTATACCATAATGTGGGGCATGGTGAACTGTCCTGAATGTCTCTGCTGCATTGGCAATGTGAACTGTCCTGAAATTGTCCAACTATTTTCATCATAAAAACTTAAATATCTCTTGTTTGCTGATTCCAACAAATTACAAGAAATGTTTTCAGTTATACTTCAATAATATTTGACTAACCACTATAACCAGTTCAGGGTATAAAATAAGCGTGCAACGATCCCAAAATGCGCAGTGATCAATCTGAAATGTGCAGTTATCAATCTGAATTTGTGCAGTGATCAAATTGACCCTCTTAGTGCTAAATTATGGTGAACTGTAGGATCCCCACAATATAACTTGTATTTCAACCAATTCAATAATTTTGTCTGTCTGATGATGGTCAATTCATCATCTCTTGGAAATTTGTAATGCTTGATGTCACAATGCCAGCCCTTATGAACACCGATTGGTTATCCATATCAATGGCGATAGTTCGTGGAAGACAATACGAGCAGTGATCAAATTTTCTTGTTTTATACCCTGAACCAGTTACTTCTGTATAGAGAAAGAAAGTTGTTGCTGATATACCAGATGCAAATCTTAATGTAATTTAAAACACAATGTAAACACAATGTAAACACAATGTTGCTCATAGGTGGAGGGCTCATCTGTTGGTCTCATAGATATGAATGGCAGAAATTGCCACAAAAATAATTATCATTTTAATTTTTAAAGGGCAAA
This sequence comes from Platynereis dumerilii, assembly GCA_026936325.1. Taxonomy (NCBI): domain Eukaryota; kingdom Metazoa; phylum Annelida; class Polychaeta; order Phyllodocida; family Nereididae; genus Platynereis; species Platynereis dumerilii. The sequence goes on along the minus strand of JAPTHN010000022.1, from coordinate 7,395,235 downwards.
TATTAAACAGAATGCTTCGGCTCCGCTGTACAATTAATACAATTAACAGATGTAAAATATTAAAATGCTACGGATAATATTGATATTATATGTATATATATATATATGATATTGAGAAGTCAAAAACAGTAAAATAAATACTTAATTTATTTGATTACACTCTTAAATGAAAGTTTTAAGGCCGGATTTAATGCAACGCCCGATTCAAAAATGAGCAACTCGACCGATGCAACCCCCTCCTCCCCCCTGGATCCGCCAATGGACACTAACCTCGGTCTTGAGGCATACTGATGAACAACATAGAGAACAACAGATCCCCCTAATATGCTCCACTTGTGCTTGTATAGTTCTTGCGATATCTGAGATCCGTTGATTTGTCCGACCAAAGGCTGGATGAAATCCTGCAGGATGCTTAAAGCATTCATTTTTGCAGACTGTAGAGTGCTTAGAACAGACATTGCTGCTGGTTGGCAGTGCTGTATACAGTGTATAAATGTATGTAGATATTAACACTGCCATGCAGTGAGCTATTTATACATGCTGCTCCACTGTGACCCAGATAAGAGAAGAACACACTCAGATAGAAATTATTGATTTAACACAGCAGTCAGCAGACCTTAAAGATCACATGCCAGCACATTTAATCAAAACTTTTATTTCCTATTGGGGTATTTTACTTGTATCTGACATAATTGAACAATTAAAGTGTAATTATTACCGATAATATTCAACCCTATGTCAGCCTACTGGATTACACTTTCACAAGCATTGGAGGGCTTACAATGAGCCATATCGGAAGTATGGGGGAGTAACAGTTCCATTTGGCAAACCTATATGAAACCTTGCCGAGTTCTCAAGCTGCACAGCTTAATATTTAACAAATCAAACCTCAGAAATAAAATTTCAATGTGGTATTGATGTGAACAAGTTCACAGCCAACATCAAGCATAAAGCTTGTTTAAAATCTGAGATTTAGGCCTTTATATGGCACTGCACACAAAAAAAAGCAAATTGTATTTTTTCTCTCTCTTTCTGAGCATTAATATTACTTTTGAAATGTAATATTCCCAATCCAAAAGCATGATGTGTTCTGTAAGGCTCCAGTGATGACATAAAGAGCTGTCTAATAATCTACTATCCTGGTTCTATTATAGAAACTGTAAAAACTGTAAAGAAGTGCTTAAATAATATTTATAGTACTTTATTGGACAAAGCAGGAAAATTTCATGTTACAACTTCCGCAAACCGGTACAGAAACATACAATATCCATTATCAAATCAGGCGGTTATTCTATTTGAATTTCTTTCTTGGTTAGAATGATGCCTGGGTTCCATTTCTTCCTCTTTTTTTTAGGACATTACGATACTGAATCTGATTCTGAAATTACTCACTGACAAAATCTAATAACCTGATACCCATTACTACAGATCTCATATCAGTGTGCTATGTTCTTTTCAACTGCCACAGTGCTCTCGTGATGTCAGTATCAGCATAATGATTTCACAGTTGGTATATCCGCAGTTTCAGCTGTGTCACTTGGAACCCACACTGATCACACCATAGCTGTTAGATTGTTGCTCAACATTGATAATTCAGTTTGATGTTTTGAATAAATCCAAAAGTTACAATAACCAGCTATATATAATGCATGGATTTTGTGTATAACTGGTATTAGTTTTAGCACTTTTACAACAAAACACAAATTCTTTCACCCTCACATTCATTTGTTGGTCTGAGAGGTTGACATATGCTGCTCTGTCTTGGCAAAAATAATATACTCAGGAACCATTCGGAATTTAAGACCTAATGGGGGGGGGGAGTTTTACTTGGGGGCATCCTTATCACTGGTTTCCAATAATGTTTATTTGATGATCGAATTCTTAGCCTCCTTGTCTGGCCTTTTCCCAAATTTTTGGGGAGCAACTACCCCCCCACCCCTTTTCTCGTCATCTGGTATGCCCATGCAACTCCGCCACATTCACTTCCAAGAAATCTCCCCATCATCCCCATTCCAGTCATCAATTCTGAATGGTTTCTCTGGCGCAGATCTCACCTAAAAGGCTGAAAAGCCACAAGGTGCTGCCCTCAAGGTGAAATTTCACAACATGTCTCCATGAATGTCCATGATGGATCAAGCAAGTGACTCAAACATATCAGTTTCAACTGCTCCAACTGAATCAAACAGCCATACCAATGAATGCAGATTAATCAATTGTTATTCACACTTAGACAGCCCAAAAGCCTGACTTGTTGGTAGCAGTTTGAATCAACACTGATTTAAAATATAATGTATTGAATGGTTTTGGTGTTGACATTGAGAGTATATGGATTTGTGTTAACATTGATGCAGAAAAAGTTGTTATTGGCACAATATATAGACCCCCAAATGCAGATAAATTGTATGATGATAAGATACTCGATGAATTGGAAAAATTAACTGCAATGAATGAAAATGTAATATTACTTGGTGATTTAAATATTGATTGCTCGAATAGGATGAAGGGGAAAAGTAATTTCATTGAACATTTGGAAGATCTGTTTTGCATGACTCAATTAGTAAATGAACCAACAAGAGAAACCCTAACTAGTGCTTCTCTTATTGATGTAATTCTTTCAACAAAACCTGATATTCATGGTAGTACGAATGTTTTAAAAATTTCAATGAGTGACCATTACTGTGTGCAGACAAGTGTCAGAAAGAAAGAAAAGGAAACTCTGAAACATAAATCAGTCACTTTCAGAGATTTTAAAAACTTTGATACTGAAAAGTTTCTGAACGATGTTGTCTTTCTTGTTCAGCATATGAATGAGCAGATACAGAATGAATGTGATTTACAGGATTTATGGATACAATTTAAAATGAAGTTTCTTGAAATAAGTAATCTGCATGTTCCTGTAGTAACAAGAAGACTCAAGGATCGAGTAAAACCTTGGATCACTCATGAAATTGTCACACTAATGTATAGGAGAAATCATGTTAAACAAAAAGCTGTGAAAACCAAATGCCAAACAAAATGGGAGGAATACCAAAAAATTGAGAAACAAAATAACAAGTCTTTTCACGGAAGAAAGCAAACAATGTGCTAATAATCCCAAGAATGTTTGGAAGTTTTTGAATAAAATAATCACAAATAAAAACATGATTTCTCCTCCTAGTGAATTGTCACCAGAAGAACTAAATAAATATTTTAGTACCATTGGTGAAAATACTGCAAATGAATACTTTGGCAGATGCAATAATGGCAATAATAATATCCCATGGAAAGGTCCAAATTTCACAAGTAACGTCTTTAAATTTTGTGAAGTTCATGAGACAATTATAAAAAAATTACTTAGGTCTTTAGGTGAAACCAGTAATAATGATGTCCTTGGTTTCGACAGCAAGCTATTATATTTAAGTGCCGAAATTATTGCACCTATCATCTCTAGGCTATTCAATATTTCTTTAAAAAGGGTATTGTGATTGTTGATTGGAAAATCTCAAAAGTTACACCAATTTATAAGGGTGGTGATGACAGACATGTAAAAAGTAACTACAGACCTATTTCTGTTATTAGCCATTTTGCAAAAATTTTAGAGAAAGTTGTACAACAGCAATTAGTGCAATATCTGTCTGACAATGAGTTATTGTGTATTGACCAGTCAGCATATAGAAAATTCCATAATACTCAAACTAGTTTACATAGATGTAACGAGGATTGGATTGATAACCTATGTGATAATGTATTTACAGCGGTGTGCTTTCTAGATATCAGAAAATGTTTTGATGCGATAGATCATGTGATATTGCTTGAGAAGTTAAAAAGGTATGGAATTGTTGACACAGAGGCATCATGGTTTAAATCCTACTTGAAAGATCGGTCACAATATGTCAAGTGTAATGGTCAAATTTCAAACAAATGCTATGTTCCTATTGGTGTTCCACAGGGTTCTGTACTGGGCCCTGTATTATTTTCACTATTTGTAAATGATATAAATCGTCATGTTTACCCTAGTGCTGTAAATCTCTATGCAGATGATACTCTTCTTTATAGCACAGGGAATACTTGTAATGAAGCTTCTGATAAGTTGCAATTGTCACTCAGCGAAGTTTGTAATTGGTATGAAGGAAATAGATTAGCTCTCAATGAAAATAAGTCAAAGTGTATGTTAATAGCATCAAAGCAAAAAAACACAAAATGATGTAAACAAACTTACTGTTAGTATAAATAACGTAGATATTGAACAAGTTAAGAATGTTAAATACTTATGCCTGGTTCTCACGACGGCGATTTGAGAGCGACGCGTCAAGAGAAGTCATTTCTTGGAAAGTTGTGGCGTAGAACGTTGGTTGAGGCACGTTACGTAATCAATTAGTGTCATGTGCGGCGCTTAAAGTTTGTAGCCGCGGTGAGTCTTGAGGTGTCCGCGGCGCTGCTTAAGCTTTCTTCGCCGCGTTCCGCCTCTCTTGCCTCAGCGCAGTTCCAAACAGACTCGTCGCACTTTGTTTTGGAATTCGGCGAGGCTGCTTTTACTTCGCCCAATGTTGTTTCCTGTTACGCCGCTGATGGTTGTGAGGCAGCTACGTCTGAAATTGGCGACCTGCGACGCATCAGGAAACCTTCGGCGTACACCCGAGGTAAGATGCGCCGCTGAAAATGACAGCCTCGCCGACGACTGTAACGATGCAACGCCGCATTTAGGTACTTGTTACTGCGTACCTTGATGGTTCATCGTCGCACATGCATTCATACCGCGCCGAGGACATTACAGGCGCGTCGATGCTGACCTTCTTCGTCGTCCTTGCCTTAAGCAGCGACGAAGGTCTCTTAAGCATCGACGAAGGTCTCTTGTTGCAGCGCTGCGGCAAAGTGTGTTTCGCTGCTGCAGGAGTCACTTTTGGTCATTATAAAAAGGGACAAAGAGGACCTCCTTGCTTCATTTGCTGATTGCCCTTCAATGAGAACACAACGACTGCCTACTGAACATATGCATGATGAATGAAGAAGAAATTATTGTTGTGGCTGGTGCTGCTGCTGCTGCTATCGGAGCTGTCTATTTGAGATACAGGAGGAGGAGGGCCAGGAGACAGAAAAGGTGGTGGATTCGCAACTGGTTGCTGCAGAGGGAACAACATGGTCACTACCATCAACTGCTGCCTGAACTGCAAGTCAATGACGTGTCCGGCTACTACAACTACACTAGAATGCCCCCTGACATCTTTGCTGAACTCCTGGAAGCTGTTGGACCACTCATCACTAAGCAAGACACCAACATGAGGAGGGCTTTGGAACCTGGTCTGAAGTTGGCTATCACCATGCGGTACATGGCAACAGGAAACAGCTACAAGTCCCTAGCTTATGCTTTCCGTGTGGCACCCAACACCATCTGCAACTTCATCCCTGAGGTCTGCCTTGCCATCGTTCATGCCTTCGAAAGACAGCTGGCACTACCCACACAGCCTGAAAGATGGAAGGAGATAGCCAAGGCTTTTGAGACGAAATGGAACTTGCCCAACTGCATATGAGCTCTGGATGGCAAGCACGTCGCAATCCGATGTCCCAAGGCTGCAGGCTCCTTGTTCTACAACTACAAGGGATTTCATTCCATTGTCCTGATGGCCCTCGTTGATGCCGACTACAAGTTCATCTATGTGCAGGCTGGCTTTCAAGGAAGTGCATCTGATGGCGGCGTCTTCAAGGACACAATACTTCGACAACTCCTGGACGAGGAAGATCTAGGCCTACCACCTCCAGAACCTCTACCTGGCACAGAAGACAATCCTTTCCCATATTACATCGTGGGTGACGAGGCATTTCCCCTGAATACATAGCTGCTCAAACCAGTGCCAAGAAAGAACCTTGACATTGCTTCCAGAGTCTACAATTACAGGATTTCAAGAGCCAGGAGAGTGGTGGAGAATGCCTTCGGTCTGCTGTCACACAGGTTCAGATGCTTCCTGACCACCATGCCCCACCGCCCTACAAGAGTGACATACATCACAATGGCTGCTTGTGTTCTACACAACATTCTGCGAGACAGAGTAGGCGTCCACCATGTCCGTGACAATGAAGTTATGGACAGAGAAGATCCACAGACACATGACGTCACTGAAGGAGTTTGGAGGGGAGACCGTCAATTGCATGACCTAGGAGAACCACTTCGACACGGAAATGCCTCCAGAGATGCCAAGGCTGCTCGAGACTACCTACGTGACTGGGTCAACAGTCCGGCAGGAAGTGTCCCTTGGCAGTTGGAGAAAATCTGAAGAAGATGCAGACTATCTATTCAAGACAACAAACCCCAGGCCCTTTTAAGGGCCACCAAATCCTCCCAATTGAGCTGGCCATGTACACATCCTATGTTGACAAAACAAGCCCAAAAATCAATCAATCAATCAATCCCTCCATCTATCTATCTATCTATCTATCTATCTATCTATCTATCTATCTATCTATCTATCTATCTATCTATCTATCCAAGTCCAATCCCTGCAAAGTGACGACAACTGCTTTTCTTTTCTGCAGTGTATATATGTAACGAGCATTGTGTTCCATCTATCAAGCTATCAAGCTATCTATCTATCTATCTATCTATCTATCTATCTATCTATCTATCTATCTATCTATCCAAGTCCAATCCCTGCAAAGTGACGACAACTGCTTTTCTTTTCTGCAGTGTATATATGTAACGAGCATTGTGTTCCATCTATCAAGCTATCAAGCTATCTATCTATCTATCTATCTATCTATCTATCTATCTATCTATCTATCTATCTATTCAAGTCCAATCCCTGCAAAGTGACGACAACTGCTTTTCTTTTGCTGCAGTGTATATATGTAACGAGCATTGTGCTCCATCTATCAAGCTATCAAGCTATCTATCTATCTATCTATCTATCTATCTATCTATCGAGCTATCTATCTATCTATCCAAGTCCAATCCCTGCAAAGTGACGACAACTGCTTTTCTTTTGCTGCAGTGTATGTATGTAACGAGCATTGTGTTCCATCTATCAAGCTATCTATCTGCCTATCTATCTATCTATCTATCTATCTATCTATCTATCTATCTATCTATCTATCTATCCAAGTCTAATCCCTGCAAAGTGACGACAACTGCTTTTCTTTTGCTGCAGTGTATATATGTAACGAGCATTGTGTTCCATCTATCAAGCTATCTATCTGCCTATCTATCTAGCTATCTATCTATCTATCTATCTATCTATCTATCTATCTATCTATCTATCTATCTATCTATCTATCCAAGTCCAATCCCTGCAAAGTGACGACAACTGCTTTTCTTTTGCTGCAGTGTATATATGTAACGAGCATTGCGTTCCATCTATCAAGCTATCTATCTATCTATCTATCTAGCTATCTATCTAGCTATCTATCTGCCACTTGCCCTAGACAAGTGAAATTACAAAGTGATGCACTTGTACTAGTGCAACCAACACAAGTTTTAAAACCAAAGCACTTGTACTAGTGCATTACATTTTAATTAAGAAATTCATGCACTTGTACTAGTGCAATAAAAATATGTTTATACCAAAGAATGCAGCACTTGTACTAGTGCTGCACTTGGTATGTTTTTGGGCAAAGAAAGGGGGAACTAGCACCTTGCTTTTATGAAGGTGATTACTTTTAATGAAGGCCAGGACCGGACTTTTTTTTTTGGGGGACTTTTTTTTGGGGGGATTGTCAACGTTTTTTTTGCTCTTTTTTGGCTCTTTTCGGTCAACACAAGCTCTTTTTTTTTTTGTCAACATAGGATGTGTACGTGGCCTGCCCTTTTGGGAGGATTTGGTGGCCCTTAAAAGGGCCAAGGTTTTTTGGTTGTTTGCACATCTTCTCTTCTACTTGAGTGGAGAAAGGAGACTCTCAGTCCAACTCGGCGAAGGGGAAGGCTGGTGCGGCTGCTGGGCGCTCGGTTGACCATAGCTGGGTCCAGGGTAGCCGTACTTCTCGGGGCTCTCCTGAGCATCCATCATCAGTGTCAGGGAGGATGGGCTGGGCTGCATCACGGTGTAGCTGGGAGTCTGCCTGGATCCTCCTTCCCTGGGCTGGTGGTGGTGGAAGTGATGGCTGCTGGAAGCGTGGTGGTGCTGCTGGAGGTGCTGGTGGTGGTGCTGAGATGGCACATACGTCGCAGAAGGAGGAGGAGGAGGAGGAGGAGGTGGCATCTGCAGGCGCTGAGGAGGATGAGGAGGCTGGAAGGTTTGCTCCTGAGGTCTTGACTGGCGGCTGGCCTCATCCATCTCCCTCTCCTTGTCCCAGTAGAAGGCGGCCTCTGCAATGGCCCTCACCATTCGCTTTCTGATTTCAGGGCTGGCGCGAAATCCGACGTGGTAGAGGTCGTGACACTTCATCCTCCAGTACTCCTCATCGTCTTTCAACTCCTTGTGGTCGGGGCACATCTTGCAGCCAGAGCCTTTCAGGATCTTCTTGGAGGAAGACATAGCGTGCATTCTGCCTGCGATGACATTCATGGCGGAGTGCATGGATTCATCTGTTGGGGCCTTTCTCTTGGTTCCCTTGGCAACGGCTCCAGGCTTTGGCGCTCCAGGGAAGACTTGGGACTGCTGGCTGTCAGGTCTGTCCTGTGATGGCTGTTCAGGTGGCAGGTCCTGCATGTCATAGGAAGCTGGCAGGGAATCCTCAGGGTTGTAGCTGTCCGGAGTCTGAGGCTGGTCGGTTGGCAGACAGTTGAGAGATGGCGGACAGCTCCTTGCCTGGCTTGTGGACGATGGAGTCCTTCAGGAACCGACAGTTGGCTAGGATGTACTGGTCCCTGTCTGTGAGCGTCTCCTTCCTGGCGGATCCTGAAGCTTCAGGCCTGACAAGTCTGGAGTAGTGGGTGCGGACTGTCTTCCTCCAGTTGAAGATGTCCTGGGAGGTGTACTTGGGTCCCAGCTCCTTGGCTTTTTCGGTGTCCAGCAGCAGCTTCTCGTTGCCCTTGCATCCTCTGCAGCCCTTCATGTACAGCACAGGATGCTCTCAGAACCAGTTGATGAGGTCGTCTTCTTGGTCAGATGTGATGCCCATGTTGTCTTTGATGTTTTTCTTGGCGGCCTTCCCTTTGCCCTTCTTGCCCTTGGACTTGGCTTCAGCAGCTGCAGGGGTCTCATCAGCAGAGGAATGGTGGTCTTCCTCCTCGAAGGTGTCGTCATGCATGACATCTTCAAGAGCAACAACAGGCTGGCTCTGTTGTGTCTTCTTCGGAGTCTTCTTCGGAGTCTTCTGAGTCTTCTTTGGAGTCTTCTTTGGAGTAGACTTGGCAGTAGGCTCTGGAAGACCCTTGGGAGCAGACTTGGTGGCAGGCTTGTCAGCAGGCTTGGGAGCAGGCTTGGTAGCAGGCTTGTCAGCAGACTTGGGAGAAGGCTTGTCAGCAGGCTTGTCAGCAGACTTGGCAGCAGGCTTGTCAGCAGACTTGGAAGGCTTGTCAGCAGGCTTGTCTCCTTCATCTTCAAATAATTCAACTGATGAATCTTCGTCTGTGCTGTCTTCTGGCCGGCCCTCGAAGATGGTCTCGCTGACGACAGTGGCTTTGCTGGTTGAAGTGGTAGTCTTCGTCTGGCTGGCAGCTGTACTGGAGGTGTAGAGCCCAGGTAGAGAGATGTCTGCCATGGCTGTTGTGAAGAACGCAGTCACTGCAGCATCTGAAGGCTCATGGACAGGAGTTGCAGCTGGAGTTGTCACTGGAGTTGCAGCAGGAGTGCTTCCAGGAGTGTGAAGTGTAGACCTCGTGCTGAGCTTGGTTGGTGCCCTGGTGACGACGGTCCCCTTTCTCCTCTTTGGTCCCATGTTGTAGCAGCAAAAGTACAATTGTAGCAACAAAAGTAGCAGCAAATGTAGCAGTTGATAGTGTCGTGGATTCTAGGTGTGTTCTGGTCGAAGGTCTGAGTGGGTATGGTGCTCTAAACTGGCCCCCTCTATATATATGCAGGGTGCGGACCGCCTCTTTTCCCCTCCTTCGCCCCCCCTTCTTCGCTGCTGCTGCCCCAGCCGCTGCGCAGAAAGAGGGTGACACGCAGACAAAGGGTTGATGCTAAAAATAGAACAACGCATGCACTCAGGCGCCACTCTGTCTGCTGCATTGGGGGTCCATAAGACGCGGCGCGCACCCTCACATGTGCATCGCACATGTGACTTCCCGCGACGTGTCTGAAACATGTGACATGAAGCAAGAGCTTTCTGCTACACTGCTGTTTCTGCGTCGAAGCTCTTCTTTGTGCGTCGCAACTTTAAAAACCTGCGGCGCGCACTGATTTCTTTTTACGCTTCTTCTTGCTTCACCACTTCTTTCCTCGCAAAGATTCAACCGGTTGAATCTTTTTTTCCTGCATCGTCAAATTTCTAGGAATTGCGTAGAAAGACCTCTTAAAACGGCGCATGCTGTTCCTGTCGCGCCGTAAAGCCAAAATTGACGGAGAACATGCTCAAATCTTTGCCCTTTCCTGGAAATATAAGAAACGCCGTCGCTTAAACCCTCTGTTACGTCTCCATGAGAACAAGGCATTAGGTGTCACAATTGACCAGAATCTTTCATGGAATGACCATATAGCTCTATTAAGTAGAAATCTTGCTTTTAAAGTTTCCCAATTATGTTGATTTCTGTGTATAATTCAGTTATTCAACCTACCTTAGATTATGGCATTACAGTCTGGGGACATACTACTTCAGAAAATTTGGGTAAGATTCAAAGACTCCAAAACCAAGCAGCGAGAATTATTCTTAATAATTTTGACTATATTAATACTAGGGGACTAGACTTAGTGAAGCAACTCAAATGGATGAATGTCTCTGAAAGATTCTTATGTTTTGAAAGATTGTTGATGTTCAAATGTATTCATGGCCATGCGCCCGATTATCTGACTAATGAGATTATAATGGATATTGAAATTAAGAATGTCAACACCAGAAGTCATCATATGAATGTATACATTCCTTTTCCTAAAAGTGAATTTGCAAAACGTAGTATTTATTACTCAGGTTCCAGTAACTGGAATAACCTGCCTAGTGACACAAAGGAAATCAGTAATATTGATGGTTTCAAAAGAAACCTAAAAAGGAATGTAAACACTTCATAAATTTGAGACAGTCGTATTGGTCAGTTATTTACATTGACCATTTGTTATTGATTTTTAGGTTCAACTGAACCACATTGTTTTATTATTGTGTATTGTTGTATTATTTTAAAGGGCATTACTGAAAAACAGCATGCTTATTTTGCTGAGTAATTAACCCTTTTAAAATATATTTATAAAAAAATAAAAAAATAAAAACACTCAAGCTTGGAGTGCCAATAGTGATGTCAGTATTGCAATACTGACATCATCTGTGCATATATTCACATGGAACATGGCACACTTATACCGGATCTGTAATAACATTTACAAGTTCTCCATTTCTCTGGTCCTATTCAGGATACCTGTGACAATCATTGAATTGACAAAGGTAAATATATTAAAGGTCTGGGTGCTTTACCTATGATCACTAATATTGCCTGTTATCTCAACAGCCAATGGAGTTACATTTACACCTACAGTCATACTTTGATTGGCAAGTCAGGCCAAAAAACTAAAAGTTATCAGATTGTGAAGTTACTTACGCCTTCAAATTTGGCCTAGACCATTGATGTTGGTATGCAAAATGAAGGTCTGATTGAGCCCAGTCAAATCATACAAGTTTAATTGGCTTATCTCTTAAATTGACTAAGTTATTCAATACCGCGAATCGGCAAACCGAGCGAAAAATGTCTAAAAAGTCAAAACTTTGAATGGATTTCCTCAAAAAAGTATTAGAGTTAGAGACCTGAAATTTTGGATATGGCTTTTTGACATGAAAATGTCACCATCCCAATTTGTCCAAGATTGAAATTCAGAAATGTTTGCAAAATCAACCTACCCTAGACTGGCATATGCATCTAGAGGTAAAATTATTTCTGACATTAGTGATGCTGTTGCTAACACAAAATACACATAAATGCGCCAAAAAGTCATTTTAAAATCTTCTGAGAAATTCTTCTGGGGTCATCCAAAATTCCAAAGAAGACAAAAGTTACACACGACCATAAATATATGCTTATGCTTACCTCAATATCGATATTCCATTTCACCCCATTAGTGTCACTCTTGACCAAGATGATTGCCGATGATTGTTGGTTGTCCATGATTGCAACAATTTTTCTTCCGATCAAGAGAGTGATGCATTGAAAATATCACATTCTACTCCAGGCCTTTCAATCACGAATAATGCTGGATGTGTAGCTATGCCATGTTACTTCTTTGCAAATACTTCTTAAAATGTTAGAATTCTTAATTTCCAAGAGTTTTATATAGACAGTTGAAATGCAATTAAGCTTTAACTATGCATTTTTAACTCTTTTAAAAAACCGTTTATTTTATATAAGTGTTTGGATAGAAATTTGTGATAAAAGGCATCTACTAACTATTTTGCTCTGTTACACCATTCTATTGTCCGTCAGGCAGCATGATATAGGGGTCAGCATGCCTTCTAAAGTTAAAATACCCTCATTAATGGAGAGTCACACCCCCCCCCCCCCACCTGCAACAAGCAGGTTATTAGTTTGATGGCTGTCAAAGTGACCAGTATCTTTCCTTTTTGTAATTCTTGTTTAGCTGTTATACTTCAGTTAGTAAAAAGGTTAATTAGGAGTATAAGTGAAATAATTGCTTGTTACAACACCTGGCAAATTTTAAAATGCATTCACATATATATATAATATATATAGGCCTATATTTAATTAAACGTAGGCCCTATACAATTCTAGAAAATAAATTCTTAAACTTAAATACAGGCTAATCTGCTCTGATCATTTAAATAAATAAATTTCTAACAATTGAAGATCTCGGTATATGGACATTATTCAAAAAGTTTTGGCCTGTTTCACACTATCGCGGGACGAGAGCTAGTAAAGAACATATTGCCTTCATGCTGCAGTTTTATCAGCAATAAATGGACAGCTTCTGCAAACAAATTCTCCACAGGATGCCCTGAGCATAACCTGAAAGTTTTATTTAGTTATCTTTAAAAGGTATTGTTTTACGGACAAGTTAGTCTCCAAAAATTGACAAAATTTGCACCTAATTTGTGACATGAGAAATTGAAGGGTGTTATTTTTGTAAAATTCTCCATCAACAGGAATATTCAAAGCTGAAATTCTGATTTTACCAACGTATGGGGCCCCACAGATGAAAAGATAAGATATATGTTGGTCTAATGCCAATGACATGTCATGTAGTTAACTTTCCAAATCGGAATCACATGTAATTTTTCCGTGTCCTGAAATGATATGGTTCTATTGTCTTTCGTGGACTCATCATATGCAACATATTTCATCAAAGTTATTACTTTTTGTTGCCAAATAGTCCATACTAGCTGAAAAGCTTGTCCAATATGAAATAGATAAAGGTATAACTAGCAGAAAACCAAACAAAGTTACATTTTCTTTCCGTGTCCCGTTGAAGGGTGTAAGAAACGCTAGATTCCAAGGCTCAGATGCACATGATGCAATGGTCGGACAGCTTCTGTCTTACTTGTGCTTTTCATTCAACAGCTAATCATTTTGTGCTGTTTTGGTTTTCTGTGCTAGTTTTTTCTGCTCAATGCTAAGAAAAATAGAAATGTGTCCCGTCCCGTAAGAAACGTTTTTCACTGTTTGGACTCCAGACTCATTCAAATGACATGCAAATGATGTGTAAATGGTACATTTTGTCAAAATTGGATAATATTTTAGTTACTTATACATATAATAGACACTATGGCAAAAATAATTGGTGTAACCGCAATTTTAGAGTGCATGCAGGATACTCAAGTTTGAACAAGATTGTGCAGGATCCCTGCACTCCGTATGAGAAAAAAAGCTGTCAGATGCTCACTGATCTTCATGGGCTTTGTATTTCAGATATCTCAGCATTTAAAGAGTTTCATTAGTTACTCCTGCTGTGTTTTCTTGGAATTCGTTCAGTGGCAATTAGCAGCCGGGACATGTGTCCCGTAAGCAATTTAATAATTTTGCTTAGCATTTACTAATGAAATATTGAAAGTATTATCTCAAATTTGACTAACCAGTTTTGTTATGGTCATTAAAAAATGATTTTTGCCTCAATACATGTGTATTATTTGTGTAAGCTACTTTGTATAAATTATATATGAACTCTTGGCATGCCATCATGTTACTCAAGATTTTGTATTGCAATTACGACAATTTTTTGCCTTATAACTTATTCACTTTTGTGAATTTGAAGCAAATACATGCAATATTGATTCCGGACATTTTAAGAACTAATTCTTCACAGCAAAATCCACAGTATTGCAGTTCTCACCTTTAACAAGTAAAATGGGACATATATGTCCCGTAAGAAACGCGCCTTACTTTTAAGGTTCAACTGAGTGTCAAGGTATGATAAATACTTTTGATCCACTGTTCATACCTTCTGGTCATTATGTACGTGTTGATGGTTGATAAGAGTGATCTGCTACCAAATCCCATTAAATTATGTTAAATGCAATGAAACTTACATTTTGTTGATCATTTATAAAACTTATTTTTAATTTTTTTTGGTCATAGATCAAATAGACAGAAGCAAAAAACATATGACTGGTCTTACTAATGAGCACTAACCAATACATATTTGTTTTGAAGCTCCAGGAACATTAACTGCCGGTTTAATAGTATTTTATGTTGCAAAATCGGAGAAAATATCAGAGAAAATTAATTGATTTTTTCAACTGAAGACCTGTTTATAAACTGAAGGATTAAAGTGCTCATGCCTCAAATATGCTGATATCATAAGCCCAATAGTCATAGCATGCCAAAAAAACAGAAATATGTTAGAAATTAAGAATTTTATTTTTGACCTCCGTGTCACACTTTGTCACACAATAGCGTGAAACAGGCCAGTGCACAGATCTGTGAACAATCCTCATTGTCTCTGAAGAACCAGAAACAGCTACATTAAATTTGAAATGTCAAATAATTTTCGATGACATTGTCTAGTATCGTGGCGCAAATACGATCTTGTGCTTCGGAGGACTGCGGAAGAGGTTGTCGGAGTAATCTGGTTCAAAATTTGTCACTTTAGTGTCTTCTGAAAACTTCAATTCGAATTTCTGCACCAGGCCGGCGATGTAGTAGAAAATCTGGCTCTTAACTAGAGTCTCTCCGACACATTTCCTGGGACCTGGAAAATGACAATGGATGGGTGAGAGAGTTTTATGTCCTGTATTTAGGCATTTAATGGACAAGAAAGAATCACATTGGATCATAAAGGACCAAGTCTGAGGCATGTGGAATACAAATGGCTGCCAATTTTCTTTCTTCAACAAATAGTTGCAAATGGTTCAAATCTTTGCTAAGTAAGTGATTAAAGTTAACCCATTGGAGTTCCCATTAGACTTGCATTGGCCTTCGATTTAACTTACTTATAATTATCAAAGACTGTACTTACCTACATTAAAAGGTATCACATTTTCGACTCCAGTCAGTTTACCGTCTTTTGAAATAAATCTCTCCGGTTTAAATTTTTCAGGTTCTGGAAATGTTTTCTCATCATGGTGGACAGCATAGATATTTGCTTGCACTCGGGTGTATCTGAAATGCAATCGTACTAAATTGATGCTTCATAGTATTTTGAAAATTAAATGTTTAATTCTTGAGTCTTGCCAAGAGGGCAGAATCGAACTGTCAAAAGACTTCTTGACTGCAGAAGGGGCTGATTTATGTACAACAAACTACAGGGACCATAGCAATACCATCCTCCCCACGCAAGCCCTGCTAAAATGGACAGGGCTTTCTGCTATTTCCAACCTCTTCTGTGATTGGCTGCTTATTTAGGTCAAAAGCATTTTGCAGGCAGACTCCAATTATGGACACTTAGAGGATTACTGACACTTAGAGGATTACTGGCAACTAAGAAAAACATTGTAAAACAAGCAAACTTTCAAACAGTTTCATTTCAGGACTGTGAAAATATATACTTCAATGGAATTTTCGGAACTGTGGTAGCACCTTTCAACAATACACAATTTCTCCATTTGTAACTGTGAAACAGAAGCAACAATTTCAAACTGTGATGTAGCAGTCCCTGATTGGCTGAGCCAAAACTGGGTCAGTTAATTAAGTATTCATGAATTAGCAAAGGTTATGGGCCATTTTGTCATGGTATGACTTGGGATGATGTAGCAATACATATATAGTGATTGCCCATGGTCCAGTGGGTATGGGTTTGGTGCTGGAATCACACGAGCCAGCTGTACTGGATTGTAACAATGCTCAACACGGGTTATCCTAAAGTCATTTTACTGATATTGTGTCAATGCTGAATATGTTTTCATCACAGCCCCGATAGCTCAGTGAGTAGAGCGTTCGCCTCACAAGCGAGGGACCCGGGTTCAATCCCCAGGCTGGCCATCATGTCATTCCACGACTTCATCATTCGCATACCTTTTTTTTAATAAACTGAATTCATGTTACAACTTGACAATTTTTTCTGGCAATTTTTGTCAGTTACCCGTTTAGAAAATAAGTTATAGGAGTTAACTTCAGGATAACCCGTTTTAAGCGTTCATACAATCCGGTACTTGGTTGGGGGATAGAGGAAATGAGTAGATCATCCTTTAGTCATTGCTTCACTCCACCCACGTGTAAATGGGGAGGTTGAGGTGGACAAAGGTACAAGATAGATCAGCATGTACCCTGAACACGCATTAGCAATTTCCAGTGTGGATGCAGACTATAAACACCCACTTTTGCTTTAATGCAACAAAGAATTGAAGTATAGCGGCTTTACTCACTTGGGAATGAAGTAGCCATTGAGGTAGACATCCTCCGTGTTAAAGTGAGGTCCCGACAGAGCTGCAAATGAACTGATGCGCATACTCTCCAGCATCACAGCCTCGCAGTAAGGCAGTCGAGTGGGGTCCTGTTATCAATATAATTTTCAAAATAATTATTAGATCTGTTCAAGATTGTATAAACGCTTCTCAATAGAAAAAAAATCCTGTTGCTAATTTAAGTTGTACAAATGTTCAGTCTAGAAAGTGACTGTTATTATTTGTGTCTAAATAAATCTTGAATTTCCAAGTTCTGAGTGGATGGCACGGGCAACTCTCCGCTCAGTGGCCGTTGCCAAGGGTCAAGCCACTCAGGGGGGCCCATATAAGATGCCAAAAAAAAGGGAAATAAAATACAAATCAAGAAAAAAGCCCAAGGGTCCAAGTTTGTGATTTTGAATAAAATCAACTTTTAACAATGAAAGAGGGCCCCATATAGGAAGGGACCCTCCCACATCCGTATAAATGGAGTAATGCAGAAAATAGGGAGTGTAGGGGCCCATTGACTTATTTTGCTACAGGCCCAAAACAGTTCATCCATTACTGATAATAGACATCAATTGCATTTCCACATCTGTCTCATTTATTCACCTTGAATCCTGGCATGTCATCCCCACACACTGCCTTGATCTCTTCACTCAACTTCTCTTGAGACTCTGGGGACCAACAGAGGAAGAACAGCGGCCAGAGCATTTGGTTACCTGAAATAAATGAAGTACTTGATACACTATGTGCATGGGTAGGTAAGGTGGCACTGTTGTTGCACTTCCTGTTTGATCATAACAATGTCTTGAGAAAAGCACATGTCTAAAAAAAAAGCCAAATTACTATAAATCTAATTAGTGTCAGCTACATAACATCATGCAGAACTGTCTATGTAGTCATTGTTGCTATATCTATGCAAAAGTACACGTTCAGGTTTTTTTGATACTGAATTAAAGGGTTTCAAAATTGCCAGGTGAATTGGCAAAGTTTTGTGTGTTGACATGGTTTTGGGAGAATTTCAATCTCTTACCTTGCATTTTATCTTCTACAGGGCAATATGTTTAATTTGCCCTCTCCAGGTACATCCCTTGCAATGAAGGTTTAGTAAGAAGATAGTCCCATGTCGATAAATAGATGTTAAAATGTCCAATTAAGATATTCTTTGGCAAAAAATGCATGTCTCTGACACATATTCTTATGTTCTGACAGTGTTTCAAGAGGCCCTGTTACAAAATAGCAGGCTGGATTATCTTGTTTAGCACTGATTAGCATTGACTGTTTGTTATAATCACCTGTTTCGCACCTCAGGTCAACTGAGTCCACACTTGAAATGTGATTGCCAAAGCAACAGGTTGTGTGACCATGTATGTAATTCATATGGCAAAAACAAAGAGATAACTACATGTGGCTCAAAGTTTTTTATCACAAAGGAAGAGTTGTTAGACAAAATGTGACAGTAGCAACAGAAAACAACGACACCTGTTTGGAGAAAAATAATCAGTGTAAATTATTGAGCATTGTGCACCGGAAGAAATCACGAGTCTCATGGTACACATTAACTCAATATAAGTGATCTCTTCCTTGCCCCTTGTATAAGGCAAGTGTCTGTTGAGTAACTTCTTCTGAAACCCGATTGGAGTGGACAAACAATACCTTGGTCAATATGGTCTAGTTGTGCCTTTTGAAAGGTCTGATGGAAAATATTATATACTTTTTGAAATAAAATAAAAATATTTATATTCTATATACATGGGTGAAGTTTGGTACTCATATGG
The DNA here is from genome assembly GCA_026936325.1 of Platynereis dumerilii. NCBI lineage: Eukaryota > Metazoa > Annelida > Polychaeta > Phyllodocida > Nereididae > Platynereis > Platynereis dumerilii. The sequence continues at coordinate 7,376,636 of JAPTHN010000022.1, read as the reverse complement.
CTTATATGGTCTAGTTGTGCCTTTACATGGTCTGACAAATGGCTATTCTAAAGTTTTTGTAATATTGAGAAAAAATATTTGAAATTTTTTTTTTATATCAGAGCCAAAACTTGCCCACTATTGCATATACAGTAATGCAATTTTATAAACAAATCACCTATGCAATGTTGCAGTGCTTTTAACACTTTATGAATGATTGGAAAAACTTCAGAAAATTATAACAGTGTCATATTTTTTGGTTTTCAACCGACACCTCATAACCTATACTTTGTACATGCATGAAACTATACCATAACCCAGAACTCCATTTAGTCCGAGCCCATGGGACATTAAATGGAGGCGGGTTGTATCCAGTGTTCTATGCTGGGGTAACTGAAAGACCCTGGGCATCCCTGAATTAATAGGGTATGTACCAGACTCACAGTCTTCTCATCTCATCATCATACGGCGATCGCCTGCCTCGATATAGCCCACTAAGGTGCTGCTGAGGCGTAAAACACAAACAAACAAACAAACAAACTATACCATAATATGCGTAAATTAGTCTAATAAGGCCTTTCCCTGATTTTGCAAATCCTGGCAAGCAGATGGGAAGATGGCAGAGATAATTGAAGGCCACTACTCGACCGCTATTGCATACCTATAAACAATTTCGTAAACGCACCAATTTCATGATATTATTGTAATCTTCTGAAGGTGTTATTCCCTGAAGGTTTGCTGCTGCGCAGCCTATGTTTATAAGGTGAAATCATGAGATGCTCTGCGACAAAATTAATCTTGCTGGTAGGACAACACCTGGTTTAAATCTTACTCAGAAGGCCGAAAACATATTGTTAACGTAATCAATGCTGTGTCATATGAAAAAAAAAAAAAACTGTGGAGTCCCACAAGGGAGTCTCTTAGGACCATGGTGCTACTTGATTTATAGCAAAGACATCGCTTCGTGTGTAACATGCAATCTGGTCCTTTATGTTGATAACACTATTCTGTTAACTACTCATAGAAATGTAGACTCTCGGAGGCTGCTTCTAAATGTTTTCATAGGTTGTCAAACAACAACTTATCAATTCACATGGGAAAAACAGAAGTTATAATTTTCAGTTCTAAAAGAAAACATGGTCATACTAGAAATCTTAATATACCAGTATGACAATGTAGTAGAGCCAAAGCAAGAAGTCAAATACTTAGGTCTCAAATTGCACAACATACTCTTTGGCGATTCAGTTGTCAAAAAAATGCATCGTAACAAAATGTAAAAACAGATTAAAATATATGTATAGACATAGAGACGCACTTGATACTACACTGCTCAAAAAAATTAAAGGAACACCTCTTTCAGACCATTTTTCTGAAACTGGGCAATCAGCAACTAAATGACTTAAACATGTTTCTATTGTTCATTTGACTGGTAAATTCAGTTGTAAGAGCAATATTGGTCAACAATTGCCTTGTCGGGAGCAATAGTCCTGGGCGACCCCAAAAATTGAAGTGATTTCTGTTGAATTTGCAAATCTGAAAAAAGCATTTCGAAAGAAAGGTTGAAAAAATTGTTCATTCAAATGGTTTTTCTGACAACTGCAAGCAAGGACAAAGTGTGCCACGCCGTTTTTGTCTCAAATTGAGGTTGTCAGGGATGAGTAACTCCCACAGAAAGGCGCTAAAGTGAGAAGGGGGTCTAAAGGTTTGGTGTGGCACCAAATGTGGTTTCCCAGCCATGCCACAGGCACAGGTACACTGGAATGGATGGCAGTATACCTGGAAAGGGCCGACACAACTCCATACTGCAGCAACAGGACCATTATCTCCACCAACATCGGCACTGGCCTCGTCATGTGACTGAAAAATTACTCTGGTAGTGCCACAAATTTTGTAATCTTGGACCAAAAATTTAGGAACCAACTGCTTGAAGACCATTTGAGATGCAGAAAGTGAGTTTGCACTCCTCTGATTGCCCCACATCGCCGTGCAACAAAGTTGGAGTTCAACAGGGAGCCCCACTTTTAGCAGTTTTGTGAGCAGTGGCCTCTTTTGTCTGCAGATGCAAGCAGGTCCTATTTTTGACATGTGGTCATCATCTATGGGTAGGGAGAAACTCAAGGTAATGTTTTTATGAGTCTAACATTTTCAAACATGAAGATTTTTGGGAGCTCTCTTGATGGTCCTCGATACCCTGTCAACAGAGGGGCGCACGGAGTGTATGGAGTGCATGCAGGACAAATGAATGGCATAATGTGCAGCAATGGGCTTGTGGAAATCACACTGAGGCCTAATGGTGGGTCAGTTAAAAAAATTATTTTGCTGATGCGATGAAAATGCACATCTGTACCCTGCTTTAGTGACCACAGCTCATCTTAAATTTGAAGTTATTGCAGTGATGGACTGGCTAGAAAGGTTATCTGACCTGAGACCGATAGATCATGTGTAGGACATTCTTTACAATGTGCTTCCTGGCACTATACCCCCATTGGACCCCACAGGAACATGAACAAAACCACATTCGAGAGTTGATCCTCTTTTCCGAAGTGATCACCCACAGCTTCATCAAAAGCGCTGCAAATCCCTTTTAAAGAGGCTGTTCATGCTCGTCTTGGCTCTATACAGTTTTGAGTTAGGTTTGGAAGCAGTAGACAGAGAATTGGACAAATTTTGGATATGGGCATACTGTGTTTTCACATCAGTTTTGGGGGTCACCAAAGTTTCAGCATCCCTGTACAGACAATATCCATCCATTCAGCTGTGATTTGATGAACCCTTCAAAATGATAAACAAGATAACCTATTTATTGAAATTCATTTGCGTTCCTCCAAGTTCCTAAAAAATTGCTTGAAAGAGGTGTTCCTTTAATTTTTTTGAGCAGTGTAGATCAAGGAAAACTCTTGCTTTGGCACTATTACAATGTCACTTTTATTATTCTGTCTCGGCATGGTACATGGGCTTATCAAACGCTAATGAGAAAAGACTTCAAATAGCCCAAAATAAAATTGCAGGATTTATATTAAATCATGGTCCAAGAACATCTATAGGCCAACAGGAACTGGACAAAATTGAACTTTTAAATACATGTCACCGTGCAATTCAAATGGTATCAGGTCATATCTTTAATATCAAAAATGACCTTGCTCCAAGCTACCTATCTCAAAATTTCACTCCAGTACAACATGAGTACTCAACAAGAGGCTCCAGTCATAATTAAACAGTTCCCCAGCCTATTGGTGTTACATCTGGAAATGTACATTATAACGGCACAAAATTATGGAACAAGTTGCCTTCCTGGATAAAATCCATAAATAATTAATAGACTCTTGAGTGTAGACGTCGAAAATTCTGGCTAAGAAATTCTACAATCTCCAGAAGGTAAATTCATCCATCTAAATTAATAGACTGTTATTCAAGAAGAGAAAGTCAAAGCTCACCTCAGAACACTAGCCACATAACATAAAATATTTATATTATTTTATATTAATTTATTTACTCGTATAACTAGTCATACTGTCTGGGTCATTCCACAATAACTAATGTGGCAGGTGGCAGCACTGCCAAAGACACTGTCAGAATGTGCCATCTAGTGTCATCAAGACTCATCGCTATGCATCAGTGATTCTGGGTCATGCAACAGTGGCTCAGTGCATTCTGGAACAGACCACCGAAGAGTACACATGTCCTGCTTGTAAGTGCCATCCTGACCCCACGCCCAACGTGCTGCAACACTAAGACAAAACTGTCACTGTACAAGTTAAGAAACACAATTGACTCAAAGTAAAACCAGTGACCAAATTCATAATTGTTTGAAATATTTCCCATTAAAATAAGAATTTCATTGGATTTTATGTCACCATTTGTTACTGGTGTTACCATTGGACACCAGTGTTAACCATTTTTGAGTAACATCATTGACGGTAACACCAGTGACGGTAACACCAGTGACGGTAACACCAGTGACAATTTGCCCTGAAATACCAATTGCTCCCACAGTGATGCAATGATTTGAACAGTTGTTGACAAAGATTGATCTCTATAAACAAGACATATCCTATGACTGAGGCAGTTTTTGGAAATTCTAGAATTCTAGACCATTTTTGAGGGTAACACCAGTGACACAGAAAAAAAAAAACTCTTAATTTCAACTCACTGTAGAGCCACCCTGCACACTAAAAACATATAAATGCCAAAATTTGCTGTTATCATGGATGTCTGTCCATCAGAAGAAGCACCCTGGTACAATGGACCAAAGATAGAAGGGAGAATTCCTTTAACAGCCATGCTTTATTTAATGAGTACCAGTGATATGTTTTCTGGTGACGAGGTCATTTTGTTTTCCACAATATACACAGAAGAGTAAAAATTAAGCCGGTTTTGGGATACAAGTATGTGGAGTAGTTGTCCTGAGATTTAGACCCACCACAAATGTTTACATTGATTTGACATGGTTAAAAACGAACGATAATTGAAAGCAGAATTTTCTGTGACATCACTTTTTGGATATATTTCAGATATTGTGACGGGTGCACGATATAGGCAGTTGCTGATAATTTCCATTTAACAATGAAAGTAACTTCTTTAAAAGAGGGGAAAGGCATATGATTAGAAACAAAATCCTAATATTATGATTTTGCTGTAAACAGCTTGAGTGACACAAAATACTCAGTTACTGTGGAATGACCCGTCTATGTTTCTTTTACTTTACAAAATACCAAAGACTATAACTTACTAGTCGTAACCGTTGCATCAGGGGTAAGTAACATTATTGTATCCAACAACTGTGGTTCGCTCAAAGCTTGCGTTTTGGAGTTCATCACAAGGAAGTCGTCCATGAAATCCCTGGTGTTGTGTGGGTCCAGACTGGCTTGGTGTTCCTGTTATATTAAATATATAAAAATTTTACATTACAAGTCAACATTCAAAAGGAAATTCATTGTGATAGGGTTGGTGGATGGATGGATGATTGAACTTAATTGAAGCTCTACATCTTGAAATTATAGAGACTATTGTGTATATTGAGTATTACAGAATAGAATGCTCACCAAGAAGGTTTTGAGAAAATTTGGTTTTGAAGATCATTGCCCTGACTCTTTTGTGTTTTTTTAATCTAGGATTTGAATATGAATCTTTTATGCTATCATCATTCTGCCATTTTGACATTGATAAAGTATTTTTAAGAGGAAGATCAATGGAGCAATTGAAGGGGGAAGGAAAGAAGAAGAAGAATTAAGGAAGAAAAGGGGAAAGAGAAGTGAAGAAGAGGAAGAAGAAGTACAACAAGAGGAAGAAAGAAGAATGAGAAGTGAAAAGACCGTTCTAAGAAGAAAAAGGGAGGTTAAGGAGTAGGAAATGATGAAGAAGAAGAACAAGGAAAAAAGGATGAAAGAAAAACCTTTGGTGGCATCGTACCTCCATTTGAGCTTTGAGGAAATTGCGGTACCTCACTATTGCAGCTTGATAAGCCCTGGCAGCCGGCCATCGCATGACCGCTTCAACAAATTCAGGAAGAAAATCAAATAAGAAAATCCACATAAAAGTGCTTGTGAAGTCATTAACGAGTGTGAGCAATTCTTCCAAGTCTTTATCTTCATATTCGTAATCCCCGTTTATCAAGATCTTCATTATGACACACGTTGCCGCTTTCACAACTAACTTATTCAAGTCTTTCGTGTCTATTGTGTTATCCGGCTGAGACTGTAAGTGATTTTTCAGCCTCGTCAATTGCAGTTTCATGTTTTCCTCAGATTTGATTGTTCCCATGCCGTGAGTTTTCAAGCTGCCCATCATGAAACTCTTCAACTTCTTCCACTCTTCCGAGTACGATTCGGTGAAGAGCACTGCAGAAAAAAATATCATTTTGATGGATATTATACAGGGTGAGGAAGCAAATTTTTCAAAGTTTGGCAGATTTTAAACTTCAGTCGAAAGGAAAGGCTTTGTTTTTAAAATGCATCATGGTCGTCTAAACTTGGTGGTGCTTCGAAATAAAGTGCTTTCAATGACTTTTCGTGCTTTGAGCATGTGAGCCATACAGACAGTAAGGAGGACAACAACAGCATGGTGGCAGGTCTTGCTGACCAACTATTCCAAGATGCCCTAAACAGAAAAGTTCAGGGGATTAAGGTTCGAGCTGGAGGAGAAGTTTGCCACCTAGAATTCGTCAAAATTTCTTTAAGTGGAAATCCCAAACTGCCGTTGGGACAATTCACATCCAGCCATGGCAAGACACGACATCACTGGACCTAGTAGTGTGCATCAGGTCCTTCGCCCTTTACTCGCATGAAAAATAAATAAATCATCATTTTTCTATCTGGAGGGACGACTCGCAAAACCATTGCCTGAGCTGGATACTTTGCCCTGAATGTCCCATCAACATCTTCTATTGATTTTATACAGAATTTGCCATTTCTTCTGTTGACAACAGAATCCACAACAAAACGTTTATAGTTTGAAAAAATGTTGACCATCGAGCCATGCTTGCTAATGTAGCCCATCATTTTTTTACCATTTCTGTCTTCTGGCCTTCTTGGAAACAGCCGAAAGGTGTCTTTGGGGTCCTTACATACGATTTCAGGCCAAAATAATTTTGCATACCCGCTCTGGCAGTCTTGAGGTTCAACTGAAGCTCTGCAACCACCTCTCTCGTGGAGGTTGCAGGCACCTTGTCAGTTTTGTCATCAGTGACTCCAGGAATGCTCAATTCCTCTCTTTATTCACTCCACAAATTCCCAGACTTCCCTCCTATTCCTTTCCCATCATTGATTGCCTTCATGATATTGTATGCTGGTCTTGAGTTCACTCTCACTATGTCAGGGATAGTTTTTTAGTCCATTTGCGCACGAAACAAATCTGACCACCTCTTCCTTTTTGTCTCCTGTAGAGTCATCTTTAGTCACAGCTCATTCGAACCTTCCACAAGTGTGGCTGATACCTTGATGATTATGCTGTATTGCTTTCACTATTTTCCTGCAAATGTGAAAAACTTTTTTTGCGCAAGGAATTTTATGGAAAGTTTTGGTTCCTCACCCTGTATTAATCAAGATAATAAGACATTTATTTCAACGTTTTCAAGTTGATAATCTCATAATATTCAGATTAATTATGACAATGGATGGATCATTAGGGTTTTTATTCCTGAATTCATGACTAATTATTCTTAAAAATTATAAGAAAATAGCCAAATGATGAATGTGATAATTAATCCTAAATGACACATTAATCAAGGTGATAATCGAGGCATTATAAGTTAAGAAAATTAGTGACAAAAATTCACACAAAATACAAACATAGTCAGTTTAACAGTGCCAATAACTGATTATTAAAAACTAGACAAAAAATGATGTTTATTGTTATTTTCAATGTATTGATCTGGTTTATCTTTTTGAATAAGAATTAAATAAAGAACTTAAAAAATCTATTGTGGTTTCAAATGACCTTACTTTCATGTAAGTCGAAGTTCTTTTTCATGTCTGGGTTGCGATGGATGAAAACATCAGTTTTGACGAAGGCGGTTTTCACTGCTTCTGCACTGTTCAACATTACATTTAACCTGAAATGAAGCAAAAGCCAATCTGACAGGGCTGCGCTTTCCATGTTTATCTATTTCTTCATAGTTAACTATGTGACAATGTAATGAAGGGTTAAAATAGATATCATTCACTTTCCATTTAATTTCCAGTTTGCAAGTTTAAAAATGTTTGGTGTACAGATTTGACCAAAAAGGTCATACAAATACAATACATGGATGAGCCCCATCGAACTTGCAATGCTTACACCAACAGACTTATCCGCAACATTTGACAGTTTTGATAATGACACAGTTTGATATAAGGTTGAGAGCCAAATATGTCAGGTAGATGGCTCTGTTCTTAATTGGTTCAAATCATACATCACCAACAGATTTTGATCTGTAGGCTACTCATATGGCTCACGATTTCAACTGAGGACACATGTCGTCCGTCAGTATGGACAATCTTGAAATCAAGGCAACAGATCATGCCACAAATTTCTGTGTATGCTTTGACGAATACATCTTTTCGACTGATTGAAGGACTCAAACGACATGTCCACGTGAGTGGCTACAGGAAAGAATTACATTGGCGGCCGATTCCTGCCAGGATTCAATTCAAACTCATGACAACTACATGGAAGTCCTTGAACAATCAAGGACCAAGATACATAAAAGCACTGTGCAAACTGAAACCTGAAAATGACCGTAGTCTCCGGAGCAACTGTCAACTGCTGTTAGAAATGCCTGTCACTAAGAATCTAAACAAGTTTGAGGACAAAGCCTTCTATTACTCAGTACCAAAACTTTGGAATAGCCTTCCAGAGTATGTGAGAACCTGCCAATCTTCAAAACTTCGAAAAGAGACTGAAAACCTATCTATTTGTGAAGTTTTATAGTTAACACAATCCTATTCCAACAAGCGCTAATGAGCAGTTTACTGGAATTAGCACTATATTGCTATTATATTATTATTATTATTATACTATTATATAATTATCATTATATTATTATCATTACATGTCAAAGTATAAACAAGAGAACAAAATTTATCAACATACTCATTTTAACCTTCTGAACATCTCAAAACTAAAAATCTATGAGTAAAGAATCAAACGAATCAGCCGCTATCAGCCATCAATGTATAATGTATTAGTCCTCATTTAGACAGTGGCAATGGATTGCTCTGTGGTTCATCCCAGCAAGTGAAAAAAAAACTCCAGGTGACTCAAAACTTGCAAAACTCAAGACAAGATAATGCATACCTTTTTCCGACATATAAGGAAATGATATCTGATTTGTACTTCTTCGACAGTTTCATACAGTTCTGCGGGTAATCCTCAGTGACTTCAGTGAATGATCCAATGATGGGATATCCAATTGGGCCGGGCGGAAGATTCCTAAAAATATAACATATCATGTTGACGTACCTAAAAGCAACACAGCTTGGAATTTAGATGCAAATATCATTCCGGGAGACAATATTTCGAATGTGCTGCAATTCTATCGCCTAGATTATAAATTGAGCCTGCCGTCACATGGGCTCATTACAACCATGGAATCGCCATGTACTAGAAGTTATGCTCCTTTGAGGTTATTTCCCTACACTTGATATGTGCTATACGAAATGATTCATGCATATCTAGTAAATGAAGTCATATTATAGTATAGAGGGTTGGGTGTAAAGGCCCTTTCACACATTCCCGGTTTTGCCGTGAAACCATCCAAGGCACAATCCGCTACTGTCTGCCGATAATCCGCCCCTGCCCCCGGCTGTCCGCCGATCAGTCGTCCGCTTTTTACGTCATACCGTCAAATACGGGGGATCAGGTCGATGGCCGAGGCGAAATCAAACATGTTTGATATTGCTACAGGCAGCCAAGGCAAACAGAAAACCGCCGTCATACCTTAGTGTGTACGTTGTATTGCCTTGAATCAGCAGTGTAACCTTAGTTTAGTCCTTGTTACCGGCGGTTTTCCTTGTTTGGAAACAACAGCAGAGTCAGGCCGTCGGCTATCCAACGTGATTCCGTTCGTAAGTGCGTGTATACGGCGTGTCTCCGTCCATGAAAATTTCGTTGACAGTCAATTTTAGGTGGATTTCCGCCGTTTTTCCGCCGTTTTGCCTGAAGTATTGCCGTTGATTCCTCAAGGTTAACCTCCGGCAGTCAATGCCAGACCAGCTACGGCAATACCACGGCAAATCCGGCCATGTGTGAAAGGGGCATAATAGGTTGCTCCTGAGCACTTGGCTTGGGGGCCGGCCCTTTAGCTCAACTGGTTTGATAGACGACCTTTAAGGGGACAGTGTTATAATATATCCTATACTTGGCATATTATTAGCTAAGTCAGTGAGTCATGCCATTCAACACTCTGACCTCACCTGACGTCACGATGACGTCTATGACATCACACTGACGTCCCCTGATGTCAAAATAGGTCAAGTTGCCAACAGGGTACAAGATGGCGCCTGCGGTTTGTCATTTGTATCCTGAATTAGCGGATTGCAAGCACTTGCAATTTCTCGTCTATGAATCTTATTGCTTTCCAAATGCTTCTGAAACTCATCTCTTTTATTTATTACTTTATATGCACATGTATTTCCTAGCCGTTTAAATTGTCTCTGTTTCACATTATCAGTGACAGTGTCCCTATGGTGAGCAAGAGGGGGGATGTATGTGCCCGCCAGGTGCCCCTCACACAAACACTGTCATCTAATGCAGCAGGTGCCCCTCCAGAATAGCTTCTTTAATTTTATCATATTGTGCTATGCCATCGAACATGCCGGACTGAAGCCAGTCCCTTTTTGCCAAAGGTCGTTAGCTGTGAGGAGACTGACGTATATCATGGTCATGCATCAGTAAATTCAGTTCTTAAATTCACCAACTTTGAGCTGTTTTTCTGCTATTATTCGCGTTGAAATTCAGAAACAAAAATTCAGAGTGATAAAGAAGGGGAAATGTGTCAGTGCTGCTGTCTCTTGCGCATGATATAAAATATTAACTCTTGCGTGCAAAGTACGAGCATACCGTAACTAGTTTCCAGGGGCAGATTCAGAAAATGTCGGGGGGGGGGGGGTTATGAATAAAAAAGTACTAAAAATATCCGTTTTGTTTTTATTTGCATCTAAATGTAAAGGTCAAAGAGGGGGGGGGGTTGAATCCCCTAAACCCCACCCCTGGATCCGCTACTGGTATCTTATCACAATGAGGTGCACGTAGAATCCGATACAGACCGACACACAAGAAATCGAGCCAAAAAATAAAAAATAAAAAGCATGTTGCGATTCAGGCCTATGAATTTCTTTACATCAATGTGTATTTGAAAACTTTTGTCATATTTTTGTTGTCATATATATACAGCACTATATGTACATATATCTAGGCATGTATAATGTCCCAGTGGTTCAGTTCAAAGTATATCTCATAATCTAGTGCATAGCGAACTGTCCTAAATTTCACTATTGGCATGGTGAACTCTCCCAAATTTATATGGTTTTAAGTTTTACCATGACTGAAATTGTCCAGCTGTTGTTTTGATTAATTTTTAGATTTTCACCATAACAATTTAAATGTTTCTTGTTTACAGATTGCAACAAATTACAAGAAATGTTTTTCTATTGGCAGATTTCAGCTTTAGAGTATACTTTAATAATGTTTGGCTGACCAGTTACTTCTGTATAGAAAAACAAAGTTGTTGCTGATATACAAGATGCAAATTTAAATGTAGTTTAAAACACAATATAAACACAATGTTGCCAATAGGTGGTTGGCTCATCTGTTGGTCACGTAGAAATGTATGGCAGAAATTTTGTTTCATATTAAATATTATTCTTATTTATAAAATGCAAATATCACAGAAGCAACATTTTTCAGCTGCGATGTACAACAGAATATTGCAAATATTAATTTTAATGATATGGATAATATTGATATTATGTGATATTAAGAAGTCGAAAGCAGTAAAATAAATACCGGTACTTAATTTATTGAATGACACTCTTTGAAATAGAAAGTCTTCAAGCTATATTCAAAACCATCAAGATTTGGAAATGTCTCAGCACATTGGGAGGAGTGAACGCAATATTGTGTGTTTTTTTTCACAATATTGCGATAATGTTGCCACAAAGTGGCATGCTGACAGCATATTGTTGTCGTTGCTTCAAAATGCTGTGAAATGTGTGAAACGTAATTTCTACCTTGCTTACAATTTTATAATATTCACAAATATTACAATATTGTCATAAACGTAGATGTGCCCATTGGGTAAGAGTACACATTAAGGGGCCGACCAGATGATCTTTGGGAGGGGGGCTATGGACTTTTGGTGAAAAAAAAGTTTGTTTCCAATTTACCCTGAAAAAAAAGTTTGTTCAGCATACGAAAAAAAGAGATTGTTTCCATCTGTAGTTAAAATTGATAAAAAGTTTGTCACACGTTCAATGCAAAAAAAAAAAAATTGTTTGTTGACGCTTCGCGGGCGAAAAAAAAAGTTTGTCTCGGGGGTAAAGTCCATAGCCACCCTCCAAACTATCGTCTGGTCGGCCCCTAATGCAAAACTGTTTTTTTTTTACAATTGGAAAAATCACTAACAATTCATATCATGTGTGAGATTTATATGATTATATCACATGCAAATGTGTATGATAACAATGAGTAACCATACCGATGCAACCCCCTCCCCCCACCTGGATCCGCCAATGGACACTAACCTTGGTCTTGAAGCATACTGATGTATGACATAGAGAACAACCGATCCTCCTAATATGCTCCATTTGTGCTTGTATATTTCTTGCGATATCTGAGATCTGTCGATATGTCCGACCAAAGGCTGGATGTAATCCTGTAAAGTGCTCAAAGCATTCATTTTTGCAGTCTGTAGAGTGCTTAGAACACTCATAGTTGCTGGTTAATATGGTTGGCAGTGCTGTATAGATGTGTGTATACACTGCCATGCAGATGGCTATTTATACATGCAGCTCCACTGTGACCCAGTTGAGAGAAGAACACACTCAGATAGCAATTATTTATTTAAAACAGCAGTCAGCAGGCCTTCTTAAAGCTAATTTGTCAACACATTTAACTAAAACTTTTATTTCCTTTTGGGGTATTTTACTTGTATCTCACATAATTGAAACCTGGCAAGCACTTTATCAACAACATGACTCAACCACTCCTCTTGAGAATTTTTGCACAAAATATGTCTAATACTTTAATGAATGCTTCCCACTTAAGAGACTGTCTCGAACAAGAGCCAAAGACAAGAAATGGACAACAAGTGGACTATTAAAGAGTATTCGTCACAAAAATCAATTGTATCGGAAGTATATTCAAAACCCAACAGCCAGCAGTAAAGATAAATACAAGAATTATAGAAATGTCCTCAACAGATGCATACGTCAAGCTGAGAGAAATTTTTATATCAAAGAAATAGACCAAAATAAAAAGAACCTAAAAACTTTGTGGCAGATTTGTGGCCCAATAACAAATCCAAACAATTTAACAAAAAATTCAGAAAAATTCTGATGATACAGAAAGGGGAACAAAATGGCACAGAACATACCACAAACCAATTAATACAAAAGATACCTCCTAGAAAGTAATCCAAACACAATTTTTCTTCGACCAGCTAATACATCCGAAATGTCGAATACCAGTAAGTCAGTAAAAAGGCAACTGGACCTGACAACATTCATATCAAATCAGTCAGCTCAATACAATAAATCATAACCCCCATATTAACGTACATCATCAATGTCTGTTTTATCGAAGGAAAGTATCCTATACAACTGAAAAAAGCAAAAGTCACACAAATACATAAGAAAAATTATACTACAGATCCCTCAAATTACCGCCTAATGACCTTGCTATCTTGCTTGCATAAAATAACAGAAAAAGTATAATATATATCAGATTGTATGACTTCTTAACACAACAGAACTCTTTTGATGATTACCAATCTGGATTTCGAAATTATCATTCAACAGAAATGGCATTGATAGAAATCAGCGATAGGATACGCCAAGATATTGATGAAGACTATTGTACAATTGGCCTGTAGTCCTATACATAGATCTCACGCAAGTCTTTGACTTAGTAAATTCTTCTCGACAAATTAAAACATAACGGAATCAGGGGAGTTGCTTGAAAACTTTTTGAGGAATACTTACAGTCCTTGTCATACTTACGTGGAATCTCAAGTTTCTTTTTCTGTGCTGTTGAACTGTGATGTCAGAGATGACTCTATTCTAGCATTGCAATATATGTAAATTAACTACAAGCTGTGATGTCATTTCAAACTGGGTCAGATTCCCCCGCTTCTAGCCAATGTTGATCCTCCTGAGCTGAGCGTCACAGTTTCAACACAGTGTCAGAGTAAGAGTTTTATCAGGGATATCCCCTACAACTACGTCATCACAGCTCTATAGCCAATGGGCTGACCGTAAACTACGTCATCACAGTTCAAACATTGATATATTGAAGGAAGCATTACATTTTTGATCCCGATGATTTATCACAGCAATCACCAGTCTTATCCTACCAAATGGCAGCTTTGCGAGCATTCACAGTAGAAAACTGTTATAATCCCCACAGAGTTGTTTGATTAATCTACAAACTTGCTAACTTACAACTTTAAACTTTGATGGAAGTTGGTGTAAACAGAAGGCTTTGACAATTTGTTTGTAAACACATGGCTTATGTTATGTATATTTGTTCTGGCAGCCCATTGGCTGAGAGGCTGTGATGTCAAACTTGCATGGGTTTTTCCCAGACCAAATTTTAACTCTGACACTGAGTTGAAACTGTGACGCTCAGTTTGGTGGATTCGCATTGGTTAGAAGCTGGGGAATCTGACCCAGTTTGAAATGACATCACAGCTTGTAGTTAATTTACATATATTGCAATGCTAGAATAGAGTCATCTCTGACATCACAGGTCAACAGCATAGAAAAAAAACTTGAGATTCCACGTAAATATGACAAGGACTATAAAAGATTGGACGTAATATATACAATTAGGTGACTCTAAATCAGAAATACGACAAACTAACTGTGGCGTACCACAAGGTTCAGCACTTGGTCCTGTCTTGTTTTTAATATAGGGGAGAGTGGGGCATAACCACCCCCAGGGGCATAACCACCCACCCAGTGGTTCCAGGTGATTGGTTCCTCATAGTGAAAATATTGTTAGTGCAGGTGATTTTACTTGTGAAAGACAACTTTTTAAAAGAATGGGGTGTGAGCAAAAGGCAGAACCAAACTGACCAGCTCAGTTTGTTTACTTTTTTGGCTTTTTTAAGCTGCTTCATCTTATTTTTACATGTGACGGTATTTGTGATGGCATTCTACATAAAGGAGATGTAAGGTATCGGTGATAGGCATTGTGTTGGTTCATATTCTGAATAATTTTAAACATAGGCTGCGTAGCAGCAAACCTTCAGCGAAAAAACAAAATTTTAAAAGGACACCATTACACCATAAAAGTGATGTGAACCACATTGCATGTAATATTTGCAATAGTGGCCTGATCTTGCTCTGAAATTATCTATGTGCCCCGCCATATGCCCACCTGCATGCCAGGGTATGTGGAACGATGGAAAGACCTTACTAGACCAATATACGCATAATATGGACCAGTTTCATGCATAAACAAGGAATAAGTTGTGAGGCATGGGTCATAATGTTTCCAAAAGAATTAAGAGTACCTATGAAGCAGACCAACAAAGGGCACTAAAATATTATATAGGGAATGTATATAAACTTTCATCTATGGACATACAATGATGGCCAAGTTTTGGCCTGGAAACAAAAAATAATAATTTTAATATTTTTTGTCAATATTTCGAGACGTATAAAATATCCATGAATCACACCCACAAAAGAGACAAATTTATCATATAGGTGACATGTGTAACAAATTTCATCCATGTACCTGCAATTGCGACCAAGTTTTGGCCCGAAATGAAAAAAAAAATTAATATATTTTTCTCAATATTTCAAAAAGTATAAAATATCAATCAATCAGACCATGAAAAGGCACAACTAGACCATATAGGCTACATGTGTGAAAAATTTGATCCATGTACATGTAACAGGGGCTGAGTCCTAGCCCGTTAATGAAACAAAAAAAAAGTTTTTAATATTTCTGTCATTATTTCAAAAAGTATTTAAAATGTCCATCCATGAGACCATCAAAAGGCACAACTAGACCATACAGGCTACATGTGTACCAAATTTCATCCGTGTGCATGAAATACGGGCTGAGTCCTAGCCCGGAAACGAAAAAAAAATGTTTTTAAATATTTTTCTCAATATTTAAAAAATTACAAAAGTTCCATCAATCAGACCATCAAAAGGCACAACTAGACCATACAGGCTATATGTGTACCAAATTTCATCCATGTACACTGCCATTAAAAACGCAACATCGCAAAACGGCTAAAAGATTGTACTTCCTCTCAAAATCGCACAATGAAATTTTGCACACACTTAGCTGTTGCCATCAGGTATGTTCAGAAAAATTTACAGATTTCTGAGAGCAAAACTCTTTTGTCAAATTAAATTGTCGTGGCTATTGTTGAAAATGTAAGTCACAAAATTTCAATGATTCTGTGATCATTAATTTCAATAACTTTGCCATTCTTTTCACATATTGTTTGATTAGTCAGGATAGTTTACAATTTTAGTTGCTTGACGGGGTGGAAAAAAGTGATATTTGACCCAACCACAATTAAAGATGATGAAAATAAAAATTTTTTAGTGTCAATGCTGACCTGCCTACAGGAGCTTTTTGTTAAAATCTTCAAAAGAGATGTTTTATTAAGATTTTTTCGGGTTTTGTTATGGAATGATTGTCTGAGTCCTTGTTTCTATCCCGGGTATGAATAACAACCACCTTATTCAGTAGTTTGGGTTCATATGCTTCATTTCCAGATACTCAAGCCTATATTTTGAGTTTTTCATTCGAAATCTGCTTTATCCTCAATATTTTTTTAAAGCGCTCATGGGACAGCTTTTTGAAGTCTTGTGCATGTTATGTGAAAATTTCATAAGATTATGCCATCCAATAAGCCACAAAACCGATATTTCCATTGCCTCATTTTTCAGTGATGCACTGTCTGTGAATTGATGTTTCAGACAGACCTCACTAAAATGAGCAGTGTGTGGTGAAAAGTCAACCGCTTTTCGCGATTTTTTCCACAATTGCTCTTAAGGTCATACTTGAGGTCTATGCCAAATTTGATAATTATTGAGCTACAAGAACTTACAAAATTTTGTTGTTTAACGATGTTGCGTTTTTAATGGCGCTCAGTGTACATTCAATAGGGGCTGAGTACTGGCCCGGAAACTATCTATCCGCCCACCGCCCGGACGCCCGCCCGGCGGACGGACAACTTTTGACCAAAGTGATAACAATACCTTCTTCGAACTTCGTTCGCTGAAGGTAAAAATGGATTTAACTGTCATTAAATCGTGTCATGAGTGATAATAGGGGTAGTGACTGTTTTACCCCAATATGGGGCATAACCACCCACCCCTGGAAAAAATACAGTAGGGGGCTGACAGAAACAGGAGGGAGGTTTTCAAAAATGTACTGTAAATGTGTGAGAAACTTTGGAAGGGTTATTAGCATAGATTACGTCATTTGGGCTGTCTTGAAAAACCAAAATATTGGTATTGGCGGGAGGGTTATGGAGAGAAATATCTCAGAAGTCATTACCATAGCAAAAGTGAGGACACTGAAGTGGTTTGATACTTTCCAAGTCAAGCGCAACGGTATTTTCATCAGAAAGGGACATAGTATCCTTCCACCAGATATGGAAATCTTTCAGTTATTTTTGTTGCTGGTACCTTGGGGGAGGGGTTATGCCCCATGGGGAGGGTGGCTATGCCCCGAGCATGGGGCATAACCACCCACCTTGTACCAAAAACATTTTCATATCCCTGTGCTATAAGGGAGAGTCATTTGATGCTGCAGGTAGGGGATATGAAAGTACTCTAAGAGTGTGTCATATTGCCAATTGGAGTTCTTAATTGTGTTGGTCATTATCATCCCGTGAGACATTTTGTCTTAGGGGGGTGATTATGCCCCACTCTCCCCTATATCAATGACATACTTAGATCTAGTACAGAAGCCAGAATTTGTCTTTTTGCTGACGATACAAATATTTTCATTAAAAACAAAAACCCTCTTTTAAATTAAAGCAAAGGTAACCCTATAGATTCAGTAGAGTTCACTGAAAACAGACTTATACTAGATACAAGTAAAACACAATACAACATATTCGGAAAAATAAAATAAAACCCCAAAAATTAGATCAGCTGGTGTTAAAGAACATCATTGTGAAACAATCACGCCAATTTTTAAAAATATCTGGGAATGATTCTAGATGAAAAACTGGAAAGAGCACATTTTTGACCTTGAGACTAAATTGATAAAATAATAAGGTCTTTCAAAATCATCAAGAATTGGTTACCAGAAAATGAAAAACTAAAACTGTACTCTGCCTATTTCCACTCTAAGGTAAAATATGGGATACAGTCATATGGAACTGCCAACAAGGCTTCATTGAATGAAATCCAGGCACTTCAGAATAGAATAATAAAAATCTTATTCGGGCTTAACTTTTACACTCCAACTTATTTTATACTGAAAAAGTATTATTTAACCACAATAAAGGACTTATACAATATTTCAACTGCTCAATTTATCCGAAAACATCAATCAAAGTTACACCCTGAAGTGTTTACAAATTATTTCCATCCACCATCTCACACATTGAAACAAATAAGGCCAAACATAATTGATTCTTAGCTTCGCGGACCCGCCGACACAATAGATATGCTGCCGATGGAAAAAAAAAATTGAAAAAAAATTTTTTTATTTTTTTTTGACATTATAAAATTTTTTTTTTTTACCTTTTTTTTTTTGTCCTACCGACCGACCCTAGAAAAAGTGCCTTGAGAGGATCCGAGAAGCTAAAGATCAATTATGTGTGGCCTAAAGACTAATAGAGTAAATACCGAACAAGCCATGGAAGAAAATGACCAAGTATGCAGGTGCAACATTGTGGGATGAATCAAATAAAAAACTTAAGTCAAGATCTTTCAAAACTTTCTGCTTCTATATTTAAAATAACAATAAAAGCTTACTACATCTGCAAATATTAACTGATACTGTAGTGATACATCAAAAATATTGCCTGTCAGACAATGGTTTTTATCTCAATTTTAAATTTGCTGAATTCCACTCAATTACAATAATACAATATTACAGCTCTCGCAATTGCTCTGAAGAAATACATTTTTTTCATAGTGTGGACCTATGATGTCATAGCTGGAGACTCCATTGGAACCTATACAACTTTGGTGCAAGCTATGGTGTCATAGGTCAAACTGGCCAATAGCATTTCACGTAGACAACTTCATCATAGCCAAGCAATTATGTCATGGCCAGATAAGCCAATGATACCATTGCAAAAACTCGGGTGTTAAGTGGGAAGGGGGATTGTTTATTATTTGGTGATACCAAAAGTGCCTGAAATTCAACCAAGCATGGTTAATAGGATTTGATATGGAGCTGCCAAGTCAAGCATTTTGTTTACTGTTTGCAGTTTTGTTGGTGGCTCCTTTCAGTGTAAAACTACCAACATTACTTTAATCCTATATTGTTTATTGGTTTCCACAGTTTACAGGAGTTAATATGGAGACATATTAAGGATCAATTGACAGCTTTTGAGCAGAGTGCCACCTCCGCAGGAGTCGTCCAACCTTGCACCTGAGTTGTTGTTGCGATATTATTGGCCGCTCCAGCAATGATGTAACTGCAAGGCTATGATGAAACTGTCCACAACAGATGCTATTGGCCAGTTTGGTCTATGGCATCATTGATAGCAATAATTTTGCATATCCTCTAATGCTTGGCAATGGAGTATCCACCCATGACATCATAGGTCCACTCTGGCACCGAGAAAAAAAAAAGATTTCTTCAGATCAATTGCTAGAGCTGTAATATTTCTGCATACCTTTGTACAGGGCTCCAGCCTGATAAGCAAAACGCATCGCTGGAGCCTATAAGCAATGTGCTTAAATAAACTTACATACATACATGGGCCAAAATTTGCTAAATCTGAAATTCTTGTCTCCGGTTTATAATATTTAATCATGATGACAGGGTGATACATGCAGCACTTTTTGAGGACAAATGTCATTGACTAGGGTATTAGTAAAAATTATAATACATGAAATATGTGGCAGATAACTTTTATCCCTACTATAAATGGCATTGAAAGGGCCAACCCCCCCCCCCTCCCCCCTAAAATGGCTTGTCTCCACCTGCATTTTCTCTGAAAGATCACCTCACAAAAACTAGTTTTCGATTTTGCTGCCATTTAACTGACTCTGACACAGAAACTTGAACATTGCTCTTCTAAAATCTAATCTCCAATTTCTGATCTTCTGTATGGGAGCAGGAGGGTGTTCAGTCAATGACTCCAATATTGTGTCATTAACGTCACATCAGACTAGTTTCTATAACAAAAATGCAAAGGACACACATTCCGTGAAATAACCTTGTGTCTGATGTTGTCGAAGAACCCTACAAGCTAACTATATGGTCTGCAGTTCTGCATTGGTCATGTTAAGCACAATATTCTGGTATGTATGTTGCCATGTCAGTTGTCCTATCTGAATTTGTCATTAACAAACGCCTTCCTGTAATATGTTGACTTTATATATCAAGACAAAAGTCGCTGTGGAACATTCCTTTGGTGTGCCTGAATGTGTTGCATGCACATATCACGAGAGTTCCACTTATGCATGGGCCCCTATGAATAAATTGTCATTAGCGTCGCACTGTCATTAACGTCACGGTGAAAATGACTTTTTGCTTTTACCTCACTGAAATTTTGTTGGAAGTTACTGGAGTTGAATTTGATTGAATTTATATCATGAATTAATGTTTAAACAAATAATTACTTGATATTTTTTGAGTATTCCTTATATCTGGGATGTTCAGTATTAAGTTTGATGCTTCTCTACACCCTATGACAAAATATGAGGTACCAATGACATTTTACCATTGCGTGGCTTCTGAAATATTGTTCAGCACATAGGGTGTTGGAGGGAGTAGTAGGGATAATATTTGTCACCAGGAATCAAAATTATTGGTAAAAAAAATAATTTTTCTTATTTTTTGTAAATATTACAGTACTATATATGAGTAACTATTGATCATAGAGACTTGAAATTAATCTTAATGCGTGCAGAATAACCACTTTCCCATACGTTGGTAATACATTTTACAGCTGTACGTGGTATAGATTTCAAGTTATAAGTGTGACGTTAATGACACTCATATTTGCTATTTTAGTTGACAAAAATGCTGTATCTCAGAAAGTATCGGTGCTAGAGACTTGAAAGTTGGACCAAAGTGTGCAAGCCACTTTCCTTTTCATTGGTAATAGATTGTTAAGCTCCAAGTGGTCAAAATTTTGAGTTTACATGCATGATGTTAATGACGATCAAAAAACATTACCACTATATTTATCACCTCAATACAGATCAGCAGATATTGGGACCCTTGGACATGAAAGTGCAGTGATAGCTGATTGCTTGATCTACACAATGCCAACTTAAAAAGGCATTTCTGGAGCGAAAATTTTTCAAATTTTTTTCGGCTGAAATTTCAAGGTTTTCAAATTTTGACCCACATACATACATACTTTTAAAGGAATTCATCTTCATGCACATACCAGGGCTCGAATATTTTAGATAGTCTGAAGTCTATTTGTAGAGCATCTTTCAGATCCGCAGATATAATAGCTTTGAGTGTGTACAAGGTGCTTTTGAGGTTCTTTTTTAGGATTTATATTTGTTTTCAATTTTTATTTTACCTTGAAGAATCCAATGAAAAACAACTTTATTAAATTTGGCTGTCTGCTAGTATGAAGGCCTAAAAAAATCGTTTTGCGATTAAGTTTCACCTATATCTTGCAAAAATTAATAGTTTTACACTTCATCGACTTATCTATCACAACTGACAGTATAAAGTGATTTTAAGATAGTAATATCGCTCTATTCAGCCTGCTGTTTACTGAAGCTGTTGGCTGTTCGAAAACAATGTTTGCCTCCCTCTGTGCTAAATTTCAATTGGCTTCAAACATGATTTAAAGCCTTCGAAGGCCACAGTATAACTCACTATGAGTTCTATGAATTAGTTGTTTTGAAGTCTGTGAGGTAAGAAGTTCAGCAGAAAGCCTAAGAAGTGAATCTATAAAGATTAATGCAATTGTACTAATTTCGTGTGGAAGCGCGTTAATCTGCAAGATTGGTATAGGACCGTGGTGTCCTGCCTGTTTGGGCTGCAGGAGATCCACAGGGAGGTTCAGAGGCACCTTCCAGTGGAGATGAGACTGTGTCTTAACTGTCACTCAGACATTGTGACAGAGACCCATGTCATATCATTATCAAATGCAATCTGTGTGATGATGATCTTAGGACCCGCTTACTTGATGCTGCTTCTAATATTTTTACAGATTTTATATCTACCATGTTGAAAAAACTTGCTTTTAAAACTAATCGACACACACTGAAAAAACACTTTGTCTAAAAATAGACAAATTTTGTCTGGATTTACACGAAATGGCATGTTAGCTGGTGTCCTTCCAAAGTCTTGTCTATTCCAGACAAAATCAAATGTGTGATATTTTAAACAATAATTTTGTCTAAAAAATTTTGTGTAAACCAACAAAATATATTGTCTGCTTTACACATCAAAACTGTCAGAATATGTGTTAATTTTATGATAGATATTTGTCTGTTGCAACATAGAACTTGTTTAGAAATGTGTCTGTTTTGACACAGGCCATTGCTTGATTTTGCATAAACTTTGTTTAGATTTTTGTCTATTTCAGCACAGATCATTGTCTGAAGTAACAATGTATTTGTTAAGAATTTTGTTTGTTCCAGCACATGCCCTTGTGCATAATAACATAGCCTTTGTTCAGAATTGTGTCTATTTCAGCACATGTCCTTGTGCATAATAACATAGACTTTGTTAAGAATTTTGTCTGTTCCAGCACATGTCCTTGTGCATAATAACATAGACTTTGTTAAGAATTTTGTCTATTTCAGCAAATGCCCTTGTGCATAATAACATAGACTTTGTTAAGAATTTTGTCTGTTCCAGCACATGTCCTTGAGCATAATAACATAGACTTTGTTAAGAATTTTGTCTATATCAGCACATGCCCTTGTTTAAAATAACATAGCCTTTGTTCAGAATTTTGTCTATTTCAGCACGTTCCCTTGTTTAAAATAACATAGCCTTTGTTCAGAAGTTTGTCTGTTCCAGCACATGCCCTTGTGTATAATAACATAGCCTTTGTTCAGAATTTTGTCTATTTCAGCATATGCCCTTGTTTAGAATAAAAAGCCTTTGTTCAGAATTTTGTCAATTTCAGCACATGCCTTTGTTTAAAATAACATGGCCTTTGTTCAGAGTTTTGTCTATTTCAGCACATGCCCTTGTGTATAATAACATAGCCTTTGTCAGAATTGTGTCTATTTCGGCACATGCTCTTGTGTATAGCTACATAGCCTTAGTTTAGAATTTTGTCCATTACAGCACAGATCATTGTCTGAATTAACAATTAGTAAATCTATGCGCAGTCAATGAATCCATAACCCCTTAGACATAGATAAACAAGGTATATTTCATTCTCCAAAATGCAATGATAACCAAAACAAGATTTCCATTGATTATATGAATGTTTATTTTTAAAATAGCAAATAATGATACAGTGTACACTGTACAGTACTTGAGGTATTATTAATCATATGCTAAGAAGAGAGTCAATATTTATTTTCTATAAATCATAAAGATATTTGCATAGTTCTTTTACAATATGAATGTACAAATCTAATAAAGTTTATAATTATGATTGGTCTACATACCCATCCCGAATAAAAATGTCCTTAATTTTAATGGGCAAGTCATAAATAATGTTTTCCGATTCAAGCAGATCATGTATTATACTGCTGCGCTTCGACAATGCTGCAGCTGCGAAGAGCAGGAAATTGTTGCTACCATGTGACACCTCCTTTGCTAAAGGAATCTTTCTCAATCCCGCATACTCATCCATGCTTGGTCCCACCTGAATAGTAATAGATAAAGAAAAGAAAGAGTGAATTACACCATCCATATTTTTATGTATTGATCCTTATTTTGTTATTTGTCAGTCATTTTCATGCAAGTAGAGCATCATTTAAACATTTGCATGCAAATAGACTACAACCCAGGTTGTTTTGCAATACCACATGAAGAAGTAGTGTATATAAACCATGCAGTATATATTGTGGTATACCCAATGGTTCTTTTTGCATAAAGAGATATGTTGGTGGTGTTATTACATTGCTTACCTTTGGGAAATCATGCCTAGGCTAGTATAGATCATCTGAGCAAAATTTAGCTCTCTTGTGAATTGTATAATTTGGCAAGAATAAGATCAAATGTTTGTACGATGTTATTTTGATATGCACCCCTACTCATGAAGAGATCTGTAGTCCTCTGTACCCACTCATGTAATTTTGTAATTTATTAATTAAACAGTTTTTCTTGAGTAACCACTACAATGTTACCAATATAATTTGACGCTAAACTTGTCGCAACACAACAACATCAGCCAAAAATAACATTTGCAACATCAGAAGATTGTTGCAAGTTGTCGTCGGGCACATCTTAAACACCACAAACATTGTAACCATTTGGTCTTATTATAATTATACACCAAGAAATATAATAACAAAATACAAAACTTAATATATGGCACTGCTGTGACTGTATATCCCCAAATCTTTAACTTACCTTTACATATTTCAGTCAGCTCCAGCAAACCCCACCATGTGAACTTCCCAGTGACAAATGTACTTTTAACCAAGCTAACAAATATGTAGTCAGTCTGAGTCAGTACACTTCTTAAGTGAAGCTTGATGACTTTAAGATCTAAACGAGGTCAGTTTTGATCCAGTTTAATTGTTTGCCATGTTGGCCAACAAAACAAAACATTTATAAAGAATATTAGTCTTGTACCAAGCAAAAAAGTATCCAATATTTTCTGCAATGTTTGATTTAGAAGTAAGTAGTTGAGGTTGTCAGACAGACAGAGACTCAAAACAAATTTAATCTGTTGCTGTTTTTGCAACAAATTATTCCCAATGAGACAAATATCACGCCCACGTCCTTTGAAAATGAAATGATTGCCCTCTTACTGTCTATCTATCTATCTATCTATCTATCTATCTATCTATCTATCTATCTATCTATCTATCTATCTATCTATCTATCTATCTATCTATCTATCTATCTATCTATCTATCATTTCAGAATTTTACTTGAAAGTGAAATGATTGCCCTCTTTTTATCCCAACGTGAAGAAAGAGATATTTTAATTGTTAAACAGATTTTAGAACTTAGACATTGTACGTTACCAGGTTTTAGCAAAGATGAAGTTTTTAACATAATTTTTGCCTTGTGCACAATGTGATGATTTTAATAATGCAATTTTTTTTTTCTTTCTCTGTTATATGCTTTTATAATGTCTGTGATACCTGTTTTTTATACATTTGATTATATACCATTTCTGTACAATTACTGTATGATTTGTGTATGAAATAAATGATATATATATATATACTATCTTCATTTCAGAACTTTACTTGAAAATGAAATGATTGCCCTCTTACTGTCTTCATTTCAGAACTTTACTTGAAAATGAAATGATTGCCCTCTTGCTGTCTTCATTTCAGAACTTTACTTGAAAATGAAATGATTGCCCTCTTACTGTCTTCATTTCAGAATTGCACTTGAAAATGAAATGATTGCCCTCTTACTGTCCTCATTTCAGAATTGCACTTGAAAATGAAATGATTGCCCTCTTACTGTCTTCATTTCAGAATTTTACTTGAAAATGAAATGATTGCCCTCTTACTGACTTCATTTCAGAATTTTACTTGGGTCATTGAGTGAATCTTCAATTACACACTTATAGCTCAATTGTAACTGATATGACGGCTGAATTTGAATAATGTATCAAACTACAAAAGTTCGGAAGTTAACCATAATTTTTTGTCTCGGTCTCGATTGCTAATGCCTTGGTCTTGGGCTCGGAGGGTCCATGCCTCGGTCTCAGTCTCGGTCTCTTAGGCTTATGCTTCGTGCTTGGT
This sequence comes from Platynereis dumerilii, assembly GCA_026936325.1. Taxonomy (NCBI): domain Eukaryota; kingdom Metazoa; phylum Annelida; class Polychaeta; order Phyllodocida; family Nereididae; genus Platynereis; species Platynereis dumerilii. The sequence continues at coordinate 7,350,927 of JAPTHN010000022.1, read as the reverse complement.
CTCAGACATCCTGGCCTCGGCTCAATCACTGCCGGTTTTTATAGAAATATGACGACGTCATATATATGGATTATTTTTATGACGTAGTTGACGCAGGTACTTACCAATTGACTATAAAAGGCTGATTAACACTTAAAGTATCCTGGACTTGAGTTCAATGGAGCTGGGAGTTTCAATCATCGATTACCTATCTCACATCCAGACGGCATCCTTCCCAACATTAGCAAATTCTGAAATCAATGCTCAACGTATAAGTTGTCTTACATATTTTGAAAGTCATAAATTCTGTCTGGGTCATAGAATAATTAATTGACAAAAACATACATTTCTTTGAAAAATCTAAACAAGTCATTAGTCATGTGGTAAATTATTGTGAAATTAATCAGCAGTTTATGATAAAGTCTCCTTCAAATATTAATTTTGGACGTCATTTGGAAATTACAATAATTCACCATGTGGAGTCTTAATGGTTCTGTGCATATATTAACTCTTAAAAATACTTTAAACATGCATATGTCATTAGTAACCAAGCAGTCAATTTCACCAATGAAATCGTGCAACGTTGATGATAACAGGATATTCCCATCGATGAAGGCTTCCAAGAAATTCATTCAGAGTAGTGCGGGGCAAGAAGCTCCAGATAGGCCTACGCTGTTTCAAACACCAAATATGTTTGTAACTCTAATATCTAAATAGATAGACTTTTGTTTCAATAGTTGTACACTGCTCCACCACTGAGTACGGTAGCATACAATGCCATCTCATAGTGTCACGGCAGTCACGTTTTTTGCTGAAAGAGGCAGAAGTTATGGACAAATAAGGTGGTTTAATCATATTTTAAGTTAATTTTGGTTATGTAGTAGGTCACATTGAATGAGTTGATCACTTAAATGTGTTATTAACTTACCACCTCAGGTCTAAAATGGGCATGATAAAACTCGATCAGGAGAAGGTAACATATTTTTTTCTGAGACAGTAGCATGGAAACCACATTACTGTACTCAACTTCTAATTTCACTGGATTATTTTGAACAAAAATCAATCAATATATATATGAAAAAATAGCTCTTTAGCATATATATATTGTATGTGATATATTGACACTGTGGAACAAGATTGACACTGAGACAACAGGTATTAAAGCTTTTGTGTTAGCTCATTTTATTCTGGGAGTATAGTATTTACTGTACTCATTGGTGGAGCAGTGTTGTGAGTGGAGTCAAGCCAGGCCTTTCTAACTGCATTAGCATTCCAATAATTAACCATAACTAATAGTTCTGACAGGGTCTCAAAGTTTTAGGGGGCTCCACGCCCGATGCTACTCTATAGCAGTTCAATAAGCATCATTTGCTGTGGCCAATCACGATGTAGATTTTTAGCTTGGTCTGATTGGTTGATAGCAGTCCACGAACCAATCAGATTAAGTTAAAGTACTACGTAGCAAGAATTCCAAAAACTCATGCATATTTAAACTACAGTAAGAACTTCTTGCGCGGTTGCCTTACACAAGTTTGCAGAAAGGGGATTCAACGATATTGAAGATGGCGACTTGTATTGGCAGAGTAACCGTGATGTTAATGATTGGTTTCATGGTTTTAAATTTGTAAGTATATTTCTTGCTGTAAATAAGAATCATTTTCATTTTACATTCATACACAATATTGGTCTGAGATAATAATGACATTAATGACGAGATCTTTGTCTGCATTATTTATCTGTGCACGCACCTTAAATTTAATTTCACTCTCTTATTGACAATACTATCTTAATACAGTTATAAAGCCATGCAGCATGATTGAATTAAAAATTAATGAAATAGTAAGTAGGGGGTATGCATACCAGAGGCCGGAGCCAAAGTGTATGCCTCCCAGACCAATTGTATGTATAGTTTATACCATATATTTGTATTGCTACAATATCAAGTGTGATATTCTTTGGTCAAAATAAACTAATCTTTCTGTCTCTCTGTCTGTCTATCGGTCTGTCTGTCTGCATGGGTTTGAACCCCGGTTGTGGAACCCACAATTTTCAGTGGACCTTCATGAGCAAAATCGCAGCTGGATGTTGTTCAGAAGAAACATTAAATTGGCAGCCCCTTGCATCATTGACTGTCATCATGTGCAGGCCAAGTAAAATATCACAAGGGATAAATGTGTAACATGTTGAGGACTCCTGCCCTCTCTCCCATCTGATCAATCGACTCTCGTGAGCATCCACAACAGGATTTAGAGGGATGCACATAACATATCTAATTATTATCTATCTATCTGTCTATAATAAATATTTTGTTGTCAAGTAATCCTACAATTTGGCTTATGTGGAGCCCATTCATACAAAATCACACATAGGCCTACAGTCCTACACACTAAAAATTGTTTCACATGAATTCATGCATATTACATAAGTTAGATAATACACATTCATATGGCGACATTAAAAAAAAAATATAAATTACATTCACATCGATTCACACACCAGTTATGCTATTACCATTACTGAAGATTACCATTACTGAAGATTATGCCGGAGTCACTTTAGTGCCTCCATAAGCATATCGTGCGCAAACTTTTTGTTGGGCGAGCGACATTTGCCCGACTTTCAAGATCTAGATTTAATACCATGCATTTCAAAAGAAATTGCTCTCATATCTTATCATCTGCCTGAATTGTTTTGCCTTATTGCTTGAATGTTAATGTTTCCCAACCTTTCGGGGTGGGGGGGGGGGGGCAACTAAATATTATATTTTTTCCTTGAATCCCAACCAGCCAAAAATTCTTGCTTTTAAATTTCCCATTTCCTCTATTTACAGAGCTACAGCTCAGGACCCTCAACCTCAAATGAATAGCAGCATAAGTAAGTATCCTACATATATATTTGTGGAAGAAACTATATCATCTCAACCATAAGGCTTTTGCCTGTCAACTAATAACACTATGAATCTCTCCTCCAAACTCCTGAATTCACATGAGGATTTCAACCATGCAACGATTAGCCTCAACTCTCATTCGTTTTGCTACTGCTATAGATCCGGTTAAGGTTTTTGTAAGTGTCCATTTGTGACCTTACTATTTCACTTACAGTTATGAAATTTGTTATAGATATTGGCCTGTGGGTATTGCTCGGGAGTATGTCGAGGAATTCAAGATGGCTGCCATTTTGTGGTGGCCATTTTGGCAGCCATTCTTGAACTGGCCACCGTGACCATAATATTATGCTTACAGTTATGAAATTTGGTAAAGCTATTGGACTGTGGCTATTGGTTGGCAACATGTCCAGAAATCCAAGATGGCTGCCATTTTGTGCCAGCCATCTTTCTTCATTCTTGAACTGCCCACTGTGACCTTAATATTTCGCTCACAGTTATGAAATTTGGTGCACGTATTGCCCTTTGGATATTGATTGGGAACATGTTGTCAAATCTAAGATGGCAACCATTGTGTGGCGGCTATTTTGCCAGCCATCTTTCTTCATTCATCATTAATATTTCTCTTTCAGTTATGAAATTGGATGCTGGTATCAACCTGTGGGTGTTGGTTTGGAATATGTCAACAAATCCAAGGTGGCTGCCATTTTGTGGCGGCCGTTTTGGCAGCCATTCTTGAACTGGCCACCGTGACCATAATATTATGCTTACAGTTATGAAATTTGGTAAAGCTATGGCCTGTGGCTATTGGTTGGCAACATGTCCAGAAATCCAAGATGGCTGCCATTTTTTGTGCCAGCCATCTTTCTTCATTCTTGAACTGCCCACTGTGACCATAATATTCGGCTTACAGTTATGAACTTTGCCACAGGTTTTGGCCTGCGGGTATTACTTGGGAACATGTCCACAAATCCAAGAAGGCTGCCCTTTTGTGGTGGCCATCTTTCTTCATTCTTGAACTGCCCACTGTCACCTTAATATTTCCCTTTATGCAGTTATTTACAGAATAAAAAAATCTTTTTTTAAGACTGCCCAAAACTATTTCTTTTCTTTCACCAAAAATAGCCAAGAATTTATTTCTTTAAACACAGAATCGAAATGGTCTCCCCCTCACATCATCAGAAAATGCCTTTTACTGTCCATATATTCTTCTTTCTCAGACTTTTGTGACACTCATTCTCCACACCGCCAAAAGCCTGCTTGCCTGCCATTTGTGTTATCCTTTATCACGGGTAAATGCTAGTCTTTAAGTAATTGTTGACCAAATACAGTTTTTTGTAGAGTTTCCTTATCTGTATCATTCCCATATCAGTCTCAATTCGATTTAATTTCATTTATTGGACCTATAAGAATATTAATGAGCTGTCTCTGAGAAAATCGGACGGGGGTGTCTGGATGGCCCGACTCGCATTATTATAGTATTACAAGGGCAATGTGAGGAAAAAATGTCCATAAATAAATAAATCAGCATGTTCGTTGGACTCTCAGAAACCATCCATCCAACAAATGGTGTGAATGCTATATTGATAATATATGCAAAATAATGCCAGAATCTGACTGTAATACTTATTTTATATATGCAGACTACTTGAGGCTTGGGAGGCACAACAGCATTTCTGATAATGGCAAAATATATTGGTAAAATTAGGCCAAAACTTGAAATGGGAATGGCTGCCAATCTAACATAATCCTAATACCTCAGACTTGCAAGTAAAGATGCTAGAAGGCCAGTGTGACCTATTTTCATTTATGAAAAGAAAAAAATGTATATGGAAGTGTACTGTTACCTTCTGAAAAGAAAAGAAGAATTCCTACCACCGCTACATCCAGTCCCCCACTTTCCCCCACTTTCCCCTTCATACCAGGAAGGGACATTCTATAACATTTCAAGTTACCCAACCATATCAAATCCAGTTCACATCATGATACTTGTTTATAATTGCGTACTGCACTGGTGATTAATTGTCAGTTATCTTATTAACTATGCTTGTATTTCACATACTTCAAATATCACCAAGCACACACAGTCCTCCCACCCATTCATGTGGAGTTGTCAAACTTTGCACCAGAGTTGTTGCAGTGTTATTGACCAGTTTGGCCTTGACATAAGTGTGAAACTATGATGGAGTTGTCCATGAGGAATGCCATTGGCCAGTTTGCCCTATGGCATCATAGCTGTTACCAAATTTACATATATGCTTAAATGCTGTGTAATGTCTTGAGCTAGGACATCATTGGTCAAAATTTAACAAAAAAATGATTTCTTCAGATCAATTGCCGGAGCTGTAATTTGTACCAAAATGACTTAAAACAACGGAAAAAAGTTTTTACTCAGCTGCTATGCTTCACCATGGCGCTATCATTAAGACCAATAATAACAAAGCAAATACTCCATCGCCTGAAACATCAGTTGCCGGAATATATTCTCCTGCAGATCTACAAATGGCCTCTCATATTTCATATGGCATATCTATTTGGGGCAATACTCAGCCTGGCCAGATGAAAAGAATTCTTTTGTTGCAAAAAAAAAGCCATGAGATGTCTCTCCAAGTCCTCTTACCTGTCTACAAGTTGACCGCTATTTGCTGCCACCTAGGGTGCAAAATTCGCAAGCTCCTGTGAGCGGTCAACAGAATTTCGATCTCTGGAAGAAACCAGGACAGTGTGGAAGAAACCAGGACAGTTCCATCATTTAGTGATGGTCTAGTTTATTTCCAAAAACTCGAGTGTCTAATCTGACTTTGGTTTGGCTTCAATTTTAAGCAGACAGCTTGTAAATACCAAAATAAGTTGGAACTATTTTTTATCATGGAGGATGTAGGCCTATACATTGTAGCTCACATATATTGCCAGTATAGAGGAGGCCACTTGTGGCATGGACAAGGCATTTTGCTGAGTGTAACACAGCTTTTATGAAATTGTGAATTATATTGTGGTCCTAGTTCATAAATCTCCATAAAGTAACAGAATAAATACAATTGAGCATTTTTGATATCACAAAGCAAAAACATAAGCTATGTATCGACACATGAATAAGTGAGAATGCATTCTTTTTGGACCCTTTTCTGACTACAATTTAACATGCACTAAATGGCATAAGAAGATTGAGTACCATCAAACTTCTGATGAGTAAAATCATCCCTTTCACAGGCAAAGTGTATGCTAAAGTTTCAAAACTTTCTTTTTGTCTCATGTTTTCCAAACATTTTCATTCAAAGCAGTGGACTGGATATTTGCCAGAAACCATGCTTCGTGAAAGTAGTTTGGCGTAGTAATATGGACAGCTATTGTTCGACCTGATCTGGTGATCTGTCCAAAACAGATCAAATTATTGTTGACCCAATTCGATTTTCCAGGGACTGTCAGCATTCTGCTGCCACTTGACAGTCCCGAACAGAGACAGTCCTCTTACAATGCTCACACTGACCCTTTTTTTCTTATGCCAACTCCAACACCTTCTGGAAGACCAGGAAAAAGCTGCTACAACCTCCGAAGAAAGAATACTCAACCATAACAGAAGACGGCACTACCCTCGACAACCCTGAAGATGCAAAAAACTACATTGCAAACTATTTTGAAGAGTTGTACCAAGCGAGAGAAGGGAAAGAAGAACAACAAAGCAATACAAAAATGATAATAGACTTCATATACGACACGGCGCAACAACTAAACTCAGAACCCACTGAAGAGATCTCAAAAAAGGAGATCCTTGATGCAAGGAAAAACCTCAAGCGACAAAAAGCCCCTGGACCGGACAATATCCCAAACGACGTCATCACAGAAGCCACCACGCAGACATTGGAGCTATACAGAAAAATCTTCAACAATATAATCAGGGACAAAAATATCCCTAAACAATGGCAATTAGGCCACATAATCCCAATATACAAAGGAAAAGGAACAAAGGGAAAATGTTCCAGTGAAAGGGGCATTACCCTCAGCAGCAACATGGGAAAATTATACAAACGTATCCTTAACGAAAGAGTGAGGAAGAATACAACAATCACCGACGCCCAAGGAGGAGGAAAACGAAAGGTATGCACTGCTGACCACATCCTCATCCTTAAAGAAATAATCAACGGAAATAGAAACCTATATGTTACATTCCTTGATGTGACCAAGGCATATGATAAGGCATGGCTAGATGGGATAATGTACGCCATGCACAAATCCGGCCTAAAGGACAGGACATGGCTAGACGTCCTCCAAATCAACAGAAACCTAAAAGCCAAAATCATGACACAGCACGGTCCGACAAGAGAAATCAATATCAAGGACAGCATAAGACAAGGAGGAGTACTATCCGTCATAAAATATGCCACAGTCATGGATGAAATAAATAAAGAAATTGAAAAAGAACAACTGGGCATCCAAATAAATGACACTACAAAATTAGGATGCCTCCTATGGATGGATGACGTAGCCCTGTTCGCATAATCAAAAGAAGAACTGAAAAAACTGCTGAAGATAACCCAAGAAACAGCGGACAAATACCATATTGTGTTTGGAAAGGAAAAGAGCAAAACCCAAAAATTTGGAAAAAGACAAACAGCAGAAGAGCCCTGTAAGCTAGGAGAGATGCAACTAGACTGGGCAGAGAACTACAAGTACCTCGGCATGATCATAAACAACAAACGCAACAACAAAGACCACATAAGCGATGTAAAACGTAAGGCTGAGGCTGCATACCAAACAATCCTGTCAATTGCAGGATCAAATGACTTAAAAGCGATTGAAATGGAAACAATATGTAATAGATAACGCCCTCGTTTGTGACGATATGCAATATATCCGAGGGCTTTAGCCCGAGGATTATTGCATATCGTCACAAACAAGGGTGTTATCTAACTTATACCACTAAGTACAAAACAAATTTATTTAAATCTCTTTGTTTGCTTTCAATCCTTCTTGTTTGACAACATTTCATTGTATTTGTTGCACATTCATTTTCCTCAGTTCATTTGAAGGTTGGCAGCCCTGAAGGCAACAGGTCAGAATTCTTTATTCTCAGGAAAGATAGATGGAAAGATAGATAGAAAGATCGATAGATAGATATAGTCCGGCAGTAGAATGCCATTTTTGGGCCTAACCCAAAAGTTTCGGTTAAAGTTTTTTTCGCTCTTGATCCTGTATCTATATGGTCCAAGGAACATTTTCAGGGGGGGTGTGAAACTCTCACCCTTGAGCATTCCGAGAAATCCAAGATGGCGTCCAAAATGGCCGCCGGACCAGCAATTGGTCATGAATTGGCTCCTAATTTAACTAGGATGACAAATAAAATATCAAAATAGGGGTTTTGAGGGTCAAGGATTCCAGAAATGGATAAATCAAACCCATACAATTGCAATTTCTAGCTTAAGTGGCCTAAATTTTGCATTTAAACCGTAAAATTGGCGTCAAAAATCGAGATTAGGCATATGTGACCTGCTCCACCAAAATGTGCTTAAAGAATAAGCAAGGTATCTATTACTGTGGCTTCCCCTGAATCTACTTGAAAGGTGCTTTCAAATGATGGGTCATATGTGGGTACATGTCAATTGCACCCAAAGTAATAACATGCCAAAAAGCTGAACAATGTAAAAAATGAAGCCGCAGAATTTAAGAAAGTGGCCTTTACATTTCAAGCCAAAGTGACAAAATTATAGCTAGCACTACGCCTCACAGTACTTAATGAACTTCACTATTTTGTTTGATACTTATTAGTGCACTTCACCCTTAATGATGTAATTTACAAGGACAAAATGATTGCCGGGCGTACTCCAAAAAAGCATCAAATCTCCTCAGAAAATTCTCTTGCCAAATGCTTGCTTAAAAATCTTTGTACATAAGTTTTTTCCTGGAGTAAGGCTATCTATACCAATTAGTTATTACTCTAATTAATTGACTCATTCACATGAAACTATATAAACTTTGCCCTCACAAAAGTTGCCAAAGACAACAATTGAAGCAGATCAGAGGGCCCATCCCTCTGTATCCATGAGAATATTTCATGGGACCAAGTTTCTTGATATCCTTTAGAATAATTAAATGTCATTTGAACAAAACAAAAAAATTTTTAACAGGACTGTCAATGTCCACATCCATTTTGGTTGGTTGGAATGAGTTATCCAGTGATTGCGATAGGTGGAATTGAGAATATCAGGGAGGATTTTGTGTTTTTCAGAGGATATTTGTGACACTGACAGCAAGATGCATGTAACTTTTGGAGGGTTGACTATTGTAGTACAGGAAAACCAAGGAGCCAAATGTAAGCTGACATCAAGGGCTAGCCATCCTCATCCATTTTGGTTGGTTAGAAATTAGTTATCCAGTGATTAGGACAGGCGGAATTGAAAATGCATGGGAGGATTTTGTGTTTCCGAAGAGATTTTTGACACTGCCAGCAACATTTATTTACCTTTTGGAGGGTTGACAGTTGTAGTAACAAGGACACCAAGGTGCTAAATGAAAGCTGACATCAAGGGCTATCCATCCACATCCATTTTGGTTGGTTGGTTTTAAGCTACCAAGTGATTAGGATGGGGGGAATTGAAAATACATGGGTGGATTTTCTGTTTCCCGGGAGATTTTTGATGCTGACAGAAACATTTATTAAGCCATTACAGAGTTGACAGTTGTACTAACAAGGAAACCAAGATGCAAAATAAAAGCTGAAATCAAAGGCTATCCATCCACATCTATTTTGGTTGGTTAGAAATTAGTTATCCAGTGTTTAGAACAAGCAGCATTGAAAATGCTCAGGAAGATTTTGTGTTTCAGAGGAGATTTTGGACACTGACAGCAACATTTATTTAGCTTTTGGAGGGTTGATAGTTGTAGTAACAAGGAAACAAAGGTGCCAACTGAAAGCTGACATCAAGGGCTATCCATGCTCATCTATTTTGGATAGTTAGGAAGGATTTATCTAGTGATTAGGATAGGTGGAATCGAAAATGCATGGGAGGATTTTCTGTGTCCAAGGAGATTTTAAATAATGACTGCAACAATAATTTAGCTTTTTGGAAGGTTGACAGTTTGAGTAACAAGGATACCAAGGTGCCAAATGACAGCTGACATCAAAGGCTATCCATCCACATCCATTTTGGTTAGTTAGGAAGGATTTATCTAGTGATTAGGATAGGTTGAATCGAAAATACATGGGAGGATTTTGTGTTTCCGAAGAGATTTTTGACACTGACAGCAACATTTATTTACCTTTTGGAGGGTTGAAAGTTGTAGTAACAAGGACACCAAGATGCTAAATGAAAGCTGACCTCAAGGGCTATCCATCCACATTCATTTTGGTTGGTTGGATTTAAGCTACCAAGTGATTAGGATGGGGGGAATTGAAAATACATGGGTGGAGTTTCTGTTTCCCGAGAGATTTTTGATGCTGACAGAAACATTTATTTAGCCTTTGGAGAGTTGACAGTTGTACTAACAAGGAAACCAAGGTGCCAAATAAAAGCTGAAATCAAGGGCTATCCTTCCACATCCATTTTGGTTGGTTAGAGACTAGTTATCCAGTGTTTAGAACAAGCAGCATTGAAAATGCTCAGGAAGATGTTGTGTTTCCGAGGAGATTTTTGACACTGACAGCAACATTTATTTAGCTTTTGGAGGGTTGATAGTTGTAGTAACAAGGAAACAAAGGTGCCAACTGAAAGCTGACATCAAGGGCTATCCATGCTCATCCATTTTGGTTAGTTATGAAGGATTTATCTAGTGATTATGATAGGTGGAATCAAAAATGCATGGGAGGATTTTCCGTGTCTGAGGAGATTTTTAATAATGACTGCAACATTCATTTAGCTTTCTGGAAGAAGGACAGTTGGAGTAACAGGGATACCAAGGTGCCAAATGACAGCTGACATCAAGGGCTATCCATCCACATCCATTTCGGTTGGTGGGGATTACGCTACCAAGTGATTGGGATCAGGGGAATTGGAAATACATGGAGGATTTTCTGTTTCTGAGGAGATTTTTGACAATGAAAGCAACATTTATTAGCCTTTGGAGAGTTGACAGTTGTACTAACAAAGTAACCAAAGCGCCAAATAAAAGCTGACATCAAGGGCTATCCATCCATATTCATTTTGGTTGGTTAGAAATTAGTTATCCAGTGTTTAGGACAGGCGGAATCGAAAATACATGGGAGGATTTTGTGTTTCAGAGGAGATTTTCCACACTGACAACAACATTTATTTAGCTTTTGGAGGGTTGACAGTTGTAGTAACAAGGAAACTAAGGTGCCCACTGAAAGCTGACATCAAGGGCTTTCCATCCTTATCCATTTTAGGGAGGATTTATCTAGTGATTAGGATAGATGGAAGCCAAAATACATAGGAGGATTTTGTGTTTCCGAGGAGAATTTCGATATGACTGAAACATTTATCTATCTTTTTGGAAGGTTGAGAATGGAGTAACAAGTAAATCAAGGTTTAAACAAAAGCTGGCATCAAGGGCTATCCATCCACATCCATTTTGGTTAATTAGGAATGAATTATCTAGTGAAAAGGACAGGTGGCATTGAAAATACATGGGAGGATTTTCTGTGTCCAATGAGATTTTCGCCACTAATAGCAACCTTTATTTAGCTTTTGGAAGGTTGACAGTTATAGTAACAAGGAAATCAAGGTGTCAAATGAAAGCTGATATCTAGGGCCATCCATATACACCAGACAATGATAACATACCTTTGTTAGTTTGACATATATATTTTGGTGTCGATGGCTTGAAATTTAACATTCATTTATTCAGTTTCCGGAGCTTCATAATTAGCATGTTTGACATGTTATTTCTTTTGATGTAACTGACATGTACCCACATATGACCCATTCTTTTAAAGCACCTTTCAAGTAGATTCAGGGGAAGCCACAGTAATAGATACTTTGCTTATTCTTAAGCACATTTTGGTGGAGCAAGTCACATATGCCTAATCTTGATTTTCGATGCCAATTTTACAGTTTTAATGCAAAATTTAGGCCATTTAAGCTAGAAATTGCAATCTTATGAGTTTGATTTATCTGTTTCTGGAATCCTTGACCCTCAAAACCCCTATTTTGATGTTTTATTTATCATCCTAGCTAAATTAGGAGCCAATTTATGACCAATTTCTGGTTCGGCGGCCATTTTGGACGCCATCTTGGATTTCTCGGAATGCTCAAGGGTGAGAGTTTCACACCCCCCCTGAAAATGTTCCTTGGACCATATAGATACAGGACCAACAGAGAAAAAAACTTTAACCGAAACTTTTGGGTACCACCCCTCCACTGCCGGACTAATAGATCGATAGATAGATAGAAATAACGCAATACATTAATTTCATAGATTAATTTTATAGCTAGATAGCTAGATAGCTAAATAGATAGATAGATAGATAGACAGATAGATTGATTGATAGACGGATAGAGAGATAGCTAGGTCGATAGTGCAGCCCTTTCAGCCAAGGTCTGTTTGGTGAGCTAGATTATTTCAGTCGCTGAGCAAATTCTATTTTGAAGTTACAAAATACATTCCAAAAAATAATAGAAAGCAAAGAGCAGGGGTTCGGGGGCGGCAGCCCCCGAATTAAGAAGAAAAAATAATTCTTTGAGCTTGCCAAATAGGGCCAAAATTGTTGGTCTGCTGCTCCGCGATCTGATAACAATTCAATTCAATTATTTTATTATAGTGAATGCAAGGCAATTGTATTGCTAAGTATGCCTATTGGGCTTACAATCGCTTTCAATGAGTCATGTATAAACTTTGAGGTAGGTTTTATAAAATCTTCTGACATTAATATTTTTATCTTAGTCTCCTCTTCGAGAAAATCGATTAAATTATATCTTTCCCTTGCCTGATTTAATAAATCATATCTTAAAATATTATATTTATCCCAGTACAAGAGGAAATGAAATTCGGATTCTATACAATTTTGATTTCAATATAGACACAACCTGTATTCGATGAGGATATCCGTAAATCTGCCTGTTTCTATACTTAATGGTGGTATTCTGAGACGAAACTGTGCTAATACCGAACGAATACTTCTATTATTGATAACTTTAACATAGTTTTCGGCCATAATAAACTGCAAAACCTGAGTTTTGGTGTAGTATTAATTTCTCTATTCACTGTTCTTCATGATAGCTGCATAAGCGAGTTCTTACAAAATTTGAGTTAATATACATATTATCATTAAAATGATTTATTATATCCAAATCTTCACAAATCTTTCTTAATTCACTCGCCCAATTACTCTTGCAGAGTCTTTTATCCCAATTAAAAACCTTCTTTTAGCAACCTATTATCATCTGTTCTCTGAAGCCTATTCCAAAATTTTACCATATCTACTTTTCTACAAATTTCCCTTTTAACAACAAGAGCTTGTTGAAACTGTGAGTTAACACTCAACGGGTTACAATGTTTGCAGCAATTATGGAGGTCCTTGCAGCTTATTTTGATATGCAAAATAATTATTTTTAATTGTAAGGACATACCAGGATTGCATTGCTGGCTCATTGAACTTAGAGACACACACTAAGCGAGATATTGAACAAATCTACAAAATTTTCACAATTAAGGTCAGTGTCCTTGACCATGTTGCCAATATGCATTTGTGCTAAAACAAAATTGACTCTGAGACGTAAGGAAGTTTTATACACCCAGAGAATCTACCTAAGACGAATCCTTCCAGCGCTGCATTTTACTACTGATTTTCGTCACGAGCGTCTAGGCCAATCAGCGCCCAATATTCTTCTCCACTTCAAAAGTTTACAGGCGATTTACGAAGCAACTATTTACTTCTCAGAGATTTACGACCTACCATTTTGAAGGTCTCAGAGAGATCTATCTGCCAATGTGAGAATCACATAGATCTCTAACCCTTCAGGGGACGTGCGTAACAGATTTTTATAAAATTTACAAAGCACAAAGACATCCCAAAATTATGCCTTAACCATTTTGAAATTTCCAACAATTCAAGAACAGATGGCAACCGTCTCGACCCTGGTTGCCAGACCTATATACAACCTTTTATATCCAGGAAGACATAAGGACCACATACTGGCTCTCAAATAATAATCACAGACATTCAATTTATCACAATCCAGTGACAAACATATGAAGATTTAAGCAATTTATTTGAAAATTCCCAATATTCCATCGCAAATAAATTCCCGGAAATTTTCCCTGGAAAATTTCCAATATTTCCGGAATCGTTCCCAGTCTTTGCATCCCTACATTTGCATGATAGTAATAGTCACCAAAGTGTAAGGAAGTTTTTCACAAACACCAAGTTAAGTATACATGACAAAATCGCAATTAAATATGCAGCTTTAACATCGGTTTATCGGTTTGCTTGAAGTGTTTTTTATTAGAAAAATTGTTAATTTCTCAAGTAAAATGTTTTTCTACTGATGAAATTCTCATTTGCTTTGTTACAATTATGACATGTTATGAACCTGACAATTAAAACATTATTATTATTTTTTCAGCCTGCCGCATGGTCCTGGATGTGGTACTGCTTATAGACACCTCTGGAAGTATTGGCAATAATTTTCCAATGTTCAAACAGAGCCTCATCAACTTTGTGCAGGGTTTTGATGTGGGTCCAGATAAAGTGCGCTTCGGTGCAGTTACTTACAATACTACGGCTACACTGCTCTTCACTCTGGACCAACACGACAACATTGTCGATTTATCTTCTGCCATAGATGAGATCTCGGAGCCAGGCGGACTAACCAATATGGCAGCTGCCTTTAGAAAAACCCGAAATGAAGCACTCGTGCCTCCGGGAGACAGGCCAATGGTGCCCAATGCTTGTGTATTATTCACTGATGGCGTACCGACTAGAGAAGAAAATGAAACTGAACCTGAGTCGGATCTCCTGAAACATAGTTGCAAAGTCACAACAGTTGGTATCGGTGACTCCACAGACAACCAGCAACTCAGACGACTGTCAAGTGGCAACCGATCATTTCATGCGTCATCTTTTGATGGGTTGAACTCAATCCTACAAGACCTTACGCTGGCAGTTTGTGAACTTCCTGTAGAACCAACCTCTACTGCGGCACCAACACACGCTCCAACACAACCTCCCACAACCACTCCAGGTAAGAAATCACTGACATATGACCTGCTCTCAGCCAATGGGAGCTCTGCTTTCATGTTGGAGATATAATGTAACAGGAAAATTATCCTGGACAGAGGCGTAGTATATGTACAGAATGAATAATAGATGGGAAAGAGCACAGGCCGCAGCCATTGAGGTAATGAGCTAAGATCTAGTCTATATACACATAGAAGGTGCCTCACATGAGAATTGGTCAAATCAACAGGGCCAGCTTGTAAGGCTTCTCACAGCACTATTATTCAGAGAAAGCACTTAACCTGACTGACATGAGTTCATCACAATATTTGACAATGTTTTGAAGTGTTACCTGCATATACTACATCTTCAACATCTTAGAATTCCTGTTTAAAGTGCTGGGCAAGGCTCAGTAGCTCATGAGAAATTCAGAAGCCCTCAGTGACATCTGCAATTCTGCATGCTCCAGTTAAGTCAGTTGACCTCGGGGCCCTGAGAGGATTTCATTGTCTGTTAGTCAGAAATGGCTGTACCCATGATAACAGCATTTGTGATTTGGCAGTTTAAGCAGGTGTGATGAGCTGTGGGCATGGTTGAGAGACCAAGCTGAGATTGACATTGGATCAATTGATTGACTAACGTACTGAACAATTTGGAAGGCCTTCCTATGTTTCAGTATGTCACAGTTGTGTTTTCTCTGTTGCTTAATTATTTTGACAATTAACAGAAACTTACAACACCAAAACAATAACTGTCAATTTGGGGATTATGTCAAGGTTGATCAATTTTTAAAACACTCCACCATTGGCTGAATGCTTTCATGACCTTTGATGGTCTGATTACTTTGCCCAGATCAGATAAACCAATGAGATGAGACACAGAGGTCATCCAGGGCTTCTGACAGGATCACCAATATCAGGAGTGAGGCACCTTCTATGTGTATATAGACTAGATCTTAGCTCATTACCTCAATGGCTGCGGCCTGTGGAAAGAGCCACTGGCTCACTGAGCAGAGCGAGGTTTCTCTTCCCTTATGGCAAACATGTGAGGAGTGAGCCAGACTCATTTCTATCCACATTCAGTGGACTAGCAGGTAGTGGGTGACGTCACAATGCAATTGTGAATGAGCGGATGTTGATTACATTGTTGTCTCGACTAATCTGACCACAGAAGTCAGTACTAGCTACCTTAGGTCATGAAATGCCGTGGAGCCCAGATTGGAGTGAGCTAGATAGTTCAATCAAAAAGGCACTTTTTTCTCATCAGGCGTGACTACCTTCTTCTTGTAAAATTATTTTCCGCCTCTTGTTCAGAAAAAATAGAAATTTTTTGGAAGAAAAAAAATTTCCAGAAAAAAATAAAAATTTTCGAAAAAAAAAAGATTTCCAAAGAGGAAAACATTTTCCCAAAATAAAATGATGTTTGCAAAACAAAAGTTTTCCAAAAAATGAAAATGCCCTCGGCCAAATTTCAAGGCCTGAATTTTTACAAATGGTTTTAGTGGTTACAAAAGCTATATTAAAATTGAATTATTACATAATCATGACCCTAAGTTTGTCCCAGGGGTGTCCCAGGGGTGTCCCAGGGGTGTCCCAGGGGTGTCCCAGGGGTGTCCCAGGGGTGTCCCAGGGGTGTCCCGGGGGTGTCCCGGGGGTGTCCCGGGGGTGTCCCGGGTTCTCCCAGGGTTCTCCCAGGCTTTTGATAACATTTGCAAAGACATGTTATGAACCTAACAATTAAAATGTTATTACTTTTTTTCAGTCTGCAGCAGGGTTTTGGATGTGGTCCTGCTTATAGACACCTCTGCAAGTTTTTTCGATGATTTTTCAATGTACAAACAGAGCCTCGTCAACTTTGTGCAGGGTTTTGATGTGGGTCTAGATAAAGTGCGCTTCGGTGCAGTTACTTACAATACTACGGCTACACTGCTCTTCACTCTGGACCAACACGACAACATTAACGATTTATCTTCTGCCATAGATGAGATCCTGGGGCCAGGTGGACTAACCAATATGGCAGCTGCCTTTAGAAAAACCCGAAATGAAGTACTTGTTTCTCTGGGTGACAGGCCAAATGTGCCCAATGCTTGCCTATTTGTCACTGGTGGCGTACCAACTATAGAAATAAATGAAACTGACCCTGAGTCGGATCTCCTGAAACAAAGTTGCAAAGTCACAACAGTTGGTATCGGTGACTCCACAGACATGCTGCAACTCAGACGACTGTCAAGTGGCAACCGATCATTTCATGCGTCATCTTTTGATGTGTTGAACTCAATCCATAGAAATACATAGAACGGACATGAGGCTCTGGCAGATGAAGCAACCAAATCCACCATCTTGGAACTGCCCTGAATACTGGTACAATGGACTGTGACGTCACCAACAACTGTGATGTCACTTATAACAATAGCATGACGTCACATCATAATTATTCTATTGTGACATCATGTCTCAGGGCAGTTCCAATATGGCGGATTTGGTGACCTCATCTTGAGGTGGCCTCATACAGCCTCATGTCCCTTCTATGTATTTCTATGACTCAATCCTACAAGACCTTACGCTGGCAGTTTGTGAACTTCCTGTAGAACCAACCTCTACTGCGGCACCAACACACGCTCCTACACAACCTCCCACAACCACTCCAGGTAAGAAATCACTGACATATGACCTGCTCTCAGCCAATGGGAGCTCTGCTTTCATGTTGGAGATATAATGCAAACAGGAAAATGATTCTCAACAGAGGCATAGTATATGTACAGAACGAATAATAG
Organism: Platynereis dumerilii; assembly: GCA_026936325.1. Classification (NCBI taxonomy): domain Eukaryota; kingdom Metazoa; phylum Annelida; class Polychaeta; order Phyllodocida; family Nereididae; genus Platynereis; species Platynereis dumerilii. Next base: position 7,333,182 of record JAPTHN010000022.1, on the reverse strand, counting down.
ATGGGAAAGAGCCATCGGCTCACCGAGGTGTCTCTTCCCTTATGGTAAACATGTGAGGAGTGAGCCAGACTCGTTTCCATCCACATTCAGTGGACTAGCAGGTAGTGGGTGACGTCAACAAGCAATTGTGAATGAGCGGATGTTGATTACATTGTTGTCTCGACTAATCTGACCACAAAAGTCAGTTCTAGCTACCTAAGGTCGGGAAATGCAGTGGAGCACAGATTGGAGTGAGCCAGATGGTTGAATCAAAAAGGCACTTTTTTCTCATCACTTGCGATTACCTTCTTCTTCTTGTAAAATTATTTGCCGCCTCTTGTTCAGAAAAAAAAAAAATTCGAAAAAATAGAAATTTTGGAAGAAAAGAAATTTAAAAACAAAAATAAAAATTTTCGAAAAAAAAAAGACTATTCCCCCCAAAAAAAAAAGTTTTTTCGAAAAACAATTATTTTCCAAAAAAAAAAACAAATGTTACATTTTCCCTAAAAACTTTAACATTTTCTTTTAGAATATTGCCTTTCCACCCTATCTGTCTTTGTCCACATTTTTTTCTCCAAACTTTTTATTGAACAAACCTGAATACAAAAATGAATATCGAGAAATAATTTAGATAATTACAATTCGGAGTCTTTAAAATTTTTTTTTTGCGTTCAGGCAGTCCCGTCTTCATGCTTTGGCATTTACATACTAAAATATTAATATTGAAATTCAGGAAGATTATTACACAGAAAAAAGTACCGGTCATCAACGAGTTTTTACAGGCATAAAATCGATGCAATTGGAACTACGGTATCAATATGGTGAGAATTTCATTAAAAGTTCTTAAGGATAACTTATGTTTTGGCATAAAATCGATGCAATTGGAACTACGGTATCAATATGGTGAGAATTTCATTAAAAGTTCTTAAGGATAACTTATGTTTTGGCATAAAATCGATGCAATTGGAACTACGGTATCAATATGGTGAGAATTTCATTAAAAGTTCTTAAGGATAACTTATGTTTTGGCCGGCGGAATGGTTTTGGTAGGTAAAAAGGCAATTTACCATCCGTAGAGGTTGATGAGAGATGCCAAAAAGCTTAAATAGCTACGTTTTAACATAGTTTTTTTTTTCTGGGAAATCTGATGAGAATTGACAAAATTATTATTTGAATGTGAAATTCCGAGGCTTGTTGCAGCATGCTGTTCTTTTCTAAATGGTCTAAACCACTGAGTTGTGTGCCATTGTTGCCATTGCTGCCATTCTCAATTGGTCTCGATACCACTGGTGGTCATAGGTGGAGTCATCGGAGGAAGCAGTTATGTTATTTTACAAAATATCGATAAATTAATCGTTACTGACAATTAAACTTCCCATGTTGTTATTGAACATTTTGCCAATATACTACTTCCAATCCCTGGATCATTACATGGGGTCCAAGACCAGCCCGGTGTCAGCCAAGAATCTTGTCTCTGGTGTCTTTATTTTATTTTTTTCATCTGTGCATCTTCATCGCATGCAAATGAAATCCTACAATGAAAATATGTTTTTGAAAACAATAAATATTCAACTGTTTTGTAAGATCTGCTCATAAACCCTTTCCAATAAAAGGATGAATTACTTATCTCCACAGACTATTGGGAATTTTATGTAAATATATGACATAAAAAGTCTTTCACCAAATCTTTTTGAACTCTTTCTACTTTAAAAATTTGGATCAGATAAACCTAAAAATGTCAGAATTTGAAAGCACACATAAGTGTTCCAAACAGAAAATATGGCAGGGGGTCAAATACTTATTTTCCCCACTGTATATGAGCAATTGTTATCGCAGATTGTGTTCCTTATTTGCTTTCAGCTTGGCGAACCACCACAGCAGCTTTGCCAACCACTTCAACGGCTGAGCCATGCACCACAACAGACACAACAACAACATCACTCACTTACCCCCAACGACCAACTCCAACTTATTCCACTCCTCCTCCACCTCCTCCTCCTCCTCCTCCTCCTCATCCCCATCCTCCTCCTCCTCCTCCTTCTTATCCTCATCCTTCTGTTGCAATCTGGCCTCCTCCTCCTCCCCCTCCTGCTGTTTTGCTTCCTAGTCCTCCTGCTGGTGGACGCCCTCCTCCTTTATATGTTTGGTTCCCCGTCTTGTCACATTTCCCTCCATTTTGGCCTCCTCAACCTGAGAACCCAACAGTCTGGCAACCCTATCCTCCTCAACCGCCTCCTGCTCCTCCTCCTCCATGTCCCCACTAGGCAATACCTACTCCTTTTCCTCCTGCTTCTGCTCCCTCTCATCTTCTTCGTTCACCCGCCTCCGTGCTTGTCTTCTTCAACCCACTTCTCCTCTTCCTGCTCCTCACCCCACCTCCCTCTTTTTTTGCTCATAACTTCCTTCTCTCTCTCACTCCTTTACGATTCCTCTTACTCCTCTGTTTCTCCTCTCTTCCCTCTCACTCACTCCTCTGCTTCTCCTCTCTTCCCCTCTCTCACTCCTCTCTCACTCCCCTGCTTCTCCTCTCTTCCCTCTCTCTCACTCCTCTGTTTCTCCTCTCCTCCCTCTCTCACTCCTCTCTCACTCCTCTCTCACTCCTCTCTCACTCCTCTGTTTCTCCTCTCTCTCACTCCTCTGTTTCTCCTCTCTTCCCCTCTGTCACTCCTCTGTCACTCCTCTGTTTCTCCTCCCTTCCTCCTCTCTTACTCCTATTTTGCTCCCTCCTCCTGCTGTCCCCCTCTTGTCCTCTTCAATCAACTTCTCTCCCACCACTTCTCTCTCTACTTCAACCTCTCTTTCAGCTCCAACCTCAGTGCTCCCATCTCCAACCTTTCACTCTCCTTCGACCTATCTAGCTCCTCCTGTCTCCCTCCTCTCTCTAACATTTCTCTCCCTGTCCATACTTCTCTCCCTACAGCCAATTCTCTCCCTTATTCCCTCCTTCTTCTCTTCCTAGTCCCCTCTCCCTGTTGTCTCCCTGTTGTCTCCCTGTTGTCTCCCTGTTGTCTCCCTATTGTCTCCCTGTTGTCTCCCTGTTGTCTCCCTGTTGTCTCCCTGTTGTCTCCCTGTTGGCTCCCTCCTGTCTCCCTCCTGTCTCCCTACTCTCTTTTCCTCCCTTCCTTCTCCCTTTTTCCTCTCTTTTTCCTCTCTTTTTCCTCTCTTTTTCCTCTCTTTTTCCTCTCTTTTTCCTCTCTTTTTCCTCTCTTTTTCCTCTCTTCCTCCTCTCTTCTCCTCTCTCTTTTCTTCTCTTCTTCTTTTTTCCCTCTCTCTCCTCTCTCCTTTTTCCTCTCTCCCTTGTGTCTCCCTCCTATCTTTCACCCTCTGTCCCACTGCTCTCCTTGCCTTGTTTGGTCTGAGAAAACCTTAAACCAGGGCAATTCTGTAAAGTCTGATTTACAGATTTTACACTTTAGCAGCTTGTGTAGCCCTACCATTACACCTCTGCTATTTCATTGTTAAACATGAATGAGGCCAGGTAATAGAGGTATTGGACAATTCATCAACCAAAGCTCCAAGTGTAACAGGAGCTGAGCTGTGAGACAAAACTTCATGGTGTCGCTCATGCTCACACAGTTTACGTCCGGCAGCATGACATAATGCCGTTGCTCAACTCCTGTTGCACTTGGGGCTTTGGTTGATGGCTTGTCTGATACCCCTATTACCTGTCCTCATCCCTGTTTAAAAATGAAATACCAGAGGTGTAATTTTAGGGTTGCAATAGCTGCTAACATTTCAGATCTGCAAATCAGACTTGAAGGAATTGTCCAACAACAACCTACTTGATTATCATAGAATGTTTTTAACTGTATTGGGTTACTTGGTGTCAATTTTTGCTGTTCACTATGCCCTGGATTGGCTGTTGGCCTGTTGCTGATGAAATCTATGATTCTGACCACAGGCTTTTGAGTGGCATTGACCCTTATTATATAGTTATATGAAATTTGAGGACGATTATACTCTCAAAGTCATGTCAAGTATCTAGAATTGATGAAAGTGGCGACACATGACCTCCTAGTGAAAAGCATAGGCGTTTTTGCACCTATAATTTTGTACATATATAATATAAGGGAATTCACCAGAAAATTGTAGTTTGCCATTTAGGTCAAATTTTCACGTTTATATCAATCATGACAAACAAGAGAATAGTCCTGGCTGGTCACCAACATCCCCTAACCATACTGTGAATACTTCATGCCTGAAGGACATCTACTGACCCTATGGCACCACTTTCTATGATAAAACTTAATTGGAGTGTGGTTCACAGCAATGAACCTCCTGAATGTCAGGTCACGGAAGAATGCAACACGAGTCTGAAGGACAAGTGTCTATTCTGCAACGTACCTGACATGAGTGAGGTTGATTGCTGTGAATCACACTCCCATTAAGTTTTATTTATATCCCACAGTAAACATTGACATCCAGTCCAAAATAATAATAATTTGAAGTGGCACTATTTTGTTTGAGTGGCCTAAAAAAGATCCCTAGCAACCACACTGACCAATCAGAGCGTCAAAACATTGTGACGTGACGTCATAGCTTCACTATCCATTGTTTACATAACAACGTCAAATAATTATATGCATGCGGTTCACAACGATGAACAAAATGGTGTGAATCACATGGTTTGCCAGAACTTCACTGTCTATTGTGGGATATTAATTCAGAAAAGTGTGAAAAACTTGAAAGACGAATGGAATATGTTTCAAGGTTTTCGTCAGATATGCAGGTAAAAATCAGGTCTTCTTGCCAAATCAATAAGGAGAACAATTATCTCAGTTTACTTCCTCATAAGTTAGTTTTGCTGAAATGGACACAGTGCAACTTACTTTATTTCACCCGTATCTTCCCAGAAATGCCTTTTAATATCCGCCTTTCATGATCTTATGTTCCTCAGTAGCCATTTAAAAAATATCCCAGCAGCAATCTGGTGAGAGCTGCTATGCTTGGTCAATTTTCTCATCAGCCAATTGGAGAGCAGCTTTGTCTGTTTATGCGGCATGACGTAAACAATGGCTGGCAAGGACTAGAAATTGTTGTGATGAAGAGAATAAATGAGAAACACAGCAGAAGTTGGATGCAAATTGAGGGCACTTTAGTGGTGTGTTATGTCAAATATATTCAACGAACCAGGTACCTTTTTTTTTGTTTTGAATCCCATCTATGAAGTATTCACCAGATTGAAAGCCCTGAATACCAGAATTCAAGAAACAGCTTCCATTCGTATTTGGCCCAGAAAATTTACAAAAATGCACTTGCTGACCCTGCCGCTTAGGTTTACTGCAGATCCCTGAAACTTTCAGATGTGAAAGACGAGGTGTGCTAGCCTTTTCCATAATTCATTGACCTCAGTCTTATGAATAGCCACTTCAGGAGCAGTCTATTTAAGACGTGTCAGATCAACAAGAAATGGTGACTTCCCTTTTAATTATATAGTTATATACAAACAATAAAACAAATATCTGGTGAAAAATCCCTGTGGTGAAAAGGGCCGGTACAGCAAATTATGGGATTTTACCTATACTCAGTGATACAGTATAATATCATTAGTTAACTTCATGAAGTCTTTGATTATGTGTGCAATTTTGTTGGTACATGTATATATTATATCTTTCTTGGGGAAAATAAAATTTATCTCAATAAAATCATGTGTTTGCTGTTTTCTTTTATTGTTAGTGTGCAAAGATGTATACAGCGGTCCCTGCATTATAAGACCTCCCCTTCAGGGGTCAGTGAGCGGTCTCTTGTGGAAGTGAGGTCTCTCGTCGGGGAGAAAATGGACTATCCTTAATTTGCATATATGATCCACCATCCTTAATTTGCATATGATTTACTATCCTTGATTTACATTTTTTATTAATTTGTGGTACTAATTCAGATCACACATGAGGTCACAATCACAACACATGACATCACAACAGCAGCACATGACGACACAATAGTGAACCACTATGACATCATCAGCATTGGTGACGTCACCGGCAGTCATGTGACTCTGTTGGCTTTGTTTGAAGCAACCAGTCTGACCACACCCACTTTGTCATTTGTTTATGTAACAGTTTAATCTGATTGGTTTGGCAACTGTTAAAACATTAGATCCATCCACCAAAGTGATCAGGTCATTATTTTTTTTTCCAATTATCCATATTTGAGCATTTAAAATGTCCAAATAGGACGTACTAATAGCAGAAAATGTGAGATATAAATAAAACCCACTCAGGCTGGTGGATCAGTCCACTGAAACCGGCTCGTGGTCTGCGGAACTCGTTGCTTCGTCACTAGTGAGTTCCTCCACCAGCCTCTGCCAGCCAGATCACTCAAGGGTTTCAGAGGACTGAACCGCCACACTGAGTGGGTTTTATTTTAAAACGTCTATTAGCGTGGGAATGGGTCTGTCTCCATAAATTGTAGTTCTGAATTTATGTCCTATTGCATTCTATGATAGTCCTGCTGCTTCCAGACCACTCATGGGTTTCAGTGGACCGATCCACCACACTGAGTGCGTTTTATTTAAACATCTATTAGCGTGGCAATGGATCTGTTTCAATAAATTGTAGTTCTGAATTTATGTCCTATTGCATTCTATGATAGTCCTGTTGCTATGATCGTAATATTCTTTTATTGATATCTGTGAATATCACTGTTGATACATAAACTGCTCACACAAGTTTTTTTAAAGTTTAAAAGCACACACCTCTCAAAAGACACATAGCTTTTAAACTTCTCAAGATGATTATTATAACGTTTCTAGCCTGCTTATTAACCCCTTGGTGAAATATTTTGAAAGTTTGAAGAAAATCCATAGGTTTTTCGAAGAGCCAGACACAATTTGTAAGATTGTTTCAAATTCGGGATTCACACAGTACTAGAATGAGGCTGTAATGTGAAGAATACACACCACATCCACAATGTTATAGATTTCGAATTGTCAGGAAAGAAGTCCAGCAAGAGTGCATTGCAAACAATTTTCACATTTCGGTAATTGTCCAAACTTGGGACACAACTTTTTTCATGAACATGAGCTGGGGTGAAGTCACGATGCTGGTACTAATACACTTATTGGCAGCGTTTGACACAATTGATCATGACACTCTTTTGAAAAGGTTGGTATTGATAGCTCTGCCTTAAATTGGTTCAAATCACACATCACCTATAGATCTCAATCTGTACTCGTAAATGTCACAGAATCAAACAGACTGCCGCTAAAATATGGCGTCCCTCAAGGATCGAAACTTGGTCTGATTCAATTCAATTCCTTCATTGCTCCAATAAGTCAGGTGGTGAAGAAAATGAGATTGATGATCAAAAGTATGCCGATGATGAACAACTGATCCTTTCCTTCAAGCCAACTTTTCTTGAAGAGGAAAATGCAACCAAAAAATGGACAAGTTTAGACAAGTTTTATTGGGTATCAAAAGTCAGAATACAATTCTGTTTAGGCTTGGAGCCCTCTTGAACAATTATCAACTCATAAAAATCAATGGATAAAAATTATGTGAAATTGACATGTATTTAAATTAATATATATAAAGATGGGTAATTAAAATTATATATAAAATTGATTGATTTAAAAAACTTTTTAGGCTCTTAAATGCATGGCCAATTCTCTCTTAAATTAAAAAAGGTCACTTCCCTTTTCTAATTTCAATTGGAATGCTGTTCCACGTTCGGCTGACATTCTTGGAGAACGATTTTATGTGGCAATATTCCACAAAGATTCCCATTTCATGATGAGCTTGTGTTGTGTGTATGCACAGTGCTTGGACGAGAGACTACACCTTGGAGATACTCAGGCACCTGCCTATTCACAACTTTGAATGCAAGACAGCACATATTGGCCGTGATAGTGGAACTCTCCTTTTTCCAGCTCTCCTGTGTTGACGAGCAGAATAAAACTATTTCCGGGAACAAGCTGCCATTTTGTACCATTGCTGAGTCAGTGGAGCTGGCATTCCAGGCCCCAGGGCACTTTTAATCCAGTGAAAACATTACGGATTTGCATTGCCGAGTCTTAAATGGAATGTTTAGCATGGATTGCCAACATATTCCAGTAGTGTCAGGCTGATAAGACTTTGTTACGGACCTTAGAAACCCCGGCTCCATTGTAAATTCCCAGGCTGATGTTTCCGGAAATAGTTTTATTCTGCTCGTCAACACAGGAGAGCTGGAAAAAGGAGAGTTCCACTAACGCCCGCTATTGAACGAGTGTCTTTGTGCAATGCTTAACCAGCACAGTGTATTTAACATTTTGGTTGTTGTGCTTTCAAAGTCACATTCAAGGATAAATGCAATGCATCACGGAAATAAGCAATTTTTTCCCCAAAAAGAAACTCCAAAAACAAACTCTGTAACAATGGTGAAAAGACCGAGTTACTTCTCATTGGTTCAACATTTCAACTCAAGAAACTTCACATGGCGTCAATCAGTGTGGACAATGTTGAAATCAAGGCGAGAGATCATGCCAGAAATGTATGTGAATTCTTTGATAAACACATGTCAATGCATAAACAAGTGAACAGTATGTGTCAAAACGCTTATTTTAACCTTCATAACATTTTGAAACTGCGTAAGTTACTGAATAAAGGGTAAATCAACAGCTGTCAATGCATTAGTCACACCTCATTTAGACTATGGCAATGGACTGCTCTATGGTTCGTTGAAACAAGTGATAAATAAACTCCAGGTGGCGCAAAACTCAGCTGTACAACTGATTGAAGGTCTGAAAAAACAAGATAAAGTCAGTCGTTACAGGAAGGAGTTACACTGGCTTCCAATCCCTGCAAGGATCCAATTCAAACTAATGTCAACCACATGGAAAGCTGTCAATAATCAGGCACCTCAGTACCTCAAAAGTCTAATTCAACCAAAACTTGAAAATGACCTGAACCTCCGCAGCAATGGCAAAATGCTGTTAGAGGTACCTGCCACACAAAACCAAAACAAAATTCATCTCTAAAAGTATATATTGCATGATGATTATTATTATTTCCGTAATTATCATGTATTGTGTATAGTATGACCACGTGGAAGTAGGAGATATGTTGTTTTAAAGTAAAAATTTCCCTAGAATATATACTTAGTAGGTCAGGTTCTTTATTTTTATTATTGATATACTTGTCAGTATCACTTAAAGATAAAAAATTGTTGATGAATTTAGCAGCAGTTGAGAACAGGTTTTCACTTAAAGATTCATTGACATGGCAAACTATAGTTCAGTGAATTGGTGTGACGAAAATAGTCCGCTGCTTAATGTCTCAAAGACAAAAGAACTCATAATCGATTTCCGCCAACTGAAGAACTCTAAGGAACAACTGGTCATCAATGGACAGGCAGTGAATCAAGTTAAAAGCTTCAAATTCCTTGGGACATATATCGCTGAAAATATGAAATGGCAGGAAAACATGAACGACATCTGAAAAAGAGTTCCAGTCCGTTTTTATCGTGCCACCATCGAGAGCCTTCTCACAAGGTCTTTTCTAGTCTGGTATGAGGCAACAACACAAAATTACTTCAGGAAACTGAAATCCATCATAAGAACTGCAGGAAAAAATCATCCGTGCACCTCTACCATCACTTGACAAACTATATAATGAAAGGACACTGAAGAGAACTCATGCTATTATTATTACAGATCCCGTATAAGTGTGCCATGTTCCATGTGAATATATGCACAGATGATGTCAGTATTGCAATACTGACATCACTATTGGCACTCCAAGCTTGAGTGTTGATTCCAACTGCTACCAACAAGTCAGGCTTACGGGCTGTGTGTTATAAGTGTGAATAACAATTTATTAATCTGCATTCATTGGTATGGTTGTTTGATTCAGTTGGAGCAGATGAAACTGATATGTTTGAGCCACTTGCTTGATCCATTATGGACATTCATGGTGTCCTGTTCTGAAATTTCTCCTTGAGGGCAGCGCCTTGTGGCTTTTCAGCCTTTTAAGATAAGATCTGCGCCAAAAAAACTGTTCAGAATTGATGACTGGAATGGGGATGATGGGGAGATTTTTGGAAGTGAACATGGCGGTGTTGCATGGGCATACCAGAGGACGAGAAATAGGGGGGGGGGGGTAGTTGCTCCCCAAAAATTTGGGAAAAGGCTGGACAAGGAGGCTAAGAATTCGATCATTAAATAAACATTATTGGAAATCAGTGATAAGGATGCCCCCAAGCAAAACTCTCCCCCCGCCTTAGGTCTTAAATTCTGAATGGTTCCTGAGTATATTTTTTTTGCCAAGACAGAGCATCACATGTAACCTCTCAGACCAACAAATGAATGTGAGAGTGAGTGAATTTGTGTTGTTGTAAAAGTGCTAAAACTGATAGCAGTTATACACAAAATCTATGCCTTATATATAGCTGGATATTGTAACTTTTGGATTTATTCAAAACATCAAACTGAATAATCAATGTTGAGCAACAATCTAACAGCTCATTGTGGATTTGTAATGGTGTGATCAGTATGGGTTCCAAGTGACACCGCAGAAACTGCGAATATACCAACTGTGAAATCATTATGCTGATACTGACATCACAAGAGCACTGTGGCAGTTGAAAAGAACATGGCACACTAATACGAGATCTGTAATAAGGACACTCATCGCACAGCAAACAAAAACTTTGAATTTTTAAGATCTGGGAAAAGATTAAGAACTTTTATTGGCAATAAGCGTTTTACAAACAGTATCTATCCTTCTGCTGTACATGTTTTTAATTATCATCCATAAGTAATTTATTGTGTATTGCTAGTCAACCTAACTTTTTTGTTTTTACCTTTTACATCTATATATTATTTTGTATCTTTTTATTGTGCTTTTAATTGAACTCTGAGCAGCAAATTGCATTCCATGTATATTGATATATATTTGGTAGGGTGGCCCTTAAAAGCATAGTAAAAAATAAAAGTTTAAAATATTGATGGGCCACCCCCTAAAATGATGCCTATTATTGAAAAAATGATGCACATAAATTTTCAGGCAAATCGGTTAATATTTAGGGGTGGCCAATCGCTCCTGACTTTTTTATGTTTCTAGCGTGATGCTCTATGTTTGCCATCTCGCGGTTCTCTATTATTTAGCCAATTCAAATGATACAACAATACAAATGGCAGGATTGAACTGGTCTTAATTAGAGCTTCATTTTGAGTACCTTTGGGCAGATGATAATTAATGGAGTGTTATTGGGTGCAAGGAAACAAATGTTTAGATTTTTAGCCTTAGATTAAAATACTTCAATAATATAATGATAAGGTCTTTATATCCTGCATTTATGTAGCTGGTAGGCTAATTATTATACTATAGGCCAGGATTAGTATGAACAGCATGATTGAAACTGCTGTAAAAATTGAATATGGGTTCAATTGCCTTCCAATTTTAGATCAAACCCAGTGTTTTTGAAACCCAGAACTCTCCTAACTGAGCTAAAACACTCCCCCGATGCGTTCTTCAAGAATTATATCAAAGTCACTCTTTGAAATTTTTCCTGCAACGAAGCCGTTGTTAAATAATTTGCCTTTTTGTATAACGTGTGAATAACTCCATGTCAGAATATCTTGCAATCATTTGGTAGACCTGAACAAGACCTGCATGCCAATCACTGGTCTAGCAGTTTTTATGGTACAACTTGACAAGGGACTTTCCAGTCAGGAGTAATGATGAACGACCAGATTCAAACCAGTAACAAAATTTTTGAAAAAAATATAACAAGATATGCCGTTAAATCTGACACAGAATTAACCCTCCTGGCCCATGGGGCAAGAATCACCAACTGTCCTGTTGAAAAATCATAAAATTTTGAGAAAAGTATATGGGAAAATTAGATCTTGCTGTGATTTTTTTGTCAAAACCAACACATTGACAATTTAACGCGCATTGACTCCTTACCTACATTTTTCAAAATCATCGCGGCCTTCGTGAAATTATTCTTACCCTAGACCATGAAAGATTTTTTTCATTATTTTCCTTAAATAGTGATCAGAAACAAGCAGCTGCCTTCTTTGATAATCCATTTCACAAGGTCTGGTTAAGAGATATTGCCTCCAGATTGAATTCGGAGACATGATATATCAAAACAAACAATTTCGAAAAGAACTCGCGCCGTATGGCTCTTGGGGTTCATGAAGAATTGTCATAGACCATCCAAATTGGTATTCAAATTGAAGCTCTCATTCAGCCCTGTTCAAAAAATCTTTTATTATATTAACTTAATTATATTTTTCTATGATTTGAAATGGCTTAGTTATACAATACCGCGAATCGGCGAACGTACGGAATCATGACTGAAATGCAAGAATTTCAAGGCTCGTGGGCCACCTCTAAATGTTAACCGATTTGAATGAGATTTTGCACAGCCTGTTTTTACCACAAAAGGCATCATTTGAGGGGGCGGCCCATATAAATTTCAAACTTTTTGTTTTAAGGGCAACCCTAATATAGGGCTTAACAAAATTACTTACCTACTTAATAGGTCAAAGGATTTCATCCTCCACCATATTTAATGAACATCTTTCACATATTCTATTTGCTGCAGGAATCTCTGGTTTTGATGTCGGCCTGTTTCACTTGTAAACTGTGAGAACTTGTCCTGAATCTGGCAATCTTGGTGACACCTTGCACTTTTGTCGCAGCCTGATGAGATATGGCTCTTATCTGCAATCAGTCTAAAAAAGTTTTTAAGTTCTAAGTTCCGGTTGTCGGGCACTATCATTTATGGATATGAATATTCGTTCCAGCTCTAATTCATAAAGTTCCAGTTTCACTGTTCAACATAGGCTTTCAATGCTTTAGTTTGTATAGCTACTGGTTTTATATTCAATATTACAAGTACTCAATATGTTAATTACTTTACTTAACCAATTAGTTTCATTAACTCTGTTCATGAAATCATCTTTCTGAATTTGTAAACATTTCTTTAACAGGCTGCCATCTGGTGCTATAATGAAACTTGATGGGAGTTTGGTTCCTGGCAATAAACCTATGAATGTCAGGTCGCGGAAGAATACAACGTCCGAAGGACGAGTGTTTATTCTGCAGCAGACCTGACATGAGTGAGGTTCATTGCTGTGAACCACACTCCCATTAAGTTTTATTTATATCCCACAATGAAAATAGACCTCTAGTAAAAATAATTAATAATTTCAAGCTCTAGGCACTATTTTGCTTGAATGGCTGCAAAAAGATCCCTTGCAACCACACCGACCAATCAGAGCGTCAAAACATTGTGACGTCATCACTTCACTGCCAATTGTTTACATAGCAACTTCAGATGATGAGATGCATGTGGTTCACAACGATGAACCACATGGTGTGAATCACATGGTTTTTTTGCCTGAACTTCACTGCCTATTGTGGGATATATTTTCTAATCTCATCCAATAATTAATCATCCTAACTTTTTGTCTAACATGCAATGGAAATCTACCAGTTTTACCATAAACAGCCAGAGCTGGTGCTTGTTTTCTTACACCTAACATAAGTTTTAGATAGCCAAGTTGCAGGGTTTCTAATTCAGATACAGGTTTTTCACTGCTTGATATCTCACTATTGTACTCAAGGTTTGGTAGAACATAAGTATCAAACATTCGCAAAAATATAATTGGGTCAATATGTAAGAGGACCTCAGTGGTGGAATGCACTTCCAAATAACATCAAACTGGCAGAAAATGAGCACATTTTTCAAGAACTTTTAAAGACACATTTATATACTCAGTTTTAACTTTACCTTCTATTTTGTGATATGTATATATATATACATATTTATACATTCTGAAAATCTTATTTGTACATTCGATTTTACTTCGATTTTATATTATTGTATATGTGAAGCGCATCTGACGATTTGTTTTTTCAAAGACAACGCTATATCAAATAAACTATTTACTATTTACTATTTACTTACTATAATATGTCTGATCTTGGGATTGTCTAAACCAGACAATTGAGTCGTTCAAATTTCCAATATTGACATTTTTATTTTGCTGCACTTCTACTTCAAAATCTACTGATTCGTCCTACCCATGCATTCTCCAATTTTTCTGCTCCATAACTAATGATTTTGCTGCAAATTTTCAGTTTGTTCTTGTATTTGTGATGCTATTATGAAGTTACTCATCTAAAATATCAATTCCAATTGGACAATGTCAGGACAATTTGTGAATTTTTTTTAACTTCTCAGAAGCACAGACTAATATTATTTAATATAAATTCATACACAGTTATCAGGACTGCCACCTCGCCATGCATGCAGGCTGCAAGAGAACTTTAACTTCAGGGTTTATTCATTTATTTGCAGCACTTTTGCAATTCATTATGTACAAATTAGAAATATTGAAGTGCACATTATTCATAAATAACAGACATTCATTTAAGTGCAAGGTTTACTATAATATATATATCCTGATTTAGCTAGATTATTTCAGTTGGACCCTTACTGATTAGCAAATTAGTAAAACATTCATACAGTCAGACCAAGAATTATTCGCTTGCTGTTTTGTTATTATTTTGAAGGAATTACAAAGTAAGCAATGAGACATGCAGTCAAAATCATCTTTAGTATTAAGTGAAACCCGTCCAATACAAATTTATTGCAAACTGTCACAAAATCGGATGAAAATAGTTACTTTTGTCGATATCAGGAACCAGAAATTATTCAGACACTTTTACAAAAATGTAGAAAGTTAACTATTTACAGATATTTATCCAAAATATTGCCAATAAACTACCATGTGATGATTGTGGCCACATTTGATGACAGGTGTGATCATCAGTTAAGACAATGTTGATGAAAATGTGAGATAAACATCTGATTCAGTTTATCACATAATGTGGCTGAAATGTGTTAGATATCAATTGGAAATATTTCAGAATATCATAAAATGACAATTGTTAACTGTTCTATCAAAATAAAATTGGAACACAGGCTTACTTGAAAAATTTTATGCACTTCGGTATTTTCCTTTAGTTTTTGGCTCCAACTGCTTTCTGAATCCTTGTCCACTGAGCCACTGCAATCCATCAAATCACTATAATAAAGTTGCATGACCTTCCTAAGGTTGTTCACTCTATTGCATATAGAGGATAGCCCATTTACGCCAGTTGTTTACAAATGATATGCCACACTAAAACTATATTGTGTTTTCATGGAACAATCTCCATTGGAATAGCATTGGAATAGCATTGAGGCAGAAAAACCACATTTTTGCCCCCTTCCCAAATGAAGTTCAATGTGCCCCATTAATTTGCTGTTCGGACCATGCATGGAATATAGCTTGAAATAGATAATGAATCTTGCTTTCCGAAAATTTGTCAGATTTTGGTCCCACATTTTTGTTTTGGTAAAATTGGACAAATAAATACAAAAGTGCACTGAACTTGGTATGTGGCGTCCAGTGTCTCACATTGTGACTCAAAGTTTTAAGAATACAGTTCAAGGTAAACTAAAGCAATCTTAATCAATACAAAGCATTTTTGAGGCATGAAAATGTGATAAACTGGATGTAATGTTTATCTCCAACATTTTTCCTAATTTTCTCAATTGATGGTCACTCCTGTCATTCTATGCAGTCATAATAGTCCCTTGGTAGATTATGAACATTATTTTGATATAAATACTAAAAAATGATTGTAAATAGTTCACTTTCTACAACATTGTTAAAATTGTCTGAATAATTTTTGGTGCATTGAGTTGACAAAAGTAGCTTTTTTCACCACATTTCTTGCCAATTTGCAATAAATTTGTTTTGTGCAGGTTATGTGCAATGCCAAGGATGTTTTCGATTGCATGTTTCATTGGTTTACTTGGTAATTTCTGAAGATAATAACAAAACAGCAAGCGTCTGAATAATTCTTGGTCTGACTGTATGATTCTGCAGTCTACACACAGTACACAGTGTCATTGATTCTTGAAAAGGACTAGTCATAATGTATACCATTATTTCCACACTATGTCTTTGATAGTTGAGTAATCATTATAATTCAAAAGAATAGAATAAATATTTAATTGATCTCTGTGGTTGTCACAGACTGTAAATGTTGGTATGCAAATTAAATCTCTCTTTATACTCAGTTTAGCGGTGTTATCTTCAACTTCTTATCTTGTGACATGTTAAAATTAACAAATATCACAAATAGGCGAAAGTGCACAAAATGTCATTTTTTCCTGTCACTCAAAAGTGGCAGTGGGCCCAGCGAAAAAAGCAACTTTATTATCGGTCACTAGTGCATGTACATGGATAAAGTTTGCACACATATGGCCTATAAGATCTAGTTGTGTCTTTTGAAATGTTGGGTGGAAACATCATATATATACTTTTTGAAATATTGAAAAAAAAAACCAACTTTTTTTTTGTTTCTGACTCAAGACTATTGCATGTACATGGATAAGGTTTGGTATGTATATGGTTTATATGGTCTAGTTGTGCTTTTTCATGCTCTGACTAATATAATTATATTCTATACTTTTTGTAATATTGGAAAAAAAATATTAAATTAACTAGCCCACTATTACATATACAGCAATGAATTTTTCTACACATATCACCTATGCAATATAGCAGTGCTTTTTGGTGTGTATTCAACACTTTTGAAAGATTGGAAAAACTAGAAAAATATATAAAAGCATTTTATTTTTTTGTTTCCAACCAACAGCTCATATAATCTGTACTTTGTACATGCATGAAACTGTACCACAATATGCAAAAAAAAGTCTATTACGGCCATTCCCTGGTTTTACAAATCCTGGCAAGCAGATGGGCAGATGGCAGGGCAGCAGGCAAATTAAGATAGTTGAAGGCCAAGACTTGACCACTATTGCATACCTATGCAATTTGGTAAACACACCAATTTTATGGTGTATTTGTGTTATTCGCTGAAGGTTTGCTGCTGCGCAGCTTCTGTTTTAGAATTTATATTTGTTTTCAATTTTTATTTTACCTTGAAGAACCCAATGAAGAACAGCTTTGCTAAATTTGGCTATCTGCTAGTATGAAGGCTTAAAAAAACGTTTTGTGACAAATTCAACAAAGTTTCAACCACTTCTTGCACAAATTGATAATTTTACACCTCATCGACAGGGAGGATCAGAGGCGCAGCCCAGTGGAGATGAGACTGTGTCCTAAATGTGTCACTCAGACACTGAGACAGAGACCCGTGTCATTATTAAAGTTGCTCCGAATGATAAAATCCTCTGCTAAATACCCCAGTGGTATTATGTGTGTTATGGTAGAAAAATGTGATCTTTAAAATTTTGACTACTTTATTAATGTATTTCTTTCACTACATAAATTATTTAGATATTTTATATTATTTTTCTTGATAGTATCTTGATCCTCTGGCACATTGATTATTGATGACGTTACAAAATCCATTGTTATAAATATATAGTTATAAGTTAGCAAATTCTTACAATGGTGGTGACATCACAAAGTTGATAGCTAGCAAGACAGATAATATTTTCCGTGCGTAACCGAAATACAATCTAGGGGTCATTTAGTGCATTTATTGGTCATATCAATGAGAAAAAATATTTGTACGTCTAAAAATTTTGTACTCTTATCAACATGAGCAGGATACACAACATCATGTAAAAATTAAAGAAACTTTTGGTTGAATCCCACCTATCATTCTGGGTAACTTTAAATGCAATCTGTGTGATGGTCTCAGGACCCACTTATAGGCTGCCTCTAATGTTTTTACAGATTTTACACCTACCAGATGTTGAAAAACTTGTTTAACTAATCCTCGTGCAGAAGTCAATTCTCAAAAGAGGCTTAGAAAAAGTTTCAGTAAACACCCCTGAGTAGTTTTAGTTTCCAAAATCCACACAAACCACTGATAAACTTTACATAAACAACGAAGAAAATTACTCCATATAGTGAAAGTTTCATTTTCATTTAATTTTCGATCAAGCAATGACCATCATCAGAATGAGAATAGCAGAAGAGGAGATTAAAAAAAGTTTTAGTTTGATACTTGATGATGTTGGGATACCCCAGCCTGCATATGGCCAGGGTGGGTTTACTCATCTACTGTGGTGCATAACCCGGTAATGCGGCCTTCTTCTTCTTCTTCTGCTGCGTGCCTGTATACCCCGGGTCGCCGGGTAGCATCACTCTGAAATAAACAATACTATTGGTTACCCATTGTGTTGTTATGTCAGAGGAGCTGCACTGTTAAAGTTTAGGTAGTCGTTTCTGTCAGTTATTTTCACTTTCTTTTCTTTTATGTCTTTGTCGGTATATTTTCTTGTTTATATCTGTCATTTATCTTAAGTTCATTTTATTGTGTATTTCTTTACTGTCTAGTTGTTTTTTTTTTCCTGTTTTTTCTATTTTTTTGTCTCCCTTCCGGTTTTTTAATACTTTTAACTCCCTTCGAGTTTTTTGATAATTTTGCCTATGCTCTCAGCTGTTTTTTCTAGTATATGTCTTGATCGGCTGAAGATATTAATTTCGTTTATTGTAAAGTTACATTTTTTTACTTCTGGGCAATTTTCCAGTATATGAGTTTGGGTTTCGTCGGTCAGTCTGCATAGCCGGCATGTGTTGTCTGTGTATTTGTTTCTGTAGTTGTTTTTTACGTCTATCATTCGGCATCTGGTTTTGAATATAATACTAGTATTTTCCCTTGTTAGGATATCTGTGTAGGTTGCTTTTTCGTTCATTAAGTATCCCGTTGTTAGGTGTTCTATTTTGCTTTTTCCCCGGGCATTAGTAAATAGTATATTTCTAAATTTTCTGTGTATTGCCTTTCTTATGTGTTTTTTGGCTTGTCCTTGGGTCATTGTGTTTAACCTTTCGAGATCAATCCTATATTTTCGGGCAGTCATTTTTATATTTTTCATCCAGTCAGTTTGGTCTTCTTCCTGTGTTAGGAATTTAGTTAGGCTGGTTGGGTTTTTCATAATGCGGTAGTACTTTCTTTTTATCTATGATTCTCTCTACGTCCAGTAGGTTAGTCTCAATATATAACGTCTCTCGGGGGGTGCTTTGTGGTGTCATTAGTATCCGTTTAATTATGTCATCTAGGATTTTGTTTAGAGTCAGCATTTCACTCTTCGTTGGTATCCATGTTTCACTGGCATATGTAATGACAGGTATAATGCATGTTTCTAGAAGTTTCCACACCATTTGCATTTGTATGTTTCTAAATGTCTTATCGTGTAACAGGTTCAGGATTGTCTGGTAGGCTGCTTCAGTTTTCCCTTTTATAGTTGTTATGTGGTCCTTTAGGTTTAGTTTTTCATTCATGGTTAGGCCTAGGTATTTGTAGTGGTCTATATATTCAATTTCCATGGTGCCAAGGTACACCTTTTTATATGGTCTTTGATTCTTGGCATCGTACCCTATTTTCAGAAGTTTCGATTTTTCCTTTCCAAAGCTTATGTGGTATTTGTTCGCTAGGGTGGCCTAAAAATGTACAGGAAAATTTTTTTTTCTGAAATTCACATCGCATACCCCCTCATTTTAGGAGAAATGGTGAAAAAAGCACCTTGTTAAAATTTCATGAAAATCAGTCAAGTCTAAGTGGTCTCTCAAGGCCCCTCAATTCTCACGAAAAAGAAACATTTCAACCATTTTCGCCAATACGCGGTTAGCCAAAACTTTGTGAATTTTTAATGAACAACATTCTAATTGCCATGGTTGGAAAGGTATCAAAATTAGCTTCAATTTGCATACCAACATCAATGGTCTAGGATGATATCTTGGATCCCATGGACTCTTCAGCTGACAGCGCTAATGTGCGAAAGTGTTTACTGAATGATCAAACCTGTTCAAGAAAATATTTCCATTAAATTTCACTGTCAATTAACATCTTCTTATTCTCCAAAAGGCAGGATGACCCGATAAAACATAAAACTTTTTTTTTTACCATGGAGAAACCCGCTTTATGAGCTGTAAAGTTTTAATGTTAGATTTTGTCAAAAGTGCTGAAAACATCGGAGAGTGGCTGTTGCATTTCATAGTTTAACTTCATAAGAGTTAAATATAGGACAACATAATTTATATCATGTGAAACATAAGAATATTGTCTTTCAAGTGGTACCCATCATGGTGCCCTGTAATAAATTTGGATGAAGATATGAATTTGAAATACTACAATTCCCCCCTGCTATTTTATGAGTTTGCGACACACTTCAACATAAAATTTCATCACTCATAAACCGGGCATTCCCATGGTCAAACATTTTTTTTTTTAATATTTGGTCATTCTGGAACTGGGAGAATAAGAATCACAGCAATTTACAGCGAAAAAAAATAAAAGACTGGCTTTTATCAGGATCGGTCGTTCAGCAACAATTTCATTCACGAAAAGTGTAAACTGAAGAGACCATGGGAGTTGAGATATTATCTTAGACCAATAATGTTGGTATGCAAATTGAAGCTCTTTTTGAGCCCTATCCAACCATGGCATTGAAAATGTAGTACTGTACAAATTGACTAAGTTATGAGGAACCGCGAATTTGCGAAAATGGTTGAAATTTTCCTTTTTGCTAAGAATGGAGGGGCCTTGAGAGACCACTAAGACTTGACCGATTTTCTTGAAATTTTTACAGGGTGCTTTTTTCACAATTTCTCCTAAAATGAGGGGGTATGCGAATAGAAAATCAAAAATTTTGTTTTTTGGGCCACCCTATTGTTCGCTATGTGTTCTGTGTTTGCTAATAGTTTCTCTAGGTGGTCTAGGTTGTTTGTTATCAGAGCTACATCATCCATCCATAGTAGGGTGTTAATCCAATTGTCCGTTCCTGGTATCTTTTGGCCGATGTTATGGGTCTTGTTTTGTTTAGATATCTCGTCCATCAGTAGTGCGTATTGTATAACCCGTAGTACTCCTCCTTGTCGAATACTGTCCTCGATGTGTATTAGGGTGGCCCTTAAAAAAAAAAGTTTGAAATTTATATGGGCCACCCCCTCAAATGATGCCTATTATGGTAAAAACAGGCTGTGCAAAATCTCATCCAAATCGGTTAACATTTAGAGGTGGCCCACGAGCCTTGAAATTCTTACATTTCAGTCATGATTCTGTACGTTCGCCGATTCGCGGTATTGCATAACTAAGCCAATTCAAATCACACAACATTTTAATTAGAATTTTTGAACAGGGCTGAATGAGAGCTTCATTTTGAGTACCAACTTGGATGGTCTATGACAATTCTTCATGAGCCCCAAGAGCCATACGTCATGAATTATTTTCAAAATTGTTTGTTTTGATACATGATGTCTCCGAATTCAATCTGGAGGCAATAACTCTTAACTAGAATTGTAAAATGGAATACCAATGAGGGCAGCTGCTTGTTCTGGTCACTCTTTAAGGAAAATAATGAAAAATACCTTTCATGGTCTGGGGTAGGAATAATTTCATGAAAGCCGTGATGATTTGGAAAAAGTCCGTAAAGAGTCAATGTGTAAGTTTTCAATGTGTGGGTTTTGACTAACAAATTAGAGCAAGATCTAGTTTTTTCATATTCTTTTATCTAAATTGAATGATTTTCCAACAGGACAGTTGGTGATTTTTGTCCCATGTGGCCAGGAGGGCTAATTTTGTTTCAGATTTAACAGCATATCTTGTTAATTTTTTTTTCACAAATTTAGTAGTGATTTGAATCTGGTTGTTCATTACTCCTGACTCGAAAGTCCCTCGTCAGGTTGTACCATAAAAACTGCTCGACCGGTTAGTGGCATGCAGGATTTGTTCAGGTCTACCAAATATTTGCAAGATATTCTGACATGAAATTTTTCACATATTATACAAAAAGGCAAATTAATTAACAATGTCATCGTTGCAGGAAAAATTTCAAAGATTGACTTTGATATAATTCCCTAATGACCTAATAATGCATTGGGGGAGTATTGTTAGCTCAGTTAGGAGTGCTCTAGGCTTCCAATCACTTGGTTTGTTCTAAAAGTTCCAGTCAATCGAACCCATATTCAATTTTAATAGCAGTTTCAATCATCCTGTTCATACTAATCCTGTCCTAATAATTAGCCCACCAGCTACATAAATGAGGGATATAAAGCCCTAATCATTATATTATTAAAGTATTTTAATCTAAGGCTAAAAATCTCTACATTTGCTCTCTTGCACCCAATAACACTCCGTTAATTATCATCTGCCAAAAGAACAAATCATCTGATGTTAAAATAAAATCAAGCGAACAAGAGGTTTTCAGCAAATTTGCAATAGAACATTTCAAATATAAAATCATCACAGACCATCCAAGTTGGTACTCAAAATGAAGCTCTAATTAAGACCAGTTCAACCATGCCATTTGTGTGGTTGTATCATTTGAATTGGCTAAATTATACAGAACCGCGAGTTGACAAAAGTAGAGAATTGCGCTAGAAACACAAAATTTTCTAAGGCGATGGGCCACCTCTAAATATTAACCGATTTGCCTGAAAATTTGCATGCATCATTTTTTCAATGATAGACATCATTTTAGAGGGTGGCCCACCAATATTTTAAACTTTTATTTTTTGCTATGCTTTTAAGGGCCACCCTAATGTGTATGGTTTCAGTCAGGCCGAACTGGGTTATCACTTGTGCTTCCAGGTTGTTGTTTAATTTATCGGTTATGTCCCATATTCTATCTTTTAGTCCTTCTTTGTGTAATACATACATTATTGCTTTTAACCACGCTTTGTCATAGGCTTTGGTTTCGTCTAGGAATACTACATAGGTTGGTTTTTTCAGCTTTTTATTTTTTCTGATTATGGATTTCAGTACATTTATATGATCTGTGGTTGCTCTCCCCTTTCTGCCCCCAGCCTGTTCATCTGTTATATTTATCTTTTCAATTATCCTTTCGTTGATTATCCTTTCGAACAGTTTACCTATGTTACTGCTAAGTGTTATCCCTCTTTCTGACGAGCATTTTCCTTTTGTCCCCTTTCCTTTGTAGAGTCTGGTGATATAGCTTTTTGCCCATTCCTTAGGGATGTTGTCATTTTTTAGTATTTGGTCAAATATTTCCCTCATTTTTTCGGTGTTTCGATTGTTCATGTTTTTGATTGCTTCGTTTGGTATGTCGTCAGGTCCCGGTGTTTTCTTGTCCTTCATCTTTTTTATCGCTTTTCTCATTTCTTTTTTGTTTATTGGTTCCGTGGTGGGTAGGTTTTTCATTTCTTTTCTTAGTGTTTCGTATTGGTCATTTATAGTTTGTGTCCATCTTTCATATCCATTCACTTCAGGCCGTGGCTTGTACAGTTTTCTGTAGTACTTTGCTATTTCTTTCTTGGCTTCCTCAGGGTCATGTATCTTTTCGTCATTTTCAGTTATGAGGTCATAGTGAGGTTGTTTTGTTCCGTTGAGTTGGTTCCGGAGCTTCCAAAAGTATGGGGACTTAACTCCTCCGTCTTTGATGAGTTTCTTCGTGACGCTAGTTAGTCTTTCCTTTTCTTCTTTTTCTAATAGGTTCCTTAGTTTCTTCCTCTCATTGATATAGTTGTCGTACAGCTGGTGTTTTTCGGGTCCATTCTGTTTGCATTCTTTGTCGAATTTTCTCTTTTCTTCCTTCATGATTTTGTTTTGTCTTTTCGCCATTGGTCCCGGTTTGTTTTTGTCACTTCTTACTAGTCTTTTCTTTGCTACTTTACTTAAGGTTTTAGTTATGGCGTGTGTCATCTGTTCATATGTGTCAATATTTTCGTCCGTTAATTCGCGGTTATATCTGTACCAGTCAGTATCCTCCGTAATGCTCCATCTAGCTGTTTTGGGTTCTCTTTTATTTGCCTCTATTTTGAACTAAGCTATGATTGTGTTGTGGTCAGTTTCGTTTCTCCCTTTCGGTCGGTGGTTTCCATCCTCATCAATCGATATTTCTGTCATGCTATTTTTCATTCCAGGGTTGGTCAGCATATAATCAATCACTGATTTTTCTGTTGTTTTGTTCCGGTTAACTCGTGTCCATCTAATTGTTTGTGGGTTTGTGTTTATAGCTTCTAGTCCTGTTACATGCATAGTTCGTGTTAGTATGCTTCCATTCCGGCTTTCTTGTTGCTGTACCTCCGGTGATTCTATTTTCAGTTTCGCGTTAAAGTCTCCGGCTAATACAACTTGGCCTTCCCTCTTTAGTCTCAATATTTGTGTGTTCAGCTGGGAGTATTCGTGTTCTACTTCTTCTTTTCTTGCGCCTTCTTGTTTTCCATAGTAGCCACCTATGTGCAAGTTTCCCATTTTTGTTTTGATTTTTATCCATGCTATTTCCATTTCTTCCTCTTTTTCGACATCTATATCGTTGGCGTAGTTGGCGATGTCATTTCTGGCTGCTATTATGTCCTGTTACGGACAAAATTCTTGAAAATTCCAAATATTGAGTTCTGAGGGCATAATAGTGACTGGATCAAACTGAAATTGTTAAGATATGTACAGAATAATTGATTGCATGTTAATAAACTGAAAAATGTTACATTGTTTCTTTATTTTGTGATTTATAAGGAATTTATAGTCATTTTTCATGGAAAATTCACTTCATTTTCAGTCGGGCATAATTACAAATCTCTCCAGAACTTCAGTTCTAATGCAGATGTCAGCATGGTTTAAACTGAAAAACTGCCCCTCATTCGCAGCTTGCCAGTGGTGTCACATTCATGGCCCTGTGATGGGTACTTTTTCTGCTATTCAACTTTCAAGCGATAAAAGTTACCCTACCCCGCTTGTTTTTGAATTTATCACATATTAATATAAATAGATTAGCAGAAAATTTGATCCTCAGGTTCTTTGTAACAAATGAATTGCGTAGGTATGTAAATGCCCCATTTACAGATACCACAGATAAACACAGTGACCATGTATATATTGTTTATTAATTAGATATCTTGTTTTTATGGCCATTTCTAAGCCAATTTCCTTCGTTTTACGGATGGATTTATGTATTAGTGAAAGAAATTAGTGCAATGTAAGGAATCATCACGATTTCTACGTTAGATTGGTCCACAGCTGTTAAAAATATCCGCCCACATCTACATATATACATATATACATATATAAGTCACTATTTACTTAAATTTTGAAACTTCACAAAAGTCTTATTATCTTAGAAATAAACGACTTGCGATGTCGAAGCAATTTTCATGATAAAGAACTAACATGATTTTGCATATAGTTCATCAAGATTAAGAAAGAAACATTTTGATTAAGAAATCAACGGATAACCTTTAATAATAACTTACAGAGAAAAGCAAGCCAGGATGATGACCACTACAATGTCATGGCTTTGTATTGGGGTCAAAATTTGATAAGTCTGAAATTCTTGTCTCCAGTGTTTAACAATAATTCATGATGGCAGGAAGACCAATAGAGGACCTCCTGTTGTCATTTGTCATAGACAAGGATATTAGCAAAACTTATAACAAAAAATATGTGGCAGAATATTTTTATCCCATCCAAAAATAGCATTGAAGTGGCCAACCCCCCTGAAAATGGCCTGTCTCCACCAAAACACTTTCTTTGAAAGATCGCATCACAAAAACTAGTACAGGATTCTGATTCAATTAAACTCTTCCATACATGGAGACTTGACTGTCAATCTTCTAAAATCTGGTCAGCAATAGCTGAAGTAATATTCTGTATTAGAGCAGGAGGTTGTTGTGTCACTGTCTCCAATATTGCGTCACTAGCATCACGCCTTATTTGCTTCTTACTAAAAAATAAAGGGACACACATTCTGTGAGAAAACCTTGTGCCTGATGCTGTCTGGGAACCCAAGAAAATAACTGAACTATCTGTTCCCTTGAAATTGATTTGATTTAAGCTTTATGAAGAAAATTGGTCGATGCCTGTTTAGTGGCGTTACTGGGGGGTCTCGTGCGGGGGGGGGGGGGTACCTGGGGGGCACGTGATTCTCTGGGGGGCACCAATAATACTAGTTGTATATTTTAGCCAAGGTTGAAAAGTTCATGTGGGGGGGCACCTGGTGGGGCATAGGTCCAAGATGGGGCACGTGCCCCCTGTGTCCCCCCACAGAGACACCACTGCGCCTGTTGTGGATTCACTGCCTAGAAGTGCTGCAATAAAAGTTTCAATGGCATCAGTCATATTTAGAATTAGTTTGTTATTGTCTTCAAGGCAGGCTGGACCTCTTGGCCAGTGTGGATCATTAGCTATCATCCTCTTTGAGATCTCCTGCCTCTCCTGTCCCTTCATTTAAACAGCAGACAGTATTATACATATGAACTGGGGTGGCTGAAGACTGGTGTCAAGGACAGAGGTAGATCATATATACTTATACCATTGTTCAAAATGTGGGCTGCACTGAAGCAAAGCTGATATTACCAGTTAATGCACTGAAATGATTCAACAGTGACACCAGTTTGAATTGAAAGAAGCTGGCGAATATTAAGAGGATGGTAGTACATTGATATGGTCCGACAGCCTTATTTCATTGTAGCGTCTGCCCCTGACAGATGCTAATATCAGTCGAAATAGCTGCAGAGCCAGTAACATCGAGTTATAATTTACATAACTGGTGATCCAAACAGGCATAGCGGTCTAGGTTGCTTGTGGGACAATGGAGAATTAACCACACATGATTGATGCAATTGAACATTTATGACTGCACTTTAAGACAGCAAATCTGTCACAGACATCAATACTATTTTTTTGTTATCTCTTCAGTCAAGAGCAAGCCAGAAATGATATGCTTCCCCAGATGAAAGGTGTGGCTTAAAAAGAGTACACATTTCCGTTCCTATTTGCAGAAAAGGGTTTAAATTAGCAACCTTTGCATGGGAACTCAGTCATATGCTGATGTTCCATATTTGTCGCACTGAACTTTTAGAATTAAATATGATTTGATTTACTACAGTCCAGTTGTCAATGGATGTTTGTATGAGAATGGGACTTTTGACACCCTTGTTCCTTGTCTTATAATTAACTGCTGAAGCTGCACCAAGTGAATTGCTTGCTCTGAGAAGATGTGGACGCTCCACCAACTGAACTGCAGAATTGTAACTGCAGAAAGCATGACCTTTCTTGGACTGAAGCAACAACTACATAAACAATGACGACTACCAATACTTTTTGCGGCTGAGCGATAACAGTAACAGCCACTGTTACTCTGAGGAATAATAATTGATGATGTTCAGTCTCGTTTTTTTGTAAACTATTTTTGCATTTTCGCATTTTCCAGAGCCAAATTGACCCCAGCATTTGCTCTTATTTGTGTTGTCTTCCGAAAAATGTATTTTCTGTTGTCACTAATGATCGTGACGTAGTTTTCTAGTAAAGTTTATAACATCAATATCTGGCCATGTGCAATGTAAATGTCATTTTTGTTTTGTGCAAGTGATCATCAGAATAATTAGGCAATGTACTGATTTTTCATGATACACCATAGGCCTGTATGTCTCCCCGACATATGATTTAAAGTAATTCAAGAGGCATGTATGATGTATCTTCTTAGTCTATTTTATTCTTTAATCTTGAAATTAATTTGCCTGTTAACATTGTGTGATTGATATCTTGCAGGGCCTATGAGTCAAATTAGATATTTCACACTAAAAGAATGGCGTTACTTAAGTTACAAATATTAGGCATTGAGTTGGACGGTTATCTACCACAGCGCTCCTGAAGAAACATTGAGGTTAAAAAAATGAAACGGAACCTATACCACCTAAAATTACACGATCATACAAACATTTCAAGACAGAAACGAAAAAAATCTGTTGGGAATCTTTTGAGAAATTCAAGTTTTAAAAGATCTAGTTTGTCCAAACACTAGAATACATGTGTAGTGGCATATAACACAATTTACAAGCTTGAAAATATGATAAAACCTGTTGGCTAAGCACTGTAATGCATTTCAAACAAGTTTTGTTATTACAGATCTCGTATAAGTGTGCCATGTTCCATGTGAATATATGCACAAATGATCTCAGTATTGCAATACTGACATCACTATTGGCACTCCAAGCTTGAGTGTTGATTCCAACTGCTACCAACAATTCAGGCTTATGGGCTGTCTAAGTGTGAATAACAATTGATTAATCTGCATTCATTGGTATGGTTTTTGATTCACTTGGAGCAGGTGAAACTGATATGTTTGAGCCTCTTGCTTGATCCATCATTGACATTCATGGTGTCCTGTTGTGAAATTTCTCCTTGAAGGCAGCACCTTGTGGCTTTTCAGCCTTTTAGGTGATATCTGTGCCAAAGAAACTGTTCAGAATTGATGACTGGAATAGGGATGATGGGGAGATTTTTTGGAAGTGAACGTTGCGGTGTTGCATGGGCATACCAGAGGACGAAAAATGGGGGGGGGGGGGGGGGGTAGTTGCTCCCCAAAAATTTGGGAAAAGGCCAGACAAGGAGGCTAAGAATTTTATCATCAAATAAACATTATTGGAAATCAGTGATAAGGATGCCCCCAAGGAAAACCCCTCCCCTTAGGTCTTAAATTCTGAATGCTTCCTGAGTATATTATTTTTGCCAAGACAGAGCAGCACACGATAACCTCTCAGACCAACAAATGAATGTGAGAGTGAATGAATTTGTTTTGTTGTAAAAGTGCTAAAACTGATAGCAGTTATACGCAAAATCCATGTATTATATATAGCTGGATATTGTAACTTTTGGATTTATTCAAAACATCAAACTGAATAATCAATGTTGAGCAACAATCTAACAGCCTATTGTGGATTTGTAATGGTGTGATCAGTATGGGTTCCAAGTGACACAGCTGAAACTGCAAATATACCAACTGTGAAATCATTATGCTGATACTGACATCACAAGAGCACTGTGGCAGTTGAAAAGAACATGGCACACCTATATGAGATCTGTAACAATGAATCAAAAATACTTACTGACTAATCTAAAAAAATTCTAACAAACTGTTTATCACACACAAGAATTTTCTAGTGTTTGATTGCTAGGAACTTAACATTATCCTTAACAAGGATATCGCAAGCATGTTGCGGGTTTTGAAGTGAAAGAATGTCTCAAATATATTTTCACAGGCTAAGAAAGAGTTGCAAGGAATCAACTCTCATACCACGTAATGCGTTGTGATCTCTCCTGCAGAATTCACAACTAACTAAACTCATTTTGAAAATTGTACCCCTTTCCTTCTCGCTTTAAAAATGGGTGTCATGAATAAGTTGTCTATTGAGCAGTTGGAGCTCTTTCTGAATTGGAGTTACCAGTCCAAACATAGACCTATGTGTAGTTCAACACCGTGAAAGATTAAATTTGCAGTCTGACCTTAGGGAAAATTAATTTATCCGTTTGCTGATCTTGAGAATCCCTTAAAATCCTGTCCAATGTACAGAAAATATGAAGCCTTACTACAGTTTTTTTATTGCATTCCAGGATGTCATACACGCAAATTGTCATGCATGCTTTGATAACTCCCTTAATTCTTTCCAATCAAAGAAATTCTTACATCCAGTAAAAACCACGAGAGTACTCATTTCGATAAGACAGGTATAAGGTATACCTGGAAAAGTGTAGCAAACATCTTGCTCAATTTTCCACACAGGGCGTTGATAACTGCGATGCCTACTTTGACAGGCTATCCAACAGCTGATGATTTGAAGAAATGTAGCAAAACTTTTGAATTGTACTTTAATTGAACTATATATATGCTTATTAAGGTCTTAATATGCATTATGCGTAAGGGAAATGGTTGCTGCCTGCACAAATCTATGAAGATGTTTGCATGTAGTTTGCTTGTCGTGACCTGATAATTATGTCACCATACATATTAACATGCGTCATTTTGTGCTGCCACCTTGCCCTATATCTGAACTCCTGCATGTAGATGTTATACCATAAAGTGAATAGGCTAATTAGGAATCACTGCTGAATTGTGATTAATCTTTCTTATGAGTGTCAGCTTACTAGTAAAATTTTTATAAATTTTAGGCAGGCTTTAACTTTTCGAAAGCTTTATAAAGCTTCACATATCCATACTAAGGATAATGCTTCAGATTTCAGCAACCAAAGATTGAAAATCTGGGGAGATTGGTTACTTTCAGCATTTTTGGATTCTTACTGTGTGTGATAAACAAGTTGTCACATTTATTTCAATAAAGTGAGTAAATATCTTAAATCATCGCCGAAACTTGTTTGAAATGCATGACAGAGCATAGTCAACAGGTTTCATCATATTTTCAAGCTTGTTAATTGTTTTATATGTCATTTCATTTGTATTCAAGTGGTGGGATAAACCAGATTTTTAAAACTTCAATTTCTCAAAAAATTCCCAACAGATTTTTTTCGTTTTCACGTTAAAATGTTTGTATGATCATTTAGTTTCAGGTGGTATAGGTCCCGTTTCGGGCTCATTTTTTTAATGAATGTTAATAATGTATCAAACTACAATAGTTTGGCAGTTAACCATAATTTTTGGTCTCGGTCTCGATTGCTAATGCCTTGGTCTCGGTCTCAGTATCGGTCTCAGTCTCGGTCTCAGTCTCGGTCTCAGTCTCGGTCTCAGTCTTGGTCTAAGTCTCGGTCTCAGTCTCGGTCTCAGTCTCGGTCTCAGTCTCGGTCTCAGTCTCGGTCTCAGTCTTGGTCTCAGTCTCGGTCTCAGTCTCGGTCTCAGTCTCGGTCTCAGTCTCATGCCTCGTGCTCGGTCTCGGATATCCTGGCCTCGGCTCCATCACTGGCGGTATTTATAAAAATAATCCATACATATGACGTGGTTGACGCAGGTACTTACCAATTGACTGTAAAGGGCTGATTTTCACTTAAAGTATCCTGGACTTGAGTTCAATGGAGCTGGGAGTTTCAATCATCGATTACCTATCTCACATTCATAAGGCATCCTTCTCAACATTAGCAAATTCTGAAATCAATGCTCACCTCCATTCTGCATATACAAACTGGCGTAAAATTTATGAAACAATGTTGACTTAACACATACATATTTATAACCTGTCTTGCTTATTTTGAAAGTCATAAATCCTTGTCTGGGTCGTGACAAATACACAGATTTCTTTGATAAATCTAAACAAGTCATCAGTCATGTGGTAAATGATTGTGAAATTAATCAGCAATTATAATAAAGTCTCCTTCAAATGTTGATTTTGGACGTCATTTGGAAATTACAATAATCCACCATGTGGAGTCTTAATGGTTCTGTGCATATATTAACTCTAATACTTTAAACATGCAAATGTGGTCAGTAACCAAGCAGTCAATTTCGCCAATGAAAATTGTGCAATGTTTATGATAACAGGATATTCCCATAGATGAAGGCTTCTAAGAATATCAGTCAGAGTAGTGCGGGGCAAGAAGCCCCAGATAGACCTATGCTGTTGTAACTATGATATCTAAATATATAGACTTGTTTCAATAGTTGTACACTGCTCCACCACTGAGTACGGTAGCATACGTTACCATCTCATAGCGTCATGGCAGTCACGTTTTTTGCTGAAAGAGGCAGAACTTATGGTCAAGGTAATTTGAGCATATTTTGAGTTAATTTTGGTTATGTAGTAGGTCACATAGAACGAGTTGATCACTTAAATGTGTTTTCAACTAACCACCTTAGGTCTAAAATGGGCATGATAAAACTCTATCAGGAGAAGGTAACATATTTTCATGAGACATGAAAGCCACATTACTGTACTCAACTTCTAATTTCACTGGATTATTTCGAATAAAAATCAATCAATACAAATTATGAAAAATGAACTCTTTTGCATATATATATCTTCTATGTAATACAGTGACACTGTGGTCTGTGGAACAAGGTTGACACTGACTTAACAGGTATTAAAGCTTTTGTGCCTATTTTATTCTGGGAGTATGGTATGTTACAGCACTCAGTGGTGGAGCAATGTTGTAAGTGGAGTCAAGCCAGGCCCTTCTAACTGCATTAGCATTCCAATAATTAACCATAAAAATGGGTCTGATAGCACCTCAAAGTTAAGGTGGGCCCCATGTCCCATGCTACTCTATAGCAATTCGATAATTAACCATAAAAATGGGTCTGATAGCACCTCAAAGTTAAGGTGGGCCCCATGTCCCATGCTACTCTATAGCAATTCGATAAACATGATTTGCTGTGGCCAATCACGATGTAATACTTTAGCTTGATCTCATTGGTTGATAGCAGTCCACGAACCAATCAGATTAAGTTAAAGTACTGCGTAGCAAGTCCGAAAACTCATGCATATTTAAACTACAGTAAGAACTCCTTGTGTGGCGGTCTGACACAAGTTTGCAGAAATGCGATTCAATGATGTCGATGCTGGCAACTTGTACAGGCAGATTTCGAGTGATGTTGATGATTGGTATAATGTTTTTGACTTTGTGAGTGTATTTCTTTCTGTAAATAAGCATATTTCTTGCTGTAAATAAGAATAATTTTCATTTTACATTCATGCTGATGATTACACCAAGTCACTTTAGTGCCTCAATAAGCATACCATGTGCAAACTTTTTGTACAGCAAGCGACATCTGCCTGAATCTATGATCTAGATTTAATATACTGTTTCAAATGAAATTGCTTGATTATTTTATAATCTGCCCAATTATTTCTTAGCCTTATTGCTCTAATCTTAGTGTTCTCAGCCTTTCGGGGGGGGGGGAGGGGAACTATATATACTATCTATTTTTTCCTTGAATCCCCACCAGTCAAAAATTCTTGGTTTTAAATTTCACATTTTCCTCTGTTTACAGAGCTACGGCTCAGGACCCTCAACCTCAGATGAACAGCAGCATAAGTGAGTATATATCTTTAAGTAAATTCTTTTTCTGCTATTATTTCGCTTGATGAAACAATCAGCGAAAGCTTTGGGAAAGACCAGGCGTCCCTATTGGACCTGTGCCCCCCAGGTGCCTCCCCCCCATAAGAACTTTTCAACCTTGGCTAAAATATACAACTAGTATTATGGGTGACCCCCCCCCCCCCAGAGAATCGCGTGCCCCCCAGGTGCCCCCCCTCCCCCCGCTTGAGACCCCTAGTTACGCCACTGGCCACTTGGTGGTAATAAAAAAATATACTTCTTACTGATTTCTTTTAAAAGCCTTTGACACACGTGATCACAAGTTCTAACTGTATAAATTAAAATTCTATGGATTTATTAATTCATCATATCAATGAATGGAAAGTCATCTCAGTAATAGATTTAAATATGTCGAAATGAATGGTGCACAATCAAATTTGATGAAAATTACATATGGAGTTCCTCAAGTGCTATATTAGGCCCATTATTATTTGTAATCTAAACAAGAGCCGGTACTACCTCCATACCCGGACTCCCCACACATCTACCCATGTATACCAACTAAAATTGTGTGAGCACATACTATGCAGCAATATCATGCGACACCTGGACAAAGACCTTCTACTCACAGACGTGCAACACGGATTTCGCAAGAGAAGGTCCTGTTAGACCCAGGTAATTCTAACCATCAACGATTTAGCGAAGACACTTGACGACGCTGGACAAGTCGATGTGATCCCGCTCAACTTTGCGAAAGCGTTTGATAAGGTCCCACATGGAACATTGTTACACAAGCTGGAGCATTTTGGCATAAGAGGGAAACACCAGAAATGGATAGAGAGTTTTTTGAAAGGACGGACACAACAAGTCGTACTATGATAAAACTTAATGGGAGTGTGGTTCATAGCAATGAACCTAATGAATGTCAGGTCGCGTATGAATATTATTATTCTGCAGCGGACCTGACATGAGTGAGGTTCATTGCTGTGAACCATACTCCCATTGAGATTTATTTATGTCCAACAATAAAAATTAACCTCCAGTAAAAAAATTAGAGTGATCTCAAACGGCTTTATTTTGTTTGAATGGCAACAAAAATATCCCTAGCGACCACACGGACCAATCAGAGCCTCAAAACATTGTGACGTCATCACTTTACTGTCCATTGTTTACATAGCAACGTCAGGACTTCTTTCATGTGGTTCACAACGATGAACCACATGGTTTGAATCACATGTTATTTTGCCAGAACTACACTGCCTATTGTGGGATATTTACCACTAGGCTACGTTTTTAAACAGCACATCCACTGCTACGCACGCGCAGTACAACAGCACGATTATACGCCCCTGGGTGTCTGTGCTCACAAGGAAGAAGAAGAAGAAGAAAATCCCTATTTTACTTTTGCCAAAAATGTTCACCAGGGGTGTGGTATATGCTTGCGGCAACACCTGTGGGAGGACTTTGCTTTCGAAAATAAACATGGCTGCAGACCAAAAGCACAGCAACCCAGCTGACAAATGTATTTGGGATGTGAAAATGGTTATTGATTTAATAAGGTAAAATTTGACAAGTTTAAGGGGGTCTTTCAATGTTGGGGAAGGATGAACCTTGTGCGTATTTCAATTATGGCATAACTCCATGGGGCTAGCCTTCTTAGACTGTATTCCAATTGCAGAAAGAAGCAGTAGGAATTATTACAAAATTATTTGAAACAAATGTAATGCTCATGTGAATGTCCTTTTCAAGGAGTTTAATATTTTGAAATTGGAAGAAATATGTGCACTGCATGACTACAAACTATGTTATCGGTTTATCAAAGGTCCTGTGCCTAAATATTTTCAAGAGATTGCCAATCCTGGTGAACTTGACAAGACGTGATTATAGTACGAGACATGCTTCTGTTATGTAGCTGCCTGCTGTGAAACATGAGTTTGCAAGAAATGGTATAGAATACAAATTTACTGAATTATTTAATGACATGCAAGCAAATTTCAGGACTAAAATTTTTACACATGGTTTTAGTGGATATCTTTAATAACAATTTTTTAATGATCATTTCCTCATTGTTGTACTTGTGTCCCAGGGGTGTCCCAGGGATGGCCCAGGGATGGCCCAGTGGTGGCACAGGGGTGGCACAGGGGTGGCCCAGGGGTGTCCAATAACATTTGCAAACAGGGTGACATGTTGCGAACCTGACAATTAAAATGTTAATGACAATTTTTTTTCAGCCTGCCGCATGGTCTTGGATGTGGTCCTGCTTATAGACACCTCTGCAAGTATTGGCGATACTTTTCCAATGTTCAAACAGAGCCTCGTCAACTTTGTGCAGGGTTTTGACGTGGGTCCAGATAAAGTGCGCTTCGGTGCAGTTACTTACAATACTACAGCAACATTGGTCTTCACTCTGGACCAAAAAGACAACATTGACGATTTATCCTCAGCCATAGATGAGATCCCGGGGCCAGGTGGACTAACCAATATGGCAGCTGCCTTTAGACTAACCCGAAATGAAGTACTTGTGCCCCCGGGTGACAGGCCAATGGTGCCTAATGCTTGCATAGTTTTCACTGGTGGCCCACCGACTAGAGAAATAAATGAAACTGAACCGGAGTCGGATCTTCTGGAAGAAAATTGCACAATCATAACAGTTGGTATTGGTGATTTCACAAGTGGCAACAGGTCATTTGATGCGTCATCTGTTGATTTGTTGAACTCAGTCCTAGGCAATCTTACACTAACAGTTTGTGAAGTGGATGCAGAAGCAACCTCAACAGCAGCTCCAACACAAGCGCCAACACAACCTCCCACAACCAATCCAGGTAAGAAATCACTGACATCATGTGACATGTGACCTGCTCTCTGCCAATGAGAGTTCTGCTGTCCTGGTGGAGATAAAAATAATTCACCTGTGACCATTTCCTGTCTACCTTAGGACTTTTTATCACATTTCAGTTTTTGGAATAAAACATGGCATTACCAACAAGTTATGCCCAAAACAATTGCCCCATTTTAAAGAATGTCCAAACAGACGCTAAATTTTAGTCTAAAAGCAGAAAAATTGGCACAGCAACTCTGCTTTTGAATTTTACGGGACAATTAGAAAATTTGAGTTTTGCAGATTTGAAAATTTTGAAAACAAAATCATTATGGTTTGGGTCCTTGGAATTGAGCTTTTTAAATAAAATTTTCAGACAATATCACTGTATTGGTCCAATAAGTGATCTCTTAGGTATAACTGTGTGTGACAAATGGAGCAATGAAGTTAGGTGGTTCAATATAGGTACATTTCCCCTAATCTTAAGGTATTTAGCGGACCTCTTACCTAAGAAGAGCCGCTACTGAGATTGAAATTCTGCAAAATCTTGTGGGTCAAGATTCTGCTGCCTGCCCTCTTCAATCATTATAATGCCATTGACCATGTATCATGTGATGGGCCTCCTGTGAAGCATTCAACTTTTGTTACATCTTGATCCCATAGTAAACTCCCTGGCAAGGGCAATCGATTTAACCGTAATCTATAGTAATGAATGACGGCATATGCATCGCCTAGGGCATTCCCCCATCAAGAAATCCCCAGGCGCACGTGAATACTGCAGGAAAACAACAACTATGTGAGAGTTTTGATTGCGATGTAACAGCTCGGCTTTTGAAACTATGAACCTGTGACTGGCCACAATAACAGTCGGGTTTGCAGCCTCCTGGCAGGTGATTTAATGTGCTAACAAAAGTTGATCTAGGGTAAATACATCCAGAGATATTGTCGTTTAAAGTGCGTCGATCATACCACGATAATCTTGCTGTCAGTGTCAGAACCTTAAGTGACATTGTCAGTATCGTATTCATGTTTCCCTTAGTTAATACCAAGAACATGACCAACCTTCAAAACATGTTCATGTAGCCTTTTTCTGTTCCATTCAGCTGTACTTTCCTCTGTGGCCCCAGCAAGTATGCCATTCTTTTCGTGATTATTCTTCCAGTCTGAACACAAGCTTTGTTCTGGTAACACTGACACTTTCAAATGCAATTCACTTTCACACCTCCCTGTCATCTTCAAACTAAATCATGCATAAGCCTACTGACCAATTGACTCTTACAAAAATAATGCAACTCAGTTATTCATTTCATTGATGTCAATCCAGTTGAAACGAGCACACCTAATGCACGAGTGAAGTCACTGATAGAAATTGGCCTGTAATGGTAAGAAGAGTGTGAAACTAGGAATGTAAACAAAAGGCCTTGGGGGATTGACCACTATATTTAACAGTGGTTTAACCAGTTTTTCCACAATACCTGCAGTGTTTCATGATCCTTGCAGTCATCTCTCACCATCTAGCACACTTGTTGGAGCTGACACATCAGTAGTTCCATAAAATCCATACAGCGAATGTGAGCACTACTCAGTTGTCTGTATAGAACTAAAACTGTAAAATGCAGGCCCCTGTAAGGGCAGTAATTCTGAGCTCAGCAGACATCTGTACAGAGCAATGAATGAGGAGTTCTAGAGGCCTGTAGTGACTATAATATTATTGAGGAAAGTGTAGGTGTCTGCATGCCTGCTATCCTAAAAAATGCCTTGTATTATATACTATGGTGTCTTTATTTTATTTTTCTCAACTGTGCATCTTCAATAATTATAAAATTATTCATGGCATGCAAATGAAATCATACAATGAAAATAGGTTTTTAAAAATAATAAATATTAAATGGTTTGTTTTAATAATCTGCTAATAAACCCTTTCCAAACAAAGGGGTGAATTACTTATTTCTGCCATCTATTGGGGATTTTATATAACTATATATAACATAAAGAGACTTTCACCAAATTTTTGTGAACTCCCTCTCAATTAAAATATGACCAGATCAAACTAACAATGTCAGAATTTGGGAACACGCGCAAGTGCTCCAAACAGAAATTATGGCAAGGGGTCATACACTTATTTTCCCCACTGTATAATTGATATCACAGAATGTGTTCCTGATTTGTCTCAGATGATGAATTGACAACTACTACAGCAGCTTGGCCAATCAATTCAACAGCTGGGCCAACCACTTCAACAGCTAAGCAAACCAATTCAACAGCTGAGAAAACCACTTCAACAGCTGGGCCAACCACTTCAACAGCTGAGCCAACCACATCAATAAGTGTTCCAACCACTTCAGTGGCCGAGCCAACTATCACACCAGCTGTGCCAATCACTACAACAGCTGGGCCAACCACTTCTATAGCTGAACCAACTACTTCAACAGCTGGGCCAACCATTTCAATGGCTGAGCCTAACACTACAATGGCTGAGCCAACCACTTCAACTTCTGGGCCAACCACTTCAACAGTTCGGCCAACAACTTCAACAGCTGGGCGAACCACTACAACTGCTGAGCCAACTACATCAACGGTGGAACCAACCACTTCAACAGCTGGGCTACTAAATTCAATGGCTGAGCTGACCACATCAACAGCTCAGCCAAAAACTTCAACAGCTGAGCAAACCACTTCAACATCTGATTCAAAGACTTCAACAGCTGAGCCAACAACATCCAGAACTGTGCAAAACACTTCAAAAGCTGAGCCTACTACTACAACAGCTGGGCCAACCACTACAACAGCTGAGCCAACCACTTCAACAGCTGGGCTTACCACTTCAACAAATGAGCCAACCACTTCAACAGCTGAGCCAACCACTTCAACAGCTGAGCCAACCACTTCAAAAGCTGAGCCAACCAATACAACAGCAGAACCAACCACTTCAACAGCTGTGCAAACCACTTCAATAGCAGGGCTTACCACTTCAACAAATGAGCCAACCACTTCAACAGCTGGGCTTTGCACTTCAACAGCTGAGCGTACCACTGCAACAGCTGAGTCAAGCACATCGGTAGCTGAGCCGACCACATCAACATCTGAGCCAACCACTTCTACAACTGAGCCAGCCACTTCAATTGCTGGGCCAACCCCTTCAGTGACTGAGCCTACCACTTCAACAGCTGAACAAACCACTACAACCGTTCAGCCGACCACTTCAGCAGCTGAGCCAACCACTTCAACAGTTGTGCCAACTACTTCAGTAGCCGAGCCAACCACTTCTGCAGCTGGGCCAACCACATTTACAGCTGGGCCAAGCACTTCAGCAACTGGGCCAACAGCAACATCTGAGCCAACAACCGCAACAGTTGGGCCATCCACATCAACAACTGAGCCAATAAGTGTGCCAACCGCTTCAATTGCTGGGTCAACCACTTCTGTGACTGAGCCTACCACTTCAACTGCTGAACAAACCACTTCAACAGCTGAACAAACCACTTCAACAGCTGAGCCAACCACTTCAACAGCTGAGCCAACCACTTCAACAGCTGAGATAACGACTTCAACAACTGAGCCAACCGTTTCAACAGTTATGCCAACTACTACAGTAGCCGAGCCAACCGCTTCAGCAGCTGGGCCAACCACATCTACATCTGAGCCAACAACTGCAGAAGCTGAGGCTACCAGTTCACCAGCTAAACCAACAACTTCAACAGCTAAGCCAACCACTTCAACAGCTGAGCCAACCACTTCAGTGGCTGAGCCTACCTCTTCAACAGCAGGGCCAACCACTTCGACAACTGGGCCAAGCACTTCAACAGCAAAACCAACAACTTCAACAGTTGGGCCGTCCACATCAACAGCTGAGCCAACAACCGCAGAAGCTCAGCCAACGGGTTCAACAGCTGAACCAACTACTACGACAGCTTTGCCAACCACTTCAACAGCTGAGCCGACCACTTCCGTGGGTGAGCCTGTTACTACGACATCTTTGCCAACCACTTCAACCGCTGAGACTACCACTACAACAGCTGAGTCAACCACATCATCAGCTGAGCTGACCACATCAGCATCTGAGCCAACCACTTCTATAACTGAGCCAACCACTTCAACTGCTGGGCCAACCCCTTCAGTGACTGAGCCTACCACTTCAACAGCTGAACAAACCACCACAACCGTTCAGCTGACAACATCAACAGCTCAGCCAAAAACTTCAACAGCTGAGCAAACCACTTCAACATCTGATTCAAAGACTTCAACAGCTGAGCCAACAACATCCAGAACTGTGCAAAACACTTCAAAAGCTGAGCCTACTACTACAACAGCTGGGCCAACCACTGCAACAGCTGAGCCAACCACTTCAACAGCTGGGCTTACCACTTCAACAAATGAGCCAACCACTTCAACAGCTGAGCCAACCACTTTAACAGCTGAGCCAACCACTTCAAAAGCTGAGCCAACCAATACAACAGCAGAACCAACCACTTCAACGGCTGTGCAAACCATTTCAATAGCAGGGCTTACCACTTCAACAAATGAGCCAACCACTTCAACAGCTGGGCTTACCACTTCAACAGCTGAGCCTACCACTGCAACAGCTGAGTCAAGCACATCAGTAGCTGAGCCGACCTCATCAACATCTGAGCCAACCACTTCTACAACTGAGCCAGCCACTTCAACTGCTGGGCCAACCCCTTCCGTGACTGAGCCTACCACTTCAACAGCTGAACAAACCACTAAAACCGTTCAGCCGACCACTTCAGCAGCTGAGCCAACCACATCAACATCTGAGCCAACCACTTCTACAACTGAGCCAGCCACTTCAACTGCTGGGCCAACCCCTTCCGTGACTGAGCCTACCACTTCAACAGCTGAACAAACCACTACAACCGTTCAGCCGACCACTTCAGCAGCTGAGCCAACCACTTCAACAGCTGAGCCAACCACTTCAACAGCTGAGACAACGACTTCAACAACTAAGCCAACCATTTTAACAGTTGTGCCAACTACTTCAGTAGCCGAGCCAACCAATTCTGCAGCTGGGCCAACCATATCTACAGCTGGGCCAAGCACTTCAGCAATTGGGCCAACAGCAACATCTGAGCCAACAACCGCAGAAGCTGAGGCTACCAGCTCACCAGCTGAACCAACAACTTCAACAGTTGGGCCATCCATATCAACAACTGAGCCAATAACTGTGCCAACCGCTTCAATTGCTGGGTCAACCACTTCTGTGACTGAGCCTACCACTTCAACAGCTGAACAAACCACATCAACAGCTGAACAAACCACTTCAACAGCTGAGCCAACCACTTCAACAGCTGAGCCAACCACTTCAACAGCTGAGATAACGACTTCAACAACTGAGCCAACCGTTTC
Organism: Platynereis dumerilii; assembly: GCA_026936325.1. Taxonomy (NCBI): domain Eukaryota; kingdom Metazoa; phylum Annelida; class Polychaeta; order Phyllodocida; family Nereididae; genus Platynereis; species Platynereis dumerilii. The sequence continues at coordinate 7,292,340 of JAPTHN010000022.1, read as the reverse complement.
AACAGTTATGCCAACTACTACAGTAGCCGAGCCAACCACTTCAGCAGCTTTGCCAACCACATCTACATCTGAGCCAACAACTGCAGAAGCTGAGGCTATCAGTTCACCAGCTGAACCAACAACTTCAACAGCTAAGCCAACCACTTCAACAGCTGAGCCAACCACTTCAGTGGCTGAGCCTACCTCTTCAACAGCAGGGCCAACCACTTCAACAACTGGGCCGAGCACTTCAACAGCAAAACCAACAACTTCAACAGTTGGGCCGTCCACATCAACAGCTGAGCTAACAACCGCAGAAGCTCAGCCAACGGGTTCAACAGCTGAACCAACTACTACGACAGCTTTGCCAACCACTTCAACAGCTGAGCCGACCACTTCTGTGGGTGAGCCTGCTATTACAACATCTTTGCCAACCACTTCAACCGCTGAGACTACCACTAAAACAGCTGAGTCAACCACATCAGCAGCTGAGCTGACCACATCAACATCTGAGCCAACCACTTCTATAACTGAGCCAACCACTTCAACTGCTGGGCCAACCCCTTCAGTGACTGAGCCTACCACTTCAACAGCTGAACAAACCACTACAACCGTTCAGCCGACCACTTCAGCAGCTGAGCCAACCACTTCAACAGCTGATCCAACCACTTCAACAGCTGAGATAACGACTTCAACAACTGAGCCAACCATTTTAACAGTTGTGCCAACTACTTCAGTAGCTGAGCCAACCGCTTCAACTGCTGGGCCAACCACTTCAGTGACTGAGCCTACCACTTCAACAGCTGAACAAACCACTACAACTGCTCAGCCGACCACTTCAACAGCTGGGCCAACAACAGCAACATCTGAGCCAACAACCGCAGAAGCTGAGGCTACCAGCTCACCAGCTGAACTAACAACTTCAACAGTTGGGCCATCCACATCAACAACTGAGCCAATAACTGAGCCTACCACTTCAACAGCTGAACAAACCACTACAACCGTTCAGCCGACCACTTCAGCAGCTGAGCCAACCACTTCAACAGCTGAGCCAACCACTTCAACAGCTGAGATAACGACTTCAACAACTGAGCCAACCATTTTAACAGTTGTGCCAACTACTTCAGTAGTCGAGCCAACCACTTCTGCAGCTGAGCCAACCACTTCAACAGCTGAGCCAACCACTTCAACAGCTGAGATAACGACTTCAACAACTGAACCAACCATTTTAACAGTTGTGCCAACTACTTCAGTAGCTGAGCCAACCACTTCTGCAGCTGGGCCAACCACATCTACAGCTGGGCCAAGCACTTCAGCAATTGGGCCAACACCAACATCTGAGCCAACAACCACAGAAGCTGAGGCTACCAGCTCACCAGCTGAACCAACAACTTCAACAGTTGGGCCATCCATATCAACAACTGAGCCAATAACTGTGCCAACCGCTTCAATTGCTGGGTCAACCACTTCTGTGACTGAGCCTACCACTTCAACAGCTGAACAAACCACTACAACTGCTCAGCCGACTACTTCAACAGCTGAGCCAACCACTTCAACAGCTGAGCCAACCACTTCAACAGCTGAGATAACGACTTCAACAACTGAGCCAACCGTTTCAACAGTTATGCCAACTACTACAGTAGCCGATCCAACCGCTTCAGCAGCTGGGCCAACCACATCTACATCTGAGCCAACGACTGCAGAAGCTGAGGCTACCAGTTCACCAGCTAAACCAACAACTTCAACAGCTAAGCCAACCACTTCAACAGCTGAGCCAACCACTTCAGTGGCTGAGCCTACCTCTTCAACAGCTGGGCCAACCACTTCGACAACTGGGCCAAGCACTTCAACAGCAAACGCAACAACTTCAACAGTTGGGCCGTCAACATCAACAGCTGAGCCAACAACTGCAGAAGCTCAGCCAACGGGTTCAACAGCTGAACCAACTACTACGACAGCTTTGCCAACCACTTCAACAGCTGAGCCGACCACTTCCGTTGGCGAGCCTGCTACTACGACATCTTTGCCAACCACTTCAACCGCTGAGACTACCACTACAACAGCTGAGTCAACCACATCAGCAGCTGAGCCGACCACATCAACATCTGAGCCAACCACTTCTATAACTGAGCCAACCACTTCAACTGCTGGGCCAACCCCTTCAGTGACTGAGCCTACCACTTCAACAGCTGAACAAACCACTACAACTGTTCAGCCAACCAATTCAGCAGCTGAGCCAACCACTTCAACAGCTGAGCCAACCGCTTCAACAGCTGAGATAACAACTTCAACAACTGAGCCAACCATTTTAACAGTTGTGCCAACTACTTCAGTAGCCGAGCCAACCAATTCTGCAGCTGGGCCAACCACATCTACAGCTGGGCCAAGCACTTCAGCAACTAGGCCAACAGCAACATCTGAGCCAACAACTGCAGAAGCTGAGGCTACCAGCTCACCAGCTGAACCAACAACTTCAACAGTTGGGCCATCCACATCAACAACTGAGCCAATAACTGTGCCAACCGCTTCAACTGCTGGGCCAACCACTTCAGTGACTGAGCCTACCACTTCAACAGCTGAACAAACCACTACAACTGCTCAGCCGACCACTTCAATAGCTGAGCCAACCACTTCAACAGCTGAGATAACGACTTCAACAAGTGAGCCAACCGTTTCAACAGTTATGCCAACTACTACAGTAGCCGAGCCAACCACTTCAGCAGCTTTGCCAACCACATCTACATCTGAGCCAACAACTGCAGAAGCTGAGGCTACCAGTTCACCAGCTAAACCAACAACTTTAACAGCTAAGCCAACCACTTCAACAGCTGAGCCAACCACTTCAGTGGCTGAGCCTACCTCTTCAACAGCAGGGCCAAGCACTTCAACAGCAAAACCAACAACTTCAACAGTTGGGCCGTTCACATTAACAGCTGAGCCAACAACCGCAGAAGCTCAGCCAATGGGTTCAACAGCTGAACCAACTACTACGACAGCTTTGCCAACCACTTCAACAGCTGAGCCGACCACTTCCGTTGGTGAGTCTGCTACTACAACATCTTTGCCAACCACTTCAATCGCTGAGACTACCACTACAACAGCTGAGTCAACCACATCAGCAGCTGAGCCGACCACATCAACATCTGAGCCAACCACTTCTATAACTGAGCCAACCACTTCAACTGCTGGGCCAACCGCTTCAGTGACTGAGCCTACCACTTCAACAACTGAACAAACCACTACAACCGTTCAGCCGACCACTTCAACAGCTGAGCCATCCACTTCAACAGCTGATCCAACCACTTCAACAGCTGAGATAACGACTTCAACAACTGAGCCAACCATTTTAACAGTTGTGCCAACTACTTCAGTAGCTGAGCCAACCGCTTCAACTGCTGGGCAAACCACTTCAGTGACTGAGCCTACCACTTCAACAGCTGAACAAACCACTACAACTGCTCAGCCGACCACTTCAACAGCTGGGCCAACAACAGCAACATCTGAGCCAACAACCGCAGAAGCTGAGGCTACCAGCTCACCAGCTGAACCAACAACTTCAACAGTTGGGCCATCGACATCAACAACAGAGCCAATAACTGTGCCAACCGCTTCAACTGCTGGGCCAACCCCTTCCGTGACTGAGCCTACCACTTCAACAGCTGAAAAAACCACTACAACCGTTCAGCCAACCACTTCAGCAGCTGAGCCAACCACTTCAACAGCTGAACCAACCACTTCAACAGATGAGATGACGACTTCAACAACTGAGTCAACCATTTTAACAGTTGTGCCAACTACTTCAGTAGTCGAGCCAACCACTTCTGCAGCTGGGCCAACCACATCTACAGCTGGGCCAAGCACTTTAGCAACTGGACCAACAACAGCAACATCTGAGCCAACAACCGCAGAGGCTGAGGCTACCAGCTCACCAGCTGAACCAACAACTTCAACAGTTGGGCCATCCACATCAACAACTGAGCCAATAACTGTGCCAACCACTTCAACTGCTGGGCCAACCCCTTCAGTGACTGAGCCTACCTCTTCAACAGCCGAACAAACCACTACAACTGCTCAGCCGACCACTTCAACAGCTGAGCCAACCACTTCAACAGCTGAGCCAACCACTTCAACAGCTGAGATAGCGTCTTCAACAACTGAGCGAACCGTTTCAACAGTTATGCCAACTACTACAGTAGCCGACCCAACCACTTCAGCAGCTTTGCCAACCACATCTACTTCTGAGCCAACAACTGCAGAAGCTGAGGCTACCAGTTCACCAGCTGAACCAACAACTTCAACAGCTAAGCCAACCACTTCAACAGCTGAGCCAACCACTTCAGTGGCTGAGCCTACCTCTTCAACAGCAGGGCCAACCACTTCAACAGCTGGGCCAAGCACTTCAACAGCAAAACCAACAACTTCAACAGTTGGGTCGTCCACATCAACAGCTGAGCCAACAACCGCAGAAGCTCAGCCAACGGGTTCAACAGCTGAACCAACTACTACGACAGCTTTGCCAACCACTTCAACAGCTGAGCCGACCACTTCCGTTGGTGAGCCTGCTACTACGACATCTTTGCCAACCACTTCAACCGCTGAGACTACCACTACAACAGCTGAGTCAACCACATCAGCAGCTGAGCCGGCCACATCAACATCTGAGCCAACAACTTCTATAACTGAGCCAACCACTTCAACTGCTGGGCCAACCCCTTCAGTGACTGAGCCTACCACTTCAACAGCTGAACAAACCACTACAACCGTTCAGCCGACCACTTCAGCAGCTGAGCCAACCACTTCAACAGCTGAGCCAACCACTTCAACAGCTGAGATAATGACTTCAACAACTGAGCCAACCATTTTAACAGTTGTGCCAACTACTTCAGTAGTCGAGCCAACCACTTCTGCAGCTGGGCAAACCACATCTACAGCTGGGCCAAGCACTTCAGCAACTGGGCCAACAGCAACATCTGAGCCAACAACCGCAGAAGCTGAGGCTACCAGCTCACCAGCTGAACCAACAACTTCAACAGTTGGGCCATCCACATCAACAACTGAGCCAATAACTGAGCCAACCACTTCAACTGCTGGGCCAACCCCTTCAGTGACTGAGCCTACCACTTCAACAGCTGAACTAACCACTACAACTGTTCAGCCAACCAATTCAGCAGCTGAGCCAATCACTTCAACAGCTGAGCCAACCACATCTACTTCTGAGCCAACAACTGCAGAAGCTGAGGCTACCAGTTCACCAGCTGAACCAACAACTTCAACAGCTAAGCCAACCACTTCAACAGCTGAGCCAACCACTTCAGTGGCTGAGCCTACCTCTTCAACAGCAGGGCCAACCACTTCAACAGCTGGGCCAAGCACTTCAACAGCAAAACCAACAACTTCAACAGTTGGGCCGTCCACATCAACAGCTGAGCCAACAACCGCAGAAGCTCAGCCAACGGGTTCAACAGCTGAACCAACTACTACGACAGCTTTGCCAACCACTTCAACAGCTGAGCCGACCACTTCCGTTGGTGAGCCTGCTACTACGACATCTTTGCCAACCACTTCAACCGCTGAGACAACCACTACAACAGCTGAGTCAACCACATCAGCAGCTGAGCCGGCCACATCAACATCTGAGCCAACCACTTCTATAACTGAGCCAACCACTTCAACTGCTGGGCCAACCCCTTCAGTGACTGAGCCTACCACTTCAACAGCTGAACAAACCACTACAACTGTTCAGCCGACCACTTCAGCAGCTGAGCCAACAACTTCAACAGCTGAGCCAACCACTTCAACAGCTGAGATAATGACTTCAACAACTGAGCCAACCATTATAACAGTTGTGCCAACTACTTCAGTAGCCGAGCCAACCACTTCTGCAGCTGGGCCAACCACATCTACAGCTGGGCCAAGCACTTCAGCAACTGGGCCAACAGCAACATCTGAGCCAACAACTGCAGAAGCTGAGGCTACCAGCTCACCAGCTGAACCAACAACTTCAACAGTTGGGCCATCCACATCAACAACTGAGCCAATAACTGTGCCAACCACTTCAACTGCTGGGCCAACCACTTCAGTGACTGAGCCTACCACTTCAACAGCTGAACATACCTCTACAACTGCTCAGCCGACCCCTTCAACAGCTGAGCCAACCACTTCAACAGCTGAGCCAACCACTTCAACAGCTGAGCCAACCACTTCAACAGCTGAGATAACGACTTCAACAACTGAGCCAACCGTTTCTACAGTTATGCCAACTACTACAGTAGCCGAGCCAACCACTTCAGCAGCTTTGCCAACCACATCTACATCTGAGCCAACAACTGCAGAAGCTGAGGCTACCAGTTCACCAGCTGAACCAACAACTTCAACAGCTAAGCCAACCACTTCAACAGCTGAGCCAACCACTTCAGTGGCTGAGCCTACCTCTTCAACAGCAGGGCCAACCACTTCAACAGCTGGGCCAAGCACTTCAACAGCAAAACCAACAACTTCAACAGTTGGGCCGTCCACATCAACAGCTGAGCCAACAACCGCAGAAGCTCAGCCAACGGGTTCAACAGCTGAACCAACTACTACGACAGCTTTGCCAACCACTTCAACAGCTGAGCCGACCACTTCCGTTGGTGAGCCTGCTACTACGACATCTTTGCCAACCACTTCAACCGCTGAGACTACCACTACAACAGCTGAGTCAACCACATCAGCAGCTGAGCCGGCCACATCAACATCTGAGCCAACCACTTCTATAACTGAGCCAACCACTTCAACTGCTGGGCCAACCCCTTCAGTGACTGAGCCTACCACTTCAACAGCTGAACAAACCACTACAACCGTTCAGCCGACCACTTCAGCAGCTGAGCCAACCACTTCAACAGCTGAGCCAACCACTTCAACAGCTGAGATAATGACTTCAACAACTGAGCCAACCATTTTAACAGTTGTGCCAACTACTTCAGTAGCCGAGCCAAGCACTTCTGCAGCTGGGCCAACCACATCTACAGCTGGGCCAAGCACTTCAGCAACTGGGCCAACAGCAACATCTGAGCCAACAACCACAGAAACTGAGGCTACCAGCTCACCAGCTGAACCAACAACTTCAACAGTTGGGCCATCCACATCAACAACTGAGCCAATAACTGTGCCAACCGCTTCAACTGCTGGACCAACCACTTCAGTGACTGAGCCTACCACTTCAACAGCTGAACAAACCACTACAACTGCTCAGCCGACCACTTCAACAGCTGAGCCAACTACTTCAACAGCTAAGCCAACCACTTCAACAGCTGAGATAACGACTTCAACAACTAAGCCAACCGTTTCAACAGTTATGCCAACTACTTCAGTAGCCGAGCCAACCACTTCAGCAGCTGGGCCAACCACATTTACATCTGAGCCAACAACCGCAGAAGTTGAGGCTACCAGTTCACCAGCTGAACCAACAACTTCAACAGCTAAGCCAACCACTTCAACAGCTGAGCCAACTACTTCAGTGGCTGAGCCTACCTCTTCAACAGCAGGGGCAACCACTTCAACAACTGGGCCAAGCACTTCAACAGCAAAACCAACAACTTCAACAGTTGGGCCATCCACATCAACAGCTGAGCCAACAACCGCAGAAGCTCAGCCAATGGGTTCAACAGCTGAACCAACTACTTCAACAGCTAAGCCAACCACTTCAACAGCTGAGCTGACCACTTCCGTTGGTGAGCCTGCTATTACAACATCTTTGCCAACCACTTCAACCGCTGAGACAACCACTACAACAGCTGAGTCAACCACATCAGCAGCTGAGCCGACCACATCAACATCTGAGCCAACCACTTCTATAACTGAGCCAACCACTTCAACTGCTGGGCCAACCCCTTCAGTGACTGAGCCTACCACTTCAACAGCTGAACAAACCACTACAACCGTTCAGCCGACCACTTCAGCAGCTGAGCCAACCACTTCAACAGCTGAGTCAACCACTTCAACAGCTGAGATAACGACTTCAACAACTGAGCCAACCATTTTGACAGTTGTGCCAACTACTTCAGTAGCCGAGCCAACCACTTCTGCAGCTGGGCCAACCACATCTACAGCTGGGCCAAGCACTTCAGTAACTGGGCCAACAGCAACATCTGAGCCAACAACCGCAGAAGCTGAGGCTACCAGCTCACCAGCTGAACCAACAACTTCAACAGTTGGGCCATCCACATCAACAACTGAGCCAATAACTGTGCCAACCACTTCAACTGCTGGGCCAACCACTTCAGTGACTGAGCCAACCACTTCAACAGCTGGGCCAACCTCTTCAGTGGCTAAGCCTACTGCTTCAGCAGCTGGGCCAACCACTTCTACAGCTGGGCAAAGCACTTCAACAGCAAAGCCAACCACTTCAACAGTTGAGCCATCCACATCAACAGCTGAGCCAACAATCGCAGAAGCTGAGCCAACCAGTTCAACAGCTGAACCAACCACTTCAACATCTGAGCCAACCACTTCTATAACTGAGCCAACCACTTCAACTGCTGGGCCAACCCCTTCAGTGACTGAGCCTACCACTTCAACAGCTGAACAAACCACTACAACCGTTCAGCCGACCACTTCAGCAGCTGAATCAACCACTTCAACAGCTGAGCCAACCACTTCAACAGCTGAGATAACGACTTCAACAACTGAGCCAACCATTTTAACAGTTATGCCAACTACTACAGTAGCTGAGCCAACCGCTTCAGCAGCTTTGCCAACCACATCTACATCTGAGCCAACAACCACAGAAGCTGAGGCTACCAGTTCACCAGCTGAACCAACAACTTCAACAGCTAAGCCAACCACTTCAACAGCTGAGCCAACCACTTCAGTGGCTGAGCCTACCTCTTCAACAGCAGGGCCAACCACTTCAACAGCTGGGAAAAGCACTTCAACAGCAAAACCAACAACTTCACCAGTTGGGCCGTCCACATCAACAGCTGAGCCAACAACCGCAGAAGCTCAGCCAATGGGTTCAACAGCTGAACCAACTACTACGACAGCTTTGCCAACCACTTCAACAGCTGAGCCGACCACTTCCGTTGGTGAGCCTGCTACTACGACATCTTTGCCAACCACTTCAACCGCTGAGACTACCACTACAACAGCTGAATCAACCACATCAGCAGCTGAGCCGGCCACATCAACATCTGAGCCAACCACTTCTATAACTGAGCCAACCACTTCAACTGCTGGGCCAACCCCTTCAGTGACTGAGCCTACCACTTCAACAGCTGAACAAACCACTACAACCGTTCAGCCGACCACTTCAGCAGCTGAATCAACCACTTCAACAGCTGAGCCAACCACTTCAACAGCTGAGATAACGACTTCAACAACTGAGCCAACCATTTTAACAGTTATGCCAACTACTACAGTAGCTGAGCCAACCGCTTCAGCAGCTTTGCCAACCACATCTACATCTGAGCCAACAACCACAGAAGCTGAGGCTACCAGTTCACCAGCTGAACCAACAACTTCAACAGCTAAGCCAACCACTTCAACAGCTGAGCCAACCACTTCAGTGGCTGAGCCTACCTCTTCAACAGCAGGGCCAACCACTTCAACAGCTGGGAAAAGCACTTCAACAGCAAAACCAACAACTTCACCAGTTGGGCCGTCCACATCAACAGCTGAGCCAACAACCGCAGAAGCTCAGCCAATGGGTTCAACAGCTGAACCAACTACTACGACAGCTTTGCCAACCACTTCAACAGCTGAGCCGACCACTTCCGTTGGTGAGCCTGCTACTACGACATCTTTGCCAACCACTTCAACCGCTGAGACTACCACTACAACAGCTGAATCAACCACATCAGCAGCTGAGCCGGCCACATCAACATCTGAGCCAACCACTTCTATAACTGAGCCAACCACTTCAACTGCTGGGCCAACCCCTTCAGTGACTGAGCCTACCACTTCAACAGCTGAACAAACCACTACAACCGTTCAGCCGACCACTTCAGCAGCAGAGCCAACCACTTCAACAGCTGAGCCAACCACTTCAACAGCTGAGATAATGACTTCAACAACTGAGCCAACCATTTTAACAGTTGTGCCAACTACTTCAGTAGCCGAGCCAACCACTTCTGCAGCTGGGCCAACCACATCTACAGCTGGGCCAAGCACTTCAGCAACTGGGCCAACAGCAACATCTGAGCCAACAACTGCAGAAGCTGAGGCTACCAGTTCACCAGCTGAACCAACAACTTCAACAGCTAAGCCAACCACTTCAACAGCTGAGCCAACCACTTCAGTGGCTGAGCCTACCTCTTCAACAGCAGGGCCAACCACTTCAACAGCTGGGCCAAGCACTTCAACAGCAAAACCAACAACTTCAACAGTTGGGCCGTCCACATCAACAGCTGAGCCAACAACCGCAGAAGCTCAGCCAACGGGTTCAACAGCTGAACCAACTACTACGACAGCTTTGCCAACCACTTCAACAGCTGAGCCGACCACTTCCGTTGGTGAGCCTGCTACTACGACATCTTTGCCAACCACTTCAACCGCTGAGACTACCACTACAACAGCTGAGTCAACCACATCAGCAGCTGAGCCGGCCACATCAACATCTGAGCCAACCACTTCTATAACTGAGCCAACCACTTCAACTGCTGGGCCAACCCCTTCAGTGACTGAGCCTACCACTTCAACAGCTGAACAAACCACTACAACCGTTCAGCCGACCACTTCAGCAGCTGAGCCAACCACTTCAACAGCTGAGCCAACCACTTCAACAGCTGAGATAATGACTTCAACAACTGAGCCAACCATTTTAACAGTTGTGCCAACTACTTCAGTAGCCGAGCCAAGCACTTCTGCAGCTGGGCCAACCACATCTACAGCTGGGCCAAGCACTTCAGCAACTGGGCCAACAGCAACATCTGAGCCAACAACCACAGAAACTGAGGCTACCAGCTCACCAGCTGAACCAACAACTTCAACAGTTGGGCCATCCACATCAACAACTGAGCCAATAACTGTGCCAACCGCTTCAACTGCTGGACCAACCACTTCAGTGACTGAGCCTACCACTTCAACAGCTGAACAAACCACTACAACTGCTCAGCCGACCACTTCAACAGCTGAGCCAACTACTTCAACAGCTAAGCCAACCACTTCAACAGCTGAGATAACGACTTCAACAACTAAGCCAACCGTTTCAACAGTTATGCCAACTACTTCAGTAGCCGAGCCAACCACTTCAGCAGCTGGGCCAACCACATTTACATCTGAGCCAACAACCGCAGAAGTTGAGGCTACCAGTTCACCAGCTGAACCAACAACTTCAACAGCTAAGCCAACCACTTCAACAGCTGAGCCAACTACTTCAGTGGCTGAGCCTACCTCTTCAACAGCAGGGGCAACCACTTCAACAACTGGGCCAAGCACTTCAACAGCAAAACCAACAACTTCAACAGTTGGGCCATCCACATCAACAGCTGAGCCAACAACCGCAGAAGCTCAGCCAATGGGTTCAACAGCTGAACCAACTACTTCAACAGCTAAGCCAACCACTTCAACAGCTGAGCTGACCACTTCCGTTGGTGAGCCTGCTATTACAACATCTTTGCCAACCACTTCAACCGCTGAGACAACCACTACAACAGCTGAGTCAACCACATCAGCAGCTGAGCCGACCACATCAACATCTGAGCCAACCACTTCTATAACTGAGCCAACCACTTCAACTGCTGGGCCAACCCCTTCAGTGACTGAGCCTACCACTTCAACAGCTGAACAAACCACTACAACCGTTCAGCCGACCACTTCAGCAGCTGAGCCAACCACTTCAACAGCTGAGTCAACCACTTCAACAGCTGAGATAACGACTTCAACAACTGAGCCAACCATTTTGACAGTTGTGCCAACTACTTCAGTAGCCGAGCCAACCACTTCTGCAGCTGGGCCAACCACATCTACAGCTGGGCCAAGCACTTCAGTAACTGGGCCAACAGCAACATCTGAGCCAACAACCGCAGAAGCTGAGGCTACCAGCTCACCAGCTGAACCAACAACTTCAACAGTTGGGCCATCCACATCAACAACTGAGCCAATAACTGTGCCAACCACTTCAACTGCTGGGCCAACCACTTCAGTGACTGAGCCAACCACTTCAACAGCTGGGCCAACCTCTTCAGTGGCTAAGCCTACTGCTTCAGCAGCTGGGCCAACCACTTCTACAGCTGGGCAAAGCACTTCAACAGCAAAGCCAACCACTTCAACAGTTGAGCCATCCACATCAACAGCTGAGCCAACAATCGCAGAAGCTGAGCCAACCAGTTCAACAGCTGAACCAACCACTTCAACATCTGAGCCAACCACTTCTATAACTGAGCCAACCACTTCAACTGCTGGGTCAACCCCTTCAGTGACTGAGCCTACCACTTCAACAGCTGAACAAACCACTACAACCGTTCAGCCGACCACTTCAGCAGCTGAATCAACCACTTCAACAGCTGAGCCAACCACTTCAACAGCTGAGATAACGACTTCAACAACTGAGCCAACCATTTTAACAGTTATGCCAACTACTACAGTAGCTGAGCCAACCGCTTCAGCAGCTTTGCCAACCACATCTACATCTGAGCCAACAACCACAGAAGCTGAGGCTACCAGTTCACCAGCTGAACCAACAACTTCAACAGCTAAGCCAACCACTTCAACAGCTGAGCCAACCACTTCAGTGGCTGAGCCTACCTCTTCAACAGCAGGGCCAACCACTTCAACAGCTGGGAAAAGCACTTCAACAGCAAAACCAACAACTTCACCAGTTGGGCCGTCCACATCAACAGCTGAGCCAACAACCGCAGAAGCTCAGCCAATGGGTTCAACAGCTGAACCAACTACTACGACAGCTTTGCCAACCACTTCAACAGCTGAGCCGACCACTTCCGTTGGTGAGCCTGCTACTACGACATCTTTGCCAACCACTTCAACCGCTGAGACTACCACTACAACAGCTGAATCAACCACATCAGCAGCTGAGCCGGCCACATCAACATCTGAGCCAACCACTTCTATAACTGAGCCAACCACTTCAACTGCTGGGCCAACCCCTTCAGTGACTGAGCCTACCACTTCAACAGCTGAACAAACCACTACAACCGTTCAGCCGACCACTTCAGCAGCTGAATCAACCACTTCAACAGCTGAGCCAACCACTTCAACAGCTGAGATAACGACTTCAACAACTGAGCCAACCATTTTAACAGTTATGCCAACTACTACAGTAGCTGAGCCAACCGCTTCAGCAGCTTTGCCAACCACATCTACATCTGAGCCAACAACCACAGAAGCTGAGGCTACCAGTTCACCAGCTGAACCAACAACTTCAACAGCTAAGCCAACCACTTCAACAGCTGAGCCAACCACTTCAGTGGCTGAGCCTACCTCTTCAACAGCAGGGCCAACCACTTCAACAGCTGGGAAAAGCACTTCAACAGCAAAACCAACAACTTCACCAGTTGGGCCGTCCACATCAACAGCTGAGCCAACAACCGCAGAAGCTCAGCCAATGGGTTCAACAGCTGAACCAACTACTACGACAGCTTTGCCAACCACTTCAACAGCTGAGCCGACCACTTCCGTTGGTGAGCCTGCTACTACGACATCTTTGCCAACCACTTCAACCGCTGAGACTACCACTACAACAGCTGAATCAACCACATCAGCAGCTGAGCCGGCCACATCAACATCTGAGCCAACCACTTCTATAACTGAGCCAACCACTTCAACTGCTGGGCCAACCCCTTCAGTGACTGAGCCTACCACTTCAACAGCTGAACAAACCACTACAACCGTTCAGCCGACCACTTCAGCAGCAGAGCCAACCACTTCAACAGCTGAGCCAACCACTTCAACAGCTGAGATAATGACTTCAACAACTGAGCCAACCATTTTAACAGTTATGCCAACTACTTCAGTAGCCGAGCCAACCACTTCTGCAGCTGGGCCAACCACATCTACAGCTGGGCCAAGCACTTCAGCAACTGGGCCAACAGCAACATCTGAGCCAACAACCGCAGAAGCTGAGGCTACCAGCTCACCAGCTGAACCAACAACTTCAACAGTTGGGCCATCCACATCAACAACTGAGCCAATAACTGTGCCAACCGCTTCAACTGCTGGACCAACCACTTCAGTGACTGAGCCTACCACTTCAACAGCTGAGCAAACCACTACAACTGCTCAGCCGACCAGTTCAACAGCTGAGCCAACTACTTCAACAGCTAAGCCAACCACTTCAACAGCTGAGATAACGACTTCAACAACTGAGCCAACCGTTTCAACGGTTATGCCAACTACTTCAGTAGCCGAGCCAACCACTTCAGCAGCTGGGCCAACCACATTTACATCTGAGCCAACAACCGCAGAAGTTGAGGCTACCAGTTCACCAGCTAAACCAACAACTTCAACAGCTAAGCCAACCACTTCAACAGCTGAGCCAACTACTTCAGTGGCTGAGCCTACCTCTTCAACAGCAGGGGCAACCACTTCAACAACTGGGCCAAGCACTTCAACAGCAAAACCAACAACTTCAACAGTTGGGCCGTCCACATCAACAGCTGAGCCAACAACCGCAGAAGCTCAGCCAATGGGTTCAACAGCTGAACCAACAACTTCAACAGCTAAGCCAACCACTTCAACAGCTGAGCCGACCACTTCCGTTGGTGAGCCTGCTATTACAACATCTTTGCCAACCACTTCAACCGCTGAGACAACCACTACAACAGCTGAGTCAACCACATCAGCAGCTGAGCCGACCACATCAACATCTGAGCCAACCACTTCTATAACTGAGCCAACCACTTCAACTGCTGGGCCAACCCCTTCAGTGACTGAGCCTACCACTTCAACAGCTGAACAAACCACTACAACCGTAGAGCCGACCACTTCAGCAGCTGAGCCAACCACTTCAACAGCTGAGCCAACCACTTCAACAGCTGAGATAACGACTTCAACAACTGAGCCAACCATTTTGACAGTTGTGCCAACTACTTCAGTAGCCGAGCCAACCACTTCTGCAGCTGGGCCGACCACATCTACAGCTGGGCCAAGCACTTCAGTAACTGGGCCAACAGCAACATCTGAGCCAACAACCGCAGAAGCTGAGGCTACCAGCTCACCAGCTGAACCAACAACTTCAACAGTTGGGCCATCCACATCAACAACTGAGCCAATAACTGTGCCAACCACTTCAACTGCTGGGCCAACCACTTCAGTGACTGAGCCAACCACTTCAACAGCTGGGCCAACCTCTTCAGTGGCTAAGCCTACTGCTTCAGCAGCTGAGCCAACCACTTCTACAGCTGGGCAAAGCACTTCAACAGCAAAGCCAACCACTTCAACAGTTGAGCCATCCACATCAACAGCTGAGCCAACAATCGCAGAAGCTGAGCCAACCAGTTCAACAGCTGAACCAACCACTTCAACATCTGAGCCAACCACTTCTATAACTGAGCCAACCACTTCAACTGCTGGGCCAACCCCTTCAGTGACTGAGCCTACCACTTCAACAGCTGAACAAACCACTACAACCGTTCAGCCGACCACTTCAGCAGCTGAGCCAACCACTTCAACAGCTGAGCCAACCACTTCAACAGCTGAGATAACGACTTCAACAACTGAGCCAACCATTTTAACAGTTGTGCCAACTACTTCAGTAGCTGAGCCAACCGCTTCAACTGCTGGGCCAACCACTTCAGTGACTGAGCCTACCACTTCAGCAACTGGGCCAACAGCAACATCTGAGCCAACAACCACAGAAGCTGAGGCTACCAGTTCACCAGCTGAACCAACAACTTCAACAGCTAAGCCAACCACTTCAACAGCAGAGCCAACCACTTCCACGGTTGAGCGAACCACTTCAACAACTTGGCCAACCACTTCAACAGCTGGGTCAACCTCTTCAGTGGCTAAGCCTACTGCTTCAGCAGCTGGGCCAACCACATCTACAGCTGGGCAAAGCACTTCAACAGCAAAGCCAACCACTTCAACATTTGAGCCATCCACATCAACAGCTGAGCCAACAATCGCAGAAGCTCAGCCAACCAGTTCAACAGCTGAACCAACCACTTCAACAGCTGAGCCAACCACTTCAACAGGTGGGCAAACCACTTCAACTGCTGGGCCAACCACTTCAACAGCTGAGTCAACCACTTCAACAGCTGAGCCAACCACTTCAACAGCTGGGCCAACCACTTCAACAGGTGAGCAAGAAATTTCAGCAGCTGAATCAACCACTTCAACAGCTGAGCCAACCACTTCAACGGCCGAGCCTACCACTACAGTATACTGAAATAACTTAAGACCAAAGAAAAGGTCTATCTCAAAATGATAAACTCTAAAAACAAGCCTCACCATGATCATAACAGGAATACTTATACTAACTATGTTTTAAACATTTATAAACGAACCCTAAAACAAGCGAAGATTCAGTATTGGAAGAACAAATTTGATCTTGTCAAACACAATATGAAACAAACCTGGAATAACATCAATTCTGTCTTAAATAAAACCCAAAACAAGCATAACTTTCCTGAAAAATTTAATTCGGATGGAATAGAATTATCTGATGACTTTGAAATTGCCAGTAAATTTAATAAACACTATACAGATATTGGCCCTTCATTAGCTCCGCAAATTTAATAAACACTATACAGATATTGGCCCTTCATTAGCTCAGCAAATACTTCCGTTTCATGGGAGTGCACTTGATTACTTACCAGTAAACAACAACCCCAGTAGTTTCTATTTTGAACCCTGTACCCCATATGAAGTCTCCACCATAATAAATGCTCTTAAACCAAAGACCAGCTGTGGACATGACAACGTAAGTACAAAATTAGTCAAGCAATCCTCGGATGCAATTATACTACCTCTGACCCATATAGCTAACAAATCCATGCTGCAAGGTATTTTCCCTACTTCAATGAAAACAGCTAAAGTGATCCCTATTTACAAAAAAATGATAAAGCGAAATTCATATATTATAGACCTATTTCTCTTCTTCCAAGTTTCTCCAAAATAATAGAAAAACTAATCCGCAAAAGAGTACTGAAATACCTCTCCCTAAATAATATATTATCACTGTCTCAATATGGATTTTAACCTAATATGTCTACAGAATTTGCAATAATGGAATTACAAGATAGAATAGTTAAAGCAATTGCTGCAAACAAATTTTGTTTAGGTTTCTTTTTGATTTAACTAAAGGTTTTGATACTCTCGACCACAATATATTGATCTCCAAACTAAAGCACATATGTATCAGAGGATGCGCTCTCAATTGGTTTACCAGCTATTTAACAAATCACCGGCAATATGTCTCATTTAAATTGACCTCTTCAAATAGGCTCCAAATAACCTGTGGGGTACCACAGGGCTCCATCCTATGTCCGTTACTATTACTAATCTAAATTAATGAATTGGATAGGGCCCTCTTTAAATCAAATAGCATACTCTTCGCTGATGATGCTACTCTCTTATTAACAAATAGCAATCTTAAAACATTAATCCAAGATACCAACAATGAAATTAACACAATCTATAAATTGTTCTGTCTAAATAGATTGTCTTTGAACATATGCAAAACCAACTATGTTATATTCCAAAATCAAAAAACTATCCCGGTGTATAATAGAGAATCCATAAAAATAAATAACAGAAACATAAATGAAGTAAATCATGTTAAATTTCTTGGAGTCACTTTTGACAACAAAATAAACTGGAAAGTTCATCTGACTAATAAAAGTAAACAAATTATGAAAGTCATAGCAATTCTTGCAAGACTAAAAAATACATTACCAACCCAAATATTGAAAACCATATACAATTCTTTGATATTGCCCCACTTAAATTATTGAGTTATAGCCTGGGGAAACATTTCAATATAAAGAAATGAAACGATTAATCACACTCCAAAAAAAATGCAGTTCGTCACATACTAAATAAACGCTACAACAGCCACACAGCCCAAATCTTCAAAAAATTAAATCTCCTTACACTAAATGACATTTTCCAAAGCATTTGTTGTAAATTGTATCTAAAATCTCTTAATAACATACCACGACCTTATCTTCAGAGCCAGCTAGAAACTAATAATCAAACTCACAGTCATGAAACTAGACAACAGTTTAATATTCTCTGCAGAAATATAAATTCTTCTCATGAAAAGCAATCCTTGAATTTTAAAATCTCATCTAATTGGAATATGCTCCCAAATGCCATTAAATCTTGTACTTATTTATCCCCCAGTTTATTTTCCAAAAAGTTAAAAAAACATTTTGTGTCATCTTATCAAGAAAAGTGCCCTAATTGTTCTGTTTGCTTTAGATGTGTCCTTGATTGAAACACCCCCCCCCCCCATCCAATCCCATCACTTCCCCTACAACCCAGGACACCGTGTGCTTGCCTAACCATATTTTTACTCCCAATTAATTTGAGTTCCCTTTTTGTTTTTCTTTTTTTTCTCCCCTTTTAATTGAATTGGACTTTCATTTCTATCTGAATTTCAAATTTTAACCTGAGGTTGTGTCTTTGTTCGGATAATTGCATGGCTATAAAAATTATGTTGGAGGTTTCTGTCCTCTGTCATTACAAGTTTTGAAGGCCTAAAATTGTCTTAATGAATAGTATTAGGTATTTTGACTTTTTAACTTTTTATAAGATAAATTTATACGTTTAATGGTTAATATTTGTGATCTATATTTATTCTTTGTATCATTCATTCATTAATCCATGTCCATATCATCTCATTTCATCTCATCTGGGGTGCCCAAAATACATACTTTCGAGTTTCTCTGGGCATCCCTCCAACATCATATAATCTCACATTTTAATTGATGAATATTTTGTAACTAATGTTTGGAAAAAAAAAATTATCTAATCTATCTGCTTCAACAGGTGAGCAAGAAATTTCAACAGCTGAATCAACCACTTCAACAGCTGAGCCAACCACTTCAATGGCCCAGCCTACCACTACAACAGCTGAGCCAACCACTTCAACAGCTGAGTCAATCACTTCAACAGCTGAGCCAACCACTTCAACAGCTGGGCCTATCACTACAACAGCTGAGATAACGACTTCAACAACTGAGTCAACCGCTTCAACAGCTGAGCCAACCACTTCAGTGGCTGAGCTGACCACTTCAACTGCTGAGCCAACTGCTTCAACAGCTGGAACTGCTTCAACAACTTCTCTGGCTGAGCCAACCAGTTTAACAGCTGAGCAAACCACTTCAACAGTTGGGCAAACCACTTCGATGGCTGAGCCAACCGCTTCAACAGCTGAACAAACCACTACAACTGCTGAGGCAACCACTTCAATAGCTGAACCAACCACTTCAACAGCTGAGTCTATCACTACAACAGCTGAGATAACGACTTCAACAGCTGAGACAGCGACTTCAACAACTGAGTCAACCGTTTCAACAGCTGAGCCAAACACTTCAGTGGCTGAGCCAACCACTTCAACAGCTGGGCAAACCTCTACAACAGCTGAGCCTACCACTACAACAGCTGAGCCAACCACTTCAACAGCTGAGCAAACCACTTCAACTGCTGAGCCAACTGCTTCAACAACTTCTCTGGCTGAGCCAACCAGTTTAACAGCTGAGCAAACCACTTCAACAGTTGGGCAAACCACTTCGATGGCTGAGCCAACCGCTTCAACAGCTGAACAAACCACTACAACTGCTGAGGCAACCACTTCAATAGCTGAACCAACCACTTCAACAGCTGAGTCTATCACTACAACAGCTGAGATAACGACTTCAACAGCTGAGACAGCGACTTCAACAACTGAGTCAACCGTTTCAACAGCTGAGCCAAACACTTCAGTGGCTGAGCCAACCACTTCAACAGCTGGGCAAACCTCTACAACAGCTGAGCCTACCACTACAACAGCTGAGCCAACCACTTCAACAGCTGAGCAAACCACTTCAACTGCTGAGCCAACTGCTTCAACAGCTCGGTCAACCACTTCTATGGCTGAGCCAACCACTTCTATGGCTGAGCCAACCAGTTCAACAGCTGAGCTAACCACTTCAACAGTTGGGCAATCCACTCCAATGGCAGAGCCAAACGCTTCAACATCTGAGACTACCACTTCAACAGCTGAGCCAAATGTTTCGACACCTGAGCAAACCACTTCAACAGCTCGGATAACGACTTCAGTTGCTGAGCCTACCACTTCAGCTGCTGAGCCATCAACTTCCACAGCTGGGCCAAGCACTTCAACTGCTGAGCCAACAACAGCAACATCTGAGCCAACAACCGCAGACGCTGAGCCTAACAGATCAACAGCGGAACCAACCACTTCAACGCCTGAGCTAATCACTTCAACTGCTAAGCCAACTGCTTCAACAGCTGGGTCAACCACTTCAACAGTTGTGCAAACCACTTCAACGGCAGAGCCAACCGCTTCAACAGCAGAACAAACCACTACAACCGCTCAGCGAACCACCTCAGCAGCTGAGTCAACCACTTCAGCACCTGGGCCAACCACTTCTACAGCTGGGCCAACAACCACAACAGCTGGGCCAACCACTACAACAGGTGAGCAAGAAATTTCAACAGCTGAATCAACCACTTCAACAGCTGAGCCAACCACTTCAATGGCCGAGCCTACCACTACAACAGCTGAGCCAATCACTTCAACAACTGAGCCAATCACTTCAACACATGAGCCAACCACTTCAACAGCTGAGCCTATCACTACAACAGCTGAGATAATGACATCAACAACTGAGTCAACCGCTTCAACAGCTGGGCCAACCACTTCAGTGGCTGAGCTCACCGATTTAACTGCTGAGCCAATTGCCTCAACAGCTGGCTCAACCACTTCTCTGGCTGAGCCAACCAGTTCAACAGCAGAGCAAACAACTGCAACAGTTGTGCAAACCACTTCAACGGCTGAGCCTAACGCTTCAACAGCTGAACAAACCACTTCAACAGCTGAGCCTATCACTACAACAGCTGAGATAACGACTTCAACAGCTGAGGTAACGAATTCAACAACTGAGTCAACCGCTTCAACAGCTGATTCAACCACTTCAGTGGCTGAGCCAACCACTTCAACAGCTGGGCCAACCTCTACAACAGCTGAGCAAGAACTTTCAACAGCTGAATCAACTGCTTCAACAGCCGAACCAACCACTTCAACTGCTGAGGCAACCTCCACAACAGCTGAGCCAACAACCGCAACAGCTAAGCCTACCACTTCAACAGCTGAACAAACCGCTTCAACAGCTGAGCCCACCACTTCAACAGCTGAGCCATCCACTTCTATGGTTGGGCCAACAACTACAACAGCTGGACCAACCAACAGTTCAACAGCTGAGCTAATCACTTCAACGGCTGAGCCTACCACTTCAACAGATGGGGCAACTGCTTCAACAGCTGAGCCAACCACTTCAGCAGCTGGGCCAACGACTTTGGCGGCTGAGCCTACCAATTCAGCAGCTGGGCCAACCGCTTCTACAGCTGGGCCAACAACCGCAACAGCTGAGCCAACCACTACAACGGCTGAGCCTACCACTACAACAGCTGGGCCAACCACTTCAACAGCTGAGCTAACCACTTCAAGTGCTGAGCCAACCACTTCAACTGCTGAGCCAACTGCTTCCATAGCTGGCTCAACCACTTCAACAGCTGAGCCTATCACTACAACAGCTGAGATATTTGCTTCAACAGCTGAACAAACCAGTACAACTGCTGAGGCAACCACTTCAACAGCTGAACCAACCACTTCAACAGCTGAGCCTATCACTACAATAGCTGAGATAACAAATTCAACAGCTGAGATAACGACTTCAACAAGCGAGCCGACCGCTTCAACAGCTGGGCCGACCACTTCAGTGGCTGAGCTGACCACTGCAACTGCTGAGCCAACTGCTTCAACAGCAGGCTCAACCACTTCTCTGGCGGAGCCAACCAGTTCAACAGCTGAGCAAACCAATACAACAGTTATGCAAACCCCTTCAACGGCAGAGCCAACCGCTTCAACAGCTGAACAAACCACTACAATTGCTGAGGCAACCACTTCAACAGCTGAACCAACCACTTCAGCAGCTGAGCCTATCACTACAATAGCTGAGATAACAACTTCAACAGCTGAGATAACGACTTCAACAACTGAGCCGACCATTTCAACAGCTGGGCCAACCACTTCAGTGGCTGAGCCAACCACTTCAACTGAGCAAGAAATTTCAACAGCCGAATCAACCGCTTCACCAGCTGAGTCAACCACTTCAACAGTTGGGCGAACCACTTCAACGGCTGAGCCAACTGCTTCAACAGCTGGACAAGCCACTACAACTGCTGAGGCAACCACTTCCACAGCTGAACCAACCACTTCAACAGCAGAGTCTATCACTACAATAGCTGAGATAACGACTTCAGTGGCTGAGCTAACCACTTCAACTGCTGAGCCAACTGCTTCAACAGCTGGCTCAACCACTTCAACAGCTGAGCCTATCACTACAACAGCTGAGATAACTGCTTCTACAGCTGAACAAGCCACTACAACTGCTGAGGCAACCACTTCAGCAGCTGAACCAACCGCTTCAACAGCTGAGCCTATCACTACAAAAGCTGAGATAACAACTTCAACAGCTGAGCCAATCACTTCAACAAGCGAGCCGACTGCTTTAACAGCTGGGCCAACCACTTCAGTGCCTGAGCCAACCACTTCAACTGAGCAAAAAATTTCAACAGCTGAATCAACCACTTCAACAGCTGAGCCAACCACTTCAACAGCTGAGCCTATCACTACAACAGCTGAGATAACAACTTCAACAACTGAGTCAACCGCTTCAACAACTGGGCCAACAGCTTTAGTGGCTGAGCTAACCACTGCAACTGCCGAGCCAACTGCTTCAACAGCAGGCTCAACCACTTCTCTGGCTGAGCCAACCAGTTCAACAGCTGAGCAAACCACTACAACAGTTACGCAAACCACTTCAACAACTGAGTCAACCGCTTCAACAGCTGAACCAACCACTTCAACAGCTGAGGCAACCTCCACAACAGCTGAGCAAACAACCGCAACAGCTAAGCCTACCACTTCAACAGCTGAACAAACCGCTTCAACAGCTGAGCCCACCACTTCAACAGCTGAGCCATCCACTTCTATGGTTGGGCCGACAACTACAACAGCTGGACCAACCAACAGTTCAACAGCTGAGCTAATCACTTCAACGGCTGAGCCTACCACTTCAACAGATGAGGCAACTGCTTCAACAGCTGAGCCAACCACTTCAGCAGCTGGGCCAACGACTTTGGCGGCTGAGCCTACGAATTCAGCAGCTGGGCCAACCGCTTCTACAGCTGGGCCAACAACCGCAACAGCTGAGCCAACCACTACAACGGCTGAGCCTACCACTACAACAGCTGGGCCAACCACTTCAACAGCTGAGCTAACCACTTCAACTGCTGAGCTAACCACTTCAACTGCTGAGCCAACTGCTTCCATAGCTGGCTCAACCACTTCAACAGCTGAGCCTATCACTACAACAGCTGAGATATTTGCTTCAACAGCTGAACAAACCAGTACAACTGCTGAGGCAACCACTTCAACAGCTGAACCAACCACTTCAACAGCTGAGCCTATCACTACAATAGCTGAGATAACAAATTCAACAGCTGAGCTGACCACTGCAACTGCTGAGCCAACTGCTTCAACAGCAGGCTCAACCACTTCTCTGGCGGAGCCAACCAGTTCAACAGCTGAGCAAACCAATACAACAGTTATGCAAACCCCTTCAATGGCAGAGCCAACCGCTTCAACAGCTGAACAAACCACTACAATTGCTGAGGAAACCACTTCAACAGCTGAACCAACCACTTCAGCAGCTGAGCCTATCACTACAATAGCTGAGATAACAACTTCAACAGCTGAGATAACGACTTCAACAACTGAGCCGACCATTTCAACAGCTGGGCCAACCACTTCAGTCGCTGAGCCAACCACTTCAACTGAGCAAGAAATTTCAACAGACGAATCAACCGCTTCACCAGCTGAGTCAACCACTTCAACAGTTGGGCGAACCACTTCAACGGCTGAGCCAACTGCTTCAACAGCTGGACAAGCCACTACAACTGCTGAGGCAACCACTTCCACAGCTGAACCAACCACTTCAACAGCAGAGTCTATCACTACAATAGCTGAGATAACGACTTCAGTGGCTGAGCTAACCACTTCAACTGCTGAGCCAACTGCTTCAACAGCTGGCTCAACCACTTCAACAGCTGAGCCTATCACTACAACAGCTGAGATAACTGCTTCTACAGCTGAACAAGCCACTACAACTGCTGAGGCAACCACTTCAGCAGCTGAACCAACCACTTCAACAGCTGAGCCTATCACTACAAAAGCTGAGATAACAACTTCAACAGCTGAGCCAATCACTTCAACAAGCGAGCCGACTGCTTTAACAGCTGGGCCAACCACTTCAGTGCCTGAGCCAACCACTTCAACTGAGCAAAAAATTTCAACAGCTGAATCAACCACTTCAACAGCTGAGCCAACCACTTCAACAGCTGAGCCTATCACTACAACAGCTGAGATAACAACTTCAACAACTGAGTCAACCGCTTCAACAACTGGGCCAACAGCTTTAGTGGCTGAGCTAACCACTGCAACTGCCGAGCCAACTGCTTCAACAGCAGGCTCAACCACTTCTCTGGCTGAGCCAACCAGTTCAACAGCTGAGCAAACCACTACAACAGTTACGCAAACCACTTCAACAACTGAGTCAACCGCTTCAACAGCTGAACCAACCACTTCAACAGCTGAGGCAACCTCCACAACAGCTGAGCCAACAACCGCAACAGCTAAGCCTACCACTTCAACAGCTGAACAAACCGCTTCAACAGCTGAGCCCACCACTTCAACAGCTGAGCCATCAACTTCTCTGGTTGGGCCCACCACTACAACAGCTGGACCAACCACTTCAACTGCAAAGCCAACCACTTCATCAGCTGAGCCAATCACTTCAACAGCTGTGCCTACCACTTCAACAGCTGAGCCTACCACTTCAACAGATGAGCCAACTGCTTCAAGAGCTGAGCCAACCACTTCAGCAGCTGGGCCAACGACTTCGGTTGCTGAGCCTACCACTTCAACGGCTGAGCCTACCACTTCAACAGATGAGCCAACTGCTTCAACAGTTGAGCAAACCACTTCAGCAGCTGGGCCAACGACCTTGGCGGCTGAGCCTACCACTTCAGCAGCTGGGCCAGCCACTTCTTCAGCTGGGCCAACAACCGCAACAGATGAGCGAACCAGTTCAACAGCTGTGCCTATCAATACAACAGCTGAGATAATGACTTCAACAACCGAGTCAACTGCTTCAACAGCTGGGCCAACCACTTCTCTGGCTGAGCCAACCACTTCAACAGCTGAGGCAAACTCCACAACAGCTGAGCCGACAACCGCAACAGCTGAGCCTACCGCTTCAACTGCTGAACAAACCGCTTCAGCAGCTGAGCCCACCACTTCAACAGCTGAGCCATCCACTTCTATGGTTGGGCCGACCACAACAACTGCTGGACCAGCCACTTCAACAGCAAAGCCAACCACTTCAACAGATGAGTCAACTGCTTCAACAGCTGAGCTAACCACTTCAGCAGCTGGGCCAACGACTTCGGTGGCTGGGCCTACCACTTCAGCAGCTGGGCCAACCACTTCTACAGATGGGCCAACAACCACAACAGCTGGGCCAACCACTACGACAGGTGAGCAAGAAATTTCAACAGCTGAATCAACCACTTCAACAGCTGAGCCAACCACTTCAATGGCCGAGCCTACCACTACAACAGCTGAGCCAATAACTTCAACAACTGAGCCAATCACTTCAACACCTGAGCCAACCACTTCAACAGCTGAGCCTATCACTACAACAGCTGAGATAATGACATCAACAACTGAGTCAACCGCTTCAACAGCTGGGCCAACCACTTCAGTGGCTGAGCTCACCGATTTAACTGCTGAGCCAATTGCCTCAACAGCTGGCCCAACCACTTCTCTGGCTGAGCCAACCAGTTCAACAGCAGAGCAAACAACTACAACAGTTGTGCAAACCACTTCAACGGCTGAGCCTAACGCTTCAACAGCTGAACAAACCACTTCAACAGCTGAGCCTATCACTACAACAGCTGAGATAACGACTTCAACAGCTGAGGTAACGAATTCAACAACTGAGTCAACCGCTTCAACAGCTGATTCAACCACTTCAGTGGCTGAGCCAACCACTTCAACAGCTGGGCCAACCTCTACAACAGCTGAGCAAGAACTTTCAACAGCTGAATCAACTGCTTCAACAGCCGAACCAACCACTTCAACTGCTGAGGCAACCTCCACAACAGCTGAGCCAACAACCGCAACAGCTAAGCCTACCACTTCAACAGCTGAACAAACCGCTTCAACAGCTGAGCCCACCACTTCAACAACTGAGCCATCCACTTCTATGGTTGGGCCAACAACTACAACAGCTGGACCAACCAACAGTTCAACAGCTGAGCTAATCACTTCAACGGCTGAGCCTACCACTTCAACAGATGGGGCAACTGCTTCAACAGCTGAGCCAACCACTTCAGCAGCTGGGCCAACGACTTTGGCGGCTGAGCCTACCAATTCAGCAGCTGGGCCAACCGCTTCTACAGCTGGGCCAACAACCGCAACAGCTGAGCCAACCACTACAACGGCTGAGCCTACCACTACAACAGCTGGGCCAACCACTTCAACAGCTGAGCTAACCACTTCAAGTGCTGAGCCAACCACTTCAACTGCTGAGCCAACTGCTTCCATAGCTGGCTCAACCACTTCAACAGCTGAGCCTATCACTACAACAGCTGAGATATTTGCTTCAACAGCTGAACAAACCAGTACAACTGCTGAGGCAACCACTTCAACAGCTGAACCAACCACTTCAACAGCTGAGCCTATCACTACAATAGCTGAGATAACAAATTCAACAGCTGAGATAACGACTTCAACAAGCGAGCCGACCGCTTCAACAGCTGGGCCGACCACTTCAGTGGCTGAGCTGACCACTGCAACTGCTGAGCCAACTGCTTCAACAGCAGGCTCAACCACTTCTCTGGCGGAGCCAACCAGTTCAACAGCTGAGCAAACCAATACAACAGTTATGCAAACCCCTTCAACGGCAGAGCCAACCGCTTCAACAGCTGAACAAACCACTACAATTGCTGAGGCAACCACTTCAACAGCTGAACCAACCACTTCAGCAGCTGAGCCTATCACTACAATAGCTGAGATAACAACTTCAACAGCTGAGATAACGACTTCAACAACTGAGCCGACCATTTCAACAGCTGGGCCAACCACTTCAGTGGCTGAGCCAACCACTTCAACTGAGCAAGAAATTTCAACAGCCGAATCAACCGCTTCACCAGCTGAGTCAACCACTTCAACAGTTGGGCGAACCACTTCAACGGCTGAGCCAACTGCTTCAACAGCTGGACAAGCCACTACAACTGCTGAGGCAACCACTTCCAAAGCTGAACCAACCACTTCAACAGCAGAGTCTATCACTACAATAGCTGAGATAACGACTTCAGTGGCTGAGCTAACCACTTCAACTGCTGAGCCAACTGCTTCAACAGCTGGCTCAACCACTTCAACAGCTGAGCCTATCACTACAACAGCTGAGATAACTGCTTCTACAGCTGAACAAGCCACTACAACTGCTGAGGCAACCACTTCAGCAGCTGAACCAACCGCTTCAACAGCTGAGCCTATCACTACAAAAGCTGAGATAACATCTTCAACAGCTGAGCCAATCACTTCAACAAGCGAGCCGACTGCTTTAACAGCTGGGCCAACCACTTCAGTGCCTGAGCCAACCACTTCAACTGAGCAAAAAATTTCAACAGCTGAATCAACCACTTCAACAGCTGAGCCAACCACTTCAACAGCTGAGCCTATCACTACAACAGCTGAGATAACAACTTCAACAACTGAGTCAACCGCTTCAACAACTGGGCCAACAGCTTTAGTGGCTGAGCTAACCACTGCAACTGCCGAGCCAACTGCTTCAACAGCAGGCTCAACCACTTCTCTGGCTGAGCCAACCAGTTCAACAGCTGAGCAAACCACTACAACAGTTACGCAAACCACTTCAACAACTGAGTCAACCGCTTCAACAGCTGAACCAACCACTTCAACAGCTGAGGCAACCTCCACAACAGCTGAGCAAACAACCGCAACAGCTAAGCCTACCACTTCAACAGCTGAACAAACCGCTTCAACAGCTGAGCCCACCACTTCAACAGCTGAGCCATCCACTTCTATGGTTGGGCCGACAACTACAACAGCTGGACCAACCAACAGTTCAACAGCTGAGCTAATCACTTCAACGGCTGAGCCTACCACTTCAACAGATGAGGCAACTGCTTCAACAGCTGAGCCAACCACTTCAGCAGCTGGGCCAACGACTTTGGCGGCTGAGCCTACCAATTCAGCAGCTGGGCCAACCGCTTCTACAGCTGGGCCAACAACCGCAACAGCTGAGCCAACCACTACAACGGCTGAGCCTACCACTACAACAGCTGGGCCAACCACTTCAACAGCTGAGCTAACCACTTCAACTGCTGAGCTAACCACTTCAACTGCTGAGCCAACTGCTTCCATAGCTGGCTCAACCACTTCAACAGCTGAGCCTATCACTACAACAGCTGAGATATTTGCTTCAACAGCTGAACAAACCAGTACAACTGCTGAGGCAACCACTTCAACAGCTGAACCAACCACTTCAACAGCTGAGGCAACCTCCACAACAGCTGAGCAAACAACCGCAACAGCTAAGCCTACCACTTCAACAGCTGAACAAACCGCTTCAACAGCTGAGCCCACCACTTCAACAGCTGAGCCATCAACTTCTCTGGTTGGGCCCACCATTACAACAGCTGGACCAACCACTTCAACTGCAAAGCCAACCACTTCATCAGCTGAGCCAATCACTTCAACGGCTGTGCCTACCACTTCAACAGCTGAGCCTACCACTTCAACAGATGAGCCAACTGCTTCAAGAGCTGAGCCAACCACTTCAGCAGCTGGGCCAACGACTTCGGTTGCTGAGCCTACCACTTCAACGGCTGAGCCTACCACTTCAACAGATGAGCCAACTGCTTCAACAGTTGAGCAAACCACTTCAGCAGCTGGGCCAACGACCTTGGCGGCTGAGCCTACCACTTCAGCAGCTGGGCCAGCCACTTCTTCAGCTGGGCCAACAACCGCAACAGATGAGCGAACCAGTTCAACAGCTGTGCCTATCAATACAACAGCTGAGATAATGACTTCAACAACCGAGTCAACTGCTTCAACAGCTGGGCCAACCACTTCTCTGGCTGAGCCAACCACTTCAACAGCTGAGGCAAACTCCACAACAGCTGAGCCGACAACCGCAACAGCTGAGCCTACCGCTTCAACTGC
Source organism: Platynereis dumerilii (assembly GCA_026936325.1). Lineage (NCBI taxonomy): Eukaryota > Metazoa > Annelida > Polychaeta > Phyllodocida > Nereididae > Platynereis > Platynereis dumerilii. The sequence continues at coordinate 7,262,882 of JAPTHN010000022.1, read as the reverse complement.
TGAACAAACCGCTTCAGCAGCTGAGCCCACCACTTCAACAGCTGAGCCATCCACTTCTATGGTTGGGCCGACCACAACAACTGCTGGACCAGCCACTTCAACAGCAAAGCCAACCACTTCAACAGATGAGTCAACTGCTTCAACAGCTGAGCTAACCACTTCAGCAGCTGGGCCAACGACTTCGGTGGCTGGGCCTACCACTTCAGCAGCTGGGCCAACCACTTCTACAGATGGGCCAACAACCACAACAGATGAGCCAACCACTTCAACAGCTGAACCAACAACTTTAACAGCTGAGCTAACCACTTCAACTGCTGAGCCAACTACTTCAACAGCTGGGTCAACCACTTCTCTGGCTGAGCCAACCAGTTCAACAGCTGAGCAAACCACTTCAACAGTTGTGCAAACCACTTCAACCGCAGAGCCAACCGCTTCAACAGCTGAACAAACCACTACAACTGCTGAGGCAACCACTTCAACAGCTGAACCAACCACTTCAACAGCTGAGTCTATCACTACAATAGCTGAGATAACGACTTCAACAGCTGAGATAACGACTTCAACAACTGAGCTGACCGCTTCAACAGCTGGGCTAACCACTTCAGTGGCAGAGCCAACCACTTCAACTGAGCAAAAAATTTCAACAGCCGAATCAACCACTTCAACAGCCAAGCCAACTACTTCAACAGCTAAGCCAAACACTGCAACATCTGGGCCAACCGCTTCAACACCTGAGCCAACCACTTCAACAGCTGGGCCCACCACAACAACATCGACCACTTGCCCTCCAGTACCAGCTCCTACATGTCCTCCAACTTATCCCCCTCCTCCCCGTCCTGCTCCTCCTCCTTGCTATCCTCGTCCTCCTGTTGCAATCTGGCCTCCTCCCCCTCCTGGTGTTTTGCCTCCTCCTCCTGCTGTTGGGAGATGCCCTCCTTCTTTATATGTTTATTTCCCCATATTGTCACGTTTCCTGCCGGCTTGGCCTCCTCAGCGTGAGAAGCGTTATCCTCCTCGCCCCCCTCCTCCTCCTCCATATTATACTCATCCTGCTGTTGCAATTAAACCTCCTCCTCCTCCGCCCCCTCCTTGTGTTTTGCCTCCTCCTGCTGGTGGGCGCCCTCCTCCGTTATATCTTTGGTTCCCTATCTTGTCACGTTTCCCGCCAGTTCGGCCTCCTCAACCTGAAAACCCAACAGTCTTGCAGCCCTATCCTCCTCATTCCCCTCCTCCTCCTCATTATTATCCTCGTCCTCCTGTTGCAATATGGCCTCCTCCCCCTGCCCCTGCCCCTCCCCCTCCTCATTATTATCCTCGTCCTCCTGTTGCAATCTGGCCTCCTCCTCCACCCCCTCCTGGTGTTTTGCCCCCTCCTGGTGTTTTGCCTCCTCCGCCTGCTGGTGGGCGCCCTCCTTCTTTATATGTTTGGTTCCCCATATTGTCAAGTTTCCCACCAGTTTGGCCTCCGACACCATTACCTTTTGCCTTGTAGCTCAGCTCTTGTTGCACTTGGAGCTTTGGTTGATGGCTTGTCTGATACCCCTATTACCTGGCCTCATCCCTGTTTAACAATGAAATAGCAGTGGTGTAACGGCAGGGCTGAACAAGCTGCTAAAGTGTCAAAGCTGCAAATCAGACTGTTCGGAATTGCCCAACAACAACCTACTGGATTATTGCAGAATGTTTTTAACTATATTGGGTTGCTTGCTGTCAATTTTGGCTGTTTACTATATATGGATTGGCTGTTGGCCTGTCGCTGATGAAATCTATGATTCTGACCACAGGCTTTTGAGTGGCATTGACCCTTATTATATGGTTATATGAAATTTGAGGTTGATTATGCTCTCAAAGTCAGGATATCATGTCAAGTATCTAGGATTGATGAATGTGGCGACCCATGACCTTCTAGTGAATAGGGCCAGTACAGCTAACTGTGGGATTACAACCTATACTCAAAGATACTGTATAGTATCAATTGTTAACTTCTTGATGTCTGATTATTTGCGCAATTTTGTTGGTATATCTTCCTTGGGAAATAAAATGTATCTCTATCAAATTGTGTATTTGCTGTTTTATTTTAACATTGGTGTGCAAAGATGTATAGTGCATTGAATACAGTTGATCATAAAGTAAAGTAAAATGCTATTTAACATTGGTGATGATAGTAAAAAGAAGTAACAGAAGCTACAACGAAAGTAAGTTGGGCTCTCGGGATTTGCATATGATTAACCAGCCTTGACTACCCTTAATGTAAATATTTATTTATTTGTGGGACTACTTTTAAAGATCACACAATAACTGTTACTGTCCAGCACAGTCAAAGAAATCCTAAAAGGAGTGCCCCAAGGCTCCATTTTGGGGCCAGTAATCTTTAAAATATACATTAATGGGCATTATCCTACATTAGCCCCCTCAGGGGTCTAAACATTTAGGCCCTTTCTTCATGGGAAATAGTTGTGGTAATTTTTACTGTATAAACATCATTATGTTTATACACAAGATGACGCTTATACAGTCAATTTAACAAAGAAATAATTGTCTAACTATTTATCAAAATACTGTCTTATTATACTCCTGCTTTACCCCCCTTTTCCATTGACAGTACCATTGAAAAGGGGGCTAAAGCAGGAGTATATATAAGACAGTAGGATATATAAAATACTGTCTTATATATACTCCTGCTTTAGCCCCCTTTTCAATGGTACTGTCAATGGAAAAGGGTGCTAGAGCAGGAGTATATATAAGACAGTATTATTTTTAGAAAGAGACAAGTGTTTCTTTGTTACATTGACTGTATAAACACCATCTTTTGTATAAACACAATGATGCTTATACAGTATAAATACCACCAAAATATAGCAAAATACTGTCTTATATATATACTCCTGCTTTAGCCCCCTTTTCAATGTTACTGTCAATGGAAAAGGGGGCTAAATCAGGAGTATAATAAGACAGTTTTTGCTATATCCTACTGTCTATATATACTCCTGCTTTAGCCCCCTTTTCAATGGTACTGTCAATGGAAAAGGGGGCTAAAGCAGGAGTATAATAAGACAGTTTTTGCTATATCAAACTGTCTATATATACTCCTGCTTTAGCCCCCTTTTCAATGGTACTGTCAATGGAAAAGGGGGCTAAAGCAGGAATATAATACAACAGTTTTTGTTATATCCTAGTGTCTATATATACTCCTACATTAGCCCCCTTTTCAATGGTACAGTCAATGGGAAAGGGGGCTAGAGTGGGAGTATATATAAGACCGTATTTTGCAATATATCACACTTCAGTTTGAACGTTTTAAGAAACATATAACTGTGAGTATTCTTGGTAATGATCTCCCTTCACACTTTTACAGTATTTGTTCTGTGATATACAGACTGGAAACATATTTGAGTTATTTTTCAGTTTAAGTTTTTGTTGTTCAATATCTATGGAAATACCTATAAAATGTTTAAACCCTCAAGGGGGCTAAAGTAGGATAATGCCCATTAATGACATCTTATATTTCACTGAAAGGGCATCCCTCACAAATTAGACTGATGACAACACGCTGAGCTTCTGTCACAGTGATCTAAGTATTATCAAACAGACTCTGGAAAGTGAGTCTCAAAATATGATTGAGTGGTTCGGATGCAACAAGATGCAGGCCAACCCCCAGAAATTTCAGGCGATAATAATTGACAAATGTAAAAATCCTGAAGGTGTTGTTTTTTATTTTGATGGTGCTGATATTGCAAGTGAAAAATAAGTTAGGCTTCTGGGAGTTACTATAGATTCTAGCTTAAGCTTTGACGAACATGTTAGCAAGCTTTGTGTTAAGGTCTCACGACAGATAAATGTTTTGTCAAGATTAGCTAAGTATTTAACTCTCGAGGGAAGAAAGTCAATCTACTTTTCTTTCATCATGGCAAATTTCAGTTTCTGCCCAAAAGTGTGACACTTTTGTTCGAAGTCAAATTCTACAAAATTAGAGAAATTATATTTCCGAGCATTGAAATTCCATACGAAAAATTGCTTGGAAAAGCAAACACTGTACTGAATTTACAATGATTAAGATTAATTGCCTGAGAAACTTTTAAGATTTTGACTGACATTTCCCCAAAATAATTCCAAGACTTGGTTAGTAAGGTGGACTCGGGCTACTCCCTACGACGGCAAAATGGATTGAACGACCCGAGGACAAAGACTGTTAAATGTGGCACGAACAGTTTCAGGGCACTTGCCCCAAAAATTTGGAACAATTTGCCAAAACATGTCCGCAATGAAAGCTCGTACCCGCTTTTCTGCGGCCTAATAAACAACTGGCATGGTGAAAACTGCAAGTATACTATGTGTCGATAGGTTTTAATTTGTTTATTTTTCTGTAATAAATTGTGTCAGTTTTTTTTCTCAAGTCATATTTTTAGTTATGTTTTTGCTTACTTCAGCTTCTGCTATTTCTGTTAATAATGTTGGATGTAAAAGCCAGTGGCTTGTGTTTCTGTCTTTGTCTCATGTATGTGCCGACTCTAAATAAAATTTATTTGATTTTGATTTGATTTGATATTCTGCACTACATTACTTTGACACACAATTGGACTTGCACTGTTACATGTAATATTTTCAGAGTTATCAGAATCAGCGACTACATTCTGGTTATTACATACATCATGACAGTCTCGCATATTAAAATCATAGTTGTCAGAGCACACATTTCGGTTAAAATCAAGTCACATTCAACAAGTAAAAATCATTGTGAAAATCATCATATACAGTCGAAACAGTACAACCATGGTAAATAGCATTTTTTACATAAGGCACAGCACATTTTCCGACCAGTTCATGGCCAGTAACCTAGTGTGAAATGCCATGGTGCGAGACGGGGCAGAATTTCATTTTGTGTCCACTGCCATGGCAAGCGTTGTCGATGACATCAGCTATCAACTGTGTGGGAACACTCTCCACAGTTGAAACAGAGGAGCCGTTCATTGCGAGATCGTGGGAGAGTGTGTCCCACACTCCCATCAAGTTTTAATGTAGCACCAGATGGCAACCTGTTAAAGAAATGTTTACAAATTCAGAAAGATGATTTCATGAACAGAGTTAATGAAACTAATTGGTTAAGTAAAGTAATTAACATATTGAGTACTTGTAATATTGAATATAAAACTGTATCGAAACGATGCAAACTTAAGCATTGAAAGCACATGTTTATCATACAGGTGACATGTGTAATTAATTTCATCCATGTACATGCAACACTGGCTAAGTTTTGGCCCAGAAATGAAAAATAATAATTGTTTTACGTTTTTCTCAATATTTCAAAAAGGTATAGAATATTTATCAATCAGACTATCAAAAGACAAAACTAGACCATATTATAGGCTATATCTGTAAAAGATTTCATCAATGTACATGTAAAAGGGGCTGAGTGCTAGCCCTGAAATTAAAACATCTTTTTAAACATTTTTTTCAATATTTAAAAAAGCACAGAGTATCCATCAATCAGACCATCAAAAGGCACAACTAGACCATACAGACTACATGTATACCAAATTTCATCCATGTGCATGCACTAGGGGCTGAGTCCTGACCCGGAAACTATCTATCCGCCTGCCGCCCGGACGCCCACCCGGCGGACGGACAACTTTTGACCGAAGTGATAACAATATCTTCTTCTAAGTTTGCTCAAAACGATTGTTGATATAAAGTGGTAGATAAGCCTTAGAAGGCTGGGTGACATCGTTTTGTGAAATCTGTTGCTCTGTATATATGTACCTGGCAAGATAGATAAATAAATAATAGATAAGTCAATGAAGTGTAAAACTATTGATTTTTGCAAGAAGTGGGTGAAACTTAGTTGAATTGTCACAAAACGACTGTTTTAGGCCTTCATACTAGCCAGGAGCATAGGGGGGGGATAGGGGTCAGAACCCCCCCCCCCCCTTTGGCCCAAAACTTAAGTCACACCTACCAAACTTTTAAAAGTAAGTCCTCACTAGTGCTGAATGCATGTGAACTTGATGCGAAAATATAATTCTAAAATCATATTTTTCATCACAAAAGTTTGTTCCAGCGTGCTGCGAAATCATCGCAAAAATTTGTTCCAGGGATTTTCCTCGATGTCAGACCCAAATTTGTGGGCCAAAAGGCGCAGACATTACAAAAATTTGGAAATATTTCTTTGACTCTTTCCTTTTAGATTTAAATTTTTTTTAATACATAAATTCCATCTGTTGCAATTTCAGTGTAATTAAGTGTATTTTACCAGATGGAAACTCTGATGGGTCAAGAATAGAATTCGATGGAATGTGTGTTAATCGGCTTTGATGTATATATGGAAAATTAAGACTGTAAAAAGTTCTTTTGAAACGACACTTTTATTCAAAAGAGTTGCATTTTAAATTGATGGTGTTTTCTTGTGAGAGACTATTTTTGCTTTCCAACAAACTATAATAGGTAGCATGTTTGCAAATTAGAGAATGTTGGTCATTTTAAACACAGGAGACAGTGATGAAGTTTTTAAATCACAGGATTTACTTTCCAGAAAATCACTCAGGACTTCGTATATTGTACTAGGGGCTGATGTATAATGGACATCTAATGATCCATGTAAATAATAATAATAATATGGTTTTAAGTAGCGCTAATTTCAGTAAACTGAATCTGATGAATCAGCACTTTTTCAGATCAAATCACTTATAGGAATTCTGAAACAAATTGGTTTTTAGTTTCTTCTTGAATCTTTCCAAGGTTTTTGCAGTACTAACTTCTTCAGGCAAACTGTTCTAGAGTTTTGGTGCTGCATAGGAAAATGCTCGATCCTCAAACTTATTTATTTTGCATGGAGCAGGTTCTGCTAACAGCAGCTTGTGGTTGCTTCTCAGGTTATACATTGTATGTTTCTGTTGTGATTTGACTCGAAGAAGATTTTGGATGTATCGTGGCGCCTGATTGTTAACTGCCTTCCATATTGTCCTCATCAATTTGAATTGAATTCTTGCTGTGATTGGAAACCAGTGCAGTTGTTTCCTACTATGGCTGACACTGTCATGTTTTTAAAATCTCTTTTTTAATCGAACTGTCGAGTTTTGAGCAACCTGAAGTTTATTTAACAATCGGGTATCAGTGCCACATAACAGCCCATTTCTGTAGTCCAAATGAGGAGTGACAAATGCATTGACAGCAGTTTTAGCATTTACTTGTCAAGGTTTTTTCGGAGTTTGTATAAGTTTCTCAAATTTAAATATGCGTCATAACACATTTTGTCGATCTGCTTCTCCATGGTCATATTTTTGTCAAAGAGCACACCTGAGTTGGTCATATTTTTGTCAAAGAGTACACCTATGTTGAGGACATGGTTGACAGTCTTGATTTCAACATTGTCTACATTGATAGCTGTCATTTGAAGTTTCTTCATTTGGTTTGGTGCTCCAATCAGAAGAAGGTCAGTTTTATCTCCATTATTGCAAAGCTTGTTGTCATGCAAGAAATTAAGGATTTCAGCAGTGCAATTTTCTCTTTTGCATGTTATTAACAACATCGAGGGAATGACTTAACTTGCTGCTTTATTTGAAGATCACATAGCACATTTGCGGTTAACTGAAACCAAAAGAAAACCTACATTGTAATTTGGCACAATCACATATCAAACCATTATGCTTTGTTGAGAAGTGAGAAGTCATAATAAGGAAAACAATCATTCCAAAGAGACTACAAATAATTTAAATTACTAGCAAAGACAAGGGAATTCACTTCAAAATAATTATAACATCAAGCATACAATATTGAAATTAAAGGTACTTACAATCCATTTCCCTATATCCCTTGACATCTTGTCTGTACAACAGCTGAGATTGAACTGACCAGAGGAAACTAACAAGTTGAAACAAAGCAATTGTCACAGCTATGGTTGTCACAAACAAAACACCAATAGACAGGTTTCTGCCAGTTTGGCTTCTGTCACAAGAGCAAAGTGTGAACCACAGCAGTTCTGTTGCATTCAATAACCAGTCATTCACAGTACCCCCTTGAGGACGATTGGAATTGTCCTCAACATAAACAAGTTCAACTTCACAAGTCTCAGTGCTTCTAGAAGAGGCAATATTCAGTAAATTGAGAAGCAAACCGACTATCAGACACCAGGCATATCTGTACCCCCATTTCCTGTCTTGGTACCCCCATTTAGTAACGCAAGATAATGCAGACAAAATTTGTTTGTACTTGTGGTAAATTTCCAAAGATGGTCCTACATTTGTACAGTCATGCTTAGAGTCGTGTGCAGAACATATTAGTGAATTTTCACATACTTCATTGTCCCCAGTCACAAGATTCACATTGGGAGGACATTCATCATGCACACAACTCGCAGCTGTACCATGAACACTCCAGCCGAGATGAGTCCTGATGGCTATTAGATCTTCAGGCTTGCCTTCACGAAAGTCCAGTTGAAGGTGCGCCTTTGGTACATTAGCCCCAATCAGAATTTTCACGTCCTCTGGATTAATATTGGCAATATCGAGATTCCTCAAGTGGTCTGGTTTCTTCAGTGAGGAAGCTTGAAATGGATGACAGCTGAAATTTCCATTCCTGGACCATGCAGACGAAACCAACAGTGGTCCAGGGTTGGATCCATGGGAGGCATACAGAGCAAAACTGACATGTTGAGAAGAAAAGGAAACTTGAGAATTCAATGTATTTATAGTCAATGTTTGTCGTTTTCCAGTGAGATTGAGATCATGAGCTAAACAGGCATCAATCATTGAAATTTCACTGGCAAAGTCTAGAAGTGCAAGTGTGTTAACACATCGTCCATTCTTGCCTTCAACTATCACAGGAAGTACTTGAAACGATACAGCAGATCTGCTTTCCCTTGGAGAGGTGGTCTTATGAAGAGGTGTATTATTCAATGCAGTAGAACATCTCCCTGGGTGCAATGAAGTGTGGTGTCGCTTCCTACAACCACTCACTTTGCAGGAAAAATTTGAGCTACAATTACCCACAAGATGATATGGGTACAAACAATTGAAACAAAGCAACCTCAACTTCACGAATTTATACTTGTCTATGAGAGTCATCTTCATATACTGATTGCATTTTGATAGGTGATGCTTCTCTGAGCAAATTGGGCAAGTTTTCAAACTGACAGGCTTCTCCATTTTAGCAGTTGATAGATTCATAGTAATATGATTACCACCTTCAGAATCAGAATGAAATGTATTGTTCAGTGTTGGAGTCGAGGCCAGGACATCCGAGACCAAGACCGAGACCGAGGCATGAGCATTCGAGACCAAGACCGAGACCGAGGCATTGACCCTCGAGACCGAGACCGAGACCGAGGCATGAGCATCCGAGACCGAGACCGAGACCGAGGCCGGCTGAACAAAAATGATGGTTGACTGCCAAACTACCTTAGCTTGGTGTATTATCGGCATTTAGCCATCGCTAACGATAAAGCTATAACAGTACAATCAGAGATTCACTCAATGACTCAAGTATAACACTGAAATGAAGACAATAAGGGGGCAACCATTACATTTTTAAAGAACAGGGCATAGAACTGATCTCACTGGCAGTTTTGTTTTTTACGGAAACAGTGACAGATTAGATTTGTTTTGAGTGTGTGAGAACCTCAATAATATTGAATTATTTACTTCTAAATCAAACATTGCAGACTGAGATAGCCCATACACCAGAAATTCATTTCCAGACTGTTGGGAAAGAATTAATTAATCTTTTCACCATGACTGGATAAAATTGTTTAGTTTTAAAAAAAATTCTGAGGCAGCTTATCACTTTCATTACGGGCTTTACTATATCTGCCTAAAAAATTACACTTTCTGGAATCTAGATACATGTAGATAGATACTCTGCATTGCTGGGTTCCAATTTATTGGGCAGTGGCATATTTTTGTTACAACAAAGTTATTTGGAATATCTTTTGAGGCATAAATGAGATTCTGTCGCCAATTTTGTCCCATTCCATTTGTTGAGTTGTGTTTTAAGTCAGACACTCTGGTGTGTGAAGTTAATGATCAGGTACCAACGCATCTTCCATTACATGTAAACAAAAACTTTAAAACTTCAAATTGTTATGGTCGAAATTTACATGAAATAATGTTCAACTCAATTAGTGAAGGAAAATAAAAATTAAAAAATATTCAAATACTGTTGGTCAATTTATAATTTCATATCTACCACAAAAATGGCACCGCGTATAACTTGGCACTCGGCCTAAAATAGGCCTAGATACGGACAGTCTTAAAAGACAGGCAGAAAATGACTCTATCAGAATCTAATATATAGGATAATAGTTTCCTTGTGTTAGATAAACTGACAGATAATTATACTTAACTGACAGGAAAATTTTGTTTGACTGTTCCAGCAAAATTGTACTTTATTAATTTTGCTGGCCTCGGACGTGCCTCGGGCAAATATCCGAGGCCAGAGGGTCCGAGACCGAGTCCAAGGCCAAGGATTGGTCATCCGAGACCGAGACCGAGGCCGAGGCCATCAAAAATGGCTCCGAGGCCGGCCTCGAGGACGAGGCCGGCCTCGAGGACTCCAACACTGGTATTGTTACCTTGTTCAGAAGGTGCTACAGAGACAGCATATCGGTTGAAATCAGCTTCTACTTGATCTTTCAACCAAGCCTGAAGGTCGAACAGTGAAGGTTCTCTAATGCGATATACATCACGAATGTACTCATTCTACTTGCTTCTTCTGTCTTGTGGTATTCTATACAAGGCACGCTGAAGAACATCAGAAGTGTTACATTCCTTTTCATACTTCATTTGTTGAAGAGTTGTAATACAGTCACAAACACTAATGTAGAAATTACGCAATGAGGAGATATCACCATCATGAATCCTGCTTCCCCATGTTACAGAGTTTATGTATGCACGAGCAACCATGATCTTATGCCCAAACACAGACTTAAGTTCTTTGAGGCTTTGGACATAATTACGACCACTGTAACCAAGTCCCTGAATTATTCCCTTGGCTTCACCTGTGACGTGAAACTGCAATAGGTCCATTTTCCTGGAAAATGTGAGTCCTGGTCGTGGGTGGACTTGCACAAAGAACTGTTCTGCAAAGCGGGACCACAGAATCGCAGAGCCATCAAACATAGGTAGTTCCACTTTGGGCAAATCATGGTCCAAACGCAGCTTGGAAATAACTTCAGCCAAATTACCAGATGATGAGGTTTGTACAAATTCTGCTTCCGTAACAATCACTAGATCATAAATCCAATCATCAATTCCGGCATGATGAACTGTGAATGAAGTTCCATCATTTGACTTCACAGCAGATTTGTCAGATGAGTTGATTTCTTCGGATTTGTCATTTGGTGGGGCGTAAGCCATACGTTCCATCATAGCAGATACAGGATCAGGTTTCAAATTTCGGAGCCTTACTTTGATGTCACTTATACACTTTGTAGTTTGTTGAAATAGCTGCTCCATCCATTGTTCAGCTTCTTCAATGACTTTCGGCTCTTCCAATTTTGATACATAACTGTCGTGGGTATGTTGGAGCTTTAACAGTTGGCCAGAAATGCGCTTTTTGAAGACACAGAGAACATCTATAGAAGTGCTATTGTCATCAAGACTTCCATATTGACAATGAGTAAGCCAATTTCCATGTGTAGACCGTCTTTCCTTGATTCTCTGAGCAGCTATCTCCTCCATAGTAACTTGACTTCAATTCAGGGTGCAGAGTCCCAGATGATATGCAAGGAGGATTTTAACTATTAACAACATTGAGGGAATGATTTAACTCGCTGCTTTATTTGAAGATCACATAGTACATTTGCGGTTAATTGAAACCAAAAGAAAACCTACATTGTAATTTGGCACAATCAAATATCAAACCATTATGCTTTGTTGAGAAGTGAGAAGTCATAATAAGGAAAACAATTGATTCCAAAGAGATTACAAATAATTTCAATTTCTGGCAAAGACAAAGGAATTCACTTACAAATAATTATAACATCGAGCATACAATATTGAAATTAAAGGTACTTACAATCAATTTCCCTATATCCCTTGACATCTTGTCTGTACAACAGCTGAGATTGAACTGACCAGAGGAAACTAACAAGTTGAAACAAAGCAATTGTCACAGCTATGGGCCATGGCTGTCACAAACAAAACACCAATAGACAGGTGTCTGTCAGTTTGGCTTCTGTCACAAGAGCAAAGTGTGAACCACAGCAGTTCTGTTGCATTCAATAACCAGTCAGAAAATTTTTGAAAAACCAGCATTTTTAGCTTTTTGCCATACCATCCATGAAATAACTAGAATTGCAAGTGATGATAATATGACCGCGGGCAGTGCTGGACACCTTTTGGTTGACGTGCAATCAAGTGTGATTGTGTCGATCCATAAAAGATGAATAACGATTTGTGTATTGAGCGCAGCTTGTTTAGCCCTGGCGTAAAAAAGGTCAGTTGTATAATAATAATAAAAAGATATATATATTCGTTGTTGTCCATGGTGCAGTGGGGTTTCTATTTGAGGAAGGCTTTTATTTGAGGGGCCTATATATTCAAGGACTCAAACGAGGAGTCTCTATTCAAGGGAGTTCAAGGGAGGCACATATTCGAGAAAGGTCTCGACTCAAGCGGGCCTCTGTAGATGGGCTCTGTTCAAGTGAGGCCTTTATTCAAGAGGGGCATCTTTTTGAGGGGCGCCTTTATTCAAGGTGTATGGCCATTGGCGCTTGTACTTCCATTGTGAGTGCATGCCTGTGTACAGCCATCGTCGAGTGTACGCCCATCTGTTGGCCATCTGGCATGCCTATCTGTGTGTGCACACCAATCTGTGTGTACACACCCATCTGTGTGTACACACCCATTTGCATGGGCATGCCCACCTGAATGCTTGTCTGTTTGGGCATGCCCACCTGTATTCCCATCTGTGAGTGTATGCCCATAGATCTGTGTTAGAACACTCATCTGTGAGTGCATGCCCATCTTTGTGTGCACGCCCACCTGTACATTATCTGGGTGCATGCCCACCTGGACGGCCACCTGTGTGTGTATGCCCATCTGTGTGTGTCTGCCAATGTGTGAGTGCATGGCCATCTTCGTGTGCACGCCGTTAGTTTGGCCACCTGTGAGCGCAAGGCCATATGTACGCCCATCTGCATGTATACGCCCATATGAGCACGCCCGTCGGTGTGTGTAAGCCCATCTGTACGTGTATGCCCATCTGTATGTGCACACCCATCTGTATGTGCACATGCATGTGGACGCCCATGTGTGTGTGGATGCCCATTTGTGTGTGGATGCCCATGTGTGTGTGGACGCCTATGTGTGTGTGGACGCCCATGTGTGTGTGGACGCCCATGCGTGTTTGGACGCCCATGCATGTTTGGACGCCCATGTGTGTGTGGACGCCCATGTGTGTGTACACACACATCTGTCTGTGCATGCCCACCTGAATGCCTAGCTGTGTGTGTATGCCCATCAATCAATGTCTGCCCATGGGTGTTTATATACAACCATTGGTATATATATAGAAACACCCTTCAGTATACACTCACCCATGTCAGTAAACTGTCATGAAATGTAGGCCAACTGGCTACTGACCTGCCATCTGACCTACCTGCCTACCTACCTACCTATCCGTTACTAGACCCTTAGATAAGGCTGGCCTGCTATACCAATTAAATATCAGTTCCCCTGGTGGCGACTTTTTGCTATTGTCGGAGTGATCTAGCACTGTGCCAAGCAGCTCTAATCTGGCACAGTGCCAAAAATCACGAAAACAACATTCACACAGCCAAAATAACTAGTGATGCAGACCCGACCGCCTTGGTCCGGTCCGCGGTCCAGCCCTGGACCACCAAAATACCGGACCACCTACAAAAAACCGGTCCAGTGTTGGACTGGACCGGTCAAGTGCCGGTCCGGACCAGTCCAGTGATTTTTCCTGTCATGAAGAGTATTGCATCAATTTTGTCATATCTAAAAATGAAATTTATAGAATATTGCTTGTTTTTACCCTCATTTTTTCATAATTATTTAAATGCCGATGGACCGCTTCTGGACCGGTCCAGTAACAAAATCGGACCACCTCATCCTGGACCAGACCAGGACCGGACCACTTTTGTAAATACCGAACCACTCTCTAAAAGGTGGTCCGGTCTGCATCACTAAAAATAACAATAAGGTGGGGTGTTTCACTGAAAAATCATGAATCTCAGAAAGGTATGAAAGACCCCTTTGATCATCCTGGTCTTCAGATGTCTGATTGTAGAATGTAAAGTTATGTTTAAATAGCAACTTTCATGATTGTACATTGAGTGTAATTTGTTTTATCCATCCCGAAAAATGTGCCTAGAATGGCGCAATCCGGGGGTAATAGCAAAATGACCGCGCCAGCGGCTGGCCGCGGTCATAGTAATGGCCTCATAGCTGCTCAGAATCAATATCCAGCAACAGAAAATCTGTTGGCTTCTGGGGGCCTAAAGCGGCCCCCACACTCCCAAGCCGAAAAGGCTTTGGTCCTACGGGCCTCGCCAAGGTCATCTCGAACAAACCCCCCTTACCTGATTTCTGGCCGCGCCCCTGGCTCCATCACTGGCTGTTTATATAGAAATAATCCATAGATGACGTAGTCAACACAGGCACTTACCAATCAACTGTAAAGGGCTGATTTTCGCTTAAAGTATGTTGGACTTAAGTTCAATGCAGTTTGGGGGGGGGGGGGTGGATTGGTCTAGTGGTAGCCAACTGGATGACAATCGCTGGGTCCAGGTTTCGAATCCAGCTCTTGAGGGTGTGTTGGGACGGGGGTTTCAATCATCCTATGCCTCATTGCCGTGTCTTCCTCCTGTCCTAATTAGCATACCAAGTGCATAAATACAGGACGTAAAGCCCCAATCATCCATCCTTTTCAATGGAGTTGGGAACCTTCAAGCCTTGATATTCCATCTCACATCAAGAAGGCATCCTTTGCAACGTTGGCAAATTTTGTAGTCGATGCACACCTCCAATATACATTAAGAATAACAGTCATGGATCAGCAAACAAACTGGCGTAAAATTGATGAAACAATGTTGACTTATCACATACATACTTAATACTTGTCTTTAGTACTTATTTTGAAAGTCATATCTGCTGACTGGGTCATAAAATAATTGACAAATACACAGATTTCTTTGATAAATCTAAACAAGACATCAATCATGTGGTACATTATTGTGAAATTAATTAGCAATTTATAATAAAGTCTCCTTTAAGTGTTGATTTTGGATGTCATTAGGAAATTAAAGTAATTCGCCATGTGGAGTCTAAATGGTTCTGTGCATATATTGACTCTAAATAATACTTTAAACATGCAAATATGGTCAATAACCTAGCAGTCAATTTCACCGATGAAAATTGTGCAACGTTGATGATAACAGGATATTCCCATTGATGAAAGCTTCCAAGAATATCATTCAGAGTAGTGCGGGGCAAGAAGCCCCAGATAGGCCGATGCTGTTTCAAACACCAAATATGTTTGTAACTATGATGTCTAAATACATAGACTTTTGTGTCAATAGTTGTACACTGCTCCATCACTGAGTACGGTAGCATACGTTACCATCTCATAGCGTCATTGCAGTCACGTTTTTTGCAGACAGAGGCAGAAGTTAAGGACAAATAAGGTAGTATGATCATATTTTCAGTTTATTCTGGTTATGTAGTAGGTCACATAGAATGTATTGATCACTTAAATGTGATATAAACCAACCATCTTAGGGAGCGACCATTTAATAATCACTAGCTGACACTGAGATAACAGGTATTAAACTTTTGTGTTAGCCTATTTAATTCAGAAGGTATGGTATGTTACAGTACTCAGTGGAGGAGCAGCATTGTAAGTGGAGTTCAGCCAGGCCTTTCTAACTGCACGAGCATTCCAATAATTAACCATGAAGGCTAGGTCCAATTGCACTTTGAAGTTAAGGGAGGCTCCATGCCCCATGCTACTCAATAGCAGTTCGATAAGCATGATTTGCTGTGGCCAAACACGATGTAGTATTTAGGCTTTATCTGATTGGTTGATAGCAGTCCACGAACCAATCAGATTAAGTTAAAGTACTGCGTAGCAAGAAGTCCGAAAACTCATGCATATTTAAACTGCAGCTAGAACTCCTTTGCGGCGGCCTGACACAAGTTTGCAGAAAGGCGATTCAACGATATTGAAGATGGCACCTTGTGCAGGCAGATTTCCAGTGATGCTGATGATTGGTTTAATGGTTTTGACTTTGTGAGTATCATTTCTTGCCGTAAATTAGAATCAGTTTCACTGGCATTACATTAATGCAAAATATTGGTCGAAGATAATAATTATGTTAATAATAATAGGTTTTGTCCGACTCGATAGCAAACTTACCTTCAACGAACATGTATCTACAATTTGTAAAAAGGCTGCCAGGCAAATTAATGTACTATTTCGTCTAAGTAAAAATTTAAGTTATCAATGTAAATTAAAAATCTATGATTCTTTCATCATGTCAAATTTTGATTACTGTTCAGTGGTGTATAACGCTTTCAGTATGAGAAACGATAAGAAAATAGAAAAGCTAAATAAAAGAGCACTCAGACTGGTCTGCAATGACTACACATCTAATTACAGTGAACTTCTAAAAATGACAAACAAGCAGATGATTTATGTTTACAGAAAATTTTGTCTAGTTGAACATGTATATAAGATTCTTAACAAATTAGCTTTACCCGTGCAGCCCGATTTCTTTGAAAGGCAAAATGCCCCATATTCTTTTCGAGATGATTTCAAATTGGCGGTACCAAAGTTCAGTTCTATCACATATGGACTCAAGTCGATAGCTTATCAAGGTGTTGTGTTATGGAATGATATCCCTTGTCAAGTGAAACATTGTGAATCTTTCACATTATTCAAGCAATCTGTCCGTAAAAACGTTAATTTTGTGGAATGTCAATGTGGATCTTGTATTGTATGCCTGAAAGATAACTTATAGGTCTAATGTATATTAATGAAAAATCATTTTTCATCTGTACATACTCATCATTAATTAATTTTTCATTGTCGGCAAAAAGCCCTTGCGGCTTGTGTTATTGTTTTATATTGTCACCCCCGACTTTAAATAAAGTTTTACTTACTTACTTACTTACTTACTTGTCTGCATGGGTTCAAACCCGGTTGGGAAGTTTACCCGAAATTTTCAGTGTACCTTCAAGAGCGAAATCCCAGCTGGATGTTGTTCAGATGAAACATTTAATTGGCAGCCCCTTGCATCATTGACTGTTATCTGCTGGGCCAGTAAAAGATCCCCCAAATGGGGTAAATGCGTGACATGTTGAAGACTCCTGCTCTCTCTACAATCTCCTCAATCAACCCTTAATTAACATATCTATCCATCTGTTTCTAATAAATATTTTGTTGTCATGAAAATACTACAATTTTGCTTGTGCGGAGCCCATTCATAGTTTCATACGAAGCACACATGCCGTTTCACATGAATACGTACATGTATTGAACATATTACATAAGTTAGACAATACATAAATGGCATCATTTACAAAAAATATAAATTACATTCATGCAGATTCACAAACCGATTGAGCTATTCGCCATACTTGGGGACTGGGGAGAACGCCATTGTTTCGCGATGTCAATAATAATACTATAGATGGTAGAAATGGCTTGTTCTGCATTTCTTGGTCTGCACCCAGATGCCAAGAGTTAATAATTTCATATTTAAGATATATGTGAAATATTACTGATGATTACAAGGTAATTTACACCAGTCTTTTTAGTGCCTCCATAAGTGTATTGTGCCAACTCTTTGTAGGGCGAGTGACATTTGCCCAAATTTCAAGATCCAGATTTAATACCATGCATTTCAAAAGAAATCGCTCTCATTCTTATCATCTGCCGGAATTTTTTCGCCTTATTGCTTGAATGTTAATGTTTCCCAACCTTTCGGGGAGGAGGGGGGAAACTATGTACTATCTATATTTTCCTTGAATCGCCACCAATCAGAAATTCTTGGTTTTAAATTTCTCATTTTCCACTCTTTACAGAGCTACAGCTCAGGTCCGACCACCTCAGATGAATAGCAGCATAAGTAAGTATCTTTAAGTACACTCTTGCTCATGAATGTGGAATAGACACACTTGTAAAAAAGTGAGCAGAAATTTGGTAACCCCATTTCGTTATGGGAGCTGCAAACAGACTTCCGACAATTTTTTTCTAAATAAATAAGGATCCAATCAACATGACTTAGTGAAAATTTTATGAAATTGGAGAAAATCTTGAAAACTGGGCTCAATTATGTAAATACTGAAAAAACAACAAATATGCCTATTCCAGATTTTTGAAGGGTTGAAATCACATGAAATATTGTTGACACATGAAAATAATTGTCACCAAAAGAATAATTAGGGTCAAAATGAGTCAGTAACATAGTGTATATCGGAAACAATACTCCCTCTAGAAGTAATCAGAACTATGATCTGAATGGCACATCCCATTTTGTCGTGATTTGAGAATTTCTAAAGGGATCTAAGTCCTTAGTGTATCAAAGGTGTTTGAATGAATATTGTATGATCAGTTATATGACCATTTTGAACAACTTAATATATTTTTCCCTGGTCAGTATGGTTTTTCGGTCTCTCTTTCTTCAGAATTTGCTGCAATACAGCTAGTTGCAAAAATAATCTTGGAAATGGACAAAAAAATATTTTTACCAATTTCTATAATCTTTCAAAAGCCTTTCATGCACTGGATCACAAGATCTAACTGCATAAATTAAAATTCTATAGATTTATTGATTCATCATATCAATGAATGGAAAGTTATCTCAGTAAGAGATTTCAATATGTAAAAATGAATGGTGCTCAATCAAATTGATGAAAATTACATATGGAGTTCCTCAAGGCACTATATTAGGCCCATTATTATTTACAATCTAGACAAGAGCAGGTAGTGCCTCATTATCCCCAATGCCCTAAACATCTACCTATACCAACTAAATCCTTATTTTACTTATGCCAAATATTTTCACCAGGGGCCCAATATATGCATGTGGTGACACCTTTGGGTGGACTTTGTGTCCCAGGGGTCTCCCAGGGGTCTCCCAGGGGTCTCCCAGGGGTCTCCCAGGGGTCTCCCAGGGGTCTCCCAGGGTCTCCCAGGGGTCTCCCAGGGGTCTCCCAGGGGTCTCCCATTCTTTTAACTATTGCAAGCAGAGTAACATGTTATGAACCAAACAATTAAAACATTATTATTATTTTTTCAGTCTGCCGCAATGTCCTGGATGTGGTCCTGCTTATAGACACCTCTGGAAGTATTGGCAATAATTTTCAAATGTACAAACAGAGCCTCGTCAACTTTGTGCAGGGTTTTGACGTGGGTCCAGATAAAGTGCGCTTCAGTGCAGTTACTTACAGTAATCAGGCAACACTGGTCTTCTCTCTGGACCAACACGACAACATTGACGATCTATCTTTAGCCATAAATGAGATCTCGGGGCCAGATGGACTAACCAATATGGCAGCTGCCTTTAGAGTAACCCGAATTGCAGCACTTGTACCTCCGGGAGACAGGCCAATGGCGCCCAATGCCTGCGTAGTTTTAACTGATGGCGTACCGAACAGAGCAGCAGCTGCAACTGAACCTCAGGCGGTTCTGCTTAAACGAAAGTGCACAATCATAACTGTTGGTATTGGTCCCGAAACAGACTTGATGCAACTCAGAAGACTGTCAACTGGCGACCGATCATTTAATGTGTCATCTTTTGATGGGTTGAACTCAATCCTACAAGATCTTACACTAACAGTTTGTGAACTGGCAGTAGAACCAACCTCTACTGCAGCACCAACACAGGCTCCAACACAACCTCCCACAACCACTCCAGGTAAGAAATCACTGACATCATGTGACCTGCTCTCAGCCAATGGGAGCTCTGCTTACATGGTCGAGATATAATGTAACAGGAAAATGATTCTCAACAGAGGCAAAATATATGTACAGAATGAATAATAATATTAATATAGAAATTTGAGGGGGTTGCTACACAGAATAAAGTACCGGCCATCAAAGAGTTTTTACAGGCATAAAATGGATACAATATTAACTACGGCATCGATCTGACGAGAATTTCATTAAAATTTCTTAAAGATAACTTATGTTTTTGGCGGAATGGTTTTGGAAGGTAAAAAGGTAATTTAGCATCCATAGAGGTTGATAAAAGATGCCCAAAAGCTTAAAAAGCTACATTTAAACATTGTTTTTATTCCTGGAAAATCTGAAAGGAATTGACAAAATTGTTATGTTAATGTGAAATTCCGAGGCTTGCTGCGGCATGTTGTTCTTTCTCAGATTGGTCTAAACCACTCAGTTGTGTGCCATAGTTGCCATTCTTAATTGGTCTGGATATCAAGGTCTCATGACAGGATACACCCCCCAAACCCTCTCATAAACTCAGCACCCTCAACTTTACCTCTTTTATCCTCAATTTACCCCTTTTCACTTCTGCCATCCTCAACTACCCTAAGCTTCCCTCAACTACCCTCAAATTAACTCCAGTAACCTCAAGTAAACTCAACTAAACTCAACTTACCTCAACTAAACACGCCTCCCCTCAACTAAACTCGCCTCCCCTCAACTAAACTCAGCTTTCCTCAACTAAACTCACCTCCCCTCAGCTAAATTCGCCTCCCCTCGACTAAACTCACATCCCCTCGCCTCCCCTCAAACGAACTCGCCTCCCCTCAACCTAATTCCCCATCCCTCAACTACCCTCAGTTACCCCATGATAAAACAGTGGTAACCCCAGGGTGAGGGTGTATCCTGCCATGAGGCCTATACCACTGGTGGTCGCAGGTGGAGTCAGTGTAGGAAGCACAGAGAGAGGGACAGAAAATTATTATTTTTGTGACAAGTGTATACAATTATGTGTAAACATTATAAAAACATTTCAAATACACACCCAGCCATGGAATGGGCTTAGTTGTCACAATAGCAATATAACAATTAATAAAGATAGCCACCACTGATAATTACAATCACACTAAAACAGAAATACAAAAACAACTACATTTCGAGAAAATAACTTAAATACGAAAATTATTTGTATAGAGATCTGTGAAAAAAAATAATAAATAAATGAAAGAAATATATTTCAGAATATATATCTACATACAGTTTGTTTTCCTTAGATTATAGCACATACTGACATATTCTGATGATAATTTAACAAAGTCACCTGACATCAGGGATGAACATGAGTACATCCAAATGTACTCGAGTACAAGTACAAGTACTTGACATGTTATGAGTACAAACACAGCAAATTACAATTTTTCAATACTATTGTCAATATTATTAAAATGCTATTTGGTTAATTCACATGTAATTGAGTATAATTAATCTGTAATTCCCGAAAACACTTGAGTTTCATTCAACTCAAATTCTTTATTTTATTATAAATTATATATTATCAAACTTTTGATAGAATTCTGAATAATTAACTAGATTATATCCTATGTTTTCACTTTTCAATAATTTCATACTTTTTATGATCACCGCTTTAAAGATTTTATTTGAATATTTTTAAAGCTGCAATCTTTGCATTTCGAGGATATTTGTATTTACTTCTGACGTCAAAGTTATAATATTTTACACTTAGCATCTTGAAGTATCATTTTGTGTTAAGATATCTTCCTGATTCATAGAAATACATAGAACGGACATGAGGCTGTATGATGCCACCTCAAGATGAGGTCACCAAATCCGCCATATTGGAACTGCCCTGAGACATGATGTCACAATAGACTAAATATGATGTGACGTCATGCCATTGTTATAAGTGACATCACAGTTATTGGTGACATCACGGTTACATTGTGCCATGATTCAGGGCAGTTCCAAGATGGCGGATTTGGTTGCTTCATCTGCCAGAGCCTCATGTCCGTTTTATGTATTTCTATATCCTGATTCATCTGTATTCCAGTCTAATCCTGATCAGAACCATGATTATTGGATTATGTACTCATACTGTACTCATAAATATGAGTACTTTTCAATGTACTCGAGTACAAGTTATATTTATATATATATATATTTATTCAGAAAAAAAAGATTGGTACATCAAATCTATACAAGGATATTATACACCATAGAATATTGGAGTTTGTATCCAAGCAAGAAGATGAAAGTTTATAAGTACATTATTAAAGTTTTAGAAAGCAACAAATGGTGGGTTAATCCATGTAGCATCAAATTTTGAATTAAAGATAATAAATGAACAGACTAGTGAGATTTTGCACATAGAGTCTTTGATGGCTTTGTGGCAAAGTATATAACGTTGGCATCTTTAAAGAACGATTTCATGCTTGACATATTGTCTTTGCTTATATAACCTGTAGAGCCAATTTCTACCGCGTAAAAGTCACGAGTACGGAGTACACATGAGTACTTGAATTTATGTACTCGAGTACACAAGTACGTAGGTACTCGTGCCCATTCCTGTCTAACATAAATTTCTGTAATTTGTCCTCACTTCTCAACAATTCAAAGGATTTCAGGATTTTTCTAATTATCCCCAATACTCCTTTCTAATCTCCTCATAAAATGAACAGTCGAATGAGAAGTGCATTTTGTAGCGTATGTGGACAAAAGACACGAGTCTTGGATGTCGTTGCACTTTTATTACTCGGCTTGCGTAGCGTAGAAGCAGGTAATCTACAAATATTATAAATAAATAAATAAGTTATAAATGACAAATAAGTATAAATCAATTGTACATAAATATGACTAAGTTAAAATGACATGTAAAACAACATAAATAAGGTAGAAATAAAGTAGACATAAAGTAGAAATAAATTCGTATAAATTAGAAACAAATTGTTAAATCATAAAATCAAACTAAATCAGCAGAACAGATAATCTGTACACAAAATAGTATTAAATTACATAATCATGACTCATCAATACATCACATGAAAGCATGACAGGAAGTTCAATTCAAATGTTTAGGTCAAGTTGACATTGAAATAATCAAGCAGAAATAGCTAAGTATAAACTCCATAAAAACACAATAAAGATTCACAAAATTCACTTACAGCAATATGCAACTCTCCACACTCCACATACACTAGAGGATGCCCACTGATTACTTCATCATTTTCACAATAATTGGAGACATAACTGGCACACCTGTACAAAAATTAATATGGCCACTCTAAATAACTGTCACAGCACACAAATAAATTCAAAAGTTTAACAATCAAAATAAGCAAAATCACAAGGAAATACCACGTAAAATCATGGCTGAATTTGTATTATAACACATAGAAGTTGATTGACATACCTGAATAATACTGTGTGAGCCTGTGGCTCAGTACAATACAATTTTCATTTCTTCTATTAAAAACACATCTTGACTGCTCTGTGACTGTGAATCTTCTGACAGAAGCCTCAACCTAGACCTTCAGAAGTGTGTCAATTAGCACTCACAGTTACATAACCAAAATTAATCAGCTGGGCCAACTGGAGTGTGACCACCAAAACAAAGCAGCATGGAGAATTGCCCACACAGCAGCAAACCCTTCTCTATGGCTATACAATAATACAGTTAATCTAGCTAAGCTTAAGACATTGGAAACATTTTTTTTTTTTTAAGGTTTACGTATAAAATAATAAATAAATGATAAAACAGCTAATTAAAGTATGTATTAAAAATACATTGAATTAAGAATTCAACACTCCCCACCATTGAACTGATTAAGTTCAATAAAAACCAAATTATCAATAAATAACAAATAAAATGAAATGACAGTAAAATCTAAGTCACAGAAGATCAGTCTCCTTCCAATTTGACAATCTTGGTCACAGGTCTCGGCAGTGAAGCAGTCAATGTCCTGACGGTGACGATGCAAATTTTTCTGTCTCCCCAAGTCTGAACTGACGAAACAATTTCAGGTGGCCACAAATTCCCAGGAGTGTTCACATTAAAAAATACAACCAAGTCTTCAATCTTTGAGCTCTCCATCACTTCTTTCCACTTCAACCTCCTCTGCCACTCTAGTAGATACTGCTCAGTCCTGCGAATCCAGAACCAGTTTAAATTCTTCATCTCCTCACGTGTGAGCAAGATTCCATCTTCATCTATGTTGGACTGCAAAGTGGTAAGTGAACTGCTGTTACTGACGTCTTCAAAGTAATACCATGACTGCCTTTGACCGGAGACAAACATTTCCTCACCTCCCATCTCTGTAAAAGACAGCGTTTCCCGGCTTGTCGGACACTCCTTGGACATCAGGATGCCGCAGAGACACAACAACAAACCCAGCCAAATCCACCAAGCAATGAACTGTTTCATCTTAAACCAACTGGAATGGTATTCACCACGCACATCAACAGGACGGACATCATTAGTAGTCATGCAGGTGGCACAAACCTTTTTCTTTACTTCAGGGTCATTGGGGTTCAAATTCAAGTCTTCATTTTTGCCCTGTGCTTCAAACTCCTCAACTCGACTGGCTTCCTTTGCTATGTCATTTGTAGAAAGGGGTCCTGAGATATTCTGACAATTGACATTAAATTCGGCCAAGATGGGCTTGGTATTTTTGATGACTTGCTGGGCTATGTCTTTATACACGACTGGAAAACAACAGTCTTCTTCAGGCTTCCATCGAATGGGAACTTGTCTGTGTTCATCCATTGACTTCTTGATGTCGCCGTCCACTGAAGAGACTGGAATATGTGGAGATGAGATGAAATTTGACACTATTTTCTGACTGTGTATGTTTGGTGAAGTTGCAGACCCATTGACTGACCAGCCCAGTAACGTCCTCACAGCAAACGGATCGCCCTTCCCACCTCGCCTTATCTCCAGGGGAAGCAGTGCCTCAGCATGACACTGACCAATGAGGATATCCACCTGACCACCCATATGCACAGGCAAGTCTCGAAGGTGTGGATGGGCATGAAGGTCCACTGCAGGAACATCAACAGGTATGTCAGGTACAACATAAACATCACACAATTGTATCATAGAACCACATTCATAAGACCTAAGATTCAAATCAACAATAATGGACTTTCTATCTTGTTCATCACTCAAAGTCTTCAGATTGTATTTTATCAGCTTGCCTTGTAGTTGCAAGTCCCTGACTAACCTCTCCGTACAAAAGCTTGAATTCGAGCCACTATCTAACAAAGCATTAGTACATTGGCGATCATTAACATGAACTCTCACAAGTGGTAACATGACATTTGCACAGTCAGAGAAGTTAACAACAGCTTTAGCTTGACAAACACTTGCACAACTTGAAACATCAGATCTAATTGAATTATTTGGCAACTCGTCCACATGAATAAATTTTGAGTGTTTCAATCCACAACCAGGCACTGAACATACAGAAGGCTTCCAGCACTGCGTCGTCGTATGATTGTCCATGAGACAATTTTCACAGAGTTCATTCTTCCTAACTAATTCAAGTCGATCGATCGGCCGTAATTTCCTGAACTGTTCACAGGCAAGCAGGCGATGACGAGGACCTCCACAAAGAAGACATGTGAGTGAAGCGACTCCAGATTGGGCAGATGACGTAGACGTAGGAGGGTGCTGATCTGACGTAGTTGAGGCATGTAGTGAAGTTGACGACTTGCGATCAGCACATTTGCCCCATTCATTTGAATATCCATAAACAGGATCAGTAGCTTCTTCTGCTGCGTTCATAACAAACTTCACAAGATCATCAAACCCTGGATATTTCTTGTTTTGCTTCTTAGATTTCATAGCCTTTTCCTTCCATTTGGTTCTCAACTCAGATTCCAGACGGCAGGCAATGTCCCTGACACCGGACGTGGTGTCTACTTCATAAAGCTTGCCCATCGATGTGAGAATGGCTTTAGCCCTTGTCAATTCGTCACAAAAGGTCTGTAGTTCCTTAGCTGTAGTTACCTTCCTGCCTGACTTGATACTTCTGATGACCCTTTCTGAAATTATAAAGTCATCACCAAATCTCTGTTGAAGAATCTTGCGTGCCTCGTCATATCCATCAGCACCGAGCAGAACACATGACTCAATAGCCTCTCTAGCATCACCAGAAGTATACTGTATCAGGCGAGTTAACTTGACAGTTTCATCTAACCTCTTCTTGTGAACATGTTCATTGAAAACGGCTAAGAAGCTATGGTATTTCATGGGATCACCATTAAAACACGGAATCTCAACTTTTGGCAAGTTAGCCCAAGTTGTGAAATCTACTTTAGATAATTCACTCCGTTCACTGAATTCTTCAGCTTCCTTTTCTGACTCAGCACTAGGTTTGACCTCATCTCCTGCGGAAAGCCATTTGTTCAAAGTCAAGAGAGCTTCAATATAATTATTTGCGACTTCTTCAAAGTAATTTTCACTGCTATCAATGTCAGTTTCTTCAGTTAACTTATCATGATATGCTTCTTGCGCCTTTTCAAATTCGATGAACTTAGCTTTCATAGTCGGAATCCTCTGTTCAACTTCTGCTCGATTTCCTTCAGCCATGTGTCTTCGGGCGTTGTTAGCCTCCCTAGTAAGGGCTGACTTCCTCGCCTTCCGTTGCTTCTTCTCTTCATCCGCCATGGTTCCGTGTTAAGACTATTCCTCCAGTTCCGTCTTGTAGCTATTGCTATTACTGTAGCGTATGTGGACAAAAGACACGAGTCTTGGATGTCGTTGCACTTTTATTACTCGGCTTGCGTAGCGTAGAAGCAGGTAATCTACAAATATTATAAATAAATAAATAAGTTATAAATGACAAATAAGTATAAATCAATTGTACATAAATATGACTAAGTTAAAATGACATGTAAAACAACATAAATAAGGTAGAAATAAAGTAGACATAAAGTAGAAATAAATTCGTATAAATTAGAAACAAATTGTTAAATCATAAAATCAAACTAAATCAGCAGAACAGATAATCTGTACACAAAATAGTATTAAATTACATAATCATGACTCATCAATACATCACATGAAAGCATGACAGGAAGTTCAATTCAAATGTTTAGGTCAAGTTGACATTGAAATAATCAAGCAGAAATAGCTAAGTATAAACTCCATAAAAACACAATAAAGATTCACAAAATTCACTTACAGCAATATGCAACTCTCCACACTCCACATACACTAGAGGATGCCCACTGATTACTTCATCATTTTCACAATAATTGGAGACATAACTGGCACACCTGTACAAAAATTAATATGGCCACTCTAAATAACTGTCACAGCACACAAATAAATTCAAAAGTTTAACAATCAAAATAACCAAAATCACAAGGAAATACCACGTAAAATCATGGCTGAATTTGTATTATAACACATAGAAGTTGATTGACATACCTGAATAATACTGTGTGAGCCTGTGGCTCAGTACAATACAATTTTCATTTCTTCTATTAAAAACACATCTTGACTGCTCTGTGACTGTGAATCTTCTGACAGAAGCCTCAACCTAGACCTTCAGAAGTGTGTCAATTAGCACTCACAGTTACATAACCAAAATTAATCAGCTGGGCCAACTGGAGTGTGACCACCAAAACAAAGCAGCATGGAGAATTGCCCACACAGCAGCAAACCCTTCTCTATGGCTATACAATAATACAGTTAATCTAGCTAAGCTTAAGACATTGGAAACATTTTTTTTTTTTTTTAAGGTTTACGTATAAAATAATAAATAAATGATAAAACAGCTAATTAAAGTATGTATTAAAAATACATTGAATTAAGAATTCAACACATTTCATCTTCAATAACATTTTTATCGCAAAATATACACAGCCTGAACTCTTTCGTAATATCTACCAGTTTCCACTTTTAAACTTTCAAGGTAGTGGTATAACTTTCCCAACCTATAATATAGGCTATATCCCCATTTATTGCTAAATTAGGTGCAAATCCATGTATACCCAGAAAAAGCGAATAGCAGAATCCGAATAGCCAAATTTTTGAAAACCCCATATACCTGAAAATAATATAGGCACTACCCCTGTATGATAAAGTTTTGAATAAGTGTTAAACCCTCAACCCATTAGTCACTAAATTTGGTGTAAATGGAAGCCAAAGTTCTATTTTCCTGAATCAGACAATACTGATGCAGTCACATTATAAAGTAGATGCTCATCAAGCACAATACCTAAACAATTGTACCTTTCAGCATATTCAACAGTATATCCATTCAACTTAAAAACGAAATTACTGCTGGGTCTGACTTGCGATCTAAAATGGACTATCTTAGTTTTAATCACATTTACAATCATCCTCCAAGTATATATATTAGCACCATTTCTCGAGAATTTCTAACAAAGTTTTGCCTCACATATATCGATAAATTAATCATTATTGACCATTAAACTCCCCATGTCGATACTGAACATTTTGCCAATATTGCACATCGGATCCCTTCCCTTGATCATCACATGGGGTCCAAGACCAGCCCAGTGTCAGCCAAGAATCTTGTCTCTCTTGTCTTTATTTATTTTTCTCAACTGTGCATCTTCGTGGCATGCAAATGAAATCATACAGTGAAAATTGGTTTTTGAAAACAATAAATACTCATCCGTTTGTTTTGTAAAAATCTGCTAGTAAACCTTTTCCGAACAATGGGGTGAATTACTTATTTCCAGAGACTATTGTGATTTTATGTAAATATATTACATAAAAAGTCTTTCAACAAATTTTGCGAACCCCCTCTCTTTTAAAATTGGCCTAGATCTACCAAAGAAATGTCAGAATTTGGGAGCATGTGTAAGTTCTCCAAACAGAAAATATGGCTGGCGGTCAAATACTTATTTTCCCGCTGTTTATGAGCAATTGATATCACAGATTGTGTTCTTGACTTGCTTTCAGCTGACAAATTGACAACTACTACAGCAGCTGGGCCAACCACCACAACAGCTGGGCCTACTACCACTACAGCTGGGCCTACCACCACAACAGCTGGGCAAACCATCCCAACAGCTGGGCCAACCACTTCAACAGCTGGGCCAACCACCACTACAGCTGAGCCAACCACCACAACAGCTGGGCCAACCACTACAACAGCTGGGCCTACCACCACAACAGCTGGGCCAACCATCACACAAGCTGGGCCAACAACCACACAAGCTGGGCTAACAACCACACAGGCTGGTCCAACAACCACACAAACTGGTCCAACCATCCTAACAGCTGAGCCAACCACCACTTCAGCTGGGCCAACCACCACCACAGCTGGGCCAACCACCACAACAGCTGGGCCTACCACAAGAACAGCTGGGCTAACCATCACAACAGCTGGGCCAATCACTTCAACAGCTGGGCCAATCACTTCAACAGCTTTGCCAACCTCCACAACAGCTGCGCCTACCACCACAACAGCTGGGCCAACCACCACTACAGCTGGGCCAACCACTTCAACATCTGGACCTACCACGACTACAGCTGGACCAACCAGCACAATAGCTGAGCCTACCACCACAACAGCTGGGCCTACCACCACAACAGACACAACAACAACATCAACCACTAACCCCCCACTGCCAACTCCGAAATGTCCTCCAACTTATCCCCCTCCTCCTCCTTGTTATCCTCATCCTCCTCTCCCTCCTCCTCCTTGTTATCTTCATCCTCCTGTTGCAATCAGGCCTCCTCCTCCTCCTTCTGTTTGGCCCCCTCCCCCTCCTGGTGTTTTGCCTCCTCCTCCTCCTTTTGCTGGTGGGCGTCCTCCTCCTTTATACGTTTGGTTTCCCATCTTGTCACATTTTCCACCAGTTTTGCCTCCTCAACCTGAGAACCCAACGGTCTGGCAGCCCTATCCTCCTCAACCGCCTCCTGCTCCTCCTCCTCCATGCCCCCACTAGGCAATACCTACTCCATTTCCTCCTCACTTCTCTTGTACCTCCCTCGCCGCTCCTTCGCCTCTTCTTTGTTAACATCTCCACCATTGTCTTCTTCTGTCAGCTTCTCCCTCTCTTTCCCTCCTCGTTTCGTCATTTCTCTCTCATTTCTCCCTAAGCTCTCCCTCCCCTCTCCCTCGTCTCTCCCTCATCTCTCCCTCATCTCTCCCTCATCTCTCCCTCATCTCTCCATCGCCTCTCCCTCATCTCTCCCGCATCTCTCCTTTATCTCTCTCTACCCTCTCCCTCACCTCTCACCCATATCCTTCTCTAACTCCTCTGTTTCTCCTCTCTCACACCTCTCTTACACCTCTCTCACTCCTGTCTTCCTCCTCTCTCACATCTCTTCTCCCATCTGCATCCTCTCACCCTCCTCTCTCCCTTCTCTTTCCATCCTCCTTCCCTCGTTTTTCTCTCCTCTCTCCTAGCTTTGTTCCTCCTCCTCTCTTTTTGAGGGAAATATTAATCAGATTAACGCCTTCGATGGTCTGACAAAACCTGACCAAATTCGACAACCTGCTTGAATATCATATAATATTGTTTAACTATATTGGGTTACTTGGTGTCAATTTTGGAGGTTCATTTTACCCTGGACTGTCTGTCGCTGATGAAATCTGTGATTCTGACTTCAGGCTTCTGCTCACAGAGTTACATTCCACTAGATTATACACTCTGGGGCAAAAGATGGACCTTAACAGAGTTTCACATCCTTCATACATAACAACAAAGCTTTATTTCTTGTCAGTCAATCAATAGCAACATGATATTAGTGTGGAATTGTTTTTCTATGACCTTTTGAGCAGAACAAGTGTTTTGACTGCACTCCCTTACAATTTTGTGTGCTGCAAACTATCTATATTTTTCCAGGCATTTTGCACTGCTTCTATGTGTTACTGAACATGTTTCCTATCTTAGATCAACATCAAAAAGCTCATACCAAGATAATGGGGCTATTGATTGACAGACAGGAAATGAAACTTTGTTATCGTGGCTAAACAATGTGAAATTCTTTAAAGAACCTTTTTTTTTTACCCAGGAGTGTATGAGATACGAAGTAGATTACTCTCAAAATCAGGATATTGTATCAGTATCCACGATTGATGTGGTGACCCATGACGTTCTTGTGAAAAGGGCCAGTTCAGCTGATCTTGGGATTACAACCTATACTCAGTGGTACTCCATAATGATCAAATATCATTTGTTAACTAATGAAGTCTTTGGTTATTTGTTCATTTTTTTGGTATTTATTCCATGGGAAATAAAGTTTATCTCAATCAAATCATTTGTTTGTCAGTTTGTTGTTTAGTACAAAGATGCTTTACAGTTGCTCTTGAGTAAGTAGGCCTATGCCATTCAGAGATTTGCCATAGAATTCCATACTTAATATGTCCCATAGTAATGGATATAAGAGCACTGATCACTGCCTACATCATGGATGCAATGCTTCTGTTAAACCATTAAGGTATACTTGAACATCTGTTAGCATGGCTGTTGCAGGCAACCTCTAAATCGAGCCCAATTATACAATCGGACATGGCGATTTCCTGTTGGCAAACTATTTAAACTATTGGCAAACTATTTCCCCTTTGGCAAAATCATACAACTTCGCCAAAAGGAGCAATTAGCTATTCTAACTATTGGCAAAAAAGACTACTATTGCAGATAAAGACAAGTTTGCTGTTTTCCCATTAAATTCGGGAAGGAAAGTGCTATTTTTTAATGTCAGTTTCATATCTGTATCTTGATTAGAAAATTTTCTATAATATCCAAGTCGCTACCCCTAAACTTCTCTTTTTTTAACTTAATGAATTATTCAAAAGCATGCAATATATACATATTGTACAGACGTTAAATTAGAAACATGTACATTGTAGGCCTAGAGATAACATTTAAAATAATGAAAACAAGGCCTATAATAGAATAGAGATCTAAAAAAAAATTACTAGCAAAAAAAAATTACTAGCACAAGTTTCCAATTCTGGTCCAGTGGTCCTGAGCCTGAGTCCCCCACTTTTGGTCCCTGAACCTCAAAAACAAACTGGATAAAGTTAAATTTAATTGTTCTACTTAGTCAAATTAAATAATGGAAATCCAATTGAACATTTCTGTTGTAGCTAAGAAGATACAGCCAAGCGTACTGAGTAAAAGATAGATCTAATGGTGAAAAAATTATGGCTCTGTCATTATTAGAAATCCTTCATGTAACCTGTACAAAAATATGTATGTATAATTATTTATTTTAAAGGCAGAAATGCCTCAAACTTTCCAATCCTCATCATAAATTCATAATAATGTAAAGCTGGGACACACACTTTTCAAGCCGGATGGCTGAAGATTAGAAATCTCAGAGCACCATGATTCAGACCTCTGTAGGCTTTCACCTCCCTGACAGTAATGCCCAGGAACCCAGTTTATATCCAAGTCGCTACCCCTAAACTTCTCTTTTTTTAACTTAATGAATTATTCAAAAGCATGCAATATATACATATTGTGCAGACGTTAAATTAGAAACATGTACATTGTAGGCCTAGAGATAACATTTAAAATAATGAAAACAAGGCCTATAATAGAATAGAGATCTAAAAAAAAATTACTAGCAAAAAAAAATTACTAGCACAAGTTTCCAATTCTGGTCCAGTGGTCCTGAGCCTGAGTCCCCCACTTTTGGTCCCTGAACCTCAAAAACAAACTGGATAAAGTTAAATTTAATTGTTCTACTTAGTCAAATTATATAATGGAAATCCAATTGAACATTTCTGTTGTAGCTACGAAGATACAGCCAAGCGTACTGAGTAAAAGATAGATCTAATGGTGAAAAAATTATGGCTCTGTCATTATTAGAAATCCTTCATGTAACCTGTACAAAAATATGTATGTATAATTATTTATTTTAAAGGCAGAAATGCCTCAAACTTTCCAATCCTCATCATAAATTCATAATAATGTAAAGCTGGGACACACACTTTTCAAGCCGGATGGCTGAAGATTAGAAATCTCAGAGCACCATGATTCAGACCTCTGTAGGCTTTCACCTCCCTGACAGTAATGCCCAGGAACCCAGTTTATATCCAAACTTCCTGTCATGCTCTAAGCCACCTTGTGGTTACTGCCAATTGCAAACGATTACTGCCCCCTGTTGTGCAATCAGGCAATCTAACTGCATGCTTCTGCTTTTCAATACAATGGAAATATATACACTGTAAACTACTAAATAAGGCTCATTTCAGAAAAGACTATTTGTTAATGTTCTAAGTGGTCTGAAAAGACATGTAATGAGCGATAATTACAGGACTTTAGACTTAGACTTTAGACTTTTTATTTGCTTTTCCCAGTACAGATGAAACAATGTGCAAGGGAGGGAGGGATCTTTAAGACAGATTTCTGTCGCTGTCAAGATCCCCCCCTTATGTGTCTCAGAGAGAACCATGCCAGTCATTCTGGTATGCTGTGCATTTGGACCAAAACTGATGAGTGAGAAGTATGAGATGAAGGGAAAGAGAGGATGGAGAATGAAATGAAAGAAAGATTTATGACTGAGTAAATTAAGAACATATGAAACAATTTTCTATGTCACATTCTGTGACATATTTGTCAATAAGGAAATTCTTGGCATATCTACTGAAACCATTCAGACTATGGGTGTTAACTTTCTCTTTTATGGGAGGAGGAATTGAGTTATAGATTTGGGGAATCACAAATCTAATACTTCTATCAACTAAGCTATGTCTTCCCAGAGGTACCCTAAGATTAGTAGCATTTCTAGTATCATAACTGTGCATGTCATTGTTGCGTATAAACATTTGGTTGATAAAGTACGTAGGAAGAGTTTTGTTCTCTAATTTATAGATGAATTTATACAATTGTAACAGGTATATATCACCAATTTTAAGGAGGTTCAGGGACTTAAAAAGAGGGTTAGGAATGGGCACTATGCCAATCTCCAGATCAAGTCTTTTTTGGTTTTTGACTATTTGGAGATTGGCACTTACGCACACAAGACAGAAAGCATAAACTGCAGGTATTACAGAACAAGATGATCAGGTTGATCTTAGCTTAAGGCAACAGATAACATATAGGCCAAATTGAATTCAATAAAATCAATTGCACCAATATCGAAAACTGGGTTAAACACCTTTGACTTGATCTGATTTATTCAACAAATTCATCAGTGCACAATGCAGCTTGTTATTGTTCATAAATTGTATTATCTTCGAACTCCTGAATATTTGGTATTTAACTTACTCGTGCAAGTGATAGGCCTCATGACAGGATACACCCCCCAAACCCTCTAATAAACTCAGCACCCTCAACTTAACCTCTTTCACCCTCAACTTACCCTTTTTCACTTCCGCCACCCTCAACTACCCTCAGCTTCCCTAAACTACACTCAACTTAACTCAACTAAACTCAAGTAACCTCAACTAAACTCAACTAAACTCCACTTACCTCAACTAAACTCGCCTCCCCTCAACTAAACTCAGCTTCCATCAACTAAACCTGCCTTCCCTCAGCTAAATTCGCCTCCTCTCGACTAAACTCACATCCCCTCTGATTGATTGATTGATTGATTGATTTATTCGGAATCACACACAGTCATACACTTATATTCACACAAAATGATATGAAGGGATGAGTGAAGGTGATCCCGGGATGACACACTAAAGTCTACTGACTTATTTCCAGTGCAGTCTCTCGCCTCCCCTCAAACGAAATTCTAATTACAACTTCAAAGTTCCAAAATCATCTAATAATACTATTGTGCCAAATTCGTACTCATTAAATATAGTCAAAGAAAGGAATTAACTATCAGACAATGGTATAATTATGATTTTCCATTGTTCAGTTGTTACTTTGTTGTGATTCCATGATATATCAATACTTAAAACTGCACTGAATTCATTGTCACAATCTTTTATTCTTCAAATATCTTCGTTAAAAAAATTACAATTCAAGAAAACTGCTAACACATAGTTTGATTTAAGTAAACCTTTATTTCCCAAGGACTATATGCAAAATATTACATGAATGAGTATTTAAGAATTAATAAATGTGATAAAGCAGTATAGATGACTACAGGTAGTGTCCAGCTGACTCCACTATTAGTTGTACTTGCCCTTTTCACTCAATGTAAGGTCATCAGCCGTCACATGAAAAATCCTAGATATTGACCTATATCCTGATTTCGTTCCGATAGGAGAAGCAGTAGATAGGGATCTCAGATTTCACTAGTAACAAACAATCAAGGGCAAACTGCACAGTCAAACGTAACGCAAACTAACAAAAGACCAATAAAAAAATCATTACAAGTCAATTTAGAAGGAAGGCAGTGAATCTGGGGAATACGTCCCATGAAACAGAAATGGGAGGATGTACACAGCAGGGAGAAAAGAATGAGGAAAAGGATTTGGAGGACTCAGAGAAGGGTAAGGAGAATTATGAGAAGGGCTAGGAGTAGAAGAAGTGAAGGAACATAAGAAGAAAGAGGACAAGAACGAGGAACAGGGGAAGGGGAAAGAAAATCAGGGAGAACAGAGGCAGGAGGATAAGGAAAGGGAGGAATAGAAGAAGGAAGAATAGAAAAAATAAAAGTAGGAAGAGGAGGAAGAGGAGGAAAAGGAGGAAGAGGAGCATTGAAAGGGACATGAAGAAAAAAAGTAGGTATTGTTTACTGCAATTTCAATAAGTATGAGTTTCTGCAATAGGACAATAAAACGTAGCAAATATACTGGATGTGATTGGTTGAGACACTGAATTACATGACATAAAACTAATTTGAATACCATAAAAACGAATATCAAGCCCAGGAGACGTGGTTGTTTGTGGCTAATCTTCCCTACAAACCAAACTCAGCTTCTCACTGAAGCAGAATTATTACGTTTTTCACAGCTTCGAACGTTCAACATACAGATTTGAAGGAAGTTTTATTGCTCATACACAAATCAGATGAGCTTAAAATGCAACGTAGACAGCTGAAAAACCTTGCCAAGCAACTCATGCTAATTGAAATTGCAGTAATGGGATAAACAAGGAGGAGGTGGAGCAGGAGGAGGAGAAACTGCTGAAACAGTCAAACAGAAACAAAAAGGACCAGATGTTGCCTATTTGGGACATGGATGGAGGAGGAGAAAGTGGTTGAGAAGGATAAGGCCAGATTTTTTTAATTTTTAGCTTCTCGGATTGACCGACACAACAAATTTTCTGCCTGTGGAAAGAAAAGTTGAGCATAGCCACAATTTTTATCAAATTTACATTATAAAAAATTGAGATTTAACCTTTGTTTTTCGTCCTACTGACCCACCCTAGAAAAAGTGCCTTGAGAAGATCTGTAAAGCTAAAGATCAATTATGTCCGGCCTAAGGCTGCCACACAGTTGATGCCCCTCCCAGAGCAGGTAGAGCTGGTGGGAAACATGACAAGTTGGGAACCAAACATATAAAGGGGGAGGAGGGTCATCAACTTGAGGAGGAGGAGGCCAAACAGTAGAAGCAGGAGGAGGCCTAACTGCAACAGGAAGGTGAGGATAATAAGAAGGAGGAGGAGGAGGGGTAGGAGTTGGGGACATGTTGGATATTGGTTAGTGGGGACATGAAGGAGGAGGAGGCGGTTGAGGAGGGTAAGGCTGCCAGACAGTTGATGCTCCTCCTTGAGGAGGCCAAACTGGCGGAAAATGTGACAAGATTGGGAACCAAACGTATAGAGGAGGACTGGAGGAGGGTGCCCAACAGTAGCAGGAGGAGGGGGTGGCCAAACAGCAGGAGGAGGAGGATAATAAAAAGGAGGAGGAGAAGGAGGATATTGACCCCTTGCCATATTTTCTGTTTGGAGCATTTACATTTGCTCTCAAACTCTGAAATTTCTAAAGTTGATCTAGTCCAACCTAAGAAGACAGGGATGCATAATAATTAAGCAATATAATTATTATGTAATATGTTCACATAATATTCCCAATAGTCTGTGGAATTATTTGACCCATTTGTTCGTAAAGAGTTTATTTGCATTTTTTTAACAAACAAACACTGGAAAATAATTGTATTATGTGAAAGTTATTGCAATTGAAAACTGTGTTCCCAATTTTATTCAATATTTAATTTTCTCAGTACACCTCATAGGATTTCTCGGTCTTTTTTCTAATTTTGAAGATGCATGGTTAAAAAAAACTAAACACATCAGAGACATGATTCTTGTTGACATTAGGCTTGTCCTGGTACTCAGACCCCATGTAATGATCTAGGGATGGTAATAACAATAACAAGAAATTCCCATGAGAATAGTTAATGGTCACCTTGGACCTTACCCTAGAGAGTAAACTTTTTCTGTGATTGGGATCAATCAATTGATTGAATCAGTGACTGATATTTATTTATTTATTTGTTGAAAAAGTCTGGATAGTCTCGTTCAACTGATTATTGACCATGTATATATTTACTGATAATCTGGAATTTATTGTTATATTCTCTTTGGTTCTATATTTATCCATGCAGATTGATTTATTGGGTCTTGGGCACGATATACACTTTTAACTATTGCACATTTCAATATCGAATGATTAATCAAAATCAGCTCAAAGTTAGGCGAATGCGCATAAATATTACATCGAAGCTATGCTATATGATCCAAGGAACTGTAACAAAGATTCCATCAATGAGCCAAGAAGACCAGCACAAGTAGACATCAAGGAGAGGCCAACAAACCTACCCTATCAGTGTGCCTCGGTCCAACGTCGAAGCTGGTCCGATGCTACTGACATTGGACTGACGCTTGGCCGACGTTGGACCGCCGAAGTGTGCTGACAGGGTATAGGGAGAACTACTGCTACTACTCTATCAAGAATTGACAATTTCCAATCAAAAATAAGATCTGGCCAAAACTGAAAAATAATCAATAATTGGCATTCATCCTCACCTCCCATGCATGTGGCTTGACAATCTTCCATCATGGCAAACCTGTTCGTATTTCCTCCACAACCTCCGTAAATAAATCGTTCACAATTTTTGTTTTCTTTATTGTAGTACTATCGCATTGAGAAAACCATTCAAGGACCTGGGTCTTTCGGTAGTTTACATCTGTCGGCTGAATATACAGAAAAAATATAGGTTTCAATTTGTATCAATACCAGATACGTGGTAATATTGGCTGTCTGGAACAGCAATTGTTGGCTCTTAGCATACGGGTCAAAATTTGAAAACGTTGAAATTTCGGCTGAAAAAAATTTGAAAATTGTTTGCTCCAGAAATGCCTTTTAAAGTTTGCATTGGGTGGGTCAAACAATCATCTATCACTGCACTTTCATGTCCAAGAGTCCCAATGCTCTGCTGATCTGCACTGAGGTGATAAGCACAGCTGTAATGTTTTTTTTTCCTGTCATTAAAATTACACTTATAACTAAAAAATCCTGACCACTTTAGGCTAAACAATATATTGCCAATGATTAGGCAAGTTGCTTGCACATTTTTGGCCAAGTTATAGGTCTCTAGTGCCATTTTTTTTAGAAACTGCATTTAGAACAATTAAAATACCAAATATGTGTGTCACTAGCATCATGCCTATAACTTGAAATCCGTACTACTTAGCGCTGAAGAATGTATTACCAACGTATAGGAAAGTGGCTATTCTGAACACATTGAGCTATATATCAGGTCTCTGTGACCAATAGTTACTGAGATGGAACACATCCTTGAACCAGAAATCTACAAACACAAACAAAAATACTTGTTTTCATCAATAGGTTGGATTCTGAATAATAAAGATGATCTCCACTACTCCCTCCAATGCCCAATGTCTTTGCTAAACCTTAGTTCAGATGCTAGACCATGATAAAATGTTACTGGCACCCTTATTTGATTAGTAATTTCACAGAAGCATCAAACCTCCTACTAAGCGTGTTAGATGCAAGGAAATGCAAAAATTTTACGTATTATTCTGTTATTGATTATATATGTTCAACTGATTTCCACTCCAGTCACCTGTAACAAAATTTTAGTGAGATGAAGGCAATAAGCCATTTTTGACATGATGCTAATGACAGCGTGATGCTAATGATAATTAAGGTAAAAATCTTTGTCGAGACCAGTGCAAAACTGGCAGTCTGGCAATGTGTGCATGCAATGACCTTATGAACACAAGACACATGTTCACAGCGATTTTGGTCCAAAAATATGCTGTCAAAATAAAGTAGCAAGTTGTTTGCTAATGTCAAATTGAGATAGGACAACTGACATGCCAACAGAAATACTCTAATTGTTTGGTTTACATAAAAATGATACAGAGCTACAGATAGTTCAGCTATTTTCTTTGGTTCCCAGACAACGTCAGACACAAGGTTTTCTCACAGAATATGTGTCCCTTTCATTTTTATTGAGATACAAATCCGGTGTGATGCTAATGACGCAATATTGGGACACTGACAAAAGGGCCTCCTGCTTTTATATCGAATACTATTTCAGGTATTGGTAACTAGATTTTAGAAGACTGGCAGTCAAGTTTCCATGTATGGAAGAGTCTAATTGAATCAGGATCCTGTACTAGTTTTTGTGATGTGATCTTTCAAAAAAACATGTTGGGGGAAACAGGCCATTTTCAGGGGGGTTGGCCACTTCAATGCTATTTTTGGATGGGATAAAAATATTCTGCACATAATTTTTGAATAATAAGTTTTGCTAATATCCTTGGGTATGACAAATGACAACAGGAGGTCCTCCATGTGCCTTCCTGCCCTCATGAATTATTGCTAAACGCTGGAGACAAGAGTTTCAGACAAATTTTGACCCATACATAAGACAACAATGTAAGGACACAAATCAAATGACATACAGAATAACTTTACAACAGCTTTTCACTCCTCACCAAAACTTTATCCCATATTAAGAACTCAACTAAGACAACTGGCAAAGTAATTGCAATTAGCAAGGGGTACAATATCAAAGAAATAAAACACTATGGGTGAACGAGTTTGAATCAGTATAGGCTTAATGTAAATTCAATGCAATTTTAAAGGTATTTTAAAGCAGGTCAGGATAGAAAGTGATTCGGGGGGCCCGAAAAGGCGTGAAAGGGTAAAGTAGTGGCTGATTCTTCCCTCCTGCAGTACCGCATTGTATGAATGCATAACACGGCACAGCGAGCGTGAAAAAACTTTAGGGTTAAAAAAATTGACCTCGAAACCTATTAGCGCGGTGATGTAGAGAAAGGTCAGGCGAACATTTTTATGTATCAAAAGAAAAAATCTGTTGGGGATTTTATTAGATATTTGAGTTTTAAAATATTTATTTATCACACCCTATTTTTAGCAAATGATCAAAACTTCCCAATTTTCCTGTTAGGTAATATCAATGGTTTGGTACATACATATATAACTATGTATAAATCAAATTTACAGAGACGTTCGGACCACTTACAAGGCATATATTTATAACTCCTAGTTTTTCCTGAAACCCTAATTGATTTAGTTTTTTCTGCAACGTCCATCCATGTATAAATTATATCACTTGTGAATTTCATGTAAAAAATTTAATTTCTCGGCAACGCTGTGTGCAATGACAAAAATATTTGTTTTGCAATTTTGAGTGGTCTGCTTTATCTGGCACAGGATTGAAAAACAAGAAAAGACAACATAGATACGTATGATGCTTATGTCAGTACCTGGAGACTCTCCTGATGCTCTGAAATGAAAGGAAGAACACATGTAAAGATATTCTAATCATTTTTTGGCTGATTGGGTTAAAGCAAACCTGAAGAGTTATAGCTTGTACAGTCACCGTGTAGTTAGTATTATACTACTTATAACTTCTACGAATACAGTATGAATCCAGGTAACATAAGAGCTCATGAGCATGACTTTTGGCAGGAGGCAAGGTCTTTGTCCAAGCATACAAGCATATCATGTCCTGAAATTAATAATTTGTGGAATATACTGACTCAGACAAATTTAATTTGGGGCAGAATCAGCATGGGCATAGATGACTACTAGAGGGTATAGCTTCATAAGCTTCCAGGTGATCCAGGATGAAGCTTCCGGGTGATCTGGGGTGAAGCTTCCGGGTGATCTGGGTGAAGCTTCCAGGTGATCAAGGATGCAGCTTCCAGGTGATCCAGGGTGAAGCTTCAAGGTGATCCTAGGTAATGCTCACAGATTGTTCAGAGTGAAGCTTCCAGGTGATCCAGGGTGAGGCTTCTAGATGATCCAGGATAAAGCTTCTAGGTGATTCAGGATGAAGCTTCCAGGTGATCCAGGGTGAGGCTTCCAGGTGATCAAGGGTGAAGCTTCCAGGTGATCCAAGGTAAAGCTATGAGATGATCCAGGATGCAGGGTGAAGCTTCCTGGTGATCCAGGGTATCCTAGCACGCAGCAAATCAACTCAAGCCCACTTCTGGGCGTTTAAAGTGACACTGGAGTGAAACTGAGGTCGAAGTAGCGTCATATCTTCTCAGTTGGGTGAATGCAGAGGAGACAAGTAATGACCAGTGTTGTCCATGACTGTAATGTCAGTAAACATATCATCTCCAAGCAAAAAATATTACAGAGTCAAAACCATAAAACCGATCAACAAAATCACGGGAACTCTGCCAATACAGGTGGCCATCTTTGATGTTGTTGTATTGCCCGTCTGCAAACTTGTGTCAGGCAGTTTTGGAAGGATTGCCTGAACTGTTTTTCTTCAACTGTGGGAGTATCATCATCTGTCACATTGCAAAGTCCACATTGGCGAAACAGACTCTCTTTGTTTATTTTTGGTGATATGTCAATTTTGGATTATGCATCAAATGAGCTGAAATATGCAAAGAACTATTAAGACACCTCAGGAAGAATCAATAGCGTCAAAAGTAAATATTCAAATGACTATTCCTCACAAATTTTGTTAACTTCACACCAATTTTCCACATGAATAATTAATGACATTAATGATTATTCACAGAAGTTGATGTTTGTTGATTGCATACTACAGTTTAAATAGATATGTGTTTTCCGAAACTAATAGCTACATAGAACTTTAACTTAAAATCTGATTGGTTCATTTTAAAAACTGCTATCAACCAATCAGATACAACTAAAATGCTACATCCTGATTGGTTCCAGCAACTCATGCCTATTGAACCTACTTTAGAGTAGGACGGGCCTTGAATTGGAATTCTGCTCTCAATGTTGCAATTTTGAAGCTTCCCCTTCACATTTTTCACAAAAAAATGTGTGGCGTCACCTTGAGAGGCATTTAATTTCAAACCTATACACACACGATACACACAAAATAGCACCAAAAATGTAAGTCATTAATTAACCCAGGGGGCTTTCACCTAATCGCGGCTTCTTGCCCGGCGCTCTATGAATCAACCACGTTGCAAAATTTCATTTGTGAAACTGCTTGATTATTGACGAAATTTACATGTTTAAAGTATTATTTTGTGTCAAATTATGCTCGGAACTGTTAAGACTCCATGTGGTCAATTACTATAATTTCATTATTACTTCCAAAATGAACATTTAAAGGTGAGTTGATTATTAATTGCTAATTAGTTTCACAATGAATTACCAAATGACTAGTGACTTGTTTTTGATTTTTCAAATAATATGTGCATCTGTCAATTATTTATGACCTGCAAACAGAAATTATGACTTTCAAAATAACTCTGACAAGTTATTAGCTTGTGTGTTAAGTCACGAATGTTGAATGAAATTTTACGCCCATTTGTATGTAGATAACATTAATCTGTGTATTGATTGGAGAAGGGGATTGACTAAAAATTTGGCCGCCTTCGCAAGATGGGCTTGTTCCGGTCGTGAGACAGCAATGGAAACTTGAAGATGCTGATTTTTGGGCCACCTGGGTGAATTCATCGTGCCCTCCCGAGCAGCAACGTAAATCAAACCTTTCACTCGGTAATTATTTTGGTTAGAATCAAACGTTGGGCCAAACAACGTGTGACAAAGGTAGGGCAAAGGTAATTTCCAAATGTTGCACTCAGATGGAAAATCAAACGTAGGTCGCAACCTTAGTAAGAGGTTGGCAGATAGTTTGTTTTATAGTTTGGCCTAACGTTCAAGTCACACGTAAGGCATACCTTTGGTTGAGAGGTTGGAAGAACGTTTGGTTGTAACGTTTGGCTAAAAGTGTCAGTCTCACATAAGTCATACCTTTGGTTGAGAGGTTTTAAGAACGTTTGACTCTTGCGTATGACCATACCTTTAATTCGTAGGTTTGTCGAACATTCATTTGAGAGGTTTTTAAAACCTTAGACTATTACGTAAGCCATACCTTTGGTTGAGAGGTTTGAAGAACGTTTGACTATTACGTATGACCATACCTTTGATTCATAGGTTTATCAAAGGTATGGTCACACATTTGGCAATACGTAAGTTCCAAGGTTTCTCCAACGTGTTTTTGATATGTATGGACAACGTTTTAAAGAAATGTTCGGGGCAGACGTCTGATCATACGTATCTGCCAAAGGTTTATTGAAGGTTTGCACAAAGTTGCAGAACCTAGGATCCTGAGTGTCAGAGAGCCTTGTAGCGCCATCTATTTCATACCTATTCCAATCTGTCTGGTAACTTTGAGAAAATAAAACCTCCAACAGGATGCTTACAGGTGATAATTGGATGAAGCCATAAAGAAATAGTAGCTACCCCAGTTACAAAAATTACCAATAAATATCTCTTAAAATATGAAAGATTAGATAGGCGAAAAAAAAAATTCTGAAGTACTGCTCAGTCACAAACGAGCTAGAGAGAATCAGTCAAGATCAGAGTTGAACTGAGCCTACTTTCATCGGAATGCCATCTATCCAGCAAGCCAATTTGGATAGGGATTTTTCCAACTCTTCAGAGTTGAAGTACTAATCCGTCACAAGGTAAGTGAACTTTGTTGTTTAAATAAATTGTAGGCCTAAAATGGACTGCAGACTGCTTGGTAAAACAAGGAAGAAAAGTCTGCCTATTTTGGAGCCACCTTCAGTGCTTGCTACCTGGCTCTGCTTTCTCTATCTCTCTGTTTTTCTCTTCACTGTATTTATCCATGTTTTC
The DNA here is from genome assembly GCA_026936325.1 of Platynereis dumerilii. NCBI lineage: Eukaryota > Metazoa > Annelida > Polychaeta > Phyllodocida > Nereididae > Platynereis > Platynereis dumerilii. Next base: position 7,218,979 of record JAPTHN010000022.1, on the reverse strand, counting down.
TCTTAGTAGGTATTCAACAAAAAATCTGAACTATGCATCCCAACCCCTGACCTAAAATAAAAAAAAATTCTTTAAACCCCCCCCCCTCCAAAAACCAAAAAATCCCTGCACCAAAATCAAATGAGAACATTCTTTATATCAACCATAATAAGGGCCATTGTCTAAGGGCTTAATTTATTTTTTTCCACGGGGGGCAGCAGCCTGGGAGGTTGGCTGGACAGCAATGCGGCAGCCCCCCGGTGCATCCGAGCGCTCCGCCCCTGGCCGGGGCTCCCTGCCTGCTTTTTGACAGTGACAATTTCAACGTGTCGTGTACACCAGCAATCGGCCCAGAACACGAGTATCCACAGTAACACAGTTCCTCCTTGACCTTATACACAGAATTCCTCCTCAAACCAGTAATTTCAGGCCATATCTCACTAGATTCAGTGATTTCAGTCCCTTTAATTCCGAAAAATAAGCACTGTCGAGCTGTCAATGAATCCACAGGCTTCACATCGCGGATTTGACTCGGTCGCAGTGAAGCCTACACAACCTCCCCAGATCCGAAGGAGTCATTTAACTGAAACACATCCTAGAATCAATCGGCCATGGTTAAATAAATTGTTACGGAGGTATAAATGGTGTTCTAGATCGATATAAATCTAATCCACACGAGCGTCCTGCCCGGCCAAGGCCGCCTCCCCCGACTTCTGCGCATGCGCAAGAATCAACGCGCTGGGCTGGCCTGCCACGCCAGACGCCCCAGAGGCATAGCTTCAACGTTGGGGGTGCGCAATGATGGGAGGTGGGAGAAATAGGCTATATTTACGTAAATACTTACGCATCAAAATGCCGTAATCAAGTGTCCACAAATTACATAGTTTAGTAACGTTTGGTCCAATGTAAATTGGAGGTTTAATGCTTCGTTAGACCAAGGTTCCTCAAAGGAAATTGTCCACAAGGGTGGTTGGTTAGGAGGTTCATGGTAAAACTCAATTATTTATTTTTGTAGAAAAATCTGCTAGAGAGTTGCATTGTCCATATTAACGATGATATTGTTATAAATTCAGTCAGAGTCTTTTAAGTCAGTATTCCGGGGGGGGGGGGCAGGGAGTATTGTGGGGCAGCCAGCTTCAGCTTCAGTCTTGTACACAGGTCCAGTACAGTGGAAAGCTGTGTACTTCTGCTTGACCTGAAAATTAGAATATAGAGAAAGAGCCATACCTGGGCTTGGTATTTAGATGAAGTGATAAAACCACGTGCTTTAAGTTTGTGTGAAATGTAGTGATAAGTGAGAAACGGAGAGTCTGGTACAAGCCCTATTCAGGAATGTCCAGGGTCTTTCAGTTGCCCCAGCATGGGATACTGGATACAACCCGCCTCCATTTATAGTCGGAAGCAAAAGGCAGCAAAGGATTGGTCGGCACGGTAGTTGGCAACTGGGGTCCCACGCGCAATTGTTGGCATCACCCTACTGCATAGAGTAGGTTGGGGCAAGAAGCCCGGGTTAGGTGAGTGGCCCTCCCAGGTTTATATCTAAACTTACATTTTCGGTACATTTTCTTATTGATAGGATTGAAGCTAGAGGCTTTTTAGGTGATGTCACAAATTTTCAGAGCAAATAGCATCAAACCATAGTAGAAATTAAAGAAACAAAAAATATGCATGGTTTTTGTAACTTTTGAGTAATTCCTTGAAAGTGGTTGTCAGAAATAACTTTGGAAATATTAAAAAGTATAATGGATATCTGCATTTCTTCACTTTATGACCATTACATAAATATGATTTGGATCATGTTTTTTGCATTTTAGTTCAAACAATAGAGGTCAAACGAAAATATGTGTGAGTGGGGCGAGAGGCCCCAATATGGTGTGGGGCACGAGGCCCCCTTCACCGGGGCCTTGAAGTTGCTTCAGGAACCACTTAATAATGTATACTTTACCTTAAATGTTGATAGAATAGCTAATTGAAATAGAAAAAATTTGACCGAAATCGAAAAAGGGCAAAAAAAATAAAAGTATGAACAGAAAAATTCATAAATTCAGAAAAAGTAAATAGAATGCCTTAATAACGATAGAAGAACCCCAAGAAATAACTTTCAAGCTGAATTCGCTCGTAAAATAAATTGCCATAGGGTTATAATAGGGGGGCTTCTTGTCCAATGGGTGAGGTACCGAGCAAAAAAACAGCCTCAAAAATAGGTTTAGCAGACATGCAGACGTCTGTATTTTGTATCTTCAGCTGTGTGCAGAAGGCTGTTTGCACTGAAAATTTGGCCATAACGGACTTTGCAGACCGTCTGCAATTTGAAATGCAGACGTCTGCTATTTAGTGTTTTTACCTGTTACCAGACATCTGTTATTGTAAATCAATAGCCTTCTACAGACTGTCTGTTGGAAGGTTTTTTTTAGGATTTTCAGACATGGACCACTTACAGTTGTGATTATTTTTAACATAATTACATGTTCATCTAGGTTTTAAGGGTAACCAACCAGACATCTGTAACTGATGTATTTTTTATAGGAACCCGGTAACTGGTACATTTCAATAGTATCCAGATGTCTGTAACTGGTATATTTACACAGCAACCAGACATCTGTAACTGGTGTATTTTCATGGCAACCAGACGTCTTTAACTGATACATTTCAATTTTATCCAGATGTCTGTAACTGGTGTATTTTCATGGCAACCAGACGTCTGCAACCGGTATTTTTCAGGAGTATGCAGACATCTGTAACAGGTGTATTAAAGAAGTTAACTTTGGCTATCGATCTGCTGTATCCAGAGATTAGTTAAATCTAGACGTCAAAATTGGGGTAATGGGGTTTATTACTGCTCACAGTGGGGTCATGAATATTTTCTGTCATATGTAAAGCTAAGACATATGAAGTGATGCCAATTTGGCAATGATAGGGACACCAAATCTGGCCACTGGGAGACCTTTTGGTAAAAATGTACCTTTTGTGATCGGAAATTAAGCGTGAGAGTCAATTTCACTACTAATTACTTGGCGACATGCAATAGGAAGATATTCACATTGATGCAAGAATATCAATCAAGAAATCTCTGAACAGCAATCTGACAGAAATTGGCAGACAGGTGTTAACATTGAAGGATGGATGTTTGGGGCTTTACGTCCTGTATTTATGCACTTGGTAGGCTAATTAGGAGGAGGAGGACACGGCAATGAGACGTTGGATAGGACATATTTAGCATAGAATTCCATGGCAAATCTCAGAATGGTATATTTACTTCCAAGAGCAACTGTAAAGCATCTTTGTATTAAACAACAATAAAAGAAAGCTGACAAACAAATGATTTGATTGAGATAAGCTTTATTTCCCATGAAATATATTCCAAAAAATTGAACAGATAACCAAAGACTTCATAAGTTAACAAATGAGATTTAATCATTACACAGTATCACTGAGTATTGGTTGTAATCCTACGGTTAGCTGAACTGGCCCTTTCCACAAGAACGTCATGGGTCACCACATCAATCGTGGATATTGACATGATATCCTGATTTTGAGAGTAATCTACTTCACATCTCATGTACTCCTTGGCAAAAAAAAGGTTCTTTATAGAATTTCACAATTTTTCAGTCCACGATTACAAAGTTTCATTTCCGGTCTGTCAATCAATAGCCCCATTATCTTGGTACGAGCTTTTGATGTTAATCTAAGATAGGAAACATGTTCAGTAACACATAGGAGGTTTGGAAAGCAGCGCAACATGCATGGAAAGATATAGATAGTTTGCGCAACACAAAATTGTGAGGAGGCGCAGTCAAAACACTTGTTCTGCTCAAAAGGTCATAGAAAAACAATTCCACACTAACATCATGTTGCTATTGATTGACTGACCGGAAATTAAGCTTTGTTGTTATGTATGAAGGATGCGAAATTCTGTTAAGGTCCATGTTTTGCCCAGGAGTGTATAATATAGTAGAAGGTAACTCTGTGAGCAGAAGCCTGTAGTCAGAATCACAGATTTCATAAGTGACAGACAGTCCAGCTAAAAATGAACCGCCAAAATGGCCACCAAGTAACCCAATATAGTTAAACAATATCGTATGATAATGCAAGCAGGTTGTCATTGTTGGTCAGGTTTCGTCAGACCATCAAAGCCAGTAACCTGATTAAAATTTTCCACGAAAAAAGAAGGAGGAGGAACAAGGCAAGGAGAGAGGAGAGAGAAATGAGGGAAGGAGGATGGAAAGAGAAGGGAGAGAGGAGGGTGACAGGATGCAGATTGGAGAAGAGCTGTGAGAGAGGAGGAAGACAGGAGAGAGAGAGGAGTGAAAGAAGTGTGAGAGAGCAGAAACAGAGGAGTTAGTGGAAGAAGGAAAGAGAGCTGAGCGAGAGACGAGGGAGAGATGAGAGAGAGAGGATGGAAAGAGAAGGGAGAGAGGAGGGTGAGAGGATGCAGATGGGAGAAGAGCAGTGAGAGAGGAGGAAGACAGGAGTGAGAGATGTGTGAGAGAGGTGTGAGGGAGGAGAAACAGAGGAGGTAGAGAAGAAGGAGATGGATGAGAGGTGAGGGAGAGGGCAGAGAGAGATAAAGGAGAGACGCAGGAGAGATGAGGGAGAGGCGAGGGAGAGATGAGGGAGAGGGGAAATAGGGACGAGGGAGAGCAGAGGGAGAGCTTAGGGAGAGGGGAGGGAGAAATGAGAGAGAGATGAAGAAACGAGGAGAAAAGAGCGAGAGATGGTGTATGGAGTAGGAAGAGAAGCTGACAGAAGAAGACAATGATGGAGATGAGTGAACAAGGAAGAGGCGAAGAAGCGGTGAGGGAGAGAAAAGAGAAGTGAGGAAGAGGGTAGAGACAGATGAAGGAGAGACGCAGGAGAGATGAAGGAGAGACGAGGGAGAGGGGAGAGAGGGACGAGGGAGAGCAGAGGGAGAGCTTAGGGAGAGATGAGGGAGAAATGAGAGAGAGATGAATAAACGAGGAGGAAAAGAGAGGGAGATTGGGTGTGGAGTAGGAAGAGAAGCTGACAGAAGAAGACAATGATGGAGATGAGTGAACAAAGAAGAGGCAAAGGAGCGGCGAGGGAGAGACAAAAGAAGTGAGGAAGAGGGTAGAGAGAGATGAAGGAGAGAAGAAAGAGAGGAGGAAGCGGACAGAAGGAACAACCGAGGAAGAGGGTGAACAAAGAAGATGAGAGGGAGTAGAAGCGGGAGGAAATGGAGTAGGTATTACCTAGTGGGGGCATGGAGGAGGAGCGGGAGGTGGTTGAGGAGGATAGGGTTGCCAGACTGTTGGGTTCTCAGGTTGAGGAGGCAAAACTGGTGGAAAATGTGACAAGATGGGAAACCAAACGTATAAAGGAGGAGGACGCCCACCAGCAAAAGGAGGAGGAGGCAAAACACCAGGAGGGGGAGGGGGCCAAACAGAAGGAGGAGGAGGAGGCCTGATTGCAACAGGAGGATGAGGATAACAAGGAGGAGGATGAGGATAACAAGGAGGAGGAGGAGGAGGGGGGTAAGTTGGACTACATGTCGGAGTTGGCAGTGGGGGGTAAGTTGTTGATGTTGTTGTTGTGTCTGTTGTGGTGGTTGGCCCAGCTGTTGTAGTGGTTGGCCCAGCTGTTGTGGTGGTTGGCCCAGCTGTTGTGGTGGTTGGCCCAGCTGTTGTGGTGGTTGGCCAAGCTGTTGTGGTAGTAGGTCCAGCTGTTGTGGTGGTTGGCCCAGCTGTTTTAGTAGTTGGCAGTTCATCAGCTGAAACAAATCAGGAGCACAATCTGTGATATCAATTGCGTAATAGGCCTACAGTGGGGAAAATAAGTGTTCGACCACCTGCCCTATTTTCTGTTTGGAACTCTTACGCGTGCTCCCAAATTCTGACATTTCTTAGGTTTATCTGATTAAAATTTTTAAAAGAGGAGTTCAAAAAAATTTGGTGAAAGACTTTTTACGTAATATATTTACATAAAATTCCCAATAGTCTGTGGAAATAAGTAATTGATCCTTTGTTTGGAAAGGATTTATTAGCAGATCTTACAAAACAAACAGATGAATATTTATTATTTTCAAAAACCTATTTTCATCCTAGGATTTCATTTGCATGCATGAAGATGCACAGATGAAAAAAATAAAATAAAGACACTAGACAAAAGATTCTTGGCTGACACTGGGCTGGTCTTGGACCCCATGCAATGATCTAGGGTAAGGATTGGATGTAGCATATTGGCAAAATGTTCAATATCAACATGGGGAGTTTAATTGTCAATAACGATTAATTTATTGGTATTTTGTAAAATAACATAACTGCTTCCGCCAATGACTCCACCTATGACCACTAGTGTTATCTGGACCAATTGAGAATGGCAACTATGGCACACAACATCAAAGGGGTAACACCTGGTATAAAAGAGCCAAGGAACTTTTTGCTAATATGGATGACTTTGTGAACTTAGACTTTGTAGAAAATGTAACATCTGTAATTAACAGAATTAATATTAAATTGAGGGACAAACATATATGTGAATGGAAAGACTGTTTGAATAGAGTTCAGAGAGTAAATGGCTCAGGGAGAAATAAATTAAGAACCTATAGAATGTTTAAAAGTGAATTTGGCACAGAATGTTATGTAAAACTTAAAATGTCTAGACGCAGTAGAAGTGCTTTGGCAAAATTTAGGTGTGGAGTGGCACCCTTGTGTATTGAAATGGGTCGTTATGTTGGCACTGAAGAGCAAGAGCGCTTCTGCCCAAAATGTGAAAATGTAAAACTCAGTGGATTAGACCATTTAGGAAAGAACAGCATGCTTAGGGTGTCCCAGAAAAAAACAGTGTCCTAATTTTTGATGGGGCGCCCCCTCATTTTGTGACATAACCTATCAAAAGGACCTATGCAGAATATTAAAGCATTTCAACATGATTAACTGGTGCCTCAAGAGCCTTGAAGTTTAGTCGTTTTTGCTCATTTTAGACAATTTTCGAAATATGCGGTTCTCTATAATTTTGTCAATTTGTATCATACAACATTCTAAGTACCATGGTTGAAAAAGTCTCAGAAAGACCTTCAATTTGCATACCAACATCAGTGGTCTACAATAATTATGTAGCTCTTACCAGCTCTTCAACTGACACTGACACTAATATGAACGAAAGTGTTCCAGAGCGATTTAACCTTAAAAAATTATTTCATTTCACTGCCAGCTGTTTTTATTCTCAATCTACAAATGGCAGGATGGACATATATAACTTTTGTAACAACTATGCTGATGGAAATGCCTGCTTTATCAGCCATGGGTTTTAAAGAAAAATCTTGTGAAAAGAGCAGAATATATATGATGAAATGGTTATATTTCAGTTGTGTTTTCATCAGAATTTATGCAGCGTACCAAGAGTGGACCTTATTAATGACAACTTTATTATTTTCAGGTGGCATTATCTATTTCTTCCTAAAAACAATCCTAAGAAAATATGACACGAAATACAACAGCCCCATCTGATATTATTTCCAACTCTTTCACACATATGTCGCCTTTCATTTTATAAATGGCACTTATTCTACAAATTACATATGTGGTCATCTTGCCGTTTGTAGATTGATAATCACCATCAACTGGCAGTGAAATAAATTTTTTTCTTGGTATACTGAATAAATTCTGATCCTATGAAGATATAACACAAAATATACACGTTAATATGATATCTTCAGCTTTTTTGACTCGATTTATCACTGAAAAAATATTTATATCATCTCAGAATTGACTTCAGGACAACTTACATGATAACACCTGAAAAACAACAAAATTGTTGTTCATACATTTATATGGTGCCACTCTTGGTTTCCTGAATCAAATCTGATGAAGATAAAATATAAAATATAAGAGCCCCATCTGATATTTTTAGCACTTTTAACAAGATGTATCATAATATCTACATGGCTCATAAAGCGAGCATTTTAATGAGCCAAACTTGTTTTAGGAATTATAGATACAGTCAACCTGCTATTTGTATATTGAGAATCACAGCAACTGGCAGAAAAGAATGTTTTTTTCTTTGAGTGCCGAATCAACACTGGTGAAGACATAACAAATAACATAACAAGTCCATCAATTTTCAGCTATTATCATTTAAAAAAATTATATAAACCCAAAATGGGCTTAAGGACCACATAAGTGATAAAACATTAAAAATAACAAAATTTCTGTTTATACGGTACAATTCTTGGTATACTGATGTTATACTGAATCAAATCTAATGAAGATATGGCATGAAATTTAATTGTCCCGCCCGACATTTTCAGCTCTTTTGACAAGATTTGTCATAAAAAATGCTTGGCTAATAAATCTGACATTTTCATGAACAAAAAATATCTTAATTAGTTTTATATGGTCATCCTGCCATTTGTAGATTGAGAATAAAAACAGCTGGCAGTGAAATGAAATAATTAAATTTTTTTTTTTAGGTTTAATCACTCTAAAACACTTACGTATAATATAACTGTCAGCTGGAGAGTTGATAGGAGTCATGTGATTACTGTAGACCATTGATGTGGGTATGTAAATTGAAGGTTTTTTTGAGACTTTTTCAACCATGGCACTTAGAATGTTGTATGATATAAATTGACAAAATTATATAGAACCGCGTATTGCGAAAATCGTCTAAAATGAGCAAAAACGACTAAACTTCAAGGCTCGTGAGGCACCAGTTAATCATGTTGAAATGATTTAATATTTTGCATAGGTCCTTTTTAAAGGTTATATCACAAAATGAGGGGGCGCCCCATCAAAAATTAAGACATTATTTATTTCTGGGACACCCTAAGCTGCATGCTGCAACAAGCCTCGGAATTTCACATTCAAATAATAATTTCGTCAATTCTCATCAAATTTACCAGAAAAAAAAAATCAATGTTAAAACGTAGCTATTTAAGCTTTCGGGCATCTTTCATCAACCTCTATCTATGCTAAATTGCCTTTTTACCTTCCAAAACCATTCCGCCGGCCAAAAATGTAAGTTATCTTTAAGAAATTTCATTGAAATTCACACCATATCGGTATTGTGGTTCCTATCGTTATACCTGTAAAAACTCTTTGACGTCCGGTACTTTTTTCTGTGTAATAATCTTCTTAAATTTCAATATTAATAATATTATTCTACATATATTATATCTCTGTTCAGAATCATTTTCCTGTTACAGTTCACGTATATCTCCACCATGAAAGCTGAGCTCACATTGGCTGAGAGCAGGTCACATGATGTCAGTGATTTCTTACCCGGAGTGGTTGTGGGAGGCTTTGTTGGAGCGAGTGTTGGTGCCGCAGTAGAGGTTGGTTCTGCAGCCAGTTCACAAACTGTTAGTGTAAGATTGCGTAAGATTGAGTTCAACCCATCAAAAGATGACACAACAAATGATCGGTCGCCACTTGACAGTCGTCCGAGTTGCATCAAGTCTGTGAAGTCACCAATACTAACTGTTATGATTGTGCAATTTTCTTTCAGGAGATCCGACTCAGGTTCAGTTTCATTTTCTTCTCTAGTCGGTACGCCATCAGTGAAAGATACGCAAACATTGGGCACCATTGGCCTGTCTCCCGGAGCCACAAGTACTTCATTTCGAGTTTTTCTAAAGGCAGCTGCCATATTGGTTAGTCCATCTGGCCCCGGGATCTCAACCATGGCGGAAGATAAATTGTCAATGTTGTCGTGTTGGTCCAGAGTGAAGACCAGTGTTGCCGTTTCATTGTAAGTAACTGCACCGAAGCGCACTTTATCTGGACCCACGTCAAAACCCTGCACAAAGTTGACGAGGCTCTGTTTGTACATTGGAAAATTATAGCCAATACTTTGAGAGGTGTCTATAAGCAGGACCACATCCAAGACCCTTCGACAGACTGAAAAAATAATAATAATGTTTTAATTGTTAGGTTCATAATATGTCACGCTGTTTGCAATAGTTAAAAGAATGGGAGACCCCTGGGAGACCCCTGGGAGACCCCTGGGAGACCCCTGGGAGACCCCTGGCAGACCCCTGGGAGACCCCGGGGACACCCCGGGGACAACCCGGGGACAACCCGGGGACACCCACAGGTGTCACCACATGCATGTATTGAGCCCCTGGTGAAAATATTTGGCATAAGTAAAATAGGGATTTTGGTGGGTATAGATAGATGTGTAGGGCGTCAGGGATATGGAGACAGTACCTGCTCTTGTTTAGATTATAATTAATAATGGGCCTTATATAGTGCCTTGAGGAATTCCATATGTAATTTTCATCAAATTTGATTGGGCACCATTCATTTTGACATATTGAAATCTATCTATTACTGAGATAACTTTCCATCATCGATATGATGAATCAATAAATCCATAGAATTTTAATTTATGCAGTTAGATCTTGTGATCCAGTGCGTCGAAGGCTTTTGAAACATCCTAGAAATTAGTAATAAGTGTATTTTTTTTGTCCATTTCCAAGATTATTTTTTCAACATGCTCTGTTGTAGCAAATTCTGAAGAATGAGAGACATAAAAACCAAACTGACCAGGGGAAAATATATTAAGTTGATCAGAATGGTCATATAACTGATCATACAATATTCGTTCAAACACCATTGATACACTAAGGTCCCTTTAGAAAGAAAGAAATTCTCAAATCACGACAAAATTGGGGTTTGCCATTCAGATCATTGTTCTGATTACCCCTAGAGGGTATTATTTCCGATATACATTATGTTACTGACTCATTTTGACTTTAATTATTCTTTTGGTGACAATTATCTCATGTATCAACAATATTTCATGTGATTTCAACCCTTCAAAAATCGGGAATATTTATTGTTTTTTCAGTATCTCCATAATCAAGCCCAGTTTTCAAGATTTTCTCCAATTTCATAAAATTTTCACTAAGTCATGTTGATTGGACCCATATTTATTTAGAAAAAAATTGTCGGAAGTTTGCAGCACCCATAACGAAATGGTGTTACCAAATTTCTGCTCACTTTTTTTACTAGTGCCTATATTCCACATTTATGAGCAAGAGTGTACATAAAGATACTTACTCATGCTGCTATTCATCTGAGGTGGTCGGACCTGAGCTGTAACTCTGTAAAGAGTCGAAAATGAGAAATTTAAAACCAAGAATTTTTGACCAGTGGGGATTCAAGGAAAAAATAGATAGTACATACATACTGCATGAATGTAATTTATATTTTTTGTAAATGATGCCATTTATGTATTGTCTAACTTATGTAATATGTACAATACATGTACGTATTCATGTGAAACGGCATGTGTGCTTCGTATGAATGGGCTCCGCACGAGCAAAATTGAAGGATTTTCATGACAAGAAAATATTTATTAGAAACAGATGGATAGATATGGTAATTGAGGGTTGATTGATGAGATTGGAGAGAGAGAGGGAGTCTTCAACATGTCACACATTTACCCCATTTGAGGGATCTTTTACTGGCCCAGTACATAACTGTCAATGATGCAAGGGGCTGCCAATAAATGTTTCATCTGAACAACATCCAGCTGGGATTTTGCTCTTGAAGGTACACAGAAAATTTCGGGCAAACTTCCCAACCGGAGTTTGAACCCATGCAGACAAAGACCTCGTTATTAACATATCTAATCATTATCTTTGACCAATATTTTGCATGAATGTAATGCCAGTGAAAATTATTCTAATAAACGACAAGAAATGATACTCACAAAGTCAAAACCATTAAACCAATCATCAACATCACTAGAAATCTGCCTGTACCAGTTGCCATCTTGAATATCATTGAATCGCCTTTCTGCAAACTTGTGTCAGGCCGCCACAAAGGATTTCTTGCTGCAGTTTAAATATGCTTGAGTTTTCGGACTTCTTGCTACGCAGTAATTTAACTTAATCTGATTGGTTCCCGGACTGCTATCAACCAATCAGATAAAGCCTAAATACTACATTGTGATTGGCCACAGCAAATCATGCTTACGAACTGCTATTGAGTAGCATGGGGCATGGAGCCTTCCTTATCTTTGAGGTGCAATTGGACCTAGCTTTATGGTTAATTATTGGAATGCTAATGCAGTTAGAAAGGCCTGGCTTGACTACACTTACAACGCTGCTCCTCCACTGAGTACTGTAACATACCACACTCAGGGTATTACATTGGCTCACACAAAAGTTTAATACCTGTTATCTCAGTGTCAGCTAGTGATTATTAAATGGTCACTCCCTAAGATGGTTGGTTTATATCACACTTAAGTGATCAATATATTCTATGTGACCTACTGCATAACCAGAATAAACTGAAAATATGATCAAACTACCTTATTTGTCTTTAACTTCTGCCTCTGTCTGCAAAAAGCGTGACTGCCATGACACTATGAGATGATAACATATGCTACCGTACTCAGTGGTGGAGCAGTGTACAACTATTGAAACAAAAGTCTATCTATTCAGATATCATAGTTACAAACATATTTGGTGTTTGAAACAGCACTGGCCTACTTGGGGCTTCTTGCCCCGCACTACTCTGACTGATATTCTTAGAAGCCTTCATCTATGGGAATATCCTGTTATCAACAACGTTGCACAATTTTCATCGGTGAAATTGACTGCTTGGTTATTGACGACATTTGCATGTTTAAAGTGTTATTTAGAGTTAATATATGCACAGAACCATTAAGACTCCACATGGTGAATTACTGTAATTTCCCAATGATGTCCAAAATCAACATTTAAAGGAGACTTTATTATAAATTACTAATTAATTTCACAATAATGTACCACATGATTGATGACTTGTTTAGATTTATCAAAGAAATCTGTGTATTTGTCAATTATTTTATGACCCAGACAGAAATTATGACTTTCAAAATAAGCAAGACAAGTTATAAGTATGTATGTGATAAGTCAACATTGTTTCATTAATTTCAAGTCAGTTTGTTTGCTGATCCATAACTGTTATTCTGAATGTAGATTGGAGGTGCGCATCGACTACAAAATTTGCCAACGTTGCAAAGGATGCCTTCTTGATGTGAGATGGGATATCAAGGCTTGAAAGTTCCCAACTCCAGTGAACTCAAGTCCAACATACTTTAAGTGAAAATCAGCCCTTTACAGTTGATTGGTAAGTACCTGTGTTGACTACTACATGTATGGATTATTTCTATAAAAACAGCCCGTGATGGAGCCAGGGGCATAGCCAGAAACCAGGTAAGCGGGGGGTTTGTTCCAGATGACCTTGTCGAGGCCCGTAAGACCGAAGCCTTTTCGACGGGGGAGTGTGGGGGCCACTTTAGGCCCCCAGAAGCCAACAGATTTTCTGTTGCTGGATATTGATGGATGGTCTAGTACAAAAAGCTAAAAATACTGGTTTTTCAAAACTTTTCTGACTGGTTATTGAATGCAACAGAACTGCTGTGGTTCACACTTTGCTCTTGTGGCAGACACCTGTCTATTGGTGTTTTGTTTGTGACAGCCATAGCTGTTACAATTGCTTTGTTTCAACTTGTTAGTTTCCTCTGGTCAGTTCAATCTCAGCTGTTGTATAGACAAGATGTCAAGGGATACAGGGAAATGGATTGTAAGTACCTTTAATTTCAATATTGTATGCTTGATGTTATAATTATTTTGAAGTGAATTCCTTTGTCTTTGCTAGTAATTTAAATCATTTGTAGTCTCTTTGGAATCAATTTTTTTCCTTATTATGACTTCTCACTTCTCAACAAAGCATAATGGTTTGATATTTGATTGTGCCAAATTACAATGTAGGTTTTCTTTTGGTTTCAGTTAACCGCAAATGTGCTATGTGTGATCTTCAAATAAAGCAGCAAGTTAAATCATTCCCTCGATGTTGTTAATAACATGCAAAAGAGATAATGGAAAATTGCACTCTGAAATCCTAAATTTCTTGCATGACAACAAGCTCTGCAATAATGGAGATAAAACTGACCTTCTTCTGATTGGAGCACCAAACCAATTGAAGAAACTTCAAATGACAGCTATCAATGTAGACAATGTTGAAATCAAGAATGTCAACCATGTCCTCAACTTAGGTGTGTTCTTTGACAAAAATATGACCAATTTAGGTGTGCTCTTTGACAAAAATACGAACATGGAGAAGCAGATCGACAAAATGTGTTATGACGCATATTTAAATTTGAGAAACTTATAGAAACTCCGAAAAAAACCTTGACAAGGAAATAGCTAAAACTGCTGTCAATGCATTTGTCACTCCTCATTTGGACTACGGAAATTGGCTATTGTGTGGCACTGATACCACTTCAGCAGAGCCTTCAGTGATTAAGTCTGACACACCCACAAAGCTGACCAATGAACAGGCTTTCAAGCATGTTATGCAAATGAGGCCGATTTCACTGTTTCGCACTTTCCTGTAAGCGTTACGGGTGTGATTCTTATATGAGTAGATAGATCTTTCTGAGAGCTTTAAAATGGTGGGCAGTACGTCTCTGAGAAGTTAATAGTCGCTTCACGAATTGCCGGTAAACTTTTGATTGGCCTAGACGCTCGTGACGCAAATCTATGATAATGTCAGGCGATGATAAGATTCATCTAGGGTAGATTCTCTGGGTGACTGATACCTGATTCTTAAATAAACTTCAGGTTGCTCAAAACTCGACAGTTCGATTAAAAAAGCGATTTAAAAAACATGACAGTGTCAGCCATAGTAGGAAACAACTGCACTGGTTTCCAATCACAGCAAGAATTCAATTCAAATTGATGAGGACAACATGGAAGGCAGTTATAACAACAATCAGGCGCCACGATACTTCCAAAATCTTCTTGGAGTCAAATCATAACAGAAACATACAATGTATAACCTGAGAGCAACCACAAGCTGCTGTTAGCAGAACCTGCTCCATGCAAAATAAATAAGTTTGAGGATCGTGCATTTTCCTATGCAGCACCAAAACTCTGGAACAGTATGCCTGAAGAAGTACGAACTGCAAAAACCTTGGAAAGCTTCAAGAAGAAACTAAAAACCCATTTGTTTCAGAATTCCTGTAAGTGATTTGATCTGAAAAAGCGCTGATTCATCAGTTTACTGAAATTAGTGCTACATAAAACCATATTACTATTATTATTAACATGGATCATTAGATGTCCATTATACATCAGCCCCTAATATAAATATATGTAAAATATACAAAGTCCTGAGTGATTTTCTGGAAAGTAAATCCTGTGATTTAAAAACTTCATCACAATCTTCTGTGTATAAAATGACCAACATTCTCTAATTGGCAAACATGCTACCTGCTATAGATGGAATTTATGTATTTAAAAAAGGGTTAAATCTAAAAGGAACGAGTCAAAGAAATATTTCAAATTTCCACCCCTGTGCTCCTGGCTAGTATGAAGGCTTAAAACAATCGTTTTGTGAAAATTCAACTAAGTTTCACCCACTTCTTGCAAAAATCAATAGTTTTATACTTCATTGACTTATCTATTACATATTGTTTTGTACTGTTTCGTATTGTATTGTATTTATTTATCTATCTTGGCAGGTACATATATACAGAGCAACAGATTTCACAAAACGATGTCACCCAGCCTTCTAAGGCTTATCTACCACTTTATATCAACAATCGTTTTACCTTCAGCAAGCAAAGTTAGAAGAAGATATTGTTATCACTTTGGTCAAAAGTTGTCCGTCCGCCGGGTGGGCGTTCGGGCGTCCGGGCGTCCGGGCGGCAGGTAGATAGATAGTTTCCAGGCCAGGACTCAGCCCCTAATGCATGCACATGGATGAAATTTGGTATACATGTAGTCTGTACGGTCTAGTTGTGCCTTTTGATGGTCTGATTGATGGATACTCTGTGCTTTTTTAAATATTGAAAAAAATGTTTAAAAAAAAAAATTTCATTTCAGGGCTAGCACTCAGCCCCTTTTACGTGTACATGGATGAAATATTTTACAGATATAGCCTTTATGGTCTAGTTGTGTCTTTTGATAGTCTGATTGATAAATATTCTATACCTTTTTGAAATATTGAGAAAAACGTAAAAAAAATTTTTACATTTTTATATTCAATGTTACAAGTACTCAATATGTTACTTACTTTACTTAACCAATAAGTTTCATTAACTCTGTTCATGAAATCATCTTTCTGAATTTGTAAACATTTCTTTGACAGGCTGCCATCTGGTGCTATAATAAAACTTGATGGGAGTGTGGGACACACTATCTCACGATCTCAAAATGAACAGCTCCGCTGTTTCAACTGTGGAGAGCGTTCCCACACAGTTGATAGCTGCTGTCATCGAAACGCTTGCTGTGTTACAACTGCCATGGCAGTGGACACAAAATGAAATTCTGCCCCGTGTCGCACCATGGCATTTCACACTAGGTTACTGGCCATGAACAATTGGCCGGACAATGTGCTGTGCCTTATGTAAAAAATGCTATTTACCATGGTTGTACTGTTTCGACTGTAAAAGATGATTTTCACAATGATTTTAACTTGTTGAATGTGACTGTTGATTTTAACCGAAATGTGTGCTCTGACAACAGTGATTTTAATATGCTAGACTGTCATAATGTACGTAACTAGAAAATGCCCAATAGTGAAAAAAGTTTGACAATGCATTATTGTGAAGTGATGCTGCATGCCGACGCTGGCATGTTAAAATAAGGTAATATTTTTGGAACACCTGGTATTTAGAGTGAGGTGTAGGCGTTTAGAAAATGGCAAATTGTTGAGATGTTTGTGTATATGGCAAGGAGATATTACGTGGAGGCGTGTGTGAGACCGTTCAGCGTGATTTGTAGCAGGAGGAATGCGTCCTCGTAGGTGGCATGTACTAAAGAGAGCATGCAGGGCAATCAGAAGGTTTGTTAGAGCCACGTTAGCAGGCAATCGGATCAATGATAACAAAGGGGCAACGCGCCTGTTGCATAAGGTTGGGGCTGCCTCCAGACAAAAACAGATGAAGATAGGTGCTGCCACCTGTGGAAAAAAGGTTATGAGAAGTGGCTCCCTCTGTGGCGGAGTAAAGTATGAGAAAATGCTGTTTCATGCACTCCTGGTGGGAGATAGGTGGTGGAGTAGGCAAACGGAAATGAGAAAGGAGTTAGACGGTTGTGGGGGCCCATGTGAAATATGAGTCCAAAAAAGTAGGATAGGTGGATAGTTTGGGTGAGTGACATGTCTGTGACAGGTGTTTATAGCTGGCAACTGGGGTGGTCATGTGTCCTGAGGTTTAACTGAAATGTTAGAGGGATAAGCAGAATGTAGTCGCTGATTCTGATAACTCTGAAAATATTACATGTAACAGCGCAAGTCCAATTGTGTGTCAAGGTAATGTAGTGCATGAATATCAAATCAAATCAAAATCAAATAAATTTTCTTTAGAGTCGGCACATACATGAGACAAAGACAGAAACACAAGCCACAGGCTTTTAAATCCGACATTATAAAACAGAAATAACAGAAGTAGAAGTAAGTAAAAACATAAATAAAACATGACTGGAGACTAAAAACTGACACAATTTATCACAGAAAAATAAACCAATTAAAACCTATCGACACATAGTACATGCACTTGCAGTTTTCGTCTTCCCAGTTGTTTGTTATGGCTAGTTCTCACGGAGACGTAACAGAGGGTTTAAGTGACGGCGTTTCTTATATTTCCAGGAAAGGGCAAAGATTTGAGCATGTTCGCCGTCAATTTTGGCTTTACGGCGCAACAGGAACAGCATGCGTCGTTTTAAGAGGTATTTCTACGCAATTCCTAGAAATTTGACGATGCAGGAAAAAAAGATTCAACCGGTTGAATCTTTGCGAGGAAAGAAGTGGTGAAGCAAGAAGAAGCGTAAAAAGAAATCAGTGCGCGCCGCAGATTTTTAAAGTTGCGACGCACAAAGAAGAGCTTCGACGCAGAAACAGCAGTGTAGCAGAAAGCTCTTGCTTCATGTCACATGTTTCAGACACGCGTCGCGGAAAGACACATGTTCGACGCACGTGAGAGGGTGCGCGCCGCGTCTTTTGGACCCCCAATGCAGCAGACAGAGTGGCGCCTGAGTGCATGCGTTGTTCTATTTTTAGCATCAACCCTTTGTCTGCGTGTCACCCTCTTTTTGCGCAGCGGCTGGGGCAGCAGCAGCGAAGCAGGGGGGGCGAAGGAGGGGGAAAGAGGCGGTCCGCACCCTGCATATATATAGAGGAGGCCAGTTTAGAGCACCATACCCACTCAGACCTTCGACCAGAACACACCTAGAATCCACGACACTATTATCAACTGCTACATTTGCTGCTACTTTTGTTGCTACAATTGTACTTTTGCTGCTACAACATGGGACCAAAGAGGAGAAAGGGCACCGTCGTCACCAGGGCACCAACCAAGCTCAGCACCAGGTCAACACTTCACACTCCTGGGAGCACTCCAGTGACAACTCCAGCTACAACTCCAGCTGCAACTCCTCTCCATGAACCTTCAGATGCTGCAGTGACTACATTCTTCACTACAGCCATGGCAGACCTCTCTCTACCTGGGCTCTACACCTCCACTACAGCTGGCAGCCAGACGAAGACCACCACTTCAACCACCAAAGCCACTGTCGTCAGCGAGACCATCTTCGAGGGCCGGCCAGAAGACAGCACAGACGAAGATTCATCAGTTGAACTGTTTGAAACTGATGAAGGAGACAAGCCTGCTGCCAAGTCTGCTGACAAGCCTGCTGCCAAGCCTGCTGCCAAGCCTGCTGCCAAGCCTGCTGCCAAGTCTTCCACGGGTCTTCCAGAGCCTACTGCCAAGTCTACTCCAAAGAAGACTCCAAAGAAGACTCCAAAGAAGACTCAGACTCCGAAGAAGACTCAGACTCCGAAGCAGACTCCCAAGAAAACGCAAGAGAGCCAGCCTGTTCTTGCTCTAGACAGAGTGGCCATCCATGAGGACACCTTCGAGGAGGAAGAAGAAGACTCTGCTGATGAGACCCCTGCAGCTGCTGCTGAAGCCAAGTCCAAGGGCAAGAAGGGCAAAGGGAAGGCCCCCAAGAAAAACATCCGGAACAACCTGGGCATCACATCTGACCAAGAAGATGACCTCATCAACTGGTACAGAGAGCATCCTGTCCTCTACATGAAGGGCACCAGAGGCTACAAGGGGAACGAGAAGCTGCTGCTGGACTCAGAAAAAGCCAAGGAGCTGGGACCCAAGTACACCTCCCAGGACATCTTCAACTGGAGGAAAACAGTCCGCACTCACTTCTCCAGACTCGTCAGGCCTGAAGCTTCAGGAGCCGCCAGGAAGGAGACGCTCACAGAGAGGGACCAGTACATCCTGAACAACTGTCGGTTCCTGAAGGACTCCATCGTCCACAAGCCAGGGAAGGAGCTGTCCGCCATCTCTCAACTGTCTGCCAACCGGCCAGCCTCAGACTCCGAGGACAGCTACAACCCTGAGGATTCCCTGCCAGCTTCGTATGACATGCCGGACATGCCACCTGAACAGCCAGCACAGGACAGACCTGAGAGCCAGCAGTCCCAAGTCTTCCCTGGAGCACCAAAGCCTGGAGCCGCTGCCAAGGGAACCAAGAGGAAGGCCCCAGCAGAAGAAGCCATGCACTCCGCCATGAACGTCATCGCAGGCAGCATGCAAGCCATGTCCTCCGCCAAGAAAATCCTGAAAGGCTCTGGCTGCAAGATGTGCCCCGACCACCAGGAGTTGACACCCGACCAGGAGTACTGGAGGATGAAGTGCCAGGACCTCTACCACGTGGGATGTCACGCCAGCCCTGAAATCAGGAGGAAGATGGTCAGGACCATTGCAGAGGCCGCCCTCTACTGGGATGATGAGGCCAGCCGCCAGTCAAGACAGCATCAGGAGCACACCTTCCAGCCTCCTCATCCTCCTCAGCGCCTGCAGATGCCACCTCCTCCTCATCCTCCTCCTTCTTCGACGTATGTGCCATCCCACCACCAGCAGCACCACCACGCTTCCAGCAGCAGCCATCACTACCACCACCACCAGCCCAGGGAAGGAGGATCCTCCAGGCAGACTCCCAGCTACACCGTGATGCAGCCCAGCCCATCCTCCATGACACTGATGATGGATGCTCAGGAGAGCCCTGAGAAGTACGGCTACCCCCCTGGACCCAGCTTTGGTCAACCGGCCGCCCATCACCAGCACCAGCCTTCCCCTTCGGCCAGTTGGACTGACAATCTCCTTTCTCCACGAAAGTAGAAGATGCAGCAAAGACAACAAAAAACCTTGGCCCTTTTAAGGGCCACCAAATCCTCCCAAAAGGGCAGGCCACGTACACATCTTATGTTGACAAAAAAAAAGAGCTTGTGTTGACCGAAAAGAGCCAAAAAAGAGCAAAAAAAACGTTGACAATCCCCCAAAAAAAAAGTCCCCCAAAACAAAAGTCCGGTCCTGGCCTTCATTAAAAGTAATCACCTTCATAAAAGCAAGGTGCTAGTTCCCCCTTTCTTTGCCCCAAAACATACCAAGTGCAGCACTAGTACAAGTGCTGCATTCTTTGGTATAAACATATTTTTATTGCACTAGTACAAGTGCATGAATT
Organism: Platynereis dumerilii; assembly: GCA_026936325.1. Classification (NCBI taxonomy): domain Eukaryota; kingdom Metazoa; phylum Annelida; class Polychaeta; order Phyllodocida; family Nereididae; genus Platynereis; species Platynereis dumerilii. Next base: position 7,198,500 of record JAPTHN010000022.1, on the reverse strand, counting down.
TCTTAATTAAAATGTAATGCACTAGTACAAGTGCTTTGCTTTTAAAACTTGTGTTGGTTGGTTGCACTAGTACAAGTGCATCACTTTGTAATTTCACTTGTCTAGGGCAAGTGGCAGGTAGATAGCTAGATAGCTAGCTAGATAGATAGATAGATAGATAGCTAGATAGATAGCTAGATAGATAGCTAGATAGATAGCTAGATAGATAGCTAGATAGATAGCTAGATAGATAGCTAGATAGATAGCTAGATAGATAGATAGATAGATAGCTTGATAGATGGAACACAATGCTCGTTACATATATACACTGCAGCAAAAGAAAAGCAGTTGTCGTCACTTTGCAGGAATTGGACTTGGATAGATAGATAGATAGCTTGATAGATAGCTAGATAGATAGCTAGATAGATAGATAGATAGATAGCTTGATAGATGGAACACAATGCTCGTTACATATATACACTGCAGCAAAAGAAAAGCAGTTGTCGTCACTTTGCAGGGATTGGACTTGGATAGATAGATAGATAGCTTGATAGATAGCTAGATAGATAGCTAGATAGATAGATAGATAGATAGCTTGATAGATGGAACACAATGCTCGTTACATATATACACTGCAGCAAAAGAAAAGCAGTTGTCGTCACTTTGCATGGATTGGACTTGGATAGATAGATAGATAGATAGATAGATAGATAGATAGATAGATAGATAGATGGATGGAGGGATTGATTGATTGATTGATTTTTGGGCTTGTTTTGTCAACATAGGATGTGTACATGGCCAGCTCAATTGGGAGGATTTGGTGGCCCTTAAAAGGACCTGGGGTTTGTTGTTTTGAATGCATCTTCTTCAGATTTTCTCCAACTGCCAAGGGACACTTCCTGCCGGACTGTTGACCCAGTCACGTAGGTAGTCTCGAGCAGCCTTGGCATCTCTGGAGGCATTTCCGTGTCGAAGTGGTTCTCCTAGGTCATGCAATTGACGGTCTCCCCTCCAAACTCCTTCAGCGACGTCATGTGTCTGTGGATCTTCTCTGTCCATCACTTCATTGTCACGGGCATGGTGGACGCCTACTCTGTCTCGCAGAATGTTGTGTAGAACACAAGCAGCCATTGTGATGTATGTCACTCTTGTAGGTCGTTGGGGCATGGTGGTCAGGAAGCATCTGAACCTGTGTGACAGCAGACCGAAGGCATTCTCCACCACTCTCCTGGCTCTTGAAATCCTGTAATTGTAGACTCTGGAAGGAATGTCAAGGTTCTTTCTTGGCACTGGTTTGAGCAGCCATGTCTTCAGGGGAAATGCCTCGTCACCCACGATGTAATATGGGAAAGGATTGTCTTCTGTGCCAGGTAGAGGTTCTGGAGGTGGTAGGCCTAGATCTTCCTCGTCCAGGAGTTGTCGAAGTACTGTGTCCCTGAAGACGCCGCCATCAGATGCACTTCCTTGACAGCCAGCCTGCACATAGATGAACTTGTAGTCGGCATCAACGAGGGCCATCAGGACAATGGAGTGAAATCCCTTGTAGTTGTAGAACAAGGAGCCTGCAGCCTTGGGACATCGGATTGCGACGTGCTTGCCATCCAGAGCTCCAATGCAGTTGGGCAAGTTCCATTTCGTCTCAAAAGCCTTGGCTATCTCCTTCCATCTTTCAGGCTGTGTGGGTAGTGCCAGCTGTCTTTCGAAGGCATGAACGATGGCAAGGCAGACCTCAGGGATGAAGTTGCAGATGGTGTTGGGTGCCACACGGAAAGCATAAGCTAGGGACTTGTAGCTGTTTCCTGTTGCCATGTACTGCAGGGTGATAGCCAACTTCAGACCAGGTTCCAAAGCCCTCCTCATGTTGGTGTCTTGCTTAGCGATGAGTGGTCCAACAGCTTCCAGGATTTCAGCAAAGATGGCAGGGGGCATTCTGGTGTAGTTGTAGTAGCCGGACACGTCACGCACTTGCAGTTCAGGCAGCAGTTGATGGAAGTGACCATGTTGCTCCCTCTGCAGCAACCAGTTGCGAATCCACCACCTTTTCTGTCTCCTGGCCCTCCTCCTCCTGTGTCTCAAATAGACAGCTCCGATAGCAACAGCAGCAGCACCAGCCACAACAATAATTTCTTCTTCATTCATCATGCATATGTTCAGTAGGCAGTCGTTGTGTTCTCATTGAAGGGCAATCAGCAAATGAAGCAAGGAGGTCCTCTGTGTCCCTTTTTATAATGACCAAAAGTGACTCCTGCAGCAGCGAAACACACTTTGCCGCAGCGCTGCAACAACAGACGTTCGTCGATGCTTAAGAGACCTTCGTCGCTGCTTAAGGCAAGGACGACGAAGAAGGTCAGCATCGACGCGCCTGTAATGTCCTCGGCGCTTTATGAATGCATGTGCGACGATGAACCATCAAGTTACGCAGTAACAAGTCCCTAAATGCGGCGTTGCATCCTTACAGTCGTCGGCGAGGCTGTCATTTTCAGCGACGCATCTTACCTCGGGTGTACGCCGAAGGTTTCCTGATGCGTCGCAGGTCGCCAATTTCAGACGTAGCTGCCTCACAACCATCAGCGGCGTAAGAGGAAACAACATTGGGCGAAGTAAAAGCAGCCTCGCCGAATTCCAAAACAAAGTGCGACGCGTCTGTTTGGAACTGCGCTGAGGAAAGAGAGGCGGAACGCGGCGAAGAAAGCTTAAGCAGCGCCGCGGACACCTCAAGACTCACCGCGGCTACTAACTTTAAGCGTCGCACATGACACTAATTGATTACGTAACGTGCCAAAACCAACGTTCTACGCCACAACTTTCCAAGAAATGACTTCTCTTGATGCGTCGCTCTCAAATCGCCGTCGTGAGAACCAGGCATTAGGCCACAGAAAAGCAGGTACGAGCTTTCATTAAGGATATGTTTTGGAAAATTGTTCCTAATTTTTTGGGCAAGTGCCCTAAAACTGTTCGTGTCGTATTTAACAGTCATTGTCCTCTGGACGTTCAATCCATTTCGCCGTCGTTGGGAGTAGCCCGAGTCCACCTTACTTACCAAGTCTTGGAGATATTTTGCGGAAGTGTCTTCAAAATCTTAAAAGTTTCTAAGGCAATTAATCTTAATCATTGTAAATTCAAAGTACAGTGTTTGCCTTTTCCAAGCAATTGTTCGTATGGACTCTTAAAGTATATACAAATTTCAATGCTCGGAAATGTAATTTCTCTAATTTGGTAGAATTTGACTTCGAACTAGAGTGCCACACTTTTGGACAGAAACTAAAATTTGCCATGATGAGAGAGAAGTAGATTGACTTTCTTCCCTCGAGAGTTAAATACTTAGCTAATCTTGACAAAACATTTATCTGTCGTGAGACCTTAACACAAAGCTTGCTAACATGTTCGTCAAAGCTTAAGCTAGAATCTATAGTAACTCCCAGAAGCCTAACTGATTTTTCACTTGCAATATCAGCACCATCAAAATAAAAAACAACACTTTCAGGATTTTTACATTTGTCAATTATTATCGCTTGAAATTTCTGGGGGTTGGCCTGCATCTTGTTGCATCCGAACCACTCAATCATATTTTGAGACTCACTTTCCAGAGTCTGTTTGATAATACTTAGATCACTGTGACAGAAACTCAGCGTGTTGTCATCAGTGCAATTTATGAGGGATGCCCTTTCAGTGAAATATAAGATGTCATTAATGTATATGTTAAGGATTACTGGCCCCAAAATGGAGCCTTGGGACACTCCTTTAGGATTTCTTTGACTGTGCTGGACAATAACAGTTATTGTGTGATCTTTAAAAGTAGTGCCACAAATAAATAAATATGTACATTAAGGCTAGTCAAGGATGGTTAATCATATGCAAATCCTGAGAGCTCAACTTTCTTTCGTTGTAGCTTCTGTTACTTCTTTTTACTATCATCGTCAATATTTTTACTTTACTTTATGATCAACTGTATTCAATGCACTATACATCTTTGCACACCAATGTTAAAATAAAACAGCAAATACACAATTTGATAGAGATACATTTTACTTCCCGAAAGAAAACAGCAAACGCATGATTTGATGAAGACACATTTTATTTCCCAAAAGAAAGCATCAAACGCTTGATTTCATGGAGACACATTTTATTTCCCGAAAGAAAACAGCAAACGCATGATTTGACAGAGACACATTTTCCCAAGGAAGATATCCCAACAAAATTGCGCAAATAATCAGACATGAAGAAATTAACAAATGATACTATACAGTATCTCTGAGTATAGGTTGTAATCCCACAGTTAGCTGTACTGGCCCTTTTCACTAGAAGGTCATGGGTCGCCACATTCATCAATCCTAGATACTGACATGATATCCTGACTTTGACAGAATAATCTACCTCGAATTTCATATAACCATTAGGGTGGTCCAACATCCAATGGAAAAAATTAAATGTGTAAAATTTGATGACGGTACCACCTAACTTTTTTCCTTTGACCATGTGGAAGAAGTGTGCAAAATTTCAGCCAAATTGATTAATATTCAGAGGTGGCTCATCAAGGTTGAAGTTTTGCGATATTTTGCATGAAAACGCCTATATCTGAATAGTGAAAATTGTGTAAAATCATATTTTCCTTTCATTTGAGGCCTATTAAGGTGCTAACCAACTGAGCAAAAAGCAACATAACAGTTGTTTGTTTATCTTCTCTCTATATTTAAAAAAGAAGTGTTTTGTCACTTATATCATTAAAATTGTTATGTCAATTGATGTGCATCGGACGAGAATTTGGCAAAATTGGTACACCAACAATATCGATTCATTAATAAATATTAAAATTTAAAGGAAAGGTTGTGGGATCATGACTGAGTGATGCCATACTACTTTCAATAAATTATTATAGCGCAGCATGGAAAAGAATGTATATCCCATCCTTTTGGTTGGTAATCACTATAAATAGCCCCATCCTCGGATAAGCCAGTCTTGGAAATTTCACACTCCTGGAAGCTGCAGATGTGAACATTAACATGATTAATTTACCCAATGCAATTTGAGTTGTTTGACACCTTATTAAATTAGTGAGACCAGTCAGTTGGGTAAGGGGTTTTTATAATCCAACAGCATTGTTTTTCTGCTAAATTGTCAGTAACAGTGCATGTTTTTTTCTTTTGCAGGGATACCTGTTCGAGAAAGACAACTGACTGTGATGAGTGACTAAGTTTTATGTGCCAAGTAATTCATGCACACCTGGGAGATTAGAGATACCCTAGAAAAAAATGTGTTGGTTATGCAAAGATCCCGTCTCAAAAGTGATTAAGTACTCATAAATCAAATTTAGTTCTTTGATAAAAGAACACAGTAAGTCATCTTTCTCGAAAAGGTATCCCTGCAAAAGACAAACTGCCTCAAACATTGTAATGTAGCTGACAATAGCAGAAAAACAATGCTATTGGATTACGAGAACCCCTTACCCAACTGACTGGTCTCACTAATTTAATAAGGTGTCAAACAACTCAAATTGCATTGGTTAAATTAATCATGTTAATGTTCACATCTGCAGCTTCCAGGAGTGTGAAATTTCCAAGACTGGCTTATCCGAGGATGGGGCTATTTATAGTGATTACCAACCAAAAGGATGGGATATACATTCTTTTCCATGCTGCGCTATAATAATTTATTGAAAGTAGTATTGCATCACTCAGTCATGATCCCAAAACCTTTCCTTTAAATTTTAATATTTATTAATGAATCTATATTGTTGGTGTACCAATTTTGCCAAATTCTCGTCCGATGCACATCAATTGACATAACAATTTTAATGATATAACTGACAAAACACTTTTTTAAATGTGGAGAGACGATAAACAAACAAGTGTTACGTTGCTTTATTCTCAGTTGGTTAGTGCCTTCATAGGCCTCAAATGAAAGGAAAATATGATTTTACATAATTTTCACATTTCAGATATAGGCGTTTTAATGCAAAATATACAAAACTTCAACCTTGATGAGCCACCTCTAAATATTAATCAATTTGGATGAAATTTTGCACACTTCTTCCACATGGTCAAAGCAAAAAAGTTAGGGGGTACCATCAAGGAAATTAAGATATATATTTTTTTGGACCACCCTAATAACCATGTAATATAGTCCAATTCAACTCGGAAGCTTGTGGTCAGAATCATAGATTTCATCAGCAACAGCCAATCAAGGGCAAAGTGAACAGCCAAAATTGTCACCAAGCAACCCAATATAGTTAAAAACATTCTGCAATAATCCAGTAGGTTGTTGTTGCTGTTGGGCAATTCCGAACAGTCTGATTTGCAGCTTTGAAACTTTAACAGCTTGTTCAGCCCTGCCATTACACCACTGCTATTTCATTGTCAAACAGGGATGAGGCCAGGTAACAGGGATATCAGACAAGCCATCAACCAAAGCTCCAAGCGCAACAAAAGCTGAGCTACACGGCAAAATGTAATGGTGTCGGAGGCCAAACTGGTGGGAAACTTGACAATATGGGGAACCAAAAATGTAATGGAGGAGGGTGTCCACCAGCAGGAGGAGGCAAAACATCAGGAGGGGGAGGAGAAGGAGGCCAGACGGCAACAGAAGGACGAGGATAAAAAGGAGAGGGAGGAGGAGGAGGAGGAGGGGGATTGGGCTGCAGGAATGTTGGGTTCTCACGCTGAGGGGGCCAAGCTGGCGGGAAACGTGACAAGATAGGAAACCAAACATATAAAGTAGGGCGCCCACGAGCAGGAGGAGGAGGAGGCAAAACACCAGGAGGGGGCGGAGGAGGAGGATGCCAGTTTGCAACAGGAGGACTAGGATAAAAATGAGGGGGAGGAGGCGGATGAGGAGGATAGGGCAGCAAGACTGTTGGGTTCTCAGGTTGAGGAGGCCGAACTGGCGGGAAACATGACAAGATGGGGAACCAAAGATATAACGGAGGAGGGCGCCCACCAGCAGGAGGAGGCAAAACACACGGAGGGGGCGGAGGAGGAGGAGGCCTAATTGCAACAGCAGGATGAGTATTATATGGAGGAGGAGGAGGGGGGTGAGGAGGATAAGGCGTCTCATGCTGAGGAGGCCAAGCCGGCAGGAAACGTGACAATATGGGGAAATAAACATATAGAGAAGGAGGGCGCCCACCAACAGGAGGAGGAGGAGGCAAAACACCAGGAGGGGGAGGGGGCAAATTACCCGGAGGGGGAGGAGGCCAGATTGCAACAGGAGGACGAGGATAGCAAGGAGGAGGAGCAGGACGGGGAGGAGGAGGGGGATAAGTTGGAGGACATGTAGGAGCTGGTACTGGAGGGCAAGTGGTCGATGTTGTTGTGGTGGGCCCAGCTGTTGAAGTGGTTGGCTCAGGTGTTGAAGCGGTTGGCCCAGCTGTTGCAGTGTTTGGCTTAGCTATTGAAGTAGTTGGCTTGGCTGCTGAAGTGGTTGGCCTAGCTGTTGAAGTGGTTGGCTCAGCTGCTGTGGTGGTAGGCTCAGCTGTTGAAGTGGTTGGCTCAGCAGTTGTAGTTGTAGGCTCGGCCGTTGAAGTGGTTGGCTCAGCTGGTGAATTGGTAGACCCAGCCACTGAAGTGGTTGGCCCTGCTGCTGAAGTGGTTGGCACAGCTGTTGAAGCAGTTGGCCCCGCTGTTGAAGTAGTTGGCTCAGCTGTTGAAGTGGTTGGCTCAGCTGTTGAAGTGGTTGGCTCAGCTGTTGCAGTGGTTGACTCAGCCGTTGTAGTGATAGGCTCGGCCATTGAAGTGGTTTGTTCAGCTGTTGAAGTGGTAATCTCAGCTGTTGCAGTTGTTGGCTCAGCTGTTGCGGTTGTTAGCTCAGCTGTTGTTGTGGTTGGCTCAGCAGTTAAAGCGGTTGGCTCAGCTGTTGAAGAGGTAGGCCCAGCCACTGAAGTGGTTGGCCCTGCTGCTGAAGTGGTTGGCACAGCCGTTGAAGCAGTTGAAGCAGCTGTTGTAGTTGTAGGCTCGGCCGTTGAAGTGGTTGGCTCAGCTGTTGAAGTGGTTTGTTCAGCTGTTGAGCTGCTAGGCTCAGCTTCTGTGGTTGTTCGCTCAGATGTTGCTGTTGTTGGCCCAGTTGCTGTAGTGCTTGGCCCAGCTGAAGATGTTGTTAGCACAGCTGCTGAAGTGGCAGGCTCAGACACTGAGGTGGTTGGCCCAGCTGTGGAAATGGTTGGCTCAGTTGTTGAAGTCGTTATCTCAGCTGTTGAAGTCGTTATCCCAGCTGTTGTAGTGATAGGCTCAGCTATTGAAGTGGTTGGCTCAGCGGTTGTAGTGCTTTGTTCAGCTGTTGAAGCGGTTGTCTCTGCCGTTGAAGTGGTTTGCCCAACTGTTGTAGTGGTTGGCTCAGCTGTTGAATTGGTTGGCTCAGATATAAAAGTGGTTGGCCCAGCTGTTGAAGTTGTTGACCCGGCTGTTGTAGAGGTTTGCTCAGCTGTTGACGCGGTCGGCTCAGCTGTTGAAATCGTTATCTCAGCTGTTGTAGTGATAGCCACAGCTGTTGAACTGGCTGCTTCAGATGTAGAAGTGATTTGCCCAGCTGCAGAAGTGGTTGACCCAGCTGCTGAAGTGGTAGGCCCAGCCACTGAAGAGGTTGGCCCTGCTGCTGAAGTGGTTGGCACAGCTGTTGAAGTAGTTGGCACAGCTGTTGAAGTAGTTGGCTCAGCTGTTGAAGTGGTTGGCACAGCTGTTGAAGCAGTTGGCACAGCTGTTGAAGTAGTTGGCTCAGCTGTTGAAGTGGTTGGCTCAGCTGTTGAAGAGGTTGGCTCAGCTATTGTAGTGATAGGCTTAGCTGTTGAAGTAGTTGGCTTGGCTGCTGAAGTGGTGGCCTAGCTGTTGAAGTGGTTTGCTCAGCTGCTGTGGTGGTAGGCTCAGCTGTTGAAGTGGTTGGCTCAGCAGTTGTAGTTGTAGGCTCGGCCGTTGAAGTGGTTGCCTCAGCTGGTGAAATGGTAGACCCAGCCACTGAAGTGGTTGGCCCTGCTGCTGAAGTGGTTGGCACAGCTGTTGAAGCAGTTGGAACAGCTGTTGAAGTAGTTGGCTCAGCTGTTGAAGTGGTTGGCTCAGCTGTTGAAGCGGTTGGCTGAGCTGTAGACGTGGTTGACTCAGCCGTTGTAGTGATAGGCTCGGCCATTGAAGTGGTTTTTTCAGCTGTTGAAGCGGTAATCTCAGCTGTTGCAGTTGTTGGCTCAGCTGTTGCGATTGTTAGCTCAGCTGTTGTTGTGGTTGGCTCAGCAGTTGAAGCGGTTGGCTCAGCTGTTGAAGTGGTAGGCCCAGCCACTGAAGTGGTTGGCCCTGCTGCTGAAGTGGTTGGCACAACTGTTGAAGCAGTTGAAGCAGCATTTGTAGTTGTAGGCTCGGCCGTTGAAGTGGTTGGCTCAGCTGTTGAAGTGGTTTGTTCAGCTGTTGAGCTGCTAGGCTCAGCTTCTGTGGTTGTTGGCTCAGATGTTGCTGTAGTTGGCCCAGTTGTTGTAGTGCTTGGCCCAGCTGTAGATGTTGTTAGCAAAGCTGCTGAAGTGGCCGGCTCAGACACTGAGGTGGTTGGCCCAGCTGTTGAAATGGTTGGCTCAGTTGTTGAAGTCGTTATCTCAGCTGTTGAAGTCGTTATCCCAGCTGTTGTAGTGACACGCTCAGCTATTGAAGTTGTTGGCTCAGCAGTTGTAGTGCTTTGTTCAGCTGTTGAAGCGGTTGGCTCTGCCGTTGAAGTGGTTTGCCCAACTGTTGTAGTGGTTGGCTCAGCTGTTGAACTGGTTGACCCGGCTGCTGTATTGGTTGGCTCAGCTGTTGAAGCGGTCGGCTCAGCTGTTGAAGTCATTATCTCAGCTGTTGTAGTGATAGCCACAGCTGTTGAACTGGCTGCTTCAGATGTAGAAGTGGTTTGCCCAGGTGTAGAAGTGGTTGACCCAGCTGCTGAAGTGGTAGGCCCAGCCACTGAAGAGGTTGGCCCTGCTGCTGTAGTGGTTGGCACAGCTGTTGAAGCAGTTGGAACAGCTGTTGAAGTAGTTGGCTCAGCTGTTGAAGTGGTTGGCTCAGCTGTTGAAGCGGTTGGCTGAGCTGTAGACGTGGTTGACTCAGCCGTTGTAGTGATAGGCTCGGCCATTGAAGTGGTTTTTTCAGCTGTTGAAGCGGTAATCTCAGCTGTTGCAGTTGTTGGCTCAGCTGTTGCGATTGTTAGCTCAGCTGTTGTTGTGGTTGGCTCAGCAGTTGAAGCGGTTGGTTCAGCTGTTGAAGTGGTAGGCCCAGCCACTGAAGTGGTTGGCCCTGCTGCTGAAGTGGTTGGCACAACTGTTGAAGCAGTTGAAGCAGCTGTTGTAGTTGTAGGCTCGGCCGTTGAAGTGGTTGGCTCAGCTGTTGAAGTGGTTTGTTCAGCTGTTGAGCTGCTAGGCTCAGCTTCTGTGGTTGTTGGCTCAGATGTTGCTGTAGTTGGCCCAGTTGTTGTAGTGCTTGGCCCAGCTGTAGATGTTGTTAGCAAAGCTGCTGAAGTGGCCGGCTCAGACACTGAGGTGGTTGGCCCAGCTGTTGAAATGGTTGGCTCAGTTGTTGAAGTCGTTATCTCAGCTGTTGAAGTCGTTATCCCAGCTGTTGTAGTGATACGCTCAGTTATTGAAGTTGTTGGCTCAGCAGTTGTAGTGCTTTGTTCAGCTGTTGAAGCGGTTGGCTCTGCCGTTGAAGTGGTTTGCCCAACTGTTGTAGTGGTTGGCTCAGCTGTTGAACTGGTTGACCCGGCTGCTGTATTGGTTGGCTCAGCTGTTGAAGCGGTCGGCTCAGCTGTTGAAGTCATTATCTCAGCTGTTGTAGTGATAGCCACAGCTGTTGAACTGGCTGCTTCAGATGTAGAAGTGGTTTGCCCAGGTGTAGAAGTGGTTGACCCAGCTGCTGAAGTGGTAGGCCCAGCCACTGAAGAGGTTGGCCCTGCTGCTGTAGTGGTTTGCACAGCTGTTGAAGCAGTTGGAACAGCTGTTGAAGTAGTTGGCTCAGCTGTTGAAGTGGTTGGCTCAGCTGTTGAAGTGGTTGGCTGAGCCGTCAGAGTGGTTGACTCAGCCTTTGTAGTGATACGCTCGGCCATTGAAGTGGTTTGTTCAGCTGTTGAAGTGGTAATCTCAGCTGTTGCAGTTGTTGGCTCAGCTGTTGCGGTTGTTAGCTCATCTGTTGTTGTGGCTGGCTCAGCAGTTGAAGCGGTTGGCTCAGCTGTTGGAGTGGTTGACTCAGACAGAGAAGTGGTTGACCCAGCTGTTGAAGCCATTGGCTCAGCAGTTGAAGTGGTTAGCTCAGCTGTTGAAGTGGTTGGCTCTGCTATTGTAGTGTAGGCTCAGCCGTTGAAGTGGTTGGCTCAGCTGTTGCGGTTGTCGGCTTAGCTGTTGTTGTGGTTGGCTCAGCAGTTGTAGTGCTAGGCTCAGCTGTTGATATGGTTTGTTCAGCTGTTGAACTGGCAGGCTCAGCTTTTGTAGTTGTTGGCTCAGAAGTTGCTGTTATTGGCCCAGTTGTTGAAGTGATTGACCCCGCTGTAGACATAGTTGGCCCTGCTGCTGAAGCGGTTGGCTCAGCCATTGAAGTGGTTTGCGAAACTGTTGAAGTGGTTTCTTCAGCTGTCGAACTGGTTAGCTCAGCCAGAGAATTGGTTGACCCAGCCGTTGAAGCAGTTGGCCCAGCAGTTGAAGTGATTAGCTCAGCCACTGAAGTGGCTGGCTCAGCTGTAGAAGTGGTTGACTCAGCTGTAGAAGAGGTTGACTCAGTTGTTGAAGTCGTTATCTCAGCTGTTGAAGTGATTAGTATCTCAGCTGTTGTAGTTATAGGCTCAGCAGTTGAAGTGGTAAACTCAGCTGTTGAAGTGATTGGCTCAGCTGTTGAATTGGTTGGCTCAGTCACTGAAGTGGTTGGCTCAACTGTTGAAGCGGTTGACTCAGTTGTTGAAGTCGTTATCTCAGCTGTTGAAGTCATTATCTCAGCTGCTGTAGTGATATGTTCAGCTGTTGAAGTAGTTGGCTCACCTATTGAAGTGGTTGGCAAAGCAGTTGTAGTGGTTTGTTCGGCTGTTGAAGCGGTTGGCTCAGCCATTGAAGTGGTTGGCTCAGCTGTTGAAGTGGTCGATTCAGCTGTTGAAATTTCTCGCTCACCTGTTGAAATTGTTGGCCCAGCTGTTGAAGTGGTTGGCTCAGCTGTTGAAATGGTTGACTCAGCTGCTGAAGTGGTTGGCTGAGCGGTTGTAGTGGTTTGTTCAGCTGTTGAAGAAGTTGGCCCTGCCGTTGAAGTTCTTCGCCCAACTGTTGGAGTGGTTGGCTCAGCTGTCGAACTGGTTGGCTCAGATATAAAAGTGGTTGACCCAGCTGATGAAGTTTTTGACCCGGATGTTGAAGTGGTAGGCTCGGCTGTTGAAGTGGTTGGCGCAGCTGTTGAAGCAGTTGGCTCAGCTGTTGAAGTTGTTATCTCAGCTGTTGTAGTGATAGCCACAGCTGTTGAACTGGCAGCTTCAGATGTAGAAATCGCTTGCCCAGCGGTAGAAGTGGTTGATCCAGCTGTTGAAGTGGTAGGCCCAGCCACTGAAGTGGTTGGCCCTGCTGCTGAAGTGGTTGGCACAGCTGTTGAAGCAATTGGTACAGCTGTTGAAGTACTTGGCTCAGCAGTTGAAGTGGTTGGCTCAGCTGTTGAAGTGGTTGGCTGAGCTGTTGGAGTGGTTGACTCAGCCATTGTAGTAGTAGGCTCAGCCATTAAAGTGGTTTGTTCAGCTGTTGAAGTGGTAATCTCAGCTGTTGCTGTTGTTGGCTTAGCTGTTGTTGTGGTTGGCCCCGCTGTTGAAGTTGTTGGCTCAGCTGTTGAAACGGTTGACTCAGTTGTTGAAGTCGTTATCTCAGCTGTTGAAGTCGTTATCTCAGATGTTGTAGTGATAGACTCAGCTGTTGAAGTGGTTGGCTCACCTGTTAAAGTGGTTGGCTCAGCAGTTGTAGTGGTTGGCACAGCTATTGATGTTGTTGGCCCAGCTGTTGAAGTGGTTGGCTCAGGTGTCGACACGGTTGGCTCAGCAGTTGAAGTGGTAGTCTCAGCTGTTGAAACGGTTGACTCAGTTGTTGAAGTCATTATCTCAGCTGTTGAAGTTGTTATCTCAGCTGTTGAGGTCGTTATCTCAGTTCTTGTAGTGATAGGCTCAGCAGTTGAAGTGGTTGGCTCGCCTGTTAAAGTGGTTGACTCAGTAGTTGTAGTGGTTTGTTCGGCTGATGAAGCGGTTGGCTCAGCCGTTGAAGTGGTTTGCCCGACTGTTGAAGTGGTTGGCTCAGCTGTTGAAGTGGTTGATTCGGACGTTGTAATTTCTTACTCAGTTGAAGTGGTTGGCTCATCCGCTGAAGTGGTTGGCCCAGCTGTTGAAGTGGTTGGCTCAGTTGTTGAAGTGATTGGCTCAGCTGTTGAAGTGGTTAGCACAGCCACTGAAGTAGTTGGCTCAGCTGTAGAAGCGGTTGACTCAGTTGTTGAAGTCGTTATCTCAGCTGTTGATGTCGTTATCTCAGCTGTTGTAGAGGTAGGCTCAGCTGTTGAAGTGGTTGGCTCAGCTGTTGAAGTGGTTGGCTCAGCTGTTGCGGTTGTTGGCTCAGCTGTAGTTGTGGTTGGCCCAGATGTTGAAGTGGTTGGCTTAGCTGTTGAAGTGGTCAATTCACCTGTTGAAATTTCTTGCTCACCAATTGAAGTGGTTGGCCCAGCTGTTGAAGTGGTTGGCTCAGCTGTTGAAACGGTTGACTTGGCTGTTGAAGTCGTTGGCACAGCTGGTGAAGTAGTTGGCTCAGCAATTGCAGTGGTTTGTTCAGAATCGGTTGGCTCAGCCATTGAAGTGGTTTGTCCAACTGTTGAATTGGTTTGCTCAGCTGTTGAAGTGGTTGGCTCAGCTATTGATGTTGTTGACCCAGCTGTTGAAGTGGTTGGCTCAGGTGTCGGAACAGTTGGCTCAGCTGTTGAAGTGGTTGACTCAGTTATTGAAGTCGTTATCTCCGCTGTTGAAGTCTTTATCTCAGCTGTTGTAGTGATAGCCTCAGCTGTTGAAGTGGTTGGCTCACCTGTTAAGGTGGTTGGCTCATCAGTTGTAGTGGTTTGTTTGGCTGTTGAAGTGGTTTGCTCAGCTATTGATGTTGTTGGCCTGGCTGTTGAAGTGGTTGGCTCAGGTGTCGAAACGGTTGGCTCAGCGGTTGAAGTAGTAGTCTCAGCAGTTGAAACGGTTGACTCAGTTGTTGAAGTCGTTATCTCAGCTGTTGAAGTCGCTATCTTAGCTGTTGTAGTGATAGCCTCAGCTGTTGAAGTGGTTGGCTCAGCTGTTGAAGTGGTTGGTTCAGCTGTTGAAGTGGTTGTCTTAGCAGTTGTAGTGGTTTGTTCAGCGGTTGAAGCGGTTGGCTCAGTCGCTGAAGTAGTTTGCCCAACTATTGACGTGGTTTGCTCAGCTGTTGAAATGGTTGACTCAGCTGTTGAAGCAGTTGGCTCAGCAGTTGACCTTGTTTGTTCAGCTGTTGAACTGGTAGGCTCAGCTTTTGTAGTTGTTGGCTCAGATGTTGCTGTTATTGGTCCAGTTGTTGAAGTGTTTGGCCCAGCTGTAGAAGTGGTTGGCATGGCTGCTGAAGTGGTAGGCTCAGCCAGAGAAGTGGTTGACCCAGCTGTTGAAGCAATTGACTCAGCAGTTGAAGTGGTTGGCTCAGCGGTTGAAGTGGTTGGCTGAGCTGTTGGAGTGATTGACTCAGCTGTTCTAGTGATAAGCTCGGCCATTGAAGTGGTTTGCTCAGCTGTTGAAGAGGTAATCTCAGCTGTTGCAGTTGTTGGCTCAGCTGGTGAAGTCGTTATCTCAGCTGTTGTAGTGATAGCCTCAGCTGTTGAAGTGGTTGGCTCACCTGTTAAAGTGATTGGCTCAGCAGTTGCAGTGGTTTGTTCGGCTGTTGAAGCGGTTGGCTCAGCTGTTGAAGTTGTTTGTCCAACTGTTGAAGTGGTTGACTCAGCTGTTGAAGTGGTAGGCTCAGCTGTTGAAGTGGTTGGCTCACCTGTTAAAGTGGTTTGCTCAGTAGTTGTAGTGGTTTGTTCGGCTGTTGAAGTGGTCAGCACCGCCACTGAAGTAGTTGGCTCAGCTGTTGAAGCAGTTGACTCAGTTGTTGAAGTCGTTATCTCAGCTGTTGATGTCGTTATTTCAGCTGTTGTAGTGGTAGGCTCAGCTGTTGAAGTGGTTTGCTCAGCTGTTGAAGTGGTTGGCTCAGCTGTTGAAGTGGTCAATTCAGCTGTTGAAATTTCTTGCTCACCTATTGAAGTGGTTGGCCCAGCTGTTGAAGTGGTTGGCTCAGCTGTTGAAGTGGTCGGCTCAGCTGTTGAAGTTGTTGGCTCAGATGCAGAAGTGGTTTTCTCAGTAATTGTAGTGGTGTGTTCAGCTGTTGTATCGGTTGGCTCAGCCATTGAAGTGGTTTGTACAACTGTTGAGTGGTTTGCTCAGCTGTGGAAGTGGTTGGCTCAGCTATTGATGTTGCCGACCCAGCTGTTGAAGTGGTTGGCTCAGGTGTCGAAACAGTTGGCTCAGCTGTTGAAGTGGTTGACTCAGTTATTGAAGTCATTATCTCAGCTGTTGAAGTCGTTATCTCAGCTGTTGTTGGTTCAGGTGTCGAAACGGTTGGCTCAACGGTTGAAGTGGTAGTCTCAGCTGTTGAAGCAGTTGACTCAGTTGTTGAAGTCATTATCTCCGCTGTTGAAGTCGTTATCTCAGCTGTTGTAGTGATAGGCTCAGCTGTTGAAGTGGTTGGCTCACCTGTTAAAGTGGTTGGCTCAGCAGTTGTATTGGTTTGTTCGGCTGTTGAAGTGGTTGGCTCAGCTATTGATGTTGTTGGCCCGGCTGTTGAAGTGGTTGGCTCAGGTGTCGAAACGGTTGGCTCAGCGGTTGAAGTGGTAGTCTCAGCTGTTGAAACGGTTGACTCAGTTGTTGAAGTCGTTATCTCAGCTGTTGAAGTCGTTTTCTCAGCTGTTGTAGTGATAGCCTCAGCTGTTGAGGTGGTTGGCTCACCTGTTGAAGTGGTTGGCTCAGCAGTTGTAGTGGTTTGTTCGGCTGTTGAATCGGTTGGCTCAGCCGTTGAAGTGGTTTGCCCAACTGTTGAAGTGGTTGGCTCAGCTGTTGAGGTGGTAGGCTCAGCTGTTGAAGTGGTTGGCTCAGCTGTTAAAGTGGTTAGCTCAGCAGTTGTAGTGGTTTGTTCAGCTGTTGAAGTGGTTGGCTCAGCTATTGATGTTGTTGGCCTAGCTGTTGAAGTGGTTGGCTCAGGTATCGAAACGGTTGGCTCAGCGGTTGAAGTGGTAGTCTCAGTTGTTGAAACGGTTGACTCTGATGTTGAAGTCATTATCTCAGCTGTTGAAGTCGTTATCTCAGCTGTTGTAGTGATAGGCTCAGCTGTTGAAGTGGTTGGCTCACCTGTTAAAGTGGTTGGCTCAGCAGTTGTAGTGGCTTGTTTGGCTGTTGAAGCGGTTGGCTCAGCCGTTAAAGTGGTTTGCCCAACTGTTAAAGTGGTTGGCTCAGCTGTTGAAGTGGTTGGCTCAGCTGTTGAAGTCGTTGGGACAGCTGCAGAAGTGGTTGGCTCAGTAATTGTAGTGGTTTGTTCAGCTGTTGAATCGGTTGGCTCAGCCATTGAAGTCGTTTGTCCAACTGTTAAACTGGTTTGCTCAGCTGTTGAAGTGGTTGGCTCAGCTATTGATTTTGTCGACCCAGCTGTTGAAGTGGTTGGCTCAGGTGTCGAAACAGTTGGCTCAGCTGTTGAAGTGGTTGACTCAAATATTGAAGTCGTTATGTCAGCTGTTGAAGTCGTTATCTCCGCTGTTGTTGGCTCAGGTGTCGAAACGGTTGGCTCAGCGGTTGAAGCGGTAGTCTCAGCTGTTGAAACAGTTGACTCAGTTGTTGAAGTCATTATATCCGCTGTTGAAGTCGTTATCTCAGCTGTTGTAGTGATAGGCTCAGCTGTTGAAGTGGTTGGCTCACCTATTAAAGTGGTTGGCTCAGCAGTTGTAGTGGTTTGTTCGGCAGTTGAAGTGGTTGGCTCAGCTAGTGATGTTGTTGGCCCGGCTGTTGAAGTGGTTGGCTCAGGTGTCGAAACGGTTGGCTCAGCAGTTGAAGTGGTAGTCTCAGCTGTTGGAACGGTTGACTCAGTTGTTGGTGTCATTATCTCAGCTGTTGAAGTCGTTATCTCAGCTGTTGTAGTAATCGCCTCAGCTGTTGAGGTGGTTGGCTCACCTGTTAAAGTGGTTGGCTCAGCAGTTGTAGTGGTTTGTTAGGCTGTTGAATCGGTTGGCTCAGCCGTTGAAGTTGTTTGCCCAACTGTTGAAGTGGTTGGCTCAGCTGTTGAAGTGGTAGGCTCAGCTGTTGAAGTGGTTGGCTCAGCTGTTAAAGTAGTTGGCTCAGCAGTTGTGGTGGTTTGTTCAGCTGTTGAAGTGGTTGGCTCAGGTGTCGAAACGGTTGGCTCAGCCGTTGAAATGGTAGTCTCAGCTGTTGAAACCGTTGACTCAGTTGTTGAAGTCGTTATCTCAGCTGTTGAAGTCATTATCTCAGCTGTTGTAGTGATAGGCTCAGCTGTTGAAGTTGTTGGCTCAGCTGTTAAAGTGGTTGGCTCAGCAGTTGTAGTGGTTTGTCTGGCTGTTGAAGTGGTTGGCTCAGCTATTGATGTTGTTGGCCCAGCTGTTGAAGTGGTTGGCTCAGGTGTCGAAACGGTTGGCTCAGCGGTTGAAGTGGTAGTCTCAGCTGTTGAAACGGTTGACTCTGTTGTTGAAGTCGTTATCTCAGCTGTTGAAGTCGTTATCTCAGCTGTTGTAGTGATAGGCTCAGCTGTTGAAGTGGTTGGCTCACCTGTTAAAGTGGTTGGCTCAGCAGTTGTAGTGGTTTGTTTGGCTGTTGAAGCGGTTGGCTCAGCCGTTAAAGTGGTTTGCCCAACTGTTGAAGAGGTTGGCTCAGCTGTTGAAGTGGTTGGGTCAGCTGTTGAAGTCGTTGGCTCAGCTGCAGAAGTGGTTGGCTCAGTAATTGTAGTGGTTTGTTCAGCTGTTGAATCGGTTTGCTCAGCCATTGAAGTGGTTGGCTCAGCAGTTGTAGTGGTTTGCTCAGCTGTTGAAGTGGTTGGCTCAGCTATTGATGTTGTTGGCCCAGCTGTTGAAGTGGTTGGCTCAGGTGTCGAAACGGTTGGCTCAGCGGTTGAAGTGGTAGTCTCAGCTGTTGAAACGGTTGACTCTGTTGTTGAAGTCGTTATCTCAGCTGTTGAAGTCGTTATCTTAGCTGTTGTAGTGATAGGCTCAGCTGTTGAAGTGGTTGGCTCACCTGTTAAAGTGGTTGGCTCAGCAGTTGTAGTGGTTTGTTTGGCTGTTGAAGCGGTTGGCTCAGCCGTTAAAGTGGTTTGCCCAACTGTTGAAGTGGTTGGCTCAGCTGTTGAAGTGGTTGGCTCAGCTGTTGAAGTCGTTGGCTCAGCTGCAGAAGTGGTTGGCTCAGTAATTGTAGTGGTTTGTTCAGCTGTTGAATCGGTTGGCTCAGCCATTGAAGTGGTTTGTACAACTGTTGAAGTGGTTTGCTCAGCTGTTGAAGTGGATGGCTCAGCTATTGATGTTGTTGACTCAGTTATTGAAGTCGTTATCTCAGCTGTTGAAGTCGTTATCTCCGCTGTTGTTGGCTCAGGTGTCGAAACGGTTGGCTCAGCGGTTGAAGTGGTAGTCTCAGCTGTTGAAACAGTTGACTCAGTTGTTGAAGTCATTATATCCGCTGTTGAAGTTGTTATCTCAGCTGTTGTAATGATAGGCTCAGCTGTTGAAGTTGTTGGCTCACCTATTAAAGTGGTTGGCTCAGCAGTTGTAGTGGTTTGTCTGGCTGTTGAAGTGGTTGGCCCCGCTGTTGAAGTGGTAGGCTCAGGTTGTTGAAGTGGTTGGCTCAGGTGTCGAAACGGTTGGCTCAGCGGTTGAAGTGGTAGTCTCAGCTGTTGGAACGGTTGACTCAGTTGTTGAAGTCGTTATCTCAGCTGTTGAAGTCATTGTCTCAGCTGTTGTAGTGATCGCCTCAGCTGTTGAGGTGGTTGGCTCACCTGTTAAAGTGGTTGGCTCAGCAGTTGTAGTGGTTTGTTCGGCTGTTGAATCGGTTGGCTCAGCCGTTGAAGTTGTTTGCCCAACTGTTGAAGTGGTTGGCTCAGCTGTTGAAGTGGTAGGCTTAGCTCTTGAAGTGGTTGGCTCAGCTGTTAAAGTGGTTGGCTCAGCAGTTGTAGTGTTCTGTTCAGCTGTTGAAGTGGTTGGCTCAGCTATTGATGTTGTTGGCCCCGCTGTAGAAGTGGTTGGCTCAGGTGTCGAAACAGTTGGCTCAGCCGTTGAAATGGTAGTCTCAGCTGTTGAAACCGTTGACTCAGTTGTTGAAGTCGTTATCTCAGCTGTTGAAGTCATTATCTCAGCTGTTGTAGTGATAGGCTCAGCTGTTGAAGTGGTTGGCTCACCTGTTAAAGTGGTTGGCTCAGCAGTTGTAGTGGTTTGTCTGGCTGTTGAAGTGGTTGGCTCAGCTATTGATGTTGTTGGCCCAGCTGTTGAAGTGGTTGGCTCAGGTGTCGAAACGGTTGGCTCAGCGGTTGAAATGGTATTCTCAGCTGTTGAAACGGTTGACTCAGTTGTATAAGTCATTATCTCAGCTGTTGAAGTCGTTATCTCAGCTGTTGAAGTCGTTATCTCAGCTGTTGTAGTGATAGGCTCAGCTGTTGAAGTGGTTGGTTCAGCTGTTGAAGTGGTTGTCTCAGCAGTTGTAGTGGTTTGTTCAGTGGTTGAAGCGGTTGGCTCAGTCGCTGAAGTAGTTTGCCCAACTATTGACGTGGTTTGCTCAGCTGTTGAAATGGTTGACTCAGCAGTTGAAGCAGTTGGCTCAGCAGTTGACCTGGTTTGTTCAGCTGTTGAACTGGTAGGCTCAGCTTTTGTAGTTGTTGGCTCAGATGTTGCTGTTATTGGTCCAGTTGTTGAAGTGTTTGGCCCAGCTGTAGAAGTGGTTGGCATGGCTGCTGAAGTGGTAGGCTCAGCCAGAGAAGTGGTTGACCAAGCTGTTGAAGCAATTGACTCAGCAGTTGAAGTGGTTGGCTCAGCAGTTGAAGTGGTTGGCTGAGCTGTTGGAGTGATTGACTCAGCTGTTCTAGTGATAAGCTCGGCCATTGAAGTGGTTTGCTCAGCTGTTGAAGAGGTAATCTCAGCTGTTGCAGTTGTTGGCTCAGCTGGTGAAGTTGTAATCTCAGCTGTTGTAGTGATAGCCTCAGCTGTTGAAGTGGTTGGCTCACCTGTTAAAGTGGTTGGCTCAGCAGTTGCAGTGGTTTGTTCGGCTGTTGAAGTGGTTGGCTCAGCTGTTGAAGTTGTATGTCCAACTGTTGAAGTGGTTGACTCAGCTGTTGAAGTGGTAGGCTCAGCTGTTGAAGTGGTTGGCTCAGTTGTTAAAGTGGTTGGCTCAGCAGGTGTAGTGGTTTGTTCGGCTGTTGAAGTGGTTGGCTCAGCTATTGATGTTGTTGGCCCAGCTTTTGAAGTGGTTGGCTCAGGTATCGAAACGGTTGGCTCAGCGGTTGAACTGGTATTTTCAGCTGTTGAAACGGTTGACTCAGTTGTTGAAGTCATTATCTCAGCTGTTGAAGTCGTTATCTCAGCTGTTGAAGTCGTAATCTCAGCTGTTGTAGTGATAGGCTCAGCTGTTGAAGTGGTTGGCTCACCTGTTAAAGTGGTTTGCTCAGTAGTTGTAGTGGTTTGTTCGGCTGTTGAAGTGGTTAGCACCGCCACTGAAGTAGTTGGCTCAGCTGTTGAAGCAGTTGACTCAGTTGTTGAAGTCGTTATCTCAGCTGTTGATGTCGTTATTTCAGCTGTTGTAGTGGTAGGCTCAGCTGTTGAAGTGGTTGGCTCAGCTGTTGAAGTGGTTGGCTCAGCTGTTGAAGTGGTCAATTCAGCTGTTGAAATTTCTTGCTCACCTATTGAAGTGGTTGGCCCAGCTGTTGAAGTGGTTGGCTCAGCTGTTGAAGTGGTTGGCTCAGCTGTTGAAGTTGTTGGCTGAGCTGTTGAAGTGGTAGGCTCAGCTGTTGAGGTGGTTGGCTCACCTGTTAAAGTGGTTGACTCAGCAGTTGTAGTGGTTTGTTCAGCTGTTGAATCGGTTGGCTCAGCTGTTGAAGTTGTTTGCCCAACTGTTGAAGTGGTTGGCTCAGCTGTTGAAGTGGTAGGCTCAGCTGTTGAAGTGGTTGGCTCAGCTGTTAAAGTGGTTGGCTCAGCAGTTGTAGTGGTTTGTTCGGCTGTTGAAGTGGTTGGCTCAGCTATTGATGTTGTTGGCCCCGCTGTTGAAGTGGTTGGCTCAGGTGTCGAAACGGTTGGCTCAGCCGTTGAAATGGTAGTCTCAGCTGTTGAAACCGTTGACTCAGTTGTTGAAGTCGTTATCTCAGCTGTTGAAGTCATTATCTCAGCTTTTGTAGTGATAGGCTCAGCTGTTGAAGTGGTTGGCTCGGCTGTTAAAGTGGTTGGCTCAGCAGTTGTAGTGGTTTGTCTGGCTGTTGAAGTGGTTGGCTCAGCTATTGATGGTGTTGACCCAGCTGTTGAAGTGGTTGGCTCAGGTGTCGAAACGGTTGGCTCAGCGGTTGAAGTGGTAGTCTCAGCTGTTGAAACGGTTGACTCTGTTGTTGAAGTCGTTATCTCAGCTGTTGAAGTTGTTATCTCAGCTGTTGTAGTGATAGGCTCAGCTGTTGCAGTGGTTGGCTCACCTGTTAAAGTGGTTGGCTCAGCAGTTGTAGCGGCTTGTTTGGCTGTTGAAGCTTTTGGCTCAGCCGTTAAAGTGGTTTGCCCAACTGTTCAAGAGGTTGGCTCAGCTGTTGAAGTGGTTGGCTCAGCTGTTGAAGTCGTTGGCTCAGCTGCAGAAGTGGTTGGCTCAGTAATTGTAGTGGTTTGTTCAGCTGTTGAATCAGTTGGCTCAGCCATTGAAGTGGTTTATCCAACTGTTGAAGTGGTTTGTTCGGCTGTTGAAGTGGTTGGCTCAGCTATTGATGTTGTTGGCCCAGCTTTTGAAGTGGTTGGCTCAGGTATCGAAACGGTTGGCTCAGCGGTTGAACTGGTATTTTCAGCTGTTGAAACGGTTGACTCAGTTGTTGAAGTCATTATCTCAGCTGTTGAAGTCGTTATCTCAGCTGTTGAAGTCGTAATCTCAGCTGTTGTAGTGATAGGCTCAGCTGTTGAAGTGGTTGGCTCACCTGTTAAAGTGGTTTGCTCAGTAGTTGTAGTGGTTTGTTCGGCTGTTGAAGTGGTTAGCACAGCCACTGAAGTAGTTGGCTCAGCTGTTGAAGCAGTTGACTCAGTTGTTGAAGTCGTTATCTCAGCTGTTGATGTCGTTATTTCAGCTGTTGTAGTGGTAGGCTCAGCTGTTGAAGTGGTTTGCTCAGCTGTTGAAGTGGTTGGCTCAGCTGTTGAAGTGGTCAATTCAGCTGTTGAAATTTCTTGCTCACCTATTGAAGTGGTTGGCCCAGCTGTTGAAGTGGTTGGCTCAGCTGTTGAAGTGGTTGGCTCAGCTGTTGAAGTTGTTGGCTGAGCTGTTGAAGTGGTAGGCTCAGCTGTTGAGGTGGTTGGCTCACCTGTTAAAGTGGTTGACTCAGCAGTTGTAGTGGTTTGTTCAGCTGTTGAATCGGTTGGCTCAGCTGTTGAAGTTGTTTGCCCAACTGTTGAAGTGGTTGGCTCAGCTGTTGAAGTGGTAGGCTCAGCTGTTGAAGTGGTTGGCTCAGCTGTTAAAGTGGTTGGCTCAGCAGTTGTAGTGGTTTGTTCGGCTGTTGAAGTGGTTGGCTCAGCTATTGATGTTGTTGGCCCCGCTGTTGAAGTGGTTGGCTCAGGTGTCGAAACGGTTGGCTCAGCCGTTGAAATGGTAGTCTCAGCTGTTGAAACCGTTGACTCAGTTGTTGAAGTCGTTATCTCAGCTGTTGAAGTCATTATCTCAGCTTTTGTAGTGATAGGCTCAGCTGTTGAAGTGGTTGGCTCACCTGTTAAAGTGGTTGGCTCAGCAGTTGTAGTGGTTTGTCTGGCTGTTGAAGTGGTTGGCTCAGCTATTGATGGTGTTGACCCAGCTGTTGAAGTGGTTGGCTCAGGTGTCGAAACGGTTGGCTCAGCGGTTGAAGTGGTAGTCTCAGCTGTTGAAACGGTTGACTCTGTTGTTGAAGTCGTTATCTCAGCTGTTGAAGTCGTTATCTCAGCTGTTGTAGTGATAGGCTCAGCTGTTGCAGTGGTTGGCTCACCTGTTAAAGTGGTTGGCTCAGCAGTTGTAGTGGTTTGTTTGGCTGTTGAAGCTTTTGGCTCAGCCGTTAAAGTGGTTTGCCCAACTGTTGAAGAGGTTGGCTCAGCTGTTGAAGTGGTTGGCTCAGCTGTTGAAGTCGTTGGCTCAGCTGCAGAAGTGGTTGGCTCAGTAATTGTAGTGGTTTGTTCAGCTGTTGAATCAGTTGGCTCAGCCATTGAAGTGGTTTATCCAACTGTTGAAGTGGTTTGCTCAGCTGTTGAAGTGGATGGCTCAGCTATTGATGTTGTCGACCCAGCTGTTGAAGTGGTTGGCTCAGCTGTTAAAGTGGTTGGCTCAGCAGTTGTAGTGTTTTGTTCAGCTGTTGAAGTGGTTGGCTCAGCTATTGATGTTGTTGGCCCCGCTGTTGAAGTGGTTGGCTCAGGTGTCGAAACAGTTGGCTCAGCCGTTGAAATGGTAGTCTCAGCTGTTGAAACCGTTGACTCAGTTGTTGAAGTCGTTATCTCAGCTGTTGAAGTCATTATCTCAGCTGTTGTAGTGATAGGCTCAGCTGTTGAAGTGGTTGGCTCAGCTGTTAAAGTGGTTGGCTCAGCAGTTGTAGTGGTTTGTCTGGCTGTTGAAGTGGTTGGCTCAGCTATTGATGTTGTTGGCCCAGCTGTTGAAGTTGTCGGCTCAGGTGTCGAAACGGTTGGCTCAACGGTTGAAATGGTATTCTCAGCTGTTGAAACGGTTGACTCAGTTGTTGAAGTCAGTATCTCAGCTGTTGAAGTCGTTATCTCAGCTGTTGAAGTCGTTATCTCAGCTGTTGTAGTGATAGGCTCAGCTGTTGAAGTGGTTGGTTCAGCTGTTGAAGTGGTTGTCTCAGCAGTTGTAGTGGTTTGTTCAGTGGTTGAAGCGGTTGGCTCAGTCGCTGAAGTAGTTTGCCCAACTATTGACGTGGTTTGCTCAGCTGTTGAAATGGTTGACTCAGCTGTTGAAGCAGTTGGCTCAGCAGTTGACCTGGTTTGTTCAGCTGTTGAACTGGTAGGCTCAGCTTTTGTAGTTGTTGGCTCAGATGTTGCTGTTATTGGTCCAGTTGTTGAAGTGTTTGGCCCAGCTGTAGAAGTGGTTGGCATGGCTGCTGAAGTGGTAGGCTCAGCCAGAGAAGTGGTTGACCAAGCTGTTGAAGCAATTGACTCAGCAGTTGAAGTGGTTGGCTCAGCAGTTGAAGTGGTTGGCTGAGCTGTTGGAGTGATTGACTCAGCTGTTCTAGTGATAAGCTCGGCCATTGAAGTGGTTTGCTCAGCTGTTGAAGAGGTAATCTCAGCTGTTGCAGTTGTTGGCTCAGCTGGTGAAGTCGTAATCTCAACTGTTGTAGTGATATTCTCAGCTGTTGAAGTGGTTGGCTCACCTGTTAAAGTGGTTGGCTCAGCAGTTGCAGTGATTTGTTCGGCTGTTGAAGTGGTTGGCTCAGCTGTTGAAGTTGTATGTCCAACTGTTGAAGTGGTTGACTCAGCTGTTGAAGTGGTACGCTCAGCTGTTGAAGTGGTTGGCTCAGTTGTTAAAGTGGTTGGCTCAGCAGGTGTAGTGGTTTGTTCGGCTGTTGAAGTGGTTGGCTCAGCTATTGATGTTGTTGGCCCAGCTGTTGAAGTGGTTGGCTCAGGTATCGAAACGGTTGGCTCAGCGGTTGAAATGGTATTTTCAGCTGTTGAAACGGTTGACTCAGTTATTGAAGTCATTATCTCAGCTGTTGAAGTCGTTATCTCAGCTGTTGAAGTCGTAATCTCAGCTGTTGTATTGATAGGCTCAGCTGTTGAAGTGGTTGGCTCACCTGTTAAAGTGGTTTGCTCAGTAGTTGTAGTGGTTTGTTCGGCTGTTGAAGTGGTTAGCACAGCCACTGAAGTAGTTGGCTCAGCTGTTGAAGCAGTTGACTCAGTTGTTGAAGTCGTTATCTCAGCTGTTGATGTCGTTATTTCAGCTGTTGTAGTGGTAGGCTCAGCTGTTGAAGTGGTTTGCTCAGCTGTTGAAGTGGTTGGCTCAGCTGTTGAAGTGGTCAATTCAGCTGTTGAAATTTCTTGCTCACCTATTGAAGTGGTTGGCCCAGCTGTTGAAGTGGTTGGCTCAGCTGTTGAAGTGGTTGGCTCAGCTGTTGAAGTTGTTGGCTGAGCTGTTGAAGTGGTAGGCTCAGCTGTTGAGGTGGTTGGCTCACCTGTTAAAGTGGTTGACTCAGCAGTTGTAGTGGTTTGTTCAGCTGTTGAATCGGTTGGCTCAGCTGTTGAAGTTGTTTGCCCAACTGTTGAAGTGGTTGGCTCAGCTGTTGAAGTGGTAGGCTCAGCTGTTGAAGTGGTTGGCTCAGCTGTTAAAGTGGTTGGCTCAGCAGTTGTAGTGGTTTGTTCGGCTGTTGAAGTGGTTGGCTCAGCTATTGATGTTGTTGGCCCCGCTGTTGAAGTGGTTGGCTCAGGTGTCGAAACGGTTGGCTCAGCCGTTGAAATGGTAGTCTCAGCTGTTGAAACCGTTGACTCAGTTGTTGAAGTCGTTATCTCAGCTGTTGAAGTCATTATCTCAGCTTTTGTAGTGATAGGCTCAGCTGTTGAAGTGGTTGGCTCGGCTGTTAAAGTGGTTGGCTCAGCAGTTGTAGTGGTTTGTCTGGCTGTTGAAGTGGTTGGCTCAGCTATTGATGGTGTTGACCCAGCTGTTGAAGTGGTTGGCTCAGGTGTCGAAACGGTTGGCTCAGCGGTTGAAGTGGTAGTCTCAGCTGTTGAAACGGTTGACTCTGTTGTTGAAGTCGTTATCTCAGCTGTTGAAGTCGTTATCTCAGCTGTTGTAGTGATAGGCTCAGCTGTTGCAGTGGTTGGCTCACCTGTTAAAGTGGTTGGCTCAGCAGTTGTAGTGGCTTGTTTGGCTGTTGAAGCTTTTGGCTCAGCCGTTAAAGTGGTTTGCCCAACTGTTGAAGAGGTTGGCTCAGCTGTTGAAGTGGTTGGCTCAGCTGTTGAAGTCGTTGGCTCAGCTGCAGAAGTGGTTGGCTCAGTAATTGTAGTGGTTTGTTCAGCTGTTGAATCAGTTGGCTCAGCCATTGAAGTGGTTTATCCAACTGTTGAAGTGGTTTGTTCGGCTGTTGAAGTGGTTGGCTCAGCTATTGATGTTGTTGGCCCAGCTTTTGAAGTGGTTGGCTCAGGTATCGAAACGGTTGGCTCAGCGGTTGAACTGGTATTTTCAGCTGTTGAAACGGTTGACTCAGTTGTTGAAGTCATTATCTCAGCTGTTGAAGTCGTTATCTCAGCTGTTGAAGTCGTAATCTCAGCTGTTGTAGTGATAGGCTCAGCTGTTGAAGTGGTTGGCTCACCTGTTAAAGTGGTTTGCTCAGTAGTTGTAGTGGTTTGTTCGGCTGTTGAAGTGGTTAGCACAGCCACTGAAGTAGTTGGCTCAGCTGTTGAAGCAGTTGACTCAGTTGTTGAAGTCGTTATCTCAGCTGTTGATGTCGTTATTTCAGCTGTTGTAGTGGTAGGCTCAGCTTTTGAAGTGGTTTGCTCAGCTGTTGAAGTGGTTGGCTCAGCTGTTGAAGTGGTCAATTCAGCTGTTGAAATTTCTTGCTCACCTATTGAAGTGGTTGGCCCAGCTGTTGAAGTGGTTGGCTCAGCTGTTGAAGTGGTTGGCTCAGCTGTTGAAGTTGTTGGCTGAGCTGTTGAAGTGGTAGGCTCAGCTGTTGAGGTGGTTGGCTCACCTGTTAAAGTGGTTGACTCAGCAGTTGTAGTGGTTTGTTCAGCTGTTGAATCGGTTGGCTCAGCTGTTGAAGTTGTTTGCCCAACTGTTGAAGTGGTTGGCTCAGCTGTTGAAGTGGTAGG
Organism: Platynereis dumerilii; assembly: GCA_026936325.1. NCBI lineage: Eukaryota > Metazoa > Annelida > Polychaeta > Phyllodocida > Nereididae > Platynereis > Platynereis dumerilii. Next base: position 7,171,513 of record JAPTHN010000022.1, on the reverse strand, counting down.
CTCAGCTGTTGAAGTGGTTGGCTCAGCTGTTAAAGTGGTTGGCTCAGCAGTTGTAGTGGTTTGTTCGGCTGTTGAAGTGGTTGGCTCAGCTATTGATGTTGTTGGCCCCGCTGTTGAAGTGGTTGGCTCAGGTGTCGAAACGGTTGGCTCAGCCGTTGAAATGGTAGTCTCAGCTGTTGAAACCGTTGACTCAGTTGTTGAAGTCGTTATCTCAGCTGTTGAAGTCATTATCTCAGCTTTTGTAGTGATAGGCTCAGCTGTTGAAGTGGTTGGCTCGGCTGTTAAAGTGGTTGGCTCAGCAGTTGTAGTGGTTTGTCTGGCTGTTGAAGTGGTTGGCTCAGCTATTGATGGTGTTGACCCAGCTGTTGAAGTGGTTGGCTCAGGTGTCGAAACGGTTGGCTCAGCGGTTGAAGTGGTAGTCTCAGCTGTTGAAACGGTTGACTCTGTTGTTGAAGTAGTTATCTCAGCTGTTGAAGTCGTTATCTCAGCTGTTGTAGTGATAGGCTCAGCTGTTGCAGTGGTTGGCTCACCTGTTAAAGTGGTTGGCTCAGCAGTTGTAGTGGTTTGTTTGGCTGTTGAAGCTTTTGGCTCAGCCGTTAAAGTGGTTTGCCCAACTGTTCAAGAGGTTGGCTCAGCTGTTGAAGTGGTTGGCTCAGCTGTTGAAGTCGTTGGCTCAGCTGCAGAAGTGGTTGGCTCAGTAATTGTAGTGGTTTGTTCAGCTGTTGAATCAGTTGGCTCAGCCATTGAAGTGGTTTATCCAACTGTTGAAGTGGTTTGTTCGGCTGTTGAAGTGGTTGGCTCAGCTATTGATGTTGTTGGCCCAGCTTTTGAAGTGGTTGGCTCAGGTATCGAAACGGTTGGCTCAGCGGTTGAACTGGTATTTTCAGCTGTTGAAACGGTTGACTCAGTTGTTGAAGTCATTATCTCAGCTGTTGAAGTCGTTATCTCAGCTGTTGAAGTCGTAATCTCAGCTGTTGTAGTGATAGGCTCAGCTGTTGAAGTGGTTGGCTCACCTGTTAAAGTGGTTTGCTCAGTAGTTGTAGTGGTTTGTTCGGCTGTTGAAGTGGTTAGCACAGCCACTGAAGTAGTTGGCTCAGCTGTTGAAGCAGTTGACTCAGTTGTTGAAGTCGTTATCTCAGCTGTTGATGTCGTTATTTCAGCTGTTGTAGTGGTAGGCTCAGCTGTTGAAGTGGTTTGCTCAGCTGTTGAAGTGGTTGGCTCAGCTGTTGAAGTGGTCAATTCAGCTGTTGAAATTTCTTGCTCACCTATTGAAGTGGTTGGCCCAGCTGTTGAAGTGGTTGGCTCAGCTGTTGAAGTGGTTGGCTCGGCTGTTGAAGTTGTTGGCTGAGCTGTTGAAGTGGTAGGCTCAGCTGTTGAGGTGGTTGGCTCACCTGTTAAAGTGGTTGACTCAGCAGTTGTAGTGGTTTGTTCAGCTGTTGAATCGGTTGGCTCAGCTGTTGAAGTTGTTTGCCCAACTGTTGAAGTGGTTGGCTCAGCTGTTGAAGTGGTAGGCTCAGCTGTTGAAGTGGTTGGCTCAGCTGTTAAAGTGGTTGGCTCAGCAGTTGTAGTGGTTTGTTCGGCTGTTGAAGTGGTTGGCTCAGCTATTGATGTTGTTGGCCCCGCTGTTGAAGTGGTTGGCTCAGGTGTCGAAACGGTTGGCTCAGCCGTTGAAATGGTAGTCTCAGCTGTTGAAACCGTTGACTCAGTTGTTGAAGTCGTTATCTCAGCTGTTGAAGTCATTATCTCAGCTTTTGTAGTGATAGGCTCAGCTGTTGAAGTGGTTGGCTCACCTGTTAAAGTGGTTGGCTCAGCAGTTGTAGTGGTTTGTCTGGCTGTTGAAGTGGTTGGCTCAGCTATTGATGGTGTTGACCCAGCTGTTGAAGTGGTTGGCTCAGGTGTCGAAACGGTTGGCTCAGCGGTTGAAGTGGTAGTCTCAGCTGTTGAAACGGTTGACTCTGTTGTTGAAGTCGTTATCTCAGCTGTTGAAGTCGTTATCTCAGCTGTTGTAGTGATAGGCTCAGCTGTTGCAGTGGTTGGCTCACCTGTTAAAGTGGTTGGCTCAGCAGTTGTAGTGGTTTGTTTGGCTGTTGAAGCTTTTGGCTCAGCCGTTAAAGTGGTTTGCCCAACTGTTGAAGAGGTTGGCTCAGCTGTTGAAGTCGTTGGCTCAGCTGCAGAAGTGGTTGGCTCAGTAATTGTAGTGGTTTGTTCAGCTGTTGAATCAGCTGGCTCAGCCATTGAAGTGGTTTATACAACTGTTGAAGTGGTTTGCTCAGCTGTTGAAGTGGATGGCTCAGCTATTGATGTTGTCGACCCAGCTGTTGAAGTGGTTGGCTCAGCTGTTAAAGTGGTTGGCTCAGCAGTTGTAGTGTTTTGTTCAGCTGTTGAAGTGGTTGGCTCAGCTATTGATGTTGTTGGCCCCGCTGTTGAAGTGGTTGGCTCAGGTGTCGAAACAGTTGGCTCAGCCGTTGAAATGGTAGTCTCAGCTGTTGAAACCGTTGACTCAGTTGTTGAAGTCGTTATCTCAGCTGTTGAAGTCATTATCTCAGCTGTTGTAGTGATAGGCTCAGCTGTTGAAGTGGTTGGCTCAGCTGTTAAAGTGGTTGGCTCAGCAGTTGTAGTGGTTTGTCTGGCTGTTGAAGTGGTTGGCTCAGCTATTGATGTTGTTGGCCCAGCTGTTGAAGTTGTTGGCTCAGGTGTCGAAACGGTTGGCTCAACGGTTGAAATGGTATTCTCAGCTGTTGAAACGGTTGACTCAGTTGTTGAAGTCAGTATCTCAGCTGTTGAAGTCGTTATCTCAGCTGTTGAAGTCGTTATCTCAGCTGTTGTAGTGATAGGCTCAGCTGTTGAAGTGGTTGGCTCACCTGTTAAAGTGATTGGCTCAGCTGTTATAGTTGTTATCTCAGCTGTTGTCGTGATAGGCTCAGCTGTTGAAGTGGTTGGCTCACCTGTTAAAGTGGTTGGCTCAGCAGATGTAGTGGTTTGTTCGGCTGTTGAAGTGGTTGGCTCAGCTATTGATGTTGTTGGCCCAGCTGTTGAAGTTGTTGGCTCAGGTGTCGAAACGGTTGGCTCAACGGTTGAAATGGTATTCTCAGCTGTTGAAACGGTTGACTCAGTTGTTGAAGTCAGTATCTCAGCTGTTGAAGTCGTTATCTCAGCTGTTGAAGTCGTTATCTCAGCTGTTGTAGTGATAGGCTCAGCTGTTGAAGTGGTTGGTTCAGCTGTTGAAGTGGTTGTCTCAGCAGTTGTAGTGGTTTGTTCAGTGGTTGAAGCGGTTGGCTCAGTCGCTGAAGTAGTTTGCCCAACTATTGACGTGGTTTGCTCAGCTGTTGAAATGGTTGACTCAGCTGTTGAAGCAGTTGGCTCAGCAGTTGACCTGGTTTGTTCAGCTGTTGAACTGGTAGGCTCAGCTTTTGTAGTTGTTGGCTCAGATGTTGCTGTTATTGGTCCAGTTGTTGAAGTGTTTGGCCCAGCTGTAGAAGTGGTTGGCATGGCTGCTGAAGTGGTAGGCTCAGCCAGAGAAGTGGTTGACCAAGCTGTTGAAACAATTGACTCAGCAGTTGAAGTGGTTGGCTCAGCAGTTGAAGTGGTTGGCTGAGCTGTTGGAGTGATTGACTCAGCTGTTCTAGTGATAAGCTCGGCCATTGAAGTGGTTTGCTCAGCTGTTGAAGAGGTAATCTCAGCTGTTGCAGTTGTTGGCTCAGCTGGTGAAGTCGTAATCTCAACTGTTGTAGTGATATTCTCAGCTGTTGAAGTGGTTGGCTCCCCTGTTAAAGTGGTTGGCTCAGCAGTTGCAGTGGTTTGTTCGGCTGTTGAAGTGGTTGGCTCAGCTGTTGAAGTTGTATGTCCAACTGTTGAAGTGGTTGACTCAGCTGTTGAAGTGGTACGCTCAGCTGTTGAAGTGGTTGGCTCAGTTGTTAAAGTGGTTGGCTCAGCAGGTGTAGTGGTTTGTTCGGCTGTTGAAGTGGTTGGCTCAGCTATTGATGTTGTTGGCCCAGCTGTTGAAGTGGTTGGCTCAGGTATCGAAACGGTTGGCTCAGCGGTTGAAATGGTATTTTCAGCTGTTGAAACGGTTGACTCAGTTATTGAAGTCATTATCTCAGCTGTTGAAGTCGTTATCTCAGCTGTTGAAGTCGTAATCTCAGCTGTTGTAGTGATAGGCTCAGCTGTTGAAGTGGTTGGCTCACCTGTTAAAGTGGTTTGCTCAGTAGTTGTAGTGGTTTGTTCGGCTGTTGAAGTGGTTAGCACAGCCACTGAAGTAGTTGGCTCAGCTGTTGAAGCAGTTGACTCACTTGTTGAAGTCGTTATCTCAGCTGTTGATGTCGTTATTTCAGCTGTTGTAGTGGTAGGCTCAGCTGTTGAAGTGGTTTGCTCAGCTGTTGAAGTGGTTGGCTCAGCTGTTGAAGTGGTCAATTCAGCTGTTGAAATTTCTTGCTCACCTATTGAAGTGGTTGGCCCAGCTGTTGAAGTGGTTGGCTCAGCTGTTGAAGTGGTTGGCTCAGCTGTTGAAGTTGTTGGCTCAGATGCAGAAGTGGTTTTCTCAGTAATTGTAGTGGTGTGTTCAGCTGTTGAATCAGTTGGCTCAGCCATTGAAGTGGTTTGTACAACTGTTGAAGTGGTTTGCTCAGCTGTGGAAGTGGTTGGCTCAGCTATTGATGTTGTCGACCCAGCTGTTGAAGTGGTTGGCTCAGGTGTAGAAACAGTAGGCTCAGCTGTTGAAGTGGTTGACTCAGTTATTGAAGTCATTATCTCAGCTGTTGAAGTCGTTATCTCAGCTGTTGTTGGCTCAGGTGTCGAAATGGTTGGCTCAGCGGTTGAAGTGGTAGTCTCAGCTGTTGAAGCAGTTGACTCAGTTGTTAAAGTCATTATCTCCGCTGTTGAAGTCGTTATCTCAGCTGTTGTAGTGATAGGCTTAGCTGTTGAAGTGGTTGGCTCACCTGTTTAAGTGGTTGGCTCAGCAGTTGTAGTGGTTTGTTCGGCTGTTGAAGTGGTTGGCTCAGCTATTGATGTTGTTGGCCCGGCTGTTGAAGTGGTTGGCTCAGGTGTCGAAACGGTTGGCTCAGCGGTTGAAATGGTAGTCTCAGCTGTTGAAACGGTTGACTCAGTTGTTGAAGTCGTTATCTCAGCTGTTGAAGTCGTTATCTCAGCTGTTGTAGTGATAGCCTCAGCTGTTGAGGTGGTTGGCTCACCTGTTAAAGTGGTTGGCTCAGCAGTTGTAGTGGTTTGTTCGGCTGTTGAATCGGTTGGTTCAGCCGTTGAAGTGGTTTGCCCAACTGTTGAAGTGGTTGGCTCAGCTGTTGAAGTGGTAGGCTCAGCTGTTGAAGTGGTTGGCTCAGCTGTTAAAGTGGTTAGCTCAGCAGTTGTAGTGGTTTGTTCAGCTGTTGAAGTGGTTGGCTCAGCTATTGATGTTGTTGGCCCCGCTGTTGAAGTGGTTGGCTCAGGTGTCGAAACGGTTGGCTCAGCAGTTGAAATGGTAGTCTCAGCTGTTGAAACCGTTGACTCAGTTGTTGAAGTCGTTATCCCAGCTGTTGAAGTCGTTATGTCAGCTGTTGTAGTGATAGGCTCAGCTGTTGAAGTGGTTGGCTCACCTGTTAAAGTGGTTGGCTCAGCAGTTGTAGTGGTTTGTACGGCTGTTGAAGTAGTTGGCTCAGCTATTGATGTTGCTGGCCCCGCTGTTGAAGTGGTTGGCTCAGGTGTCGAAACGGTTGGCTTAGCCGTTGAAGTGGTTGTCTCAGCGGTTGAAACGGTTGACTCTGTTGTTGAAGTCGTTATCTCAGCTGTTGAAGTTGTTATCTCAGCTGTTTTAGTGATAGGCTCAGCTGTTGAAGTGGTTGGCTCACCTGTTAAAGTGGTTTGCTCAGCAGTTGTAGTGGTTTGTTTGGCTGTTGAAGCGGTTGGCCCAGCCGTTGAAGTGGTTTGCCCAACTGTTGAAGTGGTTGGCTCAGCTGTTGAAGTGGTTGATTCGGACGTTGTAATTTCTTGCTCAGTTGAAGTGGTTGGCTCAGCCGCTGAAGTGGTTTGCCCAGCTGTTGAAGCGGTTGGCTCAGTTGTTGAAGTGATTGGCTCAGCTGTTGAAGTGGTTAGCACAGCCACTGAAATAGTTGGCTCAGCTGTTGAAGCAGTTGACTCAGTTGTTGAAGTCGTTATCTCAGCTGTTGATGTCGTTATCTCAGCTGTTGTAGTGGTAGGCTCAGCTGTTGAAGTGGTTGTCTCAGCTGTTGAAGTGGTTGGCTCAGCTGTTGCTGTTGTTGGCTCAGCTGTTGTTGTGGTTGGCCCAGATGTTGAAGTGGCTGGCTTAGCTGTTGAAGTGGTCAATTCAGCTGTTGAAATTTCTTGCTCACCCATTGAAGTGGTTGGCCCAGCTGTTGAAGTGGTTGGCTCAGCTGTTGATGTTATTGACTTAGCTGCTGAAGTGGTTGGCTCAGCTGCTGAAGTGGTTGGCTCAGCAATTGAAGTGGTTTGTCCAACTGTTGTAGTGGTTTGTTCAGCTGTTGAAGCGGTTGGCTCAGCCATTGAAGTGGTTTGCCCATCTGCTGAAGTGGTTTGCTCAGCTGTTGAAGTGGTTGGCTCAGGCAGAGAAGTGGTTGACCCAGCTGTTGAAGCAGTTGGCTCAACAGTTGAAATGGTTGATGCAGCCATTGAAGTGGTTGGCTCAACTGTTGAAGTCATTATCTCAGCTGTTGTTGTGGTTGGCTCAGCAGCTAAAGTGGTTGGCTCAGCTGTTAAAGTGGTTGGCTTGGCTGTTGAAGTGGTTTGTTCAGCTGTAGAACTGGTAGGCTCAGCTTTTGTAGTTGTTGGCTCAGATGTTGCTGTTATTGGCCCAGTTGTTGAAGTGCTTGCCCCAGCCGTAGAAGTGGTTGGCTCAGCCAGTGCAGTGGTAGTCCCAGCTGTTGAAGCATTTGGCTCAGCAGTTGAAGTGGTTGACTCAGCTGTTGTAGTGGTAGGCTCAGCCGTTGAAGTGGTTGACACAGCTGTTGCTGCTGTTGGCTCAGCTGTTGTTGTGTTTTGCTCAGCTGTTGAAGTGGTTGGCTCAGCCACTGAAGTGGTTGATTTAGCTGTTGAAATTTCTTTCTCACCTGTTGAAATTGTTATCTCAGCTGTTGAAGTCGTTATCGCAGCTGTTGTAGTGATAGACTCAGCTGTTGAAGTGGTTGGCACAGCAGTTGTAGTGGTTTGTTCAGCTGTTGAAGCGGTTGGCTCAGCCGTTGAAATGGTTTGCCCAACTGTTGAAGTGGTTGGCTCAGCTATTGAACTGGTTGATTTGGATGTTAAAATTCCTTGCTCAGTTGAAGTGGTTGGCTCAGCCACTGAAGTGGTTGGCTCAGCTGTTGAAGCGGTTGGCTCAGCTGTTGAAGTCGTTATCTCAGGTATTGTAGTGATAGGCTCAGCTGTTGAATTGGTTGGTTCAGCTGTTGAAGTGGATGCCTCAGCAGGTGTAGTAATTTGTTTAGCCGTTGAAACGCTTGGCTCAGTTGTTGAAGTCGCTATCTCAGCTGTTGTGGTGATGGGCTCAGCTGTTGAAGTGGCTGGCTCAGCTGTTGAAGTGGTTGGCTTAGCTGTTGAAGTTGTTTGTTCAGCTCTTGTACTGGTAGGCTCAGCTTCTGCGGTTGTTGGCTCAGATGTTGCTGTTGTTTGCCCAGTTGCTGAAGTGCTTGGTCCAGCTGTAGATGTGGTTGGCCCAGCTGTTGAAGTGGTTGGTTCAGCTGTTGAACTGGTTGGCTGAGCTTCTGCGGTTGTTGGCTCAGCTGTTGATGTGGATGGCCCAAATGTGGAAGTGGTTGGCTTTGCTGTTAAAGTGCTTGGCCCAGGTATAGATGCGGTTGGCCCAGCTGCTAAAGCGGTAGGCTCAGCTACTGAAGTGGTTGGCCCAGCTGTTGAAGTGGTTGGCTCAATTGTTGAAGTGGCTGTTGAAGTGGTTGGCTCAGCTATTGAAGTGGTTTGCCCAACTGTTGTAGTGGTTTGCTCAGCTGTTGAATTGGTTGGCTTAGATGTAGAAGTGGTTGGCCCAGCTGTTGAAGTTGTTGACCCGGCTGTTGTAGTGGTAGGTTCGTCCGTTGAAGTGGTTGGTCCAGCTGTTGAAGTTGTTGTCTCAGCTGTTGTAGTGATAGGCTCAGCTGTAGAACTGGTTATCTCAGATGTAGAAGTGGTTGGCCTAGCAGTAGAAGTGGTTGGCTCAGCTGTTGAAGCAGTTGCCTCTGCTGTTGAAGCAGTTGGCTCAGCTGTTAAAGTGGTAGGCTCAGGTGTTGAAGTATTCGGCTCAGCTGCTGTGGTGGTTGGCTCAGATGTTGAAGCAGTTGGCGCATCTGTTGATGTTGTCGAGCTGTTGAAGTGATTGGCCCAGAAGTAGAAGTTTTTGGCTCAGCCATTGTGGTGTTAGGCTCAGCCATTGAAATGGTTGGCCCAGTTGTTGAAGTGATTGGCACAGCTGGTGTGGTAGTTGGCTCAGCCACTGAAGTGGTTGGAACACTTATTGGCGTGGTTGGCCCAGCTGTTGAAGTGGTTTTCTCAGCTGTTGAATTGGTTTGCTTAGCTGTTGAAGTGGTTCGCCCAGCTGTTGAGGTGGTTGGCCCTGCTGTTGAATTGGTTTGCTTAGCTGTTGAAGTAGTTGGCCCAGCTGTTGAAGTGGTTGGCCCTGCTTTTGAATTGGTTGGCTCAGCTGTTGAAGTGGTTGGCCCAGCTGTTGTGTAGGTTGTCAATTCATCATCTGAGACAAATCAGTAACACAATTTGTGATATCAATTGCTCACATACAGTGGGGGAAAAAGTGTATGACCACCTGCCATAATTTCTGTTTGGAGCATTGTTAGGTTAATCTGGTCATATTTTAATTGAGAGGGAGTTCAAAAATTTGGTTTAAGACTCTTTATGTAACATAGTTATATAAAATTCCCAATAGTTGGTAGAAATAAGTAATTCACCCCTTTGTTTGGAAAGGGTTTATTAGCAGATTTTTAAAACAAACCATTGAATATTTATTGTTTTCAAAAACCTATTTTCATTGTATGATTTCATTTGCATGCCATGAAGAATTTTCCTGAAGATGCACAGTTGAGAAAAATAAAATAAAGACACCATTGTACATAAAACATGGCATTTTTTAGGATAGCAGACATGCAGACGCCTACACTTTCCTCAATATAGTCACTATACAGACCTCTTGAACTCCTCATTCATTGCTCTGTACAGATGTCGGCTAAGCTCAGAATTACTGCCCTTACAGACACCTGCATTTTACAGTTATAGTTCTATACAGACAACTGAGTAGTGCTCACATTTGCTCTGTCCATCTGTTATTCATTCTAAAAACATAACGTGCACAAGGCACTTTAAAGCGGACCTTGTTGCGTGCAGTGAGAATGTGGCATTAAATTGTAGGGGAGAGCGGGGCAAAGTGAGACGGCGGGCACAGTGAGACAAAGCCCGTAGCGTCTAACTGGTACTGTTTACAGATCAACCCTCTTTTGTATAGTACAAAAAGTAAGTAAGCGAGAGACTGTCCTATTATCCTGAATGCCTACACAGCATATTGAAAGTGGAATTTCAATATTTAGGTTATTGGCCAGTAAAAGTTAATAATTTTGCTAAACAATTTTTTGTTATAATTCCCAAGAAAAATAGTATAATGCAAATCAATTGCCAGGGATTCAAACCTTGATTATTTGTCTTAGTTTAGTGAGACAATGAACCACAATACAGGCATCCAGTACGCAGGATTCAAATTTTTATAAAGAGAGCTGCGAGGGGCACAGTGAGACAGTTTGAGATGGGGTACAGTGAGACATCGCAAAATACACTCGAAACGACCTAAATGTAATGCATAGCTCACAATTCACTATTAAAAACAAAATGCCTCCTATAAACTACTGATTTTAGCGATTCATACCCAAAGAGAAGCATCCGAAAAATTTTTAATTAGTATGTAACAGGTGCGGCAGGTTAAATAAGTCGTGCATGTGTCCTGTGCGATGACGTTTGGATATATGATAAAAAAAGGACCTAAAAAATAACATAGCCAGCTGCTTTTATATGTGTATAGTAGTTTCTGTAGCAACAATTGATAGAGCAATTCTGCAGTTCCTGAGTATTGGCGGGTTATGGCAGCAGATGCCCTGTGTCACTGTGCCCCGCCTGCTGTCTCACTGTGCCTCGCCCATGGGGCACAGTGAGACACTTTACGAGCATGGACGAAACTCAAAAGTTCTCCAAACCTGTAAAAGGTAGGCACCTGAAACTAATGGACAATATACCCAATGTCATTATCTAAAATGTGGACCTGATCTCATTTAACTCGTTACTGCCAAAATTTTGGAACACTTGAAAATAAAAGAAGTGTCTCACTGTGCCCCGCTCTCCCCTAAATATGTTAATAAAAATGAGAAACTTAATTATAGGTCACCCTCTCCGCAGGTCCAAAATTAACATGGGAAATAGGAAAACCCACAAATACTTGACTCCAAAGCGCTGGGTAGGACCATAGCTTGACAACAGTAGTTGATTAGTGACAGGGATTAAGAACATGGCAGTGTACATGAATTTGAAGAAAACTGTATGCCATTGGACAGTTGATACCGAGCTAAGGGCACTTTCATGTTTGATGGTACATGGGTAGTGATTGAGGTAATGATGAAAATAAGTAATCCAAAATGTGAATTCACGAAAAGGCTTTATACATAGAAAAGTGTCAAATCATCAAATATACAAATAAGTGTAACAAATACAAATATGGGTAACAAATACAAAATTTCCTTTTTTGAAAATTTCATACATTTATTAATGGGAAATTATCAATGAAAATAATGGGGGGAAATGCAAAATTTTCTTGCACAAGATCTCTTACACATTAATAATTGTGTATCCATCGTGTTTGACAGTAAATGGAAGGTATAGAAAGTTTACTTTGACGTTATTCTTTGTAAGTTTCAGTACCAATTTTTTTGGATATGATTAAGGTAGACGAATTACAAGATTATTTGTATATATATATATACTAGAAATCACCCATTAGGGAACAGGGTATTTAAAAGGAAATGGAAAAAAAAGGCTGTAGGCCTTTGTATCGACCTGTCTGTTTATCTATCTCTATCTTTCTATTTATCTATATAGATCTATCTATCCATGTATCTGTCTTGCCATCTATTATGTAGGTATGCTGGCAATTGTAGATGTATATTGGTGTGCATAAGGGAAGGGTATGTGAAACAGATGGACACTACTGTGTTGAAGGGGTGAAATTCCCCCAAGTTGTGGGCCTACCTTAGCCCGTTGCAAGACATCTTGTAGGCCTATTTATTTACGCAGTATTGACCTTTTTTCCGCTTTCCTTGTGTATTCATATCAGTACCTAGGATAAACATTTGTAAGTCTTTGGTCAGTACAATGGAGTGAAAAGGTGTAACATTTGGGGCATGAGCGATGCTGTGCCATTAGGTGTGCTTGTTTCAACTGGATTGACATCAATGAAATGAATAACTGAGTTGCATTATTTTAGTAAGGGGCCGACCAGATGATCTTTGGGGGGGGGCTATGGATATTTGGTGAAAAAAAAAAGATTGTTTCCCACTTGACACTGAAAAAAAAAGTTTGTTCAGCACATGGAAATAAAAAAAAAGTTTGTTTTCACCTGTAGCTAGGGTACCGTAATGTTAAAATTCCGATAAAAAAGTTTGTCGCGCTTTAGCAAGCAAAAAAATTGTTCGTCGACGCGCCGCGAACGAAAAAAAAAGTTTGTCACGGGGGTTAAGTCCATAGCCCCCCCCCAACTAGCATCTGGTCAGCCCCTAAGAGTGAATTGGTCAGTAGGCCTACGCAATGATTTAGTTTGAAGATGACAGGGAATTTTGAAAGTGAATTGCATTCAATCTAAAATATTTCAGACAAAATTGTTTTTTTAGATTCAAAATGGTTTTTTGAAAAACCAAATTTCAATGCAAAAAACCAACATGGATTTTTTTAAAAACCATTTTGAATCTAAAAAACCAATTTTGTCCCGACATTTTTTAGAGTGAATGATTTAGTTTGAAGATGATAGGTAGGTGTGAAAGTGAATTGCATTTGAGAGTGTCAGTGTTGCCAGAACAAAGCTTGTGTTCAGACTGGAAGAATAATCACGAAGAGAATGGCATACTTGCTGGGGCCACAGAGAAAAGTACAGCTGAATGGAACATAAAAAGGCTACATGAACATGTTTTGAAGGTTGGTCATGTTCTTGGTATTAATCAAGGGAAACATGAATACGATATTGACAATGTCACTTAAGGTTCTGACACTGACAGCAAGATTATCGTGGTATGATCGACGCACTTTAAACGACGATATCTCTGGATGTATTTACCCAAGATCAACTTTTGTTAGCACATTAAATCACCTGCCAGGAGGCTGCAAACCCGACTGTTATTGTGGCCAGTCACAGGTTCATAGTTTCAAAAGCCGAGCTGTTGCATCGCAATAAAAACTCTCACATAGTTGTTGTTTTCCTGCAGCATTCACGTGCGCTTGGGGATTTCTTTATGGGGGAATGTCCTAGGGGACGCATATGCTGTCATTCATTACTTACTATAGAATACGGTTAAAGGCCTGTTTCACAATATTGCGGAATATGAGCATGTAAAACGCGTAATACCTTCAAACAACAATAATATTTGTAGAAAATGGGTGGTTTCTGCACTAATATTTTGCAAATCAAGGCCTGAGAATAGCCTGAAAGTTTCGTGAAGCTATGTTCAAAAGTTTCTGTTTCAAGTAGTCCAAAATTGGCAAAATTAGCCCATAATTTGTGACATGAGAAATGTAAGAGATTTGCTTCTGTTGCAGTTCCTATCAAAATGTATATATAGAAAACTGAACTGCTATTACAAATGGCCTCTGGTACCTTACAAAACGTCCAAATACATTTTTGTAGATTTAACACCAGTGACCCATCTCTCGGCTACATATTAGCACACAGTGTACTTGTAATTTTGCGGTGTCCCGAAATGATGCGCCACTTTATTCTCAAGTGTATGCAGTGTTTACAATATATTCAATTGATTTTGCTATTTTGTGTTGCCTAATAATCTGTATTAGTTTGTCAGCTTGCCCAATGTGCAATAAATGCACACATGAATTGTGGTAACCCTTACGATTGCTGGTTTTTTTTTCGTGTCCCGCTGGAGGGTGTAAGTAATGGCAGTTTTGAAGGCTCCTCGTTGCCTGTTTAAATGATCCAGCCACTTGTTAACACATGTGCTGATTTAGTGTCCACTGATACATCATTGTGTGCTTTTTTAGTTTTCTGTGCCAGTTTTTCTGCTTTATTCTGCAAAAGTTGAAATGTGTCCCGTCCCGTAAGTAATGTCCCGTAAGTAATGTCCCGTAAGTAACGCTTTTCTGTTTTTTGACTCTGGGCTCAACAAAGACTTGTGTAATGATTTTTACATTGTGCATATTTCAAAAATAGGCTGATTTGCACTTTTTAAGCACATAAAATAGATAAGCCAGCCCAAAACATTGGGCAACTGCAGCTTTGGAGCATAATGCAGGGTATTCCAAATTCATTAAAGCTGTCATAAGTGACTGGAGTGATTAAATTAAAATTAAGACCCACTTTAGTAATTGGACATTTCAGCCATAAATGTCATCCAAGATGCTGTATCTTCAATTGTTTGCAATGAAACAACGGCGACAAGGGGCCATAGCCACAAATTTGCTAAGCCTCAGGCTAACACTACCATTAGACTAAATACTTTCTCCCACAGGGTGATAAACGACTGGAACAACCTGAGACAAGAGACTATTGACTGTAAAACACTAAATTCTTTTAAGAACGCGCTGTCAAAAGAGTTGGCAAAGCACCCAGACAAATACTTAGACATATAATGGTGGACGGAAACTCTAATCTTATATGTAGTTATTTCCTTTCTTTTAGTCTCATTCCTACCTGAGTATTTTCTGTTTCATTTTATATTTCCTGCACATATTATTTTTGTCACTTCCCAGCTGCTACGGTAATATGGCACCCCCCATGTTTCTGTTAGGGGACAGTCGGGTCAGGGACCTAACACCCACTAATCTGCCAATAGCCAGATCATGGTCTGTATCAGGGGCCAAATTCCGAGACCTGCAAGACACTATAGAGGGCGAATTTAGCAACTTAATAGAAAATTTCGATGATCCACCGCTTACGTACATATCTGCTGGAATCTGTAATCTGACGCACAGGCTGAGAAGGGACTATGAGGGGGGACAAATTGACGAGGTTATTGTCCTGCCAGAAGAAAACTGTGATGAAACAGTTCAGACAACAATAAATGATATTAAAGACCTTCAAAGGCACATTACCAGTCAAGGAGCAATACCTGTAATCTGTACCATCTATCCCATGAGCATCATTGACTGGAATCAAAGTCGATTAGATCAAGGCAGAACCAGTATATTATGTGAAGCTGAAAATTACCAAGAAATGCAGGCCAACCTTCATTATATGTTGGATCAGGTGAATGGGGCCATCATAGCTGCAAACCGTAACTTCACAGTGAAGACCCCCCAACTGGATAAGTGTCTCTACCACCACAGGGGCAAGTCCCGCAGTGCCAGCGCGAAGTACAATCTCTTAGTGGATGGATGCCATCCATCTACCAAATTAATAAAAGACATCTGTAAATCACTAAAGAGCACTATGGCATTAAACTCCCACAGAGACTTGGAAGACTAAAACGAAAAAAAAAAAAAAGGAAAAAAAATTTTAGTATCCCGTGGTTGCCACAGACCCGGATCGTATAATGATTTATAGAATCTAACTGTTCGGTATATGGAATTAAATTGATCTCACTTTTCTTTTCATATTAACATGTTGTTCCTCTTTTTTGTTCCATCTCAGTGGTCGCTACAGACCTAGAAGTCATAAATAAACTCATAAGTAAATTTGCTGTCAACCTCTGTGGTCGCTACAGACCCGGAGGAAATAATTACTGCTGTTAGTGATTTCTTTATCGATCATCATTTCACGTAATACCACCCCTTCCTCATCACCTCTACACCCCCATGGTATTTTACTCTCAGTCCATCATCCTTTGTGGTCGCTACAGACCCGGAGGTAGTAATTTCTTGGTTTGTGAATCCTTCTCATCGATGATCATCATTTCAAGTTTCTTCCCATCGCCATTTCATCTCTGTGGTCGCTACAGATCCAGAAGCCATAAAAATTAATATCATTACTCTGTCATCCTTTGTGGTCACTACAGACCCGGAGGAAATGATCTATGTATTTGATGGGAATATCTTAACATCAATTTTGAATATAAATATTTGTCTCAGTTGATTAGCATTTCAAGTTGTTCATGTTAGCACTTTTGTCATCATCGCCATTCTCATCACTGTGGTCGCTACAGACCCAGAAAACCATAACTGATTATCTAATGATATCAATAGCTTGTTATCCTTTGTGGTCGCTACAGACCCGGAGGAAAAGATAACTAATGGTATTATTATTTTATTGTTTTGTCACCCTTTGTGGTCGCTATAGACCCGAATATGGGGTTTCATCTTTAAATTGTTTTACACTCGCATCAACACACAAACCACCTCCTTTGAGTGCTGCACTTTGTTATTTTAAGGGGCACAAGTTCCTCAGCGTTAAACAAAAAAAATCATATGGGTCCTCGCTCGGCGCCAACTTGATACCTATACCTTGTGGTCTCTTGGACCCAGGGAAAGCTGTAAAACATAAAAAATAATTAAATAAACATCGGTCTCAGTGGTCTCTCGGACCCTACCCTTGATCCCTTTAAGAAAACAGCGCAATATTGTGCAATTTTTTAAAAATCTTTTGACGGCGAGAGAGGGGCGTATGCCCAACTGTTTGGCACAAAAACAAAAAAGGTTTTCGTTGTTTGTTTTACTTATTTTACTGGGTGGTAGGAGTTACTGTCAGTATTAGCTGTTATACTACATTTTTGTGTTCAGTTTTACCAGTATTTATTTATTTGCCTATTTACGTGTTTTAATCTATATTTATTTATTCAAGCTATTTAATTCTATTCATGTAATTAATTAATTAATTTATTTATTTGTTTTCTCCTAAAAGAAAGAAAGGTGGTCTACCGAGAGGAGAGCCCACCGACGCAAGAGTCAAAACTGATGGGATAACAACCGAAAGGTTTCGTCCCCAACCATCTACATCTACATCTACATCTTGTGAAGGCGCCTGTGACGAATGTGAAAACCAATTCTTTTGGGACCATCCAACATTGTTATTTATCCTACTAAAGCTATGTACATACAGTATTATGTTTTGTAGAATTGCTCTCACCTCGCATGTTTTGGGTGGCTTTATATAATTTTATTTCCTGATGATTTGTTTTTTCAATTTATGCAATTAACATCAAATATCTTTGTATGACACATCCAAGAGTTGGGTTTTCTAATTAAATAACAATGCTGCAGGCCTATAGGCCGTACAGGCCAATATACTAGTGAGAATTTTAGTTCAGATCAATGTCAAACTGACTGTTAACATGCTTAGGGCTAAATATTTGCAGAAAAATTCAATATATTGCAGTTATCATTTGCAAGCAGTATCGGGACACATGTCGCGTAAGTAACATGGTTTACCTTAAAGTTTTTACCTAGACTTTGGGTACTGACAGTAATTTTTCAATTCACCATTTGTATTTTTTTTGGTCTTTACATGTGGGATGACATCTGTTAAGACCAATATGCCATGAAATTATACAGTTTTGTCCTGAAAAAATCAAAATCAAATTTTGGTTAAAGAATTTTTATGCTTATTTTGAGATATTGTCTGTCTCCACTTTTTCCAAAGGCAGCAAAGCTCCAATCTTGTTACTTTTTGTGTCGACTAACTAATAGTCAGCTGCCAGCAAGGCGAAGAGAATTTTCCAATGAAGTATATATGTCCTGTGATGCAAAAAAAGAGAGGAAAAATGACAAATATAATTGATACTTTCAAGATGTGTTCATCAAATGAAGGGAAAAAGTGCCTATGCCTCAAATTTGCCAAAATCATAAGCCTGACAGTTATAGCTTACCTAAATAATACGGATGTTTTGGAAATAATAAAGTTTATTTTTTGACCTCCATATCACACTTTGTCCCGCAATAGCGTTAGACAGGCCTAAATCGATTGCCCTTGCCAGGCAGTTTACTATGGGATCAAGATGTACCAAAAGTTGAATGTTTCACGAGGAGGCCCATCACATGATACATGGTAAATGGCATAATGATTGAAGAGGGCAGGCAGCAGAATCTTGACCCAAAAGATTTTGCAGAATTTCAATCTCAGTAGCGGCTCCTCTTAGGTAAGAGGTCAGCTAAAAACCTTAAGGTTAGGGGAAGTTTACTTATATTGGACCACCTGACTTCATTGATCCATTTGTCACACACAGTTATACCTAAGAGATCACTTATTGGACCAATAAAATGATATTGTCTGAAAATTTTATTTAAAAAGCTCAATCCCAAGGACCGAAACCATAATGATTTTGTTTTCTAAATTTTCAAATCTGCAAAACTCAAATTTTCTAATTGTCCCGTAAAATTCAAAAGCAGAGTTGCTGTGCCAATTTTTCTGCTTTTAGACTAAAATTTTGTGTCTGTTTGGACATTCTTTAAATTGGGGCAATTGTTTTGGGCATAACTTGTTGGTAATGCCATGTTTTATTCGGAAAACTGAAATGTGATAAAAAGTCCTAATGTAGACAGGAAATGGTCGCAGGTGAATTATTTTTATCTCCACCATGAAAGCAGAGCTCCCATTGGCTGAGAGCAGGTCACATGTCACATGACGTCAGTGATTTCTTACCTGGAGTGGTTGTGGGAGGTTGTGTTGGCGCTTGCGTTGGAGCTGCTGTTGAGGTTGCTTCTGCATCCACTTCACAAACTGTTAGTGTAAGATTGCCTAAGACTGAGTTAAAAAAATCAACAGATGACGCATCAAATGATCGGTTGCCACTTGTGAAATCACCAATACCAACTGTTATGATTGTGCAATTTTCTTCCAGGAGATCCGACTCAAGTTCAGTTTCATTTATTTCTCTAGTCGGTTGGCCACCAGTGACTAATAGGCAAGCATTGGGCACATTTGGCCTGTCGCCCAGAGGCACAAGTACTTCATTTCGGGTTTTTCTAAAGGCAGCTGCCATATTGGTTAGTCCACCTGGCCCCGGGATCTCATCTATGGCTGAGGATAAATCGTCAATGTTGTTGTGTTGGTCCAGAGTGAAGACCAGTGTTGCCGTAGTATTGTAAGTAACTGCACCGAAGCGCACTTTATCTGGACCCACGTCAAAACCCTGCACAAAGTTGACGAGGCTCTGTTTGAACATTGGAAAATTATTGCCAATACTTCCAGAGGTGTCTATAAGCAGGACCACATCCAAAACCATGCGGCAGACTGAAAAAAAAATTGTCATCAACATTTTAATTGTTCGGTTCACAACATGTCACCCTGTTTGCAAATGTTATTGGACACCCCTGGGCCACCCCTGGGCCACCCCTGTGCCACCACTGGGCCATCCCTGGGCCATCCCTGGGCCACCCCTGGGACACCCCTGGGACACAAGTACAACAATGAGGAAATGATCATAAAAAAAATTGTTATTAAAGGTATCCACTAAAACCATGTGTAAAAATTTTAGTCCTGAAATTTGCTTGCATGTCATTAAATAATTCAGTAAATTTGTATTCTATACCATTTCTTGCAAACTCATGTTTCACAGCAGGCAGCTACATAACAGAAGCATGTCTCGTACTATAATCACGTCTTGTCAAGTTCACCAGGATTGGCAATCTCTTGAAAATATTTAGGCACAGGACCTTTGATAAACCGATAACATAGTTTGTAGTCATGCAGTGCACATATTTCTTCCAATTTCAAAATATTCAACTCTTTGAAAAGGACATTCACATGAGCATTACATTTGTTTCAAATAATTTTGTAATAATTCCTACTGCTTCTTTCTGCAATTGGAATACAGTCTAAGAAGGCTAGCCCCATGGAGTTATGCCATAATTGAAATACGCACAAGGCTCATCATTGAAAGACCCCCTTAAACTTGTCAAATTTTACCTTATTAAATCAATAACCATTTTCACATCCCAAATACATTTGTCAGCTGGGTTGCTGTGCTTTTGGTCTGCAGCCATGTTTATTTTCGAAAGCAAAGTCCTCCCACAGGTGTTGCCGCATGCATATACCACACCCCTGGTGAAAATTTTTGGCATAAGTAAAATAGGGATTTTCTTCTTCTTCTTCTTCCTTGTGAGCACAGACACCCAGGGGCGTATAATCGTGCTGTTGTACTGCGCGTGCGTAGCAGTGGACGTGCTGTTTAAAAACGTAGCCTAGTGGTAAATATCCCACAATAGGCAGTGTAGTTCTGGCAAAATACCATGTGATTCAAACCATGTGATTCATCGTTGTGAACCACGTGAAAGAAGTCCTGACGTTGCTATGTAAACAATGGACAGTAAAGTGATGACGTCACAATGTTTTGAGGCTCTGATTGGTCCGTGTGGTCGCTAGGGATATTTTTGTCACCATTCAAACAAAATAGAGCCGTTTGAGATCACTCTAATTTTTTTACTGGAGGTTTATTTTTATTGTTGGACATAAATAAATCTCAATGGGAGTGTGGTTCACAGCAATGAACCTCACTCATGTCAGGTCCGCTGCAGAATAATAATATTCATACGCAACCTGACATTCATTAGGTTCATTGCTATGAACCACACTCCCATTAAGTTTTATCATAGTACGACTTGTTGTGTCCGTCCTTTCAAAAAACTCTCTATCCATTTCTGGTGTTTCCCTCTTATGCCAAAATGCTCCAGCTTGTGTAACAATCTTCCATGTGGGACCTTATCAAACGCTTTCGCAAAGTTGAGTGGGATCACATCGACTTGTCCAGCGTCGTCAAGTGTCTTCGCTAAATCGTTGATGGTTAGAATTACCTGGGTCTAACAGGACCTTCTCTTGCAAAATCCATGTTGCACATCTGTGAGTAGATGGTGTTTGTCCAGGTGTCGCATGATATTGCTGCATAGTATGTGCTCACACAATTTTAGTTGGTATACATAGGTAGACGTGTGGGGAGTCGGGGTATGGAGGTAGTCCTGCTCTTGTTTAGATTACAAATAATAATGGGCCTAATATAACTTTCCATTCATTGATATGATGAATTAATAAATCCATAGAATTTTAGTTAGAACCTGTGATCCAGTGTGTCAAAGGCTTTTGAAACAAATCAGTAATAAGTGTATTTTTTTTATAACCACCAAGTGGCCAGTGGCGTAACTAGGGGTCTCCAGCAGGGGGAGGGGGGGTACCTGGGGGGCACGCGATTCTCTGGGGGGGTTATCCATAATACTAGTTGTATATTTTAGCCAAGGTTGAAAAGTTCATATGGGGGTACCTGGGGGGCACAGGTTCAATATGGGGGCACGTGCCCCCCCGCCCCTCCCCATAGGGACGCCTGGTCTTTCCCAAAGCTTTCCCTGATTGTTTCATCAAGCAAAATAATAGCAGAAAAAAAAATTACTTAAAGATATATACTCACTTATGCTGCTGTTCATCTGAGGTTGTGAGTCCTGAGCTGTAGCTCTGTAAACAGAGGAAAATGTGAAATTTAAAACCAAGAATTTTTGACTGGTGGGGATTCAAGGAAAAAATAGATAGTATATATAGTTCCCCTCCCCCCCCTCCAAAAGGCTGGAAACACTAAGATTAGAGCAATAAGGCTAAGAAATAATTGGGCAGATTATAAAATAATCAAGCAATTTCATTTGAAACGGTATATTAAATCTAGATCATAGATTCAGGCAGATGTCGCTTGCTGTACAAAAAGTTTACACATGGTATGCTTATTGAGGCACTAAAGTGACTTGGTGTAATCATCAGCATGAATGTAAAATGAAAATTATTCCTATTTACAGCAAGAAATATTTTTATCTACAAAAGGAAATACACTCACAAAGTCAAAACCATTATACCAATCATCAACATCACTCGAAATCTGCCTGTACAAGTTGCCATCATCGATATCATTTAATCGCATTTCTGCTAACTTGTGTCAGGCCGTCGCACAAGGAGTTCTTACTGTAGTTTAAATATATGCATGAGTTTTTGGACTTGCTACGCAGTACTTTAACTTAATCTGATTGGTTTGTGGACTGCTATCAACCAATCAGATCAAGCTAAAGTACTACATCGTGATTGGCCACAGCAAATCATGTTTATCGAATTGATATAGAGTAGCATGGGGCATGGGGCCCCCTTAACTTTGAGGTGCTATTGGACCCATCTTTTATGGTTAATTATTGGAATGCTAATGCAGTTAGAAAGGCCTGGCTTGACTCCACTTACAACGTTGCTCCACCACTAAGTACTGTAACATAGCATACTCCCAGAATAAAATAGGCTAACACAAAAGCTTTAATACCTGTTAAGTCAGTGTCAACCTTGTTCCACCGACCACAGTGTCACTGTATTACATAGAAGATATATATATGCTAAAGAGTTCATTTTTCATAACTTGTATTGATTGATTTTTATTCAAAATAATCCAGTGAAATTAGAAATTGAGTACAGTAATGTGGCTTTCATGTCTCATGAAAATATGTTACCTTCTCCTGATAGAGTTTTATCATGCCCATTTTGGACTAAGGTGGTTAGTTGAAAACACATTTAAGTAATCAACTCGTTCTATGTGACCTACTACATAACCAAAATTAACTCAAAATATGCCCAATCTGCCTTATTTGTCCATAAGTTCTGCTTCTATCAGCAAAATACGTGACTGCCATGACGCTATGAGATGGTAACGTATGCTACCGTACTCAGTGGTTGAGCAGTGTACAACTATTGAAACAAGTCTATCTATTTAGATATCATAGTTACAACAGCATTGGTCTATCTGGGGCTTCTTGCCCCGCACTACTCTGACTGATATTCTTAGAAGCCTTATCTATGGGAATATCCTGTTATCATAAACATTGCACAATTTTCCTTGGCGAAATTGAATGCTTGGTTACTGACGACACTTGCATGTTTAAAGTATTTGAGTTAATATATGCACAGAACCATTAAGACTCCACATGGTGGATTATTGTAATTTCCAAATGACGTCCAAAATGAACATTTGAAGGAGACTTTATTATAATTGCTGATTAATTTCACAATCATTTACCACATGACTGATGACTTGTTTAGATTTATCAAAGAAATCTGTGTATTTGTCACGACCCAGACAGGATTTATGACTTTCAAAATAAACAAGACAGGTTATAAATATGTATGTGTTAAGTCAACATTGTTTCATAAATTTTACGCCAGTTTGTATATGCAGAATGGAGGTGAGCATTGATTTCAGAATTTGCTAATGTTGCGAAGGATGCCTTATGAATGTGAGATAGGTAATCGATGATTGAAACTCCCAGCTCCATTGAACTCAAGTCCAGGATACTTTAAGTGAAAACAAGCCCTTCACAGTCAATTGGTAAGTACCTGCGTCAACCACGTCATATGTATGGATTATTTTTATAAATACCGCCAGTGATGAAGCCGAGGCCAGGATGTCCGAGACCGAGCACGAGGCATGAGCCTCAGAGACCCAGACTGAGACCGAGACTGAGACCGAGACTGAGACTGAGACCGAGACTGAGACCGAGACTGAGACCGAGACTGAGACCGAGACTGAGACCGAGACTGAGACCGAGACTGAGACCGAGACTGAGACCGAGACTGAGACCGAGACTGAGACCGAGACCGAGACTGAGACCGAGACTGAGACCGAGACTGAGACCAAGGCATTAGCAATCGAGACCGAGACCAAAAATTATGGTTAACTGCCAAACTATTGTAGTTTGATACATTATTAACATTCATTTAAAAAATGAGCCCGAGACGGGACCTATACCACCTGAAACTAAATGATCATACAAACATTTTAACGTGAAAACGAAAAAAATCTGTTGGGAATTTTTTGAGAAATTGAAGTTTTAAAAATCTGGTTTATCCCACCACTTGAATACAAATGAAATGACATATAAAACAATTAACAAGCTTGAAAATATGATGAAACCTGTTGACTATGCTCTGTCATGCATTTCAAACAAGTTTCGGCGATGATTTAAAATAATATTTACTCACTTTATTGAAATAAATGTGACAACTTGTTTATAACACACAGTAAGAATGCAAAAATGCTGAAAGTAAAATCTCCCCGATTTTCAGTCTTTGGTTGCTGAAATCTGAAGCATTATCCTTAGTATGGATATGTGAAGCTTTATAAAGCTTTCGAAAAGTTAAAGCCTAAAATTTATAAAAATGTTACTAGTAAGCTGACACTCATAAGAAAGATTAATCACAATTCAGTAGTGATTCCTAATTAGCCTATTTACTTTATGGTATAACATCTACGTGCAGGAGTTCAGATATAGGGCAAGGTGGCAGCACAAAATGACGCATGTTAATATGTATGGTGACATATCAGGTCACGACAAGCAAACTACATGCAAATATCTTCATAGATTTGTGCAGGCAGCAACCATTTCCCTTACACATAATGCATATTAAGACCTAAATATGCATATATATAGTTCAAATAAAGTAAAATTCAAAAGTTTTGCTACATTTCTTCAAATCATCAACTGTTGGATAGCCTGTCAAAGTAGGCATCGCAGTTATCAACGCCCTGTGTGGAAAATTGAGCAAGATGTTTGCTACACTTTTCCAGGTATACCTTGTACCTGTCTTATCGAAATGAGTACTCTGGTGGTTTTTACTGGATGTAAGAATTTCTTTGATTGGAAAGAATTAAGGGAGTTATCAAAGCTTGCTTGACAATTTGCTTGTATGACATCCTGGAATGCAATAAAACAGCTGTAGTAAGGCTCCATATTTTCTGTACAACATATTGGACAGGATATTAAGGGATTCTCAAGATCAGCAATTGGATAAATTAATTTTCCCTAAAGGTCAGACTGCAAATTTAGTCTTTCACGGCGTTAAACTACACATAGGTCTATGTTTGGACTGGTAATTCCAATTCAGAAAGAGCCCAATATTTGTTACTTAAGTAACGCCATTCTTTTAGTGTGAAATATCTAATTTGACTCATAGGCCCTGCAAGATATCAATCACACAATGTTAACAGGCACATTAATTTCAAGATTAAGGAATAAGATAGACTAGGTAGATACATCGTACATGCCTCTTAGATTACTTTAAATCATATGTCAGCGAGACATACAGGCCTATGGTGTATCATGAAAAATCAGTACATTGCCTAATTATTCTGATGATCACTTGCACAAAACAAAAATAACATTAACATTACACATGGCCAGATATTGATGTTATAAACTTTACTAGAAAACTACATCACGATCATTAGTGACAACAAATGATGGAGTCAATTTGGCTCTGGAAAATGCGGAAATGCAAAAATAATTTACAAAAAAACAAGACTGAACATCATTGATTATTATTCGTCAGAGTAACAGTGGCTGTTACTGTTATCGTACAGCCGCAAAAAAGTATTTGTAGTCGTCATTGTTTAGGTAGTTGTTGCTTCAGACCAAGAAAGGTCATGCTTTCTGCAGTTACAATTCTTCAGTTCAGTTGGTGGAGCATCCACATCTGGTCAGTGCAAGCAATTCACTTGGTGCAGCTTCAGCATTTAGTTATAAGACAAGGAACAAGGGTGTCAAAAGTCCCATTCTCATACAAACATCCATTGACAACTGGACTTTAGTAAATCAAATCATATTTAATTTTAAAAGTTCAGTGAGACAAATATGGAACATCAGCATATGACTGAGTTCCCATGCAAAGGTTGCTAATTTAAACCTTTTTCTGCAAATAGGAATGGAAATGTGTACTCTTTTTAAGCCACACCTTTCATCTGGGGAAGCATATCATTTCTAGCTTGCTCTTGACTGAAGAGATAACAAAAAAATAGTATTGATGTCTGTGACAGATTTGCTGTCTTAAAGTGCAGTCATAAATGTTCAATTGCATCAATCATGTGTGGTTAATTCTCCATTGTCCAACAAGCAACCTAGACCGCTATGCCTGTTTGGATCACCAGTTATGTAAATTATAACTCGATGTTACTGGCTCTGCAGCTATTTCGACTGATATTAGCATCTGTCAGGGGCAGACGCTACAATGAAATAAGGCTGTCGGACCATATCAATGTACTACCATCCTCTTAATATTCGCCAGCTTCTTTCAATTCAAACTGGTGTCACTGTTGAATCATTTCAGTACATTAACTGGTAATATCAGCTTTGCTTCAGTGCAGCCCACATTTTGTACAATGGTATAAGTATATATGATCTACCTCTGTCCTTGACACCAGTCTTCAGCCACCCCAGTTCATATGTATAATACTGTCTGCTGTTTAAATGAAGGGACAGGAGAGGCAGGAGATATCAAAGAGGATGAATCCACAACAGGCGCAGTGGTGTCCCTGTGGGGGGACACAGGGGGCACGTGCCCCATCTTGGACCTTTGCCCCACCAGGTGCCCCCCCACATGAACTTTTCAACCTTGGCTAAAATATACAACTAGTATTATTGGTGCCCCCCAGAGAATCACGTGCCCCCCAGGTACCCCCCCCCCCCGCTCGAGACCCCCCAGGAACGCCACTAAACAGGCATCGACCAATTTTCTTCATAAAGCTTAAATCAAATCAATTTCAAGGGAACAGATAGTTCAGTTATTTTCTTGGGTTCCCAGACAACATCAGGCACAAGGTTTTCTCACAGAATGTGTGTCCCTTTATTTTTTAGTAAGAAGCAAATAAGGCGTGATGCTAGTGACGCAATATTGGAGACAGTGACACAACAACCTCCTGCTCTAATACAGAATATTACTTCAGCTATTGCTGACCAGATTTTAGAAGATTGACAGTCAAGTCTCCATGTATGGAAGAGTTTAATTGAATCAGAATCCTGTACTAGTTTTTGTGATGCGATCTTTCAAAGAAAGTGTTTTGGTGGAGACAGGCCATTTTCAGGGGGGTTGGCCACTTCAATGCTATTTTTGGATGGGATAAAAATATTCTGCCACATATTTTTTGTTATAAGTTTTGCTAATATCCTTGTCTATGACAAATGACAACAGGAGGTCCTCTATTGGTCTTTCTGCCATCATGAATTATTGTTAAACACTGGAGACAAGAATTTCAGACTTATCAAATTTTGACCCAAATACAAAGCCATGACATTGTAGTGGTCATCATCCTGGCTTGCTTTTCTCTGTAAGTTATTATTAAAGGTTATCCGTTGATTTCTTAATCAAAATGTTTCTTTCTTAATCTTGATGAACTATATGCAAAATCATGTTAGTTCTTTATCATGAAAATTGCTTCGACATCGCAAGTCGTTTATTTCTAAGATAATAAGACTTTTGTGAAGTTTCAAAATTTAAGTAAACAGTGACTTATATATGTATATATGTAGATGTGGGCGGATATTTCTAACAGCTGTGGACCAATCTAACGTAGAAATCGTGATGATTCCTTACATTGCACTAATTTCTTTCACTAATACATAAATCCATCCGTAAAACGAAGGAAATTGGCTTAGAAATGGCCATAAAAACAAGATATCTAATTAATAAACAATATATACATGGTCACTGTGTTTATCTGTGGTATCTGTAAATGGGGCATTTACATACTTACGCAATTCATTTGTTACAAAGAACCTGAGGATCAAATTTTCTGCTAATCTATTTATATTAATATGTGATAAATTCAAAAACAAGGGGGGTAGGGTAACTTTTATCGCTTGAAAGTTGAATAGCAGAAAAAGTACCCATCACAGGGCCATGAATGTGACACCACTGGCAAGCTGCGAATGAGGGGCAGTTTTTCAGTTTAAACCATGCTGACATCTGCATTAGAACTGAAGTTCTGGAGAGATTTGTAATTATGCCCGACTGAAAATGAAGTGAATTTTCCATGAAAAATGACTATATATTCCTTATAAATCACAAAATAAAGAAACAATGTAACATTTTTCAGTTTATTAACATGCAATCAATTATTCTGTACATATCTTAACAATTTCAGTTTGATCCAGTCACTATTATGCCCTCAGAACTCAATATTTGGAATTTTCAAGAATTTTGTCCGTAACAGGACATATGGCCGCATTACCGGGTTATGCACCACAGTAGATGAGTAAACCCACCCTGGCCATATGCAGGCTAGGGTATCCCAACATCATCAAGTATCAAACTAAAACTTTTTTTAATCTCCTCTTCTGCTATTCTCATTCTGATGATGGTCATTGCTTGATCGAAAATTAAATGAAAATGAAACTTTCACTATATGGAGTAATTTTCTTCGTTGTTTATGTAAAGTTTATCAGTGGTTTGTGTGGATTTTGGAAACTAAAACTACTCAGGGGTGTTTACTGAAACTTTTTCTAAGCCTCTTTTGAGAATTGACTTCTGCACGAGGATTAGTTAAACAAGTTTTTCAACATCTGGTAGGTGTAAAATCTGTAAAAACATTAGAGGCAGCCCCAAATAAGTGGGTCCTGAGACCATCACACAGATTGCATTTAAAGTTACCCAGAATGATAGGTGGGATTGGACCAAAAGTTTCTTTAATTTTTACATGATGTTGTGTATCCTGCTCATGTTGATAAGAGTGCAAAATTTTTAGACGTACAAATATTTTTTCTCATTGATATGACCAATAAATGCACTAAATGACCCCTAGATTGTATTTCGGTTACGCACGGAAAATATTATCTGTCTTGCTAGCTATCAACTTTGTGATGTCACCACCATTTTAAGAATTTGCTAACTTTTAACTATATATTTATAACAATGGATTTTGTAACGTCATCAATAATCAATGTGCCAGAGGATCAAGATACTATCAAGAAAAATAATATAAAATATCTAAATAATTTATGTAGTGAAAGAAATACATTAATAAAGTAGTCAAAATTTTAAAGATCACAATTTTCTACCATAACACACATAATACCACTGGGGTATTTAGCAGGGGATTTTATCATTCGGAGCAACTTTAATAATGACACGGGTCTCTGTCTCAGTGTCGGAGTGACACATTTAGGACACAGTCTCATCTCCACTGGGCTGCGCCTCTGATCCTCCCTGTCGATGAAGTGTAAAATTATTAATTTGTGCAAGAAGTGGTTGAAACTTTGTTGAATTTGTCACAAAACGTTTTTTTAAGCCTTCATACTAGCAGACAGCCAAATTTAGCAAAGCTGTTCTTCATTGGGTTCTTCAAGGTAAAATAAAAATTGAAAACAAATATAAATTCTAAAACAGAAGCTGCGCAGCAGCAAACCTTCAGCGAATAACAGAAATACACCATAAAATCGGTGTGTTTACCAAATTGCATAGGTATGCAGTAGTGGTCAAGTCTTGGCCTTCAACTATCTTAATTTGCCTGCTGCCCTGCCGTCTTCCCATCTGCTTGCCAGGGTTTGTAAAACCAGGGAATGGCCGTAATAGACTATTTTTTGCATATTGTGGTACAGTTTCATGCACGTACTAAGTACAGGTTATATGAGCTGTTGGTTGGAAACAAAAAATAAAATGCTTTTACATATTTTTCTAGTTTTTCCAATCTTTCAAAAGTGTTGAATACACACCAAAAAGCACTGCTACATTGCATAGGTTTTAAGTTTTGACTCCGATACGCAAAAAAAAATTTAATATTTTTTTTCCAATATTACAAAAAGTATAGAATATAATTATATTAGTCAGAGCATGAAAAAGCACAACTAGACCATATAAACCATATATATACCAAACCTTATCCATGTATATGCAATAGTCTTGAGTCAGAAACAAAAAAAAAAATTTTTTTTTCAATATTTCAAAAAGTATATATATAATGTTTCCACCCAACATTTCAAAAGACACAACTAGATCTTATAGGCCATATGTGTGCAAACTTTATCCGTGTACATGCACTAGTGACCGATAATAAAGTTGCTTTTTTCGCTGGGCCCATGCGGGGATGCCTTCAAATCAATCTTTATTGTTTTAAAACTCATATCCATACAGAGATTTCTGGATTTCAGACCTGCTACTAGCTGCCACTGCCACTTTTGAGTGAGAGGAAAAAATGACGTTTTGTGCACTTTCGCCTATTTGTGATATTTGTTAATTTTAACATGTCACAAGATAAGAAGTTGAAGATAACACCGCTAAACTGAGTATAAAGAGAGATTTAATTTGCATACCAACATTTACAGTCTGTGACAACCACAGAGATCAATTAAATATTTATTCTATTCTTTTGAATTATAATGATTACTCAACTATCAAAGACATAGTGTGGAAATAATGGCATACATTATGACTAGTCCTTTTCAAGAATCAATGACACTGTGTAGACTGTAGAATCATACAGTCAGACCAAGAATTATTCAGACGCTTGCTGTTTTGTGATTATCTTCAGGAATTACCAAGTAAACCAATGAAACATGCAATCGAAAACATCCTTGGCATTGCACATAACCTGCACAAAACAAATTTATTGCAAATTGGCAAGAAATGTGGTGAAACAAGCTACTTTTGTCAACTCAATGCACCAAAAATTATTCAGACAATTTAACAATGTTGTAGAAAGTGAACTATTTACAATCATTTTTTAGTATTTATATCAAAATAATGTTCATAATCTACCAAGGGACTATTATGACTGCATAGAATGACAGGAGGGACCATCAATTGAGAAAATTAGGAAAAATGTTGGAGATAAACATTACATCCAGTTTATCACATTTTCATGCCTCAAAAATGCCTTGTATTGATTCAAATTGCTTTAGTTTACCTTGAACTGTATTCTTAAAACTTTGAGTCACAATGTGAGACACTGGACGCTGCATACCAAGTTCAGTGCATTTTTGTATTTATTTGTCCAATTTTACCAAAACACAAACATGTCAATGTGGGACCAAAATCTGACAAATTTTCGGAAAGCAAGATTCATTATCTATTTCAAGCTATATTCCATGCATGGTCCGAACAGCAACTTAATGGGGCACATTGAACTTCATTTGGGAAGGGGGCAAAAATGTGGTTCTTCTGCCTCAATGATATTCCAATGCTATTCCAATGGAGATTGTTCCATGAAAGCACAATATAGTTTTAGTGTGGCATATCATTTGTAAACAACTGGCGTAAATGGGCTATCCTCTATATGCAATAGAGTGAACAACCTTAGGAAGGTCATGCAACTTTATTGTAGTGATTTGATGGATTGCAGTGGCTCAGTGGACAAGGATTCAGAAAGCAGCTGGAGCCAAAAACTAAAGGAAAATACCAAAGTGCATAAAATTTTTCAAGTAAGCCTGTGTTCCAATTTTATTTTGATAGAACAGTTTACAATTGTCATTTTATGATATTCTGAAATATTTCCAATTGATATCTAACAGATTTCAGGAACATTATGTGATAAACTGAATCAGATGTTTATCTCACATTTTCATCAACATTTTCTTAACTGATGATCACACCTGTCATCAAATATGGCCACAATCATCACATGGTAGTTTATTGGCAATATTTGGGATAAATATCTGTAAATAGTTAACTTTCTACATTTTTGTAAAAGTGTCTGAATAATTTCTGGTTCCTGATATCGACAAAAGTAACTATTTTCATCCGATTTTGTGACAGTTTGCAATAAATTTGTATTGGACGGGTTTCACTTAATACTAAAGATGATTTTAAATGCATGTTTCATTGCTTACTTTGTAATTCCTTCAAAATAATAACAAAACAGCAAGCGTCTGAATAATTCTTGCTTGACTGTATGAATGTTTTACTAATTTGCTAATCAGTAAGGGTCCAACTGAAATAATCGAGCTAAATCAGGATATATATATTATGGTAAACCTTGCACTTAAATGAATGTCTGTTATTTATGAATAATGTGCACTTCAATATTTCTAATTTGTAAATAATGAATTGCAAAAGTGCTGCAAATAAATGAATAAACTCTGAAGTTAAAGTTCTCTTGCAGCCTGCATGCATGGCGAGGTGGCAGTCCTGATAACTGTGTATGCATTTATATCAAATAATATTAGTCTGTGCTTCTGAGAATTGGAATTGATATTTTAGACGAGTAACTTCATAATAGCATCACAAATACAAGAACAAACTGAAAATTTGCAGCAAAATCATTAGTTATGGAGCAGAAAAATTGGAGAATGCATGGGTAGGACGAATCAGTAGATTTTGAAGTAGAAGTGCAGCAAAATAAAAATGTCAATATTGGAAATTTGAACGACTCAATTGTCTTGTTTAGACAATCCCAAGATCAGACATATTATAGTAAGTAAATAGTAAATAGTTTATTTGATATAGCATTGTCTTTGAAAAAACAAATAGTCAGATGCGCTTCACATATACAATAATATAAAATCGAAGTAAAATCGAATGTACAAATAAGATTTTCAGAATGTATAAATATGTATATATATACATATCACAAAATAGAAGGTAAAGCTAAAACTGAGTATATAAATGTGTCTTTAAAAGTTTTTGAAAAATGTGCTCATTTTCTGCCAGTTTGATGTTATTTGGAAGTGCATTCCACCACTGAGGTCCTCCGACATATTGACCCAATTATATTTTTGCGAATGTTTGATACTTATGTTCTACCAAACCTTGAGTACAATAGTGAAATATCAAGCAGTGAAAAACCTGTATCTGAATTAGAAACCCTGCAACTTGGCTATCTAAAACTTATGTTAGGTGTAAGAAAACAAGCACCAGCTCCGGCTGTTTATGGTAAAACTGGTAGATTTCCATTGCATGTTAGACAAAAAGTTAGGATGATTAATTATTGGATGAGATTAGAAAATATATCCCAAGATAGGCAGTGAAGTTCAGGCAAAAAAACCATGTGATTCACACCATGTGGTTCATCGTTGTGAACCACATGCATCTCGTCATCTGAAGTTGCTATGTAAAAAATGGGCAGTGAAGTGATAACGTCACAATGTTTTGACGCTCTGATTGGTCGGTGTGGTTGCTAGGGATCTTTCTGCAGCCATTCAAGCAAAATAGT
The DNA here is from genome assembly GCA_026936325.1 of Platynereis dumerilii. Lineage (NCBI taxonomy): Eukaryota > Metazoa > Annelida > Polychaeta > Phyllodocida > Nereididae > Platynereis > Platynereis dumerilii. The sequence continues at coordinate 7,139,438 of JAPTHN010000022.1, read as the reverse complement.
GCCTAGAGCTTGAAATTATTAACTATTTTTACTGGAGGTCTATTTTTATTGTGGGATATAAATAAAACTTAATGGGAGTGTGGTTCACAGCAATGAACCTCACTCATGTCAGGTCTGCTGCAGAATAAACACTCGTCCTTCGGACGTTGTATTCTTCCGCGACCTGACATTCATGAGTTTATTGCCGTGAACCACACTCCCATCAAGTTTTATTATAGCACCAGATGGCAGCCTGTTAAAGAAATGTTTACAAATTCAGAAAGATGATTTCATGAACAGAGTTAATGAAACTAATTGTTTAAGTAAAGTAATTAACATATTGAGTACTTGTAATATTGAATATAAAACCAGTAGCTTTACAAACTAAAGCATTGAAAGCCTATGTTGAACAGTGAAACTGGAACTTTATGAATTAGAGCAGGAACGAATATTCATATCCATAAATGATAGTGCCCGACAACCGGAACTTAGAACTTAAAAACTTTTTTAGACTGATTGCAGATAAGAGCCATATCTCATCAGGCTGCGACAAAAGTGCAAGGTGTCACCAAGATTGCCAGATTCAGGACAAGTTCTCACAGTTTACAAAGTGAAACAGGCCGACATCAAAACCAGAGATTCCTGCAGCAAATAGAATATGTGAAAGATGTTCATTAAATATGGTGGAGGATGAAATCCATTGACCTATTAAGTAGGTAAGTAATTTTATTTAGCCAAATAATGCAAATATATATCAATATACATGGAATGCAATTTGCTGCTCAGAGTTCAATTAAAAGCACAATAAAAAGATACAAAATAATGTATAGATGTAAAAGGTAAAAACAAAAAAGTTAGGTTGACTAGCAATACACAATAAATTACTTATGGATGATAATTAAAAACATGTACAACAGAAGGATAGATACTGTTTGTAAAACGCTTATTGCCAATAAAAGTTCTTAATCTTTTCCCAGATCTTAAAAATTCAAAGTTTTCGTTTGCTGTGTGATGAGTGTCCTTAATAATAGCATGAGTTCTCTTCAGCGTCCTTTCATTATATAGTTTGTCAAGTGATGGTAGAGGTGCATGGATGATTTTTTCCTGCAGTTCTTATGATGGATTTGAGTTTCCTGAAGTAATTTTGTGTTGTTGCCTCATACCAGACTAGAAAAAACCTTGTGAGAAGGCTCTCGATGGTGGCAAGATAAAAACGGACTAGAACTCTTTTTCAGGTGTCGTTCATGTTTTCCTGCCATTTCATATTTTCAGCGATATATGTCCCAAGGAATTTGAAGCTTTTAACTTGATTCACTGCCTGTCCATTGATGACCAGTTGTTCCTTAGAGTTCTTCAGTTTGCGGAAATCGATTGTGAGTTCTTTTGTCTTTGAGACATTAAGCAGCGGACTATTTTCGTCACACCAATTCACTGAACTATAGTTTGCCATGTCAATGAATCTTTAAGTGAAAACCTGTTCTCAACTGCTGCTAAATTCATCAACAATTTTTTATCTTTAAGTGATACTGACAAGTATATCAATAATAAAAATAAAGAACCTGACCTACTAAGTATATATTCTAGGGAAATTTTTACTTTAAAACAACATATCTCCTACTTCCACGTGGTCATACTATACACAATACATGATAATTACGGAAATAATAATAATCATCATGCAATATATACTTTTAGAGATGAATTAGTATTTTAAAATTCACTGAACAATTCAATACAGCAATGCTATTTATATTGAAGTAGCGTACAGGGTGGGCCCGCGAAACTTGCACTATTTGACAGATTTTCCTTTTTGTGGAAATGGAAGACTTAACTAATTCACAAAAATTCATATTAACAGGGCTCAGAAACAAGAGGATAAAGAATGGTTTTATGTCGTTTTGCTCATTTTATCTCCAACTGCCAATTCAACATGGCCACCAAAATTTGAAAGTACATGCAAAAAAGTTCTCTCGTGTCTGACGGCCGTTCTCCATTATGATAGTCTAAATGATGACAATACCTTGGTGGGAGAACCTGTTGATGCCCTGCTTTAATATTCCCACAAAATAGTTTTCGCATTGACTTTTATCAAGCCTTGGTGAGAGTCAGAAGTTTGCAGATCACGTATCAGTTGATCTAGCTTTTTTTAACTCTTGCGTTTTTTTGGTGTATTGCACTTCAGCAAAAGCCTTGATCCTCATAAAGATGACAAAACCACTGTGCCAAACTTTTCGTATAAAGTTTGTAACTTCTTGGGGCTTGACACCCATGTTTTATATGGATTTAAAATTAGCTCAATTTCATAAAAATCGTCTTTACACCTTTTTTTTTACCAATGTGGCTTTCTCTTGGTAACTTTTCCATGTTGCATGAACCTCCTGAAGTGGCTTGAATCTAAAGGATGTGTAAGTGGGATTTTAGAAACTTTCAAAATCGTGCTGTCACAGCCAGAATCAATGACCAGTCACTTTGCTGCTCATTGCATCACCAATTAATTTTCGAAACCAATGAGACTAATGGACATGAACGCCAATAATATTATTTTAATTTATGTCTTGTAGCACTCTACTCTGACTTGAACTTTTGAAAATATCCTCCCATAAAGTTTGGTGCAAGTTTCACGTCCCCACCCTGAATATGTAAATTTGATGACTGTCTTGTGAAAAGTGTACCAAAATATGAAATACCAAGTATTGTAACGAGTTAAATAAGATCAGGTCCACATTATAGGTAATGACGTTGGGTATATTTTCCAGTAGTTTCAGGTTCCTACCTTTTACAGGTTTCGGAGAAAATTTGAGTTACGTGCATGCTCGTGTGGGGCACAGTGAGACAGCAGGCAAGGCACAGTGAGACGCTGAGACAGGGCATCTGCTGCCATTACCACCGATCCTCGGGACCTGCGGAATCGTTCTATCAATTGTTGCTACAGAAACTACTGTTATGTACTCTCATAAAAGCAGCAGGCTAGGTATTTTTTCTAGGTCAGTTTTTGAGCATGTCTCAAAACTTCATCGCACAGGACACATGCACGACTTATTCAACCTGCCGCACCTGTTACATACCAGTCAAAATTCTTTCTGATGCTTCTCATTGGATATGACTCACTAAAATCAGTAGTTTATTGCAGGCATTTTTGTTTTTAGTAGTGAATTGTAAGTTACGCCTTACATTCAGGTTGTCTCGAGTGCACAACCAATGCAAATCGAGCCAGAAAACATTTTTTGCACTAAGCCCATCATAGTCCCATTTTTGTTGGTGTTCACATTTTGTTTGTCACATCCTTTTATTATAATATTTATTGGTTAGATTAGCTGATGTCTCAATAGAATTTTGCAAAAAGATATGTTTTCAGTTGCTTCTTGAAGTTATGCAGTGTCCTTGATTTCATACATTTTCAGGTAAGCCATTCCAAAGTATCGGTGATGAAAAGGAAAAGGCCCTATCCTCAAACTTGTTTTGATTTTGTGTGGCAGGTACCTCTAACAGCATTTTGCCATTGCTGCGGAGGTTCAGGTCATTTTCAAGTTTTGGTTGAATTAGAGTTTTTCCGTGATGCATTGCATTTATCCTAGAATGTGACTTTGAAAGCAGAACAACCATAATGTTAAATACACTGTGCTGGTTAAGCATTGCACAAAGACACTTGTTCAATATGTGCTGTCTTGCATTTAAAATAGTGAATAGGCAGGTGCCCGAGTATCTCCAAGATGTAGTGTCTCATCCAAGCACCGTGCATAAACACAACACAAGATCATCGTCAAATGGGAATCTCTTTGTGGAACATTGTCACATAAAATCGTTCTCCAAAAATGTCTGCCGAACGTGGAACAGCATTCCCATTGAAATTAGAAACGGAAGTGACTTTTTAAAATTTAAATGAGACTTGGCCAGGCATTTTTAAAAGAGCCTAAAAATGTTTTAAAATCAATCAATTTTATTTATCATTTTAATTACCCGTTTGTATATATTTTAAATTTTAATACATGTCCATTTTATATAATTCATCCATTGATTTGTATGTGTTGATAATTGTTCAAGAGGGCTCCAAGCCTAAACAGAATTGTATGCTGACTTTGGATAACCAATAAAACTTGTCTAAACTTGTCCATTTTTTCGTTGCATTTTCCTCTTCAAGAAAAGTTGGCTTGAAGGAAATATATTTTAGTGGCAGTTTGTTTGTTTCTGTGTCACTTATGTGTACAGATTGAGATTTATTGGTGATGTGTGATTTGAACCAATTTAAAGCAGAGCCGTTAATACCATTCTTGTCTCTCAACCTTTTCAAAAGAGTGTCATGATCAATTCTGTCAAACCCTGCCAATAAGTGTAATAGTACCAGCTTCGTGACTTCACCCGGCTCATGTTCATGAAAAAAGTTGTGTCCCAAGTTTGGACAATTGCCGAAATGTGAACATTTTTTGCAATGCACTCTTGCTGGACTTCTTTCCTGACAATTCGAAATCTATAACATTGTGGATGTGGTGTGTATTCTTCATGTTAGAGCCTCAGTCTAGTACTGTGTGAATCCCGAATTTGAAACAATCTTACAAATTGTGTCTGGCTCTTTGAAAAAACTTTCAAAATATTTCACCAAGGGGCTAATAAGCAGGCTAGAAAGGTTAAAAATAATTATCTTGAGTAGTTTAAAAGTTATGTGTCTTTTGAGAGGTGTGTGTTTTTAAACTTTAAAAAAACTTGTGTGAGCAGTTTACGTATCAACAGTGATATTCACAGATGTCAATAAGAGAATATACTATCATAGGAAGCAATAGGACTATCATAGAATGCAATAGGACATAAATTCAGAACTACAATTTATGGAGACAGATCCATTGCCACGCTAATAGATGTTTAAATAAAACGCACTCAGTGTTGTGGATCGGTCCACTGAAACCCATGAGTGGTCTGGAAGCAACAGGACTATCAGAGAATGCAATAGGACATAAATTCAGAACTACAATTTATGGAGACAGACCCATTCCCACGCTAATAGATGTTTAAATAAAACCCACTCAGTGTGGCGGATCAGTCCACTGAAACCCATAAGTGATCTGGCTGGCAGAGGCTGGCAGAGGCTGGTGGAGGAACTCACTAGTGACGAAGCAACGAGTTCCGCAGACTACGAGTCGGTTCCAGTGGACTGATCCACCAGCCTGAGTGGGTTTTATTTATATCTCACATTTTCTGCTATTAGTACATCCTATTTGGACATTTTAAATGCTCAAATATGGATAACTGGAAAAAAACTGATGACCTGATCACTTTGGTGGATGGATCTAATGTTTTAACAGTTGCCAAACCAATCAGATTAAACTGTTACATAAACAAATGACGAAGTGGGTGTGGTCAGACTGGTTGCTTCAAACAAAGCCAACAGAGTCACATGACTGCCGGTGACGTCACCAATGCTGATGATGTCATAGTGGTTCACTATTGTGTCGTCATGTGCTGCTGTTGTGATGTTATGTGTTCTGATTGTGACCTCATGTGTGATCTGAATTAGTGCCACAAATTAATAAAAAATGTAAATCAAGGATATTGGATCATATGCAAATTAAGGATGGTGGATCATATATGCAAATTAAGGATAGTGCATTTTCTCCCCGACGAGAGACCTCACTTCCACGAGAGACCGCTCACTGACCCCTGAAGGGGAGGTCTTATAATGCAGGGACTGCTGTATACATCTTTGCACACTAAAAATAAAATAAAACAGCAAACACATGATTTTATTGAGATAAATTTTATTTCCCCCAAGAAAGATATAATATATACATGTACCAACAAAATTGCACACATAATCAAAGACTTCATGAAGTTAACTAATGATATTATACAGTATCACTGAGTATAGGTAAAATCCCATAATTTGCTGTACCGGCCCTTTTCACCACAGGGATTTTTCACCAGATATTTGTTTTATTGTTTGTATATAACTATATAATTAAAAGGGAAGTCACCATTTCTTGTTGATCTGACACGTCTTAAATAGACTGGTCCTGAAGTGGCTATTCATAAGACTGGAGTCAATGAATTATGGAAAAGGCTAGCACACCTCGTCTTTCAGATCTGAAAGTTTCAGGGATCTGCAGTAAACCTAAGCGGCAGGGTCAGCAAGTGCATTTTTGTAAATTTTCTGGGCCAAATACGAATGGAAGCTGTTTCTTGAATTCTGGTATTCAGGGCTTTCAATCTGGTGAATACTTCATAGATGGGACTCAAAACAAAAAAAAAGGTACCTGGTTCGTTGAATATATTTGACATAACACACCACTAAAGTGCCCTCAATTTGCATCCAACTTCTGCTGTGTTTCTCATTTATTGTCTTCATCACAACAATTTCTAGTCCTTGCCAGCCATTGTTTACGTCATCCCGCATAAACAGACAAAGCTGCTCTCCAATTGGCTGATGAGAAAATTGACCAAGCATAGCAGCTCTCACCAAATTGCTGCTGGGATATTTTTTAAATGGCTACTGAGGAACATAATATCATGAAAGGCGGATATTAAAAGGCATTTCTTGGAAGATACGGGGGAAATAAAGTAAGTTGCACTGTGTCCATTTCAGCAAAACTAACTTATGAGGAAGTAAACTGAGATAATTGTTCTCCTTACTCCTTGATTTGGCAAGAAGACCTGATTTTTACCTGCATATTTGACGGAAACCTTGAAACATATTCTATTAGTCTTTCAAGTTTTTCACACTTTTCTGACCTAATATCCCACAATAGACAGTGAAGTTCTGGCAAACCATGTGATTCACACCATTTTGTTCATCGTTGTGAACCGCATGCATATAATTATTTGACGTTGTGATGTAAACAATGGATAGTGAAGTGATGACATCACAATGTTTTGACGCTCTCATTGGTTGGTGTGGTTGCTAGGGATCTTTTTAGGCCACTCAAACAAAATAGTGCCTCTTCAAATTATGGTTATTTTGGACTGGATGTCAATGTTTATTGTGGGATATAAATAAAACTTAATGGGAGTGTGATTCACAGCAATGAACCTCACTCAAGTCAGGTGCGCTGCAGAATAGACATTCGTCCTTCAGACTCTTGTTGCATTCTTCCGCGACCTGACTTTCATGAGGTTCATTGCTGTGAACCACACTCCAATTAAGTTTTATCATAGAAAGTGGTGCCATAAGGTCAGTAGATGTCCTTTAGGTATGAAGTCTTCGCAGTATGGTAAGGGGATGTTGGTGACCAGCCAGGACTATTCTCTTGGATGTCATGATTGATATAAACATGTGAAAATTTGACCTAAATGGCAAACTACAATTTTCTGGTGAATTCCCTTATATATGTACAAAATTATAGGTGCAAAAACGCCTATGCTTTTCACTAGGTCATGCGTCGCCACATTCATCAATCCTAGATACTTGACATGATATCCTGACTTTGAGAGTTTAATCGACCTCAAATTTCATATAACCATATAATAAGGGTCAATGCCACTCAAAAGCCTGTGGTCAGAATCATAGATTTCATCAGCGACAGGCCAACAGCCAATCCAGGGCATAGCAAAAATGGACACCAAGTAACCCAATATAGTTAAAAACATTCTGTGATAATCCAGTAGGTTGTTGTTGGACAATTCCTTCAAGTCTGATTTGCAGATCTGAAATGTTAGCAGCTTGTGCAACCCTAAAATTACACCTCTGGTATTTCATTGTTAAACAGGGATGAGGCCAGGTAATAGGGGTATCAGTCAAGCCATCAACCAAAGTCCCAAGTGCAACAGGAGTTGAGTTGAGCAACGGTATTATGTCATGCTGCTGGACGTACACTGTGTGAGCATGAGCGACACCATGAAGTTTTGTCTCACAGCTCAGCTCCTGTTACACTTGGAGCTTTGGTTGATTACTTGTTCGATACCCCTATTACCCGGCCTCATCCATGTTTAACAACGAAATAGCAGAGGTGTAATGGTAGGGCTACACAAGCTACTAAAGTGTAAAATCTGTAAATCAGACTTTACAGAATTGCCCTGGTTTAAGGTTTTCTCAGACCAAACAAAGGCAAGGAGATCAGTGGGACAGAGGGTGGAAGATAGGAGGCAGACACAAGGGAGAGAGGAAATAGGAGAGAGGAGAGAGAAGAAAAAAAGAAGAAGAAGAGAAGTAAAGAGAGAGGAGAAGAGAGGAGGAAGAGAGGAAAAAGAGAGGAAAAAGAGAGGAAAAAGAGAGGAAAAAGAGAGGAAAAAGAGAGAAGGAAGGGAGGAAAAGAGAGTAGGGAGACAGGAGGGAGACAGGAGGGAGCCAACAGGGAGACAACAGGGAGACAACAGGGAGACAACAGGGAGACAACAGGGAGACAACAGGGAGACAACAGGGAGACAACAGGGAGAGGGGACTAGGAAGAGAAGAAGGAGGGAATAAGGGAGAGAATTGGCTGTAGGGAGAGAAGTATGGACAGGGAGAGAAATGTTAGAGAGAGGAGGGAGACAGGAGGAGCTAGATAGGTCGAAGGAGAGTGAAAAGTTGGAGATGGGAGCACTGAGATTGGAGGTGAAAGAGAGGTTGAAGTAGAGAGAGAAGTGGTGGGAGAGAAGTGGATTGAAGAGGACAAGAGGGGGACAGCAGGAGGAGGGAGCAAAATGGGAGTAAGAGAGGAGGAAGGGAGGAGAAACAGAGGAGTGACAGAGGAGTGACAAAGGGGAAGAGAGGAGAAACAGAGGAGTGAGAGAGAGGAGAAACAGAGGAGTGAGAGAGGAGTGAGAGAGGAGTGAGAGAGGAGTGAGAGAGGAGTGAGAGAGGGAAGAGAGGAGAAACAGAGGAGTGAGAGAGAGGGAAGAGAGGAGAAACAGGGGAGTGAGAGAGGAGTGAGAGAGGGGAAGGGAGGAGAAGCAGAGGAGTGAGCGAGAGGGAAGAGAGAAGAAACAGAGGAGTGAGAGGAATCGTAAAGGAGTGAGAGAGAGGAGAAGTTATGAGCAAAAAAAGGGGGAGGTGGGGTGAGGAGCAGGAAGAGGAGAAGTGGGTTGAAGAAGACAAGCACGGAGGAGGGTGAACGAAGAAGGTGAGAGGGAGCAGAAGCAGGAGGAAAAGGAGTAGGTATTGCCTAGTGTGGACATGGAGGAGGAGGAGCAGGAGCCGGTTGAGGAGGATAGGGTTGCCAGACTGTTGGGTTCTCAGGTTGAGGAGGCCAAAATGGCATGAAAAGTGGCAAGATGGGGAAAAAAACATATAAAGGAGGAGGGCGCCCACCAGCAGGAGGAGGAGGAAGCAAAACAGCAGGAGGGGGAGGAGGCGGAGGAGGCCAGAGTGCAACAGGAGGATGAGGATAACAAGGAGGAGGAGGACGGGGATGATGGGGAGGAGGAGGAGGAGGAGGTGGAGGCGGAGAAGGAGTGGGATAAGTTGGAGTTGGCCGTTGGGGGTAAGTGAGTGATGTTGTTGTTGTGTCTGTTGTGGTGGATGGCTCTGCCGTTGAAGTGGTTGGCCAAGCTGTTGTGGTTGTTCGCCAAGCTGCGGTGGCAGTTGGCAATTCATCAGCTGAAAGCAAATAAGGAACACAATCTGTGATAAAAATTGCTCATATACCGTGGGGAAAATAAGTATTTGACCCCCTGCCATATTTTATGTTTGGAACACTTACGTGTGCTCCCTAATTCTGACATTTCTTAGGTTTATCTGATCCAATTTTTTAGAATAGAAGGTGTTCAAAAAAATTTGGTGAAAGACTTTTTATGTCATATATTTACATAAAATGTGGAAATAAGTAATTGATCCTTTGTTTGGAAAGGGTTTATTAGCAGATTTTTTTACAAAACAAACAGTTGAATATTTATTGTTTTCAAAAACCTATTTTCATTGTAGGATTTCATTTGCATACAATGAAGATGTACAGTTGAAAAAAGTAAAATAAAGACACCAGAGAAAAGATTCTTGGCTGACACTGGGCTGGTCTTGGACCCCGTGTAATGATCCAGGGTAAGGATTGGATGTAGTATATTGGCAAAATGTTCAATATCAACATGGGAAGTTTAATTGTCAATAACGATTAATTTATCAATATTTTGTAAAATAAAATAACTTTTTCGTCCGATGACCCCACCTACATATGTATGACTACCAGTGGTATCTAGACCAATTAAGAAAGCCTCCGCATTTCACAATTCAAATAATAATTTGGTCAATTCTTATCAGATTTTCCAGAAAAAAAAAGACAATATTGAAACGTACATGTAGCTATTTAACCTTTTTGGCATCTTTCATATATGGATGCTAAATTGCTTTTTTGCCTACAAAAACCATTTCGCCGGCCAAAAACAGTTATCTTTAAGAACTTTTAAGATTCTCACCATATAGTTACCGTAGTTCCTATTGGTAATTTTTTCTGTGTAGCAATCTTCTTCAATTTCGGTATCAATATTAATATGTAAATGCCAAAGCATGAAGACAAGACCGTCTGAACGCAAATTTTTATGTTTCCAAATTTTAATTATCTAATTATTTCTCGAAATTGTTTTTTGTATTCAGGCTTGCTCAATAAAAAGTTTGGAGAAAACAATTGGGACTGAGAGAGATCGGGTGGAAAGGTGATATTCCTAAAGAAAATGTTTAAAAAAGTATTTAGGTAAAATGCAGCTTTTTTTTTTTGGAAAAAAATTGGTTTTCGAAAAATTTTATTTTTTGGAATATTTGTTTTTTTAGAGTATTTTAATTATTTGAAAATTTTTTGTTTTCAGACTTTTTTTTGGGGGGGGGGGAATTTTCTTTTCTCGAACTAATTTTTTATTTTGGGAAAATTTTTTTTGGAATTTTTTACTTTTTTTTGAAAAACTTTTTCTTTTTTGGAATTTTTTTTGTTTTCGAAAATCTTTATTTTTCTTGGAAATTTGTTTTCTTCCAAAATTTCCTCTTTTTCAAAATTTTGGAAGAAAACATAAGAAGAAGGTAGTCACACGTAATTAGAAAAAAGTGCCTTTTTGATTGAACTATCTGGCTCACTCCAATCTGGGCGCCACAGCATTTCATGACCTTAGGTAGCTAGTACTGACTTCTGTGGTCAGATTAGTCGAGACAACAATGTAATCAACATCCGCTCATTCACAACTGCTTTGTGACATCACCCACTACCTGCTTGTCCACTGAATGTGGATAGAAACGAGTTTGGCTCACTCCTCACATGTTTGCCATATGGGAAGAGACACCCACTACCTGGTTGTCCACTGAATGAGGAAAGAAAGTTTAACGAGTCTGGCTCACTCCTCACATGTTTGCCATATGGGAAGAGACACCCACTACCTGGTTGTCCACTGAATGTGGATAGAAACAAGTCTTGCTCACTCCTCACATGTTTGCCATATGGGAAGAGACACCCACTACCCGCTTGTCCACTGAATGTGGAAAGAAACAAGTCTGGCTCACTCCTGACATGTTTGCCTTATGGGAAGAGACACCCACTACCCGCCTGTCCACTGAATGTGGAAAGAAACAAGTCTGGCTCACTCCTCACATGTTTGCCATATGGGAAGAGACACCCACTACCCGCTTGTCCACTGAATGTGTAAAGAAACGATTCTGACTCACTCCTAACATGTTTGCCATATGGGAAGAGACACCCACTATCTGCTTGTCCACTGAATGTGGAAAGAAACAAGTCTGGCTCACTCCTTACATGTTTGCCATATGGGAAGAGACACCCAATACCGCTTGTCCACTGAATGTGGAAAGAAACAAGTCTGGCTCACTCCTCACATGTTTGCCATATGGGAAGAGACACCCACTACCTGCTTGTCCACTGAATGTGGATAGAAACGAGTCTGGCTCACTCCTCACATGTTTGCCATATGGGAAGAGACACCCACTGGCCGCTTGTCCATTGAATGTGGAAAGAAACGATTCTGACTCACTCCTAACATGTTTGCCATATGGGAAGAGACACCCACTATCTGCTTGTCCACTGAATGTGGAAAGAAACAAGTCTGGCTCACTCCTCACATGTTTGCCATATGGGAAGAGACACCCACTACCCGCTTGTCCACTGAATGAGGAAAGAAACAAGTCTGGCTCACTCCTCACATGTTTGCCATATGGGAAGAGACACCCACTACCTGGTTGTCTACTGAATGTGGATAGAAACGAGTCTGGCTCACTCCTCACATGTTTGCCATATGGGAAGAGACACCCACTACCTGCTTGTCCACTGAATGTGAAAAGAAACGAGTATGGCTCACTCCTCACATGTTTGCCATATGGGAAGAGACACCCACTACCCGCTTGTCCACTGAATGTGGAAAGAAACAAGTCTGGCTCACTCCTCACATGTTTGCCATATGGGAAGAGACACCCACTACCCGCTTGTCCACTGAATGTGGAAAGAAACAAGTCTGGCTCACTCCTCACATGTTTGCCATATGGGAAGAGACACCCACTACCTGGTTGTCTACTGAATGTGGATAGAAACGAGTCTGGCTCACTGCTCACATGTTTGCCATAAGGGAAGAGACACCCACTAGCCGCTTGTCCACTGAATGAGGAAAGAAACGAGTCTGGCTCACTCCTCACATGTTTGCCATATGGGAAGAGACACCCACTACCCGCTTGTCCACTGAATGTGGAAAGAAACAAGTCTGGCTCACTCCTCACATGTTTGCCATATGGTAAGAGACACCCACTACCCGCTTGTCCACTGAATGTGGAAAGAAACAAGTCTGGCTCACTCCTCACATGTTTGCCATATGGGAAGAGACACCCACTACCCGCTTGTCCACTGAATATGGAAAGAAACGATTCTGACTCACTCCTAACATGTTTGCCATATGGGAAGAGACACCCACTACCTGGTTGTCCACTGAATGTGGATAGAAACGAGTCTGGCTCACTCCTCACATGTTTGCCATATGGGAAGAGACACCCACTACCTGGTTGTCCACTGAATGTGGATAGAAACGAGTCTGGCTCACTCCTCACATGTTTGCCATATGGGAAGAGACACCCACTACCTGGTTGTCCACTGAATGTGGATAGAAATGAGTGTGGCTCACTCCTAACATGTTTGCCATATGGGAAGAGACACCCACTACCTGGTTGTCCACTGAATGAGGAAAGAAACGAGTCTGGCTCACTCCTCACATGTTTGCCATAAGGGAAGAGACACCCACTACCCGCTTGTCCACTGAATGTGGAAAGAAACAAGTCTGGCTAACTCCTCACATGTTTGCCATATGGGATGAGACATCCACTACCTGGTTGTCCACTGAATGTGGATGGAAACGAGTCTGGCTCACTGCTCACATGTTTGCCATAAGGGAAGAGACACCCACTAGCCGCTTGTCCACTGAATGAGGAAAGAAACGAGTCTGGCTCACTCCTCACATGTTTGCCATATGGGAAGAGACACCCACTACCTGGTTGTCCACTGAATGTGGAAAGAAACAAGTCTGGCTCACTCCTCACATGTTTGCCATATGGGAAGAGACACCCACTACCCGCTTGTCCACTGAATGTGGAAAGAAACAAGTCTGGCTCACTCCTGACATGTTTGCCTTATGGGAAGAGACACCCACTACCCGCCTGTCCACTGAATGTGGAAAGAAACAAGTCTGGCTCACTCCTCACATGTTTGCCATATGGGAAGAGACACCCACTTCCCGCTTGTCCACTGAATGTGTAAAGAAACGATTCTGACTCACTCCTAACATGTTTGCCATATGGGAAGAGACACCCACTATCTGCTTGTCCACTGAATGTGGAAAGAAACAAGTCTGGCTCACTCCTTACATGTTTGCCATATGGGAAGAGACACCCAATACCCGCTTGTCCACTGAATGTGGAAAGAAACAAGTCTGGCTCACTCCTCACATGTTTGCCATATGGGAAGAGACACCCACTACCTGCTTGTCCACTGAATGTGGATAGAAACGAGTCTGGCTCACTCCTCACATGTTTGCCATATGGGAAGAGACACCCACTACCCGCTTGTCCACTGAATGTGGAAAGAAAAGAGTCTGGCTCACTCCTCACATGTTTGCCATATGGGAAGAGACACCCACTACCCGCTTGTCCACTGAATGTGGAAAGAAACAAGTCTTGCTCACTCCTCACATGTTTGCCATATGGGAAGAGACACCCACTACCCGCTTGTCCACTGAATGTGGAAAGAAACAAGTCTGGCTCACTCCTCACATGTTTGCCATATGGGAAGAGACACCCACTACATGGTTGTCCACTGAATGTGGATAGAAACGAGTCTGGCTCACTCCTCACATGTTTGCCATATGGGAAGAGACACCCACTACCTGGTTGTCCACTGAATGTGGAAAGAAACAAGTCTGGCTCACTCCTCACATGTTTGCCTTATGGGAAGAGACACCTACTACCCGCTTGTCCACTGAATGTGGAAAGAAACAAGTCTGGCTCACTCCTCACATGTTTGCCATATGGGAAGAGACACCCACTACCCGCTTGTCCACTGAATGTGGAAAGAAACGATTCTGACTCACTCCTAACATGTTTGCCATATGGGAAGAGACACCCACTATCTGCTTGTCCACTGAATGTGGAAAGAAACAAGTCTGACTCACTCCTCACATGTTTGCCATATGGGAAGAGACACCCACTACCTGCTTGTCCACTGAATGTGGAAAGAAACAAGTCTGGCTCACTCCTCAAATGTTTGCCATATGGGAAGAGACACCCACTACCTGGTTGTCCACTGAATGTGGATAGAAACGAGTCTGGCTCACTGCTCACATGTTTGCCATAAGGGAAGAGACACCCACTAGCCGCTTGTTCACTGAATGAGGAAAAAAACGAGTCTGGCTCACTCCTCACATGTTTGCCATATGGGAAGAGACACCCACTACCTGCTTGTCCACTGAATGTGGATAGAAACGAGTATGGCTCACTCCTCACATGTTTGCCATATGGGAGGAGACACCCACTACCTGGTTGTCCACTGAATGTGGATAGAAATGAGTGTGGCTCACTCCTCACATGTTTACCATAAGGGAAGAGACACCCACTACCCGCTTGTCCACTGAATGTGGATAGAAACGAGTCAGGCTCACTCCTCACGTGTTTGCCATATGGGAAGAGACACCCACTACCTGGTTGTCCACTGAATGTGGATAGAAACGAGTCTGGCTCACTCCTCACATGTTTGCCATATGGGAAGAGACACCCACTACCTGGTTGTCCACTGAATGTGGATAGAAACGAGTCTGGCTCACTCCTCACATGTTTGCCATATGGGAAGAGACACCCACTACCTGGTTGTCCACTGAATGTGGATAGAAATGAGTGTGGCTCACTCCTAACATGTTTGCCATATGGGAAGAGACACCCACTACCTGGTTGTCCACTGAATGTGGAAAGAAACGAGTCTGGCTCACTCCTCACATGTTTGCCATATGGGAAGAGACACCCACTACCCGCATGTCCACTGAATGTGGATAGAAACGAGTCTGGCTCACTCCTCACATGTTTGCCATATGGGAAGAGACACCCACTACCTGCTTGTCCACTGAATGTGGATAGAAATGAGTCTGGCTCACTCCTCACATGTTTGCCATATGGGAAGAGACACCCACTACCTGGTTGTCCACTGAATGTTGAAAGAAACGAGTCTGGCTCACTCCTCACATGTTTGCCATATGGGAAGAGACACCCACTACCTGGTTGTCCACTGAATGTGGATAGAAATGAGTATGGCTCACTCCTCACATGTTTGCCATATGGGAAGAGACACCCACTACCTGGTTGTCCACTGAATGTGGATAGAAATGAGTGTGGCTCACTCCTCACATGTTTGCCATATGGAAAGAGACACCCACTACCTGGTTGTCCACTGAATGTGGATAGAAATGAGTGTGGCTCACTCCTCACATGTTTGCCATATGGGAAGCGACACCCACTTCCTGGTTGTCCACTGAATGTGGATAGAAATGAGTGTGGCTCACTCCTCACTTGTTTGCCATAAGGGAAGAGACACCTCGCTCCCCTCGGTGAGCCGGTGGCTCTTTCCCGTCTGTCATTCGTTCTGTACATATACTATGCCTCTGTTCAGAATCATTTTCCTGTTTGCATTATATCTCCACCATGAAAGCAGAGCTCCCATTGGAAGAGAGCAGGTAATATGTCAGTGATTTCTTACCTGGAGTGGTTGTGGGAGGTTGTGTTGGAGCGTTTGTTAGTAAAAAGTGTGGAGAAAAAATTGGGACAAAGAGAGATAGGGTTGAAAGGTAGTATTCTAAACGGAAATGTTAAAAGAGTTTTTGGGAAAATGTTACATTTGTCTTTTTTGGAAAAAAAATTGTTTTTCGAAAATTTCAATTTTTTCGAATTTTATTTTTTCTGAACAAGAGGCGGAAAATCATTTTAGAAGAAGAAGGTAGTCACGCATGATGAGAAAAAAGTTGCTTTTTGATGGAACTATCTGGCTCACTCTAATCTGGGCTCCACGGCATTTCATGACCTTAGGTAGCTAGTACTGACTTCTGTGGTCAGATTGGTCGAGACAACAATGTAATCAACATCCGCTCATTCACAATTGCTTTGTGACATCACCCACTACCTGCTAGTCCACTGAATGTGGATAGAAACGAGTGAATCATTTTCCTGTTTGCATTATATCTCCAGTATTCCACCATGAAAGCAGAGCTCCCATTGGCTGAGAGCAGGTCACATGTCAGTGATTTCTTACCTGGAGTGGTTGTGGGAGGTTGTGTTGGAGCGTGTGTTGGTGCCGCAGTAGAGGTTGGTTCTACAGCCAGTTCACAAACTGTTAGTGTTAGATTGCGTAGGATTGGGATCAACAATTCAAAGGATGACACATGAAATGATTGGTTGCCACTTGACAGTCGTCTGAGTTGCAGCATGTCTGTGAAGTCACCGATACCAACTGTTATGACTGTGCAACTTGGTTTCAGGAGATCCGACTCAGGTTCAGTTTCATTTTCTTCTCTAGTCGGTACGCCATCAGTGAATAATACACAAGCATTGGGCACCATTGGCCTGTCTCCCGGAGGCACGAGTGCTTCATTTCGGGTTTTTCTAAAGGCAGCTGCCATATTGGTTGGTCCGCCTGGCCCCGGGATCTCATCTATGGCAGAAGATAAATCGACAATGTTGTCGTGTTTGTTCAGAGTGAAGACCAGTGTCGCCGTATTATTGTAAGTAACTGCACCGAAGCGCACTTTATCTGGACCCACATCAAAACCCTGCACAAAGTTGATGAGGCTCTGTTTGTACATTTGAAAATTATTGCCAATACTTCCAGAGGTGTCTATAAGCAGGACCACATCCAGGACCATGCGGCAGGCTGAAAAAATAATAATAATGTTTTAATTGTTAGGTTCATAACATGTCATAATTGTTACAAAGCAAATATTTTACTTGAGTTCCTTTTTAATTGAACTATCTGGCTCACTCTAATCTTGGCTCCACGGCCTTTCATGACCTTAGGTAGCTAGTACTGACTTCTGTGGTCAGATTAGTCGAGACAACAATGTAATCAACATCCGCTCATTCACAATTGCTTTGTGACATCACCCACTACCTGCTAGTCCACTTAATGTAGATAGAAACGAGTGAATCATTTTCCTGTTTGCTTTATATCTCCACTAGGGTGGCCCTTAAAAAAAAAATTTTTTTAATTTATATGGGCCACCCCTCAAATGATGCCTATTATGATAAAAACAGGCTGTGCAAAATCTCATTCAAATCGGTTAACATTTAGAGGTGGCCCAAGGGCCTTGAAATTCTTGCATTACCGTCATGATTCCGTACGTTCGCCTATTCGCGGTATTGTATAACTAAGCCATTTCAAATCATACAACAACATTATTAGATTTTTTTAACAGGGCTGAATGAGAGCTTCATTTTGAATACCAACTTGGATGGTCTATGACAATTATGTATGAACGCCAAGAGCCATACATCAGGAGTTCTTTCAAAATTGTTTGTGTTGATACAAGACGTCTCCGAATTCAATCTGGAGGCAATAACTCTTTACCAGACCTTGTAAAATGGATTACCAAGGATGGCAGCTGCTTTTTCTGATCGATGTTTCAGAAAAATAATGAAAAAAAAACCTTTATTGTCTGGGGTAGGAATAATTTCGTGAAAGCAGTGATGATTTTGAAAAATGTACATAAGGAGTCAATGTGTAAATTGTCAATGTGTTGGTTTTACCAAAAAATCACAGCAAGATCTAATTTTCCCATATACTTTTATCAAAATTTTATGATTTACCAACAGGAAAGTTGGTGATTCTTGTCCCATGGGGCCAGGAAGGTTACTTTTGTCAGATTTAACAGCGTTTCTTGTTATATTTTTTTCTGAAATTTGGCACTGATTTGAATCTGGTTGATCAATACTCCTAACTGGCAAGTCCCTTGTCAAGTAGTACCATAAAAACAGCTATACCTGTGAATGACATGCAGGTTCTGTTCAGGTCTACCAAATATTTGCAAGATATTCTGACATGAAATAATTCACATATTATAAAAAAAGGCAAATTCATTAACAATGGCGTTGTTGCAGGAAAAATTTCAAAGAGTGACTTTGATATAATTCCCTAAGAATGCATTGGGGGAGTGTTGTAAGCTCAGTTGGGAGGCTCTGGGCTTTCAAACACTGGGTTTGACCAAACATTGGCAATCAATTGAATCCATATTCAATTTTTTACAGCAGTTTCAATAATGCTCTTCATACTTATCCTGTCCTAGTGATTTGCCTACCAGCTACATAAATTCGGGATATAAAGCCCTAAGCATTACATTATGAAAGTGGTGTAACCTAACGCTAAAACTCTCTGCATCTGCTCTCTTGTACCCTATTAATTATCATCTTCCCAAAGAACAAATCATCTGATATTAAATGGAAGTGAAGTGAACATGAGGTTTTCAGCAAATTTCATTTGAACATTCCAAATATAAAATCATCACAGACCATCCAAGCTGGTACTCAAAATGAAGCTCTAATTAAGACCAGTTCAACCAAGCCATTTGAATTGTTGTATCATTTGAATTGGCTAAATAATACAGAACCGCGAATTGAAAAAAGTAGAGAATTATGCTAGAAACATAAAAACTTCACTGCCGGTGGGCCACCTCTAAATATTAACCGATTTTCCTGAAAATTTGCATGCATCATTTTTTCCATAATAGGCATCATTTCAGAGGGTGGCCCACCAATATTTCAAACTTTTATTTTTTACTATGCTTTTAAATGCCACCCTAATCTCCACCATGAAAGCAGAGCTCCCATTGGCAAAGAGCAGGTCACATGTCAGTGATTTCTTACCTGGAGTGGTTGTGGGAGGTTGTGTTGGAGTGTGTGTTGGTGCCGCAGTAGAGGTTGGTTCTACAGCCAGTTCACAAACTGTTAGTGTAAGATTGCGTAGGATTGGGATCAACAATTCAAAGGATGACACATGAAATGATCGGTTGCCACTTGACAGTCGTCTGAGTTGCAGCATGTCTGTGAAGTCACCGATACCAACTGTTATGACTGTGCAACTTGGTTTCAGGAGATCCGACTCAGGTTCAGTTTCATTTTCTTCTCTAGTCGGTACGCCATCAGTGAAAGATACGCAAGCATTGGGCACCATTGGCCTGTCTCCCGGAGGCACAAGTACTTCATTTCGGGTTTTTCTAAAGGCAGCTGCCATATTGGTTAGTCCGCCTGGCCCCGGGATCTCATCTATGGCAGAAGATAAATCGACAATGTTGTCGTGTTGGTCCAGAGTGAAGACCAGTGTCGACGTATTATTGTAAGTAACTGCACCGAAGCGCACTTTATCTGGACCCACATCAAAACCCTGCACAAAGTTGATGAGGCTCTGTTTGTACATTTGAAAATTATTGCCAATACTTCCAGAGATGTCTATAAGCAGGACCACATCCAGGACCATGCGGCAGGCTGAAAAAATAATAATAATGTTTTAATTGTCAGGTTCATAACATGTCATAATTGTAACAAAGCAAATGAGAATTTCATCAGTCGAAAAACATTTTACTTGAGAAATTAACAATTTTTCTAATATAAAACACTTCAAGCAAACCGATAAACCGATGTTAAAGCTGCATATTTAATTGCGATTTTGTCATGTATACTTAACTTGGTGTTTGTGAAACACATCCTTACACTTTGGTGACTATTACTATCATGCAAATGTAGGGATGCAAAGACCGGGAACGATTCCGGAAATATTGGAAATTTTCCAGGGAAAATTTCCGGGAATTTATTTGCGATGGAATATTGGGAATTTTCAAATAAATTGCTTAAATCTTCATATGTTTGGACTAGATTGTGATAAATTGAATGTCTGTGATTATTATTTGATAGCCAGTATGTGGTCCTTAAGTCTTCCTGGATATGAAGGTTGTATATTGGTCTGGCAACCAGGGTCGAGACGGTTGCCATCTGTTCTTGAGTTGTTGGAAATTTCAAAATGGTTTTGGGATGTCTTTGTGCTTTGTAAATTTTATAAAAATCTGTTATGCACGTCCCCTGAAGGGTTAGAGATCTACGTGATTCTCACATTGGCAGATAGATCTCTCTGAGATCTTCAAAATGGTAGGTTGTATATCTCTGAGAAGTAAATAGTTGCTTCGTAAATCGCCTGTAAACTTTTAAAGTGGAGAGGAATCCCGGGCGCTGATTGGCCAAGACGCCCGTGACGAAAATTAGTAGTAAAATGCAGTGCTGGAAGGATTCGTCGTAGGTAGATTCTCTGGGTGTATAAAAGTCCTTAATTCTCAGAGTCAATTTTGTTTTAGCACAAATGCATATTGGCAACATGGTCAAGGACAGAGACCTTAATTGTGAAAATTTTGTAGATTTGTTCAATATCTCGCTTAGTGTGTGTCTCCAAGTTCAATGTGCCAGCAATGCAATCCTGGTTTGTCCTTACAATTAGAAATAATTTTTTTGCATATCAAAATAAGCTGCAAGGACCTCCATAATTGCTACAAACATTGTAACCCGTTGAGTGTAACTCACAGTTTCAACAAGCTGTTGTTGTTAAAAGGGAAATTTGTAGAAGAGTTGATATGGTAAAATTTTGAATAGGCTTCAGAGAACAGATGATAATAGGTTGCTAAAAGAAGGTTTTTTATTGGGATCAAAGACTTGGATAAAAGACTTGGATATAATTAGTCATTTTAATGATAATATGTAGGCCTATATTAACTCAAATTTTGTAAGAACTCGCTTATGCAGCTATAATGAAGAACAGTGGAAAAGAGAAATTAATACGACACCGAAACTTAGGTTTTACAGTTTATTTAAGACAAATTATATGGCCGAAAACTATGTTAAAGTTATCAATAATAGAAGTATTCGTTCGGTACTTGCACAGTTTCGGAATACTACCATTAAGTATAGAAACAGGCAGATTTCAGGATATCCTCATTGACTACAGGTTGTGTCTATATTGAAATCAAAATTGTATAGAATCCGAATTTCATTTCCTCTTGTACTGGGATAAATATGATATTTTAAGATATGATTTATTAAATCAGGTAAGGGAAAGATATAATTTAATCGATTTTCTCAAAGAAGAGACCAAGATAAAAATATTAATGTCAGAAGATTTTATAAAACTTACCTCAAAGTTTATACATGACTCATTTAATATTCGAAAATGTTCAACTTTTGTATAACAATTTACTTCTGGGTTTTGAAATTGATGTCTAGATGTTATATGAAGTTATATATGTTAATTGCCACCTGTCCAGATACGATGCTTTTGAAAGTGATTGTAAGCCCAATAGGCATACTTAGCAATGCAATTGCCTTGCATTCACTATAATAAAATAATTGAATTGAATTGTTATCAGATCGTGTTATATTCCGGAAAGTATTCAGAAAAATTTCTGAATTATTCCAATATTTCCGAATATTCCCGTAAATTCCCATAAATTTCTGATAATTCCCACAGTCACACAACCTGTTGCTGAGGCAATCACATTTCAAATGTGGACTCTGTTGATCTGAGGTGCGAAACAGGTGATTATAACAAACAGTCAATGCCAAACAATGCTAAACAAGATAATACAGCCTGCTATTTTGTAACAGGCCTCTTGAAACACTATCAGAACGTCAGAATATGAGTTAGAGACATCCACTTTTTGTCAGAGAATATCTTAATTGGGACATTTTAACATCTATTTATCACATGGGACTATCTATTTACTAAACCTTCATTGCAAGGGATATACCTGGAGAGGGCAAATTAAACATCTTGCCCTGTGGATGATAAAATGCAAGGTAAGAAATTTAAATTCTCCCAAAACCATGTCAACAAAGAAAAATTTTGCCAATTCACCTGGCAATTTGAAACCCTTTATTTCAGTATCAAAGAAATCTGAAGGTGTAATTTTGCATTGATACACAGACATTTTTGCATGGTGTTATGTTGCTGACAACAATTAGATTTATAGTAATTTGGCTTTTTTTAAGACATGTGCTTTTTTTTTAGACATCAAGACATTGTTATGATCAAACAGGCAGAGCAACAACAGTGCCACCTTACCTACCCATGAATTTCCATGGAAAATTTCCCTGACGAAAATTCCCTGAAATTTTGCATCCCTATGCAAATGACATTTAGCATCAGAACTGATGATGTGCTCAAATTTCAACAAATTTCGCATTTTGGTTTACAGTTATTATATAAAATTCTGTCATTCAACTATTTTAATCAGAACACGTGCTACTGTGTACAAACTATAATCCCTGACAATTTGGTGAAGATTGAGTTTTTTTTTTAATTGAATATTTATTTATTTGTCATTGGCAATATACACACACAACAAGCAGGTGAATTTAACATCAAATTTTAACATATGCATTTAACATCGAATTTTAAAATTTAGATATCCTATGATGTGCCAATGAGCAGGAGATCCCTAGAGCTGAAAGCTGTAAGGGGGACCAACCTCGAGGATAATGAATGATGATAAATGGGGATGATGAAAATGTTTAGCACTGAGGCAGATATGAAGCAATAAAAAACCTGTAATTGACAGTCTGTTACAATACCGATATACAGACAATAGAAGCACTTATCATAATTATGCATATGTAGGTATAATACCAAGAAAGACAAAGGGAACTTTACTTGCTATTTGACAGACACATGTGATCACAGTGCAGGTGTAGTCTAGTGGACACATTATCTGCGCTGATTGCAGTGCATTTAAATTCACAACAGGCTACAAATCACTTTTTTCCTCCCCGTGGGGAGGACTGGGGGACAAGTAGCCTGCAGTGAATGCAAGTTGGTCCACTAGAAGCAGCTGCATAGCGATAGTTAGATTGTAAGACTTGGAATTTTTGAGCATGAATAACAGTTGGGTTTATTACAAACTATATTGTACTGGGCCAGAAGATATTTTTTTGCATTTCTAGCAAATGCTTGTAAGCTCCTATCATACATCTTAAGAGAGTTGGGCAATAAGTTCCAAGTTTGGTCAGTTTTTTGTATGAGACATTGCTTGCCAATAGTGGATTTGGTGAGGGGGAAGTAAATGTCATAGTTTTGTCTTGTAGTCATGTTTTGGAGATGGTCATATTGTCTGAACTGCAATGTGTGATATAGGGGTAGCATATTCTTTTTAGAGCGGTAGGTAAATTTTGCAGCAGTTCAGCAGGTATAGGTCATCTACTTTTAATTGTCTGTACATAAGAAAGCGAGGGTCAGTGTGAGCATTGTAAGAGGACTTGGAGAGACATCTCATGGCTTTTTTTTACAACAAAAGAATTCTTTTCTTCTGGCCGGGCTTAGTATCTCCCCAAATAGATATGCCATATGAAATATGAGAGGCCATAAGGGAATTGTAGATCTGCAGGAGAATATATTCCGGCAACTGATGTTTCAGGCGATGGAGTATTTGCTTTGTTATAATTGGTCTTAATGATAGCGCCATGGTGAAGCATAGCAGCTGAGTAAAAACTTTTTTCCGTTGTTTTAAGCCATTTTGGTACAAATTACAGCTCCGGCAATTGATCTGAAGAAATCACTTTTTTGTTAAATTTTGACCAATGATGTCATAGCTCAAGACATTACACAGCATTGAAGCATATGTACATTTGGTAACAGCTATGATGCCATAGCTCAAACTGGCCAATGGCATTCCTCATGGACAACTCCATCATAGCTTCACACTTATGTCATGGCCAAACTGGCCAATAACACTGCAACAACTCTGGTGCAAAGTTGGACAACTCCACATGAACGGGTGGGAGGACTGTGTGTGTTTGGTTATATTTGAAGTATGTGAAATACAAGCATAGTTAATAAGATAACTGACAATTAATCACCAGTGCAGTACGCAATCATAAACAAGTATCATGATGTGAACTGGATTTGATATGGTTGGGTAACTTGAAATGTTATAGAATGTCCCTTCCTAGTATGAAGGGGAAAGTGGGGGAAAGCGGGGGACTGGATGTAGCGGTGGTAGGAATTCTTCTTTTCTTTTCAGAAGGTAACAGTACACTTCCATATACATTTTTTTCTTTTCATAAATGAAAATAGGTCACACTGGCCTTCTAGCGTCTTCACTTGCAATTCTGAGGTATTGGGATTATGTTAGATTGGCGGCCATTCCCATTTCAAGCTTTTGGCCTGATTTTACCAATATATTTTGCCATTATCAGAAATGCTGTTGTGCCTCCCAAGCCTCAAGTAGTCTGCATATATAAGTATTACAGTCAGATTCTGGCATCATTTTGCATATATTATCAATATAGCATTCACACCATTTGTTGCATGGATGGTTTCTGAGAGTCCAACGAACATGCTGATTTATTTATTTATGGACATTTTTTCCTCACATTGCCCTTGTAATACTATAATAATGCGAGTCGGGCCATCCAGACACCCCCGCCCGATTTTCTCAGAGACAGCTCGTTGCCAAGTGGTTAAGGTTCCCGCCTGCTCCGCTGAAGGTCTTTGCCTGCATGGGTTCGAACCCCGGGTGGGGAACCCAAAATTTTCAGTGTACCTTCATGAGCAAAATCCCAGCTGGATGTCGTTCGGATGAGACGTTAAATTGGCGGCCCCTTGTATCAGTGTCTATGCTGGGCAAGTAAAAGATCCCTCACATGGGGTAAATGTGTAACATGTTGAGGACTCCCGCTCTCTCTACCATCTCATCAATCAACCCTCGTGAGCGCCCAGAACTGGGCTTAGAGGGCTGCACTTACCATATCTATCTATCTATCTATCTAATATTCTTATAGGTCCAATAAATGAAATTAAATTGAATTGAGACTGATATGGGAATGATACAGATAAGGAAACTATAGAAAACTGTATTTGGTAAACAATTACTTAAAGACTAGCATTTACCCGTGATAAAGGATAACACAAATGGCAGGCAAGCAGGCTTTTGGCGGTGTGGAGAATGAGTGTCACAAAAGTCTGAGAAAGAAGAATATATGGACAGTAAACGGCATTTTCTGATGATGTGAGGGGGAGACCATTTTGATTCTGTGTTTAAAGAAATAATTTCTTGGCTATTTTTGGTGAAAGAAAAGAAATAGTTTTGGGCAGTCGTAAAAAAAGATTTTTTTATTCTGTAAATAACTGCATAAAGGGAAATATTAAGGTGACAGTGGGCAGTTCAAGAATGAAGAAAGATGGCCACCACAAAAGGGCAGCCTTCTTGGATTTGTGGACATGTTCCCAAGTAATACCCGCAGGCCAAAACCTGTGGCAAAGTTCATAACTGTAAGCGGAATATTATGGTCACGGTGGCCAGTTCAAGAATGGCTGCCAAAATGGCCGCCACAAAATGGCAGCCACCTTGGATTTGTTGACATATTCTAAACCAACACCCACAGGTTAATACCAGCATCCAATTTCATAACTGTTAGAGAAATATTAATGTCAGAGCGAGCAGTTCATGAATGAAGAAAGATGGCTGGTAAAATGGCCGCCACGCAATGGCTGCCATCTTGGATTTGACAACATGTTCCCTATCAATATCCAAAGGGCAATACGTGCACCAAATTTCATAACTGTGAGCGAAATATTAAGGTCACAGTGGGCAGTTCAAGAATGAAGAAAGATGGCTGGCACAAAATGGCAGCCATCTTGGATTTCTGGACATGTTGCCAACCAATAGCCACAGTCCAATAGCTTTACCAAATTTCATAACTGTAAGCATAATATTATTGTCACGGTGGCCAGTTCAAGAATGGCTGCCAAAATGGCCACCACAAAATGGCAGCCATCTTGAATTCCTCGACATACTCCCGAGCAATACCCACAGGCCAATATCTATAACAAATTTCATAACTCTAAGTGAAATAGTAAGGTCTCAAATGGACACTTACAAAAACCTTAACCGGATCTATAGCAGTAGCAAAACGAATGAGAGTTGAGGCTAATCGTTGCATGGTTGAAATCCTCATGTGAATTCAGGAGTTTGGAGGAGAGATTCATAGTGTTATTAGTTGACAGGCAAAAGCCTTATGGTTGAGATGATATAGTTTCTTCCACAAATATATATGTAGGATACTTACTTATGCTGCTATTCATTTGAGGTTGAGGGTCCTGAGCTGTAGCGCTGTAAATAGAGGAAACGGGAAATTTAAAAGCAAGAATTTTTGCTGGTTGGGATTCAAGGAAAAAGTATAATATATAGTTGCCCTCCCCCCTCCCCGAAAGGTTGGGAAACATTCACACTCAAGCAATAAGGCAAAACAATTCGGGCAGATGATAAGATATGAGAGCAATTTCTTTTGAAATGCATGGTATTAAATCTAGATCTTGAAATTCGGGCAAATGTCGCTCGCCCAAAAAAAAGTTTGCGCACGATATGCTTATGGAGGCACTAAAGTGACTCTGGTGTAATCTTCAGTGATATTTCACACATCTTAAATATAAAATTATAAACTCTTGCCATCTTGGTGCAGACCCAAAAATGCAGAACAAGCCATTTCTACCATCTGACATGGCGAAACAATTGGTTTCGCCTCATATATGGTGATAGCATAACTGGTGTGTGAATCGTTATGAATGTAATTTATACTTAAATCGCCACATGAATGTGTATTATCTAACTTATGTAATATGTATGTATTCATGTGAAACAATTTTTAGTGTGTAGGCCTATGTGTGATTCTGTATGAATGGTCTCCACATAAGCCAAATTGTAGGATTACTTAACAAAATATTTATTATAG